>JARFIW010001108.1:0-1450000 GCA_036346225.1 Platerodrilus igneus
GTACTTAAAAGATGCAACTGCAAGGCAATCGGTTGCGCAAATGTTTAGAGATTTGGATATCCCTGATTCGCCAGACTCTGGTTACCACAGCGGTTTATAGATGTTATCAATACATGTATGTATTCTATTAAAACATTATATTTTCTTGATAAAGTTTGTTTTTACATATTTGTATCGTCAACATTACCATAAATTATTAATAGACGTATTAAACTATCCTGTTTTTATTTTTAAGTTTAAAGTGGTGTACCCCGCAAATAATAAACACAATTTACCGCATGTTAACAAAAAGTTGTGGGGAAATTTAAAGACGAGTTTAACGGTGACTTGGTGTTAGAATTTGTAGGTAGTAAGGCTAAGTCCTACTGTATTGTGCGCGAGAAGGACACGATTAAAAAAGATTAAAGGGATCTCACAAAGTGTAGTTAAGTAAAACCGAGGGTCTTACAACCTAGAACGAGCATATACCTCCAAAAGGAATGGACATGCAACTACGCAGCAGTGCGTGGGATAATAAGAATTCTCTCTAATAAGAAATTAAAGTTTCCATGTACGTAGCACCAGTCATTGGGAAATGGTAGAAATGTTAAACCTATAAAGGCGATTATTAATTGTGGTTTAGTGACCGCGTTTGTGCACTCTTCGAGTGTCTTCGGCAATCTTCGATTGTTTCCAAAAAAAAAATTCAAGCCTGCCATTTAATGTCGTGGTGTAACATCGTCCACGGTTAAGCTTATACATCCGTCGGCAGCAAAGTACTTAAACTCTGGGTCTTGCAGTATCGCTTTTACAAGAATAGCAGTAGCGCAGAGAAGGGGTATGCATGTATTATACAGCGCATTGTTGCTATAAAATATGTTAGTTTACGAGAAGCTCGAACGTGCACAAATTAAATTTTAATCTATAATTAACTATGGTCGTAAAAATGGGAAATTAATGGTTAATTTAATACTGCTAAGCATATACTTTCGCTTGGTGATTCATTTAGAAAATATTCAAGCCCACCTAAAATATGACGTAGAAGTTATTTAAAATTAAATTGTTGTAAGTATCCTGTAGACAACAAGTTGGTATTTTCTTAGTAATGGTTTAAAGTGTTTTTGGTTATAGTAGCACTGCATCTTCCACAGCACGACTTGCACACAATTTGTGTGCGTGTGCTACCACCCTTTTGGATTTTTAATATGCACGCGATCCGTATAACATGGAAGACGTTTTCCGGTGTTTCTACTAACTGCATTCGCACTATCGACGAAGCGAACCAGGTGCATGCATTGACGCTAAATGTATTGGACGAGCAGCAAGGATTATGACGTCATTTAGTTCCCCGATGAATCCTCAACTTCGTTCGGGTGTCTTCGGAAACCTTCGGTTTGCATTCTATAGGGTACATAAAACAGGTGCGCAAGAGTAAACTCTTTAGTTATAAGTTAGTTCGCTTACAAGTCAAGTGCTATAGTGCGGATTTTGTTTTGTACTAAAATGGTATCTGCAAACGTTTTTAAATGCGAGCTGTGTCACGTCTACTTTACCAGGAGGGATGCTCTCAAACGGCACCAGAACAAATGTTGTGGTGTAACATCGCCCAGGGTTAAGCCGTCCGCAGCAAAGTACTTAAACTGTGAGACTTGCGGTATCGCTTTTACGAGAATGGGCAACTTACAGCGACACAAGGAAAACAGCACGGTATGTCATTAAGCCGTAAACGTTCAGCTCCGTCAGCTGTTAAAGGGCCTTGTACGAAACAACCACGAATTATGTGTAAAGTATGCGATTTCGAAATGGAAAAAACTACCTATGCCGCACACTTAAGGAGCAACAAACATAAAAATGCATCAGTTACCGCTACTAGTGACGATGGTGTAGAAATGGTTAGTACAGCGTTTAACAACCGTATGGCTAGCTATCGCATAAAGAACGCCAGTGTCGACGATGGAGTGCCCGAGTTTCTTTGGAAGCAGAAAAAGCGATTTATTCGATTAATTAATGAAAAAAGAATACAACATACAGCAGTAAAAGTCTATTGCGAACTCTACGGCGTTTACACCAAAATCGGGGAAGAGACTACCGATGTGAAATCCTTTAACACAAAAAATGTGGTTATAACGTCTTCTAGTAATCTGGAAAATATGTACGAGGTCTTAAGCGAAACCATAAGAACAAAATCAGAGGAATTTGAAACATGCGGGTCCGGTTGGTCTTTGGAAAAGGTGCTCTATTTAGAAATAAATATTAATAAGTATGAGCCGATATGAGAAGTTCTAGGTTCAAAATAAAAATTGTGAATATGTATTTAGAAATGTGGTTTACAAAATTTAAACTGTATTAGTAAAATTGTCTGTAATAAAAAGTTTTAAGAATGGTTTTTAGATTTTCTTTTAGGTATAAGCTGCAGGAAAGTTATAATTTAGAGGGTGTGTGTAAAATGGTAAGGGGTGGTCCTGTTTCAAATCTGTTTGCAGATTCGGGTTGTGCGTAAAATTTTAGACTAACAAGGTGTATCGCATGACTAAAAAAGTTTATAAGAACGGTCAAAAGTCGCTACAGGTAAGAAATCTTAAAATTGGGGTAGCTCCCTTGGGGGTGATGTTATCTGAAAAATTCCTAGAGATTCGGGTAGCTGAGAAAAATCTAGTGTTAATTAATACCAAACAAGATAGGTTTATCTCGAAAGATGCAATGGCTAGACAAAGAAAACTATTTGGTTCAGATGTGGGGGCAAATGAGGGATTCTCCTCATTTCCTCCCAAATTTACATGTAAATCCCCATAAGGAGGAAATGTGGATGCTCATTTATCTCGAAACATAAAAAATTTAAGATAGGTTTATCTCGAAAGATGAAAATGGTTAGTCGAAGAAAACTTTTTGGTCCAGATGTGTGGGGAAATGAGGGATTCTGGGGGAAATGAGGTCACAGAATGCCTGATTTTACTCTACTTGCTAGCAGTAATATAAAACGAAATTAATCTAATTTAGGTTTTATTATGCGCCTTCTTGCAATTTTCTTTTTTTCAGTCAATGAATGTAATCCATTATTTCTGCTGAGCAGTACCTATACTTTTTTCAGTAAAACTGAATGTGATTTTTGTATTAAGGTATATTTTATTTATAAAAAAATGTGTTCAATTCTAACTTCTTCTCTGCATTGCCCTAAGCGAATAAAAAGAACGTTGTAAAAAAATTAACTCATGCCTTAATCGACTAATACAGTAATATTGACGGGAATTGATGTTACTTTCTGCAACGAAAACAATTTTAACACAGTACTCGCTGGTCGTATGTATCAGTGGATTGAGGTACTAAGAATTCTTTTATCATCACTTGGATTAAGAACAATTTTTGTTTTGTTTAATAGTAAACACATCATGTTTTTGACTGATATAATTAAACATTACTGTTTCTGTACAGTCTGATATCGATTAAAAAATGTATAAACTCAAGTTCTTTTAGTTGTACTGAAAAAGTACGCAATTGTTTTTTCAGAAAACGATGCAAATTTTTAATTTTTTCTAACAGGTCAGTTTATTATTTAATATAAATACTTCACTTGGATTTTTTTACCAACAGTATAGAAAAAAAAGTCTATGATATCGGTTAAAAAAATGTATAAAAGTCAAGTTCTTTCAGTTGTACTGAAAAAAAAGTAAATATTTCAATATGATTTCTAGGTAAAATTTAATTTTTTTTTGTTTTGCAATTGACAACTTTAATTTTAAAATATGGTATATACGTGTGCACAGTTTCGAAGCCAGACCGGTCTTCCATTAATGTTGACTAAGTGGATTTATTTATTATTCTGTTGATGTTAGCATTAAATTTCTCGCTTTTTATTTTTCCTGTGGATGTCAGCATTTAAAAAAATTTATACATGACTGGCTTTATTAAATTTTCTATAGATTTCATATTTTCTACAATTGCTATCTAGACAATACCTTAGCATTAAATTCTTGCTTACATTAGTTGAATTTTCTGCTGTTCTTGTTGTTTAATATCCTTATATACTCAAGATATGTGTGTGTGATAATCGTTCAATCTTTATTGTCAAGTTGTAGTTGTGTGTTCTATAGAACAAATCAAAATGAAAACCTTTTTTTTTTAAAAAATTATTGAGTAGTTTATAGTCAATCCAAATTAAGTACTGGTGAAAAAATCGTTGACTCCGTGAGCAGATCCACCAATTGCAACGTACGACCTAATGACACCAATACAGAGTATGTATTCGTTAGCTTAATATATAGATTTAATTTTTCTTAATGCATTTACTTGATATAATATTCATTTGAATCTTTTTTTAGTTAACACGAATAAGAACAACCAGAAACGACCGCGCGTCAAAGATGAAGAAGACAGCCCTCATAGAATTGATAATGCAATTTTTTTTTTAACCGTTCAGAGTTGGAGTGAGTTAGAACTGTTCTTTTATATTTGGGAACTTAAGTGAATTATAGTATTTTTATTCTAGAGTACATAACATATTATATATATATATATATATATATATATATATATATGTGTATTTTATAGATTACAATAAAGAAAAATACATTGTGTGTTTCATTTCACATTACTCCCGATTTAATAACTACGTAATCTCAGTTTACAGAACGGTGTAAAACAATTTTTGACTTTTAATATGAGTGCATATTTCGAATAGATGCTCTCATTTTTTGCGATTAAAGTTAGAAATGCATTTCAAATAGATGCTTTCATATTTTTTGTAATTGAAATTAGAAATGCATGTGATCTAAAATTGCAGAGTTGACTTCAGTACGTAAATATGGAAATGCAAATGCTGAAGAAGCATTAGACTAGACTACCGTTGACAAGAAAAAAGCTGTCTGACATGGGTTGAATTTTCTGCTGTTCTTATTGTTTAATATCTTTATATATACTCAAGATATGTGTGTGATAATCGCTCAATCTTTATTGTCAAGTTCTAGTTGTGTTCTATAGAACAAATCAAAAAAAAATGAAAACTTTTGTTAAAATTACCCTTGTCAGGAAAGAATAATGATAGTGGCTTTTTTTAAAGTTGGAGCATTTCATAAATTTCCACGTTTATATATTTCTTGCAGATAAACTGAGTTCACGATTTAAATAACTACGACTTGTTATTCTTTAAAAGCGAGAATGAGAAAAAATTGGTGCAGTCAGTCTGCCTATCTGTTTCTCTATCTTTGGCAAATTTTTCGAGATATCTGTACAATTTGTTAAATGTTGTAAAACCAGTAAAGAGCTATTGCGTTGATCAATTATAATTGCTTTCAGGGTTGAGAGTCCCATTCGTGCTGTCTGAGTTTAATTGTTTTTTCTGCATACATCAGCATTAAAGAATTTCTTATTGACTACAATAATAATACATACACAATCTTTTCTATCGTTTTTTTTATTATTATCAAACCATTCTTTTAATAACAAAGTATTTTGTTTTTGCAATAGATAGGTTTCCATCCATTTCTTCTTTTCTATACCCTTCACATACTTCTTCACCGGGTCGGATAATTTGCTTCGGCAAACATTGTAAAATTATATTAAAATAAATAATACAGACACAATCTTTCTATTGTTTTTATTATTATCAAGCCATTCTTTTAATAACAAGGTATTTTGTTTTGCACATTGCAGATTATTATTGCTGTGTCTACAACAATGGATGTTATATTTTAAACGGTTGTTGATTTTAACTCCGATAGCTTAGGACAACCTCGTGCAAGCATATCAGTTACAACGTTTTTGCATTAGATAGGTTTCAATCAATTTTTCTTTTCTAGACCCTTCACAAATACTTCTTCACCGGGTCGGATAATTTGCTTCAAATAAAGCGCTATATATGACAACACCATTCCAGCCGTTGAAGATTCATCCCAAGAAAGACCATGAATATTCCTTGTCACCCAGTCGTTATGTTTTATATGATCTTGACTCAAACAACTAGACTGCATTGGCAGTTTAAAAATTTGATTCCAAACAACACCTTCCAACAAGTCCAAAACCGCAATTTCTTTGCACACAAACTGGTTTTTCTTGTATTTAAATCCCTGAATATCAATTATATACATGTTTGTATGTAAATATATGCAGTAAACTTCGACTAATTAAATTAATATTAGGAGCAATCTCATTATATAGCAGATTACCACCATCTGCGTACTTTGCCAATCCACTTTTCAACCTGTCACAAGAGTGAACACATTTTAAATTAAAACCGGCCCATGTGTATTTGCAGCCTCTAAACATAAATCAGAATCCACTTTAAATAAACACAATTGACTTGAATGCGATATTTTGCATCTGTCATACTTTATAACTTCTAGCTAGAAAACCAAATTCAAAACATCTACACACATTTTCTCTGCACTTACATTTTTCAACATACGTGTGTTTTGAAATATGTTCCATTGAAAGTAATATAAAGCCGATCCTAATTCAAAACGTGCCCACAAGTATTTTACATTTGAAAAGAATTCAGGTTTTCACATTTTACATTAAAAGTATATAACGCCGATCCTAATTCAAAACGGTGCACGTGTAACTTCTCGCTAGAAAACCGAATTCAAAACAGCTACACACATTCTTCTCTGCACTTACATTTTTCAACATACGTGTGTTTTATTGAAAGTAATATAAAGCCGATCCTAATTCAAAACGTACCCACAAGTATTTTACATTGAAAGTATATAAGAATTTATGTTTTCACAACTATTTTACATTGAAATTATATAGGGCCGATCCTAATTCAAAACGTGACAGACGTATTTTACACATGGAAAATACGTCTGTCGCGTTTTGAATTAGGACCGGCCTTATTTACCTACTTTTATACTTAGTTTTTATAATTTATCTGTAAATAAAAGCTAATTTCAAAATTGAAGAATGTTTAATTTGAATTTTATGAAAGCTGCACGAAACATCTGCTTTCACGGCAACATCTGTCAAATGTGCTACATCACAAAAAACCTATAACGTCGAAAATATACCTTGAAATTTATCTGAAGTTCAAATGGAACAAAACTTACAATTATATAAACCTAACCTAACAAAATTTCTTTTTACGGCTTGTAAAACCAGTTCAACAATAAAGTAAGAAAGTTTTTCGTCAAACAAAAAACAAAAATAAATTCCGTTGAAGATCGGGTGCAAACCACATCAATTTCACAAAAGCTGTTTATAATGATGAAATTATTACCATAGTGATAGCAAATGTTTTTGTAAAAGATATTACATTAAAAGCAAGTGATGTGTTTGCAGTGTGATGCATATCCACCACCCCTTTGAAAACAATCGACTAGTCCAAAGATAACATTTAAAACAAGGTTAGAATTTGTTACAAAAAAGATTGCAAAGTTTTCCCGTGTCGCCAACCATGCATAACCCTGGACATAATTGGTACGTCTTCAATGGTTGCATGGGTTTTCGTGTACGGGTAAAGCCCCCAAATTAACAAACAAGCTAGAAATTTACTTGCTTTTTACTGGAAGTCAAGGTCTTCTTTTTGGGTAAGGTTTGTTGCGATGGATTTCTTCTGTGTAGACCAAATTTTGGACGAGTAAAGATGCTTATACTTTCACGGGCACAGAGATTGGTTTTTTAGGTAGAAAAAGAAGGTACAGGAATCGAAAGGAATCACTTTGCCGAACTAACCGCACACACTTCGATTTCTTTGATCACCGATAGTAAAGTCCCTTACTTTAAAATACATCACTCCCAAGAACTGTGGCAATCCCACCATTCCATGCGTCAAATTTAGATATTAAGTTTTAAAGATCACATAAGGTGTGCGTTCAATCTTGTTATGTTTTAGTAAAAGGGAGATTCAGGTTTTCTCTATATGTCAAGTTTGACTTTTGTTAAAAAATATCTTTATACAAAATAAAAATGCTCTTTTATGCTGATTTCAATTCATTTTTATGTACAATTGGTCTACATTTAGCCAAATAAGTATACAACCATCTTGGAAATACAATGCTCAATACATCCAGCAGAGCAATCGAATAATTCATAGGCACTCAAGGAAAAATATTCCCGAACAGAGAACGTCGCAAACACGTGGCATAACCTGCCAAACGAATCAAGCGTACAACGCAAGAAAGGCGACAAAACACCACTGAAGACTGCTGACCCCTGTCTCACTATAGCATAGCCAAAAAAAGAAAGGAAACGGAAAATACGCATAGACCAGACAAATTGAGCAATCAATTCACTAGTCTGCTGCACAATTAAAAGCATCTAAATCAAGTTCTACAGTTTACTTATACCTTCTTTCTTCAGTTCATAGTTTCTTTCATTAGATGCAAACAGTTTAAAATTGTACAATTTCTTTAAAGACAACTCTTACAAGTTTAATACCTAAACATTCAAATTTAAAGAGTAAGTTAACCTCCTTTAAGGACTTTTATAGCCACTAATTTCCACTGCTACCCAAAGCCTGTCTAACGTAGCCAAAATAACGATCAATGAAATTGATATTTTATAATTAGAAATCCGTCTAACAGTCTTTGAGGAATTGTTAACAAAGCATGACTCTATTCATTCAGTAATAATAGAGCTCGACACTGAAGTCAATTTCCAAGCACATTGTGGCTATTATAGCGAGTTTGAAAATAACTATTTTCAAACGTTAACTGCAGCATCTCTTTACTGCTACAAAATCAGTCTCTGGTTCAAGGAACTCAATCTATTTCAAACCGAACGTCCATTTCTATGCGTCAATTATCGCTTCATTTTAGTATTGCTCCTCACAAATACACAACCTTTAATTAAAATTGCTCAAGGCACCTCACAAAATGACTCTATCAGTGTTGCTCACCATAGTAACACTGCTACAACCACCACCATCTAATATTGAAGCACGATCAAGTTTAGTAAAACTACCGACCTTACAAATGAAGTCCTTTAATGGTGATCCAAATCATTTTTAAGTTTTTTCGAAGATTTCAAATCGCTCTTACATAGTAATGCCGCATTTGACGATGTTACACATTTCCTTTATTTAAAATCAGTTTTAGGGCCGGAACCATCTCAGGTAAAAGAATCGCTGAACATAGTCCCTTCGAATTATCGTGTAGCTCTAAATCTGCTAGAAAAACGTTACAAAAACACAAGATTTTTCATCCATTCCCATATAAAATTCCCCAAGATTACAAAGAAATTCGCCATATTAATTAGACAACTCGCAGACTCTATACAAGGCCACTTAAGAGCCCTATAATCTCTGGGCGAACCAATCGATTCAATTACTAGTTCTATACAATATCTAATAACTGATAAATTAGATTATAATACCAAAAGGAAATGAGAGATTGAGATTGCCAAACTAGATAAGTCCTCCAACATTCGTTTTAATTGACTTTCGAGAAAAAAGAGCTCGTTTACTCGAAACAATTGATAAACCTATAAAAATATCTGATTGCAACCAATTTCGACAGCCGCGCAGTCCAAAGCAAATTAACCCCCAATACAGCAAACTATCCTACGCTCACGTTTCATCCAAACCTTTTCAATACCAAGAAAACTGCCCTCTGTAATGAAAATCACAAAATAATGTATTGAAAGATCTTTCTTAACACGACGCCTAACGCACGTTTTGCTTAAGTCGAGGAACTAAAACTCTGGATTAATTGTTTACGCAGTGGTCACCTAGTCTTGGACTGTAGATCTGGTAATTGTAGAAAATGCAACAAAAGACATTCTACACTTTTACATAATTCTGACTTAACTCCCGTCAAATCGGATGAAATCACTTCTAATTCTAATAAAAAAGAAATCCTACTAACATTCCACTAGCATCCACGTCAACCTTCACCAGCCATCTAGCTCAGTCAAATCACTTCACGCAAGTTCTTCCAACGGCTATAGTATGCATCGAAGACCGCTTTGGCAAGCGGCACCAATGTATAGTCCTTCTTGATTCTGCATCAATGAAATCGTACATGAGCGTTTCCTTATGCTTAAAGCTCAAGTTGCCCACTACAAGAGCCTCCGTTTCTGCTACTAGTCAATCGCAGACTAAGGTGTATGAAATTGTGTACGCGAAACTACTATCCATTCATGACCAACTTGCCACTTTCTGCGTATGACAAATAAAACTGCTTGGAATGAAAATTTGCAAAATGTGGAACGAAATTTAAATACAGCGATAAGTAAATCAACAAATAAATCTGCATTTGAATCGTTATATGCGTTTATACCAAGTTTTTCTGATGGTTAATTAGCAAATATTGTAACATATAAATTTTCCTGTAATTTATTCATTGACTTTACCGCGGTATATCTATTATTTTAGTCTTTATTTAACAACATTTATATAATTGATTCATTCGTTATTGCATATTTAATAACCGATAAACTTCAAAACACTCTTCAAATTGAAATACAATAACAATTACAATCTACTACATACTATATCGCCCTTTGTAATAAAATTTATACAAACCATTAGCGTGTTCCTACATCTTGAACTATCTAAGATTTTCAAGTTGTTCCGACGATTAGCAATCGATTGTCACTTTTCGTTTCTTAGTTGAACTGGAAGGTCGCTTGGTGTTGAAAAACACTCAAAATGTTCAGGAAAATCAAGTTTTCCTGGCAAAGGCGCCGTAATAGATTTTCCGTGAAAATTTAAGTAAAAGTGTAGTGTACAACTCTTCTTGGCGAACGTGCAACTTCGATAATTCCGTTATGATTTTGATGTAATTCCACGTAATTTCGATGCAGGCTTAGTTCATCGGAAGATATTTTATTTAGTTTGGTTTAATTAAATTTTATGGAACTCGTAAGATGTAAATGAGTAAGCGATTTTGTTCGACACATGACCGACTTCACTATGCACAGCTGTACCTAGCGTGTTCAGTTCAGGCACATATCATTTGAAGGTTAGAGGTCGTTGCTCCTATCGGTAAGAATGCATTCGTTTCTAAAATAATGCTGCCGTAACAAAGTTCATTATGTAAATTTTGCATGTAATGATTTTCTTTTGAAGCTTGTGACTACTTTAGGTTGCTGTATGAAAATTCTTATTATGACTCGTATGAATATTTTTGTTAATTAATTTAGCAAAAGCTCATTTTGATAAAGTATAAAGTACAATGAGTATGACGTTTTTTTTGTGATTGATAGTGTGTTCAACCTAAGACATTATATTTCACCGGTTGTACAGATGTAGACGTACAATCGTCATAGTTATCTTGTTTATCACAAATTGAAATACCAACATGTTAATTTATCGGACGTAAATCCTGTATGATGAAATTTGAACTTAGAGTATTTTATCAACTTATTATTTTTGCCAAAAGTTAAGTAAATTTTCTAAAATATTGTGAGGCGCAGTAGCGTTACATTGACTATTTAATATGAAAAATAATGTTTATAATTAAATATCTGATCTAAAAATTGCATATATAAGAATTAAATGTTATTAAGTACACTTATAATTTATAATCTTATTTACTTGTCTTAAAAGTAAATATAGAGTTATTTTTTTGACTTCAGTTCTTTTCTCAGTAATCATTAAATTTTCCAAATTTTGTTAGGTATTTACAAGGTAAACTTACCCGAAAGTGTACCACGATATAGTGGAAACAAATTGAACTTAATTCAAAGATTACATATTCATACTGATCCGTAAAATATATAGGGTGTCTATGTTGGTAGAAATTATGTTTCAGAGTCGCCCTACTCATCGTTAGATCCTTAAGAAGACGATCAGATGTAAGTATGATATTTGTAACAATCAAACTTTGTATTTAAAGTGGTTAGCGATTACTTAGGTTTCCAAATTTTCCTTTAAGCAAATTCATTTAGTCAGTTGTTTTAAAACAAATTTAGGTGGCGTCCATTATCTTGTTTCTTTCAACCCAAATATACCCACTGACCTAATCTCATGCGACCGTGGGCCAAATACTCAGTTAGCTAAAAGTCTTAAGAGTGTTCTTTTACTATACACCAATTTCCATCCAAACCTTACCCTGGACTTGATACAGTTACATAAGAATTCTCGATAGGTAAAATAAAAAATACATAACAATTAGTACGAGGTGTTAAGGACATAGAATGAAAACCACCGCAAGAAATTTAAAACAAAATTCGTCAGAGTTAATTTATGAACAACATTTAATGAAAAACCGAGTTGAATTACGCTGTTCTAAGCCTATTGAATATAGCGTATGTGATATTGTTTTTATCAGAAAAATACCTTCACACACAGGTGAAGATACCACAACAAGTGCGATATCGTGGTCCATCTTCATTGACAGAAGTGCTACTTGCAGATACCTATCGAGTGTCGAATATTCAGAGTGTTAATGGACGTAGATTTGCGACATCGGCACATGTAAGTAGAATGAAAATTTATAAAACTCCAGACAAAGAGAATGAAGAATCATCAAATTCCAAAAAAAACTTGCTGAATGTGATAACTAATTAAATTGTTTAAGTGAAAAAGAAAACTGTGAAATTAGCAGTGAAAGTGAAAAGTACTAAATGAAATTAATTAAAATGCTTCAAGTACGCGAATCCGAAAAGTGCGAAAACCAAAATATTTAGATAATTTTTATACTTATCAAACTACATTGTTAATGGAAAATAATTTTGTTCAAAAGTTGTTGTTGTAAGACAACATTTTAAGCGAACCGTTGTATTTCTGTTAATTTCTTTAGAATTGTAAAGTTGGTTAATGTCATCAAGAGCGATGATCCTGCGAGGATTTCCGCGTGTGACTATATTGATTTTAGAACGCGCCTTTAGTGTTGGTTACGCCTTAATTCTTCTTGTACCACGAAGAAGGACGCGGGCGAGATTTCGAGTAAACTCTTGTTTGAAATAATGACGCGATATATTGCTAATGCGTTGATTCTCTGTATGTTTCGCTAAAAGTATAGTCTGTCTTGAATTATTTGAAGTATTTGTTGCTTCATGGGAGCTAACAGATATTACCGCTACTCTTAAACGAATAATAAAAACTCCAGCTGTCAAAAGGACATTAACACACTTTCACTCTATATTTATTTACAATTGCTTAATCTAATTTTTTCTATTCAAATAATTTATAATTTTCCGGTGATGACAACAACTCTAAAACACATTTTTGCAAACGAACATTGCTACCTATACACGTTGAATACCTATTGGAAATTGTACGATACCAAAATGTGTTACAGAGTGACAACACAAACTGCATGCAAATAAATATTCTTTACCATACTATAGCAATTGCATTTGTTGAATACTTTTTTTGTTGCGAAATGAACGCTCGTTAATATTCATTTGTATAGGTCTTCGTAAATATATACTTCTGATGCAGCATAATTACATAAAAAGCATGCAAATGCACGTTAGTTAGTATGAGATTGCACATGTGCTATTAGATTATCTTTTTCGGATGCGAAATAATCACATATTGTAAACAAATGGTGCTTATCACTATTGGACTGCATATGTCTTTGTAAAAGACTTCTTGTAATGCCAAATCATAACAGAAATGGAGATATGCGATAGAAAATGGTTTTTTAGGGAAGTCTGGTCAAATGCGGAATAGTCATATATGTTGCATGCAAAAGGAAATTGCTAAGTAATAGATACAATGTCTTTGTAACTGACTTTTCATGATACGATGTAATCACGCAAATTGCATGCGAATGGACGTTCGTCACTACAAATGATCTTGTAAATATTTTATTTGTTATGCGGTATAATCACACAAATGCGAATGGACGTTCCTGTCACGCGATAGCAAATGATAATCTAAAGTGTTTTCTGCGATGCAGAATAATGGCACAAATTGTATATGAATGGACAATTTTTAGTATACGATGGCAAATGATTTTGTAAATTACATTTTTGCGATGGGGTATAATCACACAAATTGCACGTGATTGGCCGTTAATTAGTGTGCGATTGCAAACGTTGTTTTAAATTACTCCTTCGTATTCCTGAATAATCACACAAATTGCATAAAAATAGACATTCCTTAGTATGCGAAGGCAAATGGCTTTTTAGACTGCTACTTTGTGATGCGGAATAATCAGACAAATTACATGAAAATCGACGTTTGTTAGTATGCGTTCTTATAATATGTTCTTTTAAATGACTTTTTCGTGCTGCAGAATAATTACATAGGTTGCATGAAAATGGACATTCATTTGTATGCGACAGCAAATGACGTTTTAGACTACTATTTCGTAGTGCAGAATAATTACACAAATTGCATGCGAATGGGCGTTCGTCAGTATGCACCTGCATATGTGTATATAGATGACTTCTTTGTGATGCAGTATAATCGCACAAATTACAGACAAATGGACGTTCATTAGTATGCGTTTGTATATGGTGTTTTAAATCACTTTTTCGTGCTGCAGAATAATTACATAGGTTGCATGGAAATGAACGTTCATTTGTATGCGACAGCAAATGACGTTTTAGACTACTATTTCGTAGTGCAGAATAATTACACAAATTGCATGCGAATGGGCGTTCGTCAGTATGCACCTGCATATGTGTATATAGATGACTTCTTTGTGATGCAGTATAATCACACAAATTACAGACAAATGGACGTTCATTAGTATGCGTTTGTATATGGTGTTTTAAATCACTTTTCGTGCTGCAGAATAATTACATAGGTTGCATGGAAATGGACGTTCATTTGTATGCGACAGCAAATGACGTTTTAGAGTACTTTTTTGTAATGCAGAATAATTACATAGGTTGCATGAAAATGAACATTCATTTGTATGCGACAGCAAATGACGTTTTAGACTACTATTTCGTAGTGCAGAATAATTACACAAATTGCATGCGAATGGGCGTTCGTCAGTATGCACCTGCATATGTGTATATAGATGACTTCTTTGTGATGCAGTATAATCACACAAATTACAGACAAATGGACGTTCATTAGTATGCGTTTGTATATGGTGTTTTAAATCACTTTTTCGTGCTGCAGAATAATTACATAGGTTGCATGAAAATGAACATTCATTTGTATGCGACAGCAAATGACGTTTTAGACTACTATTTCGTAGTGCAGAATAATTACACAAATTGCATGCGAATGGGCGTTCGCCAGTATGCGCCTTCATATGTGTATGTAGATTATTTTTTTGTGATGCAGTATAATCACACAAATTACAGACGAATGGACGTTCGTTAGTATGCGTTCGCATATGTTGTTTTAAATCACTTTTTCGTGCTGCAGAATAATTACATAAGTTGCATGAAAATGGATGTTTATCTGTATGCGACAGCAAATGACGTTTTAGACTACTATTTCGTAATGCAGAATAATTACAAAAATTGCAAGCGAATGGGCGTTCGTCAGTATGCACCTGCATATGTGTATGTAAATGACTTCTTTGTGATGCAGTATAATCACACAAATTACAGACGAATGGACGTTCGTTAGTATGCGTTCGTATATGTTGTTTTAAATCACTTTTCCGTGCTGCAGAATAATTACATAGGTTGCATGGAAATGGACGTTCATTTGTATGCGACAACAAATGACGTTTTAGAGTACTTTTTTGTAATGCAGAATAATTACACAAATTGCATGCGAATGGGCGTTCGTCAGTATGTGCCTGCATATGTGTATGTAGATGATTTCTTTGTGATGCAGTATAATCACACAAATTACAGACGAATGGACGTTCGTTAGTATGCGTTCGTATATGTTGTTTTAAATCACTTCTTCGTGATGCAGAATAATTACACAAATAGCATGGAAATGGACGTTTTTTAGCATGCAATAGCAAATGGTGTTTCAAAGTACTTTTTAGCGAAGCGCAATAATCACACAAATTGCATGCGAATGGACGTTCGTTAGTGTGGGTTTGTTTATGTGTCACCAAATCACTTTTTTGTAATGCGGAATAAGCACACAAATTGCATGGGAACGGGCGTTCATTAGTATGCGACAGCAAATGCCTTTTTAGACTGCTTTTTCGAGATGACGCATAATCACATAAATTGCATGCGTTTGGGTGTTTATTAATATGTGACTGCATGTCTGTATAAATCACCTTTTCGTGATGCAGTTTAATCGCACAAATTCCATTAGAGTTAATGTTTCTTGGTATACGACATCTAATGGTATTTTTAGAGTATATTTTGGGATCCGGAATAATCACACAAATAGCGTGCTAATGGGGGGGGGTGTTTTAGTAAATGAAGATTCATAAACTTTAATAGAACCCTTACAGGGTGCAGAATAATTATTTATATTGCATACCAACAGAAATGGTTGAATGCCGTTAAACGAGAAATTTTATTGAATCAGAATTGGGTTCCTTCTTTAAATATGGGTTACCCCACAAATAGTTCAATTATACAAGCAGCCACTAGACACCAATACTGGAACAAAATTCAGACTAGAACCTAAACAATGGTAAAGTAATATTTATTATGTAAAATATTTTCAAAAATGTGGATTCTTTACATTTTAAAATGTAAATTATTTAAGTATTTAAGCAGTATTTTGAATGGTTTTTTAGATTAAGTCTAAGCAAGGAATATCGAGTCCTGAAGCATCTTCTCACAATACAAATACAGCCACCCTTTAAGAATTGTTTGGAAATAGTAAGAGCGTTCAAACGGATTTAACTATGAAGGATGTAAATAACTTGCACCTAGCAGTGGCTGCTACAGACAGTGAGGTAAGAAAATATCAAAACGCATTTTATCTTGCAGTAGTCTAGAGAATGATGACGCTAAAACACAGTACTACACTGGTCCGAATATACATGTCAGATTTTTCAGCTCGTTCTTAGCATTATACAACCATGTATTAAAACAAATGCAAACACAGTGCTACCTGCAAACGAACAGCTGTTATTAACATTAATAAAGCTCAGGCTAAATCTAGAATTCAAAGATTTAGCATATAGATCATAGGTTAGATGTTAGCTAGATGTGCCACTTCCTCTGGCGTCTTTGTCCGCCATCTGGGTGGATAGTGTTAATACTTCGTATGGAACTATAGGTTTGGGTTGCATATACACTATACTTAAGAGGTTAAAAGCCCTACTATGGTTCACATCTAGGATAGCATTGCAAATTAATATGAAAGCTTCTAATGCAAAAATTTATATTTCCATATTTCACTAAAATGAACTAAATACATAGTTTATGTATGTATATAGGTCAAATTAATAAAACAAAATATAAACTTGTACATCATATATGCAGAACATTTTACCAAAATATATGGCTTATTGCATATTATAGGGGGGAAAAAACTGGTTTCAGGTACAATTGACGAATACAAAACACAGGCCATTGATCACTGACCAATAATACAGGATATACGTCACTATAGATAAACATTTACAACAAGTATAGCGCCACCATGCAGATTGAAGCTTAACTACTTGTTATCCGGGAAATTTAAACCAGTGATGAGCGCCATCTAATGAAAAAAATGCAACTAAATGCGTATTTAGCAGGAGTTTCAAACGTGTTGTATGGAAATATACACAAATTAGGTAAATATAAAATGTAATATCATATTGTAATTCATTGAACACTGCTGTTGAGTACTATACTTGTTTAGTTAAATACTGTACTTGGAGTTTGTTCAATGTATTACATATCTGTACCACATTTTATATTTTACTAACTGTATATTCAAAATTGTTATAAGAAAGACCTATCAATTCACCTATCATTTCATTCATTAAAAGGGGTAGATAAACCTGTGACTTCCTTAAGAAAGATTTATGCTTTTATGTTAAAATGTAATCAAATCAATACAAACCTAAGATTCACAAGTATATATTTAAATATTGGTAAAATAAAAATATAAAGATGCTTATTACAAATTGTAATGTGCAACTACATACGTATTTCGACAAATATTCTCTGGAACAAAATGAGCATGGCAAACTCGTAAATTTTTGTAGACCCATGCAAGATCCCTTTTTTTTTCGGAGAAGCTGTCCCAATTAAATCCATCCACTGGTAATAAACATACAACAATTTCTTTGGATTGGGAACTCTATAGCGAATTGCATCCCTGTTTTCACAATTGAAAACTGCACACTTTCTAAACTGTGACATTACTTATAATACTTTTCGCCTGAAAATACTGCCACTGTACCAAAAATAGATACGAAATTGAAATAAATATTGGTCGGTGTGGTCATCCTTATTTTGTGAGACGCGCTGCGCGCGCAGCTCATTTTGATTGACAGTTACAAATATCTGTAAAATTTTCAATTTTTACTGTTTCAATGCGGCTGGTGGCGCCAAAAACTTTATTTTAAAACTGCCTATAGAGTGACCACCCCCTGGCCATTGATATCGAAATTAAAAAAAAGCATCATCAAAACGTATTTTATTCTCATAAAGATTTGAAAAATCTATGCCGTGGCATTCTTATTAGCCACAACCTCTCACATAGTGGAAACCATATTCATAATCCACGATTCAGATAAAAATATGTAACTCATTATTCTACTATTTGTTACAAAAACTAATAAACATGAATCGCCTCTAAAAAAGTAATGTATAAACAAACACCAAGCTTTAACTTTAAGATATTAGCACAGTGTAGTGATATTCTTTACTATACTGTGATATTAGTTTCTCTTAATTTTCAGTTCTATGATAAATAATTTTGTCCGTTCGATATCAATATGTAATAACTGCCATTGAAGGTGAAATAAATACCAACAAAAACAACACTAATGTAATGTTAAGTAAACCTAATTGTATTTTTTTAATCACTCATCTGGATATATTCAAGAAGTTGAGTATCAAAATCACAATTCACAATAAATTTTTTGAAACGCAGCAATTCGAAATAAACAATCTTTAAATAACGCTACGGTTAGATAAACAATAATTTTAAAAGTAAATTAATGTCAGATAAATGACATGCGGTTAAAATTGTGGGCGCCATCTATTCGAATAGTGTAATACTAAATGAGTCAACAGAATCGTATACAGATTGCCCACACCGCGATATAGATTTGGGGCACATAACACCCACACGAAATATAAATTACGATAGCTCCGTTTCGTAAAACCCAATGACGAAAAAATAAGTGCTCTTAAATCTGATGATTATTATATACAACTACAGGTATTGGTTGTGAAATATGTTCAACTAATGTTGATTGTGCAAAAGGATAAATTGGAAAAACTATTAATTCGACAAAGGTTCAGGTGCTGGGGCAACTTGGCAGCCAAAGGCTGCTTACCCCCCTTCATATACCACTGAACAAGGGGGAGATAGGGTATATAACTGTAAAACAATAGAAGGTGACCAAACTGCATGGAACAAGAAAGAACAGCAGCTATGTTCAAAGACAACAAACATAGATACAAGAAAAAACCTGTTCAAAGCATATGTGTGGAGCACAGCATAGTACGTCTATCAAATAGGCGCAGCAGGAAAAGCAGACATAAAAAGATAGTAGCCCTCTGGAATGTTGTGCTTCAGATGTATGAGGATAGTAGCATCGACAGACAAAGTTAATAACAAATAGGTTGAAGAAATAGTAGAGGAATAAAGCTATTGTGGAAAACGAAAAAAATAGGAGAAATAAGACAGGATATGTTCTAAGGCATTTTTATGCTACGAATCAATTTTCAATTTTTCGGTTATTATTCCTTTTTATGCTACGAACCGGTTGCCGTGTGTAGAAACTTATGCTCGTCTGCATTTTGCCGAATCAAACGATCGGATGCCCAAACGAATTAATCATCCGATATGGATTATTTTTATACTAGAAATCGACTTTTTTGGTTGCTGTTTGCCTGATCCCATATATACAACTAGCGACATTCCAACTTACAAACGCTTTGGTAGCGTATGGTTAAGGACCTCGCTTTCCACGCTTCGAGGTACGAGGTTTGTTGCTCAGCTGGGTGTACTTTTTTTTATTAAATTATATATATATTTTTTTTTTTAATATTTTACTATTCATAATAGGAGACAAACAAACTTTCTTTAGTGTAAGTGCAGGCTGGAATACCTAGATTATCTCTTACATTTAATATATTATATGTTGCATTTACTGAATAAACCTTTAAAACGCCTATGTTAATATTTTTATGTACTTTCTCGGATTGCTTTAGGAACTGTGCACCGGCGGGTATTTACAATCTTACGTTAAACATTCATATACATTACAGCTTTGCAATGCCGTATGCATAACATATATCTTGATGTGTTCTTCTCACAGATAAATGGTTCTTCTTGCTGCAAATTTACCAATAATGAAAGCGGTTTCTTTAGATTACATTAACTTTGACAGAGCAGGGTGCGTTCAAATACCTGCCTTAAATTGTTATCTGCAACTGCTACAGCATTTTGCAATTATTTCACCAATGGGATTAATGTCTGTTGGGCTTTTATATTTATATTGCATATTCTAACACTTTTGTTCGCATTGGTAAAAATCATAAAAGGTTAATTCGTTCCTTTATATTTATTTTCTTTGCAACGCACATTTATTACATGTACCTTTTGTTTTTTTTTGACCCTATCCTGGTCCTATCAGACAATACTCGGTCCTGCCTACGTCTAACTTGTCCTGGGTGCTAATGGTTTGTCTTCGTTACCCTTGATTGTCTGGTCCTTTTGTCTGGTCCTTTTGTCTGATCCTTTTGTCTGGTCCTTTTGTCTAGTCCTTTTGTCTGATCCTTTTGTCTGATCCTTTTCGCATTAACATATATGGTTCTTCAAGCCAGATCTGAATGTTACCTGCTACCTCTAAACTTTATATTACCTTACGTTGTTAGATACCGCTTATTAAGGTATAGCATTTATGTATCTTGGTAGTTATTATTTTATAGTTACATACTTGGTTGATTAATATTTGAATTTGGTCTTTAAATTATTTGTAGTGTTTAATTTGGATTTTACATAAAGCGCAGTAATCAATACTAATTGCCTGCTTTATATTACTGCATACATTAAAAGTTTCCTTTTGCATTTGCATATTTTTCCCGCTTGTATTTCTTCGCTTTCGCTTTAGTAATTTCTAATCATGGCAAACAGACTCAAAAAGGCGTATTTTATAAGAAACGCGCAAATTAACTCCCTTCAAAAGATCTTTGAAATCGTTAACAAGACTGTAGTTGAACCCAGTGTTTTAAAACTCTTCCGGACTCAATACACGTCGATTGACACGATTGAGGAAAACTTTTTTGAACAACATAATTTCATTATGGGTGAAATCGCTTTGGCTGAAGACGCAGATAATCAGTTTGACATGAAGGATTCAATCAGAAAACGCTTCGACGATACCTTTTTTCCTAAAGTTTTATTAAATGACCGCATCCGAGTTTCAAGTGATCAACCTGTTGCACATAAATTGCCTGTCTATCCGAAAACCCTATTCCAATAACCTTCTACTTTAACGTCGACTTGGTTGTTCATAAGTGCATATTGTTAATTTCATATCTTTCGTTAATAATATAGATTCTACAACACACTTGTGGATCGAAAATTAGCTCTCGATCGGATCATTTGCGTTAACTTGTTAAACGGACTAAATAAAAAAGTTAATTGTACAATATTCAAATTGCCTTAATTTCAAATACACATGATCCGTAATTAAGTGGATATTAATTTATCTTAACATATTCTTCATATATGCTTCATCAATGTTGCAGCCATTTATTAAACATCAAGTAGCACCGTCACAAAATATCTATACCCTACAGGATAGAAGGTAAACTTCATGCTAACAAAAATGGCTGCAAAGCACCATCTATACGTCTATGGAAAAAAGCAAATAAAAGATGGTGGACATGGCTTTAATTTTAAATTATATACATTTAAAGATTATAGTTTTATATGAAATACAATCACAAAATTGATCAAGTTCAAATGCTGAGATTACTTATATAAGTATATTCCAAACTTTAAAATCGTTTAATGTTCAAAACAGTAAAATAAGTAATGAAGCATGAAATTTGGCGATTTGATTAATAGTATTCCATTTGAACAAAAAGAACTTAGGTTTGTAACATTACTTAATTAATATTACAAAATTCATGTGTAAAATAGAATGCTTAACCCTGAGGATACATAAATACAACTTTTATCTGCGATTAACTGTCTATCGTACAATTATTGCTATATTCATGATAGTTATTTCTTTGAAATTATCGTGTGGATATACTTAAGTTGGTTAGTTGTTGGCAAACACAATCCTACATAAATAGGGATATGCTTGGGAAAGAATTCCGCAGAAATAGGAAATTAATTTGTTAAACTCCCGACTGTTCTAGTCTAAGGTATACTGTTAAAGTCCCGCGCGTAACTGATAAGAGCCACTACGACAGTTGGTAACATAATAAATACGTGCATAATATTGCGCAACAAGGGAATTACGTCATTCTTGCGTCTCAAATTTGGATCACATACAAAGAAAAAGATAAATGTACTCACGTAAAATGTGGAGCTCTTCACAACATGGCAGCTATAGGACCTTGGTGTTAGTTGGGCGTGGGTCGGTCTTTGCCCCCGTTGAAACCAGATTAATTTGTCTTCCCTCTTCTTAGGTTTGTAGCGATACGATAAAGGATACAGGTAGAGGTACGATAGGGCAAGAGATAAAGAGAAACCTACAACCTAAAAGAGAAAAGACAAGATCAAAAGATACTGGTGAACTTCACTGTTCGACGTTTCGTTGACTAGTACCTGACGTGACGGAAAATGCCCACTTCCCTCCGCACTCCGCGTCATCGCATTCTCGGGCGCCGATGCAACTGTCTAAAGTGACGGAAATGCACGCACAAGTCTTTTAAAATATTGGCGCGAGTTCACTCGCAAATTAAAAACTTGCAATGCCAATTTTTGGCATGTAACAATCGCGACAAAGCCATAAAAGAAAAATATCTTAAAAAAAGAAAATGACTATTAGCACGGTAAAAGCTTAAAATATAAATCCTAACTAACCTACATATACCCTAACTTAAATTCTATAAAGTGTTTATTTTAGGCGCCACCTGGTTTTTTCAACCGATAACACGTCTTCCGAATTACCAGGCAACAGAATGTGTAGCCCCATTGTTTTTGAACTACATTTAAAGTGCACACACGAGTCTTTATTATGGCGCAGTTATAATCGACAGCACAAATTTGTCGGGGAGCATGAAACACTACTAAAACTAGAATAAATGCGACAAGTTGCCTAACACATATACTAAACTAAAACTAACATTACAGTTTTCCAAGTGCATACGCACATAAGCATTGCATCTAAACTGTTTCTTCTTTGGCAAAAAAATGCCCAAATTTCAAAATGTCCAGAAGAGCAAGTTACTCTACACTTTAGCAAATTTTTAAGTACTGGTACTCTGGCTTAATAAACAATACACATCAAAACTTGTTCATGACATGGTTGTGAATCAACAAATTTACCAACAGTACCATCTTACTAATTTCTTACATTACTAACCTAACAAATTACATTCCTATCATTAGGTTAGCTTCTTCACTCAATATTCAAAAAATAATTCCTAAATCTGATCGTAAATACCAAACGTTAGGAAGATAAAAAAGATAAGACAAAGTCTCAAGTTATTATCAAAGATAATAGGTAAGATAACGATATTAAGATAAAACTAGATAACAATAGGTAAATCCGAAACGTCCCAGCACGCTACGACTACATACATTAAAGATATAGCGTAGAATTCCCCAGCTCACCAAGCCGTTTCGTCATCCATGCCAAAGATACACGATAGCGTGGCTCCTTGGAGCCGTTATATAGGGAAAAGTACTCGTACCCCCTAAAAAGAGCGACCTGTGAAGCAGACCCGTTTATAAAAAACGGTACAAGGCACCGAAAAAGACATTTGGGTGCATTCCTGCACCCGGCGTTAAATGATATCGGTACGATATCCATGCTTTTGTGCAAACACTCACACACTCATACATACATTCACTGTTAGCGGCCATGTGCGCTGACGGCGGCACCGCATGACCTCACGCAAGATTCGCAGGGACATGGTCCGGGTGTCTGTGAAAACCCCCGCGCAACCGTACGATGCCTAACGAAAATGAAAAGACAATAGAGATATACGAAAGGTAAAAAGAGGGAGGTAGGCATTTTGAAATGCATAAGAGGCACTTCCAGGTAGAAGAGATTAGAGGAAGGGCTCGCATTGAGCAAGAGACGGAAAAGATGCATAGAAAAGCACTACTCAACCAGCCAATGTGGTCAGTAGCCCGGAGTGAGGGAAAAATCACTCTTATGTGGTAGACGGATGTTCCGGGACAAAAATAGGTCTACCGAATGAAAGATAAGGCGGAAAAGGAGACAGCGGATAAGAAAAAGTAGTGTTTTTGGACAAGCGTCCGAGAAAAGATAGAGAGTTGTCCCTATTAAACACAGGTCGGTATGAAGGACCACCTGCTATATTAATCCGACAAGTTAAGATACATCATAAGTTAAAAAAAAATTAGTAGACTCTTGATGAGAACTGGTACAATCATTTTCCTAACAAGTGCATTCACTACGATAAGAAAATCAGACAAAAGTTAAAACAACAACTTAAAAGTATCCCTGCAGATACCTTCACACAAAAACCAACTGTTTCAAGGTAATTTTTAAAAACAGTAACGCCATAAACACACAAAAATGCCTAATCATAAGCAGTTAAATACAGACACACTGTCTCAATATGCTAAAAACAACCAAGAATTTGATAAGGTATCAATAAAAAGCGATAGCACCTCACCACGAAGTTCAATAAAAACAACAAAAAAAATGTTTATATGTTATGATGACTTAGTAGAAGGAGAAACAAGTAATGATATAGGATAATGTGGGCGACTGTAATAATTCAGAGGAAAAACGCATAGAATAGAAAGTCCTAGTTTTTGGCAACTGCGAATATGGACTATTTCTTACAATGGCATAGGCCGCGTCTCCTATGTGAGCTCAAAGAAGAAGCATTCACTCAAAACATCAGCTAAAACCAAACATAAAAATTCACTGAGTTATTGCAACCAAAGTTTATTATGTGTATCATATTAAAAATTTAAAAAAAAAATTAATATATACATAACATACATACACACATGCAAGTTAAACAAAAAGATCAAGATATATATAAAAATCATTTAGTCAAAATTGACTTTTACTTCTATCAAACCAATATTTTATTTCATCAAATTTTTTTATATATACACATTATTTTTTTTTAATTATTAAAGAAAATTGTTCTAAAAATTCTTCAGAATAAGCTAATGTAAATACCCTCACTGTAAGTAGTTATTTTATTCACTTTAGTAGTTTGTTAATAGTTTGTACGTTTTAGTTATTGCCTGTGATCAAGCATAAAATTATATGCGAAAATTTAGGCCATAAAAAAGAGTTTTCTTTATTACCAGCCGACCTAAAACCTGCTAATTTCAACGCAATTATATATATATATATATATATATATATATATATATTTAAATTCAGGTTAATTTCGACTAGAAAACTTGATATTGTATAGTAAATATCGGGTCGTAGTCAATCTGGGCAATTAGATAATTCTTTTAATCAGTTCAAGCTTTCGAAAAATTTTATTTTCTTCTCCAGGAAGACTATAATTGGAGGATTACAAAAATGTTAATACGTTAATGCTGCTTACGATTATATGAATCTATCTAGTAAATGGTTGGAGCATGATAATAGTTAGGATACGACGACAAACTTAGTGAGTACATTCAAAACACATAATACAGTTAACATAATAATTAATTAACTAAGGTGGTTCGTTTCTAAAAACATTAACGGACAATTTAAAATTATAAGTTACATAGGAACTAGTCAAGTTATAAAATACTACTAACATATAAACTTTGCAGTGGATAACTATAGATAAAAGTTTGTATTACACTAAAACAAGTATAGATTACGGTCAACAAGGACAACATAAAAGGAGGCTTACTGGTTAACTAGATGTACGATACGTAGTGTTTTTTATAATTGAGATCAGATAGGAATATATATTATTTAAGTTTTGAGTGTCAGTTTTTTTATTGATAGGATTGTCTTGTAAAGATATCGCGACCATTTCGAGGAAAATGCGTTTTTTGTAATGACTTTCCCTAAAGACAATTTTAGCGTTGTTGTAATCGATCGTGTGTTGGGTGTCAATAGCATGAGAAACTAATGCGCAGGTTTTGGTGTTCCTATTGGAGTCACTTATGTGGGAAGTTATCCTAGCCGAGAGCCACCTGGATGTGTGGCCTACATATTGGCCCTGGCAATTTTTACACGATATACAGTAGACGACACCCGACTGTTGCAGTAGGGGGGTACGGTTTTTTAATTTACTAAAAAGCGCCTTGTTTAGAGTTAAAACAGGTTTCTTGGTTAGGGTTATTCCTTGAATGTCCTTTAGAATATGGCACAATTTAGCTGTAAGATTTTCCACATACGGGAGAGGAATGAAGATCTTGGGATTTGTGTTAGCGGTGGAAATCGGGTTGTGTCCAGGGGTGGGCTGATTGATGAGGGAAGGGGTATTAAAAAGTAACTTGTTCAATAACGAGATAGGGTAAGAATTACGAAGAAGTAGGTCTCTTAGAATAAGAAAGTTTTTGTGATTCAGAGTTCGATGTGAGATGAGTTCTACTCTTCTCTTCAAGCCCAAAACAAGGTTGATTTTCATAGTAATCGGATGGAAGGAGTAAAAATTAAGGTATCTACCTGAAGAGCAAGGTTTCCTATACCAATCGGTAATCAGATTATCGTTATTACGGATGACGAGCATGTCTAAAAAAGGAATAGTACCGTTCACTTCTTTTTCAATGGTAAACTGAACATTGGGATTGTAGTTATTAAAAATCAAAAGCACTTGGTCTATACACCCTGACGGAACACAACAAATTAAGTCGTCGACGCATTTTTTAAAAAACGGTGGGTCAAAAGATAGTTGAGGGATACAGAAGTCTAAAGGTCATCTATCACATATTGAGAAAAATCGGAGATACGCTGGCTCCCATAGGTGTACCCAGTATTTGCTTGTAGAACTTGTGGTCGAATGAAAATAGGTAGTGTCAAAAAGAAAATCAATGAGGTTCAAAAATTGTTGTTGGGTTATGTTGCAGTGTGGATGTATACTCTGCCAACGGTTAACGACGCTTTGTTTAACTAGTTCTACAGGTATATTGCTGAACAGAGAAACCACATCAAGACTAATAATAACATGATCTGTAGGAACTTGAAAATCATTGACGAAATTAGCAAAATGGAAAGAGTCCTGAACGAAATACGGATTGTTGGTGTCATATGATTTGGTAAGTATGTCGGTAATTAAACCAGAAATTTTGGAGTTCGGAGCATTGATAGAGGAAATTATGGGACGAAGTGAAAGGGTCGGCTAATGAATCTTGGGAAGCCCGTAAAATTTAGGAAAGCAGGCATTATAAATCATTAGATCTTTGGCTTGTTCCGAGGTAATGTTCTTATTCTTCTTTAAGTCAGTAACCAGTTGATTGGATTTTTGTTGTATTGTACTAGTAGGATCTTTTCCAAGAGGAGTGTAGTACTTTTTATCCGAGATAATGTCATAGGCTAATTTTATGTAGTTGTCCTTCTCCAACAATACCGTCACGTTACCCTTATCGGATTTAGTTAGAATGAGATTGGCATGAGCTTTCATAAATGTGGAAGACTTGATGAGAAGGTTTCTAATTTCATTAGAAGAGTATACAGAGTATACATCCACACTGCAACATAACCCAACAACAATTTTTGAACCTCTTTGATTTTCTTTTTGACACTACCTATTTTTCATTAGACCACAAGTTCTACAAGCAAATACTGGGTACACCTATGGGAGCCAGCGTATCTCCGATTTTTTCTCAATATGTGATGGATGACCTTTTAGACTTCTGTATTCCTCAACTATCTTTTGACCCACCGTTTTTTAAAAAATACGTCGACGACCTAATTTGTTGTGTTCCGTCAGGGTGTATAGACCAAGTGCTTTTGATTTTTAATAACTACAATCCCAATGTTCAGTTTACCATTGAAAAAGAAGTGAACGGTACTATTCCTTTTTTAGACATGCTCGTCATCCGTAATAACGATAATCTGATTACCGATTGGTATAGGAAACCTTGCTCTTCAGGTAGATACCTTAATTTTTACTCCTTCCATCCGATTACTATGAAAATCAACCTTGTTTTGGGCTTGAAGAGAAGAGTAGAACTCATCTCACATCGAACTCTGAAACACAAAAACTTTCTTATTCTAAGAGACCTACTTCTTCGTAATTCTTACCCTATCTCGTTATTGAACAAGTTACTTTTAATACCCTTCCTCATCAATCAGCCCACCCTGGACACAACCTGATTTCCACCGCTAACACAAATCCCAAGATTTTCATTCCTCTCCCGTATGTGGAAAATCTTACAGCTAAATTGTGCCATATTCTAAAGGACATTCAAGGAATAACCCTAACCAAGAAACCTGTTTTAACTCTAAACAAGGCGCTTTTTAGTAAATTAAAAAACCGTACCCCCCTACTGCAACAGTCGGGTGTCGTCTATTGTATATCGTGTAAAAATTGCCAGGGCCAATATGTAGGCCACACATCCAGGTGGCTCTCAGCTAGGATAACTTCCCACAAAAGTGACTCCAATAGGAACACCAAAACCTGCGCATTAGTTTCTCATGCTATTGAGACCCAACACACGATCGATTACGACAACGCTAAAATTGTCTTTAGGGAAAGTCATTACAAAAAACGCATTTTCCTCGAAATGGTCGCGATATCTTTACAAGACAATCCTATCAATAAAAAAACTGACACTCAAAACTTAAATAATATATATTCCTATCTTATCTCAATTATAAAAAACACTACGTATCGTACATCTAGTTAACCAGTAAGCCTCCTTTTATGTTGTCCTTGTTGACCGTAATCTATACTTGTTTTAGTGTAATACAAACTTTTATCTATAGTTATCCACTGCAAAGTTTATATGTTAGTAGTATTTTATAACTTGACTAGTTCCTATGTAACTTATAATTTTTAAATTGTCCGTTAATGTTTTTTAGAAACGAACCACCTTAGTTAATTAATTATTATGTTAACTGTATTATGTGTTTTGAATGTACTCACTAAGTTTGTCGTCGTATCCTAACTATTATCATGCTCCAACCATTTACTAGATAGATTCATATAATCGTAAGTAGCATTAACGTATTAACATTTTTGTAATCCTCCAATTATAGTCTTCCTGAAGAAGAAAATAAAATATTTCGAAAGCTTGAACTGATTAAAAGAATTATCTAATTGCCCAGATTGACTACGACCCGATATTTAATATACAATATATATATATATATATATATATATATATATATATATATATATATATATATATATATGTTTAACCAGTAGGATGGTGAGCTGGCTTGAAATTCAGATCATAAAATCAAATAAATATAGTGAATTAGATTTAAACTAAACTAAACTTAGTCAATATGATGGAAATCACCATGATGATTGTTCATATAACCTTACAGGTAGTAAAACTCAACATTCTAAAGGATTTTAAAATGCAGAATAAAAAGACAAATTCAATTATTGTATATTATTCTTGCAGCTAACTCATTTGGTGAGTATTCCAGGAGAGGAGTCGTCTTTTCACATCATGCTTCAAAACATACAAAGAGGTCCTTTGACTATTCCTAGAATCAACCTAAGTATTTAATTTTAAAACTCGTTAAATTCTTCACCATGTACCTATCCATATAACACCTTTTAGCACCAGGAATGTGATCTCAATCCTTTATTTAACAAAGTCACAGGGTTCAACAATCAGTAATTTAGGAAATAACGTAGGTGCACAATATCCGTAAGTCACACATTAAAATTATTATATAAATATCATTGTACAGTTGCCGTTTACAATTAAAATCAATTCCTTATTATATTAAGTCATTCGGCGGCAGTGTCATTTTTACACCAATTCTGCCTAATAGTGTTAAATATTAGCTAACCTATTTATAAACAATAAAGATTTATATACTTGAAAATTATAATAACAAATTTTACTGACTAGCTGATACTTACAAACAGTTTAACTTGAACGTTTTTTAAAAATTCTAAAATGTTTATTTTATATACAACTATCACATTCTTAAGCGTGGTTAGTAATTAAAAAATATGTACAAAAGCTACATGTCAGTCGAAAAAACATTTTTAACCCCATAACGACTGTGTTTAAACTGAATAACCATATAAAAATATTCCTATTATGCAATCGTTCTTGATTAAAAATGCAATAGTAACCACTAGCTTCATATTCACAAAAAGATGAATAATTTTATTATTCAGTCTTTCTAGAGGCTACATAGCCTTATTTATTAAGTAACGTCTCCTGTTCGCTTTGTTTAGTCAAGTTACCAGAAAGAGTAGGATCTTTAATTCGGTTTCGTTTAAAGAACCCAACTTTCCACAGAATAAATATTAATAAAATAAGCAACAACAACCCTGCTGCTACTGCTAGAATAATAATCCACAGTGGAACTCCACCTTCTAATTGAATTGATAAATCTGGATAAGCGTTTGTTTCAATCTGCAAGTGAATTATAGTTAGATGTAATGTATAAATAAATTATGTGCTTAACTTACCGTAAAAACTGTTTGACTTTTCTCCTGCTGTTGAACGTATGAATCCAAAATAGTTACATTTCCATATGATACAATTCGGACCCAATCAACTTTACTATAATCTTCGACAAAAGTAGAATTCCAAAGCCTTGATTTGATTGAAATAGTTGATATCCGTTTTTTTGGTAATTTTGGAAAGATGCAGTGAATTGATATACATTTTGCTGAATTTAACTTACAATCCTAAAAGTGAGTTAACTTAAGAAATTAAGCAGATTTATGTTTGTGCATAAGATATTTGGCCCCTCGTTATATTTAGAGAACTGCAAACAAATAATAATAATAATTTTATATATACATTGATGTGAAGATAATTATGTAAATAATCATTAGTAATAATTAAATCCTTTGATTGTAATTTTAAGCTCAATAAGCAATCGTTGAACAATATAAATTAGTTTAGACATCAACAATTTTTAATCAAAGTTAATTACTGTCAACAATTGTTAGCAAATTCAAATGAAGTAAATAAATCTTAGATAATTAATTTTATTCATGCTTCAGTCTATATTACAATGCAATTAAATTATTAAAAATAAGTTATAATTATTAATTTCAATATGAACGTACAAAATTTAATAATTTAAATTCCATCACAAGCAATAAACAATCGGTTTTCAAATAAAATGCAACTTTAAACATGTATTAAACCAAAACATTTTGTAATTAATCAAGTTTAAAAGTGTTTAAAAGGTGACATAAGATCAAAAGCTGTTTTTAATTAGTTTATTTCCTATTAATAATGATTTTGTATCATATAAATTCATTTGCATTTACTTATACATCTAAAAGTTTCAGCTCTTTCAACGACATTGAATATTCAAGCATAAAACAATGTCATATTCTTTGAAAATAACTAATTTAGTGTTACTATGGTATTTTATAATTGAATTGGGTAAGTTGGACTTTTACTTGTAACATAAATGTCTCCGTATTATGCCGCAGAATCAAGAAAACCAATATAACACTATAGTAAAATTGCATACTTCATCTTGTGTCTCAATGCGTTTGCAAAGCATAAAAAGCTGTTGGCGAGTGACTACCTTTAAAGAGATATAAGCAACGAACTTCAGAGGCACAGAAATTTTTGGTTCATAGTTAATAATATTTGATTATTATATTGTTTTGAGTTTAGCACGTTTGATAACAGCTGTATCATAGTTAGTAAAGTTTTTAAGTAAAATAATAAAGGGTTTAGTGAATAAATAGTGTGTGTTTTATAGTTTTTTAGTCAAAAAATATAATTAGCTCAGTAAGTAGAAGCTTAATGCATTTGCACAAAAACTGTACAAACCATCGCAGGTTAGTAAACACGAGGTATGAACAACATTTACCAAGAAATAGCAACTACTGCGTTCAAGACAACAAACATCGAAACAAGAAAAAGATTGCAAAAAGCATATGTGTGGAGCACAGCACTGTACAGCTGTGAAACTTGGACAGTACGAGAAGTGGACAGGAAAAATATAGAGGCCTTTGAAATGTGGTCTAAACGTATGATGAAGACATCATGGACAAACCAATTTAAAAACAAAGAGTTTCTAGAAATGGTAAGGGAAGAAAGAAATATATGAAAACAGTAAAAAATAAGAGGGATTGGATGATAGGTCACATACTAAGGCATGAGGGAATAGTGCGGAACATATTAGAGGAAGGGATAGGAAAAAGGAGAGGTAGAGATAGACCTGGGTTTAGACTATTACACACATGTAGTCAAAGATGTAGGCTGTGGGAATTTCAGGGAAATGTATAGGGTAGCTCAGAATAAAAATCAATGGAGATACGCATCCAACCAGTTCCAAGATGGAAACCTAAAGGATTTACTGAAAAACTATTAATTCGGCAAATGTCTAAGTACTGGGTGATCTTGACAGTCGCAGGTTGCTTAACCCCCTTCACATACCACTTAATATCGCAGAAATAGGGTATATATTTAGAAAACAATAGAAGAGGAGTGGAGATGTATCTAGGCTGTGGGAATTTCAGAGAAATGTTGTTATAATACACGCGACTGTTATAGTCTAAGGTATAACCGTTAAAGTCCTGGCGTAATTGATAAGAGCCACTATGACAGTTGGCAACATAATAGACACGTATATAATATTGCACAAGGTATTACGTCATTATTGCGTCTCAAATTGTATCACATACAAAAAATATTTATTAGGATATAAGATAAGCCTTATAGGAAAAGATAAAATGTACGCACGTAAAATGTGGAGCTTTTCACGGCATTGCGGTTATTCTTGCGGCAGGAGCCATGCTTTTCTTTGGGGATCTCGGAGTTAGTTAGGCGTGGGTCGGCCTTCGCCCTTGTTGAAACCAAATTAATTTGTCTTCCCTTTTCTTTCTGTAGCGGTACGATAAAGGATCAACCAGGTAAGGAACGATAATAGGTACGATAGAGGAACCTACATTTTAAGAGAAAAGACAAGATAAAAAGACACTGGTGAACTTCACTGTTCGATGTCTCGTTCAATAGTCCCGTCGTGTCTGAAAACCGCTACTTACTCCCGCGCTCCACGTCTGCGCATTCTCTAGCGCTGACGCAACTGTCCCAAGTGACGAAAATGCACGGAAAACCTAATGACAAAAAATATTTGCACCTAAACCTGATGATTATTATAAACCAATGCAAGTGTTGGTTTTGCAATATTTTCAACTAATGTTGATAGTGCAAAAGGATTTATTGGAAACTATTAATCTTGGTAGCCATCGATCGGGTAACTCCCTTCACATACCACTGAATATCGGTGAAATGTGATATATATTTAAAAAAGAATAGAAGAGGAACCGGGCTGTATCTAACAAAAAAGAACAGGGACTATGTTCGAAGACAACAAACAGAAACAAAAAATTGTTTAAAGCATATGTGTGGACCACTGCACTGTACGGCTATGAAATAGGTATAATAAAAATATCAAACCGGCAAAAGGTAGAAGCCTTTGGGAATGTTATACTTCAGAAATATGATGACAGCATGAGCAGATAAAGTTAATCACAACAAGGTTCGAGAAATAGTAGGAGAAGAAAGATATCGTGGAAAAAAAGAAACATAGGAGAAATAGAAGGGTATGACACATTCTAAGCCATTTGGGGAATAGTATGGAATATATTACAAGCAGAGATAGGAAAAAAGAGAGGTAGTGGTAGACCTAGATCAGACTATTGCACGCAGATAGTGAAAGATGAAATAGACTGTGGGAGTTTAAGGGAAATGCGTAGATTAGCTCAGAATAGAAAACAATAAAATTACGCTTCTAACCAGTTCCAGAACTGAAGACCTAATGATAATGATTAGGCAATTAACGATAAACCCCTTTTACAAAAATAAAATAATATAAAATAAAATATTTTTGACTGTTATGCTTAAAACATAACATGATACATGCCCCTATAAATTAATACAAACTAAATAATAAATAAACTAGACCATGTAATACTTGGGAATTGCGGAAAACAAAAGGCAGATCGAAAAAAATGCAAAAATTAATCTAAAACGCACAAAATTCTTATTGATTTACCCTGGATTACAATGGATTTCACAAATAGTTGATAGTAACTCAACATATTTCAAGTCTATAGTTTTAAAAAATATAATTTCAATTAGGACAGTTAGTATAATTAAAGCAATAAAAAATAGAATTGTCTTAAAATAAATTAATACAATATGAAGATAACCCACGAGTCATAATAGAATACATATTGCAACAATGAAAATCGCTAAAAGGAAGTTCCCGTAAATCATAATAACGTAATAACCATATAATAAATACAGGCGTCGGACATAAACTCGAAACACGAAATTAGGAAGTTTTATATACAAATTAGAACGAGTTCAGATTTCTAAATTAATGTAAACCACAAAATGGTAAATCCAATCCTTAGTTCAATAAAATTGTATAGCGGAGGCATGTCATTTCAAGAAAGCTTTAACATTAGAAAGTAAATAACCACGAACCTACTAATATGAATATTGTCTACCATAATTATTCCACATATAACAGAACTTTTACCCATTTGTAATTAAATAAAATGATAAATAATTGCAAGATAAGGATAACCTAGACATACTGTTATGATAATACAATGTAAAAAAACCCACATGCTTAGCAATGAAATCCACCAGTATTAAATTCCTATAATTAATTTCATCATTAAATACAAAGTGGCAAGATTTCAAGATCTTCACATAGAATAACCACAATCACGCAGTTTTTGCCTGATAGAGTAATGATAGTTTATACTTACTTCACGTGGTAGGAAAGATCAGATAATGGCATAATCCCCCCCAAACACACGAAGGAGGTGGAAAGTAAATGACAAGCAATTACATAGGAAAAGCAAAAATTAATGATCTTCAAATAGTAAACACGAACAAAGCTGGAGGAAAACCAACATCAAAAGTGAAACGAGACAATAACTGCCATAAAGTATGCAAGAAAACTACAAGAATGCTGAATAGAAATTGTGGTACTTCGAGCTGTGGTAACAAGAAATCGCATTAAATGAACAACCGAAGAAAAGAATTGCTGACTAGACCAAAAAGTCGACTAAGTTGTGGTTTCCGAAGAAAACAAAAAAGATCTAGTAAGCACATACCTTACATGTGATTTACCAATGCTCCATCCGAAGGTACTACATTGGCCAGGAAGCGAGTTTTTTTTTACCTGGAAAGTTTGGAATTTTGACGAACCCTTGCTGTTCCAAACAAGGTAGGGATCTTTTATGTGCATGGCAACACTCACACACGGGACCTCTATTTTACCTCTCATCCGAACAAGGATGTATTTTTGCGAAAAATGCTCGCCTAACATTTTTCGTAGTAGTCACACACATAGTAAGCACATACCACGAAAGTAGATAAAAGAAACTTAATTAAGTCAGTAGGAGGACTAACAGTAAAAAAACAGCCAAAAGAAACGGAAAGGAAAGTGGACCAAGAGGAATGGAAAAGCAAAACCAAAATCACAAAACCTAAACAACAGAACAAAAAGAAAAACAAACCCGAACCCGAATGTATTATGTATGGGCGGGCGGGCGGGCGGGCGGGCATGTGTGCATGCGTATGCATGGGCAAAAATTAGAAATATGCTATTTCCTTAAATAAGTGCCCTTAAAAAGATAGTATAAACATAAATTATTTATTTCAATGGAATGGCATCGTACGTCTGATGTTTGATTATCTTTAGCAATAAGGTGATGAAATTTCCATCCCTTAATAAATGGAGTAGTATGGTAAATTTTCTTTAGACAAGATTTCTGTTTCCAATGAGGGTTAATCCTCTTCATTGAAGTATACGAACTGGTTGGTAATAGAACATAATATCACGTACCTTTGTCCTTGATGTTTTGATGTCAACAACAAAGAGTTGTTGTGCCGCAACCGTAAATTATGAGAACCTCCAAGACAATGTTTTGACAAGTTAAAACCGGAACGTCATGCCAAGCCGTAAAACTTGCTATTCATTCTCTACATCATTTGGATGATTTCCCTCATGGAAAATTGGGTCTGGTTTTTCCTAGTAATTTTTTGTTACAGCTGCCGCAAAATGCATTTCGTGTGTAGATGGTTTGTCTTTTACTGCTGTTGTTTGCTATTACTTTAATATGTTTTTGTATTTACTTATCAAGATTTAATTGTGGACAATATGTAAGTATATCGCTTTTATGAAAATGAAATACCACAGTTGCAGCACACATAATAAATAGATGCTTGACGGCTGATCAAATGCTGAATAATTGTGTAGTTTTAAATGAATTATTATCCAAAACAAATACACCACCACCCTTAGTTTTAGTGCTGGTGTTACTATGGCAGCCAAACATATATACATTGCAATTTGCATCACATATTAAACTGTCATGATAGTTTACCGCGAGCCATGTTTCAAGCAGGACCACGAGATATCATAGGAACATTGATTAACTGTGTTATGCAGCATCACCAACCTACTTCTAATACCACCAACATTATGTAACTAAAAAGACAGTGGCTGCAAGGCAGTTAGTATTTTGACATTTGAGCTTTGACAATTTTTGGTACACTTCGTATATATATTTCAATGACAAATTGACCTCTACATTAAGTTTCCTTGTATAAAGATCCTGCGGTACCTTATGGAGTTGCTCTTGTTGAATCTTGGTTTTTACCTAATCCTATTTTGATTCTAGTAGTAGCAAGCTTGAATCTTAATTTGAGAGCAATTTTGTACCACTTCGGGATATAGTGATGTTAATTCCCCCAACTTTACCATCAGTTTTGGTTTGCCTACACTGAGTACTTTGAAAACAACATCGGGATCGATTCTAAGTCAATAATAAATTGGCTGGCGTTTACTTATTTCATCAACTATTTTTGTTTAAGATAATTGCTGGTTGATTCTGGCACCTTATACATCATTAAATTGCTTGTACGCAAAAGGTGCTCTAGCAGCTCAAGATACATAATAGAATCTGTATCTACTGTTGCCTTGTTATTAGAATCCTGAGTATAACTAGTTCATCTTTAAGGCTCCTAATTACTTCTTCAAGTAAGTTAATCTTGTTAATCAATACATGAACTTTCTTAGAGACATTATAACACTCCTCACAAAAAAATATAGTAGTTCGTTTTTGTACCACAATAGCTCGCGTTTGCTGGCACACGGCCCCGAGAATTCCTCTTCTAAATGAAATAGAACCTGCCAGCTATCACGATGCGGGGCTTTATCGAGCATTTATTACACTTTTGAGGAAACAGTATAATTTATATGAACAATGACTTATTCCTATAGTTGATTGGAATATACTCTTTATAAATAGAAGTTTATTTACAAATACAGATTGAGTAATAACAGATACGTATGTTGTGTAAATATCACCAGGTTTAATCCAACAAGTATGTGCTTATCTGATTAACAACAGTTCGCCTATGTGTATTTTATATATTGTTTGAAGCATATTATAATAATGATAATGTATCCAATCACCAGACGTTAATATTTAGCAGCCGCTCTTAAGCCATTTTCAAATGCACTAGCTACTACAACCAAGTTGTCTTCCTAATTTTAAGTTCAGTGCAGAGCACTTAACTTCAGGAACATTTTGATACCAATCATAGCAATTAACTTATAAAATTTCCTACTGAAATACACAATTCAATGAAGACACTTTTTAACCTTTAAACTACAACAATTAACAATGTTGCTATTGTCGTAACATTTATCATTTTTATTAAAATACAAGCTCAGTTATTTTTTCTACGAAAATCAGTTTTGACAAAAATCGGTTCTGATAAAAACCGTTTTGGTAAAGCAGGTTTCAGTAATAACTAGTTCAGTTTTGACAAAACTAATTTCATCAGAACCCGTATTTATTAAAGCTAGTAAATTAGTTTTCAATTTTTCCAGTTTCCGCCAGCATTAATCATAATATAAAAAGTATATTTAAAGTATAGAAAGAATATCAAAGATTTATATTTAAGACGTATGCCTTAAACTGTGTTGAAACTACGAACAAATGCACATACTTTGAATAGAACGTTTAGTAACATTTACATAGTTAATAGTTCTCTAGATAAAAGAAGTTACCCGACTTAAGATATTACATAACTTACCATAACCACAACTTTTCGTTTTTTGCCATCTCGGCCTACCACAGTTTCAGCAGGTACTACATATTCTGTACTTCTTTTACGCCGTATTTTGTTCGAAAATTCACTTATTGAATTGTCCTGAGCAGTATGTAAATCAAGTACTGTACTCTCATAGGTTGAATCTTGAGTCCTTTTGGATGAAAATTCTGAAGAAGAATCACTATTTGAAGATTTATTGTATAAATCAGCAGGAGGAGTTTCGACGGTTAATTTCTTTAAAGGCAAAATTTTAAGAGCATTAGCTGGGTCAACTGTGCAATAATCTATCGATCTACCTAAAACAAAATGGCTTTATGTTAGAACGTGTGTTGGCTTGACGTTATTCTTATTGTGAGTTAACATGTACAATGCATTATACATTTAATTCAATTCTGCTATAATCTAGAGAACAAACGTCCATAGAAAAAATGAAAAGCAAAGTATATAACAAACCATCTCACCATTTTTAATAACTTTAAAGTTTTGAATTTTACGGCTCTCTCCTAAACAAAATTTAATTTATAAAAAAATTATTCTGTCCTTAAAATAGTTACGTATGTATTATGAATGCAAAGAATTAATTACCGAGAGGCCAATATTACACAGATAAGAATAATACTTTGTGCATGAAATACGTGTAAAATCTTTTATTAAAAACATGTACGAAATATAACTTTTCTTATATTCACAATTTTTGTCTTTTAAGTGGAAAACGATGTTCAACAAATTCTTGTGAATTAACTTATAAAAGTTGTATATTTAAAAGGCTTGATTTTGTTGTGCAGCTTTAAAAATTGCTGTAGCAACAGGTAGAAGCTGATAGAAAACATAATAAGCTTCTGCATTACTTTATATTATATATTTTGAATATTTTATTCATTATAAAGTTATTTAAAACATAATACAATACATATTAATAAAATAGCACATAAATTTGGAAATTTTTTAAAAAACTCGCAGAGCTATATGATATTTGTAACTATTAATAAATCCAATATTGTTGGTAAACTTCAATAAAAATATTCATATTCAGCTAACTGTATTAATAGGGTTAGAAATTTGAGATGTTTCTATTAAACACTGTCATCTGTCATTACGGCGAATCAAATTCTTTTTAGTATTTAATTTTTTTATATATGTGGGTTTTTAAGTGTCTACAGGTTGTTGGTTTTATAAACACTATAAATCAAATATCACTACAACGAATTATTAGAGGCGTTTATTGTGATATTAACATTAAAAATTAAAAATACATAATACAGTCTTATTAACAATAATTCAGCAAATATCACGCTGTACCGGCATGAACTGTTGCACTAACTTTGGCACTATCATTCCCCAGTTATGACCATTATAATTATAACAGATTACGACTCAATCTATTACTAATTAATTCGTCTTTGTCCTGACGGCGTCTCCTTACAGAACTCGTTGTTTTGTTTAAAGTAGATTCGACTTCCTCCCTCCGGCTTTGGACGTTGGTCCTCTGTTGTTTTCCAGTGCCTCTTTTAACGCTTCTACATTATTTAATGAATCATTAGGTAGTAAAAATGTGTTTATTAATTTCAGTTAGTGAAATTAACTTTTAGTACGAGAGTGCCTGTAAAATTTAGAAGCTTTGGCAGTTCATTTCTTAGCGTTGCTGTTCCAATATGATATTAAATTAGAATAAAGAATTAAATAGTAAAGCACATAGTACATATATACAAACAGTAAAATAAAGACATGTACTTTACACTCTTCATATTAAATTTATAAAAATTACAGAAAAACATTCAGAAAATAACCGGCATGTTAAAGGTATTTGTATAAATTCACATGGCTTCAAAGAAATTTCAACTATGGGGGAATACATATACCAATATTAATATACTCATTGTTGGAATCTGTTCTGGTGTTAAGCAAAAACTAAATCAATACTTCCTTCTACTAACTTTCAGTTTTTACAACACTAAGGAATTTATGTTTGACTAAAATAGCAATCTGCGCCCCATGTAGGGTGCAGGTAGTTACCCTTGCATTTTATGTTTTTATAACACTATGGTTTCTCTAGCTAGTAGTCTTATACTTGATTTTAGAACGTTCGGAAGTGCTTTTAAATGAATGTGTCTAAATAAAACAATTTATACCAAACTGTCTTATTATTATTTTTATATAAATCCGACTCCTACATTCAATACTTATAAATTACAGCCATAAAAATTTAGCGACTGTAAACAAATGGCGCAGCTTCAGTATCAAAAGTAAAAGCTTAGGAATACTATGACTATTCACATAATCAGAACGACTTTGACCTCGAAAATCAAGCAATTAGGCGCACTATCCCGTAAAGACAATAGATCGTGGTCTAATCCTGGGATGTTGAAATTTTAAAACCCACAGATAATAAAGGAGGGGATCATCTTCAGTTATTTGACAACAGATGAATTCGTATGACATACAACTCATTAAACTCTGGGACTGTTGGTAAATAAGTTCCCAAACGCGAGTAAAAGCGCGGATATCAAAAATACCGATTAAACTTGAAGGTGGCCGGTGTTGGTAACTTTTATTCAACACCAAGTTGGAGTAATTAATTTACCTGTAAGCATTTCCTGCACTAGAAGGTCGCCGCAGCTTGTGAAGCACAAACAGGAATTGCAAGTCTATTGAATTTTTGCTTTCCACCTTTAAACATGTTGTCTTGTATCTAATAACTGTGATTGGTGGTAATAATAAGAATGTGCAAAACTTATTATTAAGATGGACTATTGCGTTGTTGTACGCTTATTTAAAGCGTATTATAAACACAAATTCTCATATTGAAAACTTCATAGTTGCATCTGCATAATTCATATGTAAGAATTAAATCATTTTTTTAGTTACACGCATATTTGGCCAATTAAGGGTAGATCTTAGTTTTTATTTGCTGTTATTTACTGTGATAATCATGTTTGATAAAATAGGTTAGGTAAACAACCTGTGGAGTTTTTATTGTGTGTTTATTTTAAATTAGTAGTAGGTAAGAAACATGTAAACGAGATTCCATCAACCTCTACTGCAGTTAGAACTGCTCAAAGAGGTACTCAAGACACCCATCTTTTGAGTGGGCTTATTTAAATTTGGGGTTTTCTCCTAGTGAGTTGGCACTTAAAGTTCTTCTATAGACAATGGGTTCAGTGTTCTTTCGAAGTGAGCATGTAGATATTTAGTAGAAGAGTCATAATTTGTAATACTTCTAACAATTTTGCATTTGCTTTCATAAAATCCATCCCACACCACTAAAAGCTAGTCTGGACACTAATTAACCATTACGTCACTTAACCTTGGGTAGAGTAAAATAAATTCAAGTGCTTAACGTCGATTCAGCATGTAACATTCTACACTCATTTCCCCCATTCTCTTCGCAGAGTATATCCCTTTGTATTTAAAAGACAAAGCTGCTGCAACTTGCTTATGTTCCTATGAATTCCAGTGCGGAATTGGCATATGAAAAGTAATAAATATGTTAAGTATTTTCTCATATTTCTTACATGCTACCTAAATTACTAAAATAAAATCCTACAATCCGGCCACCCGACAGCTATTCCAACTCAGAATTAGTAATGTACCCAAGGCTTAATAAATTCAGCACATAATGAAGTATGCATAGACCCTGCATGAATTTTCATTTTGATTAAGTCGTACTTTTGTTGCACTTAACCATAATCACTTCGTAAGGTTCAAAAAATGTTTAAGATAGTTTAATAGCAACTCAGAATTGAGTTAATTACAACTAAATCACTTTCATTGTAGGTTCTAGCTATTCTTCTTCGTAAGTTATATGTTTTTCGATTTTCTTCTTGGATTTTCAATATGTGTTCCTGACATTGCTTTCTTAAATCATCTTTGCTTTCCAAAAACTCCTCTTTGGCTTCTTCTTCTTCTATTAAGTCGATTATTGCAGTCTCTTCTTTTCTCTTCATTTTTCCTCCTATCGTTATTTCGAGTGGTGAGGTATGAATATTGAAATAGTAAGTGCTATTTAGTTCTATCTGTACACAATCGACATACTTATACCACTTAGTTGGATTATCGAAGCTAAGTTGCGTAAATACAAAAATAACGGTTGCGTTAATTCGCTTCACTTGTTCATTTCCATAAACAACACCAGTTGTAATGGTTATGTGAGTGATTCCGCAATCTTCGCAGTCTTCCTTGAATTCTTTTGCTGTAAAACTGGTACCTTTATCAGTAATAATTCTGCTTAGATTTCCAAAAGTATTTTGTTATCTAGTTAGACAGTTTATAGTTTTCTTAGCAGTTGTTAATTTTGTTTGATAAAACTGTGTAAATTTGGGAAAATGTAATGACCAGAACCTGGTTTGAATGGAGATTTTTCAGTTTTAAAATTAGCTACGTTTTAGATTGATAATTAATTACATATTTATTAGTAAAATACAAACATTTTTATATTCGTTCATAAAATAACAAATATGCCTGTGCCTCAAGAACCCTTTTTTTGGGCACTTATGAAACATAAGAGTCATTAACATAATACAATTTTTCCAATAAAAGTTTGGCGCGTTGGCATCTATACACGATGAAGACAAGAGTTGTTTTTGATTTTTAGATAAAAATTGCCAACGCTAACTATCACTTTCTAACTGAGTTCTTATTATATACAGGGTGTTTCACGACGAGAGGGAATAACTTCGGATAATGATTCTCTGAGTAATTCTAAGACGAAATGACTCTCTACACTTTTGCTCAATTCACAACCATAAAAAAGTTATGAGCAGTTAAAGTTCATATTCGCATGGGTCGTGTCATGGGAAGCCTCTCGGTAAAAATGCACTTGCAGTATGAAAAATGTCTCGTTTCCTTTGACTTCCAGATAGTTTCCATAACTACAAATTCAGTTGAATTAGCAGTTGTGGAAACTTCTGTCAAACAAACTTCAAAAATTCCCAAACGCTGGAAATTTAACGTTTTTGAAAGATTTTATTTAAAGTTTCAAAATGCCCCTTTTATTCAGTAACACGGAATACGCCGATATGGTGTTTATGTATGGTTTTTGTAATGGAAACTCTGTTTTAGCAGCCGAGACATATCAAGCCAAATTTCCAAATCGAAGAAAGCCCAATCGGAAAACCTTCACGAGACTATTTCGATCCTTGAGGGAAACAGGAGCCTTTCCTAAACTCGCTTACGAGAGAGAAACGCCTCGCAGGAACGCAGCAGAAGTTGTTTTACGGGAAGTCAATGAAGATCCTCGCACGAGTTTAAGAAAAATAAAAGCAAGAACAGGACAAAGCGTAACAAGCGCGTGGAGGACATTACGTGAAAATGGATTGCACCCTTATCATCTTCTTAAAGTTCAAAATCTCCTCCCAACCGACTTTCCAACTAGAGTAACGTTCTGTGAGTGGATGGAAGATAATTTGGAACTCATAGACCTAACTCTGTTTTATGACGAGGCCACTTTCACTAGAGACGGAATCAATAACACTCATAATCAACACGTCTGGGCTGATGAAAATCCCACGCAATAATCGAGAATCATTTTCAACACCGTTTCTCAGTTAACGTTTGGGCTGGAGTAATGGCAAGCAAGTTGATCGGACCATTTATTTTCCCAGGAAATTTAAATAGTGTCATGTATCGTCAGTTTTTGGAGGAGGAGCTGCCCATTTTACTTGAAGATATACCCTTACAAACACGAAGACGAATGTGGTACATGCAGGACGGGGATTTCTTTGTTTGGGGACACATGAAGACACTGGTTTATGAACACGACAAGCCAAGAACGAAGGAGGAACTTATTGCTAGAATAAACGATGCGTTCAATCTTGTGAAAGAAAATATGGAGAACTACAACTGGCCCAGACAAATGAGAAGAAGACTTCGGTTATGTGTGGAGCAGGAAGGAGGCCATGTCGAACATTTGTAGCCGTAATTTTGTTGCTTTATCAGTTCTTAGCTTGTTGTAATTGTCATTTTAAATAGTTTTACTTGTTGAAATTTGTTAGTTATTAAATTTTTAAAAGTTAAGAATGATAAGTGACCTACTCGTCCATTCATTGTAATGTTTGTATTACCCAGTAGGGTTGGCAACTTTAAGGGTCGATATCTCACATACGGTTGAGAATTGAGCAAAAGTGTAGAGAATCATTTCGTCTTAGAATTACTCAGGGAATCATTACACGAAGTTATTCCCTCTCGTCGTGAAACACCCTGTATATATATATATATATATATATATGCATCATAATGTCCACTGTGAAGTGAGCCACTATGTTGCACAACACCATACAATGTATATAACACTTTAGTTTTATTAAAATTGAGGGTTAGAAGATTTTGACATCGCTTTGAACAAAATGGCGTCAAATCCAGTAGAATAGGGAATGAAACATGATTATTCACCTTTGCAGATCGAAGTCTTATATGATACTGTGGACGATGACAATAATCATACTCTATAAGAATTTTATGCGTTAATAAAACTCCCATCAAATTAAGAAACCAATGTAGAATATTTTATTTAGAATCTGTTCTAATATCTCATGTGACTATTTAGTGAACAATTTGAAAATTTAAATCCAATAAGAAATATTTAAAATCTGTTAAGAACCATTAATGATTATATGTGCATCGTACTCAGATCTGAATATGATAAAAATTACTAAATACAATAATTGTCATTTTTATAGAACATTACAACTTGATATAAATTCCATCTTCAGCTATGATAATATAAGAAAATTTATTTTATAAATTGTAAATATTTGTAACACGAAGAGAATAATCTTAATTTAATAGATGTACATATATTACGTTCTTCAGACCTTTTATTAGTTTACTAATGTAATAAATTATTTAAAAAGTAATTGTGTGATAAAATTTGACATATAAAAACTCTAGTAAACTTAACTTAACAGAATACATAAAACAAGTAGTGTGTATGGATGAGTTTAAGTTCCTATACAATATTATGTATTGATATAAGCACATAATTCTTGCTCAGATGCAATCAACGATCTGATAGATATTTGCTATATATAATTACCTTTTCTTTCAGAAATAACATTGTGTAAATATAGCAATCTTAGCCTTTGTGCTTTAGATGCATATAATCGTTACTAAAGTTCCTACACTCTTTTTAGTGATGCTGCCTCTCTTATGATAAATCTTTGAGTTTAGTGGAGCCTGACATTTCCATATTTATAGTAACTCGCCCGTTAGCCTCATCCCGCCGAAGTTAGAGTTCAGAGTTGGTTCGAAAGTCTCCAGAAGTACTTACGATCAGTACAGATAAAACAACATCTATGGTTAAACTTCTGAGAGAAATTTAGGTGGTTCAGTTCTTACCTCACCTCCACCCCTAATCAACATCTTTAGAACAGTTACCCCATCTGATAACATCTATAGAAGAAATATTACAACACCTCATTTTGCATTAACTGCAAGGGAGTGGTTCAATAACAATTTTCCTGGCAGGTGGATTGAACGTGAAGTAAATGCTTGGGTTAATTGGCCACCTCGGCGCACTAAGTTAAATCCTATGGACTGTGGAATTTGGGGTATTTTAAAGCAAAAAGTTTATTCTGAACCTATTAGTACTGTTCAGGAGTTAAGAAAGGGGAGGGAAAATGCTTTTAGGGACTCGGCCAATTCTAAGTTTATTCTACGAAAAACTATTTACCAGATTAAGAAACGAGCCCGAAAATGTATTCAAGATGGAGGTCGTCACTTTGAACATTTACTTAAATAATGAGCGATAAGATTTAATTTCTATTTTGTAGTTTGTAGCAGCTCAGTAAATAAATTTTAGCTCGTAAAGTCTAATATTTTCAGTTTGTAATCCATGACAAATTTATTAAATGCGTTTATTTTACTAGATGTATTTGATTTAATTCAAATACCTGTTTCGAATTCGTAAAATAAACCTTTGCATTTTCTAAAGAATTAATAATACGTTGTTTTCATGCATGAGTTGAGTATGACTTAATTTAAAATATCTCGAAAATGGAAAGCTCTACAGAGATTATCCAAGAGTATTTAGAAGTGAGCCTAAAATTTGCAGGTGATAAAATACAGTGTGTAAAAGGTCAACAAAAATTTAATTGGTACATAGAATTATGTTTTAAAAAGGGGATATTTCTTTGAACGTTCAACGAAACTATTCGTGGTACGATGCATTTCTTTTTGCTGGCATTAATTGCTTTTAAAGGTGTAAAATTTTATAATATTCATAAAGAGCTAATTCGATAGAAATATTTGTTTTAATTTTGATTTAAAAGCTCTATAAAAGTAAAAGATATTAAAAAGGACGTAGATTTGTAAATTGTAATATAACAAAAATTTTATTTAGTACATTATACAATCTTTGGTGAATTTAGTTTGCCTTATTCAGCTGTGTTGAGTGTTGGAGAGAAGTGAGCAAAAATTCTTCGTTATCATATCGTCGTTTCACTCTGTGCGTGGTATCACTGAGCTAGTCGAGGCATAAATTTAATTGTGTTAATTTTAAATATTTTTTAAATGCACAGGGAGGTGGCAATCAGCAGGCAATTAATCGTTGTTCGTCTGGCGAAGGACGAGCAACAAATAGACACATAAAAACGTATTAAAATTGTTTTAAAACCACTGCAATGTTGACTAGGTCACAAATAAAATATACAACTATATCATGCTTTAAAGTCGACCAATTAAGTTGTGGACTTCGGCAAACTTAAATTAGTGAAATTTTTGCTGCCAAACGAAATAACTCGATGTACTTTAGCTCCTACTGAAAAAGGTTTAAATTTTTTCTAAAATTCGCATGTTTAGATAATAATCATAACAAAAAATAATATTCCATAATGCTGATGTGGTCAACTGTATTTGGCTCCTGATGTTCCCGATGCGTTTGTTGCAATTCAGCGTTTATGCAGAATACGATATCCTACTATATGTTGAATGTACTTTTCATTACATAGCTCGTAACTGGCGTTAGGTGTTGTAATTGTGTGTAAAACGTGCTTAGGTAATACATTTAAATGCAGTGTTGGGATCCATTAGATCCATTAAATGCACTCATTGTTTCATCAATGAAACAGTGAGTGCATTTAATGGATATCATCCATGCCTACAATTCACATATGAAAGAGAAATAAACAAATCTATACCATTCCTAGACACACTCATCAAATACAACACAGCAGGCAAAATAACAACAGACTGGTACAGGAAAACCACGTGGACTGGCAGATACTTAAATTTCCAATCGAATGTACCAATACAATATAAATGTCGTAAACAACCTTGTCGAACGTGCTATAATGCTATCACATAATGATTTCAGACCTAAAAATATAAAAATAGTTAAAAAAACACTTAAAAATAATTGTTATCCTACATCATTCGTAAAACAAACCATTAAAGTAAAGGTAGATAAAATTTATAACAATGAAGGCACTAAACCACAAACAAACGAAAATAGGATTGCAATGGAGTATACACCCGGGCTTTCTGAAAAAATAAAAAAATGTCTAATGGCATATGATATACACGTCGCACACAAACCAAATTATTCAACAAAAAATTTCTATACCCAACTTAAATCTAAAGCAGACCAAAAAAACAGAACACACACAATTTATAAGATTAATTGCTCGGATTACCCGGGGCTATACATTGGAAATTCAAAACAGTACTTACATAAACGCATATATGAACATAAATATACAATAAAAACTTCTAATAAAAATAGCACTGCCCTTGCAGCACACGCCATTGAAAAAGTTCACCAATTTGATTTCGAAAATGTCTGTATCCTGAGTACCGCAGTTAATGATAAGAAAAGAAACCTTTTAGAAACAATACAAATCCAAAAAAACCCAAATGCCATAAATTCCAAAAATGACTAAGATGATTTTTGCAACATATACCACAACCTAATTCACCACAAATAAACCATCAAAAACCTAATAGAAATATTCTCATGTACCATTTATCGTATTTAGTTTAATTTCTACTCAATGATAATTAAAATATTTAAAAGTTAAGTTGAATGACAGATGTTGTCAGTTAAGTTAAAGTTAGGTGTTGGTGAAGATGTAAAATAACATCCCCTCATATTAGGCCCCACGATTGGGCATACCATATAATGCTTCCTTTATATTAATCAAGCATCTATGATGTGAAATGTTAAGTTATGGATTTTCTTTGCCTCAACTAGCTGATTCAATTAAATAAAGCAATTCTACAATACAAAATATAATGATTAAATATTTACAACCTTTTTAAAATCTTCCCCTTTTTCAGAATATTTACATATACCAGATTTAAGAAATTGAAGCCAGCAAAACGAGCCTTTTGTTTATATTTAGAGACCCTTTGAAACGTTTCAAGATGCCTATTGCCTTTCATAAATTGATCAATGAAACTAATGTTTTGTTGACTCTTGCATGTACCAAAAATATTGAATTAAAACAGTTTTCAGTAATAAATTATATCAATATGGCCAAGCTGGAATGGTCCTATAGTTCCTCAGCATCCCCCAAGAGTTTTCGTGTCCAGTCTGAATATTTAGAGTCGAATTTGGAAGTCGACATCAAACCAAAATACTATCCAAATCATTATTCAAAATCCCATAAGTTAATCCAATTTAAGATTCAACTTGTATATCAGTAAATAAAAGGTTTTCCCTCTCCGTAATTAACAAGACAGTAATAGAACATTTACTATGTAAGTAATTACCAAAGTAATTTAACAGGAGGTGATTAACCAGAGAATTCACCAGAACCCTGTTTTATTTATGTTAGAAATTGTATTTTTACTAAGTTGTTTTTACTTACGTCTATAATAGATCGGCTCACACTTGTGCAATTTTTACACTTTTCAAAATGATTTTCATTTACTTTCGTATGACTGGTTACATAAATAATTTAGCACTTCTGAGTATCGTCGTAGCCCAGTTTCAAATGTATACTAAACTCGTCGCTTAAATGTTATCGTATTTATAGGACGTACCTCTTGTTTTCTATTCGTTTATTGACGTGTTGGGTGAAACCTTTTGCGTTTATCTTTTGTGTACTCCGGGAATTTTTACCAATTGTATAGTTCAAATACTTGGATGAATGCTTAAATTGTCACGTATTCATTTACATATCATGATATTTAATTGAGAAATCCCACGAATTTTCGTTTATCAAGTCACGTATTCATTGTTGATTGCTTATTCTAATCTAACCGAAATAAATTTGGTGTTTGTTAATTTCCTAGTTAAATTGGATTTTTGAACAAATGTAATACTTTAGGTCACGTACGATTTATTCAAATGATGCATAATTTTAGCCTGCGTATACGATGATATATTTAATGCACTTGTTAAATATTTATCACGCCAATTCATATAGGTTTTCCGTTGATTTAATTTTGATGCATTTCGTTACGTTTTCAAATCTTATCTTAGCTCGTAACTACTCTTGGATATTTCTATTTCTTATGCGTTTAATCTCATGTATTTTTATATACAGTGTGCTCTCAACTAACAATATGTATAGTGACCTATTTACTCTTATAATAGTGAGGTGTGATTCAAGTTCACGAAAAACAGGGGTGTGTTAATTTATATAAATCAAGCTATTTCATACAAAATAATTACTGAATACAAGGTTGATAGTAGTTATTGGTGTATTACAGTTAAAGTGGGGGTTAATTCCCAAGACTTGATAGTTTGTTGTTTATATAGATCACAGCAAATCTACATTGGAAGTTTTTTAAATGTTTTTGAAGAAATAGTGGAAACTATTTTTAATAATGGTAATAAATGTGTTTGGGTAGGGGACTTTAATTTAGATTATAATAAACAAGAGGATGGTTATGTTAAACGTTTTCAAAATTGTCTGAGTGTTAATGGATTGTATTAATTAGTTAAGGTAAATACTCGCATTACAAATGATAGTTCAACATTGATAGATTATGTTATTTCAAATACGGAAATGTTTAAAATAAATGTAATTCATACACCTAAGATAACAGATCATGCAATATTAAAAATTGGTTTAGATAATAGAAAATATAATATGCAAAATCATTATTCGTATTTCACCAGATATATAAATGAAGAAAAATTACAAAATATTAATGACAAGTTATTTAGTTGTAATTGGCCTTTAGAAAGTGTCGATGTCAATGTTATACTTGAAAGCATAACAACTAAATGTGAAAATATAATATATCTGGTATGTCCAATAAGACAGAAATATAATAAAGAAGGAGAATTACCATGGTATGATGAGATAGTTAAGAAAATGGCAAGAATGAGGATAACGCATTTATTAATTTTATTGATAGTCGAGCAAAAGATAAGGCAATGCATTGGGCAAACTATAAAGTCAAAAGAAATAAAGTAGTGAACTTACTAAAAGAAAAGAAAATCAAATATTATAAACAACAAATTGACTTGTGTAAGAATGACTCAAAGAAAATGTGGAGAACAATAAAAAGTTTAATGAGTCAAAGGAAAGCAATTGCGAATAATATTAGATTTAATGAAGGCTCAGTAGAATGCACATTAGATAGTGAAATTTTTGAAAGATTTAATGAATTCTTTATTATTAGTATTGAATCAATAGTTGATATGATTGGTTGGGCACCTAAATGGAATAGCAACAATATGCCAATAGTACAAAATATTTTTAGTAATTTTAAACTACTGGAGATGAATAATTTGAGAAAAATAATTATATCGTTGAAGAACAAAACTAATATTTGGCAACCAGTAAGTGGAAAGATGCTTAAGTGTATCAATAACTCTACTGATCACATACTACTGCTCTTGATAAATGTTTCATTGGAAACTGGGCAATTTCCTGAAAATTTAAAAATTAGTACAGTTGTGTCGGTGCCAAATGTGCTTAACACAAATACTGCAGAAAATTTCCGACCAGTTAATACATTACCAGCATTGGAGAAAATTCTTGAAATAGCAGTATATGATCAATTAAAAGAGTATTTTGAAGATAAAAAATTACTATATGTAAACCAATCAGGATTTAGGACTAACCATTCGTGTGAAACAGCTCTGCAATTTACCACGTGTAAATGAAAAATCTTACTTGATGAAAATAAATATATAGTGGCAGTATTTTTGGATTTACAGAGGGCTTTTGAAACTATTGATCGATCGATATTACTGGAAAAACTTAGGTACTATGGAATAAGAGACGTTTTAAAATAGATCACTAACTATCTAAGTAATAGAAGACAAAGAACCAAATACAATAATCACTGCTCATCAGAAAGGATGATTATACATGGGGTGCCGCAAGGAAGTGTTCTAGGTCCACTCCTGTTCTTAATATATATTAATGATTTCTATCTCAAAGTGGAATGTGAATTTATGAATCTGTTTGCAGATGATACATTACTTGCAGTTAGTGACTATAATTTACAAACAGCTATATCTAAAATTAATGTGGTGCTAAATAATGTCAACATATACTTACAAACAAATAAACTTAAAATTAATGTTAAAAAAAACTAAGGCTATGGTCATTACTTCTAGGTATAAATCCAATAGTGTTGATTTAGCATCTTGTAATATACTCATAAATAATTATAAAATTGAGATTGTAAGAGAAGTAAAGTATTTGGGATTAATAATTGATGATAATATAAGTTTCAAGAATTATTTTAAGTATATTTATAAGAAAATATGTGGTAAAATATTTTTCTTCAACAGAATATGTAAACACTCATCACTATGGTCTAGAATCTTAATTTATAGATCTATAATTCAACCCCATTTTGAGTATTGTGGAACCATGTTATATTTGCTTGATTCTAGTTGTAAGCAATCATTACAAAAATTGCAAAACAGAGCAATGCGAATAATTTTAAGATGTAATCGATATACACCCATTAACAGTATGTTATATATACTAAATTGGTTACCAATTGAGCAAAAACTATATTTCAAAAGTATGGTCTTTGTATATAAAATTAATGCAGGTTTAGTTCCAATATATTTTGAACAATTTGTTATTAAAAATAGGGATATACATGACCATGACACTAGGAATAAGGAAAATTTTTATATTAAAATAACCCAATACAAAAAACTATGAATTCGCTATTTTTTAAAATGTTTGATATGTGTAACCAACTGCCAGTCAATGTAAAGGAATCGTCTAGCTTGAGTAAATTTATAATGAACTTGAGAAAAACGTTAAGATGATAACAGTCGAAGTTCATACTTAATACTTAGACTAGAATAGTTGTTGATTTGTGATGAAATATATGTTACTATTTCACCATATTATATTATATTGTATTGTATATTGTATTATGAAATTTGATAGAAGTTGTATTATTATTAGGATTAATCCTATTCATGAAGAAATATATTGATTGATTGATTGATTGATTATGTGCTTTTATTAACTGGAAGTTTTTTTTTATTTATTCTACGACCCCTGTGACTTAACCTACCCCTAAACTACCCTATAATTATAGCAATATATATATAGTCTAAGAAATGCAAGCAAAATTTTTCTTCAAAAGAATTTTTGGTTCAGGGTATTGCCATTGATAAAGGCCAGCTTAACACGTTTGCTGCTATGGACGCACATGTGCGCCTGGGATGGTAAGGCGCGCTTGCTACGGACGCACTAGCGTGTCCTGAGTAGACCTAAATTATTATGGTTAGTATCGCGGTAACGCTTCAAGTAGGTTGGTGTGTGTTGGTGTAGCATATAGATAGAGAGTGAAATTACGCATATAAGTTGTCGTTTGCAATTCTGTAGTCTTTGTGGTTATTTACAATGCATTCTGTTCGTGACGCACATGCAGGCCCTTCTACACCAAAACGAGCTAAATAAAAGTTTAAGAATCCTAAAAATTTAATATGTGATGAATTATTTCAAGCTGCCATGGCTTCTGCTTCTAAATTAGAAGACAATAGCGATTCATATTTTCCAGATGACGATGAATCCACATCTGACAGTGACGATGTTGTTGATGGTAAGGTTTAGGAATATTCTTTTATAAGGTATATAAATTACAGCTGTACATTTTTATAGAAAATATTACAACTCAAGCATTTGATGAGTCGGCGGCATTGGTGATTCATCAAGCAAGTGTAAGTGACACTGATTGGAAAGAAGATGGCGTTATGAAATCTTTTAATTTTGCAAAAAAATCTGGTCTTTTGATAGATATCGGTGCAAATGCCACCCCATACGACTATTTTCGAATGTTGGTCGATGATGACTTTTTGCAGCAAATTGTGAGCGAAATCAATAGATATGTAGAATCCGTTTTTCTTGCCGAATCCACCTCTACACATTCGCGTATAACAAAATGGACAAATACTACAATATCAGAACTATTGCAGTTTATAGGATTAGTGTATCACACCAGTACTATAAAATGCAATAAAATACAGGACTATTGGAAAAGACATTGGCTGTTTCGATTTGATTGTTTTTCAAAATATATGAGTCGTGATAGGATTTTGCTAATATTGCACTGCTTGCATTTTTCTAAGAATCCAGATCCGGAAGAAGAAGAGCCTGATGATCGTTTGTACAAAGTTAGGCCAATACTAGATTACTTCCAGCAGAAAATGTAATCTGTATATTATCCCTCAAAAAATATATCCCTCGATGAGTCGATGCTGTTGTGGCGTGGTAGACTTGTTTTTCACCAGTACCTTAAAAACAAGCGTCATAAGTATGGCATCAAAATTTACATTTTGAGTGAACCTGAAGGTTTGGTTTTGAACATGGTCGTATATACAGGACAAATGGATCATTTGGGAGGTAAAGGGCATACTGACAAGGTTGTTCTACATTTACTGAATAACTTTCTTTACAACCGTTATTCAGTGTTCATGGATAACTTCTATAATAGTTACACATTGGCACTGAAATTGCTAGAGAAGGATACGCATTGCACCAGCACGCTAAGATCTGATCGCAAAGAATCTTGTAAAGAAGTAGTGACAGCTAAATTAAAAAAAGAGGAAACAAAAGCAGCATATAAGAACGAAGTAATGATTGGGAAATGGAAGAACAAAAAAGAAGTAACCTACATATCTACAGAATTTAGGAACGATATGGTTACTATACAGAGAAAGTGTGGCGATGATAAAGAGAAACCACTACCAATAGATCAATATAATAAATACATGAGTGGAGTCGACCGATTGGATCAAATGATGTCCTATTATCCCTGTTCACGCAAAACGATGAGATGGTACAAGAAGGTAGGTATTCATGTCCTTCAAATGCTACTCCATAATGCATTCCTTCTTTATAACAAGTTTTCTGGAAAAAGACTTTCATTTTATGACTTCTGATTAGCAGTTTTGGAGGAGATTTTGCCGGAACAAAGTACAAAACATTCACGACCTGTCAAGTTACTCCCTGAGCATCTACCTGTAAAAATAGAAACCAAGAATGAAAAAGGAAAAACTTAAAGAAAGAAATGTCGAGTATGTGCAAATAAGAAAATTCGAAAGAATACAGTATACCATTGTAATAAATGTTCCGATAACCCAGGGCTATGTTTAGAACCGTGTTTCAAAATCTACCACCAAAATAAGTAGTGCTTTTTTATATTCATCTATTTTATCTATCTGTAACTATAACTTTTTATATATATATATATATATATATATATATATATATATATATTATATATATATATATATATATATTCTATTGATTTGTGTTCTGTTTTTTTAGTGTTCATATATTCTACATACTTTGTGTAAATATACTTATTGTACAGTTTTTATCAAAAAAGAGTCACCACTATGACTGTACTTTTTTATTTAGTTATAGGCACACATGTGCGTCATGCAGCACACTACTCAGAATGCTGAACCTATATGCGGCAGAAACGCTTGTGCGCTTGACACGAATATCTGACAAGCAAGTGACATATGCTTATTTTAAGTGTTTTTATGTTATACGTAACAAAAATCAGATCCCTTAAGCCCAAAAAACTTAACAGTTTATTTCGTGATTCATTTAATGATAGGACGCAGCGAACATGTTAAGACGACCGAAACGTTTATGTTAGAATGAAGAAGCAATCTATAGACACATCCCAGTGCACTTTTTTACTATTGTAATAAAAACATTTATTAATGATTTTGTATTCGTAATTGATGACAGAATTTACGTATTTCAGAGCAGTGACTTCACTATTTGAGAAACTTACCATCTGTAATATTTATATCTTCTAGATACAGTAACCACTTTCCTTGGGGTTTATTATTTGCAACTTGCCATGGCCACAAAATAGAAACCTCCAGATCTACATATGACATGGGTCCAAAATGTTGAATTTGATACAAATGCCAGACCGTATTTCCAATATCATCATAGGTTTCCATTTTCGATTCACCATGTACTTCTCCACTATATACAACAGTTTTCGTAAAATACGAACTACAATATTATACAAACTTTAGGTTTACATATATCATTACATTCTGTAATACTTGCCTACTTAATTTAATTTCTGCTTTTCTACTTATTTCCGCTGTTAGTTTTGTACTAGTTCGATTAGAAAGCTCAATAGATGTTGAATTAACAAATACTATAAACTCTAATTCATTTTCTATGTTTGTTCTAGACTGATTTGCTATGTCTTTTGTTTCAAATCTCAGTTGAAGCGTCAATGGTTTATTAGTTGGTAGTGGATTTCCTAAATCACACAACACCATAGTGTCATTCTTTGTTGAACATTTGAATGTTATCTAAGATAATCAAAAGAATTTGCTTAAAATTATTAACATATAAATATACCTACCGATTTGTTAACTATATCAATATATCTTACAGATAAGGGATGAATAAAGAATGCTTTTGCTTCATATGCAGGATCACCTCTGTTTTCAACATTCAACTCAATATGAAACTCCTCTAAATCTCCTAAATTTAGTATATACCTCTTATCAGTCGCCGTTTCTAAAAAGTAATATTTTAATTTACACTTGGAATATTTTCAACAGATACAAACTGGATACATGAGCACTTATACAAATTTCAAAAGAGTAGCATATTAAAAATAAAATTGAAATGGTAGTCTTAAATATGTGCGTGCTAAATTTACATCACAGTTTGATCCAGTTATTGACATACCGTTTAGTAACAACGTTGCAGACATAACCAATTCACTCTGACAAATGTCATCAGCTCCACAGTCCTTCTGGAAGGTAGCTTCAAAATCTTTAATTGATGTTTGGTTTAAAATTGCCGAATGCGCTAGATCGTTTGCTAAAGTGTAGTTTAATCTAAACTAAAACAAAAGAGTCATTTTAGATTTTATAGCAAAGGGTACTTATATTAAGAATTACAAATGTAACATTATTTAAACTGTTTGATAATAATTCTGACAGGTTCTACATTAATATGGTGTAAAATCAAGTTGCATAGCCACTGCCGTTAGTTTTAATAAAAATGTCATTGTTAAGTATCAGAGAACAAAGAAAGATAAAAACAACATATCATCAACAATAGCAGTCTCCCCAGCATTTAAAGTCAATACACGAAAGGAAAAATATTTTGGAATGATACAGTAGCGTCGAATGGTCTGCCACTAAAAAGAATAATTACATTGGGAAGTGAGTGAGGTATTTGTACACAAAAGATGATTAGTAGGCCCCGGTGTCACCACATCTTTCAGATGGTTTTTACTGACAGATACGAGAGTTTTGCATTTACAAGTTATTTAGATTACAATACATAATTTTGTGATATTATTTGCATAATTTCTGGTACGCAGTTGGAGTCTAGAGGTTTTGAATTTGTATATAAATTGCCATCGTGAATATTGGAGATCAGTTCTGATTGAAGTTTTGAAGACAATATGTTGAAAGATGTGATATAAATTACTGCTGATCTAAATTATTGTAGTGATAATATAAACTAGTAATTAGTGCTTGAATAGTTAATTATAGTGCTTCGATAATAAGTAATTAAGAAAATAACGTCGTGGTTTAAGAAGCTAGTAATTGTACTGTCAACAGTTAGTTGAAAATAAAGCATTGGAAAAGCTTTTAGCAAATATTGTAACTATGAGTTGCTGAAAAGGCTTGTATAATCAGTTTTAAAATAAAGAACTGTTGTTATTGCAAATAGAGTTTTTGTTGCAATACATATTCTCTTACTGACTTGAATTTAGTACAGTAAAGGTTTTGTACAGTTATTACTTCATAAGTATTTAATCTAAAAGTGTTTCAGCTGTCTTACTATAAGTAATTCATATTGCTAAATTACACATGTTTTATATAAACCGCTGTTTTTGTGATGGTTCACAAGCAGAAGAGCTGTTCCGATTATAATCTACTTCAAGATTAAGGCTCGATGTAAGAATAGAATTCGTAATAACTTTTTAAAGTAACATAGGTAAACGTAAATGACCGTTGTGTTTTAAAGTACAATTAAATTTTCTATATAAAGTTGAACAAAAATAGTTGGCTACGTACATGTTTTGATTAATAAAATTAAAAAACATGTATTAACATGTAAAATTTTATTTTAAAAATTTAATAAATAGCAAAGTGCTTTTGGCGTGAGCCATCCTCAATGCATTTTTTGTCAAATTTAATTAAAATTCCATAATTCAGACAACTATAAACGATTTCACATTGTAAAATTTAAAAAATTTTGTTTCAATTAAGTTAGAAGTTTTAGCTATATATGAATACATTTATAAATTTAGATGTGGCTAGTTGGTTTGAGAGATTAAGACTACAATTATAAATGCAATCATGTATAGCTAAAACTTCTAACTTAATTGTTACATAAAATTTTTTAAATTTTAATTACATTTGACAAAAAATGCACTGAGGATGGTTCACGCCAAAAGCGATTTGCTCTTTATTAAATTTTACACGTTAATACATCAGTTTTTTAAGTTTATTTTAAAAGACAGTAATGTTATATAAATTATGCAGATGTCTATACCTGTAGAATAACTGTGAGGTGGTTTTTATTTACAGATGTGTGCGAACACAAGTCACACTGTAAGTTTAAGCCAAATTATTTTATTAACAATTCTCATGTGGTAGGTGTTTCAATGTTACGCATGTAAGATAAAACTGCACAATCGTACATTCTTAACAAATTGAAAAGTTACTACGTTAGTATAGGCTTTGCAACAATATTTATTGTAAATCTTCATGAATTTAATTTTAAAAAGATTTTATGTGCATGGAAATTGCTTTATTACATGTAACTAAAAATGTGATTCCCAAAACCGCAAGATCTATGGGCAGGAGATTAAATAAATAAATAAAAAAGTAATTTAGCACAAAATATCAAAAATGCTAATTTAAACTAAAAGACTAAGTAATAAATTTTCAGAATAAAACAAGTGGGTAATGAAACATGCACTGAATTAAATGAAACACACTAGCTGCATATGATATGTCAATCAATAACCTTCCCATATACTTACAACAAATTCCAAAATGTAAAGGAAATGTTGTAACGCTAGTACGTTAATTAAGCAAACGTTAATTAATTAATTAATTATTTATTTATTGAAACTTTAACAAAAAAATATTGGAAATTTTTTAGAAGCTTGGGTCGTTTACCTTAGAACGTATTCTGCCCTTCTATTTCTCCTATTTTTTTTGTTTTCCACAGATATCTTTATTCCCCTACTGTTTCTATAACCTCTTTGTTACTAACTTTGTCTGTCCTTGCTGTCATCCTCATACATCTAAGGCACAACATTCCAAAAGGCTTCTACCGGTTTTCTGTCTGCTTCTCCTACTGCCACTATTACATAGACATACTGTGCTGTGCTCCACATATATGCTTTCAACAATTTTTTCCTTGTTTCTATGTCTGTTGTCTTCAAATATAGCTGCTGCTCGTTCTTGTTTGATGCAGTTCGGTGCCCCTTCTGTTGTTTATAAATATATACCCTATTTCCCCGATATTCAGTAGTATGTGAAAGGAGTTTAGCAGCCTACGGCTACCAAAATCCCTCAACGCTTGAACATTTGTCGAATTGATAGTTTTCCAATATATCCTTCTGCACAATCAACATTAGTTGAAAATATTTCAAAACCAACAGCTGTAGTTGTTTATAATAATCATCAGATTTAAGTGCAATTATTTTTTCGTCATTAGGTTTTCCGTCTTGAAACTGGTTGGACGCGTAACTTCACTTATTTCTAATCTGAGTTAGCTTACACCGTTCCCTGAAATTGTGACAACCTAGAGACAGCTCTGTTCACCTTCTGTTGTTTCCTAATTATATGCTCTATTTCACCAAAATTCAGTGATATGTGAAGGGGTTAACACGTTCGCTTGCTGCTTTTGAGTGTGTAGTGTACTGCATAGGTGACGTATTATTTACAAAAGTAATATGCTTTTTAGTTTAATAGGTGTATTATTTGGGTAGTTATAACACTTGAAAACAGTTTTGACAATTTTATGACATTGACGCGTCGTCAGCATATAGGAAGCAAGTTATAACCATATGCTGTTCGACACGAATGCACGTCATTGATTTTTTAGCAATTTTGTAACTTGTTTTGGAAAAGGAGAATATTAATAAATCAAATATTTATTTAGAAAACATATATAATGCAACACATAAAAAAGGCGAAAGTTATAAGGTATGTAACAAAATAATGTTTCTAAAAGGATAAAAATATAAAAAATTCAATTAATTTGTTAGGTTACTAGCAAAACACTATAAAAATAGAAAAAAAAATTTATTTCTATTGGTAACTTATAAACAAAAACAGGGTTTTTCTGGGCACTGTTTACAATAATATATCGTATCTTTCCTGATTTTATTTTCAGAACAGTTTCGGCACCTTTTGCGTTTAGTTTTGTTTTTTCCATCTGTGTCCGGAATTTTTTCAGGAATATGCTGAGCCGTGTTTGATTTGGAAGTTCGTTTTGGTGTTTGCTTTTGTGAGTCTGTTTTCAGAAGATCTTCCACTTCGGCTAGTCTGAAGTCGTAAAAAGTCGTTTTGTTTCCTGGGGTTCTCTTGAATAAAAAGTAGGCATTCGACAACATCAGTTGAACAAAATGTACACCAATTTTCTTATACCATCGTAATGTTTTCCTATCACAAGGGTAATAAGCCATCATTTGGTCTTGCCTATCAACTCCACTCGTATTCTCGTTGTATCTTAGTATTGGCAAGGGTTTGATCTTTTCATGGCCTCTCTTGTTCTTATATTCTACCATATCATTTTCAAACTCTCTTCTCTTTCCACTTTCCTATCATTATACCATCAAAGTATTTACCCTTCGTCTCTCCTTTTTTAAGTTTCATAGACACAATGTCTTTAGGATTCCCTTTCCTATCTGACCTCAAAGTCCCTATAAGTAAGTTTCATTCTTTATTAATTATTGTGCTAATTCAAAACTATTGTAGAAATTGTCCATATACAAGGAATGACCACAATGTAGTCGATCTTTCATCAGATGTAGCACAACCTTCTTTTCATGGCCTCTACCACCAATTGCATCAAATGCTCCAGTGTAAATAATGACAATTAGTATAAGTCCATCAGGTTCAGTTAGCATGTACAATTTTATGCCGTATTTGTGACATTTATTTTTTATAAACTGTTTAAAAATGAGACAATACCATTGATTCGTCTAACGACAAATTTTTTCCCGGCTGATAAATTTCTAGCATTTTCTTGTTGAAAAATTCTGCTATGGGTCTAATCTTGCCAATTCCATCTCGTTCACTGTTTTGATTAAAATTTTCACTATAAAAGTGTACACAGCGAAGAATAAGTAAGAAACGATTTCTATTCATATGATCTGAAAAACACTGTAAATTAAATAAATGATGTGTTTTCCAGTAATCTTGAATTCTAAGCAGAAGACTTAAAAATATCCGTACTTCTGCAACAGTTGGAGGTGTCCATCTTGTGATTCTAGATTTTTCAGATATTTCTGACAAAAAACTTTAACAGCATATTTATTAGTTTCTTCTACTACTAAGTTATAGAAGTCATCGTCTGCAATTAGATGGAAGAACTTGGGAGCTGAATTGACCCCTTGTTGTTTGGTAAATTGAAACTGCTTCATAATATTTGGTGCATCTTCCCACACGTTTCCAGATATTCCGCCATTATTTTCCTTGTTACCAACAACAGTGGGAACAGCAGCTGGCTTAACAGCAATTTCTAAAAAAAATTGGAATAAAATTTCATAATTATCCTAGACATAATTTCAAATCAAATCTAAATATAATATCGAATAATAGAAAATAATAAATATTCAAGTAGATACCTTCATCGCTTTCCTCAGAAGCACTGGATGAACTGTCTGTGTCTAGTAAATATTCATCATCTTCATCAAAATCTTCATATAACAAGCTCTCCAACTCTTCGCAGGTTAATTTTTTTGGGGTTTTTAAATGTTCTTTGCCGTTTGGGGCACTCTTAACAAAATCTCACATTAAATTAAACAATTTAAAAAAAACAGAAACGGCGTGTAAATCTCGTTTTTATAAGGTGTCAGCTATATGCTACCACAAAACGAACTCCATTTATCGAGTAGTGAACTCGTACTGAAGCTTTAAACGATCCTGTTCTAATGCCGCACATGTGCATCGGGCGCATACTGGAAGCATTCGCAATGACGTACATGTGCGGCATCCATAGCGAACGTGTTAAGCAGCCTGTGGCAACCAAGAATCCCCAACACTTAGATATTTGCCAAATTAATAGTTTTCCAGTACATCCTTACACGCAATTAACATTAGTTGAGACTGCTAGATACCTGTAGTTGCTTATAATAATTGTTAAAACTCTATTATCTACTTTTACTATTTTTGAATTTGAATAATTTGCGACGCATTTTTGTTGGTTACATAAAACACAACATGTGGCGCTGTTGTACCAAGATGGCTCTAACCCAAAACTTGGAGTTCATAACAATGTTATATTTTCAACAAAAATAAATGTTTTATTTGCTACAGTGCATTTTTCATACAAAATAAGAGTATGTTATTATTTTACAGTCCATAATAACAAAACCATATGGTCCTTCGAGCCGGATATCAGTGAAATTTAGAAAATTCATGATCTTTTTCATTTATCAACAGGCATTTTTAATGGTTACAAGCTTCCTTCTAAGGGATAAAAATGATGAAATTTGAAATGAAACAATTTCAAGCATACACAATATTTACATAGGTAACCTTAAAATTCACCAACATTTTATTCAAGCTGCATCAAGAATTGAATTTTCGTTTACATTCACGCACGCGATTGATGAATAACAAGGCCAACTGATTGTGAGGATCTTATCTACTGTAAGTCTATCCTTTCATAACATATTACATATAAACTTGTTTTTGTTTTCTTGTTTTTTCATCCAATCCTTTATTCTTTATCTTAATTTAAAATGGATAACGAAAATCTAAAACGTTTAACTCACAAAAGAGGTGTTTATAAATCTCAACTTAGATTATTTGAAAAAAGCATGCGATCACTCACTTTAAATGAGCTTTCTAATGCGGAAGCAAAAAACTTACAACAGCGTCTAAGTAAAATAGAACCTGTTTATGAATTATTTAACGAAACTCAGTTAGATATTGAACTACTCGACGATGATTTAGATAAAAATTTGCACGAACGCGAAACCTTTCAAGATATGTTTTTCAATTTAGTAAGTGAAGCTCAAGATGCTTTAGCTAAATTTAGTCAGGATATGATGCCTAAGATTGAAATGCCAGCTGTTTCAGATTCGTACACACCACGGCGTGCGGCGAACCCACAAGTTACTGTTAAACTACCAAAATTAGATCTTCCCGTGTTTGATTCTAAATTTACTAGTTGGAAACAGTTTTCAGATGCCTTCCTAGCCATGGTCGACAACAATCCTGACTTATCAGACTGCCAAAAACTATTCTATCTTAGGGCTTCATTAAAAGGTGAATCATTAAACATGATCTCATCTCTCGATGCAAGCAATGCTAGCTACAGTATTGCTTGGAATAGATTAACTCAAAGGTACAACAAAAAGCGTAAAATCATTGACACTCATATTCAAGAATTACTAAATATTGAGCCCATTATTAAAGAAAATCATTCAGGTATGCGTATACTTATCGACAAGGTTCAAAATCATGTACAATGTTTAAAATCGTTGGGTCAACCAGTTGAGAGTTGGAATGCACTGATCGTTCCAATAATTCTAAATAAAGTAGATGTTCATACTGTTCGCGAATGGCAATTCAAACTAAACGGTGATCCGAATAACGAAGACGTGCCCACGTATGATGAATTTATTAAGTTTCTAAACACTAGACAAGGGGTACTTGAAGCAATAAATACGAGAAATATATCTTCGCCAGTCAATTTGGTTGAAAAACGTAGCCCTAGACAGGCAACTTTTACAAAACAGAAAACATTTACCGTAATAAATGCAATGTGCTATCACTGTCAAGGGGAGCATTTTATTCAAAATTGTGAATCATTTTTACAATTAAAACCAACAAATAGAAATGAAAAGGTGAAAACTCTTAAGCTTTGTATAAACTGTTTACGAAAGGGTCATTTTTTGAATGAGTGTAAATCGGGGAATTGTAAAATTTGTCAAAAGAAACATAACACCACTTTGCATATTCCACGCGATCAAATTACTGCTGTTACAAAGAAGACACTTGTAGGTTCAAACACAAAAGAAATAAATAATGCTGAATCTAAGATTTCTGAACAAACTCTCACCGAAAGTGTTACACTATCTGCTGTGACAGAGCCGACAGCTCAGATTCTATTATCTACAGCGCTAGTTAATGCAAAATGCAATAAAGAATTCAAAACTGTTAGTTTTATTAGACTCTGCTTCTCATTCAAATTTTATTACTGAGCATGCATGTAAATTATTAAATCTAAACATTGTCCCCGCGAATCTTTCCGTGACTGGGATAAATCAAGAAAATACTCGCATAAACTATGAAACAGAATTGTTTATATTTTCACAGGTAAATAATTTCAACACAAAAATCAAATGTTTTGTGTTACCTCAAATCACAAATGCATTGCCCAGTAGATCGATCAATATAAACGAATTCAAAATTCCTTCTAACATAAAGCTTGCGGATCCTACATTTAATGTGGCAGGAAAAATTGATCTTTTAATTGGTGTCATGCTATTTTGGGATCTAATATGTATTGGTCAGTTTAGAAACGAAAATGGTAGCATATTTCAAAAAACAAAACTTGGTTGGTTGGTTGGTAGCATGTACAATAAAAGGTAACACGCAACCACAAGTTTCGGCATTTTTAACATTAAACCAATTAAACGAGAATCTACAAACATTTTGGAAAATTGACGAGTGTACTACGAAAGATAAATATTTTACCCAAGACGAGCAATATGTACAATCATTTTTCCAAGAAACTACAAAACGTGCTGTAGATGGTAAATTTACAGTGAATCTTCCACTTAAGGACAATATACACGAATTAGGTGATTCTTATGAAATTGCCGAAAAACGTTTCATTTCTCTTGAAAAGCGATTTGAATCAAACAGTAAATTGAAAGAACTCTACACGAATTGCATTAAAGATTATCAAAATCAAGGTCACATGTCTGTGTGCAAGATAAATGACAGCTTATCATTTTATCTTCCACATCATGCGGTGACAAAAGAGTCTAGCTCTACAACAAAATTTCGAGTAGTGTTTGACGGGTCATGCAAACCGAAACAAGGTTTATCTATCAATGCTCTACAATATGCGGGCTCTACTTTGCAAAATGATTTGGTCTCAATAATAACGCGTTTTCGAACACATACATACGTGCTCACTGGTGATATTACTCAAATGTACAGGCAGATATGGCTTAATCTAGACGATAGAAAATTCAAAAAAATTTTATGGCGGGAGGACACTAAACTTCCTCTTTTAACTTATCAATTAAATACAGTGACTTTTGGAATGACTTCAGCCCCTTATCTTGCCATCAGGTGTCTTTTGGAAATTGGAGAATTAAAAAAAGGTACTTATCCTAAAGAAGCTGAAATAATAAAACAAAATTTTTACGTTGATGATGTATTATCCGGAGCAAACTCTATTCAAGAGTTGCAAGAAATTAAAAACAATCTGTCTCAAATACTGGGTGAATTTGGGTTTACCTTGAGAAAGTGGAGAAGCAACGTAAGTGAATTATCAGAAAAATCAAATAATTTTGATGTCATGCCAGTGAGTAAGGTATTAGGTATATTGTGGAATCAAGTAATCAATTGCTTTTCATATTCAGTCATGAAAGAAACAACACTAATGAACAATGTTTCAAAGCGCAGCATTCTTTCCATTACAGCTCAGCTATTTGACCCAATCGGTCTACTAGCACCTATTATTGTAATTGCCAAACTAATCATTCAAGAGCTTTGGCAATTGAACTTGAACTGGGATGAAACAGTCCCGCACAACATCCACACACAGTGGGTTTTACTCACAAATGACCTAGATGCAATTAATCAAATTTCAATCCCAAGGTGTGTTATCTTACAATCATCTATTTACGAAATCCATGGGTTTTCAGATGCTTCTGAAAAAGCATATGGTGCCACAATTTATTTGAAATCAATATCACAAAATAAACAATGTGTAGTCAATTTGATAGCATCAAAATCTAGGGTATCCCCTTTGAGGGTAATATCGCTGCCTAGACTGGAACTATTAGCTGCTGTATTGCTTACAGAGTTAATGAACAAAATGAAATCTACTTTAAATCTAGAATTTACTAAAGAATGTTACTGGAGTGATTCGAAAATAGTACTTAGTTGGTTGCAGTCGAGTCCTAGCAGATGGACTACGTTTGTTGCCAACAGAGTTTCATTAATACAAGAGTTGACTAATGTCGATAACTGGTATCACATTAGTTCTTCAGAAAATCCTGCGGACATTGTATCCCGTGGTATGATGCCGAGCAAACTGCTCGATTGTAAACTTTGGTGGACAGGTCCACAATGGTTAATGGCAACGCAAAATTATGTATCAGACAAATATATAATCACACAAAAGATTCCAGAACAAAAAGGGATTACTCACACCTTTCTAACCACTGCTGAAAATCCAAACTTTCTTTTTGAACGATATTCATCGTTAAGTAAATTAATACGTATCACAGCTCTATGTCTACGATTTAAGCAAAATTGCAAAAATCCCAAAAAATAAAACGACAGGAACACTCGCGGTTAAAGAATTACATGAAACTTTACATAAATTACTCAAAATAACACAAATGCACTCATTTTCTAAAGAATATTATGATTTAACTCATGATAAACAACTTGACAAACGGAGTAATTTGTTAAGTTTAACACCTTTTATTGATAACAAGGGCTTAATAAGAGTAGGGGGACGTTTAAAAAATTCTAATTTCAAGTGTGACAAACGTCATCCAATTTTGGTACCTAAGTCTCACAGTCTAACCAAATTAATTTTTGAACAACAACACAAGCTCTTATTGCATGCTGGTCCAAATTTGTTGTTAAATTCAGTACGCGAAAACTACTGGCCTATTTCTGGCAAAAACATTGCAAAGCATACTGTAAAGCAATGCATAAAGTGTTCAAGACACAATCCAGTAACCAAAAATCCAATCATGGGCGAATTACACAAGTTGCGAGTTACCCCAATGCCTCCATTCCACACTACAGGTGTAGATTATGCAGGGCCTTTTCTAATAAAGGACAGGTATGGTAGAGGTAGTAAAAATACTAAATGCTACATAGGTGTTTTTATTTGTTTTTCGATAAAAGCAGTACATATTGAGTTGATTACATCATTATCCACGGATGCATTTCTTGCAGCATTGAAAAGATTCATAGCCAGACGTGGAAAACCACTTCATATTTTCAGTGATAATGGCACTAATTTTCAAGGTGCTAAATCTGAAATCCAAAACATGTATAAATTTTTAGGTGATAATAATGATGACATTACCAGGAAAGTTGTCGAGCAAGGTGTAAACTGGCACTTCATCCCCCCTAATGCTCCTCCCTTCGGTGGTATATGGGAATCTGCAGTAAAGAGTATAAAGCATCATTTAATGAGGGTGGCATCCCATGCTAGTTTAATGTATGAAGACTTATATACAGTACTAACACAAGTGGAATCCATTTTAAATTCACGTCCTTTAACCCCCCTCTCCTCAGACCCTAACGACTTACAAGTATTAACTCCTGCACATTTCCTCATTGGGCGTTCAATGATGGCGCTTCCTGAACCTGATGTCACCGAGATAAAGTTGAATCGCTTAGACAGGTATCAACACTTACTACAAATGAACCAACACATTTGGAAACGTTGGTCAGTTGAGTATATCTCCCAGCTTCAGCAACGTTACAAATGGCAGAAAAACACTAATCCAATACAGATTGGATCATTAGTTATTATCAAGGACAATAATGTACCTCCTTCCAACTGGAAACTAGGACGAATCCTTCATTTACACCCAGGTGCAGACAATATAGTGCGTGTGGTTAGTGTGAAGTGTGCCAATGGCATTTTTAAACGGCCTCTCCACAAAATTTGTGTTCTTCCAATTGATACGAAAAATGATGCCTGACATGACTTATAAGATAGTATATAATTTTGTGTATCTTATCCTTTCTTGTTCTTAAGGAACTTACATTTGTTAATCTTAATGTTAAAAGTTATTTACTAAAATTTAAGTTACAATTTAACATGATGTTTTAAAATCCATTACGTGATTTCAAGGCGTGCGGTATGTTAAAACTCTATTATCTACTTTTACTATTTTTGAATTTGAATAATTCGCGCCGCATTTTTGTTGGTTACATAAAACACGACATGTGGCGCTGTTGTACCAAGATGGCTCTAACCCAAAACTTGGAGTTCATAACAATGTTATATTTTCAACAAAAATAAATGTTTTATTTGCTACAGTGTATTTTTCATACAAAATAAGAGTATGTTATTATTTTACAGTCCATAATAACAAAACCAATAATCATCAGGTTTAAGTACAGTTATTTTTTTGTCATTAGGTTTTCCATCATGGAATTGGTTGGACGCGTCCCTCCATTGATTTCTATTCTGAGCTAGCCTGCACATTTCCCTGAAATCTGTGTGCAAAGTTTAACCTAGGTCTACCTCTACCTCTCTTTTTCCTATCTCTGCTTCTAATATACAGGGTGGGAAAAATTTCAGTGTGCAGTATGGAGATCTTGGAAACTATACGAGGTAGAAAGTTTGTTAAATGGGAAAAAAACCTGTACAATTACAAGCTCAATTTAAAACTAAAGAGAATTTAAATATATTACTACCCGTTCTTAAAATATGGCGCAAATGTCACAACTTGCAAAATTCCAAAATTGTTAATAACTTTTATACCATTATAGCCGTAAATATGAAACTCGGGTTATTTACATAAATCGTTTAGAGGAATACAGTGAAGCGATCAGAATTTGTCTAGATCTTCTATATTCAGAGCTGCGACTGTCAACTTTCTTATGTATTATGGACGCCATATTGAATTTTTGCATTTTCAAATAAAGGGGGAAATTACAAATTCATTGATGTACCACACTGTATACTTTTCTTTAAAAATGGCGGACATACTGTAAATTGTTCAGTTTTTATGAGAGTAGTCTTTGTAGTAGGAAGACAATTGAAGGGTAAAGGTCTGCCATCAGTGAACAGAAGATAAAGGGTTATTTTGTCATCATTAAATGTCCTGCAGCTTTAATACATTTACTATTTTTAATATTTTGGTGAAAATAGAAGTAGATAGTAGGAGAAAAGTTAATTTAACTTTAGTTAATATTCAATGTACAATCTAGAATGGTAAGATATTCTGTAGAGCAGAAATTTGATATGTACAATGTTTACTTGGAATGCCAACAAAATTGTGTTACATCCGAGTATAGATATTTAGAACTATATCCAGAAAGACAACAGCCTTCCAGAATGGCTTTTGTAAGAGTATACAACACCTTAAAGACCAAGGATCCTTTAATAAACAACAAGGAAAATATAATAAATATGCAAATATTAATGATCTTAGTGTCTTAGTACAGTTATATCTGAACCTACAAACATCTAGTTGGGCTATCTCTCGTGAATGTGGTTTTACTGTTCGTGCTACAATAAAACGTCAGAGGTACCACGATTATAAATTCATTCCAGTACAAAAATTGCATCCTGAAGACGATGAACGACAACTTGCTTTTTCTCAATGGATACAAACGAAATTGAGTTGTGACCGAAATTTTACAGAAAGGTACTGTGATGTGACGAAACAAGTTTCACTAACAGTAGCATTTTTAATAGAAAAAATATGCACTATTACGCTCAAGAAAATCCTTACTTAATTGAAGAAAGAAAACCGCAGGATAGATATTCTGTAAACGTTTGGTGTGGAATTTCAGACGATAAGATTTTAGGACCATACCGCATTCCACCTAGATTATCGTCCGCCAGTAATTTGAATTTCTTACAAAATGATTTTGAAGATATGCTGGATAATCTACCACTTCAATATTTGCAGAATTTGGAATATCATCAACAAGATGGCTGTGCTTCTCACATTGTCAGGGTGGTAACCGAACACTTAAATGAACGCTTTCCTAATCAATGGATAGGTACCAATGGTCCAGTAAAATGGCCACCACGGTCTCTGTGCTTCAATCCACTTGATTACTATTTATGAGGAGCAACGAAAGACCATGTTTACAGTAAAATGCCAGAGGACGAAGATGAAATTGTAGACAATACATACATTCAATCAATAGATCCAAACACAGTTCGACGTGCAATTCAAGACATAGGTAGAAGAACAGAATTATGCATTCATACTGGAGGGAACCAATTCAGACAATTTAATTAAATCTCCTAACTAAAATTTTTTGTTAATAGTTTGTTATTGATAATGTTTATTGTACGTGGCGTTTGTTTCAGTATAACAAATCACAAGCCAAAAACTTTTAAATTCCTCCGTTTGTAATTTATTAAAATGCTAGAAGCTACAACTGAAAATTGTTACATTTATGTATAACACAGTTGTTGCTGTTCACTAATGACAGAACTCTATTCTTAAATTGTTCTACTCCATAGACTAATCTTATAAAAACTGAACAATTTACAATATTTTGGCCCTTTTTAAAGAAAAGTATACAGTGTGGTACTGTCACGGGAATTTTGATAAAGTCGACACAATGTTACTTGGGAATACGATGAAAAAAATATGTTCTGGTTTGCTCAGTCTGAGACTCAATCGCTAAGTCGGGTGGGTTCCGCGGCCAACTGCAAGGAACAGAATATCAGTTCGCTGAATGCCAAGGCGTCAGGAACTAAAATGTTGGAGCAACAAGAACGACGGATCCTTAGTTCCAACAGATTCGGGATTATTCCCAAAATAAACGTAATAAACACATCAAAATAGGATCAATCTATTCACAACATAAATTTATGGTACCTGTAAGGTCCTGTAATATAAACTTAAAGGCAACCAATACGGCACTGGATTACTAATCTAAATACACAAGAGCAAACAACCCTTATGACATATAAGCAGACAAAACATCTATAACCGCACATCTACAAAGTGTACGAAAGCTAAATACAGAATCAATACACAATAGTCCCGACCCAAGTGCTAATCATATAAATCTTTTCATTAGTAAGTAAGAATTAAAATTGTTGGTGAACTGTTTCTCACCCAGAGATTTACAACTTGACACCTTCCAATAGATATACATATACTTAGAGCCTTCCTTCGGTATGTTACAATCCCAATTTGTACCTATAATAACACAATAACTATTTCTCACCACCAAGTGTGGAACCTACAAATACAAATATAGCTATAGAACCAATAATGTACTATTGACTTGTCGCCACTATGATATAGTAAAAATACATAATATTATAAATATTCTTCTCCACTAAGTGTGAAACATACATGTATACTCTAATGGAAGTACCGACTTACTTTAACGGCTTTTCCCTAAATGTTTCCGTTAGCTGACAGAGGTTATCACAGTGGATTAAAATGTAATGATTTCAGTATTAAAACCTGCACAGCACTCGGACCAGATACATAATAGAAAAAGGTATTTACAAACCTACAAGTAATGGGGCTCATACATTTGTACACATATCCCAAAATCTCCTCTACGTATATACAAAGGTTATGTATAAAACTGAAACTCATACAAGAACTTCTGCTGATGCAGAACAGTAAATACATCATTAACTGAATTAACGGACGAAATGAAATAAATGTACAATGGTACACACAATTCATACAAGCTGACTTATCGGCGGTTAGTGTAAACATGCATTACCAGCGTTAAGTTTCCACAACAGTGATCTCTTCTAAATTGAACAGTAGCGGCCTATCCACAATTTACATGTACCATAAACGACGATACTCACATATGACTTCTGAACGTAGACTATAATATGATCCCAAAAGTAGCACCAAAACTAGTACGCCAACATAGTACGCTAAAATCGTTAATGCAATACGACCCTACAATAGTTCCCTAAAACGAGTCCCTGAAATAAATGAATAAGCTACTAATACATAACAGAACGCAGATGCGACGTACCACAAAGTGGGCAAACTATATCAATATTAACACAAAATAACGGTATGTCTCAATGTATACTTTAAAGTTGAAGTCAATAGGATTCTGAAAGAAGATAACATTATTAAAAATTACGCCACGACGACGTACCTTCAAAGAGAGAGGTTTTAAATCCGTCACAAGACGAAGTCAAGAAATATCACCATCCAAACATAAATCTAAACAGGTATGTTCCAACTAAAATCTCTGTAACCGCCGAAATTCTCTAAAATCAGAGATGTTTAAGGCAGACACAGAACCTTGCCTACTTCCTACGACAGGTCAGCATAAGATGGTGTCCAGCCAACACATAACAAAGAAGCAGGACCAACTTACTGACAAATTAGACATTCAAATACCACAGTATCAACTTGAAAAGTAGTGATTAAGCTACCACCAATTTTAACTAATATTAACCAAAATAGCATACTGATAAAATTTACTAAAACAATGTTTCACTACATCAATGAATTTGTAATTCTCCCTTTATTTGACATTGCGAAAATTCAATATGGCGTCCATAATAAATAAAAAAGTCGACAGTCACAGGTCTGAATACAGGTCTAGAATTTTTTCCTTTAAGTGGTGGACACCTTTGAACCACCGTGGCACTTTACGTGTTAAACTGGAAAATTCAGGTGTTTGGAAAAGGCATACAAATCGAATTAGAAGTATTGGGGAAAATCATCAATAGTACCTCTAGTTGATCGATCTAATTCTTTAATTCCTTTACCATAGAGTTCTAACTCAGACCCAAATGGAGATAATACCCCCCAATGGAACGTACGACTGCAACTGTCCACTTGAAACATAAGTAGACCCAAGTCTAAAGGATGTTACAAACATCCCTGTCAATAATGCATTAAGAATTCTGACTGATCCTGTTGATTATGCAACGACAATCCTGGTATGTGCAGTTTAATTTATGTTATGTAGTTAGAAATTTTAGTGCGATTGTTTTGCACTCTTAATTTTCTTGGGTTTAATTATATTAGTTATAAAGAGTTTACCTGCTCCCAGCCGCTCGCTATAGAGTTTGCTCTCCGTTAAAAAGACTTAAGGATAATAGCAGACTATTTCATCTTAGCATTATATAAAAATGTTTATAATAAAAATAAAGTAGGCACAATGGTTTTATCAAAAAATTTGTCATGTTATAAAAAAGTCATAATTGTAATTGTGTTTTATATAATAAATAAATGGTCCTATCGAAGGTTTGTTAAGGTTATTCTCTCACAAGTTTCTACAAACTACACCAGCACTAAAGGTAAAAACAAAACATGGTCTGCTCCAGACTCCATGGCTTTACAGATCCAATTGCATATTCTCAAGCATCTAACGAATCTGGATCTAATGCTCCTTCAATAGTCCAGAAGAGGTCTAAGTACACTATAAAAGCGCCAGAAAGGTTAGATTTGCAATTACATTTATATTACCTTTAGAGGGGTGTTGGTGTTACAACTCCAATAAGTGGTATGTTAGGCACTTTAGTTGAGTCTGCAGTCTGTCAGCATATAGCGGGAATTATGACAGAAATACAAGAAGGCTAGGCGTGTGTTCTTCCAAGCCGTATTCGTTAGTTCATTGGTACGATTACAATATACATTTGCGATTACATATTCTCTTACTGTCAGACCAAACCAATGATTAAAATCATAACTTCCTCAATACTACATGAATATACTGATGTAAGATACTGTTTTATCTTTGGTTTTTAAGTTCATGATATTTGTACAAAATAAATATACGTTAAAGGACATAATATTACCTTAGACATGAAGATATCTTAATAAAATTTCTGAATTAAGATTTCGTATTTCTTACTTAGCCTAATCTGTACTTACAGAATCATATGATAATTACCTTAATCGGAGTTAAAATATCTCTCGTATTTTCGGTAACATATACAGTTTCCTCTTCAAAATATTCCATTTTTCCTCTCTGTAATGAAATTACTTTGGTCTGATAATTATGTTTAATACTGGTATCATTTTGTTTAAACCAAACTCGTGATATTTTTTTTTCAAGCAACTCCGTTATGTGATACTGCACTGAAACATTTTCTAATGAAGTCTTACTCTCTGCAGAATTAATTACAAAACTAGTAACAAAACTGAAACTACAAAAAAGTATTAGGAATGGACAAAATAGCAAATCACATCTGCTTACCATTTCAAATTGCTAGTCGGATCCTTATTACACCCTAGGTTAGTCATATCAATATTTACCAACTCCTTTCCAGTAACCTGAGTTGTAATATCTATAATTGGCCGTGCTCTAAATAACAAAACTGCATCAGCCCCATATGCACCAACTAATAAATCGGGATAACCATTATTATCCATGTCTATACCAGCGCTCAATGAATATCCAAGGGTTGGTATACCTTCCCATTCAGGATGAATTTTCTAGAAAATATTGTTGATAATAATAACTCTCAATTTAATTTCTTACCTGTGAGTGTGTAGAAGATATGCCATTTTTACCACCCAAGTAAATATAAATTGCACCTTTGCCTTCATAAGGAGCTCCTACTGCCAAATCAATGTAACCATCGCGATTAATATCGCCCAAGTTTGCCAACGAAAATCCAAATCGTGACTCAAGTTTTCCCCTTAATATCAGATCACTTCTACAATCTAGAAAAGTGCAATTTCGCAAATTGTAGTACATATAAATTCCACCTCCTTTATCATCGCTAAAATAGAATGGTGCTGCAACTATTAAGTCGTCATAGCTATAATAAAATGATTATTGTCAAACTACAACCATATTATGAATACCCATCGTTATTAAAATCGGCTGCTAACAGTTCATATCCAAAGTTGGATGCAAACTGCTCCCCATCAATTATTAAAGACACGTTCATTTCTAATTCACCGTGTTGCTTATTAAAAATGTATACTTGACCGTGATCTTGTGAACGAGGTGCACCAGCTGCATAGGATACGGGTTGATCATTAAAAAATTTACCTGCAGTTACACTCATTCCTGTAATTAATGAAATTCGATCATACTAAGTATAAAACACTGGTGTCATGTACCTAAATAGCTATATTTGTTTATAGGTTCCGGTTTGTCATTTAAAGGACCTAAGTAAACGTTCTTATCTCTTGTTAGAAAATCTCCAGATACTGATAACACAAATAAAGTTCCTCTCCATGTAAATGGACCTGGTGAGCCTATCAATGCAGTTCCATCTTTCATAAGTGCCAAGCTTGTGCCTGCTTGACAATATCCAAATTGTTGGTGCTCACTGCAATAAGAAAAACCTTTTTAGATATAGTATTTCTTTATTTATTTATTTATTTTATTTATTCACATATGCGGATTACACCTTTAATATTGATAATAATGCTATAAATGCTATAAATAATTCAAAATATTAAAAATATTAAAACTAATACGAATTATAAAATTATTGTCAAATTCGTAAAATACTTAAAATACATAAAAAAACTAGTGAAGCTCACTGTGGGTTTCAAACATCCAATTATACTTCCCTTTTAAATTCCTTTTTAAATTCTGATTGTGCAATTCCTATTACATTATAATCATGCACATTAGCAGACCTAACCATTCTAGTTAGGGGCAGAAATAAGTATAATTAACCCTATGATAGAGCACAAAAAATAATGATGTATCTCTGGTATTACGCAGTGGTATCCTAAGACTAATCAAGCTAAGTAATTCGGAACAATCAATATCTCCTGCCAAAACTTTATACAAAACCAGAAGGTCATTATAATCACGTAGGGCTTCCAGAGTTGGTAATTGCAAAGCCTAGCGAATGAGGTCATAAACACAATTAAATTTACTGAATACTGTTCCAGTCTTATATGCACAAAATCTTAGGATCTATTCTGCACTTCTTCAAGAGTTCGAATGCGTACATTATAATAGGGAGACCAGATCGGAGAGGCATACATAAGTATACTCCGAACGTAACACAAATACAATGTTCTAATAGCTGTCACTGAAAGGTCATGCGCATGCCTTGAAATAAGTCCTATCCTCATGCTCTTATAGATTTTGAAATAATAGTATTAATATGAGGAACAAAAGATACCTTACTATCAAAATAAACACCCAGATCGCGTACTGTATCAACACTTTTCAAATGTGCTCCAATGGAGTTTCTAGAAGATGAGAAAGTTATACTGCAGCATTTGGAAATATTAAGAAACATCCCATTATTTTCACACCAATTATAAAATGAATCGAGCTCTTTCTGAAGCTCATGACAATCAGATTCACTCCCAACTACTCTGAATAATTTACAATCATCAGCAAATAGTAAGAACTTACTGCCGGGAAGAAACAAGCCAATGCCATTTACAAATAAGTTAAATAGCAGGAGCCCTAAGTGTGACCCCTGAGGCACTCCAGATAAAACTTCCATAGGTGCTGAAATAAAATTTTTAATCTTTACCAACTGTGACCTGCCACTGAGATAGCTCTTTAGTCATTCAAGTAAGTAATGCAGAAATCCTATAACTTTCAATTTTCCTAATAATATGGAATGGCTGATTTTATCGAAAGCTATAGAGAAATCTGTATATATTGAATCAACCTGCAACCCATTCTCCAAAGCTGTGGTAATTGTGTTTTGATAGACAAGTAGGTTAGAAACTGTCGATCTTTTCTGAGTGAACCCATGCTGGTTATCACATATTAATTTACAACAATACCAATTTAAGTACACAATTAGTAACCTTTCAAGTAGTTTAGGTATAGAAGACAACAGACATATTGGCCGGTAGTTTCTAATATCTTCTTTATTACCACTTTTAAAAATGGCTATGACATAACGTGTACTCCACATCAATGGAAATTTTTGAAGTTTAAATGTCAAGTTAAATAGGAATTGAAGCCGTTTACACAAAGTAAATATACACCTCTTTAGAAAAATAGGTGGAATCCCATCAGGACCCGTTGACAACCTATCTGGAAGGGATCTGATACCATTGAATACCTCCTCCAAGCAAAATTGTATACATGGGATATCAACTTGTGAATCGGTCATAGAGAGATTAGTATCAAAAGCCATGGGGGTATCATTATAGTTTCCTACGAAGTGAGAGGCAAAGAGATTGGCAATATCATCGCCATTATTAGCAGTAATATCATCAAGAAACAAGCTCTCATGTAAATGTTCCTCTTTTAAACTACTGACATAATCCTAGAATTGTTTTGGATTAGAACAAATCCCTTTATTTACGTTGGACATTAAGTAAGATAACTGCGTTTCGTAGCCTGTTTACAAAGGGAGCGTAAATTACTAAAACGTACATAATCAATCTGGGAACGGGTTTCCTTAAATATAGCATGAGCTCTCTTCTTCTCATGTAATAATGATATCAAGTCCCTGGAAAACCACCTGGGAAAGGTAGATAATCTACGGATGATTACTGGTACAAATCTAACAATGATAACATTGATTGTTTCATAAAAAGTCCTAACAGACTCAACAATATACAAATTATTCAGGAGAGAATCCCATGCAATTCGTCCAAAATATTCATTTAATGCGATATAATCAGCATTTCTAAAATCTCTAGACGTTTCATTGAATTGTAAGATTCTACACTTAGTAGTAAAAGATAGTTTGCATTCGAGAGCTTTGTGGTGGTAATTGTTGGGCAAAAGACAATCGTTAGCAAGCGACACATCAATTGAATTAGATACGTTAGCAAAAATTAGGTCTAGAAATACATTGTGGTCATTAGGTATATTAATAAATTGTTTAAACCCCAAAAAATTGAAGTATCTGCCACCTCAGTAGCTGGGTACCCTGGTCGGCAGTGTACTAATAATTCATCATGCGATTCCCATACTTATAGTATAGTATAGTATAGTATTCACGTTAGAAATTTATGAGGTTTTCCATTTGATGATATTAGACAGTTTTATCTTAAATGTGTATACACTTGAAATATATTAACCGTCCTATTATGTATATAAACATAATGAATAATTATACTCGATACTTCGTTACTTATAGTTGACCATAGACACGTGCGCAGTATTTTATCGTTCTTATTGTGCACCCGTAGGGACTCTAATTTTGTGCTACCACATTGGAGCCATTCTCTACATGTGTTGAGGTAAGTGTATACACTGTTGAAACATATCACATTTTTTATTAGTGAGATTGGAAAATCTCAGTATTTATTATCATTGTTACTAATTTGGTTTTTAATAGTTACAAATCAGTCCGCTCAGCTATTGAAAATTTGTACTGGAGAAAATCCCATTCCAGGAACTTTTACATTCATTACTTATCGAACAAGTTTTGGTCACTTCGCATTCGCCGAATTAAAAACTTGGACTTAATAGTTTTAGATTATTAAATTGGAATTTTAATGCTTATTTTGTAGTCAAAATGAATTGGCGTCGATTGTCAAATTGAAATCTTTATACAATATGGGTGATTACAAACAACATTTGCTATTACAGAGAGGATTCTGTGCTAATCTCATTTTAACATTTGCATTACTAGGTTTATGTACGGTTCCTTTATCAACTTTAGTCATTACCGATTTATTCATACCAATTTGTGGCATATAATGAGGTAACCTCTAATACTGTTACTATTCTCTATGGCATACCGCAAGGATCAATATTGGAACCTCTGCTTTTCTTTAGTTTCATATATGATCTGCTATCAGTGATTTCAATCGAAAATGTTATACTATATGCTGATGATATATAAGTTATATAAGATATTTGCCAATAGTGATGCAGCGTGAAAACTAGCAGACGGTTTACTAATAACAAATTGACTCTATACCAAAATAAAATTAAACGGATTATCTTCTTGTTAAAAAACTGTAGTGTAAAATTCTTAGGAATAACTCTAGATTCATCATTATGATGGGATATTCACTGTGATAATATCAGTAAAAAATTCTGTCGATCTATATATTTATACTTTCCAGATGAGGAAGAATCTCCATCTGATGGTGATGATGTTGTTGATGGTATGTATATGATCTACTTTTATAAGGTATATAAACTATAGCTGTATATTTTTTATAGAAAATATTGCAACCCAAGAATCGCTTGATTAAGTCTGCAAATTTGGTGATTGATCAAGTAGGTGTAACTGACACTGATTGAAAAGAAGATGGTGTTCTGAAATCTTTTGATTTTGTAAATAAATCTGGTATTTTGGTAGATATCAGTAAAAATACCACTCCATACGACTATTTTTGAAGATTGGTAGATAACGGCTTTTTACAGCAAATAGTGAGCAGAACTGATAGATATCCAGAATCCGTTTTTCTTGCCGAGACCACCTCTACAAACTCGCGTATTGCATATAACAAAATGAACAAACATTATTGTCAGAACTAATGTAGTTTATAAGATTAGTGGTACTATAAAATGAAATAAATTACAGGATTATTGGAAAAGATATTGGCTGTTTGGATTTGATCGTTTCTCAAAATATATTAGTCGTAATAGGTTTTTGCTAATATTGCATTGCTTACATTTTTCTAAAAAGCCAAATCTGGTAATAGAAGAGCCTGAGGATCGTTTGTATAAAGTTAGGCCAATGCTAGATTACTTCCAGCAGAAAATATCTGTATATTAGCCCTCAAAAAATATATCGCTCGATAAGTCAATGATGTTCTTGCATGGCAGGTTTGCATTTCGTCAGTACCTTAAAAATAAACGGCATAAGTATGGCATCAAAATTTATATTTTAAGTGAATCCGTAGATGTGGTTTTGAACATGGTAGTATATACAGGACAAATGGATCATTTAGGTTGGAAAGGGCATACCAACAAGAACGTTCTACATTTACTGAAGGACTTTATTTACAATGGCCATTCAGTGCTTATGGATATAACACCCATAATAGTTATATATTGGCACTGAAATTGCTATAAACCGAGTCTTATTTCACGGACGCACTTAAACCAGATCACAAAGAAACTTCTAAAGTAGTAGTGACAGCTAAGTTGAAACTAAAGCAGTATATACGAACAGAGTAATGATTGGAAAATAGAGGGACAAAAGAAAAGTAACCTACATATCTACAGAATTTCTAAATGATACTGTTACTATACAGGCAAAGCGTGGCGAAGACAGAGAAACCACTTCATGAAACTGGAAATAAGGTTCCAGCGTGATAAAGAACTTCACAAGTTATATTAGGAAAATTTGACTGAGCATGTTTCAAAATCGCGACCCATTTTCTAGATGGTATTCAAGTTCATGTTGTTTAATCTCACTGATAAGGATGTAAACAATTTAGGGATTAATGATATACTTGCAGCAGGATCTAGTTTACAAGCTGATATTAGTTTAGTTACGACCAGATTTCGTATGCCGCAAATTGCACTTACATGTGATATTTGTCGAATGTTTCATTCGATATTAATTTACCGCAACGACAAAAAGTTCTTACATATTATCTGGTGGTTCGATATGAGCAAACCCTTAATCAAATGGAAACATACTTATATAATTTTTGGCGCTTCTTGTAGCTCGTTCCTTGTTCTTCGTGATTTAAAACAATTGTTGGAGGATGAGACAGTCGCTACCCATGAGTTGCTAACGCCTTTCTTATGTCTACATATGTGTATGACATTTTGGCAGCTGCTGATGCTAGCACTACTCAAATCGATGCATCAAAATAAACGGACTTTTATTACCGGCCTTCCTCAAGAGCAGACGTGTTTCGTAAAGTTTGAACAGTCCAAGTGGTTCCTTCCCTTTCTTTCCTTTTTCCTCTACTGTTCTACAAATTACCGTCGATAGGAGAGCTACCACCAACCAAACAAGAAGACATATGGCCGCCACTCTGAGATAATAACGCACCGGGATTGGGATATCCATGGGGTGTGTTAACTTTAAAATTTGAGATGCATTTGACGCCTGGGGGAAATTTTACCCCGTCTAAATTTGAATATATGTTATATTTATATCAGCATTTATGTAGTAACAATTAACATTACAGTTGTAAGATTAAAAATTGACGATAAAATTTTTATTCACTTAGCAGCTTCAAAAACACGTGCCCCTCCTCTTAAAACATGCACAACTTCATGTCTTGAGCTAAGAGCTGTTTGTTTTTTTGTCCAAATTAATGAAACATATTGCTTTAGTCTTTGACAACCTTCGTTTAATAGACCCGATTTGTATGAGGCACTCTACAAATACTTTGTCACGGATTTGCAGCCCTCCATATAAATTGAAAATATTTTTTGACAATAGGGTTGTTCAAATTTACGAAAATCAACCCACAGTTGCTTAGAGGTATTCCATAGCGTGGATAATCCAGATGACCCTAATAGCTGTGGTTTGTTGCCATCTGAGTTCATGAATTTTAATATTTGGAGGAGTAGACACAATTTCCTATACAGTAATTATACAAACTGGTCTGATACTAAAGCCTCAGACATTCCTGATGAATGTACTGATATTTCTGAATGTGTTCTACTGATCACTGTAGTGGTGAGGCAATTCACGCATGGGCAGCTTATTTATTTCAACTGTATCACATAATCTACATTGTCAACTTTACTATAAACAATGGTGCTCATCAATACAAGTTTATATTTGTATATCCTATTGTATACATTGTCATTAGGCTTCCATAAATTAGCAGTGGTTTGTTCAAATCATAAAAATGTTTCCTTCTTTTCAGTTTCAATGAGATCATTGACTACATTTTTCATTCAGAAAAAATTACATCAATATGGCACTTACATGCATAGACAAGATTATGGCTCTTCTACCATCTCCATTTTCCGATATAAGCGACAAAAGTGAAAATGAAGAAGAAGTTCCTATAGAGCAATTCCAATGGATGATGGAGTTGGATAGTGATACTTGTGAAGTACCATCCATTTCAGATATTATATCTTCCGAAATGGAAGAAATAATGCAGCAATTATCATATACTGATGATGAATCAAAAGAAAGTGAATCAATTTTAATTATTTCCAAAACACCAACAAAGGAAAGTAATTTTTACATGCCAAAATTTTCATTGTCTTTCACACCTTTGAAAAGTAAGCCTCATTCAAAAAAGAATGGGATAGAAGTAGATGTATGCAGTCCCGCGAAAATCGATAACCTCAAGAAAAAAAGACTAAGGTAAAGAGGCGAAAGCATGATTGTAAGTGATAAAAAAAAATTGCTTTTCCTGTAGAGATACTTGAAACTATTTTCACCACTTCTGATAAAGTAAAAACGCCGCTAGAGCATTTTCTAATGTTTCTTCTGAAGATTTGATTCAGATGACTGTTGGTAATACTATCAACAAACAGGAAAATCAATCTGAGTTACCTCAGATGAAATGAAAGATTTTTTGGTTATTCATATCTTGATGGGAATAGTGGAAATGCCAACATATGTTGACTACTGTGGTCAAAAATATAGGTATGATGACATTGCAGAAATAATGCCTCTAAAGAGGTACTAACAGATGTACGAAGAAACATTCGTTTTGTTAACAATGTGAATCAAAACGACGATTCATACTTCAAAATTAGACTGGTTGTGGAAACTACAAGAAGAAATTGTATGACTGTGGAAGAAGATAAGAAATAAAGCATTGACGAAATGATGGTGTCGTATGAAGGAAGAAAAGTGGGATCCAAGCGACAGTATATCAAATCTAAACCAAAAAAGTGGGAGTTTAACATTTTTGTAAGAGCAGGTGTATCGAGTATTGTCTTCATATATGGTGGAGAACTCACATTCAGACAGTATCATTTATTTACTAGCGAGGAAGATACTTTAGGTTTAGGGGCAAAAGTTGTTCTTGGCTTGTGTAAATCTATGAAGAACCCTGCCTGTTTGGCTCTTTATTTCGACAACTTTTTACTTCTCTGGAATTGATGTATATTTTAAGGCACAATTATGGCATTTTATCACTTGGGACGATAAGATCCAATCGAATAGGGAACTGTAAGCCGGAAAATGATGAAATTCTAGCAAAACAAGGAAGAGAATCATTTTCATGCAAAAATAATAATATCAATAAGATACATAATTTCAAGATGGCTGACAGTGAAGTAAGCAGAAAATTGGTGTCTCACTTTAAATTTAAATGTTGTGCTAAAAAGATAATAAATATTATGTGTGTATGAAGTGCTTCAGTTTGTTTCATGAAAGCTACATTATGCGGTCTAATTTCAAAAACATGTTAAGTGAAAACAAAATTATTTGCAAAAATTGCTCAGATATTCAAACAATCAATGAACCTAATCAAAATGAATCCAAGGACATGATAATCATACTACAAAACCAGCTGTTAGAATGCAGGTAGCTGATAAAATACCAAGAAAATAACATAAGCAAACTAAAGACTCAACTGCAAGCTGCAATAAATATGGGGCAGACATCAACATTACAACTAGAAACTGATAAGAATCAAAATAGACAGTTAGATAATTTAAAATCTTCTATTAGGACTCTAAATAATGAATTATTAAACAAAGATTCACAAACAGATTATAAAATTGAAACTTCACATTCTAATCAGAACAAAACAGGTATGTTTAAAACCAAAGCTACACAAACAAAGCCATTATTAAATTCCATAACCAGAGAGGTCACAATTAATAATCTAGATAACTCCTCAAACATGAGAACAAAAGTAGATATAGAGCATACAAAGAAACAAGTGCTTCACAATCTACTAATTTTATCAGACAATTATATGGTCGTAATATTGGTTCCTTACTAAAGCAGAATTATACCCTGAATTACAATATACTGAACATTTGTAAGCCTAATGCAAAATTCACACAAGTTACTGAGAGTGTAGCGCCACTAATATCATTTTCAAATAAAGATATAGTCATAATTTTGGCAGGTGCAAATGACATTAGGGCGGGAGTGTATTCCTCTTTCAAATATATTCTACAAGTGATGAAACTCTGCATAAACATGCAACTTGTAATTAACCTGATCCCTTATCGTTATGACAAACCATATTAGAATAAATTTATCTATGAATATAATATAAAACTAATTCAGTTCGTTAAAGTGGCAAACTCTACTTTAAATTGTAACACTGTAGCTTTTGATCTAAATGAAGACCTCTCAAGCAAACATTACAAAAATCAAGGTATACATCTTAAAAATAAAGGTAGAAATAAAATCGCTAGATCCTTATACAATCAAGTTAAATATAGATGCTTACCGAATCAGTATATCAACAATAATCTTGCAATTGAATGTGAAAGTCTTGACAGGGACAGAAAAAATCTTAGGTATGATACAGATCCCGGGAAAAATAACATGGAACATGATCAAAGTATCCTGGAGGTAAATTCTAACATCAAAGATATATCTACGACACTAGCAAAGGAAGAATCAAACAATATAGATGAAACTATCATTTTTTTAGAAGTCTAAATATTTTATCCTTAAATATACGAAGCATTGGTAATAAAGGCAAAGTACTAAATCTACTATTAGAGGAATACCCCCATATTAGTATTTGATGCATAACAGAACACTGGTTGAAGAAACATCAACTTCCACCAAAGATTTATAATTTTTATGTAGCTGACAATTATTGTAGAACAAACAAGAAAAACGGGAGTGTTATGATATATTTAAAGAACGATATAAAGTGTGTACCCGTTCGGGATTATGACTTTCTCAAAGAGGAAATTATCTTTGAATTTTGCTGCTTATATGTAGTGGAATACTCGGTCTATGTAACATGTATATATAGATCCCCAAGAGCTACTTATGAAAAACTTTTCTTAGATAAACTCAATATGTTACTTTCAAAATTTCCATATAAGTCGAACATTATTATTTGTGGTGACATTAATATAGATACGCTGCGGAAAACAAAAGCGCAATCGTATAACCACATTTTAGCATCTCATAATTTGAATAAGCATGTTAAAATTCCAACCAGAATATCACATTCTCATGTAAGTATCATTGATCATTTTATTACCAACCTTGATATTATAGCATTCATACTGCGACTATTCCTGTAACCTTTTCTGATCATGATGCTATACTTGGATGTGTAAAAAACTTTAAAACCCAAAATACTCAAAACAACAAAATAAATAAAAGAATAAGATATATTTCCATAAAGAAATTACAAAGGTTTCGCAACGAATATGCAAATTTCGATTTCAATATCACTGGAAGTAAACTAAATTTTGAAAATAAATTTTTAGAATTCAGCAAAATGCTAATTAATATCTATGCATCATGCTTTCCATTACAATATTCTAGAAATCAAAAAGTTAATAAATGGATAACCAAAGGTATTCAGGTATCAGCAAAGAATAAAAGATGTTTACACTACATCATTAAACTTGGTAAAAATGGTGACTCTATTCTCAATTACTATAAAAAAACACTGATTAATTTTCAAACATGTTATAAAACAAGTGAAAGAAACATATTATACACAAACATTGCTTAAGGCTAATAATAAAATTAAGAAAAGACGCTGCAAATGTGTTTAACAGCTACTTTCAGTTTAGCCAAAAATTTAATTACAGGAAACTTAACAAATAAAGGGAACATATTTCCATTACCAGATAGAAACCCTATTTGTCCTGTATCACCACCAGTGAACTGCAAAAAAACAATAAATGACCTTAAAGTTGGCTCATGCGGAATTGTAATTCACCATCACAAATTTTCAAACATCTCCCACACTCTGCACTTGAGTACGTCACAATTAATAAATGTATCATTTTCTCTTGGAATTTTTCCAAGTTGCCTAAAAACTGCATTAGTAATACCAATTCATAAAAGTGTTTCAAAAAATGTGTGCAAAACTATAGACCTATATCTTTACTGCCACCATGTCTAAAATAGTGGAAAAATTGGTGAAATTAAGAATGGTTAAACTTCTTGACAAATTTAATATTTTATGCCACCAACAATTTGGATTCAGACAAAACTCTGATTGTAATAAGACCATTTACAACTTTTATAAAACAACTTTAACTTAAACGACAATCACTAGGAACTTAACATGCATTTTAAAATTCTAAGATAAAATTACTTATTTTTGTTAGATTTATTAAGTATGTACATAAACATGTATATTTTGTTTACTATTATTGACTGAAGAATTGTTGATTGACATCCTGTTGTTTTATATTTCAATGCTATTTTGGCCAGAGAAATAAATAAATAAAATCAGTTGCGTTAAATGGTTCGACAATAAGGCAGTAACGCTTGCAAGTCCGTAAGTGTCTATAGATCCAGTAACGACATATGCACGATATATGAAAAATAAAATAGGTAAAACTGAAATTCGTTGTCCTAATATAATCGTCAGATGGGAGGAGTTGGCCTCATGGACATGTTGGTTTCGCTTTACAGAACGCCACTAAAAACTCGTCGTTGGTATTTATCTATATTTGCCCAGATGATAGATTTATGTATATATAATCATCGCTTCTTTATCGTTGAGAAATGGGTCTGGTATCCACCGGAATAGGTAATGTTGGTAAGGAAGAAATCAGATTGAAAGACTTTAGATACTATATTTCAAAATCATTAAGAATGAAAGAAAGATCAACTACTTTGCTTGCTAATGAGAATGTAGATACTCGGAATAGGATAAAACATGCAATTATTCTTAGACCACCAACATAGGTAAGACAAAATGGGGTTGATCACTTCCCCCAACAAAGAAGCAAAGGTAGATGCCGCATCTGTAAAAAAGGAGAAAGTGAGTGGGGGTGTACGAAATGTAGCACAAGACTGTATTTAGTAAAAAAGCGAAATTGTTTTTATACCTTCCATCATAACGATTAGTATCTTTCTACAAACATAAATTACTATTGTCTAGCATTGATGATTTACGTCCTTGTATATTTTTATAATTTTGAGTGTTTTCTGTTATGTTCTAGTGTTCCTAGATTACTGCGAGGTGTTAGATTATTTTTCGTTAACTTAATATTCAATTTACATAAATAATTAAATGATTTGTAACTTTCATGTGTAAGTTATTGAGTATTTGGTTATGTATCTTATAGTATACATAATAATGTTTTAACACATTTCTTTTAAATTGGTAATGTATCCCATAGGATACGTTACTTACTCTCTGCGTCCTTTCATAAAACTTCAAACAATTTACAAAAAAGTATTTCTTGGGCTATATATCAGCCAATTAATAACCATTAGAATCCAAAAAGTTCAGTAATAAAGTTGTGCCAATTTAAGAGTAAAGAACTTGAGTAATTTGAAGTTGTAACAATACCCATCTTCAAAAAGGGCAATTCTTATATTATACACAATTACAGACTAATTGCGATCATACGTAGCATACGTTATGTAACTAGTTTTTAATAATTTGACTTATCCTAACTGCTATTGTAGCACCAAGAATAAATAAATAAATAAAAAAATTAAAATAGATATTAAAAAAAACTGTTGGTTGTGAAAACGATTCAAAAATGCAGTTTTGCTACAGTATTAATTTCACAGCACTAGAAGACCATTTATTAGTTCACAACAATTAAACCCAATAATAAAGGGTCAATGCTTTGACGCTAACAAAAAGCTCCGACACAGTTTCAAGGTGTTCACTGGTTAATTTATTATAATGTTTTTAACAACGTTGAAAGTGCATTGTTCTTGGGTGAAATTATTGTGACAGTATACCTTTACTTACATTAAGAATTACACAAAACTTCCTTTATGTTATAATGATCTTAGAACGTTGATGTTAGTTATTGAATCTTAAAGTTTTAATGATTTACTTCTCTCTTTAGCGGGCAATATAGAAATGTTATTAAGAAATAACTTTAAAGCTGTAGAAAGGTATACTTTTTGTTGGAATAAAATGTCATATATCAAATATCATTGGGCTATACGTTAGATGTTTATTTCAATTATTTAATCTAATAATTATACATATAAACGACACTTACAGCAACACAGCTCTTCCTTTGCATGGCTCCCACTGTTCTTCCCATTCCAATTCATTATTAAAAGAATAGCACAAGCCCAATCCATGTTGATTTAAGTTAAGATTTTGACTCCATATATACCTATGTGCACAGACGATAACTTTACCTCCAGGACCTTGGGACCGGACATTTACTCCTAGCCATTGATCATTCTTTATTTCATCATTTCCAGGTGGTCTTAGTTGAGCTGGCGCTTTCTCCTCAACATCATCGTAATCAAAATCTGCCGCTAAAAGTTATAAATAGGTATTTGGTATATTTTACATGATATACTGCTCAACCTATTTGTCTTAATGTCAAGCAAAAATTCACTAAAGGTTGAACAATATATTGTTATGTTAGTAAATTAAAAAGTTGCAGGAATACCTAAAATAGTTACTTGTAACCTAAATAGTTTTTAAACCGTAAACATTGAAAATGCATCTAGTGTGTAATTACTTTTTCTTCTAATTAGAGGAAAAATGCTTGTGGTACTGCAATACATCTACATATAAGAATTGTTTGTTCACTCGAAACTTCTTACAGAATTTTAAAAGTAAAGTCTTTGGAATAGCCCTTTGTTATTGAATTTAATAAGTAAATATTATTATTTTATACTATCAAGCTTAATAGATTCATTGGTTATTTTTGTATACAAAGCAACTATTTTAGGGTCATATTAAAATTATGTTAATAATGTTTTGGTGCAACTGAAACTTATGCTTTACAAACTGTACTAAAATATAAAAAAGCAAAATGCTCTATGTACATATATATATAAATTATCAATGTAATATTCGCATTTCATTTCAAACAAATCACACACAATATCACAATTTGCATCCCTTATTATGGATGTAAGTAAATGACCGTTTTTAACTATAACGTATGTGGTCTCAATACGATAAAGTGATATTAGAAATGGGTTAATTTATGTTAATCGATAATTATTATTATTATTATGACATTATTTAATATAATGAACAGACCTAAAAGCTGGAAAACTAACTCTACGATGTAGATGATTTAGTATTTAAAATTTATCAGTAAGTAATTGTTTTAATATTTTGTCTATTAGTTACATAATACATTTTATAAGTAATTAATTAATTAATACATTTTATTAATACATAGACGAAATTATTATTGAATTAAAACATGCAAACCATTAAAACCAGCATTATAATTATTTTTACTTCACTGTCCTAATGTATAATGTAATCAAATGGTTGAGCAAAAAGTAAAGTAATACAATAATGTTTAGAATTATGGACCATAGAAGTTATTAAAGAGCTTTTGAAAACACAGAAAGCAAAAATGTATGTTAGCCATATTTCTTTTGTTGTGATTTTTACTTGTCTTTTTCTAGATTTCAAATGTTTCCATTTGTTTCTTTTGTGGTGTGATATTAAGGTAAATAAGATCATGTCTAGAGAACATGCAAAATATAGAAAGTTTAAATTTGAATATGATAAACTAAAAAAAGTAGAAGTGAAAAGTTTCTAAAGTCTCAATAGGGCATGTTTGAAAAGTTTCTTGAGCAAAACAAAGAACGGGCTAATAATTCAACTATGTATGAAAATGAATCTTTCTGTGATTGGAAAAGGATTCCTATAGAATTTACTGGAAACAACCAGAGGGCAAACAGTGAAAAAGTAGCAATGAATATCTCATCAGAAGTAATGCTAATTATGTGAATACACAAAAAATTCAAACGACTAGTAACAAACGTGATTCCTTAGGTGAGCCAATGATTGTTAATATCGTTGCCAATTCTGATACAACTAAGACAGCATCAGATAATTACCCGAAGAGTGAATTGTAGATCTTTCTGATCTCGGCCTGTGACCAAACATCACAATTTGATAAAATTATACAAAAAGGTCCTTTACAAGTGATAAATTTTCATTTTCTAGATATTGCAGGTAAAAGACATTTTTCTACCCAATACTAGCGTACCTTACAAAATAGAGAAGAGATTCGAGAGATGGCTAACTTACAGCAAAAGTATGGACAAGGCATTATGTTTTTACTGTAAAATATTTCAAAATGAGTCAGGGACTAAATTAGCAAGTGAGGAAGGGTTCTGTGACGTTAGTAACAAGCTATAGTGGCACAAGCAATCAACAGAGTATGTTGAGAACGTACAGAACTGGATAAAGTGTGAGATATATACAACCAAAGTAATAACTATTGATGAAAACCTACGTGTTGATCAGTAAAGAAAAAGAACTTTGATACAAGTAAATTATTTGGACATGTACGTGTTTAATTGAACACAGTATCGCCAACAGCAGTAAAAGTGAAAACTGTACAATCATTGGGCTTAATTGAAATGATAGTACCATTTAATATAATTTTGCAAGAACATTTAAGGCAAATTTTAGACTATCAGGAATATAAAACTGACCTCTATTTAGGTGCGAATATCTAGAATTAATTAAGTAATTTACCATTAAAAGAGGTTAAAACAAGTAATGTTTTGGACAAAGACAGCTAAGTATTTTTTGTATCATTAGACTGCACTACCGACATTAGGCAGCAAAAGTAGATGTCTGTGGTCATGCAGATTGTGAACGTTCAAAACAACGAAACATAATGATTGAGAGGGTATACGATTTGAATGTCATTTATGTATTCCTGGACAATCATTAACAAAAACAAATTTAACAATTGTTCTACTAGAAGACCTGAATAAAATAAGCTTAGATGTTAAACAATTGTTAGAGACATTACATGTGATTTTCCAATGCTCCACCCGAAGGTACTACATTGGCCAGGAAGCGAGTTTTTTTTTTACTTGGAAAATTTTGAATTTTGCCGAATCCTTGCTGTTCCAAGCAAGGTAGGGATCTTTAACGTGTGTGACAACACTCACACACGGGACCTCCATTTTACCTCTCATCCGAACGAGGGTGTATTTTTGTGAAAAATGCTCGCCTAACATTTTTCAAGCGGACCGTGTCGGGATTTGAACCCGGGACCCAGGGCGTAGTAGTCACACACATACCACTACGCCACGGAGCCGCCAATTGTTAGAGACAGGAATATGATAACGGCTCGAGTACAAAAGAGAGTTTTAGAAATAAGTTCAGAAACATTTTGCATGTCCTAGGGAAATCATAGTATGACTGTTTTGATTTATGATGTTAAATGTTTATGTAAGGACATGGCAATTTCCGCAGTATGTCATAGAGTTTATGTTATCATGTCAGCATTAACAAAGTGGAAGGTTATTGCAAAAACATGTACCACACCAGACTGATAAGAAAATCATGTGATGCAAAATAGAAAGCAAATTTTGGAGTGTAAAACCATTTAGTTACCAGATTAAACAGATACATGATACTTTAGTCAAAGTGGTAAAAATCACTAATTATACCAAATCAAAAGGTTGAAAGACGTTTGCCCTGTGTTACGATTAAAAGGTGTCACTGGAACAAAAAGTTCCAGATACTATTGCTGGTAGATGATGTTAAGTAGATAGGCAACTAAACTTATAGATTCAATGAAGGATGCGTGACTATACATCCAACTATACATGTCCTTCATTAAATTCATGAGTTTGCTTGCCTATCTACACGAGTTGAAATTATAGCAATCGTAAATTTAATGATTGGGACCAAATGATTTTTAAATTAAATTTACAAGGCAGAAATTTGTTTAATATGAAATAGATTATATCAAAGACGTGGAATAAGTGTTAACAAATTAGCTCTGAACTTCACTTCAGCATTTGAGCAATGAGCAGTGAGTCAGAAAAAAAGCGAAAGAAACGAATATGATAAAAAAGAAGTTTAGCGCCACTACACCTAAATAATGTAAATACTTTCAAAGTTTTGACTAAAAATAATACTTTCAACACTACAGGTAATCTGTTATTAAACTTTCATAAAATATAAATTTAGAAAGTTAAGATAGATAAAATATGAATCACTTTTGTAGTGGCCATTTTAGTAAATATGTAAATACTTACAAAAGGTGAGTATGAACTTTTAATATTTCTATTTTACATGTGTTGAACTATAAACTATAAATTTTATCTGGTAACTTTCATTATTACAAGGTATACGACGTAAACAACCTTGAAGTGTTAATCAACCGTTTGCCGGATGTGAAATGAAAGTGATATCCTGTACAGTATAATATAAAACCACAGCTTGTCAGGATTAGGAAAAAAATTCAACAAACAAGAATTTTTTTCATGCCCAAGAAATTGTAAAGATCCATAATACTTAATATTCAATAGAAACTAGAAACGTTCCGAGGGCTATCCATTAAGAGTTTTGAATACCTGTTGAATATCAAAGTTCAACATCCAGATGGCATACACCTATAAAACAGCTTGATCTTCAATGACATTTAAACTGCTTTGCGATTCCATAGTTATCAAAGCATAAAAATAACATCATCGATTCGTCAGTTCCAATACGAAATAATTATATTATAAATTTTTATGCTTCTTTAGATTTAAATTCATCATCACTAGGTATTCAGTCCCGGAGCTGATTAAATGCGTACCCTCATTGTTTCCTATTCTGAGCTAATCTACACATTTCCCTGCGTACAATAGTCTGATCTAGGTCTGCCTCTACCTCTTTTTTTTACTTATCTCTGCTTGTAATATATCCCACACTATTTCCCAAAAATGTCTTAGAACGTATCCTGCCCTTGTATTTCTCATACTGTATTTTTGTTTTCCACAGATATCTTTATTCCCCTACTATTTCTATAACCTCTTTGTTATTAACCTTGTCTGTCCATGCTATCATCCACATACATCTGAAGCATAATATTCCAAAAAAGCTTCTACCGTTTTTCTGTCTGTTTCTCCTCTGCCCCTAATTCATAGACGTACTGTGCTGTGCTCCACACATATGCTTTCAACAATTTTCTCCTTGTTTCTATGTTTGTTATTTTTGAATATAGCTACTGCTCTTTCTTGTTAGATGTAATTTGGTTCTCCTTCTATTGTTTTATAAATGTATACCCTAATTCCTCAATATTCAGTGTCATGTGAAAGGGTTTAAGCAGTATGTGACTATCAAGATCCCCAACACTTGAACATTTGCCGAATTAATAGTTTTCTATATATCCTTTCGCACAATCAACATTAGTTGAAAATATTTCAAAACCAACATTTGTAGTAGTTTATAATAACCATCCAATTTAAGTGCAATTATTTATTTCGTCATTAGGTTTTTCGTCTTGAAACTGGTTGGATGCGTACCTCCACTTATTTCTATTCTGAGATAGCATACAGTTCCCTAAAATTCCCACAGTCTAGATACAGCCCGGTTCTCCTGTTGTTTTCTAATTATATGCCCTATTTTACAGAGATTAAGATTTTAATTTTCTAATTTTTATATTCCAGAGTTACACTATGAATTTTAATACTCTGAAATTTACTCATAAATTCCAAATACTTGAAAGTTATGCGTTGTTAAAAAGAATCGAAGTAAGGTAGTAGAATATGATATTTCACTAAGTTTGCAGGTTGATAAGTAAATCCTATTTCGCCTTCAACATTCTGAAGCTCTTTCTAATCTAGCTAATCCATGACTGATTCAGCAAGCTCAAGAGCATCAAGAAAAAATAGACGTGAATTTTGAACAAAGGATAACGAATCTCCAAGCGATACCCTTAGAATACAGAAAATACACTACAAAAACTGTTTTGAATATTCGTCCCTCATGCTATATGTATTGTTAAACCTAACTTAACAAATGCTTTAAATTAAATGCTAATATATAAGGAAACGGCTACAATTGTTGTATGAATGAAAGCATCTGTATTTTGAAGATGGCTTAAAGTGAAGCTAAATCTCTTACTTAAGAAATAAATAACTACAATTTTTTGCTAGTCTCAGCTATTTGACAAAATATGCTTTTTTGTATCAACAGTGTAAGGAATAAACATCCTCCAGGATGAAAAAAAAAATGCACCTCAGAGTGACGTCAAAGTTGATTCGTGAGCTAGTACCATTGTTGCTGGAGAAATTAGCAGCAAAGCCCCGGGCATAGAGACCAAATTGTAAGAAATAAGATAAAGAAAAAGACTGTTTGAATACAAGGGGGAAGATGAGCCTGCATCGGAATCTGTTGAACAAACCTTTAAAATGGAATACTTTATCATACTGTAAATTGTATAAAACAGACTCCTATAAAAAGGTTTGAACAAACGACCAGCTATTTTCGAACTCTTTTATACTGTACAACTAAAAACAAATACAAGAAACAAATGTGAAAAAAATATAAAACTTAGAAGGTACTTCAAAGAATAGAAATATTTGTAAAGATGAACTGTTTAGGGAGCTCAAAATTCTCAATGAGCTTCCAGCTGAAGTTGAAACAGAGGCTAGAATTTTAAGATTTATGAACAGAATACAGAACCCATATTTGAATGCATTTACAGCGTATGATTTTACTTACCATTCCTCTAACAGTTCCTCTAACGGCTATGTAAATATTTTTGATTTTAATTTTAAGTATGTGACCGAAATCGCGCCAATATTTTAAAAATAGACTTGTGCGTGCATTTCCGTCACTTCAGACAGTTGTGTCGGCGCGTGAGAATGCGGAGACTGGTGAACGAGACGTCGAAGAGTGACGTGACCTGTGTCGTGCCGTTGTCCTTTCCTTTTCAGAATGTAGGTTTCCTTTATCATACCATATTATCGTTTCTCCTACCTGATTGATCCTCTATCGTACCGCTACAGAAAGAAGAGGGAAGACAGAAAATCTGACTTCAACGGGGGCAAAGGCCGAACCACGCCCAACTAACGCCGAGATCTTGCCGCCAGAATGCTGTGAAGAGCTCCACATTTTACGTGAGTACATTTTATCTTTTTCTTTTGTATGTGATCCAAATTTGAGATGCAATAATGACGTAATACCTTGTTGCGCAATATTATAAACGTGTTTATTATGTTACCAACTGTCGTAGTGGCTCTTATCAATTACGCGAGGGACTTTAACAGTATACCTTAGACTAGAACAGGGTAGAGTATAACAAGTTACAAGAGCAAAGAAGCAATTTTCTCAGTTAAAGCCAATTAAGACTACTTAAGTTCATCATCGAGTCACGAAAGGTTGATATATATCTTTGGCAAAATTATCAATTGAATCAGATACATCAACCATAGTTTTATTTTGGGGGCTTTTAGATTTAAAGCAAGAAAGGTGAAACTTGTGATAGGAACCTTTCGCCCTACCTCTTCATGATAGAAAAAATTTGTTATGCTAGTGGCTGCACAACATCTTCACTTTAATATTAGGAATAAGGAAAGTTGTTTATCATCTGTAATTAAATTACTAGGATAAAATTGTGGTTTTTTGTTCTCATACATTATAGGTCAATAACACCTAATTTATTGTATGTATTCGTGCCAAGCACGTATTTTCTAGGCTAAAAGGAATATGCGATCAGCTTAGCGAATGAGATGACGTGGTATGAAGGGGACACCAAGTTCGTGAGAACAATGCATTTTAAAGAAGGTATTAAACCCAAGTATTAAGTGCAAAGTGTACCTTTTGCATCCCTGTACCCATCCAATACCTTAAAATTATCTTGTGTTCCTTAAAAGTGTATGTTCAACGCATTTTGCCACCAGAATCTCGATTAAAATTAGGAAACCAACTTCCACGCCGCCCAGATCTACCTGAAGACGAGCGGATGATGCATTTTGCTCCAGCTATTATGCCAGATAAGCCTTTGACATATTTTTAATTGTTATCTATGCACGTTTAACGGCAATAATTGCAAACAAATTTGGAGCCGTAATAAATTACGCTTGTGGGGTAACGTAATAATCGACACCAAACGAAGAAAGCAATGATGTATAACAAGATACAAGACATTTGTATCATGTTTCGTTTGTGCAGTTTCAATAAATATTTTTTAATAGTAAAAGTCATTACAGTAGTTTTTAAAAGATGGAGATTGATCTGCACTACATTGTTGACAATACTTGAAGGCTACTTTGATAGGGCCTGATGATATATAATGATTAAAACGGAACAAAAGTATTTTACAGATTCGCATTCGCTTAACCCTAGGATGAACAAAATGTGTCTGGTAGACCTGATGATGTGTTTTATAACTTATAACTTTGTAATTGTTTTCCTTATGGAATTGTAATTTCCGCTTGTCTTGTAAATTAATATATTAATACAAGTTTTGTACCGACAGCAAATCAGTAATCTCAAACTAAAATTCTTTCTACCGTTTTTTTTATTTTTAAATAATACGAGTCTCTGAGGTCCAGATTCTAAAAAGGCATGTGCTTGTTTGTCGGCAAAGTTGTGTGTGTGAGTAGCTTTGCGTTAACTAACCTCTGTAGATTACAATTTGCATATTCAGAATGGTATATGAGTGCATTTTTAGAAAGATGCATTTAATTGCTCTCAGCTTGTAAGTTGTGTTACAACTAAAAAGGTGTCAGTAGACAAAAACATACTGTCTGGTTTGGTGATGATGATTTTGAACAAACCATGTTAACGTAGGTCAATGAAGCAGACGAGGAGCCATATGGTGAAAGCAAACTGGAATCAAAAGATAATGCAGTCATTGATGAAAATTTTAGAGGGGTGATAATAATTATTCTGAGAATTATTCAAGTAGTGTGATGATTATGAATTAAATGTTCCTCTTAGCACATCTACAGCTAACAATATGACAGTTTGTCACTCATCTAATTGTATTATTGGATCCAAGCGGTTTAGACTAGAACACAGATTGACCAGCAGCAACGCAAAAGTTTTTTCGCATTTCTGGCTTGATTAGAAAGAAAGTGAATTCTATAGTTAAACAAGCTTTTCAGTTGTGTATGACTGATGTAATTCTACAAAAAACAGAAAACTATAGAAATTTAGAAGGGAAATGAGTGTATATTGACAAATTAAATGAATGAAAATACAGTGATTTGCAAGAACTTTGTACTTTCTTCAGTTTACTTATTCAAGCAGGAGTACAACAATACTGGAAAGTTGTTGTGCACAAAGTATTTTCCCATAATTTTGCAAATTCCATATATCGAGTAATTGTCAGTTTCAGATTCGTAGAAATAAAGAAACGTATAAAGTTCTATGAAAGGGTAACTCACGAGATGCATCTAGACTTTTTTCAATTGAACAGTGTAAGATGTATTATATCTGATCAACACCTATCAATCAATAAGCAGCTTGTTGCTTATCGAGGTTGATCCAGATTTATATAGTACACCTAGCAAACCTGCATAATATGACTTCAACCTATTTTGGACATGGGAATCTAGTTCGTGATACGTAATCAATGGCATGATTTATTCAAGATGACAACCTGGTGGACCACCACATAAGAATATAGGTTTTTTTTAAAGTTTAAAAACGTGGTGTAATTATTTTCAAAATAAAATTCATCTATTATTCACCAAAAAAGACACGTTGAAACTACCAATGACCCGTAGCCAAAATAAAAGATTTCTGGAGCCTTATTCAATCTGTTTTTCTTATAATAATTAAAATTATAATTTTGAATTTTTATGTTTAGGGTTTAGAAATATATGGGAATTATTCTCAAAATGAAATTTATTTTGTTATTCACAATACAGCTTTAAATTAGAAATTCCAATGACGCAGTCAAAAAAAGAGACGCCTCATTCAATTTTGTTTGATTTTATAATAACTAAAAATTATAATTTTGAATTTTTATGTTTAGAGCTTAAAAATATTGCAATTATTTGCAAAATAAAATTTCTTATTATTTATGAAAAAAAGGCTTTAAAATTGAAAATGCTAATAGCCCACAGCCTAAAATGGTTACCAACACCTTCAATCAATAATGTTTGTTTTTATAATAATTAGAATTATAATTTTGCACTTTTATGTTTAAAGTTTAAAAACATATTGTAATTATGTTCAGAATAAATTTATCCTATTATTCACCAAAAAAGGGCTGTTAACTTGAAAATACCAATGACCTGCACCCAAAAAAAAGATTGCTAAAGGCTCATTCAGTTATATTTATTTTTATAATATTTTGACTTTTTCCAAGTTTAAAAGCTTATTATAATTATTACCAAAACAAAATTTATGTTATTTAAATTAAAAATACCAGTGACCTGCCGCAAAAAAAGAGTGCCGACGCTTGACCTAACATTTTATAAGGTGTAAAAGTATGGGCAGTGACTGCGATGGTATGACCGGAGCATTAACATTCTGCACACCTTTACAACTATCAACAACAATATGCAATAGAGTTGGATATCTTCAAATTATATATATATATATATATTGCTGTGATATCCTCCCTCTGAATGCGGGAACTGGGTCCTCTCAACAAAAAAATTCTAGTCCCACAGATTGGGCGTCATAAACGGCTGTGATCCTCTTTTCGCCTCGGCTGCTCACCTAATGTTATAAACCTCCTCATTCATAAAAAAACAACACATTCCTACCAAAAACATCAACGTTAACTCTATTTACATCAATATTCAGAATACATTAAAATTTCAAAATTTAAACTCAGCATAAATTTCAGTTTTAAAAGAATTCCAAGATTAATTTTATTATCATTTTAATGTGCATCCAAAATTAAAGTCCTTGTTGGATGCCTACTAATTAATATAACAATATAAGCAGACCGAGTCTGAGTATAAAGGAGCATCTACCACCCCTTTACGTTAATTAACCAGGTTCGTCTAATTGAGCTCAAAGACATACCCAAATTTTCATCATATTACCGAACATCAAAACTAAATACTCCTTTCTACTTCAACAAGCAAATTTCATCTTAAAATTAAAATTTTATGGTTAGTACAATTTCACTAATGTCCATTTAAAGTAAATCAATTATAAAGTTATTCAACACACACAAAATGTCAAACAAAATAGTATAATTTACCTGAAGGTTACTGTCCTCGTAGCTTCAAAGTACATCGTCCCTTTAGTTAATCACACCATTCCAACAGGATTATATTTACGGCTTCTAATTCTCAACGCTTTTAAAATTTTCTCCATCACCAGTTGTTTCTGGGCTTTTCCGGAACTCATCTATGTATATCTGACCCTTGTTTCGTGGATCCAGACACGTATTTGAACCATTTAATTATTAACACCCCGAAAAATAGCAAATAACTTCATACTTCTTTCACCAATATACGCCAAAACTGCCTACTTTTGTGTATACATTTGTCGTTGTAAATTTTGCTAATTGGTACAGTGAAACTAAATTTTATTACCTTGTATCTAAGTGCACTGAAGTACATTCATGTTAGCACGTAAATAACCAACTATTTTGAATCACTAAAATATACGAGCAAAATTTTAATTTATTTTATCAAACTAAAATGCACTGTTTAACATCTTCAATCAAGTCGCGGATGTAAGAGCTTTTAACGCATCGAATCGTCAAAAGTCTAAGAGGGCTTGTTTATATTCATCTCGGTATATATAGCAAAAAGCCGCACGTCGCTTTTGTCCTCAAAACGGTAATTCTAAAGAATTCCTCATTCTATGTTCCCAGTCTGTCGCTCGCGCATCGATTTTACGAATTTTCACTCGTCCCATTTAAATCTCAGAAATTTCAACACACGGCACGCAAGCATGTCCGAGAAAAACTAATTAATTTTGTACAGAAATTGTTGTTTCTACCTCTGATATTTGCATCCTATTTTCAATCAATTGTGACCCTCGTGACGTTGCTTAAATCCCGCCTTTTACTATATGTGTCTTTGCTTGACGCATTTTCTCTTTCCTTTTCTAACCTGTTCGTATTGGTGCAAATTGATATTCTTTATTATCGATTATATTTTAGTCCATGTGGACTGTTATCTGGGTTTAATAACCCCGTATCGCACATTCTCGTGAATATTAAGCCCCGGTTTCTCCAAGATTCTTTGAAACTATTAATTATCTACAAAATTTACGCCGTATGTGATATTTAAACTACGCAGGTGTTCAAAATAATATTAATTCTCAGAGCTTTATTTTCTGATATTATAATCTTGGGTTTTTACAAGTTTCTATAGATATTATCTGTACGTTTTGTTCAATACCGGTTATTTGAAATAGAGTTAATTAAGATAAATTTTGCACGTAATTTCCATTTGTTTAGGAATAATTACATTACACGCAGAGCTTTTTAATACTGCTTCTTTTGATATAAAGCGTCTTGTACATGATTTAAATCTCTTATGTTTAATGAAACTCATAAATTTTTATGCTTCACGGTTTTAATAAAGCGTATTATTTAATGAAATTCCTTATACACGGTGTTTAAAATTATTTGATGTGATTATTTAATTTTCTACCCTGGTCTAAATATGAGTAATATATATATATATATATATATATATATATATATATATACAAATATACCCTAAATACTAGAAATGCATTCTACAAAAGTAGTGAAGCAAACATGGCTTTTTCCAAAACTTTTGACAGAAAGACGTTTCAATAAGCTTGTAGGAAAACTCACGTTTTCAAAGGCTCTTTCTATTATGACTACATTTTGGAATCTCCTAGAACCAGTTTTCCATGTAAGTCGTGCTTTTCGACGAACATCCACCACATTGTTCAGAAAGAGATAAACTTTGCCTAAAACGCCATAGGAGATATAAATAACGATAGCAAAAGGATTTTTCAAAGTTCCTGGAATGTAAGAATGAAAACGCTAAACGAATTTTAAATGGAAATTAAGCTTCAATCTCCAAAAACTTAAGCAAAGTTGAAAATCTTAGTTCTTTAGGAAATATTGTCGATGTACCATAGTCTTCATCAGTACATGTTGGTGTTACTGAAAATACTGTTAACATGATAATAGCATGACCATCTCGATTATGTTGCACAAATTGTGCACCTAATTATTATTTACGTTTGTTTCATAATTTTCGCGAGTTATAGCAATAGTTGGAATAACTGTTCACTGAGGTGCTTATGGTCTAGTGAGAAATAAAAATAATTACTCCATCTACTTTCCTCGGAAAACTGGTAAAAATTTAGGTCCCGCTTTACAGTCACCTTCATAAATTCAACCTACGCAAGTGACGTAAATGTCATTTAAGGTTAAAGTATGGAAAAAGATTTCCTTAGTATAGTACCATGTATGTATGAGTTGTTATGTTACGAAACAAGTCTTGTTAATGCAATGTATTGGTTTTTTAATTCTACCATGGGGTTATTATGTGTCGGTACATTAGAAATCTTATTCTGCATTTTCTATTTTGTAAGGAATTTAAATGAATGTGCTTAATTAAATATGATAACATTACTGTATATTGATAACACAGAAGCACTACTTCGGAATTTCTAGAAGCAGCTTGTACCTAGTTTAGTAAATTGTAAACGTGGGAATAACAATAATAAAGGCGTTATTTGATAACAACAAACCCTTCAATTAACCACATCTCTTGACAATTACTAATCCGTGTCTATAGCTAAAAGTTTTGTCAGCTGAGACCAAAGTGTACAAGCTCTAGTGCAGTGTTGATAATTCTGGGCTAACCCTTATAATAGATCATTTCTTCACAATCCTTTTATACCTATCTGTTAAATACGGACATTACAGTTATGTGCACACTAAAGCAAAATAGACAAGATATTCCAAAAGAACTAAAACCGCCAAAGAGATCATTTGCTTTGTTCCTCACTGTTTAGTTTTAGAATAAACCTTACTGTAACGAGCTACAAACCTAAGAAAAATAAATGTGTGGTTTTGCTAAGTAGCATGCATCCCAATATCTTTATCAGCAATAGTACCAAAAAGTAGTCAAAGACAATTTTATACTATAACTAAGTGAAAGGTTAAATAGATGCCATAGATCAGATGGTAACAACATATATTTGCAAAATGCAAACATTGTTCATTAGCATTTTCTTTTCAACATCGTTGATGTATCAATCCTGAATGCTTTAAGAAGATTTAAACTGCAATCAAAAGATGATTTACAAATTGAGATTATTCCTGAAAGATTTGGTTAATCAGTTGATGCTACTGCATATGCAGAAGGGGTATGTATACAAACCTCAAACTACAAAAACATGTTCTGGAAGCAATGAAGTACTTTATTAACATTCCTTGTCCATCGAGAGTTTGACAAGTACCTGATATCAAGAGAATATGATGTTCATTGTGTACGACCCTTATTGACCATAAAAGCACACTTGTTGTTGCCAGACATGCAAACGCAATATTTGTAATGGATAGTGTTACAATATGCGTCAATTGTTACGACCAAAACATAATTTTTTTCACATTACTTATGATTTGTTGCAATATTTAAGATTTCTTTAGTTTGTTTTAAATATTTTTGCAAAGCGCACTGAGGGGATGTTTAGACAAAATGTAGCATGTGGTATTGAAGGAACACAAAGTGACAAGAAATAGTTTCCTTGCCGCATGCTACATGTTGATTGTTTTGTTTGGATGCATGCATCACCTCTAAACATGATTCAACACATCCAGCAGAGTTGAATTATCTAACTACCAGCAAATCAATGCAGCTTCTATCGTGTGACAATAGAGTGGATTAATAAAGAACTACATCATTTTTTGAACCTTACCATCATTCACGAATTATGGAACAATAAAATTAATGATTATAATACCATTAGAATTAAAAATGATAAACTAAAATAATTAACTGGTAAATACAACTGTACAGCGACTGCATAAAAAGAACATAACAAATTTAGGTTCTGCATTCCATCACGAGAAAAAAAACTACAGTCAAAAAAGAGTGGTTTATCTTCTAACAAAATAGGAAAATGGATTGCGTTTTGCTTTTATTAGACGTCGATAAAATCCATCACTGTCAACTGCTGCAGTGATGAGGAGGACGTTGAAGTGAGTTTTTATTTTTAAATAAGCATATACAAATTTTAGTGGTTTAATGCGAGTAATCATATATTTGAATAGTACATATAAAAGTTAGGCACACTCCCTTCTTCTGATTGAAAATACCTTGTAAAATCATTTCTCGCTTCTTTAACTTCAAAAGTCGACTTTCACGCAGTATATAACAAATCCTACAGAACTTGGACAACTGCTCTTCATGATGCCAAAATAATATTTCCATTTCTCGCTTCATCGTCTAATATTCTTTGAGAATAGTGTACTTATCACAATGTTTTACTCCTTCTCAAAAAATTATAAAGACAAACCCATGTTTTTGTGATGATTTAGGAGTTTTCCAAATTAATCATTAGCGGTTTTATAAATAAGCAAAGCACAGATGGTTTTCACTACTCTGGAAGCTTGCAAATGCCTCTAATTGTAAAGAATTTGACTTGAGCCTTTGTTATGGTGGTTGCCAAAGAGTTTCATGATCTATTCCTGTAGAAGGAATACATCAGATTATGAAAAGCGATAACTTGTTGTTACATGTGTATGTAATAGATGTATGCAAGTATACATTAAAATGTCACGAGGCATTCTGGCGAAAAGAGAAATGATAGATATGTTAGAAAAAAGTGATAACGTCATAGAATATGCGAAATTACCAGGTACAAATGATGGATGATCTGAAAATGAAAATATTTGAAAAAAAATAGCAAAACAGCAGTAAAACTCCAACAAAAACAGATAATTCTGTGATAGATTATAGTGAACAAAACTTTGATGATACTTTGGGGAAATCGATAGACAATTTTGATTGGTCAAACAACTTGTTCTTACCAAATATTCACAAATTTTATGAGTCTAATTCAAGCTGAAAAGTTAAAGGCACTGAAGCGTTTAATTTCTTTTTATCTCAAATATAATGGAATTTACTGTTATGAACACCAATAAATAAGTCGAATATCTAAGTTGCAATCCTGTTTCCAAACTTTCTCGAATGAAAAGGTGGAAACACTTTAATTCACAGGAACTGTACTGGTTATAGCCACTGCTCTTTTAATGTTGCATGAAAAAAAAAACTAAACGTAGTAAGCTATTCGTCTAACAATTCATACAATTGCACATCAATATTCTGTCGGATTATGGAAAAAAAGCAGATTTTTATCAAATGCAATTATTACATTTTTCAAATAATGATGATGTATTGGTACAAAAAGGTTCATTTCTCAAAATTAGAGCAATTATTGGCCATCTTAGAAATTAATATGAAGAAGGAGTTGTACCATTTCAGAACTTGTGCAACGATGAAAGCTTGATGCTCTTTAGGAGCCATGTATTTTTTTAGACAATATACCCTCCACACATCATTGCTATGATATTCATGATCAAATCGACCCCCAGATTGGGCATCAAATTTTATTGCTGTGTAAGGCTTGACATTGGGTGTCGAATTTTATTGCTGTGACAAGTTCGGCGTTGGGCACAAAGTTTTATTGCTGTGAAACAACTAATTGCTCTTTCTGCCCACTAGTTCTCTGAATTAATAAAACTGTTTCGCTCATCTTAAACACGTGATTATCATTCATTATTAACTCCATAATTATATCTTCTTTAATATGTACAATGGTTACCTTTATAAGTCATAAAGTTTAATATACTTTCCCTGACAACCGTATTTAAACTTATCTGAATTCGTTTAGATTCAATTGATACCTTGTGTAATGATGAAAACCTGTAACGTAGGTTTGCAAAACCCTTAAAATTAAATTAAATTGATTTTACACACAACTTCTACTCTAAGATTTAAATTAAAATATGAATCTTTATAAATCACTTAAATATCCAAACCAATTGCTTTAAACATTACTGTTACAGATCTGATTGTTGTTTGGCCTTTCCAAAACATAGTAATAATTGTTCACTGCTCCATCCTCTTTTAAATCGTTTCACAAGTCCAATTTTTCATGCACTTTAAACAAAATTGCACACTCTTAGGTACCTAGGATGAGATTATCAATTTCATCATTACTGTTATTAATAGACTCAAGAGAGTTAATAACGCTTTTATTAATACTATAGCATTAATAATGTTTAATTCTGTAGATTCCAGAACTTCTGTCAGTAGTTTCAATCAACGATTGATTCTAAAAAAGTACTGTTGGCTTTTAACGTTTTCACCCTAGCTACCCACATTGTTTTTAATCAATTTTTTATATGCAGAAAGTTTTCCACTGCTTTAAGCCTTTCATTTAGGCGTTCATAACACTTGGTGCTTGCACTGAAAAATTCATATAGTTCCTCCATAATACAAGAAGAATCATAAATTATTCGACTGACTTTGAAGCAGTATTCAACTACAGTGTTGGTTCTATGAATTTACCAGGTCTGTGACTTTTTGCTGTGCACCGTTAAATTTGCCTGATTGCAGATGCATAGTCATATGACTGGAAGGCAAGTTTTTAGTATTTATTCCATTCTTTACTAACGACTAAACAATATTTTTTGCTAAACGTATACCTATTTTAATTTTGGACTTTTTAATCTCAAGTGGTCTCTCTTTTGGTTTTCCATTTTCGTCCACTTTTCTTATAACAATAAAAAGTGCATGTTTATGCAAAGTGTCAGATGTTGTATCTGCCATAATAGCGTAGAAAGGACTTGCATTAATTTCTTCTATAACTTTTCCCTTACTTGTTCAGCTAGAAGTTGTATAAATTCGTTTTGGGAATCTGCACTAAGATATGTAGCATGATAAATGCGCATTCTGGTGTCATTGATTCATTTTGTAACACAGGATTGTGCTAGCTACAAGCCAAACAATTTGAATGGAATTACAATCTTCTTCACCGTCAGATCCTCAAAACTCTGCCATCTCGATTTTCTTACAGTACCCCAATTACTATAACTTTAACGTTGTAACTAAGAATTCTTCCTCTTCTATTAGTAAATTACACTTATTGTTATCAAGTAAAATATCAATGTACCCAGACTTTAAAAAGCATACGAACAGAAATCTTTTATTGCAACCTTGTGAGACTTTGAAGAAAAGTGCAGTTCAAGTATTCCTAATTTACTTTATCCAGAGATTTTCATTTTTCCCTAGTTACGTACGCCCTTCCTTGTTCAAGCTGTTGATCTCTATCATAACCGTTTGGAAGAAGACAACAGACAAAACAGTAAGCGAAGTTCTTTACAGTGATGTATTCAAGGTATTCAAACTGGTTATACCTTTTTGCATTGAACCAAATTTTTTCATCACTTAAAAATATAACTGGTTTGTGTGACCCTAGTGATCCAGGTTGTCGCTCACCTAGATCACAACTAACAATCGGCAAACTTGGTCTATCTCTTTCAATAATCTTTCAAGATGTTTTTTTCCCAAAAATCGTATTGCTCTTTAATTGTTCTTAATTTTTCTTGGGTATGAAATCACTCGGAATTTTTTTAATTTTCAAAATTTTGACAACGATCCTAGGTCATGGATTGAAACATAAATAAAGACAATTTAAAAAACTCCGGATGATTTAATACTCAAGAAAAATTAAAAAAAATACAAAACAAACCACAACAAACATACAGAGATCACTTTAATTGTGTAATCACAAGTTTCTTTTAGCAATTGAATGGCATTCAAAATCACAATTGCTATGATTTTTTCATTCAAGATAGTTTATTTATAAGATATCTTATGATTCAGAGTGTCCCACAGTTTAGTATTTAAAAAAAAAAGGAAAATAATTACTACATGTCTCCCTTACATTTCGAAGAAAGTGATATTGATGACTCATATCAAGATCAAATGAGTTGATCTGCATAATATTGGAAATGAAAATCAACAAAGTGAACCTACAAACAGTGTTAAAGATGAAAATGTTAATAGTGAGTAAATAAAAAAGAGAAAAAACCTAAGGCTTGACCAGAAGAATGGAAAGTGCGAAAAGCAAAAGTATTAAGAAACACCAGAAAACGCTGTGTCACGTTCAAAAGAATATAAGGCTAGAAAAGTTCATCCTTCTTGTGGAGGGAAATGCAGAATAGGATGTAACACAAAAATTAGTGAAAAAATAAGAAAAAATATTTTTTCGACCTACTGGAAGCTTGGTGATATTCAAAGACAATGTGAGTTTATCATTTCACACACTAAAACTATTAAACCAAAATACCAGTAGGAGCAACCAGGGTTGGATGGTGCATATTTTACATTTCCTTTATTTTAAATATTTTCTGTAACTCTATAAACTTTAAATAGGTTTCGTCTTATAGATTTTTCTGTCATGTAACAATTTTCTTTACCAGATTTATTGTTCACTAGATTGATGAGTTGCAAAACAAAATTACAAAGCATCCGCTGTGCGCCTACGTACCCCTACCAAGGCCGGTTGATCCAATTATTGGGATAGGTTGAGACAGTTAATTTTTAGTTCATTTATGTATGTATACTCGAAATAAATACAAACTTTGGTTGAATACAAATATATTTATATGAAACAGCAATGTACAAGTATATTACAAATCATCCGAAGACTCGCAATTAAGGCACACATAAAACACAAACTTTTAATCAGTACATAACTGTGTCCACATATGGCAACCTTACATGTGATTTTCCAATGCTCCATCCGAAGGTACTACATTGGTCAGGAAGCGAGTTTTTTTTACCTGAAAAATTTTGAATTTTGCGAAACCCTTGCTGTTCCAAGTAAAGTAAAGATCTTTAACGTGCGTGACAACACTCACACACAGGACCTCCACAGGACCTCCACAGGAGACGCCACCACATATGGAAACCGCTGTACTGTAACCAAGGTTCCGCAGGCTTGCTGTTAGAAAATGCATCCATACAAAAACAGCGAAAAGTTTCCTCCTTGTCTGCAGAGCTACTATCGACACTTTACTAGCTTAAGCTCTTGCCTTGATTTTTATACGGATTTAAACATTTGGTTGCCTTTTTCTTTGGAATATTTTTGACAGCTACTTGGTTTTCTTCCTCTATGGCATTTTTGATGGGAGTGTCCGGTAGAATTGTAGTGCAACATCTTCTCCTTGATCCACGCTTTAATTTCCATGGTCCAGCTTTTGGGAACGGTCTTATTTGTTCTGGTGTTGGAGGTGGTGTCATTTCATGAAAATCTGATGCATGTGAAGGTCCAGCTATGGCACAATCATCAATATTATTCAGTATTGCAAGGCTTTATTGTTTGACTGACGTAACCAGCAAGAAGCTCATGTTCACCAAACACATTGCAATTAAATGGCAAAATTCCGGTTGCCTTGAAGTCAGTCGTGATGTTAGTAGGAGTTGCAGCCAGTGGCAATCCCACACTGATAATTTGTGGAATATAATAGATTGTCATGATGTGTCTTGGATTAATAGCTATCCAACTATCATATGTTGTATTTATATATTTTTTAGAGGACCATAAACAGAGCGGTCAAGTGGTTGGAGTTTATGAGAGTAATGGGGAGGCAACAGAACCATAACCCCATTCGCTGTGCAATAATCAAATGCTTCTATAGATAAATGGAAATCATGATTATTCAACAAAAGCAACACAAGTTGCTGCTGAGAGAATTTGGTATATGCACAAATGTTGAACAAATTCTAAAAAGTAGTTGGTTTTCATCCAACCGGAAGGATTAGCTGTTTTCACACTTTGAGGTGAACTAGTAGCAACAAAATCGTCGCAAAAGTGCACCATTGGAAAAATTAAAAAAATGGAGGTATGCTGTTCCCTGTTGTAGAATGCTACTGCTTAAATTACACAAGTGCCCTCTTTCTTGTGATGCTAACCCTCCAACTTACTTTAAACCTCTTCTAGCTACAATTCTATTGGGTTTCTGTACTGACGTAATCCCTATTTCATCCATATTCCATATGTTGCTTGGTCGTATTTGTAAACGGTCAAGAACCAATTTCAAATTGGTAAAAAATTGGCTGACATTTGTTTTGTTAAAGTTAGATGCTCCGGTAAGACTTGCAGATTCAGGTGTTCTAATAGATAATGTTCTATGCCTTTTTAAAAACAGAGCAAACCAATCAGCTATTTCTTGACATTTACATGATTCAGGAATTTGCACTTTTAATGAAACAGCATATTCCCAAGCAAATTTTCTAATTTCTTTGGGCGATAACCCATAATATATATATATATCAGAAACAGTTTTGACATATTCTTCTAATAGCTGTTCTTCCCAGTCACTAAAAATCTGTGAAAGCAAAAGAAGTACATTATGTAGTGCAAAATTAACTTATTTTAACTGATAGGCTGTACCTGTCTGTTCTTGACAAAATCTATGTTAGTATTTGGGAAATTCGCATTTCCAAGAATTTCTTCAGGTGGTATCTTCGAACAAAATTGTATTAGTGTTCTGGTCAGGGATTCCAAAATCTTTTTCAATGCTACGTATAGATTTTTTATTAATTTTTAGTTCTCTCGCAGTCTGAAGCATTACATCTGGAGGTGTATTTCTTTTCTCCGTGTTTCTTTTATAAGTCTGCATTTTTCTACAATATAACAAATGATATATGTCATGTATGTAATTTCATTCAAAATTAATAGATTATAAACAGTTACAGCAATAACGTTTACTAAACAAGACCGTTTTTTATTTAAATTTTGAAAATTAGCCCTCAAAACTGTTGCGCCAAGTAGCCCCATTGACTTTGCACCAACCAACTCCACTCACACCTTATAGATGTTTCTGCAATATTTATTTAAACAATAACTTTTCAGTAAAATGCACGCACACCAGCTAGAAGGATATGTCTTGTACAACAAAATGGTATTTGTTTAAATTCTGTAACACTTACTTTATGTTCTTTGTAGCAAAAAAAGGAAAGAAGACGCGTATTACTTTAGATGGTCTTGAACAACAAAATGTACTTTTCTGCCTTAAATGGTAGTCAAACCAGCACTGAGTTGGTTTACTGATGCAGTTTATGTTGATCATTTGTATGCTCATATTACACTGTTGTCAGATTTCTACTGTTCGGGATATAAGAGTGGCCACCAACCCATGCGCCAATCAACCCCAATCTTCCCTACCCAAGCACACAAAACTTGAGACAATTGAATACTACATTTTATTTTACAAATAATGGGAATCGCGATACAGTACGCAATGTGTTTTTAAAGCTACACTAGATTTAAACGATAAACCCATTTGTACAGCTTTAAACAACAAAAACCAAAAAGGTTTTCTACAAGAGAACCGAAGAAGAAAACATGATACTCAGCCCCAAGTAGATTCAGAAATTAAAGAAATTGTAAGACAATTTATTAAAAAATTCCAAGAATTGAATCTCATTAGTTAAGAGTGCAGATTTCACATGAATATATTGAAGATGGAAGATGTTTAGCTGATATTATCAAGAGGAACATGAATTAAATCAGCTTCCTTATGCAAATAATATACTGTTGAATTGCATATTTAAGAATGATTTTAGTATATCATTCTACTCGCCAAAGAAAGATCAACGTGTGTCTATTATTAACGCAGATGATAAAGACAAAAAAAAAATTAAGGTTGAATATGAACTTCAACTTAAAGAAACAGAATTGTCTCAAAAAGAAAAAAAGCAGATAATATTAATGTAAATTCGGTTCTCATCGCAGTTTATGATATGCAGGCAGTCTTGCCATTGCCAAAAGGCAAATCTTCATTTTACTATAAAAGCAAAATAAATTGTTATAATTTTAAATAAGCGCCTTTTTTGCTAAGATTACTACTTCAGGACTGAAATTGAGGCCAAACGTGGTGCTATCGAGGAACGGCATATGTGTGCTAAAATACCTCGGGACACTGAATATTCTAGTAATCATGATAACCAAATCATTTTTTATTCAGACAGTTGTTAGGAACAACAAAAAAAAGTATTTTTGGCTTTATACCTATATGCAGTGACAACACTGGTGATACGAAGTATTACTCATAAGTTTTTAATACATAGCCACTCTCAAAATGAAGGGGATAATGTGCATAAGGTTATTGAATTAGAGGTGAAGAAGTTTATTAATACCAATCCTGTATACGTCCCTAAGTAATGTGCTATGTTGATAAGAAAGCCAAAAAATATTACCCATCTTACCGTCTTTACAATATGGGCTATGACGACTCATGTGATCTTAAGTATTTACAAGAACAATTAGGAATTAATTTTTTCACTAACACAGATGGCATTAAAGCAAAGTGGCATGATATTAAAATTGCAAAAGAAGAAAAAGAAATCCTACAAAGTATTTTATAACACTTCTTTCGAAGACACTTCATTTAGAGTCATAAATATTTCCAAGGAAAAGAAGTCTTGAAATAATGAGTGCATCTAACTCAAACATATGCAAATAAATTACCTTTGCCGGATAATAAAAAAAAAATTAAATATCTCGTAAATAAAAATATTAGAACACAACAGAAGGGGAACGGAACTGTATCTAACAAGAACGAGCAGCTGCTATATTCGAAGACAACAAACATAGAAAGAAGAAAAAGATTGTTGAAAGCATATGTGTGGAGCACAACACTGCACGGGTATGAAATATGGACAGTTGGTGAAGCAGACAGGAAAAGATAGAAACCTTTTGGAATGTGATGCTTCAGATGTATGATGATGATAGCAAGGGCAGACAATGTTAATAACAAATAGGTTCTAGATATACTAGGGGAAGAAAGATATCTGTGGAAAACAAAAAAAAATATGAGAAACAGAAGGACAAGATACGTTCTAAAGCATTTGGGGAATAGTGCAGAATATATTACAGACAGAGATTTGGCACCAAGGAGAGTCTTTTAGGGAATCAACTGAAATCGTATGCCGTGTTTGGCATTAATTAGAACAAGTTGTATCGTTAAGCAATGCAGTTGATGTAATATTTTATTCGAATAATTGTATCGGACAAAATAAAAATTATTTGATAATTGGCATGTACTATAGAGCAGTTAATTATGTTAGAAACATCAATTCCATCACACACGCATATTTAGTTACAGCATATACGCAAAACGAAGGAGATGGAATACACTCTTGCATAGAAACTCAGTTAAAAAAATGCAAGAAAATCTGAACCAATTTAAACACCAAACCAATACGTCTCTCTAAATAAGGTGTGCTAAAAAACAGGTCCACCGTTTGTCGTGCACGAGCTGACGTTTGGAGACTGTGTGATTTGCATGATGATACTATTACAATCAGTAAACAAAAAAAAAATTAATATTAAGTCAAGATATATCAGAAGTGAAGATTGTCAGCATTCACAAATCTAACCCCTTTCGATTATTATATAAAATGTTTTATGAAGACGATAAATTTGGTAAAGTAATATTAAAAGTAACTGGACAAACCAAAATAACAAGAAATAATTCGTTATATTTCTGTAAAATGTTGAATAAAGCATATACACAACAGAAAGGAGTTTCAAAGTTTCTAAAGGATGATCTTCTGAAGCTTGTGAATAACAAAGTAATACTAAAATATTATTCCTCATTTTTTGAAAACTTGTAGTTTTTCATTTATTTTATTTTACTTATTTTATATACCGTTTCACTCAGAACCGTTAATTTTCTTGGTTTAAATCGGATTTTTTAATTTAAATCAGAACATTAAAAATGCAGCTTCTTTGTATGATTTTCGTGTATTACTTTTCCTACAATACTGTCGCAACTCAAAAATTCGATCAAAGATATTTAAGAAAAACTATTGCAAGTCAAAGTCATTTAGGGCTTTAACCCTAAAGTACTATATGATTTCAACAAACATGGTTACTAACGTGTCGTAAATTTTAAGACTTATTTTTAAAAAGCTATATTATGATCAAAACTTTATTTATGTTAAAATAAAATATTATGAACTATAAATACATATAAAACTTAAAAACTATACAAGTTAAAGTTATTCTCTTGTGCACATTTTGCAGTTGTTTCCCGGTGTTGTCCACATATTGACTTTTTGCAGCGGCAACAATATGTAGTTGTCATATGCCGTAAACGTGCTGCGCAATAGAAACAGATTGTACGTTTCTCTGGTGTAAGCGCCTGTATATCTTCCTCGGCCTGTAATTGTAAAATGGCTCCAATATCTGGACTAAGTTTTCGAAGCAAATGTTTATTCCCCAATCTATGCTCCGTCCATGGTTTTGCAAAGGAATGGCTTAAATCAAACATAAATTCATAGCACGGTGAAGGTTTTTTCTTTATTTGGTTATTGTTGCTACAGTATAGAATATAGCTATTTATACTTGCTATATTAACCATGTTGTAAAACATACATAATGGCCATCTTCTTATTTTTGTTTGTTGACATATTAGAACACATCTGATCAAATGTATCCACACCTGACTTGCAAGCATTGTAGCACATAACAATTTCCTGTTTTTTACTGTTTGTATCAATTGTAGCAGTTTCGTGCATAGTTGATAGCAGCAGCACTAATTTCTTCCTTTTTGGCATATAAGATACTAATGTCTTACTTTTGTCAAAGTAAAATAAAGATGTCTTTGGTTTTCTATTTAAGCATTTCAGTAGTTCTGGGGGAATTTCAAGTTTATCTTTGCGAATTGTTCCAACAATTGTAAGTCTATATGGATCATCTAGTGGCTCGTCTGATAATGGACCTGAAGTGAACCAATTACCCATTGTAATACTTCAGTTACTGCCATGCACTGGTTTTGTTATATCTTTTACAAAGTAGTTTGCTAAAGGCAATCCATTAGTCTTAGTGTTTTTTCCAAGGTATAGTATGGCATTGATAATGTATTTTGAATAAGTATCACAGAGCATGACAAGCTTTATTCCGTATTTTGCCGGTTTATTGGGTATGTACATACGAAATTGACATCTACCTCTAAACCCTACTAATTGTTCATCAACTGTCAAATACGATGAAGGGATATAAGAAGTCTTGCAAACGTCGATGAATGTATCCCATATGTCGCGAATTGGTGCAAATGAATCATCTTTTCGTCTGTTATCTCTTGCAGTCTTACCATAAACCTTAAACAATTTACTAAGAACTTATGCACGCTGTATAAAATGAGCCAGATAATTCAGAATTGAACATATGTCTCGCATGTATGTGATTGTCTTTTTTACAGCACTGAATAATAGCAATCCTACAAATCCCAGTAACTCCTCTCTTGAAGTTTCAGACACTGTACTATTTAAATTTTTGTAATTTTGAACTTGGCGTCTAATCTCCTCGTTTGTGTGTACAACAATTTTGTCAATAATTTCCTTTGAAAAAAAGTGCAAAAAGCAATCTGCTGGTTCGTCATATTTTTTGCAAATACCTTTGCTACTAGGTATAAAGTGTACTAAATTTCTTTTTGCAGTTCGTTGAGATTTCTGACGTGCAATACTTGACCATTTAGCACATTTTTTTCCCGTTAGTCGTATTTTATTGTGCGTAAGTATAAAAGCATCATTTTTTGCTCGTTTTGGCAAGGACGTATAGGTCTCCGATGAACTAACTTGACTTTTTGCTCGTGATGTAGAGGGTTCATTTATTGTAGCCAGTTCTTCATTATGCATGCTAAATACATGAGATGAAACAATGTTTACTGCAGCACGACGTTCAGCAGTTGGTTGTGCGGTGATTTGCACCTCTATAAGAGGTTGAATGTTTTCAGCATCCACTGGCACGTCACGATCATAATCTTCGGAATCATCAACATCGTTCACTTCAAGATTATCTTGTTCCCAATCGCTTCTGCTATCTTCAAAAGGCTCTCCTTTGTCTTCGTCACCATTCAAAATTTTATTAATTTCAAATTCAATTTCTGCATTAGTAATGGGTCAATGTTTATCATTCATTTTTATCTGAAATAGCTAACATTACTTTTCACAAAAGAATCAATTTTACAGAGCACCTGAAGAAATCATCCACAAAAATTATACACTAATACTAATATGTCATAAAATTTACGATGGCGATAGCAATAGAGCTACTTCTAATTACAACTTCGACACTCCCTCCACTGCAATAGGCTTCACACAACTAAATAGGAAGGTACTAGGAATATAAACTCGGTGGCGGTAACGAAAGTGAATGAAAACAAACGAATTAAAAATGGCGTCGTAATATGTACGACACGTTAGTATTCTAGGGTTAAAGGGAGTTGCAATGGTGAAAGTAAAATTTGCTTAAAAGTAAGTACTATTAACCGAGTAAAATCTTATTGCTCTAGGAGTTTTCTAAGTATAAAAGTAAAGTCTCATTAAGAATCGGTGAATTTTAAAACTTGATTCTCAAAATTCAGATTTTATAGTAGTGACAGTCTTGTAGGCAGTTCCGTGGCGTAGTTGGTATGTGTGTGACTACTACGCCCAAGATCTTGGGTTCGAATCCCGACACGGTCCACTTGAAAAATGCTAGGTGAGCATTTTTCACAAAAATACACCCTCATTCAGATGAGAGGTAAAATGGAGGTCCCGTGTGTGAGTGTTGTCACGCACGTTAAAAATCCCTACCTTGCTTGGATCAGCAAGGGTTCGGCAAAATTCCAAATTTTCCAGGCACAAAAAACTCGCTTCCCGGCCAATGTAGTACCTTTGGGTGGAGCATTGGAAAATCACATGTAGAGTGGCAGTCTTGTTCTGTAGTAGTGATATGTAATTACTTAATCAAACATGTTATGTATATATGTATGCTTATGATGTTCAATAATTTGCTGTAAAATACAAATATCCTTCATTTAAATTATTTTTATTCCAAAAAGTTGTTACAAAAACTGTTTTGTTAATAGTATTGTATATGTATATAAGGAGATGGATGTTACCAGGGGGTCCTTATCGACCTATATGGTATTTTGGGACCTACAGATGGGTGATCTTTTTTATTGTTGTTATAATAAGATAAATAAAAATATTCAGTTAATCCAATAAAGTTGTAAAAATTGAAAAAATTATTGCGAGTTCAAATGGGTTAAAAATATATTGTCCTCTTATTTAAAAATTCAAAAGATGGCAGTCCCAATAGTATCACTGTTACAGCAGCTTGATTTCTTCATAGCGCAGCGTTTTTTGCTAATCGCTAAGAATAATATGGCGTGAGTTAAGGGAAGTGTGATAGGTGCGTCCTTCATGGGATAAATCCGCCGACTTGCTAAAACTTTGGACGATGAAGATTGGAGATGTTGCTCCCGTTTTATAATTATTTACAAGGAAATGCAAATTACGTCTTTCTGTAAATTAATATGCAGATTAGTCAGTTAAGACAGGTATTTTCCTATCAGTGATCTATGACACGGATTTATAGATTTATTTTCGTAACTTGATAGCAGTTTTACAAACTTATGGTGGTATTTATTAACAAGGCTGTTTATTGACCTCCTATTTAAATACTAAAAAATTCGATTACCAACTGAAATACAAGATTGCCTAAATCGCATAAAAAAGATAATAAACATCTAAAATTTTGCTGGTTATTGAAATCTACAAATAACCACTGACCTAAGAGTATTGGGTCGACGATCTGTGCTAGTGTTGAAACTAGTTATGTTTATCAAGCAAAAATAAAACTTAATGTAATGGTCATAAAATATAATGGAGCTAACTTGTCGGAAGCGTTTTTACGATGTTACAGTTGTGTAATTATACAAGCAAAATCGTTACATTTCTAATCGTCTTTAAGCATAGAATTTGTACTGGTATGTGGAAACGAAGCGCAAAAAATTCACGGGCGATTCAATAAAAAAATTAACGTCACAAGTTCCTTAACGCTGCGTTACGTAGGTGGATATTTTTCTCACTAGTATACATAGGTAAGGACTGACAAACCCCATTCCAAAAAAAAGGAATTTTTTGGGTTATTTTTTAAAATTTTTTATCACTTCACATTCCTATCTAATAATCGATAACCATATAAACACACAAATTCGATCAGAAAAGATATATTTCAAAACAACAACAAATAAACCAATTATACTCATTTTTCATAAATCAAAAAACATACTAATTATAACTCCAAAACCAGCAATAAAAAAAATAAACATGATATTCTGGAAAGTACAGTGTAAATCAAAAATTAAATTGTAAAAGAACAGAAAAAATTTGAATTTCATATATGAGAAGGCTATTCATTATCTGTGTTGGATCAAAGGATGTATCATGCATTACTTAACATAAACACTTACTTTGGATTCCTCTAAAGTTGATGTGGACTGTAATTAGGTTAACTGTATAGCGAGCTAAACGGCACTATTTTATTTTGAATGAGCACTCACGATACGAAACTAATTTATCACTTCCGGTGGTTTAAACATAACAACCCACAACCCTCGTCGGCTGCTGGTTTTAAATCCTTTCATGATTTTTAAAGGGAGGGGTTAACAAGGATCACGAAGAGAGGGGCAGGAGCCCGAACATCCCGCCCACCAAAATAAATACAAATTTATTTTTAAACAAAGCAAACAACTAATATGTACGATACTAAATAAGATTTATACAGAACTAGACTAAATAGGTATATAGTATCTAACTCTATGAGCTTGTTGCACACACGCCAACAAGAGCAAGCAAACAATCACTGTTCTAAGGGCAAAGGGAAAAGCTTTAGCACAGCTCTTTTAAGAATCCCATGTGCCGTTCTCACAGTTGCAACGCAAACAACGTTATCTTTGCCGGTATGCAGTTGAATGATTCTGCCCAATTTCCATTGAAGAGGCGGGGAATTGGGTTCTTGAATCAACACTAAGGTATTAAGCTTTAGCGATTCCCCTGAAGCCAACCATTTAGATTTTTGCTGAAGCGTATGAAGGTACTTTGCCATTGCTACTAAAACTTTGCTGTAACCGCTGGACTATTTGCCAACGATTTAAACGATTAATCGCTACCTCAGTAAGTCCGTATCTGGAATGACAGAAATAGGTTCGATGGTTAAAAAATGATTTGGGGTCACACAAGATAAATTGTTAGGATCCGAATTAAGCGGATCTAATTGACGGGCGTCGCCGTGGATCAATGTAGTAAGCGTAAGACTACGGATCCCAAGGTCCCGGGTTCAAATCCCGACACAGCCGACAGCTTGAAAAATGTCAGGTTAGCATTTTTCACAAAAATTACGCCCTCGTTCGGATGAGAGGTTAAACGGAGGTCCCGTGTGTGAGTGTTGTCACGCACGTTAAAGATCCCTACCTTGCCTGGAACGGCAAGGGTTCGGCAAAATTCTAAATTTCCAGGCAACAAAAAAACTCGCCTCCTGGCCAATGTAGTACCTACGGGTGGAGCATTGGAAATGTAAATGAACGGGATCTAATTGACGATAGTTCAAAAGTGCTTCAATTTGCACTATAACAGTATTCAATTCTTCGTAAATCAATTTTTGCTCACCAACTACCCGAGATAGGTGTGTTTTGACAGATTTAATTCCCGCCTCCCATAGCCCACCGAAGTGCGGAGCAGAGAGGGGGGGGGGGTTTGAACGACCACTCAATGTTTTCTGCATGTGCAGATTGTTCTAACAGTTCGCGTATTTTGGCTTCAGCACCTACAAAGTTGGTACCACAGTCGCTTTACATGTGGATACACCTTCCGCGTCTAGAAATGAATTGACGGAAAGCGACTAAAAATGCTTCTGACGACAAATCTGAAACTAATTCTGAATGCACTGCCTTAGTGCTGAAACAAACAAAGAGACAAATATATGCCTTTAACGTTTTGGCTCCTCGAACACGACCCATTGTTATGGAAAAAGAGCTCCCAAAATCTACGCCAGTATGACGAAATGCGTTTCCGTGAGTCACTCGCGGAGTAGGTAAATCTCCCATAGAAGGCACAATAGAAGTAGGATTGACCTTAAAACAAGGAATACATGCACGTAGACACTGTCTTATGGCTCTCCTAGCAGACAAAATCCAAAAATGCTGTTGCAATAATGACTGGGTAAATTTTTAATGTAGCAATCCTGTATAATAAGAGTTGTTAGACGATGGAGCCGAGGGATAAGTAAAGGATATTTCGCATCATGTGAGATGCCCGAATGTTTTAACCACCGCTCACCCTGAGGAGTCCCCGGCAATCTACGAATGGAGTAAGAGAACGGAGTTGTTTGCTAACTAAATGTCCCTTGTTCAATTTGTCCAAAGCTTCCGCAAATGCGCCGTTTTGGACATGTTTAACTAATAATTCTAACGCTGATGTTCTTTGTCGAAGTGTAATCGCACCAGTTAATTTTCCATTAGGTGATTTGAGGTTGAACACAAAACGGCGGCAGTGAACAATTATTTTCAAAATCTTTTGCAAATCGGAGAATGTATCTAACAAAGAAATCAAAACGTGATCCGAGGGTTCGCTGGCAACCAACACGACTTTTTCTTCGGCAGAACTTTGTGACAATTCTGATGCTGAATTATCAAAAAATGGTTGTTTAGGCCATTCTTCAAAAGGTAATTTCAACCACACAGGACCCGCCCACCATAGCGGGTGATCGATAAGTTCAGTTGCAGAAAGGTCTCTAGAGGCACAATCGGCAGGGTTATCTTGTGATTTGACATGATTCCAATTAGAAGCGATTGAACTTGTGCAATTCTATTCACAACAAAGGTTTTCCATTTATTAAATGTCGATTTTAACCATGAAAGTGTTATTGTAGAATCCGACCAAGCAAAGATGCTGGTAAATTCTAACTTGAAACATGTTTTCTTCACATACACTACGAGTTTTGCGAGTAGAACTGCTACGCACAACTCTAACCGTGGCAACGAAACTTTGTTTATAGGCGCAACTTTACTTTTTAAACAAACAAAATACACGAAAACATTATCGTTTTTATCAAAACAACGAAAATAAACAACAGAGGCATAACCTGCTTCTGAGGCATCGCAAAAGGCGTGTAACTCGATGCTCTTTAAGTCTTTACAAATCAACTGACAAGTCCATAAACGCTGAACGAAATGTTTAATAAAAAAAATGTAACAGGAGTTAAGAAACCTAGGGGGATCGAAAATTCTAGCTAATGTCGAGAGAACGTTCCTTTTTGTACAAGGACGCTCACTAATTTGTATATCTTATGAAAAAACATCTTAATCGGAACACCATTTGAGCCCTAACACCTTTACTAGCGGAATTTGTACTTGACTAAACGTCAGCGGTGGTTGTTCGATTTGTGAATTGGGTATATTTGACAAGACAAGGGCGGAAGTACTATTCCATTTTCTAAGTTCAAAACCACCAAGCTTTACATAATTCAGTCAGTTCTTGAACTAGTAAGTTGGCTTCTTCAACAGTTTCACAACCACTGATGATGTCATTTACATATGAGTTGGACGATAACACAGTTAAGCGCGGTGGTAACAAACCGCGCTTCCGATTTTGCTAATTCTTGGACTGTACGAAAAGCAAGAAAAGGAGAAGCTTTTATCCCATAAGTAACGGTGTTCAATCGATAATCAACAAGAGGATCAGTTGAATAAATCTCTACCAAATACGTTGGAAATCTCGATGTTCTGGTATAATCTCGATACATTTGTTTGATATCCGCAGTAAAAGCAATGTTGTGAATCCGAAACTGCAATAGAAGTTCAAAAATATCTTTTTGTAGTGATTTTTCCTGTAACAACGTGTCATTTAGTGAAATACCGCCTGAGGTTTTTGCACTTGCATCGAACACAACTCTTAATTTAGTTGTTGTGCACTATGGCTTTATTACCGCATGATGCGGAATGTAATAAACAGGACTACTATCCAACGAAAGAAGAGGCACAGGACTCATGTGCCCTGTGTTTATGTAATCTTACGTGAAAAGATTGTACGACGCTCGTAAATCCGAGTCATTCTGCAAACGTCTTTCCAACCCCAAAAAGCGACGTAAAGCGATTGTACGAGAATCGGTAAAAATTGGTTCTGGTCCTTTAAAAGGCAATAAAACCATAAACCGACCTGCATCGTTTCTAGAATAAGTTTCGACAAACGTCTTTTCACACAATACGTTTTCTGCATTTTCCTGTACGTGAGCAGGAACACTTTCCAGCTCCCAAAAACGAATTAGCGTTTCTTCTATTGGCTCCACATACGCACGCAACGAAGTGGAAATAGTTTCTGAACAACCTACCTTTCCAGTCACAATCCAACCAAATTTGGTGCGAATGGCCACCGGTTCGTCTTGTTGGTCGATCCGAGATTCATTCAACAAAGTTTGTGCGAAAATATCTGCTCCTAACAACAAATCAATTTTTCATCAGCTAATTGTTATCCATCGATATGATCCCAATGGCGTTTCGATAAAGGTATGGCCGGCAGTTGACCAAATATTTCCTGTAAAACAAAAAATTCTAAATTGAAATTGGATTGAGTTTCAGCCTGATTACAAGAATGAATACAACACGATAAGCTACCACTGATAGTAAACGCATTCAATCCCAAACTTTGAACTTTTGCTAAGATTTTATGCTTCTGCAAAAAAACCTTTGACGACACTTTTCTGTTATAAAATTTGAATACTCCCATTATCTAAGAGTGCCCTAACAGTTTGTAGTTTTCCAAAACCATCGATAATCGCCATCTGAGCAGTAGCTAACAAAGTTGTTATATTAGAAACTGAACGAGAAAAGAATAAACTAACTTTAGTCCTCTGCATCGAAAACGAAGAAGCTTCACTTGTTTCATTTCCTTCAACTATTTTTTTTGTATGATCCGCTGATGTAGTAGGAGAGGTATTTGCATTCTCAAAATGCAACAATGTGTGGTGTGGTTTACGACATTTTTACAAACAACCTTTGATTGGCAAATTTTGACACGATGCGAACTACACAAACAATTTAAACAGAGATTATTCTTTTTAATGAAATCAAATCGTTCCTGACTGGATTTACCAAGGAACCTTTTTGCAACCATAAATCAAGTGTGAGTCATTACACACTATGCATTTGTTGGGTGACGTCGTAGATACAAACGTCCCACGAGTTGAATTTTGTTTATTCCAAGTTGAAGGCTCACTTTTATTTTTAGTCGCAAAGTTGACGGTTTTCGGTGCTTTTTGAGACATCAAATCGTTTATCTCTAAAGCCTTACACGATTGATCTAAGAAAGCTCTTAATTCTTCAAAACGTGGTATTTCACTTGTATTTTGCATTTCGAAACGTTTGGCGGTGTCTGAATCTAACCTTTGTAATAGCCAATTGAAAAGTACAAAATCAAACAGATCGACATTTTCAAAAGTTTTTAAAGCGCTAGAGCTTTCAATGAAAACGTTTAATAAGGACCGTAAACTATCTGCCGTAGCAAAATTCAATTTGGGAGCCTTTTCCATGCAATTTAAATAATTTGTAACAATTAATCTTTTATTTTCTTAGCGATCTATGATAATTTTTAGAGCAATACCATAATTTGCGTCACAGACCGATAAATGTTTGACGAGTTGTTTAGATTTGTCATCTAAACTGTTTAACAAAAAATAGAACTTTTCAATAGGAGAAAGTTTCTGATTTAAATCGATCAAAGTACGAAAAGAATTGTAATATGATTCAAAATCTTTAATTTTCCCATTAAAATTTATTAATGAAATTGTCGGCAAGCGTATATTGTTTGTGGCTGACTGTGAATTATCCACCAATAATGCTAGATGCACTATAGTTTTAAACTGCCTTTGATATTAAGTGAACCGTGTTCTAATCTGCAAGAAGTATTTATCTAAATTAATTCGAATATCCGAAATTTCTTCGATACAATCATCGTCTAAGATGCATTCTGTATACAATTTGTCAAAATCTGATATAATCTACGAAGTTAGTTGCATACTAGTCTCAATTTCAGAATAAATATCACCGGTCCCATCTAAATTAGAAAATGCATTTTGTAATGCTATCAATCTACTTAATGCAGCTTTACCTTGAAAAATAAACCTTTCTGTGGTAACTACCATGGTGAAGGGTTCAATGCCACCTAAAGCAACAAAGCGGCAAATACAAGTTTGAAAATTCTTTAGGAAAAGGTCGTTATTCTGACCACCCAAAGAAGTGATGTCTGAGCAATAAATGACAAGTACCGTTTCTACAAACAATACAATGCCAATCTAAAATGCATGTGCACGAAATTGAAAATGCCTAAATCTTCTAAAAGGAATAACCACAACAAGACCTGTAAAAACACCGCACAAGCAAAGATAACAATGAATAACGACGCCGCAACCATAAACCACGTGTCTTTAACCCGAAACGTATAACAATTCGCTACCCTGACCGTATACCTGTTCCACAAGCTCACACAAAATGTTATTCAGTACCGTTACTAATTTATCTTAATTAAATTCCCGAATAGAAGTTCAACATAAAATAAATAGTATTCAAAACGAAAATTTACTTAGATTGCAAAATAAATCAAACAAATTTTCTAAGAACTTCTAAGCGAATGTCTATACAGTTTAAAATAATAATGAATTTATAGCACCCTCCCAATCAAAAAACAAAGGAAATCAAAGAATTGGGGCGTGAATTTCAATTTAACAAAGGAATTCAATCCGCTCGGAGGCCAAAATGTTGAATCAAAGAATGTATCATGCATTAGTTAACATAAACACTTACTTTGAATTCCTCTAATGATGATGTGGACTGTAATTAGGTTAACTGTATAGCGAGCTTAACGGCACTATTTTATTTTGAATGAGCACTCACGATACGAAATTAATTTGTCACTTCCGGTGGTTCAAACATAACAACCCACAACCCTCGTCAGCTGCTAGTTTTAAATAATTTCATGCTTTTTAAAGGGAGGGGTTAACAAGGATCAAGAAGGAAGGGATAGGAGCCCGAATAATCTGAATTTACACAACCTTTACAGCAAATCACAGCATGGTCTAGATACAATAATTCCTTGCACTTATTGCAGGAATATTTTGTCGTGCAATCGCTGTCCTTGGACATACGAAACACCTCCTGTAGAATCTTTGCACGTGGCACGGTAGGGTTATCTTCAGTATAATTAAATTTATTTCCGCAAATGTTCTTATTATCCCTCGGATTCTTCTTTCTGATGTTTATATATTCATGGATAAGGCCAAGACCCAGTGTTTTCATAAATATTCTTCTGCGTGTTTATAGTTTTGATTGTTTTCTCTGCATATGTGTAACTAGAAAATTTATGGCAGCAGTATTCATAAAGGACAACGCAATCGTGAGGGACCCTCTTCTTGAATTTCTAGACACATTGTATTATGCCGAAAGTTCGTCTACGACGTCTATCTCACCTTTAGTGAAGTTGTAGAAACTAATAATTTTGGGAAAATCTTATCACCAGTTGCTTCATCAATTGATCTCATGGTTATAGACACCGGTAGCACATTTTATTCTTTCTTGGAATGTAGGACATAAGTTTTATGTGTTTTTGAACGCCAAATGGGTGCCTCGTCTTTTCTGACACGAAGGCTACGTTTGTTTTCTAAGCGTGCCTACCGATGTCAATTTATGCTGTTTTAAGAGTTTTATCTTAATTCGTAGCTTGTGTACCAATTATCGGGTTATATTCCGATTGGAACCAAAAATTAGTTTTACGAGTCTCTCAACAACTGTTGAAGAGTTACTGATATTGTAGGGACCTTCTGGTTGCGTTCCCGCATAAACTTCAAAGTTCCAAACGTAATAGGATCGTGCGTCGAATAAGGTATTGCAGGTTTGTTGAGCATATAATGTTTGAAAGAACACCTTCCACGAAAAGACTCCAACTTTTCATCTATTGTGATATACTATGAAAGAGTGTATGATTTCTTGCAGTTGTCAATACATATTTCCGGTATTTGTTGTACATAGGAGCTAATTTATCTGTCGCTAATCTCTCTACAATTTTGTACATTATCAAAGCGAAGACAAGTCATCAAAAATTGAAACCTATTCAAAGACATCATACTGCGAAAACTATCCACTTCAGTTCCATCCAATTGCCACGTCTCTCAAATTCTGACGATTTGAATGAAACAATCTAGCTAAATAAAGTAATCCGATGGGCGCTTTTATTCTAGGAATATTGGTTGGTTTCACAATATATTTATTTTGAAAAACAATCGATTTTACTTGAATTTTTATTTTGGTCCACAGCATTTGACCATCGAAGTACAGCTGCCAACAATCCATAGCACTTTTCGCCTGTTTAACGTATTTTTTTTTACACCCGGCATATGTAAAACAATATTTTTTGCTTTTGTATGAGCACGTATATTCGACGGAGTTTCCTTCCACTTTGTTCCATCTTTTCCGAGGCAAACTTCTCTTTTTCCACCTGCCGTCATATGTCCAGTTCCGTTATTTCCATTTCATCTTCTGTTGCTATGTCCTGATTCGAGTCGGTGTTACGCTCACTTCCAGAGTCATAGTAGGCATCATCTTCGCTGCCTGATTCGGTAACCTCGTCATCGGTATTAACTTCATTCCATAATGCTTGAAGCCTTTTTTGTTCCTTTTCGTATGAGAGTGGCATTATTTATTATAGTTATTACTATTTTTCTAGAGAAAAATATAACAACACTTGTTTTGTAACAAACTAAGTCAACAATAACAATTATACTATTATACTAAATTTAATAACATTAGTACATACATGGGGTCTAACACACCCCATGGTATTTTAGATAAGTGTAATTTGTCCCACTATCTATTTAGCACTAAGGCGCTACTTAAATTCTACAGCGGTGATATATTTGAGAAGCTATTGAGAAGGGTATGAGCGTAAGATTATGCTACGTACCTAGACATAGCCGGAAGAAAAGTAAATACCAGGCTAACTACCAAACGCGGAGAGTGGGGGGATTCGCCTACATACCACAAAAAAAAACACATCCACCACTCATTATTTATTAACAATAAAAATAAATAGAGGATTCTGTACAAACAAGCCAAAGAAATAAATTAAGGATTACTATTTCAAAGCAAACAATTATGTGCAACGAACAATTTAGTACTTTAGATACGAAGTGCGCATCTCGTATTTTATACAAAATAACACTAATCAATAGAAAATAAACATGTTAGAGCTTTTGTCAAGCGTTTTTAAAATTTAACCTAATACTTTTTGTAAAATAACTAATTAGTAGGAAAGAATTAACGTGTGAGAGCTTTCGTCAGACATCTTTTAAATTGTACATAGTACCGTTTGTAAAATAAACCAATCAGTAAAAAAGAATAAACGTGTGTCTGTCCAACATTTTTAACAATGGTACCTCACACCTGTAGAGCGATAATATCGATTAGCAGCAACAAACAATAGTTCTACAATGTCAGGTTTTTGTCACGTAACTACACAAAACGCTGATACGGAATATGCCATTGTCACACACAAAAGAAAACGAATTGCATACCTGTAGGTGTCCGGATATTTAGCTTGCAAACCGTCAGGGATGAGTCAACAGAGAAACGCCGCGGTATTCAGGATCCATTCACCCTGCCATCAAAACTACAGCAGCAATCCACAGACAAAAGCAGCTGGTCCACGGCAACGAGCAGGTGAACCACAGAAAGAAAGAACCCATTTGGCCTCCAGCTAAAAAAGCTAAAAAGAGAATCTGATTAGGATGAGTACGCGCGGGGAACTCACCAATACACGGAAGCCACCTCCTAGTTGTCGAACAAAAAAAAACAAACGTGCATTGCTTTTGAAATACGATGACGAATAATGTAGAAAATATTTCTACGCACAAGCTGCAGAATCAAATTCAACATTGGTTCAAAATTACACGAATTTGAACTGCAAATCCTCGCTTTTCGAAGCGCGATTAATACTGGAAAACAAGCTATCAAATAATAGTTGGATCTATCATCTCGACAAGTCTTTAAATGGGAAACACAAAAGAAGCCATTATACGCGGTCGTAATGTGTACCAAGATAACGGGTAGCTAAAACAGGATATAAACTATTTAATAGTAGCATAAACTTGTCGTTTCAAAGCAACTAGATTTAAGTTGAGGAATTATTAGAGAGCGTATTTATTATTAATTATGTTGAAGGATTTAACAGTAGAAACGGAATTTATTCGGGCGGGTATTGAATTAACCAGGGAAATTTTAAAAGCAAAATTGGAACGTAACAAATCCCTCGCTCAGCAAAATTAACAGATCGGAGTAGAAAAAAAGAAACACCCCAAAATAAAAAAAGAACTCTCATCCGGCTCGAAGAATCAATAATAGAAGAGAGAAAAAAGGGAGGAAGGAAGGGAAGACGGGTAATACGCAATCAAGGAGAACTAAGGTGAAACGGCCTCAGCACTGCAGAGTCCTCAACGAACGCATGTTTCTCAAAAGAAACAGTACGGTTATCAACCTCAAAAGGAACGGGAAGAAAACCAACAGTGCCAACCAAAACAGGACCCAAAGGTCAAGCCCCAAGTAAACAAAGGAACAATAAGGGAGAACGAGAGGAAGAGAGGAGGAACGCTGGTAAAAGGAAACGGTGTACTACAAACTGTGGCAACCAAAAATCGTAACCGAAAAACCAAAAAAAAAGAAATACTGACTAGTCCTAAAGTCGACTAAGTCGTGTTTTCCAAAAAAGAAAAACGGACTAGAAAGCAATCATCCACTGAAGCGGATGGACGAACCACAATCAGTATAGAGCAAAGAAGACCAGCAAATGATAGGAAAAGGAAAGTGGAACGAAAGGAACGAGAAAGAAAAGAATAACACCAACACCAAATACAAAACCCAAAAAACTAAGAATCATACAAAAGAAAATAAAACAGAATCCCAGCGTAGTTATGTATGAGTAGGTGTGGGCGGGTACGGGCGTGTGTGTGTATGTGTGTGTGGGTGTAAGAAGTGTTGTGTGTGTGTGTATGTGTTATGCGTGTATAAAGTGTGCGTGTGTGTATGTGTTGGACCGCTGTAGTCGCCTCTTACGACAGGCAGGTCGTACCATGGGGCTATTCTATTCTCGGACCCACACAGGTGCCAGAATTTATGCTACGTACCTAGACGTAGCCAGTAGAGAAATAAATACCAGGCTAACTACCAAACGCGGAGAGTGGGGAGATTCGCCTACATACCACAAAAAAAAACAAACGTGCATTGCTTTTGAAATACGGTAACGAATAATGTAGAAAATATTTCGACGCACAAGCTGCAGAATCAAATTCAACATTGGTTCAAAATGACACGAATTCGAACTGCAAATCCTGGCTTATCAAAGCGCGATTAAAACTGGAAAACACGCTATCAAATAATAGTGGGATCTATGATCTCGACAAGTCTTTAAATGGGAAACACAAGAGAAGCAATTATACGCGGTTGTAATGTATACCAAGATAACGGGTACCTAAAACAGGATATAAACTATTTAATTGTAGTATATACTTGTCGTTTCAAAGCAACTAGATTTAAGTTGAGGAATTATTAGAGAGCGTATTTATTATTAATTATGTTGAAGGATTTAACAGTAGAAACGGAATTTATTCGAGCGGGTATTGAATTAACCAGGAAAATTTTAAAAGCAAAATTAGAACGTAACAATTACGGTATCTGTATTTTTAGCGATTTTCGCCTCCTGGGGTTCGCAAAACCCCACATATGTACCTAACTCAAAGTTAACAATTTTTCGAATAGTAAAAAATAACAAAGCACAGGGTATTTTTAAAATTAATTCTTTTAAATATTTTATTTGCTGATTAACCGATTATTTTTGAATTTGGTAGACTTATTACTAGTGTTCTTTTGTCTAATTGTTCGAAATTTGAGATTTATCCCTCAATGCCAAACATTTAATCCCCCCCCCCCAAAGGCTTGATCTGTGAGAAATCACAAAATTGTTTTTGCAATGACTTGTAATTTATTTTTTGAAATTTGTGGCTCTTCATTCCTTTCTATTGGACCTCGTTCGTAAAATAACAAAAAAAAGAGAATGATTTAGTGCTTCGATAATGCTCTTCGGTGCTTCGAAAGCTCATCGTTAGTGTTTTCGTTGGCACTTAACGGATTAACGGATTTAAAAAAACGTAAGTGTCTATAAAAAGTGTTTCGTAACTGCTTTCTAGTGCCGTAAAAATTTTTGTTAGAGTTCCATGGTATCCGAAAAAACAAGAAAAATCGTAGAGGCAAAAAGAGTAACGATCAATTTTTACGTTTCTTAAAAAACAAAATTGAATATACATAGTGCTTTGTTAGTGCCGCAAAAATTATTTTTAGTGTTCTCATGATTTCCTATAAAAAAAACAAGAAAAATCGTAGTGGAAAACAGCGAGCAGTCAACTCTTAAATTTTTAAAACGAAAGTACCATTACTTCAGTAGTGCTCTTTAGTGCTTCAAAGCTCGTCACTAAGGCTCTCATGATTTAAAACAATTGCGGCGGGAAGAAACGAGAAACATCGTGGAGTGGGCAACTTAACGGCTGATTTATGACTTTTTAGAAAATGGACTTGCCGCTAGATTGTGTTTCGTTAGTGCCCCTTAGTGTCGAAAAAAACCATTGTGAGCGCTTTCATGGCTTCCGAAATTTTTTAATTTTTTTAAAACCAAAATGCCGTAAGCGTTCCGTTAGTGCCGCAACTAGAGCACTAATGAAGTCCTATCTATAGGCAGCTTCGTTTTTAAAAAAATCTTAAAGTGAATGTTAACTTGCCACACCCCCATGTTTTCTTCCGTTTTCCCAAACCATAAGAGTACTAATGATGAGCTTTAAGGCGCTAAAGAGCAATAACGAAGCACAATATATAGGTAATTTGGTTTCCACAAATTTAAAGATTGACCGTTACACCTTTTCCGACTACAATTTTTCTTGTTTTTAGGAAACCAAGAAAGCACTCATAATAGTTTTGAAGTGCTAAAGAGCACTAGCAAAGCACTATCTATAAGCAACTGAGTTTTTTAAAAACCCATAAGTCGACCGTTATATTGACCCCACGATTTTTCTCTTTTTCCGGAAACAATGAGAGCACTAACGATGAGATTGGATACACTAAAGAGCATTAAATAAGGGCTTTGATGCACTGAAGAGCATTAACTAAGAGCTTTGATGCACTGAAGAGCATTAACAAAGCACTATTTATGGCAAAATGTTTTTTAAACTAGTTAGGTTTTTTCCAGGGACGATCTTTTTGGTTTTTTTTCGGAAACCATAAAACCACTAACAATAGCTTTTGTTGCACTACAGAGCACTAACTAAGCACTATTTATGGCCACTTTATTTTCTAAAAATCCACAAACCGACAGTTAATGTGCCACCCTCCGCCGTCTTTCCCATTTTTTAGAAACTAAGCACTATCTATGGGTAATTTCGTTTTTAAAATATTTAAAGAATGATCGTTACGTCTGATCCCGCTAAAATTTTTTATTATTTCCGGAAATCACGAGAGCACTAACAATAACTTTTGCGGCACCAACGAGCACCATCGAATCATTATCCATAAGCAATTTCCTTTTTAAAAATTTAAAAATTGACACTACGTCCGATTGAGCTACAAATTTTTTTGTTTTTCGGAAAACATGAGAGCACTAATGATAATTTTTGCGGCATTAAATTGGACAAACGAAGCTCTATCTATAGGCATTTTCGTTTTTTGAAAGTATAAAAGCGATCATGATGAGCTTGCAGCACTAAAGAGAAGTAACGATGAAGTTTGATGCACTAAAGGGCACTAATGACTAGTTTTGATGCATGAAAGACTGGTGTAGGCAATATGGTTTTTTAAAAACCTATAAGTTGTCCGATAGACTTTTTCCGCTACTTTTCTTTTTCGGTAACAATTAAAACATTAACAATAGTTTTTACGGCACCAAAGAGCAGTAACGAAGCACTATCTATAGGCAATTGCGTTTTCAAAAATTTAGAAATTGATCGTTACACTTTATCGTGCTATGATTTTCCTTGCTTTTTCGGAAATCACGAGATTATGGTGTAGCAAAATTTAATAGCTATGAACACTCACACCCGTGCGATGACGTGAAGGCGTCTGGTAAACATTCGTTTAATGCTAAAAATCTCAATTTTTCTATAGATTTCAATTTATATATGTGATTAGAGATCATTGAGAAGTCATATTGCATCATCTCATAAACATCCAACGTCGTAAAACCGAGAAAATTCGAGACAATTTAAGAGAAAGCCTTATTATGTAGATAGTTGTTTGTATAGAAATACGTATTTGTGAAAACGCCTGGTATAGGAAGTGTAAATACATAAGGACCGTGATTGAAAAGAGTTTTCATTCTTATGACACACCTTAATGGCGAAGGAATTGTGTTCTACGATAACAATAATGGTATTTACTATATTATGCGCGTAGGAAGGCGTTTCTCGAAGAGTTTCATCCACATTTTGTTATTAAAGTACTCAATTGTGTATAAATTACGCTGTGTACATCTTATAAAAGATTTTCATTTTTGCCATTAATAAAAAAATCGTAAATGTTCAATTTATGTAAAGCCGCGTCAATAATATTCATATGGGAAAGAAATTTTCATTTAATAACAAACGTACGATAAAGCGTATTGAGTTTAAAATCGCATCTCTAAGTAATAGGGAACGTGTTCATGACTTTATTCTAGAACATTCAACTGCTAAAATAAAGCATAAGTGAATGACGTAAATAGGTGAAGACCGGCGATAAAAATTCGTAAAAGCGATAAAATAAGACAAACTAACGTTAATTACAGCAATACAATCTTGAATATTAGTAAGATATGGAAAGAACATTAGCTCGAAGCAACAAAACGATAAATCTTCAAATGTTGTCTCACACGCCTTCGAGAACAAGTCAATTAAAACATGGAAACAACAACTAGAGTCACAGCGAAATTTCTATATGTTTACGTCACAGAGGCTCGCTCTTATATAACTCAATAGATGTTGAGAACGCTGTTCAGTCCTGATCCAAACGGTACGAGACGGTAGATCTGATGATAATACTTCACGTAGTCAAATTATTACAGTTTTATAACTGACATTTATTTAAATATGGTTTAAGAGGCGATTATATTGAAACAATCAAAGTCGATGTGCTTTTAGTGCTCAGAAGGGAGTAGATTATTTGAACTACTTACAATGGTTTCAAAATGTAGAATAAATAATTAAATAATGAGGGAACGACTGCAAGATAAAGCTCATAATTGGAATAAAAGCATATACGATGTGAAAGGTATTTTTGATAGTTAATGATATTTTTAAAACGATTTGAATGATTTTGAAACATGGGTGGATGACTACCTCGTAAGGAAACAACCAGCATATTTGTAGCGGTAAAATAGATCTAGTTTAAACTTAGAGGACTCATTACTCATAGAATAGTTAGTTACAATTTTTTATGTGCATTTGAGTGAAAGTGAAATGTACAAGTCGATAATTTAATTTGAAGAGTGGCGCGCCTTCTGTGCAGGTTTTCACCAGTATATAAAAAATAATTAAACCTAACTGATCAGATATATTTAAATACAATTTTAAGGGGAGGTTATTAAATTATCCGACTTAACTTGATAAATTTGGTACAAAATAAGATTTAATTAGGGTTCTATTTAAAGAGAGTTAGCCAAAAATAATTAGATAGCGGGTAAAATCGAAACCTTCATCAAAAACATCTTTTATTCGGAGAAGTTCACAGCATGTTTTATCCACGCCCAACCTGGGGCTCACTTAGAATCATGTCGGAGCACATCAATTCACAGCACTGTTATTGACGCCCAACGTCGGGTCTCTTCAATCTACAACAATATATATAAAGGGAAGTAGATAAATACTAAGGTATTAATTTATATGATAAAATAATAACTTAGACTTATCTTCAAAGTCTAAATGATCATTTCAAATCGAGTTAGTAATTGAAAGATGGAAAACATAAGGTCCTGGACAGAATTCGAACTTGTACCTTCGGCATTGGTTGACAGATATACCGTTGGTTCTTGATATAAATTGTAACTCTAACCCGGAATTCCCTCGGCTGACGATTGCCATGTATTAACGTTGGCGGACGGGATTGGCCAAAACTTTAAGCCTATGAGGAAGTTAGCCTGACAAATTCTAATAAAAAGCAAAATTTAATTAAAACTACCATTTTACTGCGATTAAAACTTATTGTTTAGTAAGAAATAGTTGTTAAGATAGCGTATGAATATTTAGATGTTAAAACCTCAGGAAATGTACTATCCCTCGGGCTAAAGGCTCTTGGGATGGTAAATGTTTCCCTCGGTAGTTGGCACCTTTGTTATTACATTGATACATATGCGAGCATTGTGGTTGTTTTGTAACTTGTGATTTGTTAATCAAATTTTCCAACTTGCAGAGAATTTTAAGAACAATTCTTTATAATGTAGGGATTCGTAGTATTTTCTAAGTCGATTCACATTGGTTGATAATTATTGTAAATATTATAGTGTATATTTCGATATTTGAAGGTATTTTTGAACAGCAAGGTAGCCACTTCAAGGTTTCCGAAAGCACTCCGTGACGTCAGAATTCATCGTTTAGGGACGCGGGGAATAGAGGGTCGATCACCCTCGTTTACAAGCTTTAACCTGCGTTTGAGTTAAACTTTGCTTCAGCATTTCAAAATGGAAGGTCGAAAAGCTTCACTTGACGGTTCTATTAAAGGTAATGTTTTTAATTATATCCTATTTTTAAGTTATTTGATTGCATTGAAGCTTCAGTTATTATTTAATATTATTGGGTTGTGTTTTTTAAGATAATAATTGATTTATTGATAAAATTGTCATTCATATTTTTTGTTTGTAATTTTAATGCCACTTGATGTGTTTAATTTTTAAAAGCACGTTTTAGCCGATGCAATCATAATGAATAATTTTTAACATTTGCTTACTAGATTGAATATATTTAGTTAACATGCATTTATGTTAATTTAAAGCCTGAATATAGGTTTGTATTTATGCTGTGGGTTTTTGGTATATATTTGCTACCAACATATTTTATAATTTGTTTTAAATGTTCTAATCACCTGTTATGATTATGTAATTGTTTATTTCAGATTTTAGTCGTACGTTTATAACTGCATAATTCATGTCTCGATTTTAAAACCTAACCGTAAGTTAGTTTGATGTGATCTGACGTATTCTAACCTACAATTCTATAGGTAACTAATATTGAAATTTATTTATTCTTGTTATGACATTATCATAACGCACTTCTGCTATGACCCCGTTTAATGACGCGTTTGCATTATGACTATGTAGGAGGTGGTCGATTCCATTTGTGCCTCTTGTATGGCACCATCATAGCATACGTTCATGTTTGTCAATGTACTTGTGGTTGTTTTTATGCAACAATAGAAGGTAGATTAGCCATTGTAAACCATATTACCAAACGGGCTGGAAACTGTTAATGGTATGTACGATAAACGTGTATGTTTAAGCCTTTGTTGAATTTACTAATATTTTATGTCCGTGCGGGGTTGAACATTGGTAGTCAAGGTCCCATATCTTCCCGGTGTTCGACCTCTTTTCAACTTTGGCCAGGTAGTAATGGCATAGCCGTTCCCGGTCCTTCTATAAAAGATTAGCTAGACTACACTAACATGTCGTCAGTTTCATTTGTAGAATTGAGTAACAGTTGACATGCCGTAATATTAAAAGTGCATGGGATGCTTGTTCGCCACCCCATCCTTGGAGAAGTGTATTTATGCAGTTAGAAGCGCATGGTTGTTGAGCATTTATCCGCCAATACTCTTTCCCCAGCGCTAACCCAGGGAGTGCGGCACTGTTTGCTCTTGTAATTCATGTATAATTGATGGTATCCTAATTTAGAGGTTATCATAGAATAATTAAAGCAGGGTCGACAATTACTGTAGTTTTATTTCCAACCTTTCCGCCTTAGCCCATCTCAGTGTGTATATTTGGATTGTTTCAGTCGCGCAACGTAGGTGTCACTAGCCACAGCCACTAGACAACTCGATCACAGCCAGGTATTGTCAAAAGAGGGCGTTCGTTTGACCGCAGGTTAGATAACAGATTTGTTGCCGTGACCAGGTGCGTTACATTACAATATCCTAGTTTTATTTTCAATTTAAAAGTGGACACTGAGTGAAATTGGTTTCCTACATGTACGAGGCATTTTGCCAAGAACGTTAAACACTGTCGTTTCTATAAACAATTTCTAAAATCGTTGAATCCTTTCAACTAGTTCTGATGGTCAAGGTGTTGTCTAGGTAGATGGTTTGGTAAGAAATTCAAACTTGCTCTTAAAGACACAATACCTCATTTTGCTTCCCGATTTGATCGTTTAACTGAGCTGATTGAACTCTATTGCCATCAAAAATATTTACATCCAGGAATTGGAACTATATACTTCCGCTATAAATTTTTGGATTGTCAGTGAAAAAATCTATTCAAAACTGCTTGAACACGTGCTGTAACGCTCACGCGTTACTTGAGTAAACATTAAGTCGTAGAAAAGAATTTATATAATTTAGTTAGTTCAATGAGTTTTATCAAAAAAAGCACCTGAAAAATTTTTAGACGCTTGGGTGGTTTACATTTTAGAACGGGGCTATTGCAATAGCATATTAAATTACGACAAATAAATAAACCAAGAAGCGCCCAGTACATATTTATACAAACAGTAATAATGATCGGGACTCTACACTTTTCGTATTAATTCAGAAAACTACAGACAGATTTCGGTAAATAGTCAGCTTAGGAATGCGTATTCGTAAACATTCACACGAGTTGAAAACTAAACCATTGAATCACGAAGTTGGACCGACACCCTACAACACCAATAGTCATAAAACCAGCCATAAAAATTAAAGTGTGAAGTGTAAACCATAGAAGGAATTAAAGAGCTCACACGAATTCAAAGGAACCGAAACCGTGGTAGATTACGCCAATAATCATAAACTTTTTAATTTACAGTCACAAAGCAATGCGTTGCGAACATAAACAAACAAACCACTTTTAAAGGTATGAGAACAAGATAAACAGAGAGACATTGAATTCGACTTCAGACGCACAATCGTATGAACGAGAAAACCAGGTAATCCCCAGAGACATTGTAACCAAGGGACAATAATAAAGGTGGCATTCAAGATTTTTATCTTCAGTTATCGAAACGAAACAGTAAAACAGAGCTACCAAACCGTCGTGCAGGTTAGAGGTTGTAAATCGGGTAGCAAAAGTGACGGTATCTAAAACTCCGTAATTGTTAGAGGAATAAGTTCCCAAACGCAATTGTAAACGCGAAATTAATTCCGTTACAGACGAAAGTACCCCTGTGTTGAAAGCTTTCATTCAACGCTAAGTTGGAACCCTTTTCATTATCAAAAAGCTCGTTCTAGCTTTGTACAAGTCCAAAAACCTGTAAGTCATTTGAATTTTTGTTTTCCATCTGCTACACATTTAATGTTCTTGCATTTTTAATAATTGTGATTAGTTGTAATCATACGAAGAAATAAAACTTATTACAAAGAGGACTTTTTACGTTGATTCACGCTTAGTGAAAGCATTTTGTAAACAAGAAAATTTTATGTGGAAATGCACCAAATTGTATCAGCATAATTCAAGCGTACCAGTTAATTTGGTTGTATATTTATAACTGATAAATTTAAATGTTCTTTTTCTTTTATATACACGCTTATTTTGGCAATTAGGGCTAAAGCTTTGTTCATTTTTGTTATGTACTGTAATATTGATATTTGATACCATACGTTAGGAGAACAAGAATAGAAGTTTTTTTTATTATTTGTGTTTATTTTAAATTAGTAGAAGGTAAGAAAATGTGTTCACAAGTCCTCATCAACCTATACTGTAGTAAAAACCGTTAAAATCGTCTCTCAAAACTCACATTTTTCGGGTAGGCATTATTTAGACTTACCTAGGTGGGTTGGCGCCCAAAGGCTTTATAAGACAGAGAGTTCAAAGGACTTTCCAGGTTGTAAGAGTATTTAGTAAAAGTGTTACAATTAGTAAACCCCTAAAAGATTTGCATTTGCTGTTATAAAACCACCTCTCACCACTGAAAACTAGCTGGTGCACTATTTGCTTTTACGTCACTTCGCATTTGTAGAGTAAATTAATTCAGGTAATTAACGTTAATTCAGTACATAATAATGTCGTTTTGTTTTTGCAGTTAACCTGTCCTAGCTCCTGCCACCCCATGATATGCCCGCTTTGAACCTCCGGAGTAACATTTTTACATACAGAATGGATTATCGTTGACCCAGTTTCACCACGATGAGTTCTAAGTCGTCAAAAGCAAGTATTAGGTATTTCATTTTAAGATGAACCCAACGTCACTGGACAAATTGCACAGAACTGTAATATCAGTGGCGTACTTTGTTACAATAATACAAATTAAATAGCATTTATGCGTTTCCGCGTCGCCAATTACGACATGATCCTGGGCGTAAACTTCTACGCCCTCAAACTCGGGTGAAAGTGTTGCCGTCACGTGTAAAGCCAACAAAATTATAAGCCAGTTCCGTACCTGGTTTTTGCTGGAATTGAAGGTCGCCTTTGATAATTTTTAATGTAGGATCACCGCCGCATGGTTTCTTCTGTGTGGACAAATTCTAGCAGCGAAGTGAATGGGTCTGCACTGTGGCGGAACACCAGGTAGGGAGATCATTTCGTCGAAAACTAACACGCACACACGTTCGATCTCTTACATCGCCGATAGTCAAGTTCATTGTTTTAAAATGCTTCGCTTCTACAAGCCTGTATATCCCCTCCATTCCACGCTTCTCATTACGGACCGTTTAACCACAATCATATCAGCCGGGGAAATGCGAACATATGCGTTTGCACGCCATAAATCATGGGATGATTGTCCTAGGTTCGCGGGAGACTGTATTCATGAACTTTACACCTATATATTTAATTTAAAGATGGGAAGAAGGTTTCTCGTGATAGATTCAAAAATTCCCTAAATCTAAATCCCATATCTTAAAAACCTGTCTAGCCCGTCTGTGCTAAAGTTGAGAGGTGCAAATCGATCGCTAATCGCGATTTGCGTCCGAGGTGGTTGGTGTTAGGGGTGCGGGCGGATCGTTTCAACAAAGTCCACTAAAGCAAAGTGGTCTCGAACCGATCAAATCATTAAAGTGGTTTCGTCCGCGTCTACTACGACGAAGTGGTCTTGATCAGATCGACTCATCAAAGTGGTTTTGTCGACGTCTACTAGGGCGAAGTGGTCTTGATCCGATCAACTCATCACAGTGGTTTCGTCGACGTATACTTGGACGAAGTGGTCTTGATCCGATCAACTCCTCAAAGTGGTTTCGTCAATGTCTACTAGGGCAAAGTTGTCTTGATCCGAACAACTCTTCCAAGTCGTTTCTATGTTGTCTCAAGTCACAAGTTACTCAAGTCACTCAAGTCACTCAAACTCAACGCACCCAACTCACCCAACTCGCTCATCTCATTCACTCAGCTCACTCACTCAACCCACTCACTCAACCAACGCACACTCAACTCACTCGCTCAACTCACTCACTCAACTTGCTCACTAACTCAACTCACTCGCTCAACTCACTGGTTCACTCAACTCGCTTACTCAACTCGCTAATTCAACTCAACTCTCACTCACCTCGCTCACTCAACTCACTCAACTGGCCTATTCAAGGAATCTTCGGCGTAATGGGTATATGGCACGTAAAGTAGTCCCGATGGAACTACAAGCCGTTTCTAGTATTAAAATAAAATTTGGTGCAACCAATAGGCGCAACAACTTGAGTTATTATGGCGAATGTTGGGAGAATACGAGTAGTATATGCTCTTAACATACAAAGTTCCAGATCAAAAGAGTAAATGACAGGATTTAGAGACATGTTATACAGTTATCGTATTCTGATAGTATAAATGAACGATAATGGCGTTATGGTAAAAATGGCGCTACAACACCGGCCTAGACGAACGCAAGTAATTTCTGATTGGTCGATTACAAAATTCGACATCACTGATGCCTGAAAATTACTATATCTAATTATATATAATGATTTCTGTCAAACCGATTTTATGTTTTGGGCTTATAATGACGTTTGAGTCCTTCTCAAAGTGAAATACCTCTACCTGCTTATTTATATACTTCAGGACAAAGTCGTTTATTCGAACTTCATATCTGGATTGCCAAAAAATCTTTACTGTAGTCTTGTCCGATTCATAATTTCTCTAGACAAGCACTAACTTTTCTATCTTAATTTATACAGGCATTAAATGTATTTAGTTTTAAATCCCAATCACAATTTAATAGACTGATATTAGAATAACTGTTGGGTCGTAAGGTTTATATATCGAATTATAAATCTTTCATATTATACTAGAAATCGCTAGATCCTTTTAGAATCTTCGACCCTTTTAAATGTCAATCAATCCATTGTTCGCCTAATGGCTTTACCTCTTACAATTGTTATATTATATAAAGCATTAACACCCAATGCAGCTGTCGTTCAAGTTAGAAAAATTTATACAATAGTTGTAGAAGAATATACAAGTTTGATGTTAAAACATTTTAGCCTAAACTTATGGATTATAAATGCATTAGGCTTAATTGAATTTGCATGTATAATTTCTCATGTAAATTTATCTCATTATTATATCTAACTCATAATTTATAAATACTTCTTTACCGTGTTACAAAAAAGTGCTAAATGTGACAAGTATTAGTAAAAAGCAGTTCACAAAGGACAAAACCAATAAACCAAAACAGTATTGTGTGTGTGTAATGCAATAGCAATAAATAGTGCATGCACAAGTCATTTTCATGCAATTAGCAGTATACACATGCCAGAACCAAAACGGTACCAAGTACCAAAAAATGGTTGGAGACCACCACTTACGCACATACTTCCCGCTGGCCACTGGACGAACGCCCCAAAAACAAAAAATACAATTACACAATAGCCCCCAAAAAAATACGTTGGGCTAAAACAAAAACTAAAAATATTCAAAAACCTCTTCAATTCATTAAAAAACTACGTGTCTAAAACTAATTGAAAAATTATTATAATTTACACAAAAATTAAATACAAAGTTGTTCAAAGCTACTTCTAGTTACCTATCTGAAAAGAACAAAAGCACACAAAATATCTAGATAATCTAACAAAAAAAAATCCGGTAGAAATTACTTTACAGTCGGTACCGGAAAGCTAAATTTACTAGTGCCTTTGTGTATTGATATCCTGTAAAATTTAAAAGAATTGTTTTGAGTATTTAATTTTGAAACTATATTTTGAAATTCACTTACGCCGCCGACCATCGGTCTCTACTTGAATACAATCCCGCTGGTTTTCAAAACTTCTTAAAGGACACTTGTAAAGTGCGCCAGATTGGTTTGTTTTTGGTTGTAAATTATTACCAAGAGGAGCTCCAACTAATAACCTGGAACAAACATAAAAATTAAAATTAAGTTCGTAAAAATAATACGAGAAATAATGTTACCAAGTGAGTTACATATTCACGTTTTCATAACTCTGATGGAGTTCTTGTTCTGCAAACTCATTGTTGCGTATCATTTTGACGCGTTGTGACGTTCCTTTGAAATGTTTATAATCATATGTCATTTTAACAGATTCTATATTAGTAAGTACCGTCAATAGGGTTAGGTTATTTCCTTTAAGAAATATAATTTTTAAGTTACATGCATTCTTGATCTAAGGAGTAATTATTTTTGTATCTTATATTGTTCATACTGAAAGTCTGTCAATTCATTATGGCGGTTTTATAGGTTAGAAATGATATCAGCAACTTATTTGCATTCTAAAATTATTCCAGTTTTATGATTCATTTGCTTTGATTAATAATGTATCCGGTTGCGCCTAGGACCTCGCTCCTGGTTACGAAGATGTTAACATGCAAAATTTTGCTGATTCAAAATATGGAAAGCTCCTTACTAGTCTAGAAAAAGGTTTGAACTAAGATACCATTACATATAATCAAAAACCTGTTACGAAGACCGTCGGAGTCGCACGAGGAGGTACCGTCAAAATCTTTGGTAGAGACAAACGACACAAAGTAATTTCAATTTGTAGTCTAATTCATCTGTTCGAATTCTGCCGAAGATATCTCGAATTCTTTTATGGAGGGAAAATTATTTTGATAGGGCACTTCGTCTTTGACATCCAAACAAACAACATGTAACTTGAGTAGGTTAGTTAACCTTAAAAAAGGTATTGAACTAATTAAAGATAATACCCTACCAGGCTGGTTGCTTTTAATTTTAGGAACAACTTGGTTCGCATTAAATCGAGAAATTCAGGTTGAACAAAAGCATGTTGATTCAGAACAGCTAGTTTTTCGAAGTCCCAGTAGAATCTGGTCACAACAAAATAAGTCTAAGAAATAAAGGCTTTTAGTTGTTTCCGAGCTATTTACATTCAAAAGTCACTCTAGGTATTTATGTTTAAATTTATGAAACTTTAACCTACATTTACTGTAAATAAACGAACATTTTTCTATAACTGTATGAAATCTACAAATTTGCCCACAGTATGTTCTTGTTATTAAGTTAAGAATTTTGTTCACCGAAAATATTTTCTATTGAGTTAAATAATTTGTGATATATTTAGTTTTTAATTTTTGTTTATATACACTTGTAATGACAACATAATCGTATAGCGGTCCTATATTGGCGTTTTTCACAACTAATGTGAAAGTAAAGGTTCCAGTTTTGTTGTTATAAAATATATTGCAATTATCTAGAGGCGTAATTAGTATTCAGGCAATCTAACATGTGATTTTAGAAATCATTCTTTTCAGCTAGCAGTTTTTAAATAGTATACTCATGTCCTTACCATATCGTTTATTTTAGGTTGAGCTTAGCATTATTGTATTCTATTATTTCTCGTGTAAATTTTAGGCCACAATCACTTTCCTTGCACAAAAGAAAGAAAAGAGAAAATTTAGTAAAGTAGTCAGCCACTACACAAATATAAGAATAGTCTTTGTTACAACGTGGAAGAAGACTTGCAATATCACAGAATGAGCTCTCAGGGTGGCTCTAAGAGCAAAGAAACCGTAAAAAGATAACTGTTTAATCTTGTGATCAGCTCGGAGTACGTCTGAAACAGACTGGTAGAGGTTTTTGTCACATCACAGTGACCGGAAATAGATGGATTGTGGTGAAGTCAAATCAGACGATTACGCTGCTGTTGAGACAGGATAATTTTACAGTCGTCCTGAGAATCGTTAGTGATGGAAGTTTTGTTCAAATGGTAAAGAATAGTGTTTACTACGGACGAGGATGGGTATCGTCTCAGATAGTATGGACCTTTTGAAGTATACTATTGTACCATTGGTCAGAAATTGGAAAAGTGACTTCGAGGGAAATAATGGCCGAAAGAGAAATAGGTTAGAGGATATCAACAGAACGAGAAACGGTATCAGGGCCGACATGATATTTGCTTCTACGTGCAGAACAGAAAAGTTATATTGCTAGAGGCGAGATACCTGCGAGCTAAGCGTCCAGTTTCTTAAACCAAATAAGCGAATGGTGGCCAGTGATGACAGTAATAATAATAATATGTCTTTATTATTTTGAAGGAATAAGATTATATAATGAACTACCAAGTAGTATATGTATTCTAAAAGAATACATATTCTAAAAGATATAATATAATATATAAGTATAAATAAGTAATATAGATAGATAAAAACCGCATACATATGCAATAGGTCTGAATTCATAAGTGGCGAAGTTTAGCTACAAGCTATTCTTACACTTAACCACTATATGAATCAAGCCCTGGCACATACTATACATAAAAAACAGCATTATAAACAATAGTATATATAATTGAGCACACAGCAACCATGAAATTATTAAATTATTCAATTGTTCAATTATTCAATTATTCAATTATTCAATTATTCAATTGTTCAATTATTCAATTATTCAGTAAAGTGGGTGCCTTCGATATATGTACGGAATTTCTCAATTGCCCGCAGGACAGCTAAACACCCTTTTTCAGTAACGGAATCGTTGCGATTGGATTTGGAAAGTGGGCGATTAATGTAACTAACGACTCTCATTTTCAAGTTTTCACTCAGAATAGCAGCTAAACCAAAATTTAAAGCATCTGTTTGGTCAAATGGCAGGGAAAAGTTGAGACAGGAAAGGATGGGGATGGAAACCAAATGTTGTTTGAGAATAAGAAACGAAGAATGGCAATCAGGAGTCCAGAGCCAATGACGTGAGAGAACAAGATTGACGGCTCGGAGGTGTTCGTTGGACAGGGTGTTGCTATGATGATATCATCCAGATACGCCAAGTACAACTGATCGAGGTCAGAATCGATAACCTGATCGAACAGCCATTGAAAAGTAGTAAGAGAATTATGGAGACGAAAAGGCATCCAATAAAACCGACAGAGACCATTTTGGGGTACCGTGAACAGTGATGAGTTTGGAATCATGAGCTAAAAAGCATATACCATAAGAAGAGGATAGAAAATCAAACTAAGTCAGCGCGAGAGCTTTCAACATGCACAATTCAGTCAAAGGAAAAGGAAGGGAAGAAGGAAATACTAAGAAAAACACCAAATTCGAGAGAGAAAATATAAAAGTAAAGAGAAGTCGTCATATGAATTTGAAACAATAAGATTAAGAACGGGGTTTACGACATTTACGTCGCCAGAAAGAGCACAAAGCTAGTCCAGGGATATCAGGATTGTCAGGATGTGCGGATTTAATGTCATTGACTTGCCAAATGCCTTTTGCACCGGAAGGATCGGTGAGCTCATAAGTGCAGAGAGAAACAATCTTAGTGATAGGAAAAGGACCAACAAATTTTGGAGCGCGTTTGGCATTAACGTGATGTGAAGTGTCGGACAGAGCAAAATGAAGATGTCAACCAGAATCACCTAGTTTGTAGGAAACAGAACTACGGCGGAGGTAATAACGGTTATGAATTTTTTGGTACCCAGCAGAAAGTCACTTGAGAATATGGAAACGGATATTTTGAAATGTTCAGTATCAGACGAAGGGTGTTCAGGATCAAGAATATATATGTCGTTTATATCGGACAGTTGTCCAAAATAATCGCCGAATGTTTTCACGACCAAACAAAGCAAAAAACGAAGTACAACTAATGTATTTATTCGTAAGTACTATATCGCTGTGCTTGAGGCCGGAAGGGAATCAGCCGACCCAACTGTCCTTCATGTAAAAATTCTTAAAGTCAACATTAGGGTTCTCAGACCGAGTTGAAGACGCTATCCCTTCTTTAATCTCGGTGCCCCCTTTCCTGACCTAAATGAACAATCCTATTTCCTACTCGATTTCATATGTACTAATGTACATGGCGGAAAAGAGTGCTTACGTTGGGAATTGAAACCGGGACATTGGGATCAGCAGTCATACGAAAACCTTCTGATTCACGAAGCCACCTCGTGAAAAGTACCACAAGGAACTCAAGCAGCCTCCCGTACCATTCTAGTAGGGCAAGAAAGATACCATCCATTCCAGAAGACTTAAGGAGTTGGACGGTTGAGATGGTCCATTTAAGTTTCTCTTCATCCACCAAGCGGTTAGATACTACCCAGATATCCCCATTTGAACCGAGATGGATTGATTTACTCCGAGTGTGAGTCCGCGAGTAGTTCCGCTTTTTTAAGAAAGGATCGCGTTGGTGTTGGGAAGGAATACCGCAGGGTTCTAGTTAGCCTTTCCTGATCTATCGCTTCAAAAACCCACGTGTATTAAAGAACGTTAATAAAAATAGGTTGCCTGTTTACTATGGTACAAATAACAAGGCATGAAAAACGCAATATCTATTTGACGATTGGTTTTGAACTACTTCTTATCCTCGATCCAGCCTTATTGTTTGAAAATGAGTTCCTTTTAAAATTGTTCTCCTCCTAGATATTGCTCCAGGTCACCTCCAGCGTCTTCTTGATTTACACCCAGGCGTAAAGATAGCGTGTCATCCTAAAAATAGAACTGCTGTCCTACAGCCATTGGATGTCTCGTTCAAAGTGTATTATTTGCGAAAGACTTTTTCCCATGCTGTAGCAGCAAACAGAAAATGATACAGTACCCTTTTGTCATTTTTGGAAATGATATGTATTTTAGACTGCATTAAAAATATTAAATTGGCTTGGGACGAAGTGAGATAAGTGTATGCAACGCATATGGATAAAATGAACAAAAAGTTTTGCGAGCAATATTGAAACGTCTGGGAATCTTGAACAAACCGATGTACTAATTCAAGGGATTATGGGTTTTGCGAATGCGCTTAGTTTATACGTGGAAGTGAAAGACATTGCTAAATTGATGGATTATGCCGATGGGTACTAACAAATAAGAATTGAATAGAGTAAGATGCGGTGAGGCATTTGGAAGAGGCAGGAGAGGAAAGAACATGGGTTAGCCATTGTGTTCTCCAAAATTAATGGATCTATGTTAGAACTTGAGGCTATCGATCCAAATGCTTAAAGTTTTAATAAATTTTGAACTTGGGATGAGCGAACTTTTAAAGTGATATAAAGAAACCTATCAAGAAAAAAGGAAGATTACAACAAATCACACTTGGCAGTTTCTTTTCAACTGTTTCATCCAGAACCACTGTCATTGAAAGTATAATTTGTATTTCATCGTCGTCATATCTATCATCTGGACCCTCTACAGCTCTAGATAACTAAATAAACAAATGATGATGTGTAAACAAATATAATCATATTCACGGCAAATTTTAATAAATAAATTCTAAGTAAATCAAATTTCAATATTCAATTCATATTTAGCAAATAAAATTTTAAAGGGGGGCAATAATTGAGTAACCCACTACGTTCTGTAACTCTACACAAGTATGTTGAAGGAACTCAGAATACCTTGTATTTGTAATGTTAGCTTGCTACTTTTTCATATGGCCAGAAAAAAGCCGCAGCAGTTTAACATGTAGTACTGAACGTCACGGGCGTTCTAATAATGACGGGCAAATTATACACTCGTATAGGGATTAACATTAATAGAATAAACCAAATTGAAGCATAATTTAGGGTTCCAATTTTCAACTGGTACCTTCTTTGCATTAAAATCAAACAAATACCAATATATGGCAATTAGTCAAGCACAATGTAAAGTGGTTGCAGTGTTTTTAATTTTTAAACAAGAAAATTCATTTATAACCAAATATATCTGCAGTAACAAAAGTAGTGCTTGCTAACAAGCACAAACAATAATAGGGAAAATCGTACGACCTTATAGTGTCACTTCTACAGGTCTAGAGATACCGATCGAATCTTTGTAGTACTCCGATGCAAGCGCAAACAGTTTAGTATTTCAGGGCAATACCACCAGCAGGCAAGGTTTTTCATATACCACCAGATACAATGCATCGTTTACTAATTACACTGTAGGCTAGGTTTCAACCAACAAGTTGTAAGTATGAAGATCGCCATAGACAGATGTTAGATGACGTTTATAAGCTTCCAAATGACAGATTTTCCAGCACCAGAGAGTTGGCACCAATTACTACGCCAATTTCATCTTAAATTCACAGATGAACAACAGCCGGTAATTAAATAAGTTCTGTGAGAATTAAACTCGCCATTAAATCCCAACAAAAAGGGAATTATAATTCATTAAAGCAGAGATGTAACACAATCTACAGGAATAGATGCTCTGCACTTTGAGCAAACCAGACACATAGTTGATTCAATCCACATAAAGCGTAATTAATTAATAACCCACCATCAATCAAAGGGTTGTAAATCAAACTAAATGGGAGATATCGCAAAATATCCACCAAAGAGGGTAACAGAAGTACAATATTTCCTTCAACTACGTTTGAGATCGGCGACTGATACCGGCGTAACCGATATACAGACCAAAAATACCACATTGTCACCCGCTCTAATGATAGCCACAACTAAAACAAGTTTCTTTTTCTTTCAATTATTGCAAAAGATTAACACAATTACCTTCAAAAATATTAAACACTGTTATGACAATAAATAATATGAGGAAAAGCATATCAAGAATTCTACACTACAGGGCGAACAGTCGTAGGCTGCAGCAATGGTGCATAGGATCATCACCCTGAACCACTATACACTATAGATCAGAATGAGAAAAGGAGGATCACAGCACTAATACCGTTTTTCTCAATCAATGATTTTATTACAAGTCTCTTTATCCACTTGTACCTCAATTATAAGAATGTACCTTATTTATGTTAAGGTAAAATACATGGAACATATTTAGTCCAGAACGTATATACGTTACCTACTTAGCATATTACGTAAAACGAAATACTTTAAAAACGAACAAACTTTAACAGGAAAAAATAACAGAGTAAGTTTCTTAAATAGGTACACTGATTTAAAAGACCGGTCTGTGACTCACAAATCTATCTTTACCAAAAAAAGGGTAACTTCCGGTTAGAATTTCAACAAATTCCAGAGATACTACCGAAGAGAAATAAACAAAAATCATTCAAAACAGATTGAAGCGAAATATTTCCCATACAATTTATTTTAATTAAGTGGTTGATGGTAATGTTTATTTTTAAATTATTAATCATCTTCTACCATTGGCCCAACGCTGTATTTAAGTAAACATTATTTTTAAATGTATCTTTTACTTAATGTGATTATATCGTTAAAATGAACTCGATGAAAAAGTAGAACGACGACATCTTAACATAACATTTGAAATTCTTTTAATTAAAATTTAGACTTATAAAATGTGTACATATCTTAGTAGAAAGTAGCGTAGGCTGAAATACCCGACTCCAACAAACCATTACATTTCTGACAGCTCCAATTTATCACAAAAGAGAACGTCGTTCCCTACAACTGACTAGGATTCTTTAACAGACAAAGAGCTAAGAACAATTTGAAGGTAGATAAATTATTAAATAAAACAAAAGTCAGTCTTATGAACGTAATGAAGTGTTACTATTTTGAGCTCGTTTCCTAATGTAAAAAACCACTCTTTGTTTTTGGAAATTGACTGTCATCTTACTAATAATAAAATCTTTTAGTAAAACAACCACCAATTAAAGCTCTAACAAATATAAAAAAAGAATAATAGATATTATCACAGAAGGTTAAAACAGCTGAAAAAGCTAAGATCTCGGTTACTTAAAAAAAGTTCAGAACCGATTGAAATTTCAGTAGAATTATGTTCTAAATGTTTTTGGAAATTTAGCCTCATTTCCGCCATTTTGGAAAATATCAACCATGTTGAGTTTGTGAAAGGCTTGATATAACGTTTTTACTTTTTTTTCAAAAAGACTTTGCCTTTTATTGTATTAGTTAGGTTCAGGGGATTTTTAAACCCCGTATGGGGAATTCTCCAGTGTTATTATGTTTAATATAAGCGTTACGTGAAAATCACACAAAGCCTTGGTTCTCACGTAAGTCCGGCTAATGATTTCTGATTTGTGGTGTGGGAAACACCAAGGATTGCATTTCCCATGCTTAACGTGCAGCTGTGCCCACCAATTTGCGTCAAAACATTAACCTATATTGGAGGAGCGGACATTGGCTTGTGGAAGCCGATTCGTCGAAACAAGCACACTTTATTACAGGTCTTCCTCGAGTGTAGACGTGTTTTGGTAGAGTTCCGACAGTCGGCGAAGTGGTCCTTTCTTTTTAGTTCCTTATTACTCTGTCGTTAAACAAAATACTGTCGATAGAAGAGTTACCGCCAACCATACAAGGAAACACCTGGACGCCACCCCGAGATTAAAGACGCACCAGGATTAGGATAACCACGAAATAAGTGCTAGTTTTAAAATTTGAAAGGCACTTGACACTCAGGAATATTTAATTCTGTGTAAATTTGAATATATTTTATATTATGTATTTTAGCATATTATATAGTAAAAATGAACGTTGCACTGGCGGCCAATAATGGGGTCCTTTTATAAATATGAGTATTTATAAAAAAAGTTGCCTTTTTCACGTTTAAATTAACGTTACACTGGCCCCCCTTTATAAATATGAGTATTTTTTAAAAAATTGCCTTTTTCACGTTTAAATCTATCTTCTCAGCTTACATTACCTAATAATTTCATGTTCGTCTTGTGTTTAATATCTAACTAGAAAACATCAAAAAATTGTATGTTTAAACCTGAAAACGTTTCGGTATATTATTTATTTTTGTAACCAAAAAGTCTCTTACACTTTACAATAGTATCGGTAGAATGAATTTAATTAACCACTTCCATGGTTGGCAATACTGTAAACATAATATTAAATACGGCCAATACGTCATTTCTTGGTCTAAATTAATTTGCATTTACATTCTTGTGTTAATCTTAAATGGTTTTTAGTGTTAGGTGATTTTTGAAAATATCTAAATAATTTTGTGTTGTAGTGAATTTTCCGTTACATGGAACAGTTTTTGGTTGTGTCGAATTGCCGGGAAGTCTTCGCTATTTTGGGTTGATTTATAATATACCCCAGGTAAGCAGTGGTTGTTATTTGATTACTGCTTAAAATATCTAATACCCTAATTTTTATTTATATTCCTTGAGAAAATTCTCAATTAAAAGAAACCTAACTAACCTAACCTAACACTTGTTTGAATTAAGTAAAAACAGATGTATAGTTTATTGTATTGGTTAAAGCAAATAAACTTTTGTTTTTGAATTGGCAATTACATTAATTACCCACATTTTAAAAATAACGAAACACTAACTTTAAATAAAAAGTACCTTGTAATAAATTTGTGAAATTTCATTCTCAAATTGTAGATTAAATTAACAGTTTAATATCCTGCTTACGCATGCATAATTTCTCGTATTTTATTTTCACTTTTTATTGAGTGATTTGGTAAAGACCTAACGTTGTTTTTCTAGTATGTATTTAGGTTTTTCTACGTATAGTGTCGTTTTGCATTTATTATCCATATTTTAAAAAAGTCGCTCTAAAATGAAAAACAATAACTTTAAAATTACTTTTGTTATATTACAAACTGAAAATGAAACCAAATTTTTTTTGTTGGGCACGATTAGCAGTTTTTCTTAAAAACTAGTATCACATTTATATCTTATGTAAATTATACCACACGGTACTGTCACAACTCAGGGATAAATGATTTTAATTGTATATTCTACCTTTAATTAACTTCAAATTTCTACCTATCATCTTACCTTTAATTGTGCAAATACACCTTGCCTTCTCTAGTATTCATGAATAAAAATTTTTTCCTGCAATAGTATCTAATTATCGAGTTCATATCGTTTATTTCTACGTGTATTTAGTTTTTTACCTTTGACGCATCTTACTATATATCCAAATCGTTATTAACCCCTTAATCTACAAATCTTCTAAACCTTATCATGCCATATATAGTTTTTTGATTTTAAAAGACCTCTCATTCCTAGTTATTATTCAATTTCTTTTAAATTTTCAACTTTTATCTCGTTATTATTCCACAATCTAAAAGAAAAGGATCATGTTAAATTTATCATTTATAGGGATCCAACCAAATTAACTGGTACATATAGATTATGCAAATACAATTGTGGTAAATTCAAATAAATTATATCTGCCCTACAACAAATTTATTTGAATGAATTACAATAGAAGTATGAATCGATGTATTTCAACTAACAATTTTGGCGTTTTTCCATATAAGAATTTCAGATTTACAATACACTTTAACTAAGCGTGCACTAACGTAAAGTTTTCTTAATAAAACCAAGTTTTATTCAACCAATTATTAAATATACATCAACATGAAATGCAAGCAAGCGGAAAGCAAAAATTCAACGCACAAAGCTCGAGCGACATTGTGTGCAGGATAAAGAGGGAGTAGGTAATCCAATATTCCAACTTCGTGTTGAAGGAAAGCTTCCAACACGGGCACTTTCAACTATAACGGTAATTTTTAAATTCCGGGTTTACGTCCCCGAGTTTATTTGTTTATCCGATCTATGAAATCCGCACAACGATTGTGGCTTAAAACTGATCTGCTGTTTGGTTTCGAATAACTGAAGATAAAAATTTGAATGTCTCCTTTTTATTGTCTATTGGTTTTTATAAGTTACAACGTCCCAGACGATTACATAGTTTTTCTCGTTCATGTGGATTGTGCGTCCAAAGCTGTCATATTGTTGAGTTCAATGTCACTCTGTTTATGTTCGCGGTAATCTTATTCTCACACTTTTAAAAGTTGCGTGGTTGTTTATGTTCCCAACGTATTTTAATGACCGTACATTTATAAATCTATTAATATTGGAGGTAATCTAGCAAAGTTCGATTTCTTTGAATTGGTGTGAGCTTATAATTCCTCCCATGAATTACATGAAACGCTTTAATTTCTTATAGCGGGTTCTATGACTATTGGTGCTGTGGGGTGTATCGAACCAATTCTACGATTCAACGGTTTGTTTTTAAACTCGTGTGAATGATTACAATTACGCTTTCTTGGGATTGTTATTTATCTAAATCAGTCGGTATTTTTTTAGGTTAATGCAAAGGGTGTAAAGACCCGATCTTTAATACGGGTTGTATTTCATAAACATTAGGCGCTTTCATTTTTATTTCTTTGTCCTACTTTAATATTATAATGAAGTAACCATGTTATTAATGTGAACTATCAGGGTATTTTCGCGCAAAAAGCTTATTTGACCATCTGTAATTAATAAATTCTTTACTATTACTAATTTTTGCTTAAATAACGCACTAACTAGCGCTACAAGGCGCTTAAACTAGTAAAATCTTCACTAAAATTAATTTTGAGATCAAACTCAAATAGCATTATTATAAAAATTTCATGTACGATTGAACTCTCAACGCAGCAAATATCAATACTTTTGATGTGATATTTAAATAGGAAAAATTTTGGATGAGTCATCTGACAAGTCTGAATTCTACCAACTTGTACGTCTATTCCTGAACAAGAAACGCTGTTAGATATACATACATATTTTATTTATCTAGTCTAGAAAAGGTGGAATACTGCCAAGTCTTAGCTCTACCTTCAAATATTGATTTACCGTTCAAGTGATAAAACTAAAACTTCCGTTTTCATCCCTGTCCAGTAATACCATTACCTTTATTTATTTTCATCGATAGGTAGTTAAATAAACATTGGCATAAGATAACTTATCAAATTTATTACATTCAGGTCGTGCGTGATGCCAGAATTAATGGAGATATTTTCGCCCTTCTCTAGGGTTGCTACAATTTATATTTATTTTCAAATTGAAAGTCCATTTGTTGCCAGTGATGACTGGGTTTGGTGTGCATCCCCTAGAATAAGTGAAATATTTTTATTTCACCCCATCAATTTAGCTGTCGTAGTAACACACCTCCTACTAATATAGCCCATTAAACTCAGGCCATTGGCAGTTGAAATAACAAACCTCACTCGAAGAAAAATTAATTAGAATGAAAAGGGACGAATTTTTCTATGTAATAATTAGGGCGACGTTGTTGTAAAATTGGTAAAATAATGATCATGTATAGTAACTTTAACATCGGAAAAACAAGTTACCCCTGGTTATAGACCACTATTTATTAAAATCAGAAACAAAGAAAGCATACTTAATTATTTATTGCTGTGTAATGATGTTTCTAATCTACTTGACGATAACCAGAATAGAGAAGAAAAGTGTCAAAGAATTTTTTAGGTTGAATTTAGAACATTAACGCTAATGTATGTAAAAATAAAATGAGACTAAGTATAAGTAAAAAATGGCTGGGCACGTGTTACATCTCAAGCTTACAACTGAGACTCATTAGAGTTTTTTAATACATCATTTTGGCCATCTTAGTTGACCTACGTAACTATTCATCCGTTCAGTCAATGTTCCCATGAGACACTTAATTGTGTTGTCACTGCGGATAGCGTGCAATCCCAGTTCGTTCTCTTCTAAAAGCTGTGGTTTGGTGTACTTTTCCATTTTTCACATCAGTGTTCCCAGAAGTCACATTTAACTCCGTTGTCAATGAGGTTAGCAAAAATCCCACATCACTCCCTTTCTCTTCATAGTCTCAATCTCAAAATTATGGTTTGGCATAGTTCTCCGGCTTTCATATGAATGTTCCCTAGGGTCACACTTAATTACGCCGTCATTCAGGATAGCTTGTAATTCAAATTCATTATTTTCTTCTTATAGTCTCAATCTGAAAGTTATGGGTTGACGTAGTTATTCATCGTTTATGTCAGTGCTCTCGGAATTCGCACTTAATTGCGTTGTCATTAAAGATCCAAGTTCATTTTTTTTCTCTTCACTCTCAAATCTGGAAGGTATGGTTTGACATAGTTTTCCATAGTTTCTATTCTGAGTTAGGTAGCTCCTTTAGCGTCCTATAGCTATTTTTACCAGCATATTCTTAATTTGCAACACATGAGCATTTGACTTCCTTTATAAAGCTTGTATCGCTAGCGCGTTACTTAAGCAAACATTAAGTAGTAGAAAAGAGTTTATTAATCTCAGTTAGTTATGAGCTTTAAGTACGAAAGTAAATTTAGGAGTTTTAATAATTTACATTTAATAATGTTGCTATTTAAATATAATATTGGATCAGGATGAAAAAATTAAAATAGCAAAGCACTCGGTACATTAAATACAAACAGTAATAAAGATCGCAACTTTACACCTCTTCGTATTAAATTTAGAAGAATTAATGATAGACACCAAGAAATAACCGGCATATTAAAGTCATTTGTACAAATTCACACTAGTACAAGAATAATCAACCACGAGAGATACATCCGAATAACCAAATACTCATAAATTACAGTCATAAAATTATTGCGTTCGAGAAGACGAATGGCGCAACTTTCTATTTAAAATGTACGAATATGAAAACAGAATGACAGTTCACGCGGAAAGAACAGCGCTGCTCTGAAAATTAGGATAGTTAGACACGCAAAGCATGAAAACGAAATTTGAAGAAGTTAAGAAATGAATGATGGTTAAGTTGCCATAGAGGTGCGTTGATGGTAGAGTGTAGGCCCCTCGGTGTGGGTGGCTGGTGACGAATTGTTTTGAACTTTGCTGGATACGTAGACCAGAAAGCCCAAACCCGTGTGTATCGTGGAATTATTATCGCGTCAGTCGGACTTCGGACAATGAAGGAATGATATACGGATTTCACCCTTCAACAAAAGTTAGAATTTGAATGGATGGAATGGGGTAACCTATGTGTAAGAAAAGAAAGGCGAGTCATTGGCGTTCCTGAACGTTCTTAATTTTAAAACTGAAGTGGAAACTATGAGTATAGTTTGAGCATTCTTTATTTATAAATATGTACATATAAAATTTTAAGTGTATATTGTAAATGATTCGTAGTATTTGGTAGGAAATTCAGATTCCGTTAAATAATGATTTTGTTAGACCATGAAATAGCAACGGAACCAGTTTTATTTAAATTTGAGCATAATATGGTGGCGCAAGGAGTTTGCACGTTTTAAAAGATTAAGAAATATATAAATATGAAATTGTTGCTAAATACAAAGTATAAATTTAGTATATGTAATGGACACTGGAACGGAAGAAGAAAAAGTTAGTATTGTAATACGTTTTCTATGTATTGTTGTTACGGACGTTTTCAGAAATAGGATTTCGAATACCGTATAGATCAATATTGGAAACTTAAGCAATGATGTGGGAGTGTTAATCGTGGATTAATGTTTCTTTAAGGAGTCCTTTTAGTAATACCTGGTCAGTTGGATATTACATTGGGGTTGATCTTTTAAGGTCAATGTGCGAGTATCTATATTTCAGGAATTTACTGTTTATAGAATTTAAGCTTAGTAGAAATTTAATTTGGAGTTTTATAATATATGTAACGATAGATAATTGTGAAAGGATATCCAGCCACCCCAGTGATGAAGTCGTATGAGAGACTCCTTATTTTAAAAATTTCTTCAATTTGACAAAGTTAATGTGTTTTTAAAGGATTGTAACAAAAGAGAGAGAGAGAGAGTGAGCGAGAGAGAGAGAGGAGGGGAGAAAGAGAGGGGGAGAGGGAGAGAGAGCGAGAGAGATTGAGGAGGGGAGATGGAGAGAGGGGGAGAGAGAGCGCGCGCGAGAGAAAGAGGGAGGGAAAGAGAGAGGGAGAGAGAGAGGGAGAGAGGGGGATGGAGAGATAGGGAGAGAGAGCGAGAGGGGGGTAGAGAGAGATAGAGAGAGAGAGAGAGATGCCTAGGTGCCTCATTTTTCACGAAGTGCAGTTTGTAACCCGAGAGCGAAGGCCCAAGGGCCACAAAACGCTGAGGCAAAATAGCATTCTCTACCGAAGTATACGCCACAAAAATTACATAATGTTGTAATATAAAAAGTTGCGTTGCGTCCGCGTCGTGTTTTTATTATTGAAAATTATAACCGTCAGCTTCGATATTCTATTCCAGCCTCGATAATATTTTCAAACAATGTGTTTTAATCCACATAGTCAAAAACTTATCAACATAGTTGCTCTTAATATTGATTTTAATAAAACTGTTGAATGTTGTCTTCGACCCCTCAGTCTCAGCATTAAAGTGGTATCTCGTTTTGAGGACCGTTCGTGCTTGTTCTCGTTTTTCAGATAGTTAGTGACTATCACCAACTGTAACCAAAAGAAATAGACGGAGTCGATGCCACTATTATTTTTCCTGCCAATATTAATTTTAATTGAATTATTGGATGTTGTTTGCGACCGCTTATAGTCTCAGCATTACGACGGTATTTAATTTTTAAGACCGTTTGTGCTTGTTCTCGTTTTTCAGGTAATTGGTGACTATCATCAACGGTAACCAAAAAAGATAGGTGTAGTCGATCCAAACTATTATTATTTCTCCCAATATTAATTTTAATCAAATTGTTGGATGTTGTTGTCGACTCTTCGTAATCTCTGCTTTAAGATGGTACTTCGTTTTGAAGACCGTTTGTGTTTGTCCTAGTTTTTCAGGTAATTGGTGACTATCACCAACTGTAATAAAAAAAAAAGTAGGCGGAGTCGATCATACTATTATTCTTCCTGCCAATATTAATTTCAATCAAATTATTGGATATTACCTACGACCGCTCATAGTCCCAGCATTACGATGGTACTTTGTTTTTAAGACAGTTTGTGTTTGTCCTAGTTTTTTAGGTAATTGGTGACTATTATCAACGAGAATTAAAAAAGAAAGGTGGAGTCGCTCCTACCATTATTCTTTCTCTCAATAATAATTTCAATCAAATTGTTGGATGTTGCCTACGACCCCTCATATTCTCAGCATTACGATGATACTTCGCTTTTAAGACCGTTTGTGCTTGTTCTTGTTTTCCAGGTAATTGCTAACTATCACCAACGGTGACCAAAAGAGATAGGCGGAGTCGATCCTACTTTTATCCTTTCTCCTAATATTAATTTCAATAAAATTGTTGGATGTTGTTGTCGACGCTTCATAATCATAGCTTTAAGATGGTACTTCGTTTTGAAGACCGTTTATGTTTGTCCTAGTTTTTCAGGTGATTGACGACTGTCACGAACGGTGACCAAAAAAGATAGACGGAGTTGATCCTACCATTATTCTTTCTCTCAAATTGTTGGATGTTGTCTGGGACCCCTCGTAATCTCAGCATTACGATGGTACTTCGCTTTTAAGACCGTTTGTGATTGTTCTCGATTTCCAGGTAATTGGTAACTATCACCAAAGGGTGACCGAAAAAGATAGGCGGAGTCGATACTACTATTATTCTTTCTCCCAATATTAATTTCAATCAAACTGTTGGATGTTGTTGCCGATTCTTCATAATCTCAACATTGAGATGGTACTCCGTTTTGAAGACCGTTTGTGTTTGTTCTCGTTTTTCAGGTAACTGGCGACTATTATCAACTATAACCAAAAAAAATAGGCGGAGTCGTTCTACCATGATTCTTCCTATCAACATTAATTACAATCAAATTGTTGAATGTAGTCTGTGACTCATAGTCTCAGCATTACGATGGTACTTCGCTTTTATGATCGTTTGTGCTTGTTCTTGTTTTCCAGGTAATTGCTAACTATCACCAACGGTGACCAAAAGACACAGGCGGAGTCGATCCTACTTTTATCCTTTCTCCTAATATTAATTTCAATAAAATTGTTGGATGTTGTTGTCGACTCTTCATAATCTTAGCTTTAAGATGGTACTTCGTTTTGAAGACCGTTTATGTTTGTCCTAGTTTTTCAGAGTAATTGGTGACTAGCACGAACGGTAACCAAAAAAGATAAGCGGAGTTGATCCTACCATTATTCTTTCTCTCAAATTGTTGGATGTTGTCTGCGACCCCTCATAGTCTCAACATTACGATGGTACTTCGCTTTTAAGACCGTTTGTGCTTGTTCTCGATTTCCAGGTAATTGGTACCTATTACCAAAGGGTGACCGAAAAAGATAGACGGAGTCGATATTACTATTATTCTTTCTCCCAATATTAATTTCAATCAAACTGTTGGATGTTGTTGCCGATTCCTCATAATCTCAACATTGAGATGGTACTTCGTTTTGAAGACCGTTTGTGTTTTTGTGTTTGTTCTCGTTTTTCAGGTAATTGCCGACTATTATCAACTATAACCAAAAAAGATAGGCGGAGTCGTTCTACCATGATTCTTCCTATCAACATTAATTTCAATCAAATTGTTGAATGTTATATGCGACTCAGAGTCTCAGCATTACGATGGTACTTCGCTTTTAAGACCGTGTCTGTTCTTGTTTTCCAGGTAATTGCTAACTATCACCAACGGTGACCAAAAGAGATAGGCGGAGTCAATCCTACTTTTATCCTTTCTCCTAATTCTAATTTCAATAAAATTGTTGGATGTTGTTGTCGACTCTTCATAATCTTAGCTCTAAGATGGTACTTCGTTTTGAAGACCGTTTATGTTTGTCCTAGTTTTTCAGGTGATTGATGACTGTCACGAACGGTAACCAAAAAAGATAGGCGGAGTTGATCCTACCATTATTCTTTCTCTCAAATTGTTGGATGTTGTCTGTGACCCCTCGTAGTCTCAGCATTACGATGGTACTTCGCTTCTAAGACCGTTTGTGCTTGTTCTCGATTTCCAGGTAATTGGTACCTATCACCAAAGGGTGACCGAAAAAGATAGGCGGAGTCGATATTACTATTATTCTTTCTCCCAATATTAATTTTAATCAAACTGTTGGATGTTGTTGCCGATTCCTCATAATCTCAACATTGAGATGGTACTTCGTTTTGAAGACCGTTTGTGTTTTTGTGTTTGTTCTCGTTTTTCAGGTAATTGCCGACTATTATCAACTATAACCAAAAAAGATAGGCGGAGTCGTTCTACCATGATTCTTCCTCTCAACATTAATTTCAATCAAATTGTTGAATGTTATATGCGACTCATAGTCTCAGCATTACGATGGTACTTCGCTTTTAAGACCGTGTCTGTTCTTGTTTTCCAGGTAATTGCTAACTATCACCAACGGTGACCAAAAGAGATAGGCGGAGTCAATCCTACTTTTATCCTTTCTCCTAATACTAATTTCAATAAAATTGTTGGATGCTGTTGTCGACTCTTCGTAATCTTAGCTCTAAGATGGTACTTCGTTTTGAAGACCGTTTGTGTTTGTTCTCGTTTTTCAGGTAATTGGTGACTAATCACCAACGGTAAGCAAAAAATATAGGTGCAGTCGATCCTACTATTATTCTTTCTCTGAATATTAATTTCAATCAAATTGTTGGAAATTGTCTGCGACCCCTCATAGTCTCAGCATTACGATGGTACTTCCATTTTAAGACCGTTTGTGCTTGTTCTCGTTAAACAGATAATTGGTAACTATCACCAACGGTGACGAAATAAGATGGGAGGAGTCGATTCTACTTTTATCCTTTCTCCCAATATTAATTTCAATAAAAATGTTGGATGTTGTCGCCAACTCTCAGCATTAAGATGGTACTTCGTTTTGAAGACCGTTTGTGTTTGTTCTCGTTTTTCAGGTAATTGGTGAGTAATCACCAACGGTAACCAAAAAGGATAGGCGCAATCGATCCTACTATTATCTTTTCTCCTATTATTAATTTCAATTGAATTGTTGGAAGTTGTCCGAGATCCTTCATAGTCTCGGTATTTCCATGGTACTTCGCTTTTAAGACCGTTTGCGCTTGTTCTCGTTTTTCAGGTAATCGATAACTATCACCAACGGCGACTAGAAAAGATAGGCTCTTCAAAAGGGGACATCACCTCAATGATAATTAATCTTAACGTTAGAGTTACTTCCATAAAGCCACAATTTTTCTAAAATTCAAACTGATTCCACACTGATTTCTCCTCTATTTTATTTTATCATCATCATTAAGTCTTCAGTTCTAGAACTTGTTAGACGCGTACCTCCATTGTTTCCTATTCTGAGCTAACCTGTTATATTTACGCCATATTTACGCGCGCTTTTCACACTTTAGGCGCGGCTCTAACGCCATTATTATAAAATCTACAGATCACGTTTTGCCGGGTGATGCAACCGCTGCCTAAGTCAAATTTACATGCACATTCTAGGTAAAAATCAAATTACTTACGTGATGTGCATCTCAAAACTTCATCAGGGTCCAGCACGTAGTTTGGGTTTGATTACGCCATGTTGAACATCAAATTTGCTATCCGTCACTAAGCTCCCATTGCACTCGTAGGGGGTTGAAGGAGATAGGTAGAAGAACGGCAGAGGCAAGGTACAGGAAACCTACATACCTGTTTCTTAAAAAAAACTCAACTACACTCGGCTACTTGTTGCTTAGTCCATGTCTCGTGGCTTAATGCCCGCTTTTCCACTCGCGCACATCCGCATTACTTCTGCGCCGACGCAACTGTCAGCGACGACGGAAGTTGGCATATTAATTCAAAAAACGCGGCAATTAACTTACAAATTATATCTAAACCTAAACATGATACATGGCCAGTTTGGCATGTAATAAACCTACACATTTCCCTGATTTCCTTATTTTATAATCTATTATATATCATTGTAGTAAATATTTCTGCACAATTTCTTAGAATACTAGTAGCCATAAAAATTTTGCATTCTCTGATCTCATATTTTGTGGAAGCATCACTTTCAAAATTCTAGTATAATATTCCTACTTCATGGATAGGTACAGTTATTATCCTACCTACATTATATATCATGTACTGTCCCACCACCATAAGTGATTAACTTTAGTGACAACTGATCTATCGTTACCTTTTTAAACATTAGTTCTTTTAACGCTTTTTGAAATTCGGATTTGAGCATTTTCCATAATTTCCTATTCCTCTATTTCACCGAAATCTTGCATGATAGCTCAAGTGAACATACGGTACCTACCGTTTTGAAAGAATATTTATTTCACTGTTCAGCGATAATGTAGATGCTAAAATACCAACAACAATAGCAGCGAAATACAGAAGTCTGTCTGAAAATGCATACAAACAAAGCCATTGCGACGACAAAGCAATACTTAAAAAGTTTATGATTTAGAGCATGGGCGGACCCAGTTTGACTTGAATCGGTGATGAAGTAGTACAATTCGTCAGTATGAGTTTTGGACATTAGTGTGGTCATGCAGAATGGATAAATAAGGATAAAATTACAAAATCAATAAATGCGGGTAGAGTGAGACCCGAAAGCTTACGAGCAGCTACAAAAGTATTGGGTGGACATGGTGTATGAATGTACAAAGTTCTAGGAATTGTATGACTCGTATTATAAGTAGGTGGCTGAAAGAAGGAGATATGCAAAGATAACAGAGCACCAAGAGAAATAGTACAAATGTGAGAATATTGGATAAGGGCTAGTAAACTTTAAAAGCCTGAGAGAATAATGGCGAAAAGGCATGTAGGGTTTGGCTATGGCCGCCTTAAACCCAAAACCAGCGTTACTATTTTAGAAATTATAATTATTCAGCGCATGCTTCAGAGAATTTGAGTTCAAAATATTTTCTAAAGCAAATTTAGTTTTTCATATTAGACCGAATATATCTAGCACGATCCGAAACGCGGTTTGTAGAGTATTTCTGAAGCATATTAGCACTTTTACACAAAAATTAATACTTGTACAGATGTCATAATATAACGAACCATGAGAGACATGGAGTGAGTCATGTCAAACAATCTCCAACTAGGGGTACAAGCCAATTATTTGTGACACGCCGAGTTATGGTTTTCAGAATATTTAGCTTTTCGCTGAAAGACGACGATAATAAATAAGAGGGTGTGCGTGTTGACTACTTGATATACGATCCGTCAATGTATGATAGTTAAAACCTTACGAATATTCCTCTAATTCACAAGGGCTGTTTATTATTATTATTATATACGGGTATAATTTTGAAAGTCGGTATTCAAGAATTGTTTGGCATTGGATGAGAATTTGTAAACAAATTTAATTACACAAGTTGATAAATACTAACGTATTATAGTTAATGAGATGAAATAATAACTTAAGACTTTTATGCAAAGCCCAAATGATTAATTCAAAGTTAGGTTGATGTATGGTGACATACATGATTTGGATTTGTAAAATTTTCCAATTTTTATTACCAGTCCCGGTAATATAATTGGTAAATACGTCAACCGCGAAAGCTGAAGATACAGGTTCAAATCCTGTCTGGGATTTTATATTTTCAACCTTCAATTACTAGCTCGATTTGAAATGATCATTTGGGCTTTGAATAAAAGTCTTATTTATTATTTAATTAATAGAAAATAGGAACACCTTACGTTGGGTGTCAAGAAATAATGCTGTGATTATTAATTGAAAAGATAAAAATGATATGATGTGGATTCTTATCTGAATATGCCCGTGTTCTTTTGTCAGGCCATCGATAAATATACTGTGGACTTTGAAAATGAATAAAAACAAAAAAATATCAACATTAGTTATAATTACAAAAAAATTTTTGAATGAAAATTCCTCAATACATTCAAATACATCTTTTTCTACACACATCGAAGAAATTTATTTACACACACAGGTAAAAAGAACGTTTATAAATGCAACTTACAACTTCAGTTTAGAAACAAACAAAATTTCATCACTACTAACACATTAATACAATCTTCACCTAGTCCTTGTTAATAATTAGAAAACCCCAAAGCTATACATATGAAGTCACAAAATTTTCTATAATCAAAGATGAATACTTTAAATATTCTTTTATTACCCCGTCTCAGTGTGGCTGATCAGCAATATTGACCAGACCTTTTGTAAGGGTCAAACCATCTCGAGATCTGACCTTAAAGCTGTTAAGAAAATTATCTACTCACAAGTAATTTTCTATACTCAAAAATCTTATATTAGCTTAATCTGCTTAATTATGTTATAAATTAAATTAAATTAAAAACAAAGTTATACTTGCGTTTTGGATGGTCAAATTTTTGCTGGTATTAATATATCCATCACGACCTGTTTTTGATTATAATTGCTATTTAAAGTCGTTTACATTTTGAATTAACTGCATCGAAAATTCCGTGTTCCATTTTTTTCATTTCCATTTTCATTAATCTTCATATGTCGAAGTCTACTTCATCAGTTTTCGAAAGTACTTTTATTTTAATAGATTAAAGAATCAGTTGACCTTGCATCAATTTCAATTACAGTTTATATTGGAGCAATAAATATATCGCCGGCGAGCTCCATAAAATGCAATTCAGTAACTATCTATGAATGACCGAATGTTGAATCTTGAATGCTCACTCCTCATTATGGTTTTATGTAACACAATATTAAAGCGTAATCGTTCTCGAATTTCGATTACATTCTAGGAGTTTGACTCATCCTATGATGTAACAATTAACTGTGATTTTGTGTTCTTATTTTTAATGGTTTGTCAGTTTAAGATTTATTGCAATCATAAATTTTCCACTATCTCTTACTAATGCTTAGAACTAATAGTTGGCAATCACTCTATTTATGAGCTTCTGCTGTAATTTGTGATCACCAAAAAAGTGTTGCCTTATCTGGTTTATAGTTTTACCAGTATTATCGCATTTCACGAATTAACGTGTATTCATTCACGTTAGTCGTTCGCGTAAAGATAATGGATTCTAAAATGATCCCGAAAAATGGCTTCTTTGAAAGAAAACTACTTCGCATTGTATAATAACGTTTTGAAGTGGAGTACTTGACATTAAAGTTGTTTAGAATTTTGAAGTGGATGAATCTTTACACCTTAGAACTAGCTTACGGTCTTTTCAGTCTGTATAAATGCAATAAAACTTGCTTTTAACTGATATTTTTCAAGAGGATAAATATTTACACACGGTTTTTTCAATCAAGAATTTTGCAAATTAGAACTTGTTTTAAAATTGTGCTTCGTTTCTAAATGATATGTCTCAACACTATATGTACTTAAAGCGTGTTATTTTACATTGGGTTTCACTTATGTACTAAAAGAATAATAATCTTGTCTTACTAGAAATATTATACAGGCTAAAAATTAAATTTTTAAAAAATTTTAATTTCCTCAGTTTTGGGTCGGTTTTTCTCACAGAATGTGGTGCTCAATGAGTTCATGAGAACATCACAGAAGCTCGCGCACGCGCAAACAGAATATGGGAGTCGTAAGTTGGGGTTGGTGTTTATGTGTCCAGTGTATAAAACATTCAATGCACTGCGAACGGTAGTTTCCGTGCGGCATAGACGTAGATAGGGTTTTTTTATCGCTCTAAAGCAAGTTTACGAAAGGTGATCAACGGCCAGGTATTAAAATCAAGGTTGCCCGTGGTAAAAGTGCATGTGATTGTTATTATCGATCATGTAGGGCATGTGAAGTTAATGCGTTACAATATAAGACGGTAGCAGGATTGGTAAAAGCATGTTCGGCGGGCTGACATGAAAAAGTGGATTTGCATCGTTCAGGTCGGTCGTTCATTCCACAACAGAATATTGACATTGTTAGTGTCCTTTCTATAGATCATCGTGGACTATCCGGCAATTATCACTAAATAACGTGGCACATACTGAAGAATTGTTTCAATATGAGACAAATTTCGTCCCGATGGTAGGTATCCAACTCGACAGGATTGCAATGGAGACACATTTCTGCAACGTATTGTTGCCATTGATCAAACCTGGGGGTGTGCCTACAAGCTTGATTTAAAGCGTCAAACGAACGAATAGCGTCAGTCAGTACGTTACGTCCGCAGAAAGTCTAACAAGAACCCAGTCTAGTTAAGGTTATACTGATTGTTGCATATAACTGTAGGCAGCTCAGCGGCTTAGTTGGTTCGCGTGTGACTACTACGCCCAAGATCCCCGATTCGATTGTTACAAGGACCACTTGAAAAACGTTAGGAAAGCAATTTTCACAAAAATACGCTGTAATTCAGGTAAAAGGTAAAAAGTAGGTCCCATGTGTGAGTGATGTCATGCACATTAAAGATACATACCATGCGTGTAACAGTAAGGGTTCGGCAAAATTCAAAATTTCTCGGTAAAAAACTCGCTTCTTGGACAATATGGTACCTTCCGGCGGAGCATTGGAAAATCAAATGTAGGACGTATAACTATAAGGGTGTGATTCTTACGCCACGAGAAACTCTCAACGCAGATCACCATTTCCAATTTATACAGAACCATCTACTTTCGGCGATGCTGTGCAAACATTCACGTTTATAGCGCGACAATCTCACCAATGCCGTCATGTGCATACAGTGTAACCAACTCTATTACAATGGTGGTAATGGGAGCTCTTAGAACACCCTTCGTATTCACTTGATGTGTTATGTGTCTTTCCTCAGTTGAAGGGACACTTTCGAGGCACCTGATTTTCTTGCCACAGGTATCCTACGACTTCCTGCCATTTTAGAATACGTACAGAGTTTTGCTATAATTAGGTTTAGCAGTATATTTCCGATAAATTTTGTTATATCTGTGCTACTACTATTTTCTTTACTTCCCTCATATCTATCAAGTACCATACAGTTGACACTTGGGTTTTTCCTTCAGATAGTGCTGTAATTATTTTCTAATGCGGAAGTAAATAGATTTAAAATTCCTGTAAATAATAATACCTTGAAGATGACATAATATTTATGGTTTGATAAGGATAAATATTGATAAATGTTATCAGTAACAAAATATAGCGGTTAGATAATAAGTATTTATATCGTATAGGGAGAATTAATTATTTTGAACTTGCCAACAAACTCAATTGATATATTAACCTTAAAATGAATGTCCAAATATAATGTATAGGTTGTAAAAAGAAATATTTCGAAAAGTGATAAAGTCGTAGTTTAATTCTAAACATATCTTCTTTTATCCCGAAATTTTAATAACAGTTCTCTCTGATCCAGCCACAGCCCTAGAGCAGAGTGAACGGTGTAACGGCGCCGGATACCCTCATAGAGAGGCGCCGGAAATGTAACGATAGATCGTCTGCTCAAAAAATAAAACTCGAGCACCCTAAGAAGCACCACTTACGTAACCCGACCGTCAACCGTCTTGGTGTTTATTCGCGTATGGGGGCATGAAATCTATGTTGTGGTATTATGTGGCGCACTCCCAAGGAAATCGAAACGTTACTGCATGTATAGCAGGTATTCTGTAGGTATACCGAATGTTGTTATCAACTTTGTACTTATGTAATCTTCGATATTAGTAACGTGATACCGCGGGCTGCACGTAGTATATAGATTATGAACAGTTCGGCAAAGGATCAGTTCTGGACCGCGTCGTAGAGTGCATACAGACCTAGGTCAGTATAGCCACTTAGACGAGACCTGTAGCGGATAAGAGGAACACCCTTCCTCTGCACATCCGCGAACTCACCCGGGAGAAGAACAATTCCAGGCGTCAGTAGCTAAGAATCTGGGATCTAGTGAAACGAATCCGTTACAAACGAGTTTTGGGAAGTCAAACTGAAAGAATTCCGAGCTGAAGACGACTCTGTAGCGGATGTCAAAAGTACTAAGGAACAAGGCGTCCCTCATGTCTCCTATCCATAGCGGAACATACTTAGCCTATTCAGCTTCAGAAAAGACAGAAACCTTCGAAAACATCATGGAACGTCAGTTTGATTCGAACTATGCTCATGTAGACTGTCGACAAATCGGACGGGTTAACCGTAACGTCAGCAGGAGGCTAGGGACGATGCCCCGCAAAAAAAACGACGCTGGCAGACGGAGTTTCCAACCGAGATCTGAAAGCGCTACCGGAAAACGTCATCATGGTGTTAACCGAAATCATCAATGTTATGCTGAAGTTCTGCCGCTTTCCAATACCGTGGAAGACGGCGGACGTAATAACGTTACAGAAAGCATGCAAAAATGCCACATTCCAAGAAAACTACCAACCAATTAGCTTGATATCGGTGACTGGGGAAATAGCGGAAGCCATTTTCGTAAGGAGGCTATGGGCAGCGATGCAGGAGTACCGCCTGATAAACGGTTTGTTTTTTTTATACCTGAATATGTTGAATTTTGTCGAACCCTTGCTGTTCCAAGCAAGGTAAGAATTTTTAACATGCATGACAACACTCATACACGAGATCTACATTTTACCTCTCATCCGAACGAGGATATATTTTGGTAATAAATGTTTGTCTGACATTTTTCAAGCGATCCGAGTCAGGAATTTTACGCGAGACCTTGGGATTAGTAGACATCTGCGAATCTATCTAATCCATGGAACTGCCCGCGCTCTCATCCAACTGACGAAGTCCAATCTTCACGATAGATGGTTCCGTATCAGACTGGACGAAGTGTGGCCGACGAAACGGGGAATCAGGGGTGGTGTTTTCTAAGGCTGTCTTCTCTGGGCGGCATTGTTTGGCATCTTTGTCAGCGACCTACCGAAAACGGCCGACATCAGGATGGTACTATACGCCAACAACAGCGCCATACTAGTCAGGTCCCGTGTCCTCACCTCATCACGAAGATTTCAATCGGCGATAAACGCTCTCGAGGTACGGCTAAGACTCTGAAGGGTCAAAGTTAATTCAGATAAAAGTACAGCAATTTTCTTGTACAAGCGATGTCACATCCAGAATGCGACAAACAAGGCCGGTCGCCTAAGTAAGATTCAGGCTTCAAATAAACTGAGGCTCTACAAGGCAACATCCAGACCGATGTTTGCATACGCATCAGCGGTCTGCAACAACGCTGCGGGAACAAACATGCGTAAGCTCCAAGTAATCCAGTACAAGGCGTTAAGAGGAATCTGCGGAGGCCTGTGGTTCGTTCGAAATGCTCAGCTTCATGAAAAGGCAAACCTAGCACCTATCAGGGAATGGCACTAATCGAACGCAAAGGGTTTAACGAATCTCTAGAGGATTACAAAACCAGGTCATACAAGCTTTGATAGTCCATGTAGATGTCTTATGGCAGCGATATAGACACCCCAGAACGATTCTCCAGCACTAATCGTTGCTTTTCTTTCAACAAAATCAGACGTCTGAAAGGAATAAACTGCGCGTAAAGCAAAGTTTTACTAATCGTAATGGCAGTGAAGGACGTAGTCCAGATACGCTAATCACGGGGAGCCCTATAAACGTCTAACGACAAAAGATCTTGAACCCTACACTAAAGTGGAACTTTGTGGCTATGGCCTTGTCACGCAGCGGATATAAAATCTTTTACCACAATAATTTTTATTGTGGTAAAAGATTTTATATCCGCTGCGTGGGACTCTTCCTTGTCGTGACAACACCAGCTCATTTTAATTTTCAACAACTGATAAACAGTCAAAGTTAATCCAGATTATGATTAAGGAGAGATATTGTCATTATTGTTTATTACGTTGACGTGTTCATAATAATGCATAAGTAGTGCACTACTTAGTAGTAGTAGTAGTTCCATTACTACTGTAATAATTTTTTCGACCATTACACCCATAGGATATTTTAACATAAAACTAACGACACACCGCTGTTTCTATTGAACAATCTACCACCGCCAAATATCTTTTACAAACAAAACATGTCACTATCTGACGCACAAAACTTAAAAAGAAAACGAAAAAAGCAAGACGAAAGTTGCAAAATTGCTTTCAAAATTTTTGAGCGTTTAGAAGTCGTCTCAGTCATCATCACACAAAACGCGATGGAGGATCTATTTATCTTCAGACGAAACCCATAAACATAAAAAGCAACATGCCAAGACGATTTAGCAGTTGAATAAGATCGTAGATTCCATTAAAAAACTTCAGTGGAATAGACATTCATTTGCAAAAACAGATTAAAGACGACAGATCAAAGTGGGTTGCTATCTACGAACAAATGATGTACATCTTATTTTTAGCAGGCAATGGTTTATCATTCGGAAGAAGCTCTGGATCTGAAACACTATACACTTCAAATAATGGTAATTTTCTGGGTTTAGTGCGACTGTTAAGAAAATATGCCCCTACTATGATAAAACACCTCCGCTGTATTGTTGATAAGGAGACTAATGCCCGTTATTTTAGCAAATTTTGTCAAAACAAGAAAGAGCAGCGGCGATGTTCGAAGACAACAAATATCGAAACAAGAAGAAAATTTTTAAAAGCATATGTGGAAAACAAAAAAAAAATAGGAGAAACAGAAGGGCAGAAAACGTTCTAAGGCATTTTTAGGGAGTAGTACGGGATATATTACAAGCATAGATAAAAAAAGTGGTAGAAGTAGGCCTAGATCAGATTAATGTACGCAGATAGTGATAGATGCAGTCTGTGGAAATTGCAGAAAAATGAGTAGGTTAGCTCAGAATAGGAAACAATGAGGGTACGCGTCTAACCAGTTCCAAGACTGAAGACCTAATGATGATGATCCAAAACGAGTTAATCGGTTTATTTGGATCAAGTGATGGGAAGTAATATCCAAGCATGTAGAAGGATTATCGTTGAAAAAACTTTCTGGATCTTCACGAAGGAACTCAATTGTAGCCTCAGAGACCTTGTCCTTGATTCAGAACATGGAGCAATTTGAGTTCGTAGTTACAACGGTGGCTTTGTATAACATATTGCTTCAAGTAAACATTTAAGTAAGACTATGTAGTCTGAAACTATGGATTTACCACACGTTTCACAATTGATAAAGAACTGCTTGGAATTTGTGTAACAGTAACAGCTGAGGAAATTGCTACTCAGACTAGAATAAATCCTATTTATAACTAAAAGTCAGCCCGATCCCGAAGAAGGAAGAGATTATTTAAATGCAAGGCCGAAGATGGCATACTAACAGATGCTGAAGAATTGCTTAAATCCTTTTATCCTATAAACAAAACTTGAGAATGCGTTGGTCACTAGATTTACACAATCTTCCAAATTTATTAATACATGATTATTTTTATACAACAACAAAACAATTTCCGAAAAGTCCAAATCGGAAAAAGCCTGTGCATATTTAGAAATAAATTTAACTGATGGGAGAAATGTGACGTATCTGGTTCTGAAGAGGCTGGGGAACTTTTAAGCCTGAATCCATTGCTAAAAAAGCTTGAATCAGTCGAACAATAAAAGCTCTTCAATTTATTAAACAAAATGGTTGACATCATTAAAGATCGCACAGACAACCAAACTAAAAAACTGTATATTCGTACTATTAAACATTAAATGTGCCTTCAGCAATCTGTGGTTGCCTACCTTATTCAACCGACTCCTAGACAAGGACTACCCACCACAACTATACGACACATTTAAAAGCTACTGCAGAGACAAATACATTACAATACAAGGAACGGGCAAAACTGCACCAGACTGTATACTTGTAGCAATGTTAGGCAAGGCAGCGAGCATCTGGGCAGATAATCTTAACCTAATTAATCCTCAAAAAAGAGTAAATAGCGCACAAAGTTGTACACTTTGTTACGTTCCATTTCGTATTGGTAAATTTACTGCCTACTTAATTTAAAAATCATTTCAGCTTTTACGTATCTGAATATACGGGTTCGCTACACTTTTATCATTTCAAGTTATCTCAGTTAGGCAACCAACGTTGCCCGTCCTTTATTTACTTCACCGAAGGAAACGGAGTAAGGGTGAACCATACCCAGGGTGACCTCGGGAACTATCTGATGCATACAAGGTCTCCAAGTTGCACGACAATCTAAATCACAGACTTGGCCAAACCACAGCTCCAACAACATCAAACGGACAAACTTACCTGTTTAAAATTTTAGACAACTTACCCTTATAATATGTTAGCTAACTAAATTTTAAAAAAATAATGTAGCGAAAATTCGATTTGCAATAACAATAGTCCTTTATTTTCAAATTGATTACACAAACCTTCTCAACATGTCGCAGTTACAATAAAATTCTATAAGCTCTCACAATAATTCAATTTCCAAACTAATCGCTAACAGTACAAATATTATCTTCTTAATACTACCATGCTAATCGTCTTAATTCCTATTAAAGCACTATAATGAATTTATATTGAAGCACTAATTATTAATTCATATTAATTTATATGATCACTAACAGTAATTTATATCGATCTCTACAATAATTTATCGCACATCGGGTAACTTACTTGTACCACTAATTTATATCACGTCATGACTGTCAAAGTTTTAAAGTAGAAGAAGCTGCAATTAGAACTGATCCACTAACGCTCATCACGGCAATTTATATTATATCCAATCGTTCTAATTATTTCGAGAAATACCAGAATATGTAAATATCATTTCAAATGTACCATTGTAATCTTTAAATGCAAAGTCTTGTACCTGTCAATCAAGAGATTTCGCACCGCAGAGCTTGTCTATCATCTTTTGTGTATAAACGTTTCGTTTACATACCGATGTATTTATTACTCTTAGAGTAAGCGGTGCTACATACCTATACCTGTAACTGTAGCTAAAAGAGAACGAAGTTTCAGCAATTGAAACTTATTAAACCATACTACATACAACTATGTGTCAGTATAGACTCTCATATGTTGCAATTTTACTTATTGAAAATAGTACTGTCCAAAACTTGAATTATTCCGACTTAAAAAAAATAAAAACCCAAAATCGTGGACAGTGGACATCTAAGTTTCTTAGTTAATTTTTTATTACTTTATTTGTTTCAGCATTAAATTAATTTATGATAGAAATTTGACGTGTTGTGAGCAGTGAGCGTTGTCTGCGGCATAATAGTTTAAAACTTTTTCAAACGAATGTTTTTTTACTGTTACTGTTTATCATCCATACTTCTAGTATACAAATCTTTCGAAGGTCAGAGTTATTAATATCTAAAGATGTAAAAAATGTATGTTATCTTCAGTCTTTATACTTAATTACAAATAAGCGATTTTATACATTGGGGCGCCACAATGATCTCACACAATTTGATAAACTTGCTAGGGCCGCCGCTGCTCTTACTGTTATATTACTATAACGACCGGTTATGAAGGCCTTGAAAAATTGTGTAGTTCCAACTGAAGGTACTTGCATAAGAAAGCATCTTTGTAAGTATATGCATAAAGCACAAAGAGGTAGGTATGTCGTGCTCTTCTTAATATTCCAGTACCGTACGTTTAAAACTATGTAATTACACCGCGTATAGATTACTTTGATGTCCATTAACATCTATTACAACACAGCAGGTTGCGTTTAATATCCCCATATTTTTAGCTACTTATTAATTTAAGTATCTACAGTTATTATTATCAGTTGTTTAGTCCTAAAGTAACTATATTAATTGACATCAACAAACATTAACATAAAGAGAAACCTCTTTTCATGCACCGATGGCTCCCTATTTAAATCTAATTATGTACAAACTTTTAGAAAATAGTTTGATAGTTTTAACAACCTCCCCTTAACATTGCATTTAAAAGTATCTAATCAGTTATGTTTAATAATTTTCATTCTATAATGACCAAACCCACCGGAATCAGCCACCCTCAATTCAAATCATCCACACAGAAAGACCTACACTTAAAATCTTAGGTAATTTCACTTAATTAACTAAGAAATAAAGAATTTTTAAACAATATGATCTTTGTTTTACCGTTTAAACTATGCTTGTCGTCCTTTTTCATATCGTTGAAAACTCTCAATTAAATATCATTAACATCAAAATGGCATATTGTCCAAATTGTTTAAAGTTTACCATTAAATGTCATTAAAATTTCATATATGATTTCCAAATCCATATATCAAAAATCGTACAAATCCTTCAAATCTTATAATCAATTTATCATTAAATCCGTTTGTTTCATGTACGCCTTCATTAAAATTAATATTTTATCTTGCCGTGGTTCAATATCGTTCATTTATTTTCCATTTTTGAAACCAACTTAATGTACTTCAAAATCTTACTTACTGTTATACATTTCAAATATTTTTACACTATAAACTTCCGCTATTAAAACTTAACGTACGTAATATCTTAGTTCAACGGCATTGTGACGTTTAAAACGAGTGTTAAACATTGACTTTAACCGCCTCTTTTAATTGGTTATATATAGCCGAGCCCTAATGGTACGGTATTCGTCTAGAACAACCCAGTAGTATCTGGGTGTTATTCCTACGTTTTGGTTAGTCGAAATTAAAAGGGTCCGTCCAAATGATGCAACATTTATCAAACCTTACGTTCAAATAGCCCCGAGTTATCGTTAATTAATACATTTACACGCGTTATCTCGTGTCTTCAAGATTTATTACTGCCAGTCCTTATTTTTACGACCTTTATCGATTTATGGCTTTCGTTGTTTTATCTTATACTGTAGCTGCTAATTTGAATGTTGATTTACCTTTATTATCATAGGAATTTTTTTCACTTTTAATGAATTACGTTCTTCAATTTAAAATACATGTAGCTTTGTTATTAAGAGCAAATGCAATTGAATATTATATACGCTCTTTATGTCAAAAATATGACCATGTAATTAATATTATGACAAACACGTTCTTGAATATACACTACTTCAATAATCTTTTTGAAGCCGTATATTTTCTTTTTAAACACGCTCAAATGAAATATTTTATAATGATTTCGCATTTTCTCATAATCGAGTACTTCGATATCAAATAAGTACCTTTTTGGTATGAAACTCTTAAAAGACATCTTCCTTCTACACGCAAAGTATATAAAAACACGATTCCTTCGTGATTATCAATGAAAGTTCTTTAAAGAAGCGTTACTATGAATATGAGTATTTGGAAAATTTGAACTTCTTTTAAAATTTTCTTATTTTGCTCAGGTTCAAAGTTGAACGTTCAGGGAATGGTGCTATATGACCCTACATGTGATTTTCCAATGCTCCACCTGAAGGTACTACATTGACCAGGAGAGAGTTTTTTTTTACCTGACAAATTTTGAATTTTGCCGAACCCTTGCTGTTCCAAGCAAGGTAGAGATCTTTAACGTGCGTGACAACACTCATACACGAGACCTCCATTTTACCTCTCATCCGAACGAGCGGATCGTGTCGGGATTCGAACCTGGGACCTTGGGCGTACTAGTCACACGGAGCCGCCTTACTTCTCAGATACCAATGGTGTTCAACGAAGATTGTATATGGTTTTGAGATACCCTTATGGTGGGTTTACATTTGTCAGATACCAATGTTGTTTTATGGGGCTGCTAATATGTCTATTGTTATGTAATTAGTTATTGCATGTATAAATAGAAATCATGTGTGTATTTCATGTTTATATCGCAAGGAAAACCTGGGAAAAACTTGCAATACTACCTAGATATTGCGGGCATTTGATTTTCATTTGTTATTTCTTTTAGTAATGGAATTCATTGTTTACTAAAAGTTAAGGATTTGTATGCTATGCAGTAATTTTTTATGTAGGGTTATATCAGCAACTTCTTTGATTTTGCATGATTCATGCATGATTCAGCATAACACACTCACACACGGGACCTCCATTTTACCTCTCATCCTAACGAAGGCGTATTTGTGTGAAAAATGCTCGCCTAACAATTTTCAAGCGGACCGTGTCGGGATCCGATCCCAGGACCTTGGCCGTAGTAGTCACATGCATACCAACTACGCCACAGAGCTGCCTGGTGTTATATGACCTCTTGCTCATCCTTAATCACATCAAAATATATATATATGTGTGTGTGTGTGTGCGTGCGCATGTATGCGCGCGTGCGTGCGTGTACGCGCGCGTGAGTGCGTGCGTTTGTGCGTGCGCGTGGAGAGCGTTGGACCGCTTTAGTCGCCTCTTACGACAGGCAGGTCGTACCATGGGCAATTGTAATCCTGATCCATTTGGGGAACGAAACGAAAAAATAAACAAACAAAAACATGTGTGCGTGCGTGCATGCGCGAGTGCGCGCGTGGGTGTGAGTGCGTGCGGATGCGCGCGCGTGCGTGCGCTCGCGCTGGCGTGCGTGTGTAGTGTTGAACCGCTTTAGCCATTTCTTACGAAAGATTCCAATCGGTGATGAGTATAAAGAGTGAATCGAAAGATAGGAAAAACAAAGTCACAAGAAAACTATTAAAAAATGAGCACTAAATCCCAGAAGCAAATATTAAAGTAAGGCGGAGTTATCATATAAATTTGGGACGCGAGGGCTAAGAACGAGTTTATAACGTTTGTGTCGCCAGAAAGAAAACGAAACGAGATCAGGGATATCAGAATTGTTAGGATGGGCACGTTTCACGTCTTTGCTGTGCCAAATACCTAAGGATGTGTCAAAAGTATCGGCAAGTTCATAAGTCCAGGGAGAAACAACTTTACGCATAGAGAAGGGACCTAAGAATTTAGAAGCGAATTTAGCATTAAAATGGCGTGAAGCGTCGAACAGGGCGAAATTCGGCACCAAACAAATTCGCCTAATTGGAAAGAAACATGACACCGGCGTAGATTATAACGGTTATGAATTTTTCAGTAGGGAGAGGAAAGTTTTAAAATATGGGAACGGAGATTTTTGAAACGTTGAGCATCAGGGGAAAGATGTTTAAGATCAGGAATATACATGTCGTTTATCTCTGACAGTTGTCCGAAATAATCATCGCAGAGGATGTGTTCTCGACCAAACAAGGCAAAGATTTCGTGTTTGGACGTTCGGATGGCACAGGAAATTTTAGGAAGGTTGACATGCCAGTGGCCCTGGTTGTCACGGATATAGGAAGCAAGCATGGTCTTGAAGGAGCGGTTAAATCGTTCAGCAGGATTGGTTTGGGGATGGTAACTGGCAGTGAAAAGGATTCGAGTGTATTAACGTGCACATAAGGAAGTAAACTGTCGGCTGCAGAATTGTACACCGTTATCAGCGATCAAGATTTTGGAAACGCACTAAGAGTAGCGCTGTGCAATGGAACGAAGAGAAGATATCTAGTGAAGCAATCATCCAATACGATAATATAAGAATGTCTTTTAATGGAACGTAGAAGAGGACGTACGATATCACAGGAAATGACTTGCCAAAGATAGGATAGTTTGATCCTAGAAACAAAGAAACCAGGAAGAGGTAACTGTTCAACTATATGAGCAGCACAAATAGAAAAACTTCGTATGCAGCGAGCGACGTCAGTTCGGAGACGCGACAAGGAAGTTTGAAGAAGACGAGTAGAAGTTTTGGTCACGTCACATTGATCGAAAGTAGGAGGATCGTGTTGAAGGGATATCAGACATTTACGCTGCTCAGAATGTACAACAATTTTCCAATCGTCCGGAAAATCAGCAGAGATACAAGTTTTATTACAACAGAAAAACATATTGTTTACCATGGACCAAAATGGATAGGGACTAGAATATTTATGGACTCTTTAAAGCATAGAATTATACCAGGGGATACAAGTAGGAAAGGATACTTCAAGAGAGGAAAAGGCCGAAAGAGAAACGGGTTCGAGGATAGGAACAGAATGAGAAAGAGTATGAAGGACGACATGATCTTTGCCTTTATGGTGGATAATCGAGAAATTGTATAGCTGGAGACGAAGCGATCATCCAGTTAAACGTTTCTGATAGACCTTGAAGTTTATTCAAACAAATGAGCGAATGGTGATCGATGAAAACGGTGAAGTAAGTATTTTCGATATACGGGCGTAGCTTCTCAATTGCCCAAAAACTGCTGAACACTCCTCGGTGACAGAATAATTGCGTTCAGGTTCTGAAAGTGAGCGACTAATACAACTTAGCACTTTTTCATCTTCTGAGCTAGGCTGACTCAAAATAGCACCTAAACCAAAATGGGAGACGTCGGTTTGAATAGTGAGGGGTATCGCAAAAGTCTGGGCGGGAAAGTTTTGTTGCCGACACTAAATGTTGTGTAAAAACTAGGAATGCGGATTCACAATCAGGAGTCTAGAAAGAAGGGACACTCTTACTAATAAGGTTAGAAAATGGAGAAGTAAGAGCGGCAAAATTTGGAATAAAGCGTCGGTACCAACTAGCCATGCCAATCAGTCGACGAACTTGTTGGACAAAGATAGGAGGTCGGATATTGAGAATAACGGAAACTATTTCGGGGTTGACAAGTAGACCATCTCGGTTAACGACGTAGTCGAGGTAATAGAGTTTGGGAAGACAAAAATAGCATTTATCTCAAGGAAAGGCAAGACAAGCCGAAAAGAAACAGGAGAGGACAAGGTTAAGGACTCGGAGGTGTTCATCGAAGAAGGGGGGGTAGTTATGGTGAAACTCTCAAGATAGGCAAAACAGAACCGCTCCAGGTCAGAACCGATGACCTGATCGATAAGTCGTTGAAAAGTAGCATGAGAATCGTGAGGACCAAAAGATATACGACAAAATTGATAAAGGTCTAGGATAGTGGATATACATGGAAGCGGACATACGTCTTTCTACGTTATTTGGTTGACCTTACGAAAGTCGATACAGAACCTATATGACTGATTTTTTTATCAGAACAATGGCACTGTACCACGGACTGGTGAATGGTTCAACAACTCCAAAACGGAGCAACTTTCAGTAAGTAGAATATAGAAAACATGATAAAATCATTGTTTAATAGGTTCTACCGAAATACGAATATAATGTTGAACTTGAGTAATGCAACCAAGATCAGTAGACTGCGTAGAAAAAGCCATGGTAATTAAAGAGTCAAAACAAAGTTTTTGCTCGGATGAAGGTTCGGAAACGACATGTGTAAGATCGGAAGTGATGGTAGCTAAAGAAGTATGGAAGTCAAAACTTTATACTTCGTCACGGAAATTGTACAGACTACCAAAAATCAACACCCAGGATGAGCGAATTGGAAACTTAAGGATTTACAAGGACGTCTAGGATAATAACGGAATCTCAGAGAGTAATGGGAAGAGAAACAGAACCAATAATAGTACATTTAGAATTATCAGCAAGATTACAGGAAAAAGAAGAGACAGTAGGAAGGGCTAAGTTAAGTGAACGCAAACGTTGCCAACCGGGACCGCCAAAAATAGTACGAATGGTTCTGGAGTCAAGAAACCCGTATAAGAAATATTGAAAACTTGAACTTGTAAATAAAGACGTTCGTCGCAACAGACGTTAGTGCATATGAAGTCGAGTAATCGGGATTGTTCGTTGAGATTAGAAAGCTCGGTCTGACAACCCTACCGTAGGTTTAAAGGATTTTTATGAGAAGGACAGTTGAGCCGGGCGACTTCCTTCCGGCCACAACCGTAGCAATGTAGTACTTGCGGACGAATACGATGGATCAAAATATGACCGGTTTGGTGGCAATTATAACATGTGACCTGACGAGTGGTAGTAGATGTATGGGTAGAAACCGAAAAAGGTTATACCTGGTAGTGGGTGTTGGGGAATTTTGACGAACCGATTATGGAAAGTAGTAGTCTTAGTAGACGTGGCAAATTCGAAAACAAAATCTGGTTCGACGTATGAGTACTTATTTTGGCTGGAGAGTACACAACTATCGCCCTAAATTTCTTTTGTTCATTTTAAGTATTCCCTCTCTAACCATTGCAACTAATTCACCGTAGGTAAATGGGTTAGATAAAATGGTGAAAAATTACGAAAAATCACATTAAGTTGAACATCGGCGGGTAGACAATTATAACGACGAAACATGGCAGACATACAGGATAGGTACTCGACAATACCCTCAGAAGTATCTTGGGTCCATTTTAAGATATCGTTAAATAAACGACGTTTATAACCGCGAGGTTCAAAATGCTGCCTGGGTAGACTGAATAATGATTTTCATTTAGAAAACTGATGGCGATTACTACGGTACCAGAGCAGGGATTTAAATGCAAACAAATGCACCGCGGATTCAAACAATCTGAATTCGGATATGTTTAGGGCTCATCGGAGCTCTTTCACTCTTTACAAAAAATTATGGACCGTTAGTGTGTCAGCATCTCCGAAAAATTTGAAATTCAATTTCGGCACCGGTGTAGATTTGAAATTTGAAGTACGAGGAAGAGTATTCAAAAAAATGTTTGGAAGGGCAGCGGCTTCGTATGTTTCGTCGCCGGTGTCGTCATTGACTGAAAGTGATTTTGACAAAAAAAATTACCAAGGTTTTCGACTTATTTGGAAGAGCAAGAGTCTAAAGTATCTAGTAATTGAAGCATTTTGCGTAAAAGATCAGTACATACTTCTACTTGTTCCGGGGATAGAGTACCTAGTACATGAAGGTTAATTCTTTTTTACACATGAAGCGCCCGAGAGCGAATAGTAGTATAACAGGAGGGTAAGATTTCTGCAAGTCGGACTATAGTTCGATCACTTTTCCGGCAATAATAGTGCGTTCATCATCTGGTTGAAAGTTAGAGGTAGTACAAGAAGTCAGGCAACTGGTTCCATTCTTCGCAAAGGCCGGAAGCACGCTATCAACAGTATCCGCGGGAGACAACAACTCCACGAATTAATAACTCAAGCGCTAACTCATCTATACGAACCCGATAGATGTCATTATTATAATGCCCATTTTAAATAACCGAATGACAGCGAAAAGAAATCTTCGCAACCAATACAGGAAAAGTAATATACCCGATACAAATCAAGACAACAAGCTAAACTCAAATATACTTGAGTTATAGTAAAACGACGCGATAACTAAAGCAACAAAAGAATTAATCCTAAGAAAACCCTTACGTACCAAAAGAAAATAGCAGAAGGCCAGTAAATAAGAATAAAAGTAAGGATTGACAGTAGGTAAGAATAGAACGTAATAGAAATAAGGAGGAGTAGAAGAGAATTTAGGCGAGTATTCAACCTTGTCTACACAGGAGCACTAGAATTATCGACGAAAATACAATACAGATAATTCGGCGTGGAATTTTTTTTTACAGATAATCCCTATGTAACGGAAAAAGAATAATAAAACGGACACAGCGGAAATTAGTATTTGGGCGAAAAGGTGTGTGTACAAAAAAATTCGAGCACGTTGAGCGCCAAAAATTTGTTATCCGTAATATGAACGGGCCAGTAAGGAAAGAACGAAATCAATAACGGAATGCACGCCCGAATCACGGTGTAGCAAGTAAGAAAAAGAGAAAGAAAACGAATATCACGCTAAACACAATCGGGTAGGGGAGGGGGAGTCTAAAGAATCAAACAATATATATATATATATATATATATATATATATATATATATATAAAGGTTCTTGATAATTCTTGAGCGTAGTTAAATTAGAAATTTAAATTACCATTCCAATCATAGCATGAAACAAAAAATTAACACCATATTAGGACTGAAACATCGTATGGTCTCTATCTGTGAACCCAAATTTAAGGAAAAAAATCTGAAAGAACTAATATCAATCTTAATCAACAACGGTTACCCTAAACCACTTTTATCAAAACTACTACATACTAACACAATCATATTTCCACCTCAAAATAAACATACTGATATCATTTACAAAAACTTTTATATATTACTAATCTTTCACCACTAATAAAAATTACTAAAACAACCTTTTGTAACTATAATAAATTCAAATACTAAGTCCATTGGAAACTTTTTACTAAACTAAAAGAAAAACAAATAAAGCTTTATGTAGCAATTTAGTGTATAAAATTCAATGTGAATGCAAAGCTTCCTACGTAGGCCAAACCAAACAGTGGCTCCGAAATCGCATGACACAACACAAAAGTGATGCAAAATTAGGAAAAACTTCTTGTGCTCTTTCTATACATTTATACAATACAAAACACAAAGTCAATTATGATAATGTAAAATTTTAGATATAGAAAGCAATTACAAAAAAGACTTTTCTTAGAATCATTTCATATAAACCAAGAACAAAATTCCATCAATCACAAAGAAGACATCAATAATTTACATACAGTTTACTCATACCTATACACTTTTAATTCAAAAAAAATATACTAACTATAATGATATTGCTTACACACAGAATTCTATTTAATTTAAGTCAAAAGTCAACCTGTTTACTACACCTGTAAAATATATGATTTTAAAATCTAACTATTTTATGCAACCCACCATACAAAAAATTTTTTTACAAATAAACCACATACTACTATTTAAATAAAAAAATATAATCAAATAGTGTCATAATTTGTTGTTTGATGTCATCCTTGATCCTACATTTTTGTCAAATAAGTGAACTGACATTTCATTCAAAATTAATTTTAATTCTTAATCAGTAATATGACAAGCTTCCTTCTGTTACTTTTATTATGGGTGAATACATAAAATAATTTTATCAAGTAATATAATACAAATGATACACATTTAATGTTTTGTGTTTAATTTATGAGCGACTTTATCCCAAGAACCAAAAACAAAATCTTTTCTATATATATATATATATATATATATATATATATATATATATATATATATATATATATATATTGAAATTAATAAGATGAAATAATAACTTAGACTTTTTAAGTAAAGCCCAAATGATCATTTCAAATCGAGCTAGTAATTGAAAGAAGGAAAATATAAGGCCTTGGACAGGATTTGAACCTGCATCTCAGTTTTGCCGGAACTGTGCGTTATCCAATTACGCTACCGAGGCCGATGGCTATAATTGGAAAATTTACAAATCCAAAACATAATTCACACCATTGTTCCACAGAAAATCCTCACCAAGCATACATAACAAATTTTCAGGAAAGATGGTCTTTTAATGTTTATTGTGCTATTAGAGGTTCGCGAATCGTATGTGTAGTGTTTTACCAGGAAAATTTAAACGGTAAAGTACATATTGTTTTAGTAATTCTTTTTCTTCTCGATTAACACTTTTTACAGGGGAACGATATTTAGAAATTGTGCGTGGAGAAATTTTAGCATATTTAAACAACCTCCCACCTAATGAAGTACGCAAAATATTTTACCAGCACGACGGTGCTCCTACGCACAATGGAAACGTTGTAACCGAGTACTTTTACATGTCTTGTTTGAAGACCAATTTATAGCTAATAACGGACCTCACTTATGGCCACCCCGATCACCCGATCTTACTCCTTTGGTTTTGTTTCTATGGGGGTATGTAAAAGATATGGTCTTCTCCCACGCTCCTACTACTGAGGAAGATTGCAGAAGGCGAGTATTAAATGCTATAAATTCTTTAACTGCAGAGCAAATACAAAAGGCAACAAATGAAGAGTTTAAAAGACGCATTTTAAAATGCTTGGATCAAAATGGCCGACAAATAGAACATTTATAAACAACCTATTATGTTTTTATTTATTTTTCTTTAGCTAAAATATTGTTAGATAAAATACATTGTTCCATGTTTGTGTAGCTGTTAAACATTTTTTAAAAAATGTTCTTGCGCTGCCATTTTTGGCAACTAAAATGTGCAAAAGCAGTTTCTGCTTTCTAAGTACAAAGATATTAATTCCATAGAATTGATTAATATAACAAAATATTTGATAAAAAATATCGCCAGTTCTTCGAAGAAATCAATTACATTCGCCAAAAATAATTATCATTTCGAGATAATCTTGATTTGTAAAGTTTCGATTAACCCTCATAAATAACTAGAGTACAGGAATTGCAGCCTGCGTAGAATTATCTACATTTGACGTTTCGTAAAAATAACCAATTATTCTTTTGTTAATGTATCGGACAAAAGCTACTTGATAGTAGCAAATGTTATTATGTTACTAAACTAGCGCATTTTCTCTTTTAGCGCAAATAACTCAAAAACGGCTTACAATAAATGGATTGTTGTAATTACATACCTAAGGTATTTTTTTCCATAGAATCGATTAATATAACAAAATATGGTAGGTTCCATTTAAAAAAAACGGAATATTTGACATTTTATTAGTTAAATTATAAAATGAATTTTCTAGCACCCTGTACATTGCAATTAGATTTTCTTTGCATGTAGAAATAATATCAAGTATTATTAATATGATTGCAAAATAACAATTTTGTAAGTTCGTTCACTTTCTAGATATTCCAATTTATGTGACTGCGTGCAAATGTCAAAAATCTACTAAAAGTCAAAATATCTCGAAAACGGCATTAGATAGAGGTATGGTTGTGTTATAAAAGTTCACATAAAATTCGACAAGGAATTTGAAAATGCATAAATATACAGGGTGTTCTATTTAAAATAACGATAGTAATACCGACTTCCGGTATAACCGGAAGTGCTAACGTATCGAAACTATTTTAGACGTGTAGGGCACATTCGAAAACCTCCTAGTGCAAATTTTCAGCTTCGTCCTACCATTGGTCTTCCATATACAGGTGATCTCCCACTTAAAAAAAACACCCTGTATATATATATTTCAATATATATATATACACTAATGAAATTACATTTTTTAAGTTCAACAAACCATTGCTGGAAAAAAGCGAATAACTCACACAAATACACAATATTCGAGTTGTCTGTATCCAAAGCGATAAAGATTGTCATTTTTTATTTCAACCCTGCGGAAAGTGTAATTACACATTACACAAGTTAGCAATTACCGTAACGCGTATTAACCACGTCTATTACAGCAAATCAGGTTGCGTTTAAATCCCATTACATTCTGCTGCATCATTATGTATCCTATTAATTTAAGTATCTATGGTTATTATTATGAACTTATTTAATGGCAAAGTAATTCGATTAATTGACATCAGCAAACATTAACATCAAAATAAGCTTCGCTTGGTTTAGAATAAATTAAATTTACGTATAAGCTTAGGTTAATCCTCCGTCTAAAGGACGTTATTTTAAAATTTATTAAGTGGGTGGTTTTATTAATTTTTAATTACGGCCCAAAATAATGAATCTATGATGACTTATAAGCAGTACATCCTGCACTTAACCTGCAGTGCTTATGCATTAGTACAAACTGAACCGCTGAAGAGGGTTATTTTTACCCTTCAAAAGAGTAAGTAGCCCGTCTGTTTTATGGTAAACAGATAATGCCTTTGTGGTGTTATTAATAAAACGGAAGGGAGCTACGTTTTTTAATTCCAGATAAAACTACGAAAGTCGTTTGAAGTAATAGTGGAGCGTGCAGCTACTTAATGTTAAGTGGGATTACAAGGGTTGGGCCATATGCCGGGAGAACATCAATGAGCACTTAAAAACTATAATAAGTTCAATTATAAATTTAGAGGACTCCCTATTGTGCTTTCTTAAATAAAAGCCTAAAAATAGTTCTTCGTATTAATACTCGATCTATGTATGTAGCGCTTAAAGCAGAAGTTAAAAGAGCGTGTTATAAGTCTAAAAGAGACTACTTATTTGAAATAAACGTATGCTAATTTTTAATTGATAAAAAAAGATACCACAAGTAGATTATGTAAAGAACTTCAATTTGCAGTTCTTTTTCGGTCCAATACATGCTTTATTATTCACAAATATTTACAGAAAATCCTAAATATACCCAAATGCCGTTACAGAGATCACGATGATAACGCAGATTAATATAATTTTTGTTTCTCGATTAATGGGTGTCCTGAAATCTAATCTGCACTCAGAATTTACGAAACATCCTTAGGTATTAATATATTTGTTAAAAACGGTTTACCTTGTATAACATATTGCAACGAACGCAGTCCGGAGGGTGACTCGTTATTGAAATGTAAACGCGTCATAATGTCTGGCGATGGTTTTAGAAATCGCTAGAAAGGTTGGCTGAAGATATATAAGTGCCGCGGACAGGATGAGCAGCAGCTGATAACCTAAAGACGTCTATAAATAGATATAAAATATAAATAAAGAAATAATATTTTACTGTACAGTATATCTTGCTGATAAGACTGTATAAAATGTCGGAAAAATATGTAAATCAAACGATACGTTTTGTTACGTAAGTGGCGAGTTTACGATTAAATCTCACTAAAGACAATAACTATGTTAATCATAAAACCGCATGCATTTTGGATGCAAACTATAACATTAGGATAAACGTTGGATGTCGCGTAGCATTTGTGAAAAGTGTGCTGTGACTTTAGAAAGATGGTTCAACGGTAACTGTAAGACAACGCTTTTTGCAGTGTCTATGTTATGGAGAGAAGCTAAAGATCATGTTACAGATTGGTATATTTGCTTGACGAATCTATCTGGAATTTCACTGACGTTGAAGCATATTGCACAGTACCCAAAAGTGCAATCAGCTCTCAGACCAGTTCTTCACAGCCAGAATTTACCTAAATACTCCCTGTATGTTTGTTGTGGTTTGTTTAGCATTCTTCTTAATCTTCTTTGGGAATGAAACCACTCATAGTTTTTAAAATCTATTTCATTTACGTTTCGATCCATGACCTAGGATCGTTGTCAAAATAATAAAAAACTTCAAGTTTGACGTTTATGACACAAATTGAAGGTTTCTTTGATTTATTGATGTTTGGAATATTTGGTTTGAGTACACTAAGCAAAAATTTTTAAAGTTTAAAAGAATGATTGCCTTCTAGGTAGCATTGCAAGTTTTTCCTGGGTTTTCCTTGCGATATTAACATGAAATACAGCCTACATACATGATTTCTATTTATACATACAATAACTAATTACATAACAATAAGCATATTAACTAGAAAACCATTATTTCGGCAAATTATAAATGTTGGGGGATCTTGGTAGCCTCAGGTTGCTTAACCCCCTTCACTGAATCTCGGTAAAATAAGACATAAAATCAGAAATCTCTCAATTGTATAAATAGAAACATGTTAAAATGTTTCAAATTATTGAATTTATATAAATTCACCAATAAAAATTAATCAGCTGATTTCACGTTAAGCGTATTGGCTACCATAGGAAAGTTGATTGCCTTCAATTCGTGTTGCGACCTGGGATCGACTTTCCTATGGTAGCCAATACGCTTAACGTGAAATCAGCTGATTAATTTTTATTGGTGAATTTTATATAAATTCAATAATTTGGGAAACATTTTTTAACATGTTTCTATTTATACAATTGAGAGATTTCTGATTTTATGTCTTATTTTACCGAGATTCAGTGAAGGGGTTACAACCTGAGGCTACCAAGATCCCCAACATTTATAATTTGCCGAAATAATGGTTTTCTAGTTAATATGCTTATTGTTATGTAATTAGTTATTGTATGTATAAATAGAAATCATGTATGTAGGCTGTATTTCATGTTAATATCGCAAGGAAAACCCAGGAAAAACTTGCAATGCTACCTAGAAGGCAATCATTCTTTTAAACTTTAAAAATTTTTGCTTAGTGTACTCAAACCAAATATTCCAAACATCAATAAATCAAAGAAACCTTCAATTTGTGTCATAAACGTCAAACTTGAAGTTTTTTATTATTTTGACAACGATCCTAGGTCATGGATCGAAACGTAAATGAAATAGATTTTAAAAACTATGAGTGGTTTCATTCCCAAAGAAGATTAAGCAGAATTTACCTGTTCCCAAACGTTCAGAACATACACTTGGCGATGGTATGAATGTTGCTGAAGATAATATTGTTGAAGCTACGGAAGAAGACATGGAACCTGATTTCAAACCATTTGATATTACTTCACATTTACTTTCACAAGATGAGTTTAACGACCTAGTATGGGATTTTAATTTGTTAAAAGCTCAAGCCAAACTGTTGGGATCCAGGTTGCATGCTTGAAATCTATTACAGAGTGGTACGCATATTTCTACATATCTGAGACGTAAACAATGTTTTCTTCATTTTTTTTACATGCTATGATCAGTTGGTGTACTGTGTAGATCTTTGTGAACAATGGATGCATTAGGATGTAAATAAAAAACTTAACGAGTAGAGACTATTTATTGATTTATCTACTCTCAGCTCGAAGGGAGTTCTCCCCAAAGTGAAAATTCGTACCCCTCTGTTCCTATTGCCCACGCAGTACATATGAAGGAAACAATGACAATATGTAAACTTTAATTGAAAAATTAATATACAGAACATTAGTGGAGCACTTTTGTTAGGAATGCAATCGAGTTATACAAATTACTGCTGTTTTCTCTGCCAATGGAACAGCAGAGCAAAGGATAACCACTACTTTGTAGAAGACGGGAAAATACGAGAAAACCTTGTTGCTAGAGAAAAAAATGTTACAAATCCTTCTCTCGTTGATACAAAGGAAGTTTTGCTATCATATCTGCCGACAAAACTGGTACCGGTGAAAAACTTTATATTAAAGATAGTGAAGGATTCCAAGATCTAAAAGAAACGTTTCCCAGACGAAGTGAGGCAAACATTGAGAAAAAGCGATGTTTACTGAGCCAAAGGATAGTGTCCTCGATTCAAAACTAGCCGAGATTGAGGCTGTTGCATGGTAATCATTTAAAGAGGTGTTCCAATTTCTTGGAAAATACAAAGGCAAAAATTACGAACAAATTGTGAGTTCTTTAATTTTCACATACAGCGATTTGGGTTGCCAGATGTCTTTAAAGATTCACTATTTCCACTCGCATTTGGATTTTTACCCCGCAAATCTAGGGTAGGTGAGTGACGAACATAGCGAACGGTTTCACCAAGACGTTATGTATTGTGAAAACTGATACCAAGAAAAGTGGAGACTCACAATGCTCGCAGATGATTGTTGGAACCTAATCAGGGATGTTCCGGAGATATTCACATGCAAAAAATTTGGAGATTCGGTAGTGACGTAGTATGTATAATTTGTATTATAACAACGTAAATATAACATAATAAAACGTTCCACTATAAAAATAGAAATAAATCTTGAGTGGAGGGCCAGAGAAAAATTTTGTTAACAGATTCGTAATCAGCGGAGAAAATCCCATAACAAACTTCCATTGCACATTAGGAAACAAATATAATTTACAATTAGTTGTTCAGTGTTACCCAATACATCTCACATAGTCATCTCATGGTTTTCTCATTCAGTGCGTATATGCAAAAAAGATGGACGTTGGCTTCACGCAATTAAATTTTTACAGTTAGATGTATCTGTAAACAGTGCAATTAGTACGGTTATTGGAAAATATCTCCTCGGTGAACCATTGAACCTTGATGGGGTGGGGAGGTTTGCACGTCTCAGAGAAACAGATAGTCGAGCTGAAGGTGCAACCATATCGGAGAGTATTTCCGGAGAGATCAGACTAACGAACAGTTTCTGAAAGGGTGCAACGACCCTTTCGGTAGTTACAAGGGTGACCTGAGTTTGTAACCTAACCCAATAGGGTTTAGCCTTGTTAATACTGCTCCACGATTGAATACTAAATATAACTACAGATATTACTTCTTCCAAGAACATGCAGCTCTGTTTGTATGGTTTAACGATAATGGCATCCTCCCGGGTAAAATCTTCCCGAGGTAAAATAGTCCACGATTCTGATCTACGGGCGGGGACTACTCGAGAAGAAGTCATAGAAAAGAATAAACATTGCGTTATACGAGTGCGAGGGTGGAATTTCAGAAGTTTGAATCGCAGTGATAGGTTAGAAACTTTGAAAATAGAAGTGAGATGTGGGATTAGTAAGGTACGCTGGAAAGAACAGCAGGATTTTTAGTAGGATATTACAGAATCATTAACACGAAATCCAACAGGGGATTTTCGGGAGTAGGTTTAATAATGAACAGGAAAATAAGGCGGGGGTTAGCTATTATGAACAACATAATGAAAGAATTATAGTAATAAGGGTAAAAACGAAACCACAACCCACCACAATAGTACTGCGTTATATACGGTTTGAAATAATTAACCGTTAATTGATCTGTATTACAAAATGAAGTTTGCATTTCCCTAAATACGTAGTCGAGGACGTACTAAAAAGTACATTGTGTTATTAATAATCTACAAGTAATTATATGTGAATTTTCTAATGCGCGACATTGAAATATATTTCTTGTATTTCTCAAACATATAGTCAATAATATAATTAATAAAGAGAAAGGTCTATACTGCTTTCACGTGTACTTTACATAATCGTAAAGCAATTAGTTTTGGAAGCGAAATGTATTTTCCAAAGTACATATTTAGCATTGAGCATATAATTATTTGTGACGTACTTAGTAATTAGGAAAATGTTAAACCAGAAATTGATAACGGTTTAAAATTTTAGCTTCTTGATAAATTTGGGCCGGTATTATTAATTATCATTTGAACTAGAGTGACGCATTTAGTACGAAATACTATCTAGAAATATTGTATTATAAGTAGATGATTTTGCAAATTCTTTTAGTTTGGTATTTTAGAAGTTTTAATCTAGAAATATTTGAGTACCGTTCGACATCTGGGGTCAACAGGTGTTAAGGCTACTTACGTCAACAACGTATTCGTTAATCACCATTACTTTAATATAACTGGTTCGTTTTGAGTGCATTTAAATGGATTTAATGAATAAATTATACATTCGTCTATATTCAACAAGCAATTTTTTAAATTTATGGCAGTGTCATTGACTGTAACGCTGTTTAACCATTCTTTGAGCTCAAGGTGTTGGCAAGTGATTCTTAACTTTTGGCTGTCAAATTATTTTTTATTATTTTATTTTTAAAAAAGCGCCGTATTAGGCAGTGACTGTAAATACGTGTTACTCTACACCTGCTATGGAACTCTTAACACTGTGATTATGAATTTAATTTTATTTATTTAGCATAAATGAACTTGGCGGTAACTACTCAGCTGTATTATTTAATAACCTTTATTTAGCAAAATGTTGTATTAATTTTTCGGTGTTATTAAGGTACTTACCTTTTGATAGCTCCAACAGCGAAAAACAAAGAACCCACCAGGTGATCCACAGGTAATGTCTCATTGCGGTGCCGTTGTTTAATCATTTCAAATAATTGCCCTTGCATTTTAAAAAAAAGGATTACTATTTAGTGTTCCGAGCAAGTATTAAAGGGGCCGCAACCGATACAAAGATTTGATGTTTTATTTGTACCCCAAAACCGAAAATATGACTGGGAGGTTGAAATAACGATCCCCTACCTTCCCAGTTTACCTATTTCATATGAATTTCCATACTCTTAAATTTTTTGCATGAAATGTGTGCGAAGGACTATTGACCCGAGAAGCAAACTAACCTTCAATTTAATTTTATAACAGTAAATATGAGACCAACTTGAATTTATTTGTTAATTCTAATTAAATATTCACGAGATGTATTTAATTTTGTCGAGTGCTGGCTGGCAATGATGTAGCAAATAGATGTGATGTAATTAGTCGTTATAAACTTGTTACTCTTAGAACATGTAATGAGTGAAGTCATAAACATTTATTTCGAGAATAATCGACCACAATTTCCTTGAAAAGAAGATGGTGCTTGAAGTAATCCCATGAATCAAACAATTTCTACTGAATTCTTGTTTCATGTAATATAGTTCTTTTACTTTTGATAGCACTTAAGATCATGGAATGCGAGATGAGAAGACGCTTTGCTCTCATGACATTTTTTCCACTGAATAATACATCATCATCGGCATAAATAATTTATCGTCAAGTGCTTGCGGTTATTGTTGCTATGATTATGTAAACATTATTCTTCACGAAGGTGCTCTTGTAAATTTAAACACGTTGGTGACACATATCATCTTCGGTATCTTGCTGCTTTTAAAGAATACGTGAATTGGTTAACGATGGAATTCAAAAATGTTTGCAATTTATCCACGTTCTGAAAAGAATACACAATACCATAAGAAACAACATGGCTGCAAAATTTTTAGATTTTTACAGACAACTCCTTCTTGACAAAATATTTGCTTCATTTGATCTAAATGAGGTGCGTAAATTTTTGCGACCCTTATTTAAGCTGACGAAAACAAAGAACAACGAGAAAAGTTTTAATATACACAAGATTTACTTTACTGGAGAAAACCGTGGTTATTTTATAAGGTCTACCATCTCCCTTCTCTATTTGAAGGAAAAATAAATTATTAGCTGCAATAGTTTATCAACAAATAGGCTACGCCATCAAAAAATTTGATAATGAAAAACGCGTATGAAATTTTGAAGGACAAATATGTAGCAAACTATACACTATTGTCGGAAGTAATTAGCAAAGAAACACAATTTTGCTAAACAAAGAGCATTGAAAGGCAAAAATGAGTACCGATAATCCACTAAAATTCAAGCGTTTTCTTTTCGGGTTAGAAAACTATATCGTAATGAGGCGTCGCTCAGTCTAGCCTTGACGAGAATAATACAGCTGAATGTAAACAAAGCATCTGTACACAAAAGATAATCGGTAGCCATTCTATGGCGTGACATCTTCAGATGGACTTAATTGACAGTTTACATTAGGTTACATTTAATAACTTTATTAAGCTTAGAATAAGAATATTCTACATGCAATTTACATAATTCAAGTATTTTTTTAGAATAGTCCAGAATTATTGATTACGTATATAAATTGACCGTTCAGGGGTTTAATTTTAGTTCCAATTCAAGCTATGATTATAATACTAGTTTGAATTCGAGTCCTGATCTATAAAGTCGTGATCTGAAGTAAGTGTAACACAGTATTAAAATAAATAGCTCTTGTGATATAAATCATTAATACTTAGTGCTTTAATAGTTAATAATAGTTCTTCGATAGAGATTAAGAATATGGCATAAGAAGTTAGTATTTGTACTGTTATTGACTAGCTGGAAAAAAATCGTCATAAGGGAGTACTTTAGACTTTCACTGTAGCTACGAAAAATAAAGCCTGCGTAATCAATTCATAATAAAGAACTGTAGTTATTCCGAAAGGAACCAAAGGGATTGCTAGAGAGCTTATAAATCCGAGAGACTGTCTTCTCTACTTTTTGGGAACAGTATTCACGATTAGATACTAAAATATACTAATTAAAAATTCATTCAGTTTCAGGCATATAAAAAAGGGCACGACAATTTTCAAAATTGCGTAAGATGATGTACTTCTGATTTTTCTGTAGCAATGAAAACTAATCTTTTAGATGCTGGGGTGTTATTTAATGATATAATTCGTAGATAAATTAATAAAGCAACCATGAATTCGTAACGCGCTCGCGTTACGTTTACTATAAATCAGACAAGAAGATGTAAATATTAAATTTGAATGAACAGACTGGATAGTAGATTTCGCGAAAATTAACATTCATTGAGTATGATATTTCAAATTTTGTTTCTGTAAAGGTAGTTCAGATAATAAGAAATGTCATTATATTTCTAAATATATTGTAAACGTAACAATTCACGATGACGTAAAATAAAACCGTAAATGAAAACAATTTAATACTACAAGATACTACTTATGCATTTTCCATGGAAAGATAATTTACAATAGACAAATGTTGCCCGCCCTAACCACCAAGAATATTAAAATAATATCATACTACAACAATAACACAAAGTACATACAAAGGAATGAAACAATAACCTTTTATTCAGCATAGATAAAATGATACACTACGAGAACGAATTTTTATAGAGGGAAAACATGATATAATAAACATAGCTGGAAGTTAAGTTCGGAAAGTTATTTAAAACTGTAGAAATGTCGTAATACGAATATGTAGTAAGGCGGGAGTGAAATTGAACGTTGAAAAAAACAGCTTCAAGATGTAACGTAAACGACCCGTTGGGGAAAACACACGGCGTATGACTTATTTTTTTTACTACGTTTGCACTTGCAGGGTAAGTTTCTATCGCGGGTTCATGGAATTCACGTCATGGAGGTTCACTCCTCCAATACTAGTGGTACGTAGTGTCAATGAAGGAATAAAAATGTAGTACTTTGAATGGAATGTGTAGGAAATATAGAAGGTTTATTTTCGACAATAATTGACGGTTTTATAAAAATTGTGAATGCATGTGAAAGATAATAGACATCTTATTATCTACATCACCATTTAAACTAATTGTATTCGATATTTCGTTACGTTCGGTTACAGCAAGGCCTTGAGCACCACATTTACAGTTCGTATCCGTACACCCTTCGCGGGGACTTTAATTTTGTGCTACTAAGTTGAAGCAATCCTCTACAAGTTTTGAGATTAGTGTTTAAACTGTTGCGATTTATCGCATTCTTATTGTCGAGATAAGTCTACTCGGCTATCGAAAATTTGAACTTGATGAGCAATCTGAAAAACATTCGATTGAGAGATTTTTTACATTTATTGCTTATCGAATAAAATGATATACGGGAAAATTAGTATTTAACCCTATTCTATGGCATTAAGGGCATTTCCAGCACTGGGATTTATGTCATGTATTTCAATATTGGTATCAAGAAAAGTGGAGTGATGATATTACTGATGAACTTGATGTAATGTTTTTATTTAGGATTTCTTTTAGTAATACCTGTCTAGTTTGATATTAGAAAATTAGGTTTTTAAGAAAAGTATTTAGTATTTATATTACAATTACTTAATATCGATAGAGGTTAAGTATGCGTTGAATTTTATTTGCATTTATTTATAAACTAGGGAAAATTAGATAATTGTAAAAGGATATCTAGTCACCCCAGGCTTTCAGTCGTATTTGGTAGAGACACTTTATTTAAAAAATTTCTTTGAAATGACAAAAATTTAACGAGTGTTTTTAAGGTGTTGTTGAACAAGGTAAGTACAATGTGCTACATCTAGAAACCCAAAATAATCATCTTACGTGTAGGGAATGCTGAGATAAGACGGTTTGGCGCCCTTTAACTATGACAGTAAAAAACTTTTTCAAAGTAAATATTCTAACGTAATTTGTTTATATTTCAGCCATTTCAAATATGTTGTTTTTTATTATTTTTATTATTTCTTTCATAGGAACCCACTCCTACACCGCTGTAGTTAGCCGATGTGCTCTAATGATTGTTACTGAGTACCCTGCTCCTTCAAGACAAATATAAATTTCCTAACGAAACGTTCATTTTATCCGTAACAATTTGTTTTAAATTTAGATTCCTTTCAAACTGTTTATGTTTGGATTCTAAAGAAACCAGTGTGAAACGAAAAAAGACTAATTGATTTGCTCATTAGCTGATCCATTTTACAGCACTGTCGCTAAGGACGAACACTTGCAGACATCTTGAGGATATTGTTCATTTTGTTTGTATACACACACGTACACACCCGCACATTCGCGCGCACAAAGGAGCACATTACTGCGCGCACACGCGCGCACACAAACACACGCGCGCACACACAATTTTTTATTTCTATTTCTCAACGCTGTTGTCTCTGACATTGAAGCATTTGTTGTAAACGAGACCCTGTCTTTGTTCAACCTCATATCTAGTTGACGGCTGGATTGTCAGTCAGCAGCTTGTACACTGGTTTTCAACTCGTTGGTGTTGAACCACCGCTTGTATTATTATATTTCCGTCTTGATCAATAAATGAAACTCGCTTGATGTCAACCCAGTTGTTGAGCAGTGGCCTAACAACTTCCATTCGTGATATATAAGTAATTCTTTTACTGTAGTTGCAGTGGGGATGCGTATTGTTATAAAGAAAGACAATACCAGATGCAAACTTGCATCTCCATTTGCTTTTTGTAGACGTTTATGTCACAGTATGATTGTTGTGCAGGGGTTCGCGAACTGCACTAGCGCAATTTTTCTACAGCCCCACAGACAGTAGCCATACGCTTTCTGTTGGGCAAGGTTTTTTTGAACGCCTTTGGTTTGTTGGGCGAGAATTCATTCATTTCTTCGACTGTGTTGTTGTTTCGGCGGTCACAAAAACCTAAGATCCATACCGCATTACAATTTTGCCCAAAAAAGTACATCCTTCGTTACTGTAGCGTTATCAAAAGTAAGCGCAGAAGTAAATCGCCGAAATTTGTTTACATCTGTTTGAACTAACACAAACACGACTTTAATTAATATCTTTGCATTAACTTACAAGGTTGACACAAGACGGCACGGCCTAATGACCTTATTGCAATATCTAAGGAACAGCACTATCACAAGCTCATCCATGAACAGCACACAGACCCTTGAACCACCGATCGTTGACTGATGAGATTCCTTCAAGCCTACTTCCTAACCACCCTAATACGTACAATCCTGACCAGTTTTGAAAACACCAGGTCTATTTTATTAAATTCAGCACACGCCCCCCCCCCGCTCCAAACGTTCTCACGTAAGAACAACAACTGATAACCAACTTCTTAACTCCACCAGGCGCTGCCCCAGACTCAGACCTAAACACCAACCTTCTAGATTTCCTGGTAGTCAAATTACCACCGCACAAAACCCTGGCCCAGATCAAATCCAAACACTATTTTCCACAAATTGTGGCCCCTAATCAAGGCATCTACCCACTTCCTGTTTCAAAAGTGCTTATACTCAGGAACCTTCCTCGATCTTTTCAAATTAACCTCCATCATCCACATCCTGAAACCAAACAAGCCATCGAACGATCGCAAATTGTAGAGACCTATAGCCTTAATCCCAAACCTTAAAAAACTCCTAGAACAAGTTATTCTCCTTAAGCACAGTGCATATATAGAATTGCATTCCCCACAATCTCTTAACCGGCACGGTTGCCGCCCAAACCATAGCGTTGAGCGAATTATTCACTCGCTCATCTCGACAGTACAATCATTTCCATATAAAAATGTAATCGCCCTACTCCTAGTTTTCCATTCTGCTTTTGACCTCCTTTGGTGGCCAAAAGTCCTCAATCAAATCAAAGCAGCCAACTTGGATTCCACCCTATTTCTGATTATTAAATCCTTCCTTTCTTTTCGAACGATAACACCATCTTCGAATTACCTCTCCATATTCAAACCTTTAACCCAAGACGGTCTATAAGGCCCCGTCTATCTTCCACCACCTGGAATTTGGCACTCAATCCTTTTCTGGATTTTAACATCTCAAATACATCCATTTTGCATACGCCAACGACGTCGCCCTCCTTATTCTAGGCAACTCCTGAACCTCTTCTTTAGAAAACACCGCCTCTCTACTCATGAGCTCCTTCGAATCATGGTGTTCCCTAAATAAGCAACCACTCTCCCCATCCAAATCCAAAATGATCTTTCTCAAGGATTATTTAGTCCTGGGACGCAGCCCGAAAATCCACATCCTGAATTCCTTCCCACGTACCGCCTCCTACGCTAACATGCACATCGACACAAGTTTAAAATATACACACCTCGCAAAACTCCACTCCACAACCAAAATAATCCTCAACAGCCTCCACCATGCTTTCTCCACTCAATTCAACTCGACAAATTTAGATCATTATCCCTATTATCTGATTCACTGTAGACTCCTGAATTCCACTAACTCCTCCATCCTCGCTGAACACGATTATAAGACCCTCCCGTCCATACACCTTAAGAGCATAAAAAACCACCTCCCCTGCAGTCCTGCATACCAGGCGCTCTGTTGGTTAGATAGGTTCACGTATGACTACCAATTCTAAGGTCCCGGATTCGACTCCCGAAACTGACCGCCTTAAAAATGTTAAGCCGACATTTTTCACAAAAATATGCCCTCGTTCGAATCAGAAGTAACATGTAGGTTCCGTTGTGTATGTTGCCATGCACGATAACGGTCCATACATTACTTGGAATAGCAAGGTTTCTTCAAAATTCAAAATTTCCAAGTAAAGGAAAATTCGCTTACTGACCAATATAGAACCTTCCGCTGGAGCATTGGAAAGCGAAATGTAGGTACCCTGCACACCTTACACCAAATCTCACCCACTGTAATCCTCCTTCACTACCTAATCCAAATCCGTGACCTTAGCGCAATCTTCCAATATCTCTACATAACAGGACACTATTCTGTGACAAGTACCATATCCTCCTCAATACCGTGTTTATATCCCACATCTACAACTCCCTGAACTCTGAACCATTTCCACTACCGGTAGATATACCTATAACATATTCCCAGACACTACAGACATTTCCTCCTACATCCCTGTTTCCAGCAGGCTTACAATTCCAATTTTTGACCGGACATGAAATTTTCGAGGCAAATTGTACCATTTCACTTAACCTCATCATCATTTTGTCCCTGTCACGCTCAATCCCACTCACCTAATCTACCACTGTCCGCCTCTACCCCTTTACAAAACAAGTTCAAAATCGCTATCCATCTTAATCCATTTCCCCTGTTCCTAAACTAAACTTTATAGTAACTTATCTTTTTATCAAACATCATATCCAAAACCTGCGGCATTGACACACACTTACAACACTCCACGCAGTCTCTCTTCTGCGCACTGGCATACTCATGCTCACACGCACATGGCCACAGGTCTAAAAACGACCAGCTGTATTTTAGAAAATTTCTTATTTTAATACATCCAGTATATTTAAACAAAAAAATACTAAAATTATCATACGGTCTCTAAAAACTTGGAAATTTAGTTTTGACAGTCGTGGTACCAAGGTCGTTGATCTTTTGAATACTCATGAGCGATCCCATAATAATGAAAATTCAAAGAAGAAATGCAGAAAAGACCTAAAGTTTATGCAAATTTATTTATTACACGTAGTGTGAATCATATATTCACAACAATGTAGAATGAAGAAGAGCATTTCAGAGTATCATAAGCTTTTCATAGCACCATAATGAAAAAGATTCAAGTGCATTGCACATCTGGCTGACTTTTTGCAACGTTTAACATTCTTTTTTGTGAATGTTGGTGTTGACACGTCCCATCCGGTGCTCTTTATATGAGCTAATTGGCAGAATACACACATAAATCGCATCATATAGATAAACATTGGGAATGCTTGGAGTAAAATTGTTGGCACAAGAACTCTTCAAAATAAGTAGTGTTTCTTTGCGTGCATTGGATAACAGTTACATTTTTTTTTTTGAAAAGGCGCCTCTATTTGTATCTATGAGCCTATGATTTTACGAAGTTCTGCGATGTGATTTCGTGATTACTGTTACTTTGAAGATAGTAAAATGTGCAAGCAAAATACTTGTTCCCAAGTTCAAGTCTACGTTTTGTATGAGTTCAAACAGAAACATATGGCTAGGTTGTAACATATATACAAGTTTCGGTCCAGTAATACTTGGATAAGTAGTCTATTCATTTCTTATTGCAGAGTTATTTACAATTAATATATTGGTATATTTACCTTCATATTATTTTTGAGATTCTGCAATTGTGTTACATGTTGTTGTGAATATCTAGTATTAATAAATGCAATAATTAATAAGGTTAAATGTGTTGGTTCAAATGTCATTAACCATATTGTGGGCTACATGCCGCAAGGAGCCGAGTTATGTGTATTGCTGTTGTTATTCGTAAGTTCAAAAAGGTGCGTAGGGCCTGATCATTTATGTTTCGCTTTTTCGAGTTGATGGGTTAACGTATGAAAATCGGAGACGGTCAGTTGCCGAAGGTGGTATAAGCAAGATGTCCCGGAAGAGAGGTTTTGCTTGGTTACTCTGAATAAAGAATCAAAACATGTGACTTGGCCACCATGTGATGTTCCTCATGGTATCGACATGGGAACCTATCAATTGAAATCAGTGTGGTCCCAGAATTTGTAATACATCAATTGGTAGGTGAAGAAGCTTTATTAAATGATTATTATCTGTGTTACATTTACAGCGCAATTAATTTCTTGTGTATTGAATGTTTCTAAATTATGAAGGATAATGCAGTTTGAAAATTTGAAAATGGTTGTTGTTTCATTCAATTTCCTCATGCGTAGAAAAGTTTTAATTTCTAATATAGACGCGCAAAAATATGTGTAAAGGGAGAAGACCAAAAAGTACGAAGCGATAGTTAAAATTTTCGTAGCGTATTAATATCACGCAAATAAAAAAAACTAAAAAGACAAAATAGAGAATGTTAGAATTTATAACATTATGGCTTCGTTAGAGAAACGAACCTTTATTATGAAGGCATAATTTTCGGTAGATATAACGCGTTGCGTTACGCGTTGCGTTACGCGTTGCGTTACGCTAGCTAAAAATTAGATAGGAAAGAAAATATAGTAAATACGAATGGACAAACTAAATATAATTGCACCTTGTATAATAGTTTTCACGAATAATTAAATCTTAATTGAGCATAATATTTCAAAATTTTGTTTCTATAAAGGTAATTTAGCTAACAAACATTAACTTCAAAAGGTATAACATTATTTCCTTTAAATACATTGTAAACGCATTAATCCAGGACAATGACATTTTAAAACCGCAAATGTAAATGTAGCAAGACACCACGTATGTATTGCCATTAAAAAGATAATTTATAATAGACCGACCACCAAGGACATTTTAAATAATACCATATTAGAACACTAATTCCAATTGCATACAAAATAACGTGACGATAACGTTATACATAAGTATAGATCAAAGTGGTTACATTATACTACCTACCGGATGCTGACTGCAATTAGTAGAATTTTTATAGTGGTTGAAATGACAGGAGTTAGACACCCGACGGAAAAGAATGAACAAATTATTCGCGATCAAGTAATTAGAAAGGCCGAAATGTAATAATGCAAGCGTGAGAAGTGGGTTGTGTGTGTGGAATTGGACATAATGTGGACTTCCCACAAGGAATAAAAACCGTACTTGCGACTTATTTTTTTTTAACTTACGATTCGTGTATGAATATTTTCACTTGGCAAATAATATTAATGTCCTACTTACGTAAATCGTTCCAAACAAAACTTACCTGAAACAAAAAAAAAACAAATTTAATTAAAATAAAGAATTACAATATTAATTCAGTATTTTTAGCAGACAATATAAGGAAAAAGAAAATGAGGATAAGTAGTGCGAATTGATTGTTGGTAGAAGCAACTTTAAAATAAGTGAAACTAATGCATAAACAATGCGCCAAAGACGAGTTCACTAGAATATAATAATGTTACAAGTCACTTGCATGATACAAATTCATAAAATAAAAACCACCAATCAGTTGATATAAAAAGCAACCTAACCCTCGCTACGAATGTTTATTCATTCTGCCAAAAATCAAAACCCTTCAACAATTGGATAGTAACACATGGATCGGGTGGATCAACTAAATGATTATTTTCCAAATTCTGTTGTTCATTGTATTGTGTAATATTCTGTAACTTTAGCGTGTTATTTAAAGCAAACATTAAGCAGTAGAAGAAAAATTGATTAATTTCAGTTAGTTCACTGAGCTTTTGCATCGAAAATACCCGGAAAAATTATAGAAGCTTATGTGGTTTTCATTTAATGACGTGGCTGTCTCAATAGAGTATTAAATTAGGACAAACAAATAAACCGAAAAGCACCTAATGTACATTAAATACAACCAACAATAACGATCGGCACTTTACATTTTTCGTATTAAAATTATAAACTTCAGGATAAACAATCGGGCAATAATCGTGTATATTGCGTTTATTCGTAAACATTCACACGAGTTTAAGAAACTTCAACAACCGTAAAAGCATAAATTTACAGCCCTGTAGAAGAAATGGGTAGTGATCAACAAAAGTGGCTCAACTGTCGGTATTAACTGTAAAGTTCGAGAATAATGACCGTTCACACGGATGAGTGACATTGAGCTCGACCATAAGACAACTTTAGGCGCACAAAGTATGAATATTAAATTTTTAAGAGAGTAAGATTGAAACGTAAGGACTAAGTTCGAAAAAGTTAGTAAGTAAAGTTAGGAAAGAAATGACAGTTTAGTGATAGTGGACGTGTTAGGCCGTAAGCCCTTCAATAGTTGGTCGACGACGAATTGTTTTGAGCTTTGTTGGATAATTAGTCCAGAAAGCTCAAACACGCAGGTTAAGCGTGGAATTTATATAGCATCGGTGGTGCATCAAATAAAGAAATTATAAATGAAAGGGTGACGAGTTAAATTCATCTGCAACTGAGTGTTGGAATTTAAGTAGCTAGAATGGGGACCTAACGTGCCGAGGAAGTAAAACGTGAATCAGTAGAGTTACCTGAATCTCCTTAAACTTTTAAACCTTGTTTTTCCTTGTTTACGCTTGAAAAGTAGGTACACGCGAACTTGTAAATATAAATTGTTCGTGGAGCAAAGAAAGTAGCTTTATTTATATCTAAGCATAATGTAATTGCAAATGAAGTTTAAAGCTTTTGAAACGTTAAGGAAAAGGTGCGTAATTTAAACGCAAACTTTATTTGTGGAACGAATCTGTTAGTAAATTTCATTGTGAAAATTTAGTATGTTTAATGGACATTGAAATGGTAAAAGTAAAAGTTGCTATTGCGCTATTTTCTATGTATTGTTGTTAAGGACATTTCCAAATAAATGAGATTTAAAATGTCGTTTAAATTATTGTAGGAAAATAAAACAATGGAATGGTAGTATTATTAACGGATGTTTTTTTAGGGAGTTCTGTTAATATTATCTGGACCAGTTGGATGTTACATTAGGTTTGCTTTTATCTTAGGTTAATGTATGAATATTTCCAAAATTACTGGTAATAGAGTTTAAATTTGATGGATTTTTTGAGTTATTTATAAAAGAGGTAAAGGTGATCATTGTGAACGGATATCTAACTACTCCAGTGACGAGACCGTTATTTTGAAAAATTGTTTTAATTTAACAGAAAGTCAAGGAGTGTTTTTAAGATATGGTTACGAAAGGTAAAAATGAGATGACGAGATTTTAGAACATCGAAAGCAAAGATATCAATCCGGAATAACCGTCTTCCGGGTAACGAAAATATCGAAGGGATTGCTATGACAATGCTGTTTGGTGCCCCTTTATTTTTGACAACTAGTAAAACTTATCAAGGTAAGTGGTACTTGTAAAGTAATTTTGTACTTCAACCATTTTTAAATGCTTATGTTTTGTTATTGTTATCATTTCTTCCATAGGAACCCACTCCCAGTGTAGTTAACCGGTGCACCCTTAAAATTGTTACGGGGTTCCTATCCTGGGCAAATCGAAGTTTGTAACTTAATTCCATATATACCGGCATCAATTTCTTCACCAAATATCGAAAAATTCAATAACCTTATAAAAGATGTAAGATAAAACTATAAAATATGAAATTCATGTATAATTCAGCTGTCTAATTTCTGCAAAAAGCCTCCTCTCTCACTGATTATAAATTTATTCCTACAAACACCAAAATATTTGAGGTTATTAAATCGCTCTTTAGTACCTTAGGTTCATACAGGTTCGTCATACCACATTTCTATTCTTTCCCAGCAAATTTTGTTATGTTTTGTTTATGTTACTTTAGCTACTAATAATCTTTATTTTCTATTACTAGGAAGGCTAATCATCTACAAATCTCCTACATTGTTTTTCTTCCCCTGTTGCTATCCCACAGGAATTATTATTAGGTTCTTTTAGGATTTCTGCGAGGTATGTTTTGAATTAAGTTAGGTCTCTTTTCCTGTTTGGTCCTTATGTTCAATTTCCTTTTAATATATTGATTAAACCTTTCTGAATAGACCTGCATCTTGAAGAAGTTCTAGATGGCTGGAACGGCTTGGGAGTTCGAGTGATATAAAGAATAGGGGTCGGTATGGCATTCTAAGACACACTACTGCGATGTGGAAGGCAACGAGGAACCACCACGTTACCTCCCAAGTACACAGCGTACTTAAATTGCTAGTTAAAATGATGGCATCTTCTGAGATAAAAAATTCCGCAGTTAAAAAGTCCCCCATTCAGATCTCCGGGAGAGGACTACTACTTCGGAAGGGGTGATCGTAAAGTTTAGAAAAAGAGTCACGAACACTCTACGAGTCGGAACGTGAAATGTGAGAAGCATGAAGCAAGTAGGTAAGCTAGAGAACTTGAAAATTACAATGGATAGGTTAGCGTTAGACAGTAGGTATCAGTGAAGTTCGCTGGCCAGAGGCGGGGACTTTGGAGCGGAGACCTAAGGGTAATTCACACAGGATCAGAGAAAGGAAAAACGGATGTGGGGATAGTTATGAGAAAAAAGATAGGACACCGTGTAGAAAACTACCTACAAAAAAATGAAAGAGTGCCCATGGTCAGATTAGAATCTAGACCTGTAAATACTGTAATACTACAAGTATACATGCCCACGTCTAGCTACAGCGGGGAAGAGATAGAAGCAATGTACAAGGATACCGAAGACATACTAAGATACGTAAAAGGACATGAAAATTTAATAATTACGGGGGATTTTAACGCAGTGGAAAACAGTAAAAAAATAGGACAGATAGGATGATAGGTCACATACTAAGGCATGAGAAAATAGTGCGGAATATATTAGAAGCAGAGATAAGAAAAAAGAGAGGTAGAGGTAGACCTAGGTTAGACTATTGCACACAGATAGTCGGAACCTTTGGGCAATTTGTAGGCTAGCTCATAATAGAAATCATTGAAGGTACACGTCCAATCAGTTCCAAATCGGAAAACCTTATGACGAAAAAAAATAATTGTACTTAATCATGATGATTATTATAACTAAAGTTAATTGTGTGAAAGAATTTACTGGAAAACTATTAATTCGGCAAATGTCTGTGTTGAGAGATCTTGGTAGTCGCAGGCTGCTTAACTCCCTTTACATTCCACTAAATATCGGTGAAAAAGCATATATTAATATAGTTTCAAAATAATAGAAGGGTAACCGTGCTGTATCCAGGCAGTGGCTATCTCAGGGAACTGTGTAGGCTAGCTCAGAATAGAAATCAGTGGAAGTACGCGTTTAACCAGTTCTAAGGCGGAAAATCTAATGACAAAAAAATAACTGCATTTAAATATGATGATTATTATAAACAACTACAGTGTTGGTTTTGCAATATTTTTAACTAAGGTTGATTGTGCGAAAGGAGTAATTGGAAAACTATTAATTCGGCAAATGTTCAAGTTTTGGGGATCTTGGTAGCCACAGGCTGCTTAATCCCCTTCACGTACTACTGAATATCGGAGAAATAGGGTATATATTTACAAAACAAGGGAAAACCGACCGGCATCTAACAAGAAAGAGCAGCGGCTATTTTCGAAGACAACAAACATAGCAATAAGGACAAAAGTGTTAGAAGCATATGTATGGAGCACAGCACTGTACGTCTATGAAATATGGATAGAAGGAAAAGCAGACAGGATAGGGAATGCTTCAGATGTGTGATGATGATAGTATGAACAGATATAGTTAATAACAAAGTAGTTATAGAAAACGCACGGGAATAATGATATCTGTGGAAAACAAACAATAAATAAAAGAAACAGAAGAACAGAATACGTTCTAAGGCATTTTTGGGAATAGTGCGGGCTATATTAGCATCAGATATAGGAAAAAAGAGAAGTAGATGTAGACCTAAATCAGAATATTGCACGCAGATAGTGAAAGATGTGGACCGTGGGAATTTCAGGGAAATGTGTAGGTTAGCTCAGAATAAGGAAAAATGGAGGTATGAGTCTAACCAGTTCCAGAACTGAAGACTTGATGATGATGATATTGATTAACACATACCTTTCTTATCAGTTTTATCTTCCTTCCCCACTCTACATGGAATGACTAGTTTCTAATGGCCGAGATCAAATAATATTCCAGGACTGCCATTGGTGTAGGACTCTATTGGCACACCTTGTATATAAGAAAACTGGTGCAGAACCGTCGAAGTCTAAGCACTGGATTGGCAAAGTAAGTTCTTTTACAGTGCGAATTGATCGGCAATTATATTAGTTAACACTCCGATAGTCATCCTCTGTCGAAAATATCACTTTTTAAAACGTTGTTCATCTTGATGCATTTCACTCGTCCACTTCAACGTCAGGAGATCTAGTTTTCATTTCAGACCAAGTTTTTCCGCTAGGTTTTCGTTAGTGGTTGAGGAGCCTCTCATCCAGGAAGGTTTACATAGTAACCGTCATTTCTTAGTATAACGAGAACTATACGAAAACTAGCTATATATTTAACATTTTTCTCTGAGGCACTATTTTTGAATGCTTTTCCCAATGGTCGCATCATCGCAGTGAGCATGATTACTTTAGTAACGATGTCTTCTGTTGTCAAAAGGTTTGTTTGAATTGCAAAAATTAGGATTTACGACAGTTGATCTACGAAGTTGGGTCGGTCTCGCTACTTGCATTATGTAATCATATCAACATTATACGTGAGCTGCGTTAGAAAGCAAACAATATATTGCTACCCCAATTCTGGTTGTCATCCTAGTCATTAATTTTGAAAGTAGAAGTTAAATTCTTGAGCAAGTTAACTCAAAGTAAACGTTCACTTCTCAATACCTCTAGTAGATCATTATCCCTAAGATTAGCATAACTAATGGGCCATTTGAAGTCAAAGAGAAAGAAAGACATAAATTTCCATCAAAGTTTTAAACTTGTTTAACTAATAGCCAGAGCGTTTTCTGTAATATTCTCATCAATAAAATGAATAAAATGCTTTTAAAGTAATCTTAGTTATTGACACATACTATCTTCCTAAATTAAGTGCACTTAATAAAACCATTTTTTTTATTTGAATTTCATGTTCGAGTAGGATTAGTCTTTGAAAGAGATAAATACTATTCAACAAAATAAATTAAGAGAAATCCATTAGTTCGTACAATCCAGATTATAAAAGGCACGCCTTGAAGTAGTTTAAGGCATTGAAATCGACAAAAGAAAAAAGAACAACGCAAAAGGACTGAGATTCTGGGCCTGTTTTGGTCGATAAAGGTATTTAGACCGGAGTGGACACGGACATCTGTGCATGAAAGTAAGAGGTACCGATGTTTATAAAAGAATGTAACTCTAAGAAGATAGAAGTTACGCATAGTTAAATTTTTCTCCCTGTACTGAAGTTTAACAACTTACAACAGCTAATATGCCCTTCTCAAACACTAAAGCAATTCCAGTACCCATTTGTGTCTATTGTGCCAACTAGGTCGTTTTACACGGACGAACGTTTATTATTTCAGTTAAAATTTCCTAAGGCTAGGAGTGTACATGATCGAAATGGCACAGGTCGACCATCACTGTTGAATGTGGAAGTTCTTGAAGATGTAAAAGAACACTTGATTCCTCGCTTGATTCCCTCACCCAAAAAATTGGTTCCACTATCACAGGGCTTCTGAAAAATTACATATACATGTCTATCGCGTCGATATTGTTCATAATCTGAATAAAATAAACCACAGAAAATTCTTACGGTATTGTAATGAAAACTCTATTTGCCATAATAACATTCCTTGTTTTCAAACTGATTATACGAGTCTTTTCAGCAACCCATAGTTACAATAGAATTCTAAAAGCTCTCACAATACACGTACGCTCTTCCTAATACTACGATGCTATCTTCTTAATTACTTACTATCCAGGCATTATAATTAACTACCCAGGCACTAATTATTAATCTATATAATCACTACAATAATTTATATCACAAGTAATTTATATGAAAAGAAGTTTACATTACATATATACGACAATCAAAGCTTTAAATTAGAAAATGTAATATATCAAAGCTTCAATTAAAAACACTCCGTGTCTCGGACGTTGGAAGTCCCTGCGGCGGTACGAACAGTCGAAATTATTTTTGGAGTTTTCATGTTGATAGAAGTAGCGATCAACGCTTCATAGCAAGCGCCGTACCATTTGGATTGCAACCACACACAAAAATCTGGACCCCAGTTTTGTGGAACACTACCTCTAGCATATTTCGTAACCCCTCCAATCCAATCCATCGAGCCCATAACCGATCTTGGAGATGACCAACTTATTGTTTTCAAATTCGATTATCTGACCTTGAGGTTCATTAACGCTTCCACAGATTCTGGTAATCCGATTTACCAGAAAGCTGTTGCTTAGACATCAAGTAGCAGGTGTCCCGATGTCGGATTTTAGCCGTATGGTCTTGTCGGCGAAGTTGATCCAGACCACCAAATTTATTTTTAGACTACCGGGCAAGTCCTCGGGATATATGAGGGGCTGCCGCTACGCAATATGTCAAAAAGTATTTTCATGGCACAGCAAATACATCACCTTGAATTTCTTTTGCGACTCCAAATCTTGCTTTACCTATGCCACTATACAGAGACATGAACCAATCACAGCTCGGCCCAAACGTTCGTTCATCCTCATGGGCGTTGGGCATCTCATGGGCATAACTGTTTGTTAGTGTCGTTTTTTGGCATTACACTATCGTAGGGTGCTACCGGTTAACGTGTACCACTATTGTTCTTTCTTTTGGCAGCTTACGATTCCGATATACCACATTGTTGATCCTTTTTACAACTTCATACAGATCCTCCCGATGTCTTTGTTGCCTTGACGACATTCCACGCGTTCGTCTGGGATTATATAAGCAAATGCGTGTTCGCCCTCTTGAAAACCAGATTCATGCGCCTTGATGTCATATCTAGTCTTCATCCAATGGTTTGTGATCTGGATATTTTTCCAATGTCAACATGGATATCGGGTATCTTGGACTTGAGCTTTTCGAAGTAGCTTTCGCACACGATGTCATCTTCAGGCCTCAAGATCACACGATAGAAGTATGTCGCGTCCCAGCATAACACATGCAGGTCCAGTGCTCTTATGAACCGAAGACCAATAAGCCAATAAAAGTAGATGTAAATATTGGTTCCAGTCTTTCTGATGCTTGGAAACCACCTTGGAAAGGTACTTACTTAAGGTGCGCTTAATTAACTCTGCCATACCATCCGATTGTGTGTGCAATGGTGTTGTTCAAGTCTTTTTTAACCTCAGCGCCCGGTAAACTCTTGGAATAATGTTGACTCAAAATTTCTGCCCTGATCGGCGTGTAACGCCATAGGAAGTCCAAAAACGGCAAAACATTTCCTTTACTAGTATATTAGCGACGGTTGCAGCTACCTGATTTCGTATAGAATACGCTTCTGTCACCTTCGTAAAAAAGTACATGTCTAATAAGATGTACTTATCCCGAAGTCGGTCTCAGAGAATAGACCGGCAAAATCGATTGCCACTCTCCTGAAGGAGCTCCCCACGTGGTATTGACTCATAGGAACCTTGCGGCTTACCAATGGTACACATACCTGACACTTCCAGCATAAGTCTTTTACATCGTCCTTGCAGCCTATCCAGTAAAATCTTGCTCAGACTTTCTCCGGAGTCTTCTTAACTCGGAAGTGACCTCCCAAAGTCCCATTATGCAGATGTCCTAAAAGATCAGACACTTGAGTTTTAGAAACCATCACCTAAAGCGTACCCACAGATCCATTCCCATTTTCCTAGAATCACACTAAGATCCTATTACCTCCTCTCAGGGAATACCATTGTTTCCAGTACAATTTCAGGGTGCTACTCAACGGGAAAATGTATTGCTAGGATGGGCGTTCTCTACTGGCTTTCCAACCAGAATGACACCTACATCTTTGTCATTCTCCTGTACCGTTCGCATCTGTAGAGGCTGCCAATCGTCAGTGATCACGAGAGTCCGACCAATTAGACACACTTTGGTTTCTAACTGTGAACAATGGCTATAATCTTTAAGGCAAGGTCGTCTCGAAAGCGCATCGGCAATACGTGTTCCGTGTCGAAGTCATACCTCTACAGCCTTTCTATCCATTTGGCGACTTGCTTTTCGGAATTTCTAAACTGTAATAACCACTTCAGAGCAGCGTGGTCGGTTGTCAGGTGAAATGTTCTCCCGTCGAGATACTTATAAAGGTGTTCTACCGATTTCACCACAGACAACAATTTCCGTCTTGTAACACAATAATTCCGTTCCGGTTTCGAGAGCATCTTGTTAAAGTAGCCAATGACTCTCCCTTGCCCGTTATGCATATGGAATAGTACACTTCCGATGGCGACATTGTTTGCTTCTGTTTCCAAGGTAAATTTGCCTTCCGATTAGGATAGCTTAAGATCGGAGCTGTTGGCAATAAATTAACTGTTGGATTACCAATACCCGATCTTTGGGTTTCATACTTACTTGCCAGTAGCCACTATTCAAATCCTTGAGAACCATCGCGAACCTGAAAGTATATTATAGGCCAGTAGCAACAGTGAAAGCTGTCTTTTCCCGATCTTTGCGTTCCATATTTGCTTGCCAGTAACCACTCTTCAAATCCAAACTTGAGATGCATCGCGACTCAGAAAGCGCATCTAGGATATCGTCAATCTTTGGATGTGGGTAGATATCACTTTAGTCACGTAATTCAATCGTCTGTAGTCCACACACAATCTTGTCGACCCGTCCTTCTTCTTAACAAGCGCAACAGGGGATGTCCAATGACTATCAGAGTGCTCGAAAATTTCTTGCCCTTCCATATCTCCAACATTTTCTCGGCTTCCTCCCATTTGGCTAATTGGAATTTTCTCGGCTGCTGTATCGACAGTACCAAAGGTTCTGGTGCTTTCACTGTTAAGGAATTAATACATTCTTCCACCTCCAGCCCCTTTTCTTCCATATTTCGCGAGTTTTTAGGGATCTTTACATTCAATGACTGTAAACTGACAGAAAATTTGGTTTCCAGCTTATGCAGTTTTCTATATAAACTCCTCAATTATTTGTGTGTAATTTTCACTTAATTTTTGCTGAACTGCTTTTGCGTTCTGATCTAATCCTGTGATAATTTCGGCGGTTTCCTGTAATTTTGTTACTTGTTTTTAATTTCGCTGCTAGACTAATAGAGTTCTGGTCTTGTTCCTCTGCGTGTTCTTGTAATTTCTTTGAAATATGCTCCTCTAGTTTTAAGAAATTTTTCTCCATCCCTGACCGAAGGTCTTTAAAAACAACAAAATTTCCCTTTTTTTTTACTAGCGAGTGACAGGTATGCAAATAGAAATAGCTCAAAAGTCATTAATCACACTATTTGACACTAGTGTAACCAAAATTTTATACACAATAACAACCTTTCTTTATTTTCAAACTGACTGTACCAGCCTTTTCAACGATTCGTAGTTACAATGGAATTCTAAAAGCTCTAACAACAAATTTTCAGCTAATCCCTATCACTACAAGTATTATCTTATTAAAACGACGATGCTATCTTCTTAACTACTTACTATCGAAGCACTATAATTATGTACTCAAGCACTAATTATTCATTTATATAATAACTACAGTAATTTATATTACACAGGGTAATTTACATGAACAGTAGTTTATATCACATGTACGACTACCAAAGCTTTAAATTAGAACAAGTATAATAATCAAAGTATCCATCAGAAGTTATATCAAAGCTTCAATTATAGCTAACTTTTAATATTCATGACGGTAATTTATATACATTTCAATTGTACTAGTTAATTCGAGAACATACAGAAATTGTGCAAGTAACATTCTCGAGATTTCCTATTGTAATCTAAATAACTTTTGAATGCAAAACTCTTATACCTGTCAAACAAATCTATCTGTAAGATGAGGTGTCGAAGGGCCCATCAATTATTTTTGTGTACAACGTTTCGTTCACATTCTTATGTAATTATTCTGATCAGAGTCAGATCAAACAGCGCTACAGTATTGTCGTGGGATTGCGTTTATTCTAGTGTCGAAGCGTGGTTTCTCATCAATATTTTTGTAGTACATCCACTCCATCAAAAAACGGGCACCTTCCTTTTTAAAACACCTATTATATCTTGTAAAAATAAGACTTAATTAACAACAGAAACAAATGATATTGGTTAACTTATCACACACTTGTAATGTCACTTTATAATCGTATTCAATCAACACTGATCACACGAATTTCGCCAGTGTATTTAAGGTTATACACAGGGCAACACGGGAATCTGTTGATTTGAAACCGAACAGAGAGCAGTTGGCATGGAAGAGAGTAGGAACTGGCTTTTATTCCACACGTGTTGGTTTGTCATTACAGTTACAATCTCATGTGTTCGCATTCGATAAATTTAACACACATAACGCGTTTGGTTCGACACCATGTTTTTTTCCGGTGACGTTTCAATACAATATGGAAAAGCTTTCAACGATAATACAACTTTATAATGGGTTAAGAAAATTTAAACAATCGGTTCTGTTTTAAAAAAGAAACACCCGAGTCTGAACAAATGATTCGAATGCTTGACAATGTTGAAGAATGAAGTAAGGCGCAGCATTGTTTAAAAGTATTGAAAGTTCAACTGGATTTGAGAAGATAATCTTAAAAATAAATCTCATATTGTAAAAACGGAAGATCTAAGCGATGCACTTGTCGAGGGAAACGGATATCCACCATGAGGACTTTGTTGCAAGGATGCAAGTTCTTTTGTTGAAGAAACGTCATCGTTATCATTGGTGGGGCCCTCTTCCATCTAGCCGGAGTAGAATTAGCACAGCAGTTCGAAAATATGCTTCCGATGAATAAGATTTATCCTCTGCTGCAAGAACCATCGAGGAAAGCATAACCAGAAGGTTGTCAAATTTTGACAATCAAAAAATTATTTGGCCATAGTACATTCAGAATGCTAGACTAAGATAAATGTTTTGTAATCCACGGACACTTTTGACCAAGATAATTTTTAGTATTGCGATATGAATGTCGCCTAATGACGGCACTTGCCACATAACGAGGACAATTAATAGGAGTATATATATAATTACAAATCGTCTACCATAATTTAATGACTCAAGACTGTTCAAAAACAGTAGTATGGGTCATAAGAAAATATTCAAAATTAGGACACTTACCAGTTTTGGTAGAGTCTGAGAAGGTTTCACGTGTCCTTCTTTGGTGGATTTGTAAGAAGTCATTCATCTGTTATGCATGAGCAGTTCACCATACTAAAGTCGAAAACCATACAATTAAAGCATCTGATGGCTATTTTCTTTACCGTGGTGTATGAGAAAGCCAGACCAATCCTTACTTTTCCTTGTATTAGGAATTAAGCGTCAAGGACTTTGTTATACTGTCGCTAACATTTGACTTAAGTTCGTCTAGTTTATAAATTTTGCCCTATAGACTTCCAGTGATATTACTTAACCGTTTCCAGTACTTCTTATTTGCAAGTGGCAGACATGACTGCCCTTATGGGCATGGGAGATAAGTCTTCCATTTTGCAAACCCGCCTTGTTCTAAGTTTGGGGTCTGCATTAATTAGTTGTTTAATGTTTTGGACCGCCTTTATACTCCTTTCTAATGTGAGGAGGAGTTTGCTCCTAACTGAGATTGTTGTACCAAAAACTGGTTTTCTCCAGAAAGAAACGCTTGAAGCTGAACCAACGGTTCGAATGTCTGATAATGTTGAAAGAATGAGTGCAGCATTATTTAAGAGTCTTGGAGGTTAAGACCAAGTTGCATCGTTACCAATAAATTGCGAGTCTGAGGAATATCTTAGAAATGGATGCAGACGGTGTAGTTCTTAAATGAAATGGATATCCAGGGTGACAATGTTGTAGCAAGGATACAAAGTTCTTTTGGTAGAGGAACGTTATACACTCATTCTTATGATTAATAAGGCTCATTTCCACAGTTTCTGTTAATATAACTATATCATTCGCGCATATTCCGGCATTTAAATTCCTTTCTCCTTAAACTACAACCCGCCTCTTCTACTTCTGTGATTTATTTATTGCTTGCTCCATTTACGAGTTAAAACAGATTGGAAATAAAGAACATTCCTACCTTACACTCTTACATCACTATCCTATTTCTATTACAGTCGCTTGTTTCCACTATAATTATGAATTATCCACATAGCCTTGTAATTTATTTTTAGTTTTTCAAAAATCCTAAACATTGGCAAAAGTCTTACCTATATCAATAAAGGATACTGCTGTGTTTTTTTCTTACTCTCTTAGCCTTTCTACTAATGCCAAACCTTATTGTTAGGTGTACCACTGCGTTTTCTAAACCCAAACCCATTTTCTATTAACTTTTCCTCTACGTTGTTCTGTATCCTGTATTATATATTATTTTACTTAATATTTTTCAACAATGGCGCAAATCGCCAACGGCCCTAAAATTGTTCCTTTTCTTTGATCCTACTTTCTTTGGAAACAACGCTAATGGCCTTTGCAAAGTCTGAAGGTAGTTCGTTTTCCTTTTTCATATATGTAGTGTATCAGCTTATATGTGTCTTATGAGTCGCATCCCATAGCTCATTACTCTGCTGGCTTTTTAAAACTTTAGATGCTTGAGTGAATTAAAATTTCGTTCTCAAAATTTTGCATACTGCTTCTTCATCCTTTAACTCATATGTCTTGCTACTACTTCATTTGGAAATTACACTGAGGGTAGTTCGTTTCCTTTCTTCGTATATCCAGTCTAACAAAGTATTTTGTAGTGTGTCGCCTCCATAGCTCATTAATCTACTCGTTTTTAAACTTTGGATGCTTGAGTAAAGTTTGAAATTCCGTTCTCACAATTTTGCATGCTGCTTCCTCATCCTTTATTTCACATAAGTCTTCCGTTTCGGAAAATAGAAGAGTTTATGTATATCCGTCCTTTCATCCTCTTGCTATATTTTTTGTTTCTACTAACGTTTATAACCATTTTTTTAAGAAGGAAATTGTTGGTTAAATCAAATTGGAAGTAAGTATACAGGCGAGAAAAAAGAAAAAAAAATTAAAAATTGGACCAAGAATATTTATTAGCAAAATTAGATCGATTCTCAATTTTTAATAAGTCTTTGGTTCCATGCAGAATACAACATGTAAGTTGTTATTTTCTAATTTGGTTCAATTACAAGGCTAAATTCAACATTTTGTACCCACAATCTTGTACCAAACAAATAAGCTGATAAAAACCTGGTTCGTAGAGTGATAAACAGCAATTTAATCTTGCAGAAGTCCGTATAAACACCTAATTGTTCAAGAAATACCTCATGGCTTCCAACTTATTTCATACACACGGCGCGTGAACATTTAACCTTTGGTCTGATAAGACTTCCCCTGCTTGAACTGTTCTTGCAAGTAATTTGTTAAATCCGCTCACTTCCACATCATCTTCGAGGCAAGCAGGTAGGGAAGTCGTTGATGGTGAGATTTACAGTATAAAAACTTTGTGCCTTAATCGATTTTTATTACAGCGCAAACCCCCAGTAGGATTAACAACCACAAAACCCTATGGTGCTAACCACGACCATGAAACAGCCAGACAATAGGCCGTAGGAGCGGAACCCACTCGCTAGTATTCATGTACCCTCTAGCCGAGCAACACCTTTGACATCTTAGAGCGTATCCATCACGTACCACATTAGTCTGTGGTCGACGCCTTTTGTTATCCAGCTAAAACCTGTGCCTAACCAGCCTAAAGGTAGCCGCCAACAACTAGTGGTTAAAGGTGAGCAATTTTTGCTAGACCCCAAAAGGACCTATTAATTGTTTTTGCAACCCCGTTTCCCACAATGGCTATGTCTTGAGCCGCCAAGAAAATTTTAATCGTTCCAGTCTGTAAAACCTGGCACCTCACTGTTACAAATAAGAATCTTATATTGACAATTTGAATTTTTTATTAGGAGTATACTTTTTCTAGAAAGTAATAATTGCTCCAAATCTTGCATATTTGGAATTTTCAATAATAACCATTGTTTTGCTTAAGTTTGTTCGTGATTATCAGATCTGATGCTCAATTAAATCATAAAAAACAAAAATGTTGTTTAAATAATTTTTTTGATATCACTAACACATGTGAATTCATTTAATTTTCTTTATTGTTGGATAAAAGTTATTTGTTATATAATATATACCTTCTGATTTTAAAGCGTTCCATTTTCTAAAAAGGGTGAATTAAAAATTATAAATGATTCTCTTCGATATGGTTTTTCTATATCTACCCTAAATTAACATTTTTTTTAATACTTGTTAGATACAGTGGTGTCCAACTTCACGTTATTTAGTTTTCTGTTTCACGAAGAATATTTCAATCATGCCCTTTTGATGATCTCTTATGCGATAATAGCCAAGCTAGTCGCCGGCGCAGTAAGTTTTTATAGTTCCAAAAATGCGTAAAAAGTTCAAGTTCCTTTAAATTCGAATCGTTGTTCTATCTTCTTCCTAGGGGCTGAAGAAATAAATTTCCACATTAGCCCAGCACGGTTCCTGTCTAACAAATTTTAGAGCATCCCCTCCACATGCATTGAATCAATCATGTCTTTTGATTTTATTTGCGTAAATGTGACAAGTCCAACATGCCCAGCAACATGTCGGGCAACATATCGGACATACCAAATTACGCGAAAATGTCACATTTTACGCTATGCAGAATGAAGGGATTCGGACACGTCGGAAAGCCTTAGTAAAAGATTTAGCCAGGCCGAATCGTAGTCATAGGAAGTAATGGGACATTTTCTGGTTATTCCATGTCTGATATGATGTTACACATGTCACCCGACATGCGGTAATGATGTTTACCCAAACCCGACAATAAGACAAGCGATTGGTTTAATGCCGGGGGGAGTCGAGAGATATTCTAATCTATGTTAGAGAAGAACGTTGCGGAGACCTAACATAGATTACCCCGTGGCGCTGGCACTTGCCTCGGTCCATCGCATTCTCCAACTTCTTTGCCGCGCGTAACTTTTACAGGGCACTACACAATGTATTACCTGATTTCTTAATCTATCCTTAACTAATATTTAATTTATCTGAAATTTACAAATCGCCAATCATTTATCATGTTAAAAGAGGTATTAATGATCTTTAAACATTGCATTACCTACAGTTAATTGGCTTCTGATACATAACTCTAGGAAATTTTCATCCCTTTTACTTCCTACTGTTAAACCATACTCCCCTACTACTTTTCTCTCCCAATCTTGAGCTGCAGATCAACTAAAGTCTCCGATACTCATTTCTTTTCTAATGTCCAAAATAACCTCCTGATTTTAATTATACATTCTTTATTTCTTCATCCTCATGATGATGTTGGCATCAATACCTGAACTATCACTGTGTCTTTTGCTTTAGTGCCAAGTCTGACATCCTGTGGGTAACCTGACAAATATTTTTTATTTTCCAGTTATACTAAAAGCGATATCCGCATGACCACTATCTGTGGATGACCCTAAATCTTCCTAATCAAGAATTCCATTATCGAAAACCCAACTCTAACTAAATCTATTTTTAACTTAGTCATTTCTAACTTGAAATTCTTTAACTTCTCGACCCTCAAAAGACTTCGATCTATAGAGTATTCTCCTCGTGGGTAGTTGCTTTTCCCTCGTGGCCAAGAGTTCCATTCTGTCGACCACCTTACTTCACTTAACCCTATCAAATGTAGTTTTGACCTAACCATTTCTAACTTCAAATTCTGGAACGACCTTACCCTCAAAAGACTCCGAACGTGCCACACTTCGATTCATAGAGCATTCTTCCAGCTTGATGGTTGCGTTTTCCTCCTGATCAAATGTTTCATTCTGTGACCACCTTACTTTACTTAACACTATCATATGTACTTCTAGCCTAATCGTTTCTAACTTCAAATTCTCGAATGCTCCTACCTCAAAGTACTTCTAATGTACCACGTTTTGACTAGTAGAGTATTCTTCATTCTTAGTGCTGCTTTTTCCTCATGACTCAGAGTTCCATTCTGTCTACCACCTCACTTCACTTAACCTTACCAAATGTGGTTTTAATCTAACCACACATATCTTAAAATTCTCGAACATGCCTACCCTCAAAGGACTCTGAACGTAACCATGCTTTGATTCGTATTTTATCCTGCAGAATAGTTTGTTTTCTTCTCTTCTCTATTTCCTTCGTAACTTATGACTCCTTTTAGAATCTAAATAGAGACTGAAGTAGGCAGGATGGTGAGACTATGTCTCCAACCACTTGGAGTTCAAAGTTGTCTTCAGATTGTTACGTGCTGAGTGAATTAACCCACAACATACTTTTTCAATTATTGGATAACTCGTTTCCATTTTTTACTTTTTTGTTTAAAAATAAAGTAATTCCCTTTGTTTCTTGAATCCGGTCCTGTTTATTTTATAAATTATTAGTTACATTGTAGGATTATAATGATTTTAATGTGTGGAAACGTTAAGATACCGCTTGGAATTTTATCGCTCTCGGGAAATATGCTGTGAACACGCATTATCGAAGTGCCAAAGTTCTCTATTCCAATTGGTTGTAGTACATCAGCCAATTTCAATAAGTAAGTAGTGACGAATGAGAGATGATACGATAAAGGTAATTTACATAAACTTAAATTGATCACTTCAGTATCGTAGTTGGGAGGAGCAACTGCGTTTGCGAGATATGTTACCGCGTGTTGTAATGTAGTGCTCGTTTATCACTCTAACCTCCCATTCTTTTTCCTTTAGGACACTATCGGCAAGCACAACGTGAAAACTCTGTCGAGAACCGGATCACGAAAACCTGAGAAATCCACTCCGCTGCAGGAGGACATATTCTTAAGTGATGATCTGTTATAAGTCTCATACAGAAATGTACATGCTTGAACTATAAAATTTACTAAGTAAGGGTTTGGGGTTTGTAGCTATTGCAGCAAGGTTTGCTTTTTTTCTTTTAGAACTGCGTTTCTTGAAAAACACGTCAGTAGTTGTTTTACGTTGGTTTCCACCGAGAAGCATAAAAGGAGCTTTCATGCGATATTAAGGGTGAGGCAAGGAGAATTGCTTCAGTTAGTTGTCTCTTACGACAGGCAGGCAAATTCTTATGCCTATTGTATCTTGGCCCCGTCTTTCATTGGGCCAAAAATCGCTTTCTAACACAAAGTGTTGGGACAACTTAAATTTTAACGAATGTCACGCGGAAATTCTGAAAATCAGTACTTAACTAACACGCAACATCACTAATGAAAATGCAAGAACAAAAATTCAGTTCCTTGGATTTTTTCTTTCGTACCAAGAAGTAATTTGTAACTTGCTTGTCAAAACTTTCAAACAAGTTTTCTGTAGTATCATTTTCTTTGGAATTATTAATCGCCCACTATCGTAAACATTAAAAATTTTATATCCACATAAAATCACTTCTGCTTCAAATTGGATATCTTATAAATGTATATATCTGTAATGAAAGAGCACCCAAAAGATGCCGTCATGCACCCTCCTTATGCGCACACTTAAAATTCATAGCTCTGTCAAGCTGTGAAAGTGACAATTCAAAGCTATTGTATTATTATCTGTAACCAAAGCCTCCACAGGATTATTCACTTTATATTTATTACATAGGTATGAAAATAACCTACCTGAATTTTTTTACATGTGTGAATGTGAGCCTGCGTATGATGAATGATGGTTTCACGCTATATGTTTATCGGGAATTTACAGGAGTACAATATTAGGAAATTACGGGTTTTATTATATAAGCGATGCGTGTGCTTTGTATAGACTTTGAACGTGGCTATATGGAGCACAATTTAATTCTAAACAGGAAATAAAGCAATGGAAATTGAAATTCGTACAATAAATTTGACTTGCCAAAAGCTCTTTTGTAAGTAGGAGATTGATAGAACTGGCGCGTCATGCTCCTTGCTCTTGATCCCAGTTCACGGAGGATTATCCAGGAGCTAAGACGTGTATGTAATCCACTTCTTCTTGTGGAATCTAAATCTGTTAAGATTTTTGAAATTTGACAAACTTTTACTGAGTTTCAGCTCTTTTAAAACCCACATCTTAAGAATTTTGTTTAGATCCCAATTATACTGGTTGCCTTAAATCGAAAATTTCCTGTGGAATCTAAATCTATTACAACTTTTGAAATAGGGCAAACCTTTATCGAATTACAACTTTTTAAAACCTCCACATCAAGATTTTTGCACACATTAATATTTATCCTGGTTCCTGGGATGTTATATACAGGACTGATCTTGTTTTGAAAATTCTAAGAGATTTAAATTTTAGAGGAGATTGCCAAACGAAAAAGCAAATACACTCTGTATAATAAGCGTATTGTAAATACATAGCCATTAATGAATAATAGCGAAAACACAAATTTAGGCCGTGATTGTAAATAATCACTCTACGATAAATACAAAGCCATTTATTTTCACTTACTAATTAACAATACATTTCTTATGCATATAAAAATGCTGTAAATAGCATAAAATAGTGCTAGTTTTACACATTTTGCGTAAGAAACTACAATCAATCTTGTTAAAAACTAACGCTTTAATCTTAATTTTGTGTATTAAAACACGTTTTGACTTTTGTATTACATAAATTCTTCTTTAAGGTTCGAGATTAAAGAAGAATTTTCGAGAGAATACGTCAATTTGGTATAAACATTTATCCGAAGAGGCGGCTGGAACATTAAAAACCCATAAAATGTGATAAAAATTTAGATAAGAACGCGGTTTAATAACCTTACGTATTAGTAAGGGAGACCGCGGACCATTAACTATAGGTATTAGAAAAAGACGGGCAGCGCACTTAAATCAACACTAACGAGGTAATAAAACGCGGCGATTTGAACGCTAATGAGAAATTCCCAGATATTTTGCATTGTTATGGTGTACCATATTCCATGCGAAACTCATGCATTCTAGGCGGACTTACGTAATCAAAATAAATTATATATAAACAGAAGCAATCGACATTGAAAATCAATTAATAAATTCGCGTCGACCAAGCAATATGTAAAGAATTTCGAAGCTGTTGTTTTGAGTATGCAGTACGCATACCGTAGCTTAATAATTAAAATGGAACAGTAAATAAAGAAGTAATTTTTAAAGGTCACCTGTATATAATTATGAAAGTTGTTAAAGGAGTTATTTGATCCTGTAATATACAATAAAGATGGAAAATTCCTCAAGATAAAAAACTACTTTAAAAATGTAATTGAATAATTAAACCGAGGATGCACATTGGTTTCTAAATGGAAATGTAATTAATATAGAAATCTTGTAAACTGATTTTGAACGTAAACTTAAAAATAGAAGCCGAAGATACTTAATACTGTTAATTACCAATTGGAGAAGCGCTTTGTAAATTTTTGCAAATATTACTTTTAAAGTATTGTTTGTAACTGATATTTGGGTATATGTCATTGTAGTTTAAGACAATAGGTCTTAAACCTATAATTATTTTTTTTTGTAAAGATATTTACCAGAGTTAGTCGTGAGTTAGTCAATGATTTTTTGACCAAACAAACCTTACACGCGTGGGAATCAAAACAGGTAAACTATCCATAAGAGATGATGAAAAGTGAAGTAGAAACATAAACCCTTTACATTTCTATTATGTACAACTCAAGACATTTTATTCACATATCGGTTCATTACTGTCCTTACCCCTTTCTACAGTTTCATGTAGTCTAGTTTTAATGCCTTTCATAAATATCTACTATAACCAATTGTTTTCGAAAAAATAGGTATTTAACTTTAAATACACGTGTACAAATCGGGCCGCCTACTAATATTACTGTAACAATTTTTAAGCAAAGTTAGTAAGCGTAGGTCAATTATATTTTCGGAAAGCTTTTTGTTTGGTGTTATATACATATTTTGTGTTTTTATTGAAATTTGAAACGTTATACAGGTTTTTTTTAATTCTTCCTGAAACAATGTGTTCTTCATTTGAAGAAAGGACTGACTTGTTATGATTATACGGAGAGGCTCAAAAAATGGAAGAATGGTGGTACAGTTGTACGAACAAAAATTCCCTTACCGTCGAACACCTGAGTAGGTGGTATGCGGGGCGTCTGGACCACCTCCGCCGCCACATCCCTCCATCACCACCTCACAACCCTCCACCTCCACATCCCTCCACCTCCATATCCTTCCACCTCTACCTCCACATTCCTCCTCCACCTTCGCATCCCTTCACCTCAACATCCCTCCACTTTCCCCTGCACCTACCATCACCTTCATCTCCCTACACATCTACCTCCATCCACCTCCAAATCCCCCACCTCCACCTCTACATGCCTGCACCTCCACCTCCATCACGCTGCACCACCCCAACCCCTTAGAAAAAAATTTTATTCGAAGAGGGATTCGGATCCGTGCTGTCCGCATGCAAAGCAAATACCTTGACCTACTACACTATCAAACATTCAAAATTATTACAAGCAACATCTCGTATTATTGTTTAATACACAAATTCCATTTTATTTAAAGATTATTTAAAGATTAACTTAAGAGTGCATTTAAATATGAAAAAATTTCAGGATGATTAAGAAACGGAACTTTCTTTTAATTACGTGGAGGTGGTGGTGGAGAGCGGAGGTGGAGAGCGAATGTGGAGAGGTGGAGAGCGGATGTGGAGGTGTAGGTGCTACCATCTTAAACCTAAGAATATAAACAACGATTTAATACATTTATGAATAATAATTTTTGCTGGTGTGGACGTTACAAATAAGTAAAACAACTTTCATAAGTGATTAACAATTCTCGCACCTTGTTTCTCTTATTAAGCACTTTTTTCAACTAAGTAAGTGCCTGGAGAATTCGTAACCTGCAGCTTCTCCCTGTTAAAGGTATCCAAGATTGGTTTGTTGTTTACATTTTTCCTACAATAGTAAAAAGTTTCCCACGTTGCATCTTTGAACCCATTCCATTTAATCAGAAATTCTCGACTCCTTGTTTCGCTTCTTACGCATTTTTTCAACTAAATAAGTGTTTGAAGAACTCGTAACCTGCAGCTCCTCACCGTACAAGGCACCCGAGATTGGTTTACTATTTAAATCCTGAAGGAAATAAGTAATAATAATAATAATTCCGTCGTCCAGTTGGGTAAAACCCATTTATCAAAAACAGTGATATATTTAGATATTCCCAATACATCTCCAATTTTAAACAAGTTCCTTTGAATTGTGACTCCACTATCTGCAAACAGTTTAACCTTTTCTGAATGTGCGAATTAAAAAAATATAATAACCCAAACAACGCTTATACTAAAACATTAAAAGGGTTCCACTTATTCTACCGGTCTACCGGGTTCTTGAATTTCAACAATTTAAATACAAGCCTTTGCGCTCAAACATTAAACTTTTTCGAGAAGGACTTTTATAAATTGATGAATAACTCTATTTTTGGAAAAACCATGAAAAACGTTGATAAGCGTGTAGACATCAAGATTGTTACGAGATGGTCAACGGTTGAGTGCAAGCAGTTTAATTGCTAAACCAACCTTTAAGATGTGTGCTGTTCTTGAAGAAGATTTGACAATTATTTAAATGCTTGTAATACGAGGTATGGCAATTAAATAACCAGAATTTTTAATTTTAAAACATTTATTTAGTATTTACAATGATTTATCGACCCATGCCTTCACAGTATTCTCCTCCTAGTCTAACACACTAACTGGAAGCACCCCTGAAAGTCTCCAAAAGTTGAACTCTTCAACACCGACGTTACGGCACGTTGAATGTCCTCCAAATTCTCATAGCAATGTCCTCTCATTGGTTCCTTCAACTTTGGAAATAGTCAGAAGTCCAGTGAGCCATATGAGGGCTGTGCGGGGACTAGGGGAGCGTTGTTATGTTCCTACTGCTCAAAATCTATTTAACTTTTAATGATGTGTGAACAGGCGCGTTGTAATGGTGAGGGATCCAACCATTTTTGGCTAATTCCGGCCTCACACGAGACATTCTATGACACAATCGCTTAAGAACTTCAATATAAAATACCGAAGTTACCGTTTGATCAATAGGAAGAACTTCTCGATGCACAATACCCCTAATATCGAAGAAACAGTTGAGCATTGTCTTGATTTGGCTTAGAGACATCCGGGCTTTTGTGAGACGTTCTCCGTTCTCTTCAACCCATTGTTTGCTCTGCCGACGAGTCTCAGGGTCATATTTATATATCCAGCTTTCATCTGAAGTGATAATCGAATTCATCCACTCACGCCCTGTCTGCTAGAGGTGGGCATGTATACCTGTATCATTACTGGATTTACTCTAATCAGTACTCTTTCCTTCTTTTGCAAGTAGTTTCCTACACAGTGTCATATCCTTTTCTCACAACTGTACCCACCCCCGAATTTCCTTCCTCTGATCCTGTATGAATTACCCTAAAGTCTCCGCTCCAAAAATCCTCCGCCTCTGGTCACCGAACTTCTCTAATCCCTACTATATCTAATGCTAACCTATCCATTTCAATTTTCAAGTTCTCTAGTTTCCCTACTTGCTTTATATTTCTGACATTCCATGCTCCGACTCACAGGACGCTCCCGATTCTTCCTTTATATTATTCGATCACATTCTACGAAGTAGTCCTCTCCAGAAGATCCAAATGGGAGACTATTTTAATTTCGGAATCTTAAATAAAATTTAAGTATGCTGTGTACTTGGGAGGTAATGTGTTTGTTTCCCGTTGCCTTCCACATCGCAGTAGTGTCTTAGAATGCCATACCGACCCCTATGGTCTCTGCCAATCTAAGTACCGAAAGAGCTGCTGCCCACATTCGGGGACCTGCCTTATTCTGCTTCCTCACTAAAGACCCCACTAATTTGGTTAAACCTTTAGTACGACTAACTGGAACACTCAACCGTTCCACCCGTTCCATTAATCTAGAATTTCTTCAAGGTGCAGATCCATTCGGAGTGAAGTATGAACCATATATAATACAAAATAATTTTACCTTAGATTAAAATGTAGTAACCTAAAAATTATATTTCTTAAAGGAAATTGCCTAATCCTATTAGTGCGATTTTCTAATACAGAAACTATTAAAATGAATATGATTATAAATATTTCCAAGGAACGTCACTGCTTTAAATAAAGATGGCGAAATATACCAATATCTGAGAGAGACGTTTTCCAGACTAAGTGAGGCAAAATAAAAGAAGAAATTCTTATTGGAAGCAAATTCGTCACATCATAAAGAACAGTGTATTCGAGTCAAAACTGACCGAGATTGAGGCCGCTGCATGAGTATCATTTAAAAACATGTGTTCCAATTTCTTGGGAAATACAAAGACAAAAAATTACGAAGAATGCATCTTTTAATTTTCACATACAGAAATATGGGTTGCAACATGACTTTAAAAATTCATTTTCTCCATTCGCATTTGGACCTTTTGCCTGCAAATCTAGGATCTGTAAGTGACAATCATGGTGAAAGGTTTCACAAAGACACTACGTATTGTGAAAACCGATATCAAGAGAAGTGGAGCCCCACAATGCTCGCAGATTATTGTTGGAGCCTAATCAGGGATGCTCCAGAGATACCCTATAAACGAAAATCACATGCGAAAAGTTTTGAGATTCGGTAATGTCGTGGTAGGCATAATGTGCATTATAGTAAATGTATACATTACATAATAAAAGGTCTACTATAAAAATATGAATAACTTTTGACTAGAGGGCGATTGAAAATTCTGTTAAGAGATTCGTAATCCTATAAGAAACATCCATAGTACATTAGGAAACACAAAAATTTATAATTTATGTTCAGTGTTATTTAAGGATTTTTGTTTCATTTAATTTTTGTTGTTATCTTAATTAGTTAAAAAAATAAAACTGAAATACATCCCATATTTTATGATAACATTGTACTTATCAGACTGCCTTTCTGAAAATCAGATTCTCTAATAAGATACAAAAATGTATCACCACACATTCAGTTTCTTGGCCGCGTTCTTCCACAAGAAGTTAATTAATATACCCTTGTCCAAACTTTCAAACAAGTTTTTTATAGTCCTCATTTTTTTATTACTTATACACTAGAAGATGGAATTATATACCGCTCATCGCCATAAATGTTAAAATTTTTATACGCTCATACAAAACATTTATTTGTATATTTTATATATGCATATTTTTAGTGAAAGGGTACCCATATAGATGCCGTCTTGCAACCCTCCTCATGCGCCCACTTAAAATTCATAGCTCTGTCAAACTGTGAAGGTGACAATTCAAAGCTATTGTATTATCTGGTACCAATGCCCCCCACAGGATTATACACTTTATATTTATTATATAGGTATGAAATAACCTACCTGCATTTTTTACATGTGTTAATGTGAAGCTTTTGTATTATAGGTTAGGGTTTCACGGTACATGTCTAACATGAATTTACAATAGCACAAATATGGGTAATTGCGGTTTTTTCCGATGTGTGTACGTGTGTGTTAAATGGTTTGAGCACAGCTGCAAGGAGTACAATTTAATTCTAAAACATCAGCGCAATGGAAATTAAGATTCGAACAATGAGTTTGAATTACAAAAAGCTGTTTTATCGACTCCAAACATTGTTTATTATAATAGGAACAAAGCTCACTTGAACTATTAAATACGAAAACAATGCAGCTATAAACGTGCTTCTAACAAGAGCGAGGGCGCTATAAATTACTAAACAAATATGTTTTAAAGGCTGCTTGAAATATCTTTATATACATAATCTACGATTATACTACTATGTTGTAAAGAAGGAGATAACGGGTACATTTACAGCGTTATAGCCATAAAATTTACATACTACCTGTGAAATATACACAATTCTTGTACGACTAACGATTTAAATAAAAATTAGCCGAAAAAAAGAATCTTGACGGTCATAATGAAGAAAATAAGACTCGACGATCTTTGCTCAAGCGCTAACTAATCATTTGCACTTACTTTTTAAGAATGTGTAATTCCGTAGGAATTTTACCTGTTTTAGAAATCGCAAAGCTTGAAGCCTTGTATTCTCCAATAGGTCGGTGATGTCGTAGCAATACTTACAAGGGCAGTGTCCGTAACAAATATACCATTATCAGCAACCCTTTTACCTGCTTGGAAATATTTGTGTGTATTTTTCAGGTTCTCTTTACCAGTGGTTAAAGTGCAAACTTTGTGAGTTGTGGCCCTTTGAAAAGTTGTATTAACATCATTTTCAAATATTCATTTAATACAGGTGGGTTTCTCACTGGGTGCTTGGCATGAGTTTATGAACGAAAATGATTGCTGTGATTTAATAATCTTTGTGACTCATCATCATTAGGTCTTCAGTCCTGGAACTGGTAAGACGCATACCCTCATTGTTTCCTATTCTGAACTAACCTACACATTTGCCTGAAATTTGCAGTCTGTATCTATCACTATCTGATCTAGGTCTACATCTACCTCCTTTATCCTATCTCTGCTTGTAATATATCCCATACTACTCCCCAAAAATGCCTTAGAACGTATTTTGCCCTTCTATTTCTCCTATTTTTTTTTCCACAGATATCCTTGTTCCCCTACATTTCTATATACTATTTGTAATTAACTTTGTCGGTCCTTGCTATCATCCTCATACATCTGAAGCACAGCATTTCTAAAGGCTGCTAGCGTTTTTCTGTCATCTTTTCCTACTGCCTGTATTTCATAGGCATACTGTGCTGTACTCCACACATAAGCTTCGAACAATTTTATGCTTGTTTCTATGTTTGTTGTCCTTCATCATAGGCGCTGTTCTTTCTTCTTAGATGCACTTCGGTCCCCTTCTATTGTTTTACAATTATAGACCCTTTTTCTTCGACATTCAGTGGTTGTGAAGGGAGGTAAGCAGCCTGAGGCTGCCAAGTTCCAACACTTGAACATTTACGGATTTAATATTTTTTCCAATATATCTTTTCGTACAGTCAACATTAGTTGCAGATATTTCACAACCAACACCTGTAGTTGTTTATAATAATCATCAGATTTATCTGCGCTTATTTTTTCGTCTTTAGGTTTTCCGTCTCAAAACTGGTTGGACACGCACCTGCACTTATTTATATTCTGCGCTAGAATACATAGTTCCCTGAAATTCTCACACAGCGTGTATACAGCTCGGTTTCCCTTCTATTGTTTCCTAATTTTATACCCTATTTCATCGAGATTCAGTGAAGGGGATTAAGCAGCCTGTGGCTGCCAAGACCCCCAACACTAAGAAATTTGCTGAATAAATACTTTTCCAGTAAATCCTTTCACACAATTAACATTATTCGAGAATATTGCCCAACAATACTTATAGTTGCTTAAAATAATCATCACGTTTAAGTAGAGTTATTTTTTCGTCATTAATTTATCCATGGTTGGATGCGTACCTCGATTGATTTCTATTCTGAGCTAGCCTACACATTTACCTGAAATTCCTACAGCCTACATTTTTCACTATCTGTGTGCAGTAGTCTAACTTAGGTCTACCTCTACTCTCTTTTTTCCTATCTTTGCTTCTAATATATTCCGCACTATTCCCTCATGCCGTAGTATGTGACCTATCATCCTATCGCTCATATTTTTTACCGTTTTCCACATATTTCTTTCTTCCCCTACCATTTTTAGTACCTCTTCGTTCTTAACTTTGTCTGTCCATGATACCTTCAACATACGTCTGTAGCACCACATTTCAAAAGCTTTTACCTTTTTTCTTGTCCACTTCCCCTACTGTTCAGGCTTTACAGCCGTCCAGTGCTGTGTTCCACACATATGTTTTAAGCAATCTTTTCCTTGTTTCTATGTTTGTTGTCTTTGTACACAGTAGTTGCTTTTTCTTGTTAAATGTAGCACGACCTTGTGCTAATCTTTGTTTTATATCTTTTGCGCTTTTCCCATCTTGCGTCATTTGGCTTCATAGGTAGCAGAAATCCTTAACCTCTTGTAAGTTCGTGTTACATATTTGTATTCTTGTTTTTTATTTATTTTCCCCTCCTTTGCATACTAGTACTTTAGTTTTAGTTTTGTTAATTTTCATGCCGTATCTCTCTATTAGAACCGTTTCCATTTCATTAAGCGCAGCTTCTAACTCTTCCTTGCTAGATGTTAATACCGCTATATCATCTGCAAATCTAAGCATATCAATTTTTTGTCCCTACATAGTAATTACAAATGTCTTCCTGCATTTGACAGTATTCATTGCCTCTTCAATGTACAAGTTAAAAATTAATGGGGATAGGGCACATCCCTGTCTCACCCCATTCCTAATGTTTACTTCTCTACATTCTTGTTCTAATTTTATTACTGCTGTTTGTTGCTCTTTGTATAAGCTATGTACTATTCATCTATCCCTATAACTCATTCCATTTTTTTTTGAGTATTTAGAACACTTTTTTCCATTTTACATTGTCGAATGCTTTTTCCAGATCTACAAACCCTATATACACGCTTTCCCCTTTTCTATTGTTTTCTCCATGATCACTCTCAGAGCTAAAATAGCCTCCCGTGTTCCCCTGTTCCGCCTAAACCCAAATTGGTCTTCTACTAGTATTTCTTCAGCTCGTTTTTCCATTCGTCTTTGTACAATTCTAGTTATTATTTTTGATACGTGTGCCGTCAAACTTATTGTTCGAAAATTTTCACATCTATCGGCGCCTTTCTTTTTTGGTATAGTTACTATGATGTTACGTTTGAAATCTTTGGGTATATCGCCTGTCTCATACATACCGCTTACAAGTTGGAAGAGACGTTCTGTTACTGCTTGTCTAGCGGCTTTTAGAGTTTCTACTTGTACCTTATCTGTACCAGGCGTCTTACCATTTTTCAGACCCTTTAATGCTAATTCAAACTCAACTCTAAGTATAGGATATCCCGTCATCATTTTCAATGTTTGATTCCTGTTCTAATGCAGTTTGTTCCTGTTTTACAAATAACTTCCCTATATATTCTTGTCATCTAACCACTTTCTCTACATTTTCTATAATGACGTTTCCTCCCGCGTCCCTTATATTTTTGCTATACGGTTTTATATCCCTAAAATTGATTCTAATTAGTTTGTATGCTTCATCTGTCTTTCCTACTTCCATCTTAGTTTGTACCTCTTTGCACTTTTCATCAATCCATTGTTCTTTAGCTTTCCTGCATTTGCGAATAATTTCCCATTTTATGGCTTTGTATCTCTGTTTTCCTGTTTCGTCTTATTTATTTTTGTATCTTCGTCTTTCTTCTATTGAATTCAGAATATCTTTTGTTATCCATGGTTTATTATTTTCTTTTTGTGTGTACCCCAGAATATCTCTGGTCGTCATGTCTAGGCTAGATTTAATGTTATTCCATTTTGTGTCTACTTCCTTAGCATCAGATATTTTCTCGATATCTTTGAGCAATTCATTTGACTTTTTTTCGAATCTTTCTTAAATATCTTTATCTTTTAGTTTCTCTAAGTCAAAGTGCCTTTTTCCGTTTTATTTTTTTCAAATTTTAAATTTAAGTGCGGCCTTCATAATTACGATGTTGTGGTCAGAGTCTGTCTATATCTGCTTCTGGGTAGTTTCTACAGTCTTTTACTTGATTCCTAAACCGTTGTCTAACATTAATGTAATCTATTTGATATCTTCCTATATCTCCTGGCATCTTCCACGTGTATCGTCTTCTAGCATGATGTTGAAATAATGTATTTGTGATGATTAAATTGTTCTTGTCGCAAAATTCTACCAGCCTATTTCCCCTGTCATTTCTCGTGCCTAAACCAAATAAACCTACTATTGCTCCTTCCCTACCATCACCCACCACTGCATTGAAATTCCCCGTAATTATTAAATGTTTATGTCCTTTTACGTATCTCAATATGTCTTCGATATCTTTGTAGATCACTTCTACCTCTTCGTCATTGTAGCTAGAGGTGGGCATGTATACTTGTATTATTAATGTGTTTACCGTTTTAGATTTTACTCTAACCATAAGTACTCTTTCGTTCTTTTGTAAGTAATTTTTTACAGGGTATCCTATTTTTTTCCGCATAACTATCCCCTCACCCTAATTTTCTTCCTCTGCTCCTGTATGAATTACCCTGAAGTCTCCACTCCAAAAATACCCCGCCTCTGGCCACCGAACTTCGCTGATCCCTACTATGTCTAGTGCTAACCTATTCATTTCAATTTTCAGGTTGTCTAGCTTACCTACTTGCTTCATACTTCTAACATTCCACGCTCCGACTCGCAAAATGTTCCGACTCTCATTCTGAACTCTCAGATCGCATCCTCCAAAGTAGTGTCCTCCCGAAGATCCCAATGGGGGATTATTTTAACTCCGGAATCTTTTACCCCAGAGAATGCCATAATTTTATTATAATTTAGGAACGCTGTGTGCTTGGGAGGTAATGTGGTGTTTTTCCGTTGCCTTCCATATCGCAGTAGTGTGTCTTAGAATGCTATACTGACCCCTATAGTCTCTGCCAATTCACTAACGACCCTACTACTTTGGTTGGACCTGTAGTTTGGCTCTTTAGCACATTAGAACACGCAAGCCATTTCACCTAGTAATCTAGAACTTCGGCAAGGTGCAGGTCCATTCGAAATGGCTTTATGTGACTATATTATTGAAATTGCACTCTGTGAAAAATTGCACGAATGGTTTTTGTTTTATTCTAAGGGTACAATAATTACTTATGTTAACGCGCGAGGTGTCTTATAATTTTATATATCGATTTACCTCAGCCGTTCTATTATTCTATAAGTGTCATTTCTACTCTTCAACGAAGTGGACTGCATGGCTATTTATTGGACGTGTTACGTACACACAATCACATTCGGAAACACCAATGACTTAACTCACTTTACCGAACCAACAAACGTTTCTCTTCAATGTCTATGAGCAAGTTTCGATCATTTAGTGCAGGCGCTATAGGTAGTTGAGTATACAAAATGTGAGGACCGGCAACTATGGTCGGATTCTTATACCTGAAACCCCAAACAATGACAAAACACATCTTGCCACCAGCTATGATGGTCCCTTCCTGCTCCCTTTACATCCCCTCTTCGCGCCAACAGTAAGCATAGCGCGCTTAGGTATTCAGTGTGTTTCTGCATTTATCGGCGTTTAAACGTTTTGTTATTAAGTCGTGTTAGTTGTATACGCATAAAATAATTTGATTTTCGTTATTTTTGAGTGTCTGTTTAAACTGTGCTGTATTGAAAAACATTAGAAATGTCGCTGGAAGTGATTAATTTGAAAAGAAAAGACGAAACGAACAGTTTTGTTTATTTTGTGATAAACCAAATGATTTAGTTAAAGAACCAAGGTCAAGCACGCTGCTTAATATTACAAAAGCAGCAGATAGAAGAAAAGACAACATTAGTGAAAAGTTTTCAAAACTGTATAATCCAGACTCCACAAGACAAAACTTTTCATGGCACCAAGACTGTTTAGCTACCTATTTAAGTGAAGAGAAAATACGGCGTCGAGAAATTGCGTTGTGTAAGGAAGAGGAAAAGAAGAGTCTGCTTCAACTTCCGAAGCAAGCGTAGGGCTACGTTCTCGAAAATCTCGTTCGTCATCAAGGACACCTGCAGAAGTAAATAAACCGTCGAAGTGCTTAATTTGTGGAAAATTAACGAGGAACAAAGATAAGCAGCTGTATTTGTGTTCCGAAATTTCAGCAGCGGAACAAATTTTAAATACTGCGCGCAGTAAAGAAGACCATGTTTTACCCAACTTAGTACTTGTCAACGACCTGAAGATTTATTTGCTATCGAAGTGAGGTATCACAAATATTGCTACCGTGATTATTTAAGAAGGCCGAGAAATTCTACAAAACCAGTAGGCCGACCTTCAAATCAAATCCCTCGAGAAATGCTTCACGATGCATTTGACAAACTCATAGATGAAATTAAAGATAAGTTTTCAACTCATTGTTTTGAAGTGCAGTTCTTAGCTCAGCGACTCACTGTACTTACAAACATAGAAGATGCTGTGATCGAGAACCGTCTAGTGAAATCACTACTTATTGATAAATTTGGTGAAAACATTTTATTTTCTTACCCAACTGATAGATCACAATCTTCATTAGTGTTTATGGGAAATATACCATTGGCGGAAATAATAGAACATGTTCGTAGCATCAATTCAAAAAACTACATCATTCAGAGTGCAAAAGCATTGCGTCAAGAACTATTAAAAACAGAACTAATACCTAGTGGCTATTTACGTGATGAAAATTTGCTCCAAAAATTCTTAGAAAATGGAACATTGCCACAAACATGGGAGATTTTTCTGCAAGCTTTGTTTAATGCAAAACCAAAATTGAGCAATAACTATTATAGAAGAGCATTATCTGTGTTCTATGACATATTTTTTACGGTTACTGAGAAACAGACACCAAAACATATAGCTTTAGCTGAATCAATTCATCACTTGACTAGATCAAAACAGTTGATAAGTATATTGAATAAGTTTGGACATTGCATCAGCTATAAAGCATTACAGCAGCTTGATTTAGAAGTAATAATTTCAATTGCGTGTGAAGATGCAGAAAACAATTTGCTTATTCCTAAGAATATAGTGAAAAATTCATCGTTATTTCTTCATGGCGCTATTGACAACAATGACTTCAATGAAGAAACATTAAGCGGTAAAGACTCTACCCATGTAACAGCAATGGTAGTTTATCAAGAAAAAAAATCCTATCGAGAACGAAATAAATCTCGTTAAATTGAAACCTACAGCTGAACAGTTTGAGTATGATTTGAAAACCTTACATTCTCAAGAAATTCATCACTTCACAGCAAGTATGGAGCCCTCAATATCTAATTATGTTAATAGCAGTTGTCTATTAACTTTCACTCACAGTTACACACAATTTGATACTTTGCTCTGGGTTTTATGTAGATTGCAACATGATCAATTATTGAACAACTTTTGTCGACCATTGAAGAACTCGATACCAGGATGGACTCCATTCCAACAATTACTATCATGTGAGAATTCTCCTATATCTACAATTGGATTTAGCCCGGTAATTCCTCAGCCACCTACTTCAAAAGATGTTGTGTATACTGCCATGAGAAATTTTGTAAACTTATGTCAATCATTAAATAAAAATATAGCTGTTCTTTCATGCGACATGTCTATTTACCTGATAGCAAAAAATATCCAACAGAGTAGTCAAGAATTTGAGGGATTGATATTAAGAATTGGAACATTTCATCTACAAAAAAAATTTCTTACGATGTTTGGGCCAATATATAGAAGGAAGTGGACTCGACAGCATTCTTATCGAAGCCAATGTTTATGGTGTTAATACTTTGGCATCAATTCTTAAAGGTACTCAGTACAACAGAGGCATTAGAGCACATAAACTTATGTATGAAGCATTGAGAAGCATACAGTTTACAGAATTTATTGATTACATGAATTTATCTGAAGATGAGACTTTTAATGAGCAATTACAGCAATTGAATATCTGTCTTCAAGAGATAAGAGAGGTAACAGTAGATAAGGATCGTACCAGTTTAAGTGATAAATATAACCATCATAAAACTATAATTGAAACTTTTTTACAATTTTTCAAAATTTTTAAATAATATGAGCACTGAAAACGAACTATTCAAATATTTAAATAATTACTGTGAACAGATAGAAATTCTTTTGAATTCAATTATGGCTGACAGAAGTAATAACTATGAGTTACATTTATTAACTACTCGACAATTTTTACCTTATTTCTTTTCTATGAATCACACAAATTATATTCGTGGGGTGACACTTTACTTACAAGATATGTTACAACTACCTCCAGACGTTATATATGATATGAAGAGAGGAATGCATGCCGTCAAGCGAACTCCAGGAACATTCAATGCAGTTGGCTGTGACTTAGCACTAGAACAGTCTCAGAACCGATCTTCTGCAGTGACTGGAGGCTTAATTGGTATCACTAAAATGAAGAAGCAATGCAAAGATGGTTGCTTCTGTATCCTTTAAAAAATAGCGTTCACTCAATGCTTTCTTCATACCTTGGAATACAATCTGACACTACAGGTGACATTAATAGTCATAATGAATGGACACAATCGAGAATTAATACGGACGAAAAGGATGTTGAAAATATCATTAAATGTTTCAAAGCCTGCAATCCATTTAATAGTAGTGGGGATTGTGTGCTTCGCAATATTTTCACAGGTCAACTTGCTGAAGAATCAAGTGCGCGATGCTTAATTAATGTTAAAGAAAATGGGGAGACTCTATTAAATACATACGAAAATGAAAGATTGTTCAAGAAAACTAAGAAATTATCGGATCCTATACAAAAAACTAAATTTTACAACTTTGAAGATATTCCTGCGAAAACAAACAAAAATACTTCCAACAAAAAATTGCAAGACGTAACAGACATAACAATTTTCCAAAAATCAATCTTGGTGGCTTCTCAACGTGGATTTGATACAAAGATATTAGCATCGTATGAGGTATTGGATTACTGCAAATATTTCTTTGACAATGACGGATTTTACAGGAAGTCACCAAAATCACAACTCGTCGTTGAAATTCAAAAAAACTATAACTGTGGTACAACCTCTCAGCAAGATATAATAAATTTAAATACTTTTAAAATTTATATTGTTGATGGTATGGCACTTGTTCACAAAATTCAGTTGAATAAGTTCAATACTTTTGGTGATTTTGCCGAAGCTTTCTTCAAAATAATTATGCAATTTTTACGTTGCCTGACGTGAAGAGGATAGATGTAATTTTCGATAGATATGACGACATTTCTATAAAGTTTTTGGAGTCAAACTTACGGAGTAAAGGCCGAATTATTAAAAATATCATAATTTCAAGTCATTCAACAAAAATTCCTACTGATTGTAAAGCTTTTCTTGCAAACATTCAAAATAAATTACAACTTGTTCGATTTCTTTGCACTAATGCTCCAAAATATGCACACGTTAAAGAAGACTGCGAGATGTACATTTGTGGAGGATTCGACGATCCAACTAAATGTTTCAAGTTACAAGGGTCTTTATTTTGTGAGGTACTTGAATTACAATCAAACCACTTAGAAGCTGATTCAAGAATGTTTTGCCACATATTTCACGCAGTAAGGATTCAATCTGCTCATATTATTATAATCAGCGCTGATACAGATGTATTTGTCTTGGCAATTTATTTCTGGAAATACTTAGCAAATATCGGGTGTCTTGGTCTATGGTTCGACGGTTCTCATACAAAGAAATATTTTCTAGGATGCCATTTAGCTGCTGAATCCCTGGGTGAAAGAATATGCGATATATTACCAGCATTACATGCTATAAGTGGTTGCGACACTACTAGCAGATTTGGCAGTAAAATGCAATGCTTGAAAGCTGCGTCTGAAGATTATGTACAAACAGCTCTTATGTCAATGGGAAACCTTGACCTAAATAATGAGCAATTGAAACAGTTAGAAATAGTTTGCACTTATTTTTTTTCACAAAAAAAATTATTTGCTGATGAACTCAGATATAAACTGATTTCTCAAAACATAGGTTTCGGTTTTAATTTAATGAAAGTGATATGCACATCAGATGCTTTGCATTTGCATTTATTAAGTGCAACAGTACAAACATTTATTTGGAAAATTCTCATCAAACACAATTACACCCCATTGATTATTGCTTATATGGTTATGAAAAGCTGAATGGTGACTTACGTCCACGACAAATGACTAAGCCGTCTTTACCAGAGTCTTTAATTCAACCTTGTAAATGTATTGCAAATTGTCGCACAATGTCTTGCAGTTGCAAAAATCAGAATTATTTTGTATTTCTTTATGTAAATGTATTAATAACAATTGTCTAAATATAAATGAGTAATTGTTTGCCCACTTTAAGTATATTTTGTTTAAATTCACTGGTTTTTATATGACTTTTTATTAATAAAAAGATTTTATTACTTTTGTTTTTTCAACAATCCATCCACACTTCAACCATTAGAAAAAACTATAAATTATTACCGAAATAATTATAAAAATGATTTTATAACATGTACTCAATACATTTCCTTTACAAATAAGAGTAGAGGGGGTAAACAAAAAATGGACCAAAAAATTGACCGGCAAGATCCGCATTATTAATCTTCGACCTTTTCTTAACTCAAATCCATTGGTGGAATTCGGTCCTCACATTTTGCATACTCACTTACCTCTAGCGCCCGGTCTAATTACCCCTTTAGTCCAACTTAATTTCCACAGGCACAGAGGAGGTTTATGACAGGATATAACGGGACAAGGGATGACAGCCTTGCTATTTTATTTACAACTACGAATTTACGACGACTTAAATTAATCACGAAAGCGTGCGACAAAGAGACCAAACAACTTAAGAATGAGTTTAAATTAAATGGTACTATATGTATTGATGAGTTTTGGCAATTTGTATGATATAACCTTATAGCGATTGTTTGATTAATTGACATTACAGTATGTAGAGATTTTAGACAATGAATTACAAGAGACTATTGCACGCTTTTAGAGAAGTTATTTATCTAGAAGTGTTGTTTTCTACAAGGTGGAAGCATTGATAATATATTTACATAATAATCTATTGTGTTTATGATTATTTTTAAGGCACTAGTTGTTACATGTTCCTTTCCAAATGACATTATGATGTGACGTCATGTTTTATTTTACTAATTATTTTATATATTTATCGATATTATCCTAATAATACTATCAGAATTATTCTTGAAATAATTCTAGGTCAAAAGGGCACTGGCACTAGTAGCACCATATTGGGCAAATTATTTCATACTGCACTTCCCTAACTAATAAAAATTAGCTGAAATACATATTTTTGAAGACGAAAGATCGCCATGTCCTTTATAATCTGAGCAATCTATATTAGGACCGCTAATTATTTATACTCTGAGCAATTTAAATTTGAACCGTCATGCTTATAAACTGAGCATTTACTTGAAGACCATGATGTTCCGCAATCATAGGGAGAAAACAGCATAGTACCACAGCTTGTTACAGCAATGCAAATTTAGGTAAATTTAAACTTCCCTCCGTCGCCAACCATGCATGACCCTGAACGTCCACAAATTCAGCTGAATTAAGTGCCGTCACGGGTGAAGTTAACAAACAGGCGGGTGGCTCCTTTTGTTTTCACAAAATTTTAACGAAGAAGCGAAGATGCCTACGCGGTAGCGGAACATAAGATAGTTTGTTCTAGATAATAGCAAAAGGTACAAGGACACAAGAGAATTCATTTCGCCGAACTAACCACCCCGTTCTCCGTTCTTTATGATCGCCGATAGTAAATCGCCCGCTTGAAGATGCTTCGTTCTTACGAGCTGTAGTAACCCCACCAATCCACGCTTCCCACGACTAACACCCTTCCGACAGTCAATCCGCTAACCACATTCACATTCTTTTAACCTGGAAACGCGAGTGTATACGGTTTACATTCAATAATTTGTGGATCGATTTGCTGGGATTCGTGGGAACTATAATCGTAAAATTTTTGCACGTAAAAACTTAATGATTGGAAAAAAGCTTTCCCATGCTGGATTTAAAAATTCCGAAATTTAAATATTGAAATGTAAAGCCAAAAAGGTGCAACAAGCTACATACCATTTTACAGCTCTGATTATTTTATTTTATTGATTGCATCTTTGTTTGTTTTTATATTATGCATTGATATTGTTTTTATTGATGCCAAACGTACCATTTTTTACGTTGTATATTTTATGTGGAAGTGTTATTGTTGCACGTATTTAGACATGATTATTCCTGATAATTTATTAAATGTTCGGAGTAGTTAGAATGCTTATTTCAAATATATTAATAGAAGCGATAATTTTACATTATGAGGTGGTAATCAGAAAATAATTATTGGTTAATGCCAATTAAGTCATGAGTTGTGTATATGTTAAGTAAATTAAATCATTTCCATGTATGATTGGTTTGTGTCAGCACTCACAATGATTATCCCTTTAGAGTGCCACCTCATACTGCTGGTGAAGTTTTCTACCAGGTACTATATAAAAAAATGCATTATTTAATTATGACCTTGGGACGTTCACCTAACGATCTCACATTATTATCAGCCTTATAAACGATATGTTAGTTTCGAAGACAGCAGCCAATGATTTCCTTTTTAAAAAAAAACTAAGTCGAAAACTCTATAATAAACAGCAAGTCCAACGATATTTCCTGGGACTGAAACACTTTAGCACTGAATATAAGATTTATGAAATTTAAGTACCTTAAACTGGGGGTAAGGTGATTGTGCTAGTTCGTCGGCCGCATCCTGTTATCGATCAGTTTTTTACTACAGTACTGGAAATAGCCTAATTTATCAAATGTTTTATTTTATATATCAATAGTTTTCCACATCTTCTCGACCGTAGCGACAGTTTGAAGACCATCTGGCAGATTAAGGGACTATAACTCAGAGGTAATACATGGCCCAACGGTACAGGTGCAGATGTAGTGTTTAATCAAACAGTAAATAGTAAGTATAACATTTCGTCTTATACTACTACTAGTGCAAACAAAGGTAAAGGCACGGTAGTTAACCGCGTGCCTGCATAGACGGCGTGATATATTATACAGAATTTACAAATAAGAAAGCATACTTTACGTTTCAAATTAACAATGTGAATTAACTGATACTCGCTTACTGCATATTAACAAGCTAAGTAAGAGACAATTATTCTTTATCTTAGGGTTGCCGCGTGAGTTGCAGATTGCTGTTCTACCCATACTCTTGTATTCGACCTCTCTGATTATTTACAATAAAAATGGGAACACCAGATATAAGTACGACAAAGGCCTTCGGTAAGAGAATCGAGAGATAAACACTTCACTACATTGTTTATAATGCACCACTAGCACGCAAGTACTTATAAATGAGTAACTTCAAGAATGAGTCATAACAGCTGCTTCCTCAACTAGTAAAACCACCACTCCTCTTCGTTCACAGTCTTGATTGGTCGAACAGTGGGAAATTATAATTAACAGTCCTTCGCACTGTGTAAAAACTGTTAGTTCGAAAACACAAAAGGTAATTTCTACAAACTAATTTCTAAAACTCTATTACACAAATATGTGTAATAGACAGTAATTACGTAAAATAATTATTTACTAAAATCTTTTGTGAAATGCTTTTTGGCGCCAACAATACTTTAGGGGGTTTTATATTGTTTTAGACATTCATATAGATAGAGTTTAAAAAAATATATATTTATTCCAATAACTAAAGACCTTACAGCAACAACAATGGTGCATCCCACAAAATTGAATTTTCAAAAAATCAAGTTTCAAGTTTCAACTAAATCCTGAAACACCACAAAATTGAATACTAATATTATAACTTACTATTTGAAAATTATCAACCATTCTTTGAGGGGTACTAAAAAAGTATTTTACCACATAGATTTCTTTTTCACGCTTCGAAGGATGTGCGACACTTCTTCGACCAATACATTATTTAAAATACAAGTTTTCGTGTCTATGGTCTTGTACAAAGAAAGTTTTTCCCTTTTTGTTTTTCTTTTTGAAGCTTTGACGCGATTGTTACGCCTTATTGGCTTCACGAGCTTTAATGGTAGAATATTTTTTACCCTTAATTAGAAGTATATTTCCCATCATAATTTAGCTAGTAGTAGGCCATGATGCAAAAGCAAGGTTTTGTTCCTTAATATTGGTTTTTAAAAATTCTATTAAACTTCTAATCGTTTCAGAACTATTATTTCCACTTGCTCTAACATATTTAAAACTCAAAAATAAATATCTTTTCAATTTGTTTCTTTTTTTAAGGTACATTTCACTATTAATTTAGCTTTAATTAATGTAAGCCTAAATTCCGTTCGCCTCTGTATGAGCAGTGACAATCACGGCGATTGAACTTTAATTTTACTGTTCACGTTCACGGTCTCGTACTGTATCGAGTAACTTACGCAAACATTATATTGGTCTGGAACTGAATTGAAACTGGACTGACCTCTTAGGCGCATACAGTGTCATTTATATAAATAATAACAATTGCGTTCTATTCTCTTAACAGTTAGTGAAAGTGCAATCTGCCTAATGACTAACATCGTTTGCTCGTTGTACATAATGTTTTTAAAATAATCTACTACATATTGGAAAAATAACCGCATTATTGCTAGTACTTTATATTACAATCTAATAAAACTGCAGGAAGTTCCAAACCTACACACGGGTTGGATGCACTTGCAGAAAGGCAGCGAACTCTACTTTGTATTTAAACAATTGCCTCTTTAGTACAATATGGTGGTTATTCATTATTATTTCCTTGATCATGATAAACTCGGGTACATTGCAACAAAATATTGTGACCAAAACATTCCTCATAGATCGTAATTATTAGACTTTCTTAATGAGAGAACAATGAGACTATTCTTTAAGTAATTGAAACGGAAATGAGTCTGTTGTTAGGTGTGCAAACAGCTATCCTTCCGTTAATTATTAAATATAATTAATGATCTCTGAAATTTGTTTAAGCTTTTCGTCCAAATTCATCATTGTTTAAAATTAATTTAAACTTCTTTCATTAGTTACGCTAATCCTACCTGTGTGTTATTGGTACATTCGATAACATACACCAATCTTTACTTACAACTATTTGAAAACTAAAACAATTTGAAAAGCATTCTTCATTACTACTTCCTAATTCTAATTTTATTAAGTAGCCTACTGAGGAGATTCCATAATTCGTATTATAAAAGTGGTTTTAAGGTCCCATCACTGCTAAGAGAATAAATTATAATTATTATTGAGTATTTTTCCGCATAGACATTTTCTCACGCTTTGAAGGATGTAGGTCATTGTTTCTACCAATGACGACATGCGATATATAGGCGAATTTACGAATTCGATAGAGGAGCGCGATGAGGTCATACCACTCTGGGCTACTGTAGCTCAAAGACAAAGTGACCAAGCAGTGCGTGTAATGCAGTGCAGTAACCTTGTTCATCATTCGCCTGCCTTTCTTATCTTTTGTTCCCAGTTTTAATGATGTATGTGATCAACAAGCTTCGCTACATTTGCTGAACAGAGGCCACTGTGCCTACACGACCCGAAAGTACGTGCCAAAAAATTCTTAATAAATTCGCTCGGAATTTGTCGCAATACAAGGATTCAGTAATTGGTTCTACCTTAACTTCACTATCTATATGGATGAAGGTAAGCTTGATTTATTCATTGAGTTAATTATATATTCTGTATTAAAAAATTTGTGCATTATTATTGCGCCCTCTGTACGGTAGCACGGTGAATTATATTACTTTTATACCTGTGGTTTACAAGTAGCATTAGTGGCTATTATAGTACCAAAATTTTGAGTTTTAGAACAGGAGTTGAGAAATATAGTATAAGAAAGAAAATATAAAGGACATTTTATACATTTTGACCTTAGGGCATGTAAGAATACGACGCAATGACTTTTGTAGTCCAAACCCATTTCAATTAATTAAAACATAATAATAATAATAATAATAATAATAATAATAATCATCATAAAAAAAGTACAAAAAATATCAAGCTTTGGCACATGAAATAGAGAACATTTGGAAAGAAAACATTGTTAAAATTGTACCAGTGATCATCTCAGCAACAGGAATTACACCTAAAAGTTTTGTTGATAGTTTAAAGTTACTACGCATTGACAAAGATATTCAACCTGCAAATACAAAAAAGTGTAATAATTAGTACAACCGTCATCACCCGAAGATTTTTACAACATTCATAGCATCAGCAGAAATTGTTACTTTAGTTTAACTTTGTCCACTAATGTATTAACCCCAGATTTTTAAATCTGTGAATAAAGAGATAATGATAATAATATACAGTATACATACTGTGGAAAACGAAAAAAAAATAGGAGAAATAGAAGGACAGGATACGTTCTAAGGCATTTCTGGGGAATAGTACGGGATATATTACAAGCAGTGATAGAAAAAGAGACGTAGAGGTAGACCGAGAACAAACTTTCGCACACAGATAGTGATAGATGCAGACTGTGCAAATTTCAAGGAAATGTGTAGGTTGGTTCAGAATAGGAAACAATGAGGGTACGCGTCCAACCAGTTCTGGGACTGAAGACCTAATGATGATGAGTATACATTGACCAAACAAATCAATATCTAGAAAAACAAATCAAAGGTGGTAGGTAAATCCGAAAATATTAATATAGCATTACTAATTCGACGCAGAACGCTCATTTTCCATGCCAAAGAAGTCAAAACCGCAAAAAGTATAACTGAAGAGCAGCGGTTGAACAATTCTTAGAAAATAAAAATTAATTTTGACGATATTATTGATATTTTCTATAAAACAAAATCGCGACGTAAACTAGTAGCGCAAATTTCTAGCATTTTATACTGTTTAATAAAAGAAAATATGTACTCGCTTTTTCTGTATTCTGCATATAAATTTGAAATGCACTTATTCAGGAAGAGCGCCCAATTTAAATAGGATCAAAAATCCAGGCCTGTGTGCCAGTAGGATAGGACACGCTAATAATTTTTAATGTTATTAGTAACAGGAATTTATTAACATATTCTCCGTTACTAAATAAGAATTTATAGTAATTTCCCAAAGAATTTAATACCAGAAGCTTGGAATGTGCTATATTTGAGTTGACGTTGAAAGGTCAGTAAAGTCTATGTAGCGTATCCTTATAGGGCAACTACGCCGAGTACTACATAATAATACAACTGGAATTTAAATGAGTACAAAATAGAGTATAATTTTTAATGCTCTATAGCTAATGATATATGATACTATTTTATATGGGTGGGCGAGGTTATTTAGTGTAATGTACTACATCAGGATAAAAATTGTCCAGAGCGTGTATTTTCTTGTCGTTTTGTATGCATCTATCTGATAAAATTTATTGTAAAACGGTAGTAGGGTTAAGTTTTCATTGACCTTTTGAGTAGTATTAACATTAGTAGGCGGTGGTGTTCCATTTTCAATTAACCAACTGTAAATCCATGCTTTCAAGCCGAACGTTAAAGAAGGAAAATGAGCTTTAAGGTTTGCGACGAAAAATCACATTTCTCCAAAACCTAGAAGAGGTTACCATGTACATACAAATCGTAGGTTTAGACAAAAGAAGCACGCTGTTGTTTTTTGGACTGTTTAGTGTTTTTAAGAAACTCATTTAAAACGAGCGTCCAGTATATTAACAAGTTTATTAAAAATTTTATTTGATAATTTAAATTTTTTTATTCTCTCATCTCTGTTTAAAAAATTTGTGTTCTTGGCATTTTGAGTTGTCAATAAGCAGACTAAAGAAAAAGATTGGAATAGCAGGTCAAAAAGGTTACAAACCTACGTCTTAAACAAGAGATGGGATAGGAACGAACAAAAGTTGATAAAGAACGAAAAGTAATAAGAAAATGTTGTTTTTACCAACGTTAAACACGTAGTTTGTTCGGTCATTAAGTTTAATTACAGTTCGATTTTTAAACAGTATAAAATTAATTCCATATCCTTTCATACAACCTCATTTGTTCATTTACATTAAACTATTTTTCCGCAACATCCTGTAATCGTTGAAATTTATGGCCGGTTATAAAAGAAAGCGTTGCTCCATCATAAACTGTTATTTTTCGTGTTTCTAGGAACGATTAATTTGTTATAGTTGACTGTAGCGTCGGTCGCCGCATTGATATTTGTAGTGTTCGTAAAATGTAAATATGCGGAATCGCGAGATATAACATTGTTGTTCTTCTCAGGGTTCGTGGTTTTACGTGGAAAAGAAATGCTTTCTACAACAAGAAGCACTCGCTCAGACACAGTGAAAGCTTTTGGTCGGTCTTAAGAAAAACTAATTCGCATTTCAGAGTAATCGTCGTTGCTCTTAAATACAGACAGTCATTTTCGACTTCTGCTCTAACTTCTTCATCCAACTTAATATATTTCCCCTTACATACTATCTCCTTGCTTTCAGCATTTATTTTAACCCCAACTTATCTATAATATCCATCCCAAAAATAGCGTCCATCGATACAGAAAACAATCATTTTCAAATTTTACACTTCCTAATTCACATTTCAGAATCACCATACTGTTTATGCTGGCAAACTTTACTGTTTGGCACTACCAAGTTACACTTTTTTACGGGTATCATTTTATCCATTAATTTTTCATTTTTAACAAAATTTTCGGAAACGAGCGATGCCTCCGTTCTTGTTCTTGTATCAATGAGTACATTAAGCACATTATTTTCCACTTCAAATTTAATAAATTCGCGGTGATGTTCATATTGGTTTATTCTCATGGACTTGTTTGGTTTGTCTTTTCTTAAAAATTTTGGTTCGTCGTAGATTCATAGATTCGTAGATTCTTGATTCGTAATTTCGGCATGTGTGCGGTTAGTTCTCCTAGGAGGCGGCTCCGTGGCGTAGTGGTATGTGTGTGACTACTACGCCCAAGGTGCCGGGTTCGAATCCGACACGGTCCGCTTGAAAAATGTTAGGCGAGCATTTTTCACAAAAATACGCCCTCGTTCGGATGAGAGGTAAAATGGAGGTCTCGTGTGTGAGTGTTGTCACGCACGTTAAAGATCCTTACCTTGCTTGGAGCAGCAAGGGTTCGGCAAAATTCCAAATTTTCCAGGTAAAAAAAAACTCGCTTCCTGGCCAATGTAGTACCTTCGGGTGGAGCATTGGAAAATCAAATGTAAGGTTAGTTCTCCTAGGTTCTGGCGCTTGTTCCACCGGTTCTTGGTTATGTGTATATTGGCTTTTATTGTATCTTTGTCGTGGATTATTTTGATATGTGGTCCTATTATTGTTGATTCTCTCCGTCTCTCGCCTCAGTGTATTGTTTGCACTCCAATTATATCTAAAATCGTTGCCATTGTTATAATTGTTATTACCCCAACTTAAATTTCCCCCATAGTTGTTATTACTACCGCAATAGTTAAATCGGTCCGTTCCTACATTTTTCTGGGTCCTGTTTATTGGTTGACTTCTCGTCCTATTGTCCATCCGACAGTTCGGTCCCATTTCATCATACCGTTGCAGATATTTTAAAAATACATCCCAGTCCACGATATTTTGAAGTGCTATGTATTGTCACACTTCCACCTCAAACTGATCTGCTAAATATTTTATTATTTGTTTCTCCTCTAGTGGAGGATCTAGTTGTTTCGTGATACTAAATTTCTTTATCGCATATAACTCCCGGGTTACTCCTAAATTTAGTTGTATTTGCCCATAATTAAGTCATCCCTCTCTCTAAATTGTTGGTTGTCCCCTCAAAAGTGCTTTAAAAATTTATGTACAAATTCTAAAAATGTTTCTAATTCGCTTTCTATTAAACCAAACGAGGTTTCTGCGCCCCTTTTTAACATCGATCTTACCAAATTTAGTTTATACTGTTCATCCGATGATCCCTGTATCAGTGTTTTAACATTGTTCAAAAATATCTTGGGGTTTGACTTTTTATGGCCATAAAATTTCGAGTATTGGTCTAATGGTATGCTTGGTTGATTTATTCTGATGGGTTCCTGAGAATTTTGTACCGCATTTCTACCGTTTTCAAACTTCCTAATTCCCTATTGACCGTCCTAAATCCTATCTCACAATTTCCCCCGACTTCTTGTACTTTTACGTCTAAATCTCAAATTTTCCCGCTGGTTTCCCTTTCACATGTTTCTTGATATGACTTCATCTTTGTAATTTCATCCCTTATATCATCAATGTCCTCCATAATTTGTACAACTATATTCTGCACTTCTAGCTTCATTTCCGCAATTGTATGATTTGTTCTTTTTAAACCCTCGCTTAATGTTTTTATTTCTGCACCTAAAGTTTCCCACAAATTAGTCAAATTTTGCCCAACCTATGCTCTTAATTCTTGCACATATTCATTAATTTTTATAGTCATATTTTTCATATCTTCACTCATTTCTTTCATACCTTTGTCCTTTTTGTCCATTTTATTATTACGCGTTAACAAAATCGACATCATTCTAGACACCTGCATATTTTGCTTTCCTTCGCTGTTACTCCTTTCTAATACTCTCCCTTCAGTCCTCAACATATTCCTAATTTCCTGCATTCTTTTGTCCATTTAAATATTTACAATAAATCCTAAAATTCTAATTTCTACCACTTTTTATATATAAATCTAAGTTTCTAACTTTGTTTTCTGTCCGCCAATAAATTTTTAATTGCGTATTTAATCGGGCATACCAACTTTCATACAACTTCCTTTGTTCATTTATATTAAACTATTTTTCCGCAATATCCTGTAATCGATGAAATACGATGTCGGTCGGATATTTATGGCCGGTTATAAAAGGAAGCGTTGCTTCATCATTGACTGTTATTTTTCGAGTTTCTAGGAACGAACTATTTATTATAGTTGACTGTACTGTCGGTCGCCGTCTTGATATTTGCAGTGTTCATAAAATGTAAGTATGCGGAATCGTGAAAAATAAACATTGTTGTTCTTCTCAGGGTTCATGGTTTTACGCTGAAAAGAAATGTTTTCTACAACAAGAAGCACTCGCACAGACACAGTGAAAGTGAATGTTTTAAGAAGAACTAATTCGCATTTCGAAGAGTAGTCGCCGTTGTTCTTATATACAAACATTAGTAATCGTAATTTTCGTGATTTGTGCGTGGAGGGTCGATTATCCCTCGTTCGCACATCATATTATAGTTACATTAAATAAAGGAAGTGGAAGACAATTGTTCATTCGAAATTAAGGGAGGCAAGGACACCTATCGTCGTTAACGTGAACCACCTTATTGGATGTTACAGTTGCCACCCGGGGTAAGTGATTGCATGATTTCAATGATTAACTTTGCACTAGTTGGGTGTCTCAATTACTAGTCCTTCATAAATTAAATTACCTTACTAACACCTCCTCCCCCGCCTTCTCATATCACTGTTATATTTGGGCTATGTTTATGTAAAAACATCTTTTAAAACGAAGGTCTAGTAAACTAACAAGAGTTTGTTTTAATTATTGTCTGAATTTACTGAACTATTAATTCGGTAAATGTCTAAGTGTAGGGGGAGGTTGGTAGTCACAGGCTGCTTAACCCCTTTCACATAACACTGAATCTCGGTGAAATAGGGGATATAATTAGGAAACAACGGAATGGGAACCGATCTGTATCTAGGCTATGGGAATTTCAGGGAACTGTGTAGGCTAGCTCAGAATAGAAATAGGTGGAGGTACGCGTTCAACCAGTTTCAAGACGGAAAACCTAATGACGAAAAAATAATTGCACTTAAATCTGATGATTATTATAAACAACTGCAGGTGTTTGTTTTGAAATATTTTCAACTAATGCTGATTGTGCGAAAGGATACATTCGAAAACTATTAATTCGGCAAATGTTAAAGTGTTGGGGAATCTTGGTAGCCGCAGGCTGTTTAACCCTCTTCACATCCCACTGAATATCGGGGAAATAGGATATATATTTGTAAAACGTTAGGAGGGGAACCGAACTGCATCTAACAAGAAAGAGCAGCTACTATGTTCGAAGACAACAAACATAGAAACAAAGACAAAAATTGTTGAAAGCATATGTGTGGAGCACAGCACAGTACGTCTATGAAATAGGGGTAGTAGAAGAAGCAGACAGTAAACCGGTAGAGGCCTTTTGGAATGTTCTGTTTCAGATGGATGAGGCTGATAGCATGTACAAAGTTAATAACAAAGAGGTTATAGAAATAGTAGGGGAATAAAGATATTTGCGAAAAACAAAAAAGAATAGGAGAAATTGAAGGGCAGGATAAGTTCTAAGACATTTTTGGGGAATAGTGCGGGATATATTACAAGCAGAGATAGGGGGAAAAAGGTAGAGGTAGGCCTAGATTGCACGCAGATAGTGAAAGATGCACGCTGTGGATATTTCAGGGAAATATGTAGGTTAGCTCAGAATAGGAAACAATGAAGGTACGCATCTAACCAGTTCCAGGACTGAAGACCTAATGATGATATTATCTGGAAATTTTTATTTTGTTCTCTCCCTGTTTAAAAAAATCATGTGTTATTAAAATTTTGAGTTTTCCAACCGTCTATCTTTTTACCAATACTCAGTTTTATTTCACAATTTTGTGTTATCAATGAAATGGTAAAAAGGAGAAGTAGTAAGAAAATGTTCTTTCTCAACATTAAACATGCTGTTATTTTTGGGCCACTTTGTAGTTTTAAGAACCTTTTTTTAAAACAAAGGTTCGTAAATTAACAAGAATTTTTTAATTTCGATGGTCGATGTCGATGGTCGTGCCAAAAAGGATTGGAGTAGCATGTAAAATAGCTTAAAAAACTATGCCTTAATCAAAAGACTAAGAGACGACAGAACAAAAGAAATTTTAAAAATTTTTTGTTTTTTTAACGTTAAGCGTGGATTAGTCTATTTAGTATTATTAAGAACCTCTTTTAAAATACAGTCCATTTAATTAACTCGCTTTTTTAAATTTTTTGTATTTATTTTCTTTTTTAATAAATTATATTCTTCATATAATTTTGAGTTTTTCAAATTTCTAGCGTTGTTACATCAGAATGTTTAGTTTTATCTCAGAATTTTGAGTTTTCATGGTTGTGCTAAAGAAAGAGTAGCACATAAAAATAGGTTAAAAACCTATACCTTAATCAAAAGACTAGTGTATGACAGAACGGAAGAGGAAGAAACGGTAAAAAACAAAAGCAGTAAGCAAATATTATTTCTTCCATCGTTAAACATGCCGTTATTTTTAGGTCATTTTGTATTTTTAAAAATCTTTTTTAAAACGAAAGTCTAGTATTAACAAGAATTTTTAAAATTTTTGTTTGAAAACTTCTAGTTCTTCATTCTTCATCTCTGTTTAAGAAATTAGATTTTGTTCTTAAATTTTGAGTTCTCAAACGTCTAACCTTGCATCGGAATACTCAGTTTTATCTGAGAATTTTGAGTTGTTAAAGAAAAGATTGGAGTAGCAAGTAAAAGGCGTTAAAAAACTCATACCTTAATCAAAAGACTGGCACAAGACAGAACAAAAGAAATGGTAAAAATAAAAAAATTGTAAGAGAATGCCGTTTTTACTAACGTTAAGAATACTGTTATTTAGTAGGCTATTTTGTATTTTTAAGAACCTCCTTTGAAACGATGGTTCAGTAAATTAACAAGATTTTTTTAAATTTTCATTTGAGAATTTTGAGTTTTCGTCCTTTCATTCCTGTTTAACAAATTATATTTGGTTTTTAAAACTTAAGGGTTTTATTTCAGAATTTTAAGCTGTCAATGGAAATGCTGAAGAAAAGGATTGGAATAGAAAATAAAAAAAGATGATAAACTGGTACCTTAATCAAAGAAATATGAAATAACAGAACCGAATAAATGTTATTTAATATATACCTCAAAAATATTATAAGAATACAACAGTATAGATTCAGGAATAGTGGTATAGGAGAGAAACAAATGTAAAAATATTCACAAAAATAACTAAATGTTTCGCGTGAAGTGTAGATCTATAAAGGCGTAAAGAAAACGACTGAAAAATTTGAAATGTGAAACTGATGGATAGAAAAAAATTAACAACGACGAAGTCCACAAAGAGAAGGAACCTTGGAAACACATAATAACAAGAAAAACAAATCGAATAGGAGATTGCTTAAATGGTAGTTCAATAATTAAAGAAGCGATAGAAAGATCATTAGAAGTTTAAAGAGAAAACCATAGTAACTCGTGCCAAAATTTTTGATCAATTACGGGCATTTCGCAAAACAGGAATAAATTAAAGAGTCGAAATTTAAGTAATATTTTAAAAGCGCAAAACTGTTGATAAAAAGTACCAAAAGCTTCTCTTTTTCTAACTGTCAATCAACGTCAAACATACCATTCAAAAATAAACCTAAAACTCTCAAAAAGAATACAAGGGAAACGTACTAATATTTTCCCTTTCGACTCACAGTTAAGAAACTCACAAGGCATCATTGCAACTGTGAGGTTGTCTATTAAGAGAACAAGCCAGAGGTGGTAATAAGACGTCTAGATTGTACTCCCTATTGCACAGCTCGCAACGATCAATAAAAAAGTCTTAGAATCATCTGTTTCAGAAAAAAGATAAACAGAAAACAGTAACAAAAATAAAAAAAGAATTAAAAATAGAATATCAGGCTGTGGAAATTAATAGATTCGCGCTACACAAATGAGGGAATTTAAAATTTGAAGGAAAGTCTGTTTTAGGACCGAAAACCAATTAGAATAATGATTCAATATAAAAAAAATTGTTTTACGATATGACCTCTTCGGCGTAAGTTTTATATACATATCTTTGAGCTACTACGCACTAACGCTTATACTTGCTGAAAGTTTCTGACTATTTGGGACATTGACCTAAACGTTTGCATATATGACATGCCAACAATTCTATAATACAGAATAGAAACATAAATAGTTGACAAGTAACATCTAAATCCTGTAAAGTCTATATTATATACACTAAATTCGTGCCGTACATGATCTTGAGCGGTTTCTTTCTTAACGCGTAAGAAAGTCCAATACTGAAACGATTATGGATTAAACTTAAGAGAAGAAAAAAGCTCCACCTCTTGTCAAACTTTCCATATCCCAGAGCTAGAAAATTCCTGAAAACACAATGTTATAATAACAATTTATCAAATTTTCTGTCTGTGGTTCCTCGACTCGTCCGAGCTGAAATAGACATTAACAAAACCAAAATAAACACGAACATTTATCACTTCAAGGACCGTAAACAAATAAGCTGGTATTTTTACGCACAACAAACAAAAAGAAGTATAAGCTTGAGTCACTTTAAAAAAGGTCCCCATTTGAATATTTCATAATTAAGTTTGTTACTTGTCAGTTATTCAGGTATAATGGTAATATAATTCATCGCGTTACCGTACAGAGGGCGTACTATACTGCACAAGTTTTACAATACAAAATGAATAATTAACTCATTGCATAAATCGAGCTTATCTTTATCCATCTAGATAGTTGAGATACAGCCAATTACTGAATCCTGGTTACACCGCAATTGCTGCGCTGGAAATATTACTGCGTACAGCTTCTCTAACTATGTATACTTGGGCGTATGGGTTTCAGCGGCTTCTCTGCATCAAATTGTAGTGTAGTTCGTTATTGACCTACAACATTAAAACAGGGAACAACAGATATTCTGGGTAAGGAACGGCAAAGATTCTACATACAACTTCACTGCAGTAGACCGCACTGCTTGTCACTCGTTTTTTGTATTGCAAGTTTGATTGCTGCACTCTCTAGATTGCAATGTTTGATTTAAATTATCATATTCAACTAGTTCATATCTTTAAAGGAACTGTTATTAGCAATAGATAGATTATAAGCATTCCAGCTATACTGGCGCGTATCGGGGATTGCGTGCTATGCAGGCGCTAAAACTCATTACAGACATTTATGTGTCGTTTTAAACACGGTGGTAGGAGTGTTTTTTTTACACGCTGTAACATCTGCTCTATAAATCTTTGCTATATTACTTCCGTTACAAACTATTATTAGTTTCTGACTTGAAACTAATGCCTACATTACCTGATCGTTGCTCCAACAGCGACTGATCACCTGTTCTGCAATTAAAGGTTAACAGCTATATATAAATATAAAGAAATACACTCTAAATACCTCATCTTAAACAAATGGCATTTATTTACTAATTCTGCTAGGGGCATCATAAACAATTTATCAATGAACAACTAATTCTACTTTGTCAAATATATACTAATTAAGACCTGAATATTTTGGCCAAAATTTAACGAATACATTTCTAAACATTACTCACCAGTATCCTGATACTACTTACATTTAAATACAATTCGTATTGCCAATTGTCTGATATTTGGACATCTTACACAAAGTTAGCAAGATAAAGGCAGTCTCATCAGGAGTCAAGGGCTGCTGGAGAGCTTTTCCGCATTTACACATTTAATGGTGTGCACTTGTTTGATGAATCAGAAACAGCATGTATCTTAAATTAACCAATCCTATTATTTTTACATTTATTTGCAAAAGTAACTTCGCATATGTAAGGAATCCGGACTCATTTTATTAAAACCTTGTAGTTTAGGGGCACTTATTGTTTTAATATTTTTACATTTAATTATATTGTTCACTGTTCCAAGAGTTTCATTCGTGATTTCTGCGAATGTGAATCACCATTGTCCCAGTAATAGTCTTTACACGTTGGAACCCTCAACGAGTTCCGCACTCTGTTCCTCCAAAATTGCTGCTCAATCCTCACAAAACTATCACGTTTTGTTATTTTTAAATAGATTTAACACATTTATGAGTTTACCGATTCCTATAACACAACAGAGTCTAGTTTAATTTCAAGCACATCCTTTTGCATGATAGTTTCAAGCAAATTCGCAAAAGTTTGCGAATTCCTGCAAGGCAAATATGGCACAACCGCCAAGGGCCAACGGTAAAAAGAAAAGCCCTCGCTTGCGTGTTTCTCTGCTATTTATGACTTTTAGAATGGCGGGAATTAACCTGGCGTCGACTAGCTGCTAGCCAATCAAAAAATATTATCCATTTCTAACAAGGGCAATGGAATTTTCCACTGAATATCGTGACAAGTAACCTAAATCTAGATAAAACTTAAGTATTAAGGATATTATAAGTACAGATCCGTACTCAGTATTATTTTACAGTATATTATAGTATAAATTAAAAAAACAAAATTTGAACTGCCAACCTTGGTCAGGCATTACATTTACTCCCTGTTTTAATTTGGGGAATCGGTCTACTTCCAATTTCTCATAATTATAACACCTAATCGTATTCCGTACTTGAACTTGTTTCAACTTCCAGACAATCGAAGCCCTTCGCCCTATAATGAGCATACTCTTATATCTAAGCTGATGCCCCATAAACCTAAATTAATCCTAAGTTCTATATTTTCTAACCCGTAAAGTATCGTAACAATATTAAATACCTCCCACGACTATGTCTCACACCAATTATGTTACTCTACTAACATGTTCTTTTTATATGGTTTTAAATTTATGGCATTTTGTGTATATTTTATTTTATCCGAATTTAAATGTTTTAGTACATAGGCGTTTTCGTAGATGCGCTTGTGTACTTCAAAGGGTCCTTCATACAACAAGAAAAACTTTTTAATTTCTTTTCCCAGGGATGACGATTTAAAATGCGTTTTTACTAGCACCAAGTCGCCTGGTTCATACTTAGTAGGATTGATATTCTTGTCATGTCTTTCTTTACGTTTGTTAGCTTTACTCATTAAATTCTTATGAGCAAGCTCTATTTTAACGTTCTCTGTCAGATCCTCTCTTTGGGAAAGCTGATTAGTTTTTCAATGAACTGTTGGTGCCTAATGCCTCTAAGTAATTCAATAGGTGCAAAACCGGTAGACTCATTTTCCACACAGTTTAACCAATCTTCTATCACCTGAGTGTATTCTGGCCATAGGGTGTGTTTTTTATTGCAGTACACTCTAAATAACCGACCCAACTCCCTCATACTTCGCTCCACTGGGTTTGATTGTGGATGATAAATGGTAGAATTTCTTACTTCAATGCCTAGTTCGATTATCGTTTCTCGCCACAAGTTGCTAGTGAATTGTGTACCATGGTCTGATAATAGACACTTGGGTTTGCCTATATTGGGAATAAAATCCTCAGTTATTTTATTAAGTAAAGTTTTGCAGTAGCTCGCTTTATTGGATATAATTTAATGAATTTGGAGAACACATCACGAACTACAAATATATAATTTAGTCCACCTCTACCTGTGGGTAGTGGGCCATATAGATCAATGGAAACCAATTCCAATGGTTGTTTAACCATTATATTTTTCATATGTGTAGCACGTTTAACGTTTTCTACCTTGGATTTCTGACATAACTCACAACCTGAAATTATTTTAGCTACTTTGGACTGCAAGTTTGGTATATAACATGTGTCGCCTATTAATCCTGCACATTTTTACCCCAAAGTGGCCGTAAATTAAATGGTATTCCCATATTAATTGGTCAGTTAAGTGGCTTGGTATACATATGAGCCACCATTCTTCTCTTGCTTTACTTTTCCTAAATAACACTTCATCATTAATAGTAAAATGTTTCTCTAATTGCGCTTTTTTACCATTTGAATTAGAAATCAACTCCCTCTTTATCCAACTTAGTTGTGCATCATTAGCTTGGCTTTCATTCAGATTTTTTAATAACTGTCGTAAACTATTAACATTATGCGTTTTAATTTTAGTTGAAGCTATAATAATAGCTTGGTTTCTTTTCCCTTCATAACCATATCGAGACAAAAATCTGCCACAATATTATCTTTAGCCTTCCTATATTTAATTTCCAATTTAAATTCTTGTAAATACAAGCACCAACGCATCAACCTTGCACTCAGTGCTTTGCATGTGAAAAGAAATTCAAGTGCCTTATGGTCTGTTAGCACGTATGTTGGAAATCCTAGAATATATGTTCTAAATTTTTTACAAGCAAACACGATACCTAATAGTTCCAACTCCGTTATCATATAATGGCGTTCTGTAGTCAATAGACTTCTACTGGCAAAAGCTATACTACGTATTTCTCCATTATTATCAATTTGAAACAGATGTGCCCCTAGGGCTTTGGTGGAGGCATCAGTTTCTAAATAAAATGGTTTACTAAAATCTGGATGTTTTAATTCAACCGTCTCCAAAATGCAATTTTTATCCTATTGAAAATTTCCTTTTCGGTTACACACCAATCCCATTTATAATTTTTTCTTACTAGGTGAGTTAGATTTGAAGTTAACTCTGCATGCTCTGGTATAAATTTCCGATAAAAGTTACAAAACCCCAAGAATGATTGTAGCTCTTTTTATTTCGCGGTTCAGGAAAATTCTGAATCACTTGTATTTTATCCGGATCAACTGCAATCCCATCTGAACTTATTATATATCCAAGAAACTTGAGCTCAGATTTCAAAATTCCGATTTACTAGCCTTAATAGTCATTCCTGCATCCTGTATTTTTGACAAAACAATATCCAACTGATTAAGATGTTCCTTAATTGAAGATGAAGTAATTAGAATATCATCAACATATATCGTCGCAAAACTCAGAACTTCTGGTCCTAGCACCGTATCCAGACACTTGCTAAACATTGCTACCGAAACGTTGAGCCCAAATGGCAATACCTTAAACTGATAGCTGCGCCCATTCACAAGAAAAGCCGTTAGTGGGCGACTGGATTCGTGTAATTTAATTTGCCAGTACCCACTAGTAAAGTCTAACGATGTCATGTATTTAGTTCCATGAACTTTCTGCAACAACTCTTCCATAGTCTGAGGTGACTCTATCGGGTATCAAAATTTTGTTCAATTCACGTGCATCCAAACAAATCCTAACTGACCCATCTTTTTTCGTCACCACCACTATAGGATTCGAATATGGTGAACTCGACCTCTCAATTATGTTCAAGTTTATCATTCTTTCTATTTCTTTACTAACCGCGTCTCTCTTTGAAAACGGAATTGGATACGACCTTTTAATAAAATGAACGTGTTCCTTGGTTCGTAAAAAACACTCAAGTTTCGTACACAACCCTGGTACATCAGAAAATACTAACTTATATTTTTGTTTAAGCTGTTCGATCAATTTATCATCAGACATTGTACGCACATTCATGCAATCGACACTATTATGCTTACGTAAATGACTTTCTTTTAATCCTTCTTTATTCGGTAATACAGCAGGGCATTGTTCACAATGAAATTGTAGTGATCCATCATCAGCACAATCTTCATTCACACTTCGTTGTAAATCTAATAAAATACTTAACCCGTGAAACAAATCAGTATCTTGCAACACAAAATCATTGTCTCCGCAAATACTCAAACCCACACATATTGGAGGATCAAGGAAGACATCCTCTATAAAATTCTCCACAATAATTCGATCATCAATTTTAAAATTCAAATTCTTCTTCTCAAAATTTAATAGTACATTGTACTTAATAACCCAGTCTGTCCCCAATATCACCGAAGTGTTTATATTTTGAACAATTAAAAATACAACAGGTATTGTTTCAGTTGCAATTCTAATATTTATTAATGCCTGTCTTTTTACCTTAATGGTTTTACCAGTAACCCCTTGAATCGATAGCCCTACTACAGGAAGAATTAAAATATCATTATTATTGTTTTCTAAAGATTGAAGTTTTTCCTCAGACATTATACTAACAGTACTACCTGTATCTAGCAATGCTTCAAACTGATCATTTCCCACGTAACAGTTAACTTTGGGTACATAATTGCACTTCTCTTTAACATTTTCAAGTGCCACGCTTTCTTCTATATAATTACTTATTTTAATTGGTACTGCACGATACTTTAATTTTTTCCAAAATCATTAAAAAACTTCAAATAATCAAGTTGCTCCATTGTTTTATAATATAACTGAGTCACAGGAGCTTGTGGCCCAGTTTCCTTTAGTTTGGGGTTACTTCTTGAACTGATACTGGCACATTGACATTTGATATCTCTGCCGTTTGATTCCTTACATTATTAAATTCCTCTTGTGTTCCTTGATATGTCCTACGATTATTAAAAAACCCTTGTCGCGATACAAAATTTATCCGTTCCGATCGATTACGATGATCTCCTACTCCCCTATTATATATGTTACCGTTTCCCTCAGTCCTATTATTATTCCTAATATTCCTGCTTCCTTGTTTATCTAAATTTTCCGTTACTCTCAATAAACTTTCAATATTATCAATTTGTGAGGCTAATAATAGTCTTTCAATTTCTGAGGGAAAATGTTTGATAATCGCTTCTACAAAAATTCCCTCATCCATCGGTGGTTGCAAAAATTGAATTTTTTCAACCCAGTACCAAACATGGTGTTTCATCGTACCTGTTTGTGTATTAAATGCCCGCGGTTCATGAATTTGGTGCCTAACTTCCTCTTGTTTACGTAATGACCAATACGTAGTTAAAAAGCTTAATTTGAAATCCTCAAATGATTTCCAATGAGATTGTAACCGTGACGACCAAATTAACGTATCACCCTCTAAACAACTAATCGAAAAATTCACTTTTCTCGCTTCTGTAATTTTAATAGTTTCAAAGTATCTCTCTAGATTCTGTATAAATTTAACCGGATGCATTGATTTACGATTTTCATCAAACTTTGGTTTTTCAAAATCATTTAAGTGGTTCGTATTTACTTGTACTACATTCCCTAAGATCGTTCCTTCAGTTTCCTGAATTTTAATATTTAGGTCTTGTACTTCCCTATTTAAACTTTTAAACCTGTTATCCACATGTTCTTCAATTTTACATAAACCCGCTTCACAGTTAGCAATCATATTTCCGGCATTTTTAATATTATCATCCAAAATTTGAACTTCCTTTCCCCAATGAATACTGCTCTGAATTATGTTACTCTCCATTTTATACACTTTATCCTCTACTGGTTTAATTTTATTATCAATTTCTTGAACTACTTCCTCTTTAAATTGCTCTAACCTAACCTCATTAATTTTTTTCAATTCCTCAATTTGGTTTTCTACTACCATACTAATTTTATTCATATTCATTTTGATTTCCTCGTTCAATTTTGTATTCTCTACCTTTATTTCCTCTTTTAATTTTACATTTTCCATCCTAACACTTTCCGTGATATTCATTTGCATATTTTTAAAAAATTTAAGTAAATTTGAATTATCAAATTTCTCCTGACTTTCATTTTGCATATCTTGCTCAATCTTTTCCCACTCTTTCAATGAAATTGTTTTATTTACATTCCTTCCTGATCCATCTTTATTTTTGAAAGACTTTAAAATTAAGATAAAAATTAAAAAATAATAATATTCTACTACTTTCGGCAGTCTTAAAAATCGTGTTTCGAGCCCATTAGTTGGCGCGCCATTTTGTAACATCTGCTCTATAAATCTTTGCTATATTACTTCCGTTACAAACTATTATTAGTTTCTGACTTGAAACTAATGCCTACATTACCTGATCGTTGCTCCAACAGCGACTGATCACCTGTTCTGCAATTAAAGGTTAACAGCTATATATAAATATAAAGAAATACACTCTAAATACCTCATCTTAAACAAATGGCATTTATTTACTAATTCTGCTAGGGGCATCATAAACAATTTATCAATGAACAACTAATTCTACTTTGTCAAATATATACTAATTAAGACCTGAATATTTTAGCCAAAATTTAACGAATACATTTCTAAACATTACTCACCAGTATCCTGATACTACTTACATTTAAATACAATTCGTATTGCCAATTGTCTGATATTTGGACATCTTACACAAAGTTAGCAAGATAAAGGCAGTCTCATCAGGAGTCAAGGGCTGCTGGAGAGCTTTTCCGCATTTACACATTTAATGGTGTGCACTTGTTTGATGAATCAGAAACAGCATGTATCTTAAATTAACCAATCCTATTATTTTTACATTTATTTGCAAAAGTAACTTCGCATATGTAAGGAATCCGGACTCATTTTATTAAAACCTTGTAGTTTAGGGGCACTTATTGTTTTAATATTTTTTACATTTAATTATATTGTTCACTGTTCCAAGAGTTTCATTCGTGATTTCTGCGAATGTGAATCACCATTGTCCCAGTAATAGTCTTTACACGTTGGAACCCTCAACGAGTTCCCGCACTCTGTTCCTCGAAAATTGCTGCTCAATCCTCACAAAACTATCACGTTTTGTTATTTTTTAAATAGATTTAACACATTTATGAGTTTACCGATTCCTATAACACAACAGAGTCTAGTTTAATTTCAAGCACATCCTTTTGCATGATAGTTTCAAGCAAATTCGCAAAAGTTTGCGAATTCCTGCAAGGCAAATATGGCACAACCGCCAAGGGCCAACGGTAAAAAGAAAAGCCCTCGCTTGCGTGTTTCTCTGCTATTTATGACTTTTTAGAATGGCGGGAATTAACCTGGCGTCGACTAGCTGCTAGCCAATCAAAAAATATTATCCATTTCTAACAAGGGCAATGGAATTTTCCACTGAATATCGTGACAAGTAACCTAAATCTAGAGAAAACTTAAGTATTAAGGATATTATAAGTACAGATCCGTACTCAGTATTATTTTACAGTATATTATAGTATAAATTAAAAAAACAAAATTTGAACTGCCAACCTTGGTCAGGCATTACAACGCCTGCGTCCAAAATTAAAGTTCCCCGAAACAAATATTAATGAAGATTAATGAAGATGTTTCGGTGGGCATGTAATTTGAGAATTTCCCAATAAAACTAATAAAATGAGTCTTAGTTAGTTCTGTAGTCGATCTCTTCGTTGATGCTCTAAGCTAGGAACATAACAAAATGATTAGTTAATGTTGAAGAAACTGTTGGCTGTAATGAAGTTTAAGATACATGTGGAACTCGAACTATACGACTGATAATTAAATGAAAGCTATGAGATATTGATTGTAAACACCACCCGTCGCTACAAACTTGAGTTTGGTCCTTCATCATTACAGGTTGATAAAGTAGTTTCAACGCTAATCGTTTATTCTAATTAATAAAGTAAGTGTTTTTATGGTCGCTAATATTTTGTATATGGTCTAAATTGTGCATCATTTATGTTACTAATTAAATTAAATGAACGAACTTGGTCGCTATTTCAAACTTAGGCTGAGCCGTTTTGGATTATTCTTGTATATATTTTATTGAAACCTGTCACTGCAAATCAAAATTTTGTTTTATTTGAAAAATATAAATACTTTATTGGGTAATACTTTTATTATTTTTGATTGTTTTACACAAAGTATTAAAAGTTAGTAAGTCCTAATTCTTCTAATATCGTTATTGATTATCTTGGATCACATAGTGATTTGGTTATATTTACTAACTGTAGCTTTCCTTTTCAGGTGCAGTCTTTCTTTGTGGATTCCGCTATTGAGTGTCCTCAAGGTGTTTGTTTTCTTATCATAAGCATAAAAGTTTCTACTTCTCCCTTTGTGCAGTGTTTCAACTTTATGTAAAAGTATAAGAAGTAGAGGCTGCCTCCTCTTCCTCGTCCAATTGTTAGCTAGCCATGTAAACGGCAACTGCAGGGGTCGTGCCCAAGCTATACCGTGGTTGCGCTTTACCTTCTAAAACCGTTTACCATCTGTTATCTAGGGTCCGTTCTGTGGTACCCTTTGAACTACCAGTACAAAAGACAGAAAGGGGTTACGTTCTATCTTTAATACCCCAGGTGATAAAAGGTGTTGAAAGGTTGATTCAACTTGGGGCAATTTTTATTAAGTTACAACAGACTAACTTATAAGTACCACATTTCGGAGTGCTTATATATTCTTAGGTTGACCAAAGTCATAATACTTCACCTTTATACCACCTTGTCGGTTGCTCTAAAAACAATATCTTAATGGTTTGATATCAGGAAAATAATGAGACAGAAGCTTGCTTCTTCACCTTAAAACAAAACTCCCGACACTAGCAGATACGAAGACAGCAGAAACAATGACTACTAAACAGTGTTATAAGCAAAGCGAACCTTTAAGATGACTTACATGTTCCAGGTTTATTTCTCACTAAATCCTACTTTTAGTAGAAACATCAAATACATTTTTATAATAGGTTGCTACATCTCCAGAACTGGTTAAACTCATATAGATGTTTAACTTTAGTAATTTTCCACCTTGACCAATCAGAATTAAACGAAGAAACTTCCTATCCTTTTACCATTGAAATAAAAGATTTAAATTATTGAAAACTTAAAGGGATTAATCAAAATATGATAATAAAGACATTTGAAAACCCAGAGTAGGCAAAACTAGATTATGATTTTAATATTTACTCACTGATCGATATACATAATCAGTTAGAAATTTGTAATTAGAAATGTGTTTTCAGAAACACTCTTACGCCTCATTTGGCTTCACAACGATTTTATTTTAATAGTTCATAGGGGATTTTAATCATTAATTTAAAGTATATTACACATAGTTGTGTAAAATAGTTTTAGCATCTAGGGGTACTACACACTGTAATTCAGCTAGAAAATAAGTTGTGTAATTATACTGAAAGGTTTTGAATTAGTTTTTAATATAAAGTATTACCCGAGTTTGAGTTCCCAGTAGTTTTTCGGGGGAATTATTATTATGTATTTTGCGGCGTAGACGTTTTTCCACGCTTCGAAATAACAATACATCATTGTTTTGACCAATGAGAACACGATATATACATGAAGACTTGTGCAGTAGTGCTTTATAATGCAGTGAAGTTTACGTTTGTCAATACCTTATCTTTATCCCTCCTGTACCGTTTACTTTTACATTGTGTAGGTAAATAAACAACTAACTACACTGCTAATTTAATATAGAGAGGTCACTAAAACCCCACTACAGGTAAGGTAAGGTAAGCTTAACCCTAGTATATTTAACTCATGTTTATTTTGTAAATGATTTAAATACTACTACGGTTGGCAAAAGTTGTAGAATATTCTTACGCCCTCTGTACGGTCACGCGATAAACTATAGTACATTTTACCTGTCTAAATGACAAACAACATTTGAAATTATAAAAGGACATTAATAAGAATTATATGTTGGACAGCATACTGAAATATTTAGAACAATGTTCTTCTTTAGAAATTCAGCGCCATCTTACCTAGATTAAAAATACAAAAACAATCGTAGTTTCAAACTTAAGTAGCGTATATGAACTTTGTTGTTTAGAACAGCATTTTTAATTAACTTCTAACAAAATTTATAGGACGTTCCATTTAAAGAAATATTATTTTTGCAACTTGGAAACGTGATGTTCAATTGTTTCTTCGTTTTCACCATATTATCATTGGAGAGAGTATACCTTATTATTTTAACTGACATCAGCTTCAATAATAATGAAGTTAGCAGTGGATTGGCATCTAAATGGGAACGCCTTGTATAGTTTCCGCAAGAAGATGACATGTATATGGTTGCTCTTTAAACTGTTCTTCTTCTGTGAACCGTTCTTTATCTTCAAATGCTGTTAGTGGCGATTGTAAATAACAAGAATCGCGTAGGTTATACCACTATGTAAATCTCAGGCTGTAATGCAATAAATATTTTATGTAGCTGTTATCGCATTCTTTACATGATAATGGTGTTCTACGTTATTTATTAAATAAGTCTCAAGCAGACTGTGATCGACTCTTCAGTAACTTACAAAGCGCGCAGTCTTGTTACAGCACATTTATAACTATATACATTGTTATTATGTAATTAAATCTTAACGAAGAGTTTGTTCCTAAACAATGTTCACTGTTAATAGAACAACTTCTAATAATGTTGTTTATTGTTCGCATCTTAATTTCTATTCTCACTTCCCAACAGAACTGGCTTGAGAATACACGGTCGCTTAAACCCCAAATTTCGAGAAGCGTTGAACTATTTTATGATTAAAAAAGTTTTAGTCCTGGAAGAACTAATAGTTATTTTCGGATTATTGATGAAACGTTTTGTAGGTTTTCGCTGATTTGTAAACTGCAACTCACGCGTTTTTCACGACAGGCCACGCGAGATGTTATCTATTAAACGTTCGAAGGTGGTAGGAGCGTTGCAGAACCCAAATGGCATGGCTGCAAATTGCCGAAGGCCAGTACCAATAGTGCAAGCAGTCTTTCCTGGTCTTTGAGTTCCATATCCACTTGCCAGTATCCACTTTTTAAATCCAAGGTTGAGAACCATTGCGACCTGTAAGTGTATCTAGGATGCCCTCAATCCTTGGATAGCTACCCTATCGTTTTAGGCTACTTCATTCAATCGTGTGTAGTCCACACAAAATCCTGTCGACCCGTCTTTCTTCTTTACAAACACAACACATCCCAAAGGGTTATCAGAATGTCCAATCACTCCGTGTCCCTCCATATCGCTAGTCATTTTCTGGGTCTTTTCGCGTTTGTCCAATGGGAGTCTTCTCGGCTGTTGTCTTATTTGCCGGACATCACATGTATTGATTCTATGCTTGATTACTGCAATTTTCCCTAGTCAGGCGGCTCCGTGGTGTAGTTGGTATGCGTGTGACTACTATGCCCAAGTTCCCGGGTTCAAATCCCGATACGGTCCGCTTAAAAATGTTAGGCAGAATTGCTCACAAAAATACCTCCTCGTTCGGATGAGAGGTAAAATGGTTGTCCCGTGTCTGGTGTTGTAACGCACGTTAAAGATTCCTACCTTGCTTGGAACAGTAAAGGTTCGGTAAAATTCAAAATTTTCCAGGTAAAAGATACTCGCCTCTTGGCTAATGTAGTACCTTCGGGTGAAACATTGGAAAATCAAATGTAGGGTCTTGCCTAGTCAACCGCCGTTGACCGCGAACACGTCCGAGTAGTACCCTACATTTGATTTTGCAATGCTCCACCCGAAGGTACTACATTGACAAGGATGCGAGTTGTTTTTGTCTGAAAATTTTGAATTTTGACAAACCCTTCTTATTCCAAGCAAAATATGGATCTTTAACGTGCGTGACAACACACACACAAGTCCTACATTTTACCTCTCATCCGAACAAGGGCTTAGTTTTGTGAAAAATGCTCGCCTAACATTTTTTTAAACGGTCTGTGTCGGAAATCGAACGCGAGACCTGGGAATCAGTAGTCATACGCACAACTGTCTGATCCACGAAACCGTTCACGTCCATGTACCGTCGGATCAAGTTTTTAAGTCCTACTAGTCATTGCTATTCTAGATGCTTGCACGGTTTTGTCAATTGGTCCAATAACTTCGTGGAGCAACATTTGGTGGGTGGTTCTATCTCAGCATCGGCATATTCCGCTACGTGAACAACCGAAACAGATCACTCAACCGTGCATTCTTTTTCAATGCGATATTGTAGTTATTGGCGTTTAAGATCCTAACAGGTTTACCATACATCACTTTAGTTTTTCGATTTCCTTGATTCCTTCTTGGGCTGTTTACATTTAATCTGTGCGTATCCAAACTCGACACAATTCCAACATCTGAGTTACTTCCTCTTTCGTTGGTGTTCACGAAGTACACGCCGGACCACCTCGTTTACGCTTTCTTGGCCCTGCTTCTCAACAGAACATCTTAACTTGCCACTACCACGATACGAAGCTTGCTTTGCCGCTTCAAATTCGAAAGTATGAGCTGGCGCATTATGTACGATCTTTGGTCAAGCCAGTCGTAGTGCAGCTGGATCTCCATCCCAGAAATCTTTTAGCACCACTCCAAAGAGAGGGCATCACATGACTCTTCTAGTGACGCCCTACATGAGACGTTGTCATATTTAGGTTATGCATGAAAGTGGAAGTTATTACAGTATTGCCCGAAATAAACAGTACTGAAACTAAGTTGGCGGTGTTTTTATGCGTGCGCTGTCACACTCAAGTTAGCTAGTATAGACCTGTCAAGTAAACCTCAAACAAGTAATTAGTAGGGCCTAATTGTTAAAAATGGTGTTAAGTACAGAGGAGAAAGTGTTTCTGGTGGAGCATTATTTTCGTTCATACGGAATCGGCCGACGTAATGGTGCAAGTTTGCTATACGTGTCTGATCAATTCACACAAAGGTTTAATAAACGTTCTCCAAGTAATGCTGTAATTTTGAAGGTTATTGAAAAGTTTAGAAATACAGGTAGTGTATTGTGCCAACGAAAAGAAACTCGGGGCGTCCCAGGACAGTTAACAACAACAATAACCATGAACGTGTTTTTGAGCAAATCTTAGAAAATCCGAAAGTCAGCCAGGCAAGGACAGCGTTACAACTTGATTTAAAAAGAACTTCCTTTCAAAGAATCCTGAAGGAGCTGGGTACATTTTCGTATGTGATTCAGGTACATCAACAACTACATCCTCGGGTTTATCGCAGTAGAGTGGAATATTGCGTCAGAATTCTCGCGTTACAGTATGAAAATCCTGAATTTTTGAAAAATGTTTGGTTTTCAGACGAAGCACATTTTCACTTGTCAGGCTATGTGAATCGTCGCACAAATCGATTTCTGGGCTTTGCCAGACCCGATGAGGTTCAAGAGGTTCCTTTACATAGTGAAAAAGTGAGTGTCTGGTGTGCTGTTTCCGGACACGGAATCATTGGTCCGTACTTTATCGAAGAGAATGGTAGGCAAGTCACACTTAATCAACAGAGGTACAGACAAATTTTAACACGATTTATCCCTGATCTACGTCAATTCTGTCGTGCACGTAACTTGGCATTTCGAAACCAATTTTTTCAGCAGGACGGGGCAACTTGCCATACTGCTGCCGCAATTCGTCAATTTCTTCAAGAACATTTTCCAAGCAAATTCATATCACGTTTTACTGACTTCCCTTATCCTTCACATTCTCCAGACCTCACACCTCCAGACGCATACATTTGGGACATGGCTAAAAATGCCGTTTTCAAACGGGCACCACAAACCATCGATGAATTAAAGGATGCCGTTAGAGTCTTCTTCGCAGCCCTGAGACAACCCTTATTCAATAACATGACCAGAAACTTAGAACATCTTTATGAAGTCTGTCTCGAACGAGGAGGTGCACATTTAGAACATATAATAAAGTGTCAATAATATGTATTTTTTAAATATACAAAACAATTACAATTTCAGTACTGTTTATTTCGGGCAATACTGTATTATTAACTAATACCTTAATATGGATCAACTTACCTAGTGCAATTACCTAATATATATCGACGTGGTAAGGGGTCTCGAGAGGTCATTGAAACCCTAATTCTAAAAATAGTCTGTGAATTAATTTAGATTCCATTAATAAACAAACATTCCGTTCCTAAAATCTTACATATTTTTTTTTACGTTTCTTTCATATTTTTCTATTTTTAAGTCACTTTCCAATCATTATACTTATCACTAACTAATAAGTTAAAAAAATTGACATCCTCATATTAGTTAATTTAAGTTCTTTCTACATTTTTCTTCTGTAATTTCTTATTTTGCTAAAATTAGTAATTCACACATAGTTAGCTTTTGTAAATATTTGTTAATGTTTTAATAATTGTCAAGTCATAACTGTAATTTTTGTATTAGTTTTTATATGTAAAAGTTCTTTAAGTCATACTAATTATGTAAGTAGATTAACTAAATTGTCTTTAAACCTTATAACACTAAATTCATTAAATTTTAGTCTATGATTAAGGCATAAATATTAATGCCGAAACGTCAGAATAAAAGTTACAATTTGACATATTAGTTTTTACCTTACGAACGAATGCATCCCTAGAAACCAACAGATCTATATATACTTCTATATCTATATATACTTTTCTTGGGTATTAGGTCAAATTAAAAACACTAATTCAATCCATTTAATTTATCACTTCACACGTTTCAACTCTAATTGCGGGTCTTTTTCAATGACAAAGTTCTAAAAACATTACATTAAAAGTTTAAAAACTTAGCAGTTATATACAGCAGTTATATTATTTTATATTAATTTCATCTTCATATTTATATATATATATATATATATATATATATTGTTATGGATTCAAAGGGTTAAATTTTGAGTAAGCAATGCAATTTCAAACACCCTGTATAGGGAAACAAACAATTTATTTACGCGCAAAATTTATTTCATTGATTTAATTTAAACGAACAAGTATTGAGGTATTTTTATAATTAAGGATTGAAAAATAATGGGTTCATAAAGAAAACCAGTTTTAAAACAAATAGAAACGCATAATTAATTTAATTTATTTTAATTCAACGGGTAATAGCATTAGAAAACGCACCGGGGTAGAGAAAATCGATAATCCCAAGGCAAAAGGTTCGTTGTAACAAGCGAGGACGTCAGTTGTATGGAATACCGTGAAATATAGACTGCGAGAATTGTTATTTTAAACGATCAATAATTAAGAGAACACGTGCATGTTTGAAAGGTTACCTTCTTTGAATTTATCAACATAATAGAGCGGGCTTCGGAGAATATAGTTTCCAACCGTCAGTTGCTTTGAATAAACAAAATAACAAAGTTTCTTAAAGAGAGGAGGAGATGCACGATCAATAATATGCTACAGATAAAGACGGGTATAAAAGCATTGGTTTCAAAACGTACGTTTGTATCCACGTGGAATCAGGCGACGCGGTCAGCTATATCGATTTTATATAACTCAAGTGGGGTTGGAACGCGACATCTAATATGCATAAGACAGAGATAAAAATATTACAGGCGGAGTTTTATGACGACACAGGACTGTATCATTGGTTGAAACAGATAGTTTTACAACGGACGAACACGCACGCGACAGGTGAATGCGATTTTTCGGATTAAAATTTGCAGAATTATTATTTTAAATGAAGTATTTCGCGTAAAGTGTGGCCGAGAAGGGCATTTTGAATTGTATAAATACTATAAAAAAATTAGCAGCGTTCTCTTTGTATTCTCATCGCCTCTTTGTATTTTCATCGCTTTAGACTACAAATACTAATCAACCGAGGTTATGGTAGAGGCTTGTGAGTATTGAAAATTGTATAATTCAGTAAAAATAGCATTAGCACTCATAACGTGGTAAGTTGAGGCCTTGTGGTTATTAACGGGTGTAGTGTCGAGTGAATTAAATTAACCGAGATCCAACTAATACCATAACAAGCTAATAGATCAATAAACAAAAGTACAATGTACGTGAATTTGTATGCGGTGATGGTATGGTAATTGGTAGCAACGAGCTCGGCGTATACTGAGGTTATCATCTATCTGGAGGATCAGAGCGCATAATCCCGAAGCCAAGGGATTCTGGAGGATCAGAGCGCATAGTCACGAAGCCAAGGGGTTCTAGAGCATCATCCCAAGAAGATGGAGACTTGAGGCATTTTCCAGGTAACTCATTTGAGTTTGCTGTTATTTGATAAACTGTTGGAATTATTTGTGATGTGTTAGTGAACTTTGATGGTTATTTATGGTTATTTAACGTATTGAAAAAGATATGTGTACTTGACAATTACGAGGGTATTTTAAATATTGAAGAAAAGGTGTATGTACAGCTTACGAAATTGCATTATGAATTGGATTGTTAAGGGTACATGGGTTTATTAATTTGTAGTAATTATATGCAAAGTAAAAAGGCATACATTAATAAAACTGGGTTATTATGAGCTCACCATACTCCAGTGTGCAATAAATATAGGGTATTATTTGGGGCCCATTTACTCCTAATTGTATTAAATGTGTTCACTAATAAAAATTTAAAACAAGGACTTTACAAAAATAGCACTGATTGAGTTGTAACTAGAGTACCAAACTGTACTTATCTGTGAATAATTGATTGTAAATAGCGGTAAATAAAGATTGTATGATTGTTGTATTTTTTTGTGATTTTTTTGAATGATGTGTGAGTGGAAAGGAAGAATGATTGTAAATTTAGGTATCCGAGGCCCAGCTGAGCTAGCCAGGGAAGCTGCGAAAATATTTTGAAGCAGAAATCAGGGTAAGAAATTTTTTTTGGTTGTGAACCTTTTATTTTGAAAAGTATTTAATGACTCACTCTCGATTATTAAAACTTTAATCCACGAATTTTGGTGAGACCACAGCAATCTTATGACGCCCAATCCTTGGGGCGAGAATTTCTTTTAGAGGATCCACAGAAATATATATATTGCCGTGAAATCGGGGATTAAGCTTTTAACATCAAGCCCCAGCGTTGGGCCGTCATAAAATTGCCGTGAAACCTCATAAAAATTCGTGGACAAAGCTGGGACAACATGTAATTTTCAAAAGTGTAAAAATTTCAGAAAAAAATTCGTTACCATTTTATTTCTGCTTCAAAAACCTTCTGCAGCTTCCCTGGCTAGCTCAGCTGTGCCTACTCTCGGATACCTAAATTTACAACCATACCTCCTTCACACTCACACACCATTCAATAAAATCACCAAATAATACAACAATCATACAACCTTTTATTTACAGCTCTTAACAGATAAATTATTCACATGTATAAAAAAACAGTTTGATACACTTATTACAAAACCCAAATATGGTATATTTTTAAAGTCCTTGATTTTCTAATTATTTTTAAACAAATTAAATAAGATATGAGCAGATAGATGGACCCCACATATTACCCTAAATTGACTGTATACTGGAGTATGGTGAGCTCATAATAACCCAGTTTAGTTTTTATATGCCTTTTACACCTTGCATAAATTAAAACAAAAGTTATAGACCCGTTTACCCTTTACAATCCAATTTGTATCCAGAATAAAATTTTGTAAGTTTTAAATACACCTTCTTTCAATATCTAACCTCAATAAATTGTCCAGTACATGTACCTTTTCCAATACGTTTATACAACCCTAAATAAACCCCAACAAGTCAATCACACAGCACCAAAATTTCACAAATGTTTATCAAACAACAGAAATTTCAAATAAATTACCTGAAGAATTCTTCAGGCTTCCATTCCTTCGAAGATGGTCGCTAGAACACCTGGGCTTCATTACCCTTCGTTGTGATACTCAGCGGATCCACAGACGATTTGCAAGCCAAGCGCCTTGTTTCATAGTACCATTCCATATATCAGCGTACAATCTTAGTTATTTGTGATGCTTACCCCCACATATATCATGCTTCCATTTATTGATTTTCGTGCTTTGTAGTGTAGTAGCCGGACCTCTATTAATTTAATATACATTACACGTACTTCGCGTTAATAAATAGATGCCCGCTACTAGTAAGTTACACTTGTAAGCACTAAATTTACTAAATTTACTAAATTAACAACACATACAATACTCACAAAAAAGCTCTACCGTTATGGTGGTCAGCATTCAGAACTTTATCGTAGTAAAGTAATATAGAAGCGAAGAGAAGACACGAGACAAGAGAGCGTTAATAATTTAGACGGAGTATTTATATCGTTTCAAAACCCCACCCGTGACACACTTCAAGTGAACAGCTTGTTTTCAAATCTAAATTCTAAAAATTATTGCATACAACCGTCTTGAAATTCCTGAAATTTACTCCGGTCTACGTGCCGTATCCGAAAAGCGCTCTCAACCTTCCCGTGTGTCTACGTTTGGAAAACTGTCTGTTTTTAACCAATGATAAAATTCTCTGTCATCACAAACCCCGCTTGAACTATATTCATCTCTGTCTTATGCATGTCTGCTGTCACGTTTAAACCCCACTTGAGTTACAGAAAATCGATAATAATGACAGCTTATCTCCACGTGTATATGGTACGTGCGTTTTCAACTTCAACGCTTTTGTACCTGTCTCTATCTGTTGCATATAACCAATCGTGCATTTCCCTCGCTCTTTAAGAAGTTTGTTAGCCTTGTGGTTTATACCAACTGACGGTTGAAAATATTTCTATGAAATCCTATCTTAACACATGCTCGACTTCTTCGAAGGTAACCTTTTAAAACGCAGGTATTCGTTAATTATCGAACGTTTAGCACAACAATTCCTAGACTTTATATTTCGTCGTATTTGTATAAAACGAACTTGGAATTATTGATTTTGTCGCGCAAGCACGTTCTCTTATGCTTATACGTGTTGGATTAAAATAAATTAAAATTAATTATGAACTTCTATTTGCTTTAAAACTGTCTTTTCTTTATGTAATTTCTAACATACCACTATTAATTATAAAAATACGTCAATACATGTCCGTTTTCCTTAAATGACTCAAATTAATTTTGCGCATAAACAAATCGTTCTTTATATACAGTACAGGGTGGTTGAAATTTTATTGTTTACCACTGATTTAACCCTTTTAATCTACAACAATATATATATATATATATATATATATATATATATATATATTTGTTCACGTTTGTACTTTTTAACATGCACCAGTATTAATTCTATAAATAAATTATTTATAGTGTTGTATATATATTTAGATGTTCGCTATTAATTTTTCGTGCTGTAAATATATTTCTTTTCTGCTTTTATATACTAATTTATGTGCTGCAGTAGTATGTCTGCAAGATACAGATAATACCCTGGTATCAAAAGAAGAAGTAAAAGCTTAAATATATAGACCTAGGTAAAGATAGTAACAGGAATCTGAAAAACATAGCTCAAGATTGGAAACAGTGGAGAGGATGTGACTATGAGAGAAAGAAATTTTCCACCGTCATAATAGACTGTTCTTTCACTACTTTTAAAAGTACATGCATTGTTATACATGAGTAATATCTAGTTCAAATAAAAAGCGGACAATCAAGGTCTATGTTCTTGTTTACATTTCGTATCGCCCTTTTATAACATATTCCAAGCAAGTATGTACATTCTTTATTGTCATTGCGTTGTTACATTATTAAGATAAGAACCATTCTAAAACTTTGTACTTTATTTAGTTCATTGCTTCACTTCCACTTCTACCAAAGCTAATATTTAAGCAAAGATAATTGATCAGAGAATTCAACTAGGCGTAGAAGAACTTTTAGAAATTTGGTAAATCTATGTTATATCTTCCAATGTTGAAAACTGTATTTATTGTGGAGAGAACACGCCGCTTACATTGGAAGGAATATCGACATAAGCAGTTCGTTCCAAAGCTGTTTCTCAACATGATTTCGGTTGGTTTCGATATAAACCATATCCTTTTCGAATTATACAGGCTGTATATCCGTTTTCTTTTTTGATCTTTTTGTTTGATACACTCATGTTTTACTAAGTTATTTAAATGTGTAAATATTATTCTTGTGAAGTTAATTCATGGTTTTTCGTTACGGTATTGCAAAATCTAACAAAGATGATAATAATAGACACTCTAAATATAGGTATGCAGTATTTAACTGCACTTTTTAACTCTTAGTTCGATGGCAATGAGAACTCCTAAATTAAAAATATTAAAAGCACATAAATCTACGAAGGCGTAGAAGGGCCACAAAAAATCGCTCACTAATTATAGTTAAATTTCGACTTTGATGTCGAAATTTAGTTAAATTTCAACTTCTATCTCGAAATTTAGTTAAGTTTCGACTTCGATCTCGAGATATAGTTAAATTTCGACTTCGATGTCGAAATTTAGTTCAATTTTGACTTCGATGTCGAAATTTAGTTCAATTTCGACTTCGATCTCGAAATTTATTAAATTTCGACTTCGATGTCGAAATATAGTTAAATTTCGACTTCGATGTCGAGCTTTATTAAATTTCGACTTCGATCTCGAACTTTATTAAATTTCGACTTCGATGTCGAAATTTACTTAAATTTCGACTTCTATCTCGAAATTTTGCTGAATTTTTAACTTACAGTCAAAAGTTTATTCTTGTTGGTATTTCGAGATCGAAGTCGAAATTTAACTAAATTTCGACATCGACGTTGAAATTTAACTAAAAATAAGTAGAGCGATTTTTTGTGGCCTACGCCTACGCCTACGCCTACGCCTTCGTATAAATCTGTGTGTAAAAAATTTAACAATTCATAGAAGTCAAATTATACTCAAGTATAATTAGTGGGACGAAAAGCTACAAAAAAGCATACTTAATGCCAAACAGATACTTGGGAAATGTTTCAAAACAATTACAAAAAATCATTTAATTTTCTAAATAAATCCCACTTCCAGCAACCACACGTACACGGAATCGTTTGTAACAAGTCTTTCTCTGCAGCAACAGGGTGTCAATGCCAATATTGAGAACGGCTGCAACGTATAAGGGAAGAAATCATAACTATTAAACGACTAGCTGAAATATACACATAAATATATAAACGAGGATACGAAACTTGTTGGAAATTTTATTGCAGTCTATGGCTTCGCTGTTGCTGACCGCATTTCGCGCATCGGTCAGCAATATCACCTTAAGCAGCACTGAAACATTTTTCAACTCGCTTGTAATATACAGGGTGATTCAAAATGATGGACACACTTTCAGTTTGCTATATTTCTTAAACTATGTTGTTTTTAATTCTATAAGTTATATTTGATTATACATACATACATGGAAGTTTACAGATGTTCAATATAACCCCCCTCCGGCTGCACGGCTAACATTTAGACGGTAGTTGAATTCATCCCAAACTCGATGACGAAGGTCGTGCGTCACTGACTTCGCCGCAGCAGTGATATGGTTTCTTAGGTCATTCAAATTCATGGGATTTGCATTTGCATTTTCACGAACCCCCTCAAAAAAAAAAAGCCGCAAGGTGTGAGATCTGGAGACATCTTTGTCCAGAACTGAAGTGCCAAGTCTTCATTTCGCAAGCGACCTATTCGTCGTTAATATAGAGATTCATTCAGGAAACGTCGAACATTCAGATGTCAATGGGGCAAAGTTCCGTCCTACTGAAAAATGTCAACAACACAGAAACATTAAAGAAACTTGGAAATGTATTCTCCTGAATCTTCATTTGGTTGAAGAACTTGCTAGTTTTACAGCATTCTACAATACGTTACTACAAAAATCAAATTTTAAAAAAATAAGAAAGATCCATAAGCCTTTGTCAATGATACAGTGCAAAACACATTAGCTTTAGGGCTGTTCCGCACATGTTCGAGTGTTACATAGAGATTTTATATCCCCCATATCTGAATGTCGTGTCTGTTGACTTTCCCGCTTAGGTGAAACGTGGCTTCATCACTAAAAATCACACAAAACAGAAACAATTCATCTTCTTCAATGTTCCAAAGCATACTGCCACAAAATTCTACATGCTTTACTTTGCTGCCTGCACGAGGAGCATGTACCAGTTGTAGATGGTATGTTTTGTACATCAACCAGTGCCTCAATACACCTCAGACTGTTGTTTGCGGTAGTCCACTTTCAGGCGGCTATGTGAATCAGACAGGTTCGCTGATCCCAAGGGTCAGGGTTCGAACCCCCTTCACGGACTGCTTGAAAAATGTTAAGTGTGCATTTTTCTGAAAAATACGCCCTGGTTCGGATGAGAAGTAAAATGCAGATTCCGTGGGTGGGTGTTGTCACGCACGTTAAATATTCCTACCTTGTTTGAAATAGCAAGGGCTCGGCAAAATTTAAAATCTTCAGATAAACAAAACTCGCTTCCTAGTCAATGTAGCACCTTCGAGTGGAGCATTGAAAAATCAAATGTGGGGTAGTCTAAGTTCCCTACTCGCTCTTCTGGTTGATTTCGTTGGATTACGTTCAATGCTCACTCGCTACACGTTCTCCGATACACGCGGTCAGCCTGAGCTTAGCTTAACAAAAAGAGCCAGTTGCGCCAAATTGTTTATTTCGACGATCATTGCTCTTCCTTATTGAAGGGTCAACGTTAAACTTGCGCGAAACGCACGCTTCAATGCAGTCGCAGACTCGCTTCTACTGTGCTCATGAATGTAAAAAACTTGGGTTTCATAATAGCCATCTCGCTTACAACTGACGTAGTGCGTATTCGAAACAGTTGGCACTACAGTGTGGTGTGGTGCTGGAGCATTCTAATGCTAGTATACGAAACTTTACAAAATCCTTTTTTAAATGTATCTAACACAATTACAACACATAGTTTAAGAAATATAGCAAGCTAAAATTCTGCCCATCATTTTGAATCATTAGTTATTATTGCTACCACAGAAAACAGGTGACACGATGGTAGTTTCACATAATCGGCTGTAGTGATGTGACGAGCAACGTGAAACTATCACGGTATGCTTTCTTTTTTTCTGTTGATACTCCCAGAGCAAAATTTTCCGGAGTTATACCAACCACATAGCTCTTCAGACGCAAGGGCCTATTATAAGAAAAAGACAAGAATGAGAAGAGAAGAGACCAAAAAGTACCAAGCGGTACTTAAAACGTTCGTAGCACATTACGAACACGGAAATTAGAACATACAAAAGACAAAATAGAGAATATACTAGAAATTATCACATTAGTTTCTTATTATGATAAACACTCTTAAAGCATAATTTTCAAAATTCGGAAAATCAATCGCTCTTCTCATCTTGCATCTGTTACATGCTGAATTGACGTTAATTACCTGAATTAATTTTAATCTACAAAGCGACGTGATGTAACAGTAAAATAGTGCACCGGTTAGTTTTAAGTGGTTGTTGGGGAAGGGGGTCCATAGAAGTAGATAACTGTTAGGGGTATACAAATTCCAACACCATTACACTTACCTGGAAAAGTCTTCGAACTCTCTGTCTGATAAAACCTTTGAGCGTCAACCCACCTGAAGGATCAACCTTAATTAAAACCTCACCGAAAGATGTGTTCCGATAAACGATTAACGGTTTCCACTGCTGTTCGGAGTTGATGGAGCTTCGATTTACACATTTCTTACCTTCTTTTACTAGTCTACTATAAACACAAAATAATAAGAAAAAAGAACTCCATGTCTAGTACACCTAACCTATATTATCAAACATACTTATCATAGTAATTAAACGCAGATCCATCCCTACTTTGGCCAACTATATGTGTATCTAAAAGAAAATTTAACATTGACTGACGTTCAACCAGTTTAATTCCTACGTACTATTTTCTTCTACAACAATGAGATTTTACGTATGAAAACTTGCTACAAACAATTTAAATTTACAGCAGTGTGCAACAACATTAATAATTCTTCTTAAGAATAAGCTCCACTCATATGTGTTAACGAGCAATTACAATTCTCAGACGCAATCAACAGTATGCGATGGTTATAATTCAATTCATTTACACATTTTTGCTTTGTTGCACTACCTCAAAGCTCCATCCACATCAACGGACAAGACACCTAGCAGGTATAATTCCAACCCGTTAGGGTTGATCAAAAGCTTCCAAAACATTGGTTACTTTCTCATCAGAACTGCATGTAATGTCCACGCTTAGTCGCATCCGAGGTCGTGTCTAATTCCTCGATTTATGACTACCGTCCCGTCACTGAACGTACATGTCTTTCAAACATCGTCTTGCACTACGATAGTGTTTTGAAAAGTTGCTTGCCGGTGTCAAATAATCTGATCCGGACTGATCCTCGCCTTCCTGTATCCGAGGTTTTATGTTCATCATCCCAGGGTCATTGTATGCCATTTTTCGTTCTCACGAGGTAGTGCGTCTAATGCTCGATTTTCGAGCTAAATGTCGTTCTATGTATATGAGCGATCATATTGTTTTCACGCTTATGAAAGCGGCGCCATTTTTTTACGTACGCAACACATTTTTTATGAGTGTAAATTTATGAATATATGAATATTGGCGATTTCTTTAAATCCGTGTAGAATCTTAATTCCTACCACGGTCTACATGCAACGCATTGAATTTTCTGGTTGATTTTATGACTATTGGTTGCAGGGTGCGCCGGTCCAATTCCATGACTCAATGGCTTGCTTTTGAACTAATGTGAATGTGTACAAATAAACTTTCTTATGTCGAATTATTTACCGAGATCTATATATATATATATATATATATATATATTCTTCTAAATTTATTACGAATAGGTGTAAAGTCCCGATCGCTATTAACATTTATATTTAATATCGAGGGTTTATTGAAGAACACCAAGAACAGAAATACAAAAGAGATTACCAAAAAAATAACGGTAAAATTAGATCGCAATTTCCTTTGAAAAACATGAAAGAAATACAAAAGAGAAACGAGTAGAGCGAACACCACAAAGTTCGAACCCGTAATTAAAATGTTCCTAGCATATTAAGATCGCGTAAATGAGAAATACAAACAAACCAAACAGAGAATGTTCGAATTTATAAAAATATGGTTTCGTTAAAGAAACATATAGGTATCATTCTGTAAAAGGAACTCCATTTCAACAGGTTAATGTAATTAAAATCCCGAAGGATTACTCGTCGTGCATGGGATTATTAGGCCAGACGAGGTGGCGCCCATAAATTTGACAATGTTAGAAACCCTTCAAGGTAAGTGTAACTGATAATGTAGCTTGAAATTGTACCTAGTAAATTGTTATATTTTTTGTTTTCCTTTTTTTTTAATTGGTTCTATAAGGACCCACTCCCGCACCACTCTAGTTAGCCGGTGCAATCTTACTTTATTAGGGAATTTCCGCTTCTTTTGGGCAATTTCAAATTTAAGACTTTAATGCTTCATTCACACGTAACTGGCACAAGCTGTAAGCAAGGGGTATGAGAGGAATTTATGTATGAATATTTTCACTTGGCAAATAATATCAGTGTCCTACTTACGTATATCGTTCCAAACAAAACTTACCTGAAACAAAAAAAACAAATTTAATTAAAATAAAGCATTACAATATTAATTCAAAATTTTTAGAACACAAGATAAGGAAAAAGAAAATGAGGGTAAGGAGTGTGAATTGATTGTTGGTAGAAGCAACTTTATAAGAAGTGAAATTAATGCATAAACAATGCACCAAAGACGAGTCCACTAGAATATAATAATATTAGAAATCACTTGCATGCTACAAATTCATAAAATAAAATAGCAAGAGCTTCGTACCTGTATTGTAACAACCACTAATCAGTTGATATAAAAATCAACCTAACCCGCATCATGCAAAGAATGTTTTTTCATTCTGCCATAAATCAAAACCCTTGAACAATTGGCAGGTAACACATGGGTCGGGTGGATCAACTAGGTGATTTTTCAAATTTTGTTGTTCATTGTACATGTGTAATATTCTGTAACTTTAGCGTGTTATTTAATGCCAACATTAAGTAGTAGAAGAAAAATTTTTCATTAGTTCAATTAGCTTTACGCATCGAAAATACCCTGAAAACTTTATAGAAGCTTGTGTGCTCTACATTTAATGACGTGGCTATCTCAATAGAATATTAAATTAGGACAAATAAATAAATCGAAAAGCCCTAATGTACTTTAAATACAACCAGCAATAATGATCGGTACTTTACATTTTTCGTATTAAAATTAGATTCTGCAAGATAACACTCGGTAAATAACCGTGTATATTCCGTTTATTCGTATACATTTACAGAAGTTTAAGAAACCCCAAAAACGTAACGTCATATTTAGCCGTATCAATTTCTTCACAAAATATCGAAAAATTCAATAACCTTATCAAAGGTGTAAGAGAAAACTGTAAAATCTGAAGTTCATGTATAATTCAGCTGTCTAATTTCTGCAAAAACCTCCTCCCTCACTGGCTATAAATTTATTCCTACAAACACCAAAATATTTGAGGTTATTAAATCGCACTTCAGTATCATAAGTTCATGCAGGTTCTTCATACCACATTTCTATTCTTTCCCAGCAAATTTTGTTATGTTTTGTTTATGCTACTTTAGCTACTGATAATCTTTATTTTCTATTAACTAGAAAGGCTAATCATCTACAAATCTCATACATTGTTTTTCTTCCCCAGTTGCTATCCCACGGGAATTATTATTAGGTTCTTTTATGATTTCTGCGAGGTATGTTTTGAATTAGGTTGGGCCTCTTTTCCTATTTGATATCTTCTGTTAAATCTCTTTTTAATATATTGATTAAACCATTCTGAATGGACCTGTACCGTGAAGAAGTTCTACATTACTAAAACGGCTGGAACAGCTTGAGAGTTCAAGCGATCTAAAGAGTCGATCTAGAGGTTTAATCAAATTAGGGGGGTCTTTAGTGAGGACCCAGACTAAAGCAGGTCCCCGAAACACGACACCAGATCTTTTGGTACTTAGAGCGGCAGACTCCATAGGGGTTGGTATGGCATTCTACGACACACTACTGCGATGTGAAAGGCAACGGGAAACCACCACGTTACCTTCCAAAGTACACAGCGTACTTAAATTGATATCAATTATGATGGCATCTTCTGAGGTAAAAAATCCGGAGTTAAAATAGTCCCTCATTCGAATCTCCGGGAGAGGACTACTTCGGAAGGGGTGATCAAAAAGTTTAGTCGTGAACAATATGCGAGTCGCAGCGTGAAATGTCAGTAGTATGAAGCAAGTGCTATAGATAGGTTAGCAGTAGACATAGCAGGAATCAGCGAAGTTCGGTGGCCAAAGGCGGAGGATTTTTGGAGAGGAGACTTTAGGCTAATTCACACAGGATCAGAGGAAGGAAATTCGGGTGTGGGGATAGTTATAAGAAAAAAGAATGAAAGAGTACCCATGGATAGATTAGAATCTAAACCTGTAAATACAGTAATACTACAAGTATACATGCCCACCTCTAGCTACAGCGAGGAAGAGATGCAAGCAATCTACAAAGGTATCGAAGACATACTACTATACGTAAAAGGACATACAACTTTAATAATTTCGGGGGATTTTAACGCAATGGTAAGTGCAAGCAGAAACTCTAAAAGCCGCTGGACCAGCAGTAACAGAACATCTCGCCAACTTGTAAGCTATATGAACGAGACAGGCGATATACCAAAAGATTTGAAACGTATTATCATGGTCACTATGCCAAAAAAGAGAGGCGCGGATAGATGTGAAAATTTTCGGACAATAAGTTTGACAGCCAACGTGTCAAAAAACTTAAATAGAGCGAAACAGGGAAACACGGGAGGCCATTTTAGATCTGAAGGTGATGATAGAGAAGACCATAGAGAAAGGAGAAAGCGTGTTTATAGGATTTGTAGATCTGGAAAAAGCATTCAACAATGTAAAATGGAAGAATTGTTTGAAATACTTAAAAAGATTTGAATGAGTTTTAGGGATAGACGAATATTACTTAGCTTATACAAAGAGCAAGGAAAAGATGGCTGAAACCATGTGTGAAACACAGCACTGTCTGCTGTGAAACTTGGAAGCGGACAGGAAATAGATAGAAGCCTTTGAAATGTGGTGCTACGGACGTATGATTAAGATATCATAGACAGACGAAGTTAAGAACAAAGAGGTTCTAAAAATGGTAGAGGAAAACAGTAAAAAATAGGAGAGATAGGATGATATGTGACATACTAAGGCATGAAAGAATAGTGCGGAATATATCAGAAGCAGAGATAGGAAAAAGAGATGTAGAAGTAGAGCTAGGTTAGACTATTGTACACAGATAGTCGAAACTTCAGGAAAATGTGTGGGCTAGCTCAAAATAGAAATCAATGGAGGTACACGTCCAACAAGTTCCAAGGCGGAAACCTTAAGAGGAAAAAATATAATTGTACTTAATTATGATGATTATTATAAGCAACTGCAAGTGTTGGTTTTTTCACTATTCTCAATTAATGTTAATTGTGTGAAAGGATTTACTGGAAAACTATTAATTTGGCAAATGTCTGTGTTGAGGGATCTTGGTAGCCGCAGTCTGCGTAACCCCCTTCCCACACCACAGAACATCGGTGAAATAGGGCATATATTTAGAAAATACCAGAAGGGGAACCGAGCTGTATCTAGGTTATAGGAATGTCAGGAAACTGTGTAGACTAGCTCAAAATAGAAATCAACGAAGGTGCGCGTCCAACCTGTTCCAAGACGGTAAAACTTAATGAGGAAAAGCTAATGGCACTTAAACCCAATGAGTACTAGAAACAAATACAGGTGTTGGTTTTGCAATATTTTCAACTAATCCTGATTGTGCGAAAGGATTTATTGGAAAACTATTAATTCGGCAAATGTTCAACAGTTGATGGATCTTGGTAGCTTTGTACTCTTTGGTCTCTTCCTCTCATCCTTTTTCGTTCCTTTTGCTAAATTCCCGCGGCTGGAGGACTAAAGGCGCGGTATAAGAATGGGAAATTTTGATTTAAGAGAATACACAGTATGAGCTCGTACTTTTTGGAGGAAATTGTGCCGCGATAGTTTAACGTTGCTCTTCACATCGCAATACTATAGCCGATTTTCAGAAATCGTCTTGACTTTAAGTGTCTTCTGTGGTAGTGATAATTTATAAGCGAGTCAGAAAATGTTTCGCTGCCACAGTGGGTGATATTGCTGACTGACGCGCGAAATGCGGAAGTCAGTAAAAGTCCGAGGCGGCGATAAAATTTCCAATGAGTGTATGTTATTTTATTCACAATCATTATTTTTGTATTTTAATTGATGATTTTTGTGATGTAAAATGTCGGGTTAAAAATACGCGGTATACTTGTTTGGAGAGACGCCGATCATGGTATAATTTCTAATCCTTCTTATACCAGGGTTTGCTTTTATCTGGTACTAAATTTTGAGTCACAGTTTCTGCAGGTTCCTTAATTCGCTATCGGACATACGAGGTATTGTGGTGTTCTGATTATCTGGAGTCATCTTGTTAATGCTTCGTAGTAACAGAGATGACATTTACTTACAAGGTAAAATATTGATATGAACTTATTATACATTAATATTAAAGGCTTAACATACACAAAGGAAATATTTATAAGTCTTTGGGTGCGTAATTAAATTGCAAATGTCTGACACTAAAACTGAAATCACTTTAGTTTGTAAAGTTGCGGAATGTATTTCTATGTTGAACAATTGGACGTTGCGGTTTGACGACGAAGTCTTGGGTCTGGTGTCGTGTAGGTGAAAATGTCCATGATCGTAAGTAACCCTAATCCAGGTTACCCTGGATGCAATATGGCATCTCGTGGCGTAGATTCCGGCCAAATTTCCATAGCTTCACTACCTAGAGACTGGCGCTGGCGTACGATGGCTTCTTTGGTTGGTAGAAATTGAAGCGGGCTGATGTCGGAACGCTCCCAATCCTGGCATACTTTTATGCGTCACATTCTGTAGAAGGTAGTCCTAATGCAGTAATGGTTTCGGAGGATGATCAACCCAAGTTATGGACGAATATTGTCCGTGGTGGTATGAGAGTTCACTTCATTTTATCCCGTTTGATTGGTGGTCACAATGAGATAATCTGAAGGAAACCCCTTAGTGCACGAGGAGTTTGGTGACTTTCGTTTTGAACTACTCTTAAGTTCACTCGAAGAAGTTTGGCGGCTTTCTTAAAGAAAGAACAAAAAAAGTAACTTGTTCTAGCCTTTGAAGCTCCTTTTATACCGAGGTTTGTTTGTATTGTACATTCGGACGGTTCTATTTTGTATTCAAGAGATGTTGGACGAGCCATTATTGATTCAGGGGTGTTTTACGCGTGCATGCTATTTGTTTGCATGCCCGGTAGTCTCCACCAGGACGCCACTCTTTGTTGTATTTAGTCATCATATGTAGGAGTGATGTCCATCGTGATTTGGATGGCCTTGCTATTCCTAACTGGACCATTGTATTAAATTTGTCTTTGGCGATTTTGAGTTTTTCAAGCGCCAACCGGTAGAGACGACTGTATGCTGGATATTCTTGAGTAGTTCGGATGTGATGTTCGGTATTGTTTTATTAGGCGCGAAGGCCTCTTGAACGACTTATGTTTGGATATTTGGTTAGGATATTGTGCTATTTTAAACGAGGCGGCTCCGTAGCGTAGTTGGTATGTGTGTGACTATTACGCGCAAGGTCCCGGGTTCGAATCCCGACACGGTCCGCTTGAAAAATGTTAGGCGAGGTAAATTGGAGGTCCCATGTGTGAGTGTTGTCACGTACGTTAAAGATCCCTACCTTGCTTGGAACAGCAAGGGTTCGGCAAAATTCAAAATTTTTCAGGTAAAAAAAACTCGCTTCCTGACCAATGTAGTACCTTCGGGTGGAGCATTGGAAAATCACATGTAGAGGTATTTTAAACGGAATACCGTGGTCAATATCGCACTATGTTTACTCAAGGCGAGTTGACTTTTGGTTGAAAGTTTGGTCTCCGAGTCGACAAGTTTCTTGTTTTTTGCGTCAACCAGTAATTCATGGTGTACCAGGAAATCCCTACTGATAATGGTTTCTTGACGTCGGCGATCACGAATTGCCATTCGGTCACCTTCGTTCCATATCTAATGCTAATGTGATAGTACGATATGTGTTTATGATGGTTTTCTTTGCTTCAAACAATTGATAGTTCGTCTGGTTAAGCATTCCATGGACCTTGCTTTTGGGTATACACATGGGTGTTGCGGTTTTCTATGAAGGGCGGCTCCGTGGCTTAATTGGTAAGGCTTTACATAAGTTTGAACCTTTGCGGAACACGATACTCAATATTAGACACATGCTACTGATGAAAAGAGATCAATTTCATTTAAAAATCAAAACTGTCCCTTCACTAAGTGGATTCAAAGAAGAAACATAATTGGAGCAACGTCAGGTACAAATGCAGCTCACGTTCTCTCTTAAGTACACGCTGATGATGTAGTTTCATTGTTCTGTCTGCAGCAGTATATCCATCATTAACCATTACCACTAGTTCCGACCAAAACTAAGATCATTAGCATAATCAAGTTATGTTCTTGTAAGCCTCAGCTTGAATTCAAAGCAACTTTAAAACATTTTCAAGGTGCAAAAGTAATAAACTCAGCGTGATATCTGTTTTAAAGCAACGGTCCGTATTTGCCTCATTGTTATGAAGAATGACGCCCTTCGTCTAACGTAGTAATTTATTTTGGAACGCATTTCGACATAAAGACGCCGCCTCATCTTTAGAGTGGGCGTTAAAATAATTATTCGCTATTGTTTTACGGATAATGTTTAGTAAGGTTCATCCATAAAATTACAACTCAGCGGGAGTGTTGTCTTCAATATTCTATATTATAGAATACGTTGCTTCTCGTGTTTGTATATTGTTGCTAAAGTATAATTTTCTCATTATTACTTAGTTATCTGGAGCATCTTGTATTATACGTAATAGCCCATTATGACATTAAGGTTATTGTAATTTTCATTCGGCTTCTGAACTGCATTCCAACTCGTAGAGTACTTTAAAACATCACGAAGGATAAAAAAATGTACATCCAGAATATATAAGAGATATGAGAGCACATTATTAACTTATGGAACGTTGACAAAGCAACGATTTCTTTGTTTGATGGCGTATCTCGAGTAGGATAATTGTCAATGTTAAACCGATAGTGTTATCGTTCGAGTGGCAGGCGTCTGAAAGCAAGTAGGCGTGGCTTGATTATTTGTTTAATAAGTATAACAACCAAAATAATTATAAGTTCATAAATACATAAAATAAAGTGAATTCGTTAAAATTGAAGGAATTTTAGTTGTTGAAGTAGTTCGGAAGTTTTCGGTAATCTTCGGAACTTTTCGGAGACTTGGTGTTTGCTCGTGAAACCAAAATAAACTCAAACACTTATAAAATGAATGTCTATATAGCTTGAAGGCGGTGAAAACGGCTTCGGTGGTCTTCGGAACTCTTCGGAAGGTCTCGTGTTGTCACAAAGAGTTATGATTTGAAATTAAAAACCACTAATTTACAATATTCACAAGTCTAGAGGGTTCAGAAATCTTCGATTGTCTTCGGAACACTTCGGAAGGCTTCGGACTTGATTTGTGAAGCCCAATAATAACTTGAACGGTGGTGATGAGAGAATATCGCCAGGTTTGGGAGACCCAGACGTCTTCGGTGATCTTCGGTGATCTTCGGTAACCTTCGGCAGACGTCGTGGACGTGGTGCCTTAGGCCTAGTAGAGTACGTCTCCGTTAAACTCTACGGGGGTGTTGTCCCGGAGGTAAACTTGACAGATACAGTCGACGACATTACAATAATCCACTTCTCGGGACGTACTGGCTGTAAAGGTGGTCTGAATGTGTATCTTCGGCGATGGTGGCAGAGGCGACAGAAGCCTTGGATGCGGTTGGATGGAGCGGATCGCACGTCGAAGAGCGTTCTGTGCTTGTTTTCAACTCGCCTGGTGTACGGAAGGACTCTTACCACCCATACGTAGTTCATGTAGTTATTCACAGTATGATTATAACGACCTGCCCCAGATCTGGCGGCGAACAGCGTAACGTTCGGAGAGTACGCAGGCTATGGTGAGCGCTGCGTTTCAAAGTATGGCAGGCTATGGAGAGCGCTGCTTGTGAAAGTTTTGCAGGCTATGGGAAAAGCACTGCAAGAGAATTGATTCCTAGGCTATGGTGAGCACTACGAATGTCTTCTGCAGAATTTGAAATTATATTTATACACTTCCAATTCCTATTCTTCCTGTGTTGAAAAACGTTAATGATGTCTTTAACCAATGAAATGCGTTTTGCGAGTTTTTGGTTGTAAAAGAATCTCCAAATTTAGTTTAACCAATGAAAGTATAGAGTTTTGGGTAGCACAAAAACTTAGTTGGAATTTCTCGAGATTCTTTGGTTTGTTCTATTTCAAGCTCGTGTACTCTGATATAGTCAACTGCAAATCCTAAGTCTATTCAGTGCTTTGCGTGTGGTGATATAGTCAACAATAGTTCCGCCTGCAAACAATAAAGTTAAGATAGATTTAATACCTAGTATGTCCGATAGTAAATTAAAGAAACCTGTAGAAACTGCAACTCAAAATTTAGTACAAGATAAAATCAAACCCTAGTATGAAAAGGTTTAGAAATTATATCATGATCGTAGTCTCTCTAATCAAGTGCAACGCTTATATTCAATCAATACATAGTATTTTGATGACATTTGACATCGCAAAAATCATTAACTAGAATACAAACATAATCGTTGTGAATAAAATAATATAAACTCATTGAAAATTTCAATGTCGCCTCAAGCTTTTTCTGACCTACACACTTTGCGCGTCGGTCAGCAATATCACCCACTGCAGCAATAAAACATTATCTGACTCGCTTATAATGTATTATCACTATCACAGAGGTCACTTAAAGGTGAGGCGACGGTAATTTCAAAATATCGGCTATAGTACTGCGAATTGAAGAGCAACGTTAAACTATCACGGCATAATTTTCTCCAAAAGGTACGAACGTATACTGTGGATTCTCATAAATCAAAATTTTCCGAAGTTATACCGTGTCCTTGGTTCTCCAGGCGCAGGAATTTATTGAAAGGAATGAAAAAGGATGAGAGGGGAAGAGACCAAAGTACAAAGTGGTACTTAAAATGTGCATAGGGTAATAAGATACGTAAATTACAAAACGCGAAAGGCAAAATAAAAAATACCGAAAATTATAACAATCTTTTTAGGAAAACACCAATTTAATATTATGAGCGTTCTTAAGGTAAAATTTTGGAAATGTAAAACGCTCGTCTCGGCTTCCATCTTTAGGCGCAACTCTGAGAGAGTCTAATTAAAAGAAGTCAAAACAGAAGAAGAGAAAATACCAAAAAGTAAGAATGTTGCTTTTTGGATCTACTTGTGTAGAGAGCCTATTGAACAAATCGAGAAAAAGCGGGAAACGGAAAAGAGCAAAGAAAACTAAATACGTTCTCAATGGGCAAAGTTACTCGGAATTATAATGCCTCCTAGGCTCTCCATGCGCGGAGTCTATTGAAAGAAATAAAACAATGACGAAAAGGAAAAAGATCAAAAGTACGAAGCGGTACTCAGTATGCTTTTAGAATAATAAAAATAGTGCCAATTAGGAAACACAAAACACACAATAGAAAATGTATCAGAAATTATTACATTATAGTTGTGTTAAGAAACACGAACTTAGTGTTATCGGGCTCTCAAGCCTTAGTTTTCAATACGGAAACCGTTTTTCTGATTTTGCATCGCCAATTTCGAAATGCTCAATGAACAATTGAATGAAACCAAAACCAGAGCAAATGAAAATACGAAACAAATAAGACTTTAGAAATCCAAGTGTGTGAGTAAACATGAGATCTTCAAAAGCTTATGTGGTTTCCTAATTTATTACAAACCACACGTGTTGAGGGCGGAATGAAAATACGAAACAAATAAGACTTTAGAAATCCAAGTGTGTGAGTAAACATGAGATCTTCAAAAGCTTATGTGGTTTCCTAATTTATTACAAACCACACGTGTTGAGGGCGGTCATCATTTCTCAGAAATCTAAGATATTACGTCAAGTTCCGAAGGACAAATGAACACACCAAACAAATAAGACGTTACCTGTAATGTTTGTAACATACGAAATTAATATCGAACAAGTTAGCAAATGAAAACGAAAAGACAAAAAACATTAGATACGTTTAGACTTATAGGTAATAGTAAAGAATGATATTCAAATTGGAAATATTATACTTGTGAGTAAGAAAATGTTGAAAACAGATAGCAGTGTTGAGACTGGGTCAGCGATTACTCGGGTGCGAAATTTATGGCGGTATTATTAAAAGAAAGAGGAAGCCGTATGATGATTATTAGATATACCTGCTGTAGTCGAAACCATGAAAGAAGTCGTCTGCGTCATCACTTGTATTCGTATGAATTAAGTCGAAAATTATAAGTCAATGTAGCATCTAGTTCATAAATACCCAATAAATATTCCGATTCGGAAGTTTCCGTCAAGCTTTTAAAACTTTAAAAAGTATATTCCATTTACAAAAAACTAAGAAAGATATACCATTTTAAAGAAAAGACATAATTTTACTGAAGGTTAGTCTGTTAAGTATAAAGTTCAAAACATACGGCACATACTCTTCTCTGTCGTTTTCCCAGATGAACGTGTTCACGTATGTCTTTATTTAAAACACGTACAAATCGTATTGCTATCTTTATCATATACATTAGTTAAGCTTTTAAATAATCTTAAACGTATGTTTTGAATTGAGATAGACACCTATGACGTGAAGGACTTCTTTCATGGTTTCTACTATACCAGGTCTATATCCCAAAAAGGTGATAAAAATCTACTATAAATTCTAGCAAAAGAGAAAAGAGTCGCTTGCACAATGTCAATTGGTCACTTAAATACGATAACCAAAGAAGATAGTGGATGCAGAAAAGAAATATAAGGTGGATTTAACAGTTTTTGTATAAAAATTGTTTTGCCGTACGAAACACGTTATTCCTGTTCCATAGATGATTGCGCATGAATATAAAGGATAAATTGGGGAAAAACACGATTGACTAAATGTTAGTAGAAAGTAGAATTAACAATAGCTTTAAGATTGTGTCCAAGGGAGGGTATAGATTCTGGTCATAGCGTATTATTGCTGAATTTAATAATAAAGAAAGATAACAGCATAAGGTACAGGCAAGCGGTTAAACCAAAAATGAAGCAAAGTAGAAATTAGGAAATTGCCGTCACAAATGAAAACAACTAAAGAACTTTGAACGAAATGCTGCAGGGCAAATCAAAAGGGCACGGAAAAGAAAACGTCGATTAAAGGTTCGTTAACTGAAGGATATAAATAAATTAAAAGAGTAGGAAATAGAAACAGAAATGGTTGACAAATGTAGAACTTTCTAAATCAACCCGATATCGAAAGACAAAAATTGTTGAAAAACAAATTGGTAATATCTTGGAAGTCTATTACATGTATAACGAAATGAAGTTGATAAACGCAAGAAAGTGAAAAAGTCGAGTCCGGACTCAGGGACCTATACTGAACAGAACCACGTATGAACGAGGTGGTAAGCATAAGTAGAATATTTATAAGAAGTTTGTTAAATGTGATATTGACGCTAACGACCGTTGAAATTTTCCGAATCGCCTATAATATATTATCACTATTACAGGTAGGCGAGGCGATGGTAGTTTCAGATAATCAGCTATAGTACTGCGATGTGAGGAGCAACGTGAAACTATCACAGCATAATTTCCTCCAAAACACACCAACTTAATATTAATACTGTGGGTTCTTTTAAATCCAAATTTCCCCAAGATATACCGCGTTCACGAAAAGAGAAATACATTTGCAAGTTATAGGGCAGTTTCATAAACGCTCACGTACAGATATAATATAATGAGACCAGTTTGAAAACAAAGAGGTGAGTCATCCCTTCATTAAACTGTAACTTAGTAGTTTGTATAGTGTAAGGCAGTTTTCTGTTTTTGGATAATTGAAGGAATGATTGCAAGCAAGCATTGGTGTTATTGTATACCTTGAAATTACACAGTGAGTAAATAGTTTTTATGTTTAAGAATTTTTAATTATGCATATATGAACTAAAATGCTCAACAGTTGTTATTTATGTAATAAGGAATTAATTTAAAAGTGGAAATTATTGTGTTGGACTAATTGGTGTCGAAATTGTGTATATTGATTTTAAAATGGAATTTTAGTGCTAAAATTTAGTATTAGTTGAAGTATAAAAGAAGATTTAGTATTTTGGAATGGACAATGCAAGGATTCAGCAATGAGTTGATATTTAACTCTTTTTTTTTGTTTGTTGTGAACATTTCCAATAATTAGGATTTGTGGTTGTCTTATAAATAAATAATAAAAAAGGAAAATTTGGGGTGGTGAATAGTTTTGTCGATGGTTTAGATTTAAGTCCTTTTAGGATATTTTTCTATTAGTAATATTTTGCCAGATTTAAGATTAAGAATTTGTTTTTGGAAAGTATACTTGTAACTTTATATTGAAATTATTTTGTCATTAGAGTTTTTATTTCAATTTATTTAGGAACTAGGTAAAGTTAGCTAATTGTAAAGGATACCCAGCTACCCCACTGATGAAATTTTATTTGGAAAGCAGTTTAATTTACAAGTTTATTTAAATATGACAGAATTAATGCGCTTTAACGTATATTTGACAAAGTAAATATGAGCTCATAAAATTCAGCAGGGGTGATTTACGCAAAAAACCATCTTGCATGTAGAAATATTATCAAAAGAAATTGCTGTAACCGACAGTTTGGCGCCCCTCGATTTTTACAAAAAAAAAACCTTCAAGAATAACTGCTAATGTAACGTAGCTTTTGTATTTCAGTTATTTCATTTATTATTTTTATTTCGAATTCCTTTATTTTATTTTCTCATTTTCCGTAGGAACCCAGTATCGCACCACTACAGTTAGCCGACGCATCCTTATACTGATACGGGAGCACCCGCTTCTTCAGGGCAAATCAAAATTAATTAACTTCATGCACATTTTACAAGTAACAGGTTGACTGTCGTTTCTTCTAAATTAAGAAGGTCCCCATTTCCGACGACTAATGCTAGTGATACTGTTAAATCTAAAATTAAATCTAAAATTTTTCTCATTTGCAATTCAATGATAAATCTATAGACTCGCATTAATTGCAGCTTTTCTGGTTTTACGACTGTTCTGTTAAGATTGCAACGTATTCTATGAGTAGGGTAAATATAGCAATATGAGAACCACATTTCCTCCAGAATCCCGCATTTCCTCACACATCTGGACCAAAAAGTTTTCTTCGACTAACCATTTTTCATCTTTCGAGATAAATATATCTTAATTTTTCATCTTTCGAGATAAATGAGCATCCTCATTTCCTCCCACATCTGAACCAAAAAGTTTTCTTCGACTAGCCATTTTTTTATCTTTCATCTGAACCAAATAATTTTCTTTGTCTAGCCATTGCATCTTTTGAGATAAACCCATCTTGTTTGGTATCAATCAATATTAGAATTTTCTCAGCTACCCGAATCTTTAGGAATTTTTAAGATATCATCACCCCCAAGGGAGCTACCCCAATTTTAAGATTTCTTACCTGTTGCGACTTTTGAGCGTCCTTATAAATTTTTTTAGTCATGCGATACATCTTGTTAGCTTAGAATTTTACGCACAACCCGAATCTGCAAACAGATTTAAAATCGGACCATCCCTTACAAAGTTAAACTTAAAGTTCTCAAACCTCTACATTTTGCTCTTTGCTTTATAAGCAAAACTAACAAATAGTTTTCTTCGTCTAGCCAATGCATCTTTCAAGATAAACCTACCTTGTTTGGTATCAATTAATATTAGAATTTTCTCAGCTACCCGAATTTCTAGGAATTTTTTAGATTGCGCCATCCCCAAGGGAGCTACCCCCATTTTAAGATTTCTTACCTGTAGCGACTTTTGAGCGTTCTTATAAATTTGTTTAGTCATGCAATACATCTTGTTAGTCTAAAATTTTACGCACAACCCGAATCTGCAAACAGATTTAAAATCGGACTACTCCTTACAAAGTTACCCCTTTAAAGCTCCCAAACCTCTTTAAAATTTTTGCTCGTCTATGACATATGCTTAAACCAAACATCTCCAAAAATCAAAAACCGTGGAGATTTTAGAAATGAGTTCTTTATAAGCCATAAGTGCTTAGTATTTAAAATCATTTTTTTCAAACAGTAATGTGCTTTTCTCAGAATATCGCAAAAACTCATGACTTAAAATTTTTCTGGTTTTAACATAATTACATGCACAATGCTAAATAGTTGGAAAATACATAGACAAGGACAAACTAATTGCTTTACAATTATGTGACGTAAAGTGAAAGTAGCCTTTCTTTTTTATTAATTAGCGGGTATATGATTTGAGAAATACAATAAATATGCTCAATGCTAAATAGTTGGAAAAATACGTAGACGAGGACATATATTTATACCCCATATGTAGGTTGCTGTACTATTAGGACCAGGGCATGCAGACTTTAACACCTCCATCTCGCACGCTTTACACAGATGTTGGTTGTTTCGTACAAGGCCCTTTAACAGCTGGCGGGGCTGAACGTTTACGGCTTAATGTCATACCGTGCTGTTTTTCCTTGTGTCGCTGTAAGCTATTCTTGTAAAAGCGATACTGCAAGACCCAGAGTTTAAGTACTTTGCTGTCGACGGATGTATAAGCTTAACCGTGGACGATGTTACACCACGACATTAAATGGTATGCTTGAATATTTTCTTTGGAAACAATCGAATATTGCCGAAAACACTCGAAGAGTGCACAAACGCGGTCACTAAACCACAATTAATAATCGCCTTTATAGGTTTAACATTTCTACCATTACCCAATGACTTTAATTTCTTATTGGAGAAAATCCTTATTCTCCCACGCACTGTTGCGTAGCTGGATGCCCACCCCTTTTGGGAATATATGCTCGTTATAGGTTGTAGCACCCGCGGTTTTACTTAACTACAATTCGCGAGATCCCTTTAATCTTTTTAATCGTATCTTTCTCGCGTACAATACAATAGGACTTAACATTACTACCAACAAATTCTAACACCAAGTCACCGTTAAATTCGTCTTTAAATTTCCCCTACAACTTTTTTGTTAACATGCGGTATATTGTGTTTATTATTTGCGGGGTACACCACTTTAAACCTAAAAATAAAAACAGGATAGTTTAATACGTCTATTAATAATTTATGGTAATGTTGGCGGTACAAATATGTAAAAACAAACTTTATCAAGAAAATATAATGTTTTAATAGAATACATACATGTATTGATAACATCTATAAACCGCTGTGGTAACCAGAGTCTGACGAATCTGGGATAGCCAAATCTCTAAACATTTGCGCAAGCGATTGCCTTGCAATTGCATCTTTTAAGTACTGAATGGGGAAACATTTAATAAGTTCCAACACTGTCAAGTAATTTAAATTGCTGCAATCATTAGACAGAGAAATACTGGCACTGCTCTCCCCCTCTAATAACGTTTGAACCCTTTCTTTCTCCGTTGTATTTCCACATACTTTTTTTATATCACCAACAAATTTTTCGTAAAATTCTGGAAAGTTTCTACACCTTAACTCAGCCATTTTAAAACAGATCAATTCTTGCAAATTTAATAGCTTGATGCACTCGTACGCAGGTAGCACAATAACATTCCCATCTTTCGTAATCTCCATATTATATAAATTCTCTTTTTCAAAATTGTTCAAAAGCCACATACTTCTATTAAAGGCTGTGCTCAGCTGCAATTTGAAATCTTGATCCAATTGTATCTCAACAACATCGTTTCCAGTAGTCAAACCATTTAATCTGACTTGTTTTGAGTCTTGAGCAAATTGGCGAATTTGAAATTCCACTTGAAAAGTACACAATTTCTTCCAATCGAAGTAAGAGAATGTTATCGTAGAATCAGCACACATACCACTACAGCAAATAACTTGGATGGCAGGTTGAAAACCACCATATAAATCAAAACCAACTTCTAATATATGGTGGTGATAATTTGGAGGAAATTCGCCTAACCTATAGGTTGACTTACCAACTAGTTGGTTGATATTTAATTGTGGTACTCGCACATCACTTGTAACGTCAACACAAGAAAATCCATCTTTAATTTATAATTTTAATCAAACTCGACGATACTTTGACGACTAATGCACTGGAACATGGTTCTCGCCTTTTATGCCGATGGTCGAGCGTGCGCAGCTCCTTATTATATTAGTTGGCGTTATATGCAAGTCTTGACTGGAAAAGTGACGTCTATAATTGTTTTATAGTGGGTTTTACCTGTATGTATTTAACCACCAACGCCATTTTTAGAATTATTAAACAAAATTACTCTTAGCAGTATTTTTAATATACCATCGTGTAAGATTTCAATTATTATTGTGTTTTTCCTCAGGTTTTCAAATCCTTTGAATTTTTTTCAAATCGAATGACACCTTACTGATTTGCAGAATAACCTTTGCAAGCACCGTATATAATTCATCTTTAATCTATTTCTAAACCGTATCGCTCGGTCTTTTGAGATAAACCCTGGTGTAACCTATAAATTAGTATAGAATTTTTCTGGGAACTGAAATTAATTATCACGTCTTTTAAAATTAGTTCCAACAAAGACCTCTATATATTGTATTAATATTCAAAAACCTATCAGCAAAACACCTTTGCATTTTTATTTAGATTTAGCTCGATAATAGAGTTAAACTCCAAAAATATTTATTAGTGGCTAGAATTGTTAAAATTTTCAATTAGTGAATCCACATACAAATGATTAAACCAAAAGGTATAATACATATATTAATTCTGTACGGTGACCTAGAAAGTGGTTCGATAATCTATTTTAAATGTAGTTCAACATAAGACGTATATTTTAAATAAATTTAGTGAAATGTATGATCATTAGCCTTGCATTGTTTGTCGATGACGTCTGACTATTAATTTAATAAAAGCACTTTCCACAATTCTAGTTAATATACGGGAATACACATTCTATAATTTGATTTAAATTGGGTTTATGTAAGGACAAATTATACTTATACTTTCTCTATGTACATAAATACGGGGGAAATGATACCAAAAGTTCATTTTAAGTTTATTTTGTAAAAACGTAAAGTCGTTTATAGTGTAATTAATAGTAATACTGAATTTTCAGTCTTTGGTTTAAAACTTCGTGTGAGGACTATCGAGAAAGAAGAGTAAGTCTTAGTTTGAATTTTGCAAACGTAGAAGAAATTAATATTTACATGTATAATTCAAAACTGTTAATCAATAATTTTTCTAGAATGAACATCTTAAGTATTGCGTGCACTGTGTGCGAAAATGTTTTTACTGAATGTGATGCCATAAAAAAACACAACGAAAGGCACATCGAGATGGTTTATTTCCAGGAGGAACTAAAAATTACAGCCAATGAGTGGGAACAAATTAAGGATTTGGAAAACCAATCGACCGCAACACATAAAGAACGTATAAACGCCGCAATTCAGTTAGAACGAACCAAGTTACTATTTGAACCCTGCGTCGTTTCCCCTTGAGTAACATTTCATACCAGTCTATTCACGTCGGTGAAAATCAATTAACTTCTTGCTTACGCGCTACATCTATAATTATCGGATGTATCAAACGAGAACAAAGTTAGACGGGGGTAAATATTTATACATATTTTTCGAAATTGTGAAATTGGAATAGTCTGCATTTGCATTTTGATAAGTAAACATCGTAATAAAAATGAGCGGGGAAAGAATTATATCCTTAGATGCTATAAAATTTTTAGAAGAAGTTGTCAAGGAGATGAAAAAAAGTTTATCAAACAATTCAACTAGCCAACATTTGAATGGTATGTCTAATGAATCTCTGGTAAATACTAAAATAGTGCAAGATAAACCTACACATGATAATGTTGATGCGAAAGATCAGCACATAGACTCCAAGTCAGACGTTTCTGACAGAAAAGAAAGAGACAACTTAAATCGTATACTAAAGAGGACTTAAATAAAGCCCTTGACGAAATAAACAAAAGATGGATTACTGGTTCAGAAGCATCCGAAATCTACAATGTTCCAAAAGCTACACTCTATACGAAACTCAGATCAAACGAAAATCGTGTGCAAAATTTGGATATGTATACTACACATTTGCCAATTAAAAGGAGGAAAAGTGACTTGGTGTGTGTGTGTATTAGTTTTAATGAATAAAAATATATTTCTATGTGAAGTGTACCTGTTAAGTATTTGAATTGAAATATAAATATTGTTTCAAATGTTTTGGGTTTTATTTATATATAATGGTATTGTTAGGATACAATTACTCGGAAGCAGTAGCAGAATCTTGGTTTATGTAATATCATAGAAGTTGAAAAAAAAAAAAATCAAACTAAAAGGTACGTTTCAAACACGTAGTTGTACTCATTTCTATTAAAATTAAATGTAGCGCTCTTTGTTATAATTCTTTTCATAAGAACTTAGATACCCATTTCAGTTGCGTGGGCATTTGAAAAATTAAACAATACCAATGTATGCTTTATATTTTAAAACATAAACAAGCTAATATATACAAAAATAATTTCTAAATTCACATCATTCATTTCTTATGATAACAGTTGTTGTAGTTAAAATTTTATTTTAAAACTTACAATTTAGTATATATTCCATTTGAATATCTGCCAACAGTTTTATAAACCCCATCTCCTCGATTATTTCCATAAAATCATCCAGATCCTCAGGCATTGATAACACTGCAGTACAGTGCTGTATTGCTTCCTCGTATGACTGACACATAAGACATTTTTCTCCTTCTATCGAAAAGCGTTGCCCACATTCTGTTTTTACTCGTAGAGCATTGCGAAATCTTCGAATAACCTCTCCAAAGTCTTTATACATATTTGTTATATTGTCTCTTTAAACCGTACAATCAACAAATAATAACTTCTACGCGAACAGTCCTTTTATATGAGCTACTCCTATTCGGATATGTACCAATTGCACCCGATTTGTGTGCACGCACGAAGCAACAGGTAGGGAATGTATTCTATGAACAAAATCATTACATTTCTTAAGAAAAATGCTAAGGACTTTAAAAATAATTATAACTCTTGTTAGACCTCTAGCCTCCGGATAAACGTTATTATTTTAGGTTGTGTCACTGTTTTCTGAATCAACTTCCTACACACTTTTCCTAAACTATGCGTATCAATTGGGGGTTATACTTTACTCCATAACCGACTTGTATATATTTTCGTATTCGTCTCTAGCGAACACGTCCGTATAATAAAGATGTACAGGCTCGTCGTCAACTGGTAACTTAATCTTTTTTTAAAAAACTAGCCTTTGTTTTCAAGTTTAACCCTTGTTATACGTGTAAGGATTCTTTCCGCTATTCCTTGTGAGTGGGAATCGGTAATTTTGCAAGCGATCAATCAATTGTTTGTGCGCCTCTTCGATTTGTAGAGATGTAGCGTCTCCCTTTTTGTATACCGCAAAGTTCTTTCGTACAGAATCCTGCATAAAATGAAGCTTACGTTTATTTACAATAAAATTGTTAACGTTCGTCATCATGAAACTTTGGATGAGAACTAACTTTTTTTGAATAATGTTAAATATTTATATACTCGTCGAAATTCTTCCTATATCGACCATTATCCAAATCAAAATCTTTCACAACAGTTATAAAATTATGTTTTGAGTCACCCCAACACTGTAAACACATTTCTTTAAATTTCGGATATGTCATGTCACCACTTATATGATCCGAAAAGATATGTCCGAGATTGGTTTCATCCTGTTTCCATAATGCGATTACATTGGCGTTATCTCTGAGTCTATGTTTTAAGGTACTAGCGTAAGTTTGACATAGATAGAACGAATCTATTGCTTTATGTCGACCGAACGAGAAAAACTGAGTGATTTTACTGTGCTCGTTTGCAGGTATATCATCGAAAACCATAATTGAATCTTCTTTGGTATCTCCGGGTTCGATCAAATCATCGTAATTTTCAAACTCATGGTACCCAATTTCTTCTTTTAATGGTGTACAAACGTTTCTTAACAATTCGTATTTCGGTTGATACAAACTCTTCGAAAATACATAGACATTTTGAAATCTAAGACCGTTCTCGTGCAAGATCAGAGATATTAAAGCGTTGGTCTTCCCACAACTCGATGATCCCACGAATATAGCTCGTATGTTAGACGGGAACAAAGGACCATGTTTACCATCCTCTTTTGCATTAGCAATAGCAAAGTTATCATAATTCTGTATAGGTATTTTAACTTCTGCTATAACATCTCTGGATGCATCGTTGGAATTATGTAATTTCTTCACGTTCTGCAACCTTTTAACATATCTGCATAACGTTGTTCTAGGTATATTATATTTCTTACTAGCAGCGTAGAAACTCGAGCCATCCAGGATATCCTCTGCTGCTTTTGTAATAGATTGTTTGGAGCACCACCGATTGCTTGAATGCGACATCTTTCGAAAAATGTCTTACTATAACTAAGCTCAACCCAAAACTACTTCCTTATATACCAAATTTAATCTCCCTGCTCACATAACCACATGACCATATGACCATATGACCACATGACCATATGACCACATGACCACATGACCATATGACCACATGACCACATGACCATATGACCACATGACCACATGACCATATGACCACATGACCACATGACCACATGACCATATGACCACATGACCATATGACCGCATGACCATATGACCTAATTGCTTTTTAATGAGTTTTCTCATTAAAAACCCATTAGCACTAATTGCTTTTTAATGAGTTTTTCCATTAAAAACCAAGTGTGGACCTAGGTTAGATAAAAGGAAAAATTAATAGATTAGGTCAGCGCCGCGGCGCTGACCTAACCTATTAATTTTTCCTTTTATCTAACCTTTATGTACATAGAGAAAGTATAAGTATAATTTGTCCTTACATTAACCCAATTTAAATCAAATTATAGAATGTGTATTCCCGTATATTAACTAGAATTGTGGAAAGTGCTTTTATTAAATTAATAGTCAGACGTCATCGACAAACAATGCAAGGCTAATGATCATACATTTCACTAAATTTATTTAAAATATACGTCTTATGTTGAACTACATTTAAAATAGATTATCGAACCACTTTCTAGGTCACCGTACAGAATTAATATATGTATTATACCTTTTGGTTTAATCATTTGTATGTGGATTCACTAATTGAAAATTTTAACAATTCTAGCCACTAATAAATATTTTTGGAGTTTAACTCTATTATCGAGCTAAATCTAAATAAAAATGCAAAGTGTTTTGCTGATAGGTTTTTGAATATTAATACAATATATACAGGTCTTTGTTGGAACTAATTTTAAAAGACGTGATAATTAATTTCAGTTCCCCAGAAAAATTCTATACTAATTTATAGGTTACACCAGGGGTTTATCTCAAAAGACCGAGCGATACGGTTTAGAAATAGATTAAAGATGAATTATATACGGTGCTTGCAAAAGGTTATTCTGCAAATCAGTAAGGTGTCATTCGATTTGAAAAAAATTCAAAGGGATTTGAAAACCTGAGGAAAAACACAATAATAATTGAAATCTTACACGATGGTATATTAAAAATACTGCTAAGAGTAATTTTGTTTAATAATTCTAAAAATGGCGTTGGTGGTTAAATACATACAGGTAAAACCCACTATAAAACAATTATAGACGTCACTTTTCCAGTCAAGACTTGCATATAACGCCAACTAATATAATAAGGAGCTGCGCACGCTCGACCATCGGCATAAAAGGCGAGAACCATGTTCCAGTGCATTAGTCGTCAAAGTATCGTCGAGTTTGATTAAAATTATAAATTAAAGATGGATTTATCTTGTGGGTAGGCGTTACAAGTGATGTGCGAGTACCACAATTAAATATCAACCAACTAGTTGGTAAGTCAACCTATAGGTTAGGCGAATTTCCTCCAAATTATCACCACCATATATTAGAAGTTGGTTTTGATTTATATGGTGGTTTTCAACCTGCCATCCAAGTTATTTGCTGTAGTGGTATGTGTGCTGATTCTACGATAACATTCTCTTACTTCGATTGGAAGAAATTGTGTACTTTTCAAGTGGAATTTCAAATTCGCCAATTTGCTCAAGACTCAAAACAAGTCAGATTAAATGGTTTGACTACTGGAAACGATGTTGTTGAGATACAATTGGATCAAGATTTCAAATTGCAGCTGAGCACAGCCTTTAATAGAAGTATGTGGCTTTTGAACAATTTTGAAAAAGAGAATTTATATAATATGGAGATTACGAAAGATGGGAATGTTATTGTGCTACCTGCGTACGAGTGCATCAAGCTATTAAATTTGCAAGAATTGATCTGTTTTAAAATGGCTGAGTTAAGGTGTAGAAACTTTCCAGAATTTTACGAAAAATTTGTTGGTGATATAAAAAAAGTATGTGGAAATACAACGGAGGAAGCTTTCTTCCTCCGTTGTATTTCCACATACTTTTTCAAACGTTATTAGAGGGGGAGAGCAGTGCCAGTATTTCTCTGTCTAATGATTGCAGCAATTTAAATTACTTGACAGTGTTGGAACTTATTAAATGTTTCCCCATTCAGTACTTAAAAGATGCAATTGCAAGGCAATCGCTTGCGCAAATGTTTAGAGATTTGGCTATCCCAGATTCGTCAGACTCTGGTTACCACAGCGGTTTATAGATGTTATCAATACATGTATGTATTCTATTAAAACATTATATTTTCTTGATAAAGTTTGTTTTTACATATTTGTACCGCCAACATTACCATAAATTATTAATAGACGTATTAAACTATCCTGTTTTTATTTTTAGGTTTAAAGTGGTGTACCCCGCAAATAATAAACACAATATACCGCATGTTAACAAAAAAAGTTGTAGGGGAAATTTAAAGACGAATTTAACGGTGACTTGGTGTTAGAATTTGTTGATAGTAATGTTAAGTCCTATTGTATTGTACGCGAGAAAGATACGATTAAAAAGATTAAAGGGATCTCACGAATTGTAGTTAAGTAAAACCGCGGGTGCTACAACCTATAACGAGCATATATTCCCAAAAGGGGTGGGCATCCAGCTACGCAACAGTGCGTGGGAGAATAAGGATTCTCTCCAATAAGAAATTAAAGTCATTGGGTAATGGTAGAAATGTTAAACCTATAAAGGCGATTATTAATTGTGGTTTAGTGACCGCGTTTGTGCACTCTTCGAGTGTTTTCGGCAATATTCGATTGTTTCCAAAGAAAATATTCAAGCATACCATTTAATGTCGTGGTGTAACATCGTCCATGGTTAAGCTTATACATCCGTCGACAGCAAAGTACTTAAACTCTGGGTCTTGCAGTATCGCTTTTACAAGAATAGCTTACAGCGACACAAGGAAAAACAGCACGGTATGACATTAAGCCGTAAACGTTCAGCCCCGCCAGCTGTTAAAGGGCCTTGTACGAAACAACCAACATCTGTGTAAAGCGTGCGAGATGGAGGTGTTAAAGTCTGCATGCCCTGGTCCTAATAGTACAGCAACCTACATATGGGGTATAAATATATGTCCTCGTCTACGTATTTTTCCAACTATTTAGCATTGAGCATATTTATTGTATTTCTCAAATCATATACCCGCTAATTAATAAAAAAGAAAGGCTACTTTCACTTTACGTCACATAATTGTAAAGCAATTAGTTTGTCCTTGTCTATGTATTTTCCAACTATTTAGCATTGTGCATGTAATTATGTTAAAACCAGAAAAATTTTAAGTCATGAGTTTTTGCGATATTCTGAGAAAAGCACATTACTGTTTGAAAAAAATGATTTTAAATACTAAGCACTTATGGCTTATAAAGAACTCATTTCTAAAATCTCCACGGTTTTTGATTTTTGGAGATGTTTGGTTTAAGCATATGTCATAGACGAGCAAAAATTTTAAAGAGGTTTGGGAGCTTTAAAGGGTAACTTTGTAAGGAGTAGTCCGATTTTAAATCTGTTTGCAGATTCGGGTTGTGCGTAAAATTTTAGACTAACAAGATGTATTGCATGACTAAACAAATTTATAAGAACGCTCAAAAGTCGCTACAGGTAAGAAATCTTAAAATGGGGGTAGCTCCCTTGGGGATGGCGCAATCTAAAAAATTCCTAGAAATTCGGGTAGCTGAGAAAATTCTAATATTAATTGATACCAAACAAGGTAGGTTTATCTTGAAAGATGCATTGGCTAGACGAAGAAAACTATTTGTTAGTTTTGCTTATAAAGCAAAGAGCAAAATGTAGAGGTTTGAGAGCTTAAAGTGTAACTTTGTAAAGGATGGTCAGATTTTAAATCTGTTTGCAGATTCGGGTTGTGCGTAAAATTCTAAGCTAACAAGATGTATCGCATGACTAAAAAAATTTATAAGAACGCTCAAAAGTCGCAACAGGTAAGAAATCTTAAAATTGGGGTAGCTCCCTTGGGGGTGATGATATCTTAAAAATTCCTAAAGATTCGGGTAGCTGAGAAAATTCTAATATTGATTGATACCAAACAAGATGGGTTTATCTCAAAAGATGCAATGGCTAGACAAAGAAAATTATTTGGTTCAGATGTGGGAGGAAATGAGGATGCTCATTTATCTCGAAAGATGAAAAATTAAGATATATTTATCTAGAAAGATGAAAAATGGTTAGTCGAAGAAAACTTTTTGGTCCAGATGTGTGAGGAAATGCGGGATTCTGGAGGAAATGTGGTTCTCATATTGCTATATTTACCCTACTTCTATGATAAGCACGACTAGTGATACGAGTGGGGGAAAAGCAACTAACACCGTAAACAAATTTACACTCATTTAAACCAATGTCAAAGTGAAAGAATTTACACTCGTAAGAAATACATTGTGATTTTCTCTATACGGACTATATGAGTATATGAGAGAGACATATATTAACCTAGTTACATCAGCTTGTCTGTCTCACAAACCATAGGGCATTTTATTAACTAGCCCTTTTTTAACACTTTATCGAAGAGTAAGCAAATTAGTACAAAGTGATCTTTAAAGCCAATGGTCCCTTGAGAGATAACACATAAATTTTTAATTAGCTCTATTGCAAATCTTATTATGTTTAATACCTATTAACCGCTTAATAACAGTATCTGGGAATACACAAACAAATTCTTTTGCAATATCAACACAATCTTAATTAACCGTAAAGTAAGCAAGGCATGTTTCACCAAATTTTAGCACATCTACTAATGTTGGATGGGTGTAATACATTTTACATGCTTAACCTGTTATTACCAAAATTTGCATGTAATTGGATATTATGAATTATGAGTGCTGTTCTTGTGTAAAATATAAAAGTAACAATGTATGTGTTTATATTCTTTCATTGCAAATCGTTTAACACGTTTTAAATCAGAGCAAATCTTTGCAATTAATCAATATCTTGCAGTGGATTTAAATCATACGTGTAATTAGAAAGGTTGGGTTTGTTATAGTTAACGCACTGAAATGTTCTTGGATTCTAATTATTAAATTAATTGGGTATCATGTAAAAGATCTGTTGTTTACTGATAAAATTCAATCACATATTAATGCAATTTTCTAGCGTAAATATTTACTAATCCTGCATTAACAACACTTCGAGAGAGCCATTAATAGTTAATTACACACATCTTTAAATAAACAAAACCAAAATTATTGCGAATTATTAAGATTTTCAGATAGCGTATAATTTCGTTATAACTTTTGTTGTAATAAATCGCCATTCAATACAGTGCAAATTTCTGTAAACAACACCAAATCCAGTAATGCTTTAAAAGAAGAATGTATTACATAAGGATAAATGGGAATATGTTTTCTTAACGACTTGTACTAATTACTCGTTTGTATACATCACTGACCTTTCGCTAAATAACTTATTACGTTTAATCTTTCATTCCTAAATATTTTCATTCAGTTTACAATGTTCTTAAATATTCCGACACCTCCGCTTCGATATTTTGTATAACTACCTGTTAAAGAAGACGCCCCTAACCATGCATTATAATGTAATAACTCGATTTGTTCCTATGCAACACATTTTAATACAATCGAAATAAGTGCTTGTTCAACGCCATGTAGAATATTATTAGTGTATTTAGTGTAAGTCAAAGTACTTTAATCTATCTATATTGTTTAATATAACACAGCAAATGTATTCGATTATCAACAATCTTTGCTTTCTGAAAGAATATGTTCGTTTTATTTAAAAGTAGATATAAGTTTGAATAGAAGAGCTTTTTTACATGTTGATTAACAAAGCCGATTGGATTTGCATTTCCCGGTTTTCTTTATCTATTTATGAATTAAAAACACGTGTTCAATGACATGTGGTACCCCATACCTATAAGTCTTGTCAGGAACGTAATAAACACACGTAATTGTTTTTGGTAATTAGAATACAAGGTTGACCTCGAAGTTAGTAAGTAATTCCCATATACCTACAAGTCTTGCCAGACAAATAATCGTTCCGTTCTATAGGAGTGACTATATAAACCCTTAACACCTCATTAATTCTGATAGCATCTTCAACAGTTGCTTTGAAAACATCTTCTCAGTTCTAAACCTATAAAAGCGAATTGATTGTAAGAATTGAATTCTTACTTTAAGATTGCAAACACTTTAACGCTTTTGCATGCAGTTCTTGTAACGCTACGTACACCAAGAAAGGTAGAGTAAAACGCTACTGGGAGAAACAGCATGTATTACCTTCAACATCTGGTGTTAAACGTTCGGCTAGTCCCCCACCTGTTAAACCAGCTGCAAAGCATGCCCGAGCAGATGTGCAGCGGTGTGAGGTGTGCGATATAACTGTCCTATAACAGTCATTTGTATCATATATTAACATCAACCACACAAGAAGAATGCGAGCCGCGAATTAGATAAGACGATGTGGTGCAGATGATTTCATCGGCCTTCAAAACAGGTATCGCTACCTATAGGGTACGCAACGTTAATTTCTCCGACACGATGCAGGCTATTTTAAAGAACACCAAATAGTAGTTTGTTCATTTAGTTGGTGAACAATTACTAGTTCATACGGCAGTACATTCCAACTGCCAGTTGCATGGACCTTACACCAAGATGTCCGGTGAAGAAGCCGTCAAGTGTTTCAGCATCAAGAAACAGGCCGTGACCATGTCTACAAACTTGAGCCTTGCGTACTAGGAGTTCGCAGAAGTCATGAAGACTAAGTCTGCAGAGTTCCAGCATCAAGACTGGTTGGTCCATGCAGCGTGTACTTCACCTGGACTTTAATATCAACAAGTACTCAGCGTTGCATGTATCAGCCTACATCGAGCTACATAAGTGGATTACGAATAAGCAGGCATGCGTAAATTTCATAAACATGGCATCTGCGTGCATTGCATGGGCCGTGACTACAGCACTGAATCCACTGTTACACCATGTAAATCCTAATGCAACGTCATCGTATGTTGAATTTAGACCGTATCAACTTCTCAATGGACCGGTACAACATCACGCGGTTGGACTTTAATATCAACAAGTACTCAGCGTTGCATGTATCAGCCTACATCGAGCTACATAAGTGGATTACGAATAAGCAGGCATGCGTAAATTTCATAAACATGGCATCTGCGTGCATTGCATGGGCCGTGACTACAGCACTGAATCCACTGTTACACCATGTAAATCCTAATACAACGTCATCGTATGTTGAATTTAGACGGTATCAACTTCTCAATGGACCGGTACAACATCACGCGATTTGAGGTCTTAAATGACATCAACGTGAATGTGTTTGGCGTCGAAAGGAAATCCATCGTAGGTCCACTACATTTTACTGCTAGTAAAAGATCGAGACACGTGAACCTATTGCTCATCCAGGACGGAGATAAACCCACTATTGCTGGATTAAAGGTTTAGGCAGGTTAGTGGGTAAGCGATTCCCAACAGACCGTCATTACAGATGGATTTGCGACGAATGCTTAATTCCGTCAGAACAAAGGAGGAGCTATAAAAACACGTAGAGCAATATTGTGGTCATGTTGCCACGAGTTTAACTACTTCGGCCAATAACATCCTGCATATACATAAACAGCTGCAAGTTCTCTTTGTGATTTACGCTGATTTCGAGACCTCATACGTCGTATACGACCAATGTCCAACATTACAACCGTTCAGTATTGCGTACTATGTCAAACGTTCGTTTGATGAGAGTCTAAATAAGTTTGAGACATATCGAGCTCCAAATGCAGCGAAAGTATACATGCTGAAGCTCAAACAAGAAGCACCGAGACTAGGCAGGATACTTAAGACCAATGTTCCAATGTCCCCGCTTGACTTGAATCAACGGCAATCGTTTCATAACTCGACTCACTGCGGCATTTGCTTCCGGTTTGCAGCACACCCTAAGTGTAATATCCGCTATAAGATGCCAATCTTTATTCCCGAGGTATTACACAGCCTTAGTGGCTACGATTCCCATTTTATAGTACGTGAACTAGGATGTGATAAAGAAAGTGTCGAAGCCATAGTCAACAGCTCGGAACGGTTTATTTTCTTCTCCACGTTTGTAAGGTTATCAAACGAAGACTATATCGAAGAAGATCAGGTGGAGAAGGGTAGTGTACAGTTCAGGTTTGTAGACTCCTTACGGTTCACGCTCTCATCATTGGGCAAATTAACGAAGAATTTAGAACCTGACCAGTTTATGGAAATATATCCACATTTCCCTAGCAAACAGGATAGTTCGTTGTTGATTAAGAAGGGCGTATTTCCATATAACTACGTGACTGAAGTCTCCGTGCTAGAAGAAGGCCGTTTACCACCAACAGACATATTGTTTAACAATTTAACATCTTCCAACCTTAGCTAGACCCAGTAACTTCACGTTAGGACCGTTTGGGATCACTTTAACATACAAACCCTGGGCGAGTACAGTGCCTTTATTTGATAACAGACTTCTTAATCTTCTTTGGGGATTAAACCACTCAGAGTTTTTAAAATTATTTTTATTAACGTTTCGATCCATAACCTAGGATCGTTTTCAAATAAACAAAATTAAACTTTTAAAAATTTTTGCTCAGTGTACTCAAACCAAATATTTCAAACATCAATAAATCAAAGTCACCTTCAATTTATGTCATAAATGTCAAACTTGAAGTTTTTATTATTTTGAAAACGATCCTAGGTTATGGATCGAAACGTTAATAAAGATAATTTTAAAAACTCTGAGTGGTTTAATCCCCAAAGAAGATTAAGAAGAATACTAAACAAACCACAACAAACATACAGCGAGTATTTATTGATAACAGACGTTATGCTGCTGGGTGGCATTTTCGAAACATTTAGGAATGTCTGTATTAAAACGTACGACTTGGATCCATGTCAATATATGAGCGTCCCAAGCTTAAGTTTTGACGCGATGTTTAAGTACACGAGGGTGCAACTCGATCTGCTAACAGATATTGGCATGTTCCATTTCGTGAAAAATGGTATACGAGGTGGACTGGTAGAATGTAGTGTAAGGTTCGCCCGTGCAAATAACAGGTATATGAATGGCTTTAAAGGGTTGAGCCATCAAACTTCCTGACGTCCCCGGATTACAACAATTTGTACGGGTAGGCCATGTCTCAGTATCTATCCAAAGGCGAATTTAAATGGATAGTCTGCGTCGCAGAATTATGCACATCCTGCGAATATCAGTAAAAGGTATATATTGAGCGTCGACTTGGAGTACCCAGAATCCCTGTATGACGAACACAGTGATCTACCGTTTTGTCCCGAAGTTTACCAGTTCCAGGACCCCCCAAGTTACTTGCCACACTATGAAAAACAAAAAGAATTAAACGATTCATTATCGTAATTTCCAACAATGTCTACGCAATGGGTTAAAACTAACAGCAGTTCGCCGCGTACTGGAATTTGACCAGTCTCCATGGTTAGACACCTACATCAATTTGAATACAAGTCTCGTGCGCAAGCGCGCAATGCGTTTCAGAAGAACTTTTTCAAATTGATGAATAACCCGATATTTGGAAAAAGTATGCAGAATATGGACAAGTGCGTAAACGCTAAAGTGTCACTCAATGCGAGCGCGATGGTAACAAGTTGTGTGCAGGTAACTTAATCGCCCGGCCCAATTTCAAGAACTATACCACGCTAGGAGAGAATTTGGCAATCATAAAGATGAATCGCGTTAAAGTGCTATATAACAAACTAATATATGCAGGTTTTGCTGTATTAGATTTGTCGAAGAGTCATATGTACCACTTCCATTATAATATCATGAAGTCGCTGTATGGTTCCAGAGATCTCTCCTTTACATTGACACGGACAGTTTTGTGTACAATGTGCAAACGGCAGATCTGTATAGTGACATCCGCGAGCATATAAATTATTATTACACCTGTGACTATCCTATGGACAACAAGTACGGTATCCCATTGATCAACAAAAAAGTGATCGGTAAGTTTAAAAACGAGTCTAACGGTGATGTAGTGCACGAATTCGTTGGTAATCGCGCGAAATCCTTTTATCTCACCGGAAGGATATAATTAAAAAGATCAAGGAGATATCGCGTAGTGTAGTTAGTAGGTATATAAGTGTAGATGGCTTTAAGAACATTGTGATTAATAATAGTGAGCTCCTTATGCTTACGGTGATGTGTATTAGAAGTGTGAAATATCAACTCTATACTCGACAAATAAACAAAATTAGCCTGTCTGGGGACGATGACAAGCGTTTTGTAATCCCCAGCAGTAACCAAACGTATGCGTGGAAGCATACACAGATTGACAAGTACTATTTTACCTAGTTTCAAGTGGTGTTATTAGTGTATATTCATTTTTGTAAATATAAACTTTAGTGTTTAAGGTTAAGTATAGAATAAGTATGGTGGTAACAAACAGAATTTTTAAACTTTTGGTGCACCTTTGGAGTGGACACATAGTATTTGTGTATTTGTATAAGCGTATATTGTTATAAGTAATATTTACTGGCACAACATGTTTTAGACTTTGTGCGAATTTGACATGGCCTGGCGAGAGCATAAAAGGGGTGTACTTACTCATTTTGTAGTCGACTAGGCGCTCTGGGTATATACTAGAGACCTGTGTATATAATAGCATTATTTTTGCAAGTAAATGAAAATGGCGTCTTAATTGGGTGCCAGGACGTCGTTGGGATATACCTTAATTGGACACAACATTAAAACAGAACGCATCTAGTACACTACCTCATGGATGATGTGGAAAAGTGTATCTCTATATATTTAACACTTTAGCTTTAGCACAATTCTAATTCTATTTTCAGATTCCTAACGGACCGAGGAATCATCCAGGAAACATACTACACGATAATTTTTGTAGTGTATACTATTTACTGATTATTTTATTTCACACACTATGTTGCAAATTTAAAATGTGCAAAATAAACAGTGTTATCGCATGGGTTGGTACTTTTATATACTACACAAGAATAGCTCTAAAAATTCCTTTTATCCAATTATGTGCAAATTTTGGTATTAACAGGTTAAGCATGTAAAATGTATTACACCCACCTAATGGTACAAAATGTGCTAAAATTTGGTGAAACAGACCTTGCATACTTTTGGGGTTAATTATATTGTGTCAATATTGCAAAAGAATTTGCGTGTGTATTCCTAGATACTGTTATTAAGCGATTAATAGGTATTAAACATTTGCGAATTCCACCAATGCTCTCCTAGATACTAACATTGCGTAACATTGCTTACTCTGGGATGAAGTGTTAAGCATGTTAATGAAATACCATCAGGTTTGTGAGGCAGACAAGCTGATGTAATTAGGTTAATGTATGTATATCTGTCGTTCGCTCACACATAGTCCATACAGAGAGAATCACAATGTATTTCTTATGAGTGTAAATTCCATCACTTTTGCATTGGTTTAAATGGGTGTAAATTTGTTAGCCGTATTGGTTGTTTTCCCCTACTGATATGTTACAGCAAATTCAAAACGTTCCATTAGCCTCCATCCATAACAACTTCGAAGTTCTTACTTCTTAATTAATTTAATATTTACATGAGGAGTGCAAGTAGACGAAACGTCGCAGGATGCAAGGCGAGTCGTTACAGGACGTATGACGAACCGTCGCTCGGCGACGATGATGACGACACTTGCACAACATCCCAAGCCGGCGTGGTGCTGCAAATCGCCGACCGTGGTGCAGGTCGACGACAACGATGGTTAAAGCAGACGATCCCATGAAAGACGATCAAAAACCAAACGCACCAATCAGACCCACTCCGGTAGTACAAATCCAACAACCACAAAACAAGAACGAAATCATATACAACCCCCACGTGAGCCACTACACAAAATCAAAATGCCAAGCCGTCGCGCGACGAGATGCAGAACTTTGTCCACCCAACCGATCGGATAATACGCCATAATATAACTACTCAACGCGTAGGAGGCGTTCAGGTTTGTCACTGAACCGCGTTGATTATGAGTAACTCACGATGTGAGATCAAGGCAGCCTCGTCTGATCGCTTTTGCAGAATCTTGATTTTAGTTTGGAAGTTGTTTTTGAAATATTTTGTTAAAAGAACTTACAAAAGAGGGTAGTTTGTTAATAAATTTTGTATCCGGAATTTATGAAGCCCAACCCCATGAGATACTTTGTAATTAGGTCCAGTGTTTCGTAGAGTTTAAGATACTTGTTTATAATCGGAAGGGATACAACATTCTATTAACTTTAATGTTAGAGTATCCAAATAACCAAACAAGTACGAGTAAATTATACTTTATAGCTAGCTCTAGCTATAAGTATAGTTTGAAAACACGAAAAGATGGCTAAGCTATAATTTAGAAAGCGCAATATTTATCGAACGGACCTTGTCAAACATTATTTGAAGCACGATTTAACAAAATTATTTTAACTTCTAACGCCTACTCTAATGATAGGGTGGCATCTTTGTATGACAGGCTGTAAACGAAACTGTTAAACGAATAGCGTCAATACGCATAACAATAAATGAGAAACAATGGAGTAAAGATTTATGCAAATATGATACCGAAAGCACTCATTTTACACCTTAAGAACGTTCTAAAACTGTTTTAAATTGAGGCGGTGCTCATAAATATACAAATTTATCTCCATCATGCTAAGTTACCCTTTCTTGATAAGAATAGGCTGGAACCCATACTGATAGATAGTATCACAAACTGAACAATGGCGACATTTTAAGAGCATGCACCTAAAAACGTATGTGATCTGAATTTCAATCTGATTCTGATCCAATTACATGTATTATGTCCCATTACAAGGAAACAGTTAATAGACACTACGAAAGGTCGGAGTTTAAAAAAAGGTTTCCCTTTTTGGATATCATTAGAGATAGAAGAGAAGAAAACTACGGTTGACTCGTCAGTCAATGGTAGTTTTCTTCCGTGTTTTCTCTGACAATATTCAAAAAGGAGATCTTTTATTAAATTCCAACCGCTCCTACTGCCTGTTGACTGTTTTCCGTAACAGGATATAATATATGTAATTGGATCAAAATCAGATTAGAAATGCAGATCACATCCACTTTTATGTACTTGCGATTGAAATGTCGCTATTGGTTTCATATCATTAAAGGTTTGAAATAACACGGTGTGGAATCATTGCGGAATACTTTAATAAAGGAGAAATTATCATGAGAACATTGATAAAGCCGAGAGGGCGTTAGATAGGTTTTTGGCCTTTGAGAGCTTCTTTTTAAAAACCTTTCTTTCCAAAAACACTTCTATCAAATTAATTTTTTTACAGTAATCACATAATTGGTTTGACAGCTTGTACGTTATATTCATTAACGTCTTAATTTTAATTAACAATTAATCAAAGTTATGTTTTAATAATTACCAATGAGTAGCTGAACTACTAACAATGTTAAAGTTATGAAGTTCGAGACTGACTGACCGTCAGGGGCTCCTCATGGTATTTATGTAATCCCTGCTCTTGTATCATCTTGTGGAAAGTGCACATCTCATGTCTGCTACTTAATGATAATACACAATGTATTACTTCTTAGTAATCTTAATTATTACAATTGCTTTCTTATACTTCATTGTGACCTGCACCTGCATTATCATGTTTCGTCTGGAATACAAAGTAGTTACTTCCGTTCTCGCGTCTGATTATGAACTTTCATTAGCCTTTTATAATGTGTCATTCAATTATACAATGAAACATTTTATTTCTTAAAATTTAATAATTATATTTAAATTTGTACATATTAATTTGGGGGATATGTAACTCGCTCAGTAATTCAACAAAATCTTATGAGTAAACCACATAATGCGGAAGGTAAAACTAAGGATTCGATTGAGAATAAAGGAAAGGTAGTTCAAAATTAGCAGAAGTGCAATCAATTTTGCTTAGCACAAAAACTCACTATAAAAATCGCTCAACAGAATGAAGATGGCCATGAAAACTTGGATCTGTAGGCTTCCTTAGGTTGTGTCCATCCATGTCAATCAGAATCGGTATAATGGTGATATAAAATATAGGAACTCAAGTAATTGAACTCGAGATAAAGAACTATGGAGTCAACCAATTCAAAAAGGTCACAAGAGGTCATGGAAACCCAAATCCTATAAATAAAACCCACCTAAATAGAAACAGAAAAAAGTTAAAATTTCCGAATATTGGTTATTCTAATCTGTATAAAAATACAGGTGTCCTTCTTTGCCATTAAAAGACAAAATCTTTATTAATTACGTGATTAAGTTTATGATGGACAGTAGCAAGATCATAAAAGTCATATAAACTTTATACTTTATGCAAATCAATCGTTTCAAAAACGTTTTGTAAATAAAAAGTCATTCAAAATATCTGCGAAAAAACCATATCAATCGTATTGCATTTAGCAAATTGAAGCTTTAATTAGCTAGACTGACTCCTGTATATGTAAGTAAAGAGATAAATACAAAGCCAGTTAATACATTCGTCTGAAAACAATATCAAATTATTGCTTTTATTAATTAAAATACTAAATGAATAATTTTGTGTATAAAAACACGTTCTATGTACCGTACAATCCAATCTTTTGTTACAATTATTAAGATGCAAATATTTTTTCATTTACAAAACCATATTCTCGAATTTTCAGGATTAATAAAGAAAAAACGAATGTCTCATATTTACTAAGAAATGTTTTAAAAACCAATTAAATATTATTAAACACCGATACAAAGAAACCTGATGTTATTAAAAAGTCGTAAAATGGAATAGAGATAAAATAACGCGAGTTCAACTACTCTATACGAAAGAAGGATGTAGTTGCAGATAACTCCGTGCATTAGACAAAGATAAACAGCACATTTTACGGTAAAACATAAATCACGCCATTGGACACTAATTAGTTGATAAAACGCATCATTCTCGGAAATATGACATCATTAGCGTGTATTCTGTTCCGAACGGAACAGGAAAATTCTCGAACAGAGATAATTATTGATTAGACGATTCATTCATTAATTCGCGTTTTGCCAAGAACATGTAAGAAATGAGATTCGGCGGTTCATTCATAAAGTCGCGATTCATTTTAAGACGTCGAACAGGTTACTTTGGAAAAAGTCGTTTGTTAAGTATACGATACATACAGTATTTAATATTTAAGATGCAACTTGGAATAAAGAAGTAATTCTTCTGCATAAATATGGAACGTAATAACTTTTAAAGCATTACGAGAATTAAACAATCTTCAACATAGACGGTCCTGATGCAAAAGAATACGCTAATTGAAACACAGGAGATGCACTTTGAAGATTAAGATTCTAAACTGAGATTTAAAATTATATGGACAAACTGGAAAACTGGGATTTTAACGTCAATTTAAAAACGGGAATGAAAGGTATTTAATACCGTTTACGAGTTGGATAAGCGCTAGTTGATTTAACAAGTACTGATTTAAGATTTCTATGTTTGTAACTGATATTTCAGTATTTTGTCATTTGAATTTAAGGTAGAATAAGTTCTTAATCCTATAATAATTTTGTTTTGTAAAGCGGATATTTACCCGAAAATTTTGAGCCGATGTTTGAAACATTTGTAACCGATATTCAAGTATTTTGTCATTTGAATTTAAGATAGAATAAGTTCTTTATCCTATAATAATTTTGTTTCGTAAAGCGGATATTTACCTGAAAATTTTGAGGTCAGAGTTTCAAACATTTTTACCTTTAATAGATTATCTTGAACATCATTGACCAATGATACTCTTCCTTCGAGGTAGTTAAAAACAGGTAAATTATCCACAAAAGAAGAGATTTGAGTTCTGTAAATTTTAACAAAGACTAGGTAAGAAATGTTTTAATAATTAAGTAAATTATGCTGTAAACTGTTCTATATTATTTTTTATGAAAGAGAACTGATTTTGAATGTATAGATGCTTTTTGCGATTGTAAATTCTATAGTAAAAATTTCCGCTAAACTAGCCAGGCAAAAAAATGTTAGAAAGGAAGGTAAGTTAGTAATTTAAAATTGAAAAATTAGCTGTACCGTGTCACAGCACTTCTTAAGCGACGCTCCAACGAGAGGCCTTAAGACAGCAAATTTAGCAACGCCCAACACGAGGCGTTGTCATAGCACAGCAATATAAATATATATATATATATATATATATATTACTATGTAATTTGTAGGTTAGAAGTAGATAAATAGGTCATAGGTCAGTTGAGGGTAGGCTAGAATGTGTAAATAACGCGTATTAAAAAGTTGGATAGATATCTTAGAAATCTAATGTAATGGTTAGGTAATTTAATGTAGGAATTTTAGGATTTGCACTTATTAGCAAGGAAATTGCAATATTTAGGGGAGCAGACTCAATAAATGTTAAGCGACTATCAAACAAGTCAATTCTTTTGTGTACAGGATGAGAATGCAGCTTTAATTCTAGCATAACGGCGTACAATAGTTAAAAAGCTTTTTCATTTTAATTTAAGTGAGATCGATAATTTTACGTATAATTTTAGTGTAGTAGAAACATTTCAATATCGTTTAGCTTATGTAAACAGCATAAGATAGTATTTAAAAACACGAGCTTGTTAAGAGATAGGAAAGAAAATCAATATTTTCTACGAATGCAAACAGACGTTAAGGCGAGCACGGATCGATATGAAAAACAAGGACAGACTGGTTATAGCATATAAAAGGAGAAAGATGCAAATGTCAGATATAGGTTGGATTTGGTAACGGACGAAGGAATAAGGACGGTTCTGGAGCTATAAGCAAAAGAGAGGTGGAAGATGTTTGTACAAGATATTGATTTTTAATAGGGAAAGAAATTAAGAAATGTTATTGGAGGTTACAAGTAGGAGAGAGAGGCGCGCCAGTCTAGGTTCAATGAGGGTATATATCGAAGTGGGATTCGTATAACCAAGCATGCGAGAGAAAATGGTCGTATATGAGAGAAAGGGAGAAAGAGCTAGGTTCGTCTTACATGTGGGGCGTGAGGCTTATAAGAATTGATTTTCAGTTGAGGCTAGTTTCAACGAAGCGAACGAGCCGTTACGCAGGTAGAAACGATTTTCGTGGAGTACGCGCTTAAAAATTCCGGGACGATAAAGACCGTTGATGTTTGGTTCTAAAATTAAGTAGAATTGGTATCAGTTAAGAGTTTGTGGTTTCAGAAATGTGCCAACGGTTACTAAGATACCGAGAAAGTTTGTTTATGTGTGGTGGAATTAAACAACATGGAGGGTGTTTTTGATCTATATAACCAGTTGAAAGGGGGCGAGATGCTCTCTTCTTTTCTTAACTCGTCTTCGAAGTTAATTCTCATAGTAACAAATAATATTCAGTGCTTTTTAAAAGTTGTTATTACAAGTCGGTATGTTGTAGCACTAAAGTTTGAAAAATCTTGAAGTACATATACAAATAAGATCGAAGCTTCTGTAAGTCACGTAAGTACAGACTACAATTATTTTGGTTGTTGGGGATTGCAAGGAGTCCTAAGTTGGATTTGCGCCGAGGAGTGATTTGCTGATGGTAGAGGTATAGTTGGTGATATTTGGATAGCAGTATGCTGACTGGAATGGTGGGACTCAACCTGGGAGCGGTTCCATAGCTCCGAGTCATTATAGACGGCAACATCTTCGAGCGCTGGATGGCATATGCAGGCTGTGTAGTGGTTACCAGGTAACTGATTTTTTGTAAACATTGTTGTTGAGTTATTTAACGTGTTTTGACATTTTGTGCTTTTTAAGTGCTTATTTTTATGAATTTTATGGACTTAAAAATTTATTGAACTTTATATTTAAATGAAAATATGTGTATGTAGAGAGGGATCGTTAATATAATGATACAAGAGCTGTTGTGTACAAAGTAAAGGGGACTTTTGTTATTGAAGTGCTATAATTTTTGCACACGTTTGAAGGGATTCACTGTGAGCTCATATTAACACAAGAGTTAACGTCAGGTATGAGGTTAGCCCACTTACTTTAAATAGGGTACATGTATTATGAAAAATATTTGATCCAGCCACTTTTTAGAAAATGAATGGTTTTCGTCACAAAGATATGTAATTTTAGGTATATAAACTGTTGTAATGGACAAAGCTATGGAAGTAGTAGATTTTTATTTGTGTAAATAGAGTGTGATGTATTTTGGTAGTTGCGATTTTTTTAATAGGATTGTAGGTAAGTATTTTTCCGCTTGCAGCAGCGTGACAGTTAGGTGTTATTAAAATCTGACGATGGGCCACTACGAATCAGACTTCAACTTTCTTCACTACACAACAGACACAGAATCCTATTCACATAAAAGAAACCAGTTCCTCGTCTGCCTAAGTGAATTAAACATAAGTACAGCATAAATACAAAAAATTGAGTACAAATATTTACAAATATTAATCATATAAAGATTGAAAATTATATCAGTATCAAGCACATAAAATACAATAAAATAACCAATCAACTTACACTTATATTATACGAACATTAAGATTCCCTCGCTCAGGTACTCTATCTCCGGGGTTGATTCTTTAAAATATACCTTTTATTAAAGATATGTGTAAAGCACAATGCTTTATAAATAATTACCTAAACGAATTTTTTCACTAATTACATCTTAAATCTACTAAGACACATAAAATCACTGAATATACAATGTTTATCTCAAAAAGTACTTTACAGAGCAACACAAATGTTTAAAACTAGTCTGACTAACTCCAGATATACGACCTACCAATACTTCCAGCTTTGAACAGAAACAATTAGCAACAAATCCAACTTCAACACCACCACACCAAATAGGTTAAAGCCAAAATAATCAGCGTCAGCAAAGTGAAGATTTAAAAATTGAACTAATATTTGCACTTTAATACTTGAAGACTAACCCTTGTAGTAATATTTGCATAAACATTTGAAGAAATACTAGAAGTACTATTTGAAATAATATTGGGGCCCCAAAACACCCCTAACTAATTTAAAACATACTAACTTACGCTTTTAAAAGCAGCGAAAATGAACTACACTTTTATAACACAATTCGTATTTTCACTTCTTAGTGGAACTTTGTTATTTTAAAATCACTTTACTGAGTCGCAGAAAATGTAGCAATCCTTTTCAAAATAAATTTGCTCTTATACATAGCTTATCGAACCATTTGTCCCAGAAATTTCATTATAACAAAGTTTAGAAAAGTTAGTGAAACGCACGTACGCCATGACCAATCAGAAAACTTTCTGTTTATAACATAAGATCCCATTAGTTGAGCGCTTTGATTACTGTTTGTTCAACGTAATTTGCTATATGCAAAATCCAGCTACTTAATCTCCCTAAATATATAATCACACCGAATGTTTACCTAGGTAAATAACAATTTATTTCAATATCGCCGTTATCATTGCCAAACATTAGTTTTACACCAAGTATTAGCTGTGGCCTTCGTGACAATTTGCTCATCGTGCTGTTGTATTAAGAACTGATACTTCATACAATAAAAATTTGCATGACTTTTCAATATAAATGCAATTTTAGAGTTTTGGTTTAATAAAACTGAGTTCTATTTCTTAATAATTTTTTTTTGATGAATGATTGCATAAAAATGTCCATCCATTTAATTAATATAAAGCATACTATCATAATACAAATAGATGTTTCCGCATAGTATTAATATTTATGTCACTTTTCAAGATTAATGCAATTCTTTCGTTTAACTTCATTAAAATAAATGAGTTTTATAGTGAGGGTTATTAAAAGTGGTCGCTGAGCGCCCGGGACAAAGGTTGTCCCGTATTTATCTCAAGGTTGTGGGGTCTGGTGCCGACTCGAAAACTTTTAAATACACGAATACGTTCTACTTTAATTAGAAATATAATCAACAAACGGTGTTTCAAGCTTCTGCATCAAATATTGACAAGACAATGTTTTAAGCAGGTATCGACCTTGCGCCACGTATCTTTCGCGTGACGGTTCGAGACTTAATAATAATAGTTTATTGTTTTAACACTGCGCACATACTACACATTATAAGAAACGCGCTACAGTTTATTATTGATGATTTTCTTATCTAGATACGTAAAAAGTCTATCCATTTAATTAATACAAAGCGTAATTTCATGATGCAATGATATATATATATATATATATATATATATATATATATATATATATATATTGCTGTGATATAAGTGGAAGTGTCGAAATCTGTGTCAATTCCCACGGTTCCAGCACCTATAATTTGACGTGATGTTGCAATCTACAATGATATACGTTTACGTTGAGCGCCAAATTTCATTTGCGTCTAAACTCGTAGACACTCTATGCAGCAGTCGCAGAATCTCCTACCTAAATGAAAGAATCCACTTGCAAGGCTATTCAGTGGGTTGAACATAAAACTCTCAGACTCAATTCATATATTAAACCTCAAAAATTTCCGAAGTTCAAATATTTACAGTTAAGACCAAAAATAAACAAAAAGTAAGCAGAGCAAAGCAAGTCGCGTAAAATATTCAAAAAGTTTACCAAAAGTTAAAGTACTCTTAAATTCGACTATTGCTTAAAAAAATACCTTTGAACCAAAAGTTCGTGTAAATTACTCATCCTTGTAAATAATTTCCTCAATAAATATTGAATCAATGAGATGTTACAACTACAAAAATTATTCCCTAAGATTATTAAATCTCTTAACAAATTTACACCAGCTGACACACAGTTTAAATCCATAATCCAAATTGCAACAAACTTTATTTCAGCAACACCAAACCAATTACATAGAAGTATTCTCACTGAAAGCATTAATTTTTGAAGAAGTACTTGCAGTACTATTTAAAATTTTCTGTTGAAACCATTTTGAACTCTAACAATCTTGCTTAAATTATCTCCGAATTCTACTAAGAACAGTAGTTAAAATACATAGGATGATTCTCTAAAGTTACTACGGGAGGTTCCCAGAAATTACAAAGGTTCTCGTGCTAAACTTGTAAAATGGCACATACACCGTGTACCAATGATCGAGCTGCATTTTAAAAACATTGAATCCTATTCGTTGAATGTTTTAATTTTCACTAGTTCAACGTCATGATCATTCCAAATTCCACTACGGCTTATATTCAATTAATTCCGCAATCACGTAGTATAAACAACAAATTTGTTTTAATAACGCCTCTATCAATTACAAGTGTTGGTTTATGTAACAAAAATTTGCTAGCCTACGTGACTAATTGAAAGTATTACGTTTATAATAAGAATTTGAAATTCCCAATTTAACTTTTCCGTAATTTTTTCTACATTAACACCATTTGTAATTTTACTAAATTTGTTTATCCCATTAATAACTAAAGGAATGAAAAATATGCATAAAATGTTACTCAATTTCTCCAAAATAAAGCGTGCTTTTAATAAATGTTTTGCTCATTCATGCTTGTTAATAACTTTCAATACTAAATGAATGAAAAAATGTGCATTAATATACCTCAATTTCGCTTGTACAAAGCGAATTTTCAACAACAAAAGTTTTTAATAAAAGTTACCTTCTTTATAGTTAATCACTCAGAGTTGGTGTTTAGCCCTTATGTAAGATGGCGTAATTTTCTCAGCAATATGTATATATATATATATATATATATATATATATATATATTTATATATGATTGGGTAGAAATAATTACTTGATTTCGTATATTCAAGAGCGTTTAATTAGTGCAACATATGCTTTTAATTATTGTATAATTATCTTATCGCTTACTAAAATAAAACGCGTTACAATTCAGCTTGTGTTGCACTGCTAATTGAAGCGGTGTTTTTTAAGCAGTGGGGCGCGAATCCGTATAAAATTATTACAGCGGCGAAAGCGTAAGACTATTTCACGAATACTATTTTCAAATACAACAAACCATTATTCTATATCCGGAAAAACGAAAAACTAGGCAACTACCATATACTATTAAGCAATATAACAATGACTCATTGCCACTTATATGATGTGATATAACATATTATGTAAGGTGCTGTTAATTGGACGGTAACAAACAATGAGTTCTGTGGATTTTTAAACAGATATGAAAGCCAGATGACACACTTTTATGAAGAGAGGTTAAGGTACATAAGGTTCGGAAGCTACTGACCTAAAGTAACTTTAAATACATCGTAGGAATCAACGGTTTTCTATGTAGCAAAAGCAGTAAAAATAAAAGATGTCCTTCAATATGTATTTAAATACATGGAGCAACAGAATTAGAGAAAAGTTTTTCAGCGAGCGCTTCAACAACTGATTGAAAATTAATTTCATTGGTTAAAGATTTTCTGTCGTTATGAAACTATGAGCTTTTTGTGGTATTCGTAAGAATATGCGGAAGATGAATTTTTTAATAAACTACCCAGATGCCCTAATTAACCGTTCGCATTTCTACAAACATCCATAAAACTTGTTGATTGCTTAGCGAAATACATAAAAAGTCGTCTGCAAGAAGTAATATGTTCAACCCCCTTTAAAGTCCCAAATTAATTTAAGAAATGGGAATTTTCTTTGTAAAAGCGGAGTAATCGTTACCTAATTTATAATTGAAAACTTTATGAAAGTGCTGATTTTGGGCTGGACTTAAACAAATCCTTCTGTCTACTATAGACGCATTACATACAAATGACACTTTTAAAATAGTCAAGGAGCTTTAAATTATTTCCAACTTATCAGTAGGGTACACAGGCCAAAACTGTTGCAAAAAGCTCGCCTATACGAAATACATGGGAGAGTAAGGAATTTACGCCCATAAGAAATACATGGAGATTGTCTCTGTATGGACTACATGTGAGTGGAGACGAGACAGACATACATTAACCTAGTCACCGTGTTACCTTGTCTCGGCTTGTTACATTCCCAACTACACGATCGCTCATTAATGTTATTAACCTTAACCCCTGGCTCACCCCCTTTTATAAACCCTTTCACCAGACTTGATGATATGGTAACAAACAAACGCACATCTAGTGGCAGATAGTTCTAGTATATTTAGCAATTTATGGGCGACGTCACAGCAATTCCAAACCAGCAGAGGAGTTGGGAAGAGATAGACATGCAACTTTTTATTTAAATAATAACATTGTGTAGTTACCAACTAATTTCGACAGGATCGCAGACTGGTAATAAAAAACAGCCCTAACAAAACATTATAACGATAAACTCCGAATATATGCAACCATTACCGATTCAAGTAATTATAGGTATACCCCAGTTTCGCATTTTTTATGCTAAATCGGTTGATGCATGTTCATTTTCCAGAACTCCTATATCTGAATACTTTTGATTCAGAATAATTTTTAGTTTCATAAATTTTCGTTTTGAGAAAATATTTAATGCTATATAATTATAAAGCACCCGGTATATTTTTGCCCCTCATAAACAAAGTTTCGCTTTCGTAAAACTTTTAATTTACGATTAGTTTTTACTCCAGAAATCGTACAGTTTTTGATACAAAGGCACACCTGATGTTTGTTTCGCTATGCGACACCCATCGACAACGTCCATAAACTAGTCGGTCGCTTCTTATCTGTCATAGAGCAAGGATGTCTTTCCCGACTTCAAGCTCCGGCGATTGGAGAATCGCATTGAGTTTATTACCGCCAAAATAACAGCCATGTAGAAAGAACTTGGGTGATAGTAATCAACGGTTCGTATATTTTTTATTTAAATATCCTGTCTAATCTCCCTGTTTTCTTGCAGCGTAATTATATTAAATTAATTTATACTATATTAAATTCTATAATGTAATAACAAAAGTTACATTTAAATTGTTCGTATTCGCATTGTTAGCGATACAGCTAATAATGTAGTAAATTTTTGAAACTGAAAGACATATTTAAAATATGTTTCAACTGTAACTGATCGTTTATCGTATGAAGATTTCTGTTATGATACTTATGTGGAAGCGTAACCTGGTGGTGATTCGGCTAGAAGATTCCTACCCGATATTCTGCGAACTAGTCGTCAATGTCACTGGTTAGCATAGGTCTGAAAACTTCTTCGACCCCTTTCGTTAAATTGATGTTAAGAGGCCCTAATGAGATACGGCAGTTACATGGTGAGTCCGTGCTTCAAGTGTTTGTCACATTCCATGACGTAGGAAAACAGATGGTGAGTGTTGATAATTAAATTCTTTCCTGATGTCCAATCCAGCGATGTAACTTTTAAAGGTTAATTGAGTATAAAAATTTCATCTTAAAAAAAGGAAAGGAATAGTTTAATTAGAGATTCGAACTTATTAGAACTTGATGTATGAATAAATTCTCTATAGGAATTACATAAACATTTAACTTGGCTAACTATTGATTACGCAAATTTTATGTACCATACTAATATAAAATCAGGTAGTGATGTAAATCGAAGATATCAGATCTGCTCTCTACGATATTGAAGAATAATGTAAATAAAATTTATAAAATACCCAAAAACTAATCTGATTCCTAAATTAAAAGGTCAGTTTATAAGATTTAATTGAAATAGCACCAAGTTTGAACTTAGTAAATATCAACTAAAAATTGTTAAGATAATATTTCAATTCTAATAAATGTAAATATTCTTGTATTAACACTTATTACTGATGTCTTAAATGACACGAGGTATTCATGATTGAGGAATTATCAGTCATAAAATTTTACCTAAAAGGTATTGAATCTAGCATGAAAATGTCATTCCAATTTTAATCGTATTTACAGAACAAGATGATGTCTAAAATTTAGGTCCAGCACAGCTGGGGACAGTGGTATATTTTTCAATTTTTGATGTGTTATAAATGGACGCAAATAGCGACCCCTTGTGATTTAAATATTTAACTTTTTCTTGCAGGTACAAGGCTAGAGGTGTGACAGCAGAGCTTTTGTGTTCAGATGCGCTTGTACACTAAGTGGTTTATACTTTTTCCTATTAGTGCTTTCTCTTTAGAAATAATAATTAACAAAGTAGTGGCGCCTTGGCATTATCCGTTAGTACATTCCTCCCGGATAGTCTTCTGAAATAACCGCGGAAGATTCCAAAAGTGTCGTCATTTTAAACGAATTATTTTACGGCCTTTTCGTGGCTTTGTGAATGTGGATGTGGGTTGTATTTTCTTTGGCAACCACCCAGGGTTCAATGTTTCAACTTGTAATTTTAATCCATCTTAGTTCAAAATTCTTATAATTACAGTCAAACAGTTTATGGTAACAGCAGAGGTGGATGCTGGAGAAGGGTGGTGGTTGGCGGTAGTTGTGAAGGGCTGGCAGAGGAGGTGGAGGAAGAATGTAGTCAGCTTGAAAAATGTTAGGCGAGCATTTTTCACAATAATATACCCTCGTTCGCATGAGAAGTAAAATGCAGATCCAATGTGTGAGCGTTGTCACGCACGTTAAAGATCTCTGCCTTGTTTGGAACAGCAAAGGTTTCTTGGTGAATGTAGTACCTACGGATAGGCATTGAAAAATCAAATGTACAAGGTGCTTTATACGCAAATTTGAAAGATGCACTTCCGCCAATTTCCTCCTTAGATAGATTTATTTCCAAAAGTAGTCATATGGAAGAAGGTGATATTGATTTTAAATATTTTTAGAAGAACAAGGGTAGGCTAGTGTTATTCGGAGTGCAGAAAATGCTACCCAAATTACTGAAAAAATTGAGTTTAACCCAAGGAATAATCAAATAACGGTTTTGTTTTACTATAAACTAAGATATACTTGTAACTAACTCGTATATTGCAAAATCTTCAAAATTGATTCAAAAATATCTTTCTGAAAGTCCAAAGACTAACTATGCGTATGTAATAATAGCACAGCCCCTTCAAAAAGTTCACCAGCATTTGGTTTATCTGTTTTTGGTATCGACAATATTTTTGCTTAGGATGATCTACAAGGATGGCACGTGTTGACAAAAGATGCTAAGAATGTTGGTCTTTATATGTTAGGGCTTTCATTTTGGTAGAAATTCTCGCCTACTAAAGGCCATGCGTTCAAAATGCAAATTACCATTAACAAAACCCGAGACAAAAAACAGTGATTGGCTTTGGTGTTGAATAAACTTTATAGTAGCAAAAAATTCACATTGGAACTAAATTACAAAATAATGTTTATTGAGAGATATCTGTGTTATATTTACATAAATTTCCTATGGCTGAATGTACAGCAGATTTAAATTTTGAATTGTGAATAAACCATGTAATAATGTTTAATTATTCTAAATACCATTCTTGTATGTAACTTTTATTTGCTCACTAGATAAGATTGTAATTAGAGAATTGAAGATTAAACAACTTACAGTCTGGAACGTTGTTTTTCTGTCGATTTCAGCCACCAGATAAGGTTGAGGATTAAAATAACAAAGAATGGTGCATACGTGACAAGGGAGCCAATTGCAGAACCTTAGTTATCGAAATATCGTCGAGTTAATCAGAAGTATCTTTTGAGAATTGTGCGAATTAGTCGTACTTGTTAACGAAATATACAGGGTAATTCTACAAATTGTACCAAGATGTCATAAGAGAAGTAACAGTTGGATCAAAATGGTTGTTGTGACGTAATCATAAGATGTCAAAGTATTTGTTGAGCCAAAGATGGCCGACTAACCCAAGACCCTCCGCCTTCTCCGCCACCCTCCACATCAACCCTCCGCCTCCACCTCCACCACTTTTGTCAACCTCCACCACCACCCTCTACCATCACCCTTTAATTAAATTAGGTCTATTTACCTCATGCGAACGAAAGCGTCCAACATTTTTCAAGCTGATTGCGTCCGGATTCGAACCCGGGACCTTGGGCTTAGTAGTCACACGCATACCAACTATGCCACAGAGCCGCCTAAAGAAGACTACCGCTAATGTAATACAAATATATAGCAAACTATTTAATCACATCATCATAGGTATTTAAATATTTAAAATGTTGAACATTCTTAATGAAGGTTTCACACAAAAATTGCAATACATCTGTGTTTCGGCATTTCTTCCAACAGTTTTCTCTACCTTCAAATTCCTAGTTCGTGGACGATCCCGCTTAACGATATGTGTCTAAGGATGTTCCTGGTTGCTACAGGAATATTGCATTTTAATTTTTTATTTTGAAGTGCATAATTTTGCTGATCAATGTATCTTTGCTGTGAGTACTAATAAATGGTATGCATATTTATAGATCAAATTACATTGAAAACGACTCATTACTTTAAAACCCCTTTCAGTTCCTCCTTATTTTAATTAACGTTTGTTATAATTTTAAACCGCGTATAGTTGGTTTTTTAAAGTAACGAAGCAGTAAATCGTTTTTAAATATAAAATAGAACGTAACACAATGTAGCATAAAAAACACGAAACTGATGTATATGTATAATTACTTGAATCGCTAATGATCGTATATATTCGAAGCCTGTCCTTATAATGCTTGGTTAGGGCTATGTTTTATTACTAGGCAGCTATCCTGTCGAAATTGAGAGTTGGTAATTACACAATGTTATTTATTATCTAAATAATAAGTGTTGTGTCTTTCTCTCTCCAACTTCTTTAGTGGTTTGAAATTGCTGTGACGTCATCCATAAATTATGAAAATATACTACATCCATCCAATGCCCCTAGATGTAAGAATATTTGCTAACATGATAAACAACAGGTCTGGCGAAAGGGTTTATAAAAGGGGGAGAGCGAAAGGCTAAGGTTAATAACATTAATTAGCGGTTATGGTGGTAGGAAAGTGGCAAGCACAGAAAGAAACAAGGTGATTAGGTTAATGTGTATCTAACTCTCCTGTATTCACATACAGTCCACGTAGAGACAATCTCCATGTATTTCTTACGAGCGTAAATTTCATGCTTTTCCATGTATTTCTTATGGGTGTTTTTTTTTGGAATAGTTTTGGTCTATTTACCCTACTATTTTCAACATTATGAAACGTAGCTTAAAAGTAGCAATTGATAAAAAATAATTTTATTTATGACTGCATCGTCTATGCAATCAAAATATGTTTTTGCTGCAATATAAAGGGCTTGTAATCAAGTCATTGGAAATTAAGATCGTTATGTTCCCAGTCCACTTCCCTTGAAAGGTAGTGATTAAAATTGAGCACTTAATTTTTTTAAACTTGACTTGGAGTAAAAATATTGAAATAGTCAAATCACAAACTCATATAGAATCATGGTTATTTTTGCCCGTTTTGCTATAAGGGGGTAACGTTACCAACCCATAAAGTGTGAACACCAACGCCTTTTCAATAATGAGTTATTTTCTATTGTTTCACGTATACGTTAAGCATTGTGGTCGATGACTCCCTTTACATATTTGTGAAACGGAGTGTAATCAGCACACACAATTAGGCCAAGGTTAGCACAGATAAATCAAGTGAGAATTCAGCTAAGCAGGAGGCAAGGAATGTTTAATCGGGGTAACAATAATGAGAACTTTAAGGACGGGATGAATTACAACAGATACCGAGGAACATGGAATAATAGAAACAATAATCAGGGACAAGACAATACAAGAAATATGACCAGAATGAACCCACGAATTAACACGAATGCAATAATCGAAAAACGAATATTAAGGAGTCTGAAAATAGGACTGAACAGGAGAGAGACAGTGAAATAAGGACAAATGAAGATAATAGAAGGACGTACGCGGATATATTGAATCAACCAGGATCATCTAGTGCATAGGATTTTTAGAGGAAGACAAGCCAGACGATAAAAAAATAAAAATTAACAAATATGAACACGCCCGTGAATTCATAAAACTTGATTGGGGATATAATTCAAAAATTAATTGTAATAATAATTTACTACCTATAATAACCATTTCGAATAGACCTGCACCTTGCAGAAGTTCTAGATTACTAAAACACGTGAAATGGCGTGTGTGTTCTAATGAGCTACAAAGCCAAACTACAGGTCCAACCAAAGTAGTAGGGTCGTTAGTGAGGAACCAGACTAAAACAGGTCCCCCAAAGAGGGCAGCGGCTCTTTCGGTACTTAGATTGGCAGAGACCAGAGGAGTCGGTATGGCAGTCTAAGACACACTGCCGCGATGTGAACGGCAACGGGAAACCACCACATTACACAGCGTACCAGAATTATAATAAAATGATGGCATTCTCTGGGGTAAAAGATTCCGGAGTTAAAATAGTCCCCCATTCGGATCTCCGAGATGATGCTATCGGAAAGTTAAAAATAAGAATCGGGAACATTTTGCGAGTCGGAGCGTGGAATGTTAGAAGTATGAAGCAAGTAGGTAAGCTAGAGAAACTAAAAATCGAAATGAATAGGTTATCACTAGACATAGTAGGGACTAGCGAAGTTCGGTGGCCAGAGGCGGGGGATTTTTGAAGTGGAGACTTCAGAGTAATTCATACAGGAGCAGAGGAAGAAAATTCGGGCGTGGGGATAGTTATGCGGAAAAAGATAGGATACTGTGTAGAAAATTACTTACAAAAGAACAAAAAAGTACTCGTACTTGATTAGAATATCAACGGTAAACACAGTTATAATACACAAGTATTCATGCCCATCTCTAGCTACAGTGACGAACAAGTAGAAGCGATCTACAAAGATATCGAAGACATATTAAGATACGTAAAAGGGCACGAAAATTTAATAATTACGGGGGATTTTAATGCAGTGGTAGGTGAAGGTAGGAAAAAAGCGGTAGTAGGTTTATTTGGTTTAGGCACGAGAAACGACAGGGGAAATAGGCTGGTAGAATTTTGCGACAAGAACAATTTAATCATCACAAACACATTATTTCAACAACATGCTAGAAGACGATATACGTGGAAGATGCCAGGAGATATAGGAAGATATCAAATAGATTATATTCTTGTTAGACAACGGTTTAGGAATCAAGTAAAAAATTGTAGAAGCTACCCAGAAGCAGATATAGACATTGACCACAACATCGTAATTATAAAGGCCGCACTTAAATTTAAAAATTTGAAAAAAAGAAACGGAAAAAGGCACTTCAACTTAGAGAAATATAAGGGACGCGAGAGAAAACGTCATTATACAAAAGGTAGAGAAAGTGGGTAGATGGCAAGAATATATAGGGAATTTATATGCAGGAAAAAAACCAACTGCATTATAACAGGAATCAGACATTGAAAATGATGACTTGCGATATCCTATACTTAGAGATGAGTTTGAATTAGCATTAAAGGGTCTGAAAAATGGTAAGGCCCGGGTACAGATAAGGTGCAAGCAAAAACTCTAAAAGCCGCTGGACTAGCAGTAACAGAACGTCTCTTCCAACTTGTAAACTATATGTATGAGACAGGCGAGATACCCAAAGATTTCAAACGCAACATCATAGTAACTATACCAAAAAAGAAAGGCGCGGATAGATTTGAAAATTTTCGAACAATAAGTTTGACAGCACACGTGTCAAAAATATTAACTAGAATTGCACAAAGACGAATAGAAAAACGGGCTGAAGAAATACTAAGAGAAGACCAATTTGGGTTTAGGCGAAACAGGGGAACACGGGAGGCTATTTTAGCTCTGAGAGTGATGATGGAGAAAACAATAGAAAAAGGGGAAAGCGTGTACATATGGTTTGTAGATCTGGAAAAAGCATTCGACAGTGTAAAATAGAAAAAAATGTTCGAAATACTAAAAAAGATTGGAATGAGTTATAGGGATAGACGAATAGTACATAGTTTATACAAAGAGCAAACAGCAGTAATAGAATTAGAAAAAGAACGTAGAGAAGTAAACATTAGGAAAAGGGCGAGACAGGGATGTGCCCTATCCCCATAAATTTTTAACTTGTACATTGTAGAGGCAATGAATACTGTCAAATGCAGAAAGACATTTGAAATTACTATGCAGAGACAAAAAATTGATATACCTAGATTTGCAGATGATATAGCGGTATTAGCGTCTGGCAAAGAAGAGTTAGAAGCTGCTCTTAATGAAATGGAAACGGTTCTAACAGAGAGATACGGTATGAAAATTAACAAAACTAAAACTCAAGAACTAGTATGCAAAGGAGGGGAAAATAAATCAAAAACAAGAATACAAATATGTAACACGAACTTGCAAGAGGTTAAAGATTTTCGCTACCTATGAAGCCAAATAATGCAAGATGGGAAAAGCACAAAAGATATAAAACAAAGATTAGCACAAGGCCGTGCTACATTTAACAAGAAAAAGCAACTTATGTGTTCAAAGACAACAAACATAGAAACAAGGAAAGATTGCTTAAAACATATGCGTGTAGCACAGCACTGTACGCCTGTAAAGCCTGGACAGTAGGAGAAGCGGACAAGAAAAAGGTAGAAACCGTTGAAATGTGATGCTACAGACGAATGATGAAGGTATCATGGACAGACAAAGTTAAGAACGAAGAGGTACTAAAAATGGTAAGGGAAGAAAGAAATATGTGGAAAACAGTAAAAAATAAGAGAGATAGGAAGATAGGCCATGTACTATGACATAAAAGAATAGTGCGGAATATAGTGCGGAATAGTGCGAAAAAAGAGAAAAAGAGGTAGACCTGCGTTAGAATACTGCACACAGATAGTGAAAGATGTAGGCTGTAGGAGTTTCAGGGAGATGTTTAGGCTAGCACAGAATAGAAATCAATGGAGGTCGCAGTAACCAGTCCCAAGATAGATAAATTAATGACGAAGAAAGCAACTGTATTTAAACATGATGATTATTATAAGCAACTACAAGAATTGGTTGGGCAATATTCTCGAATAATGTTAACTGTGTGAAAGGATTTACTGGAAAACTATTATTTCTGCAAATGGCTAACTGTTGGAGGATCTTGGCAGCCACAGGCTGCTTAACCCCCTGCTCTGAATCTCGGTGAAATAGAGCATAAAATTAGAAAACAATAGAAGGAGAACCAAGCTGCATACATGCTGTGTGAGAATTTTAGGGAACTGTGTAGGCTAGCTCAGAATATAAATAAGTGCAGGAGCGTGTCCAACCAGAAATGAGACAGAAAACCTAATGACGAAAAAATAAGCCCAGATAAATCTGATGATTATTATAAACAACTACAGGTGTTGGTTGTGAAATATCTGCAACTAAAGTTGACTGTGCGAAAAGATATATTGAAAAAAATATTAAATCGGCAAATGTTTAAATGCTGGGGGAACTTGGCAGTCACAGGTGGCTTACCCCCCTTCACAACCACTGAATGTCGAACAAATAGGGTTTATAATTGTAAAACAATAGAAGGGGACCGAACTGCATCTAACAAGAAAAAAACAGCGCCTATGATAAAAGACAACAAAAATAGAACAAAAAGAAAATTGTCGAAAGCATATGTGTGGAGCACAGCACAGTATGCCTATGAAATACGGGCAGTCTGAAAAAGCAGACAGAAAAACGGTAGCAGCCTTTTGAAATGCTGTGTTTCAGATGTATGAGGACGACAGCATGTGCAGACAAAGTTAATAACAAATAGGTTATAGAAATAGTAGGAAGAAGAAGAATATCTGGGGAAAAATAGGAGAAATAGAAGTTCTAAGACATTTTTGGAGAATTGTTTGGGATATATTACAAGCAGAGATAGGAAAAAAGAGATAGATGTAGACCTAAATCAGATAGTGATAGATGCAGACTGTGCAAATTTCAGGGATATCTGTAGATTAGTTCAGAATATGAAACAATGATGGTACGCGTCTAACTAGTTCCAGGACTGAAGACCTATTGATGATGACCTATAAAAAAATTAAAAGTAGAGGGAAAGGAGATTAAATCACTTTTGGATACTGGAGCAGAAGCAATGTTAGTGAGTGGAGGTTTTGTGAAAGATAATTTTGAAGAATTAATGCAGAAAATAATACCTATCAAAAGAAATAGTTTAGTATCACCAAACAATAAGAAATTTGCTGTAGTCAATAGTATGATAATTCTGAAGGTTAAGTTGAGAAGAATTGAGATGGAGCAGGAATGCCATTTTAGGAATGCCATTTTAGGAATCGATTTTATCAGGAAAATAAAGATAATAATAGATGCAGAGAAAAGAGTAATGATTATGGGGGATGAAAGGGTTAAATGGGATGAAATACATGTAGAGATGGAAGGGGATTGTGTGAATTTAAATCAATTTGAAAAGGAATTGAAAAATAAAGGAGTTAGGACTTTGAATAAAATTGAATAAAATAAAAAGTTGTGACCACTTACATTTTTATTTCTGGCCGCGGTTTGTTTTAATTTCAAAAACCTTTGCGGTCGAAAGTTAGTGTTTCGTTATTGCTGTATAGTGCTTCATATTACAGTGGCCTGCGACTTCTATTAAAAAATTTATGGCCATTTATATTTTTAATTCTAGCAGCGGTTTATTTCAAATTCAAAAAACTTTTGCAGCCAAAAATTAGTGCTTTGTTATTGCTGCGTAGTGCTTCATATTTCAGTGGCGCACGATTTCTAATAAAAAGTTATGGCCACTTATACTTTTAATTCTAGCCGCGGTTTGTTTCAATTTCCAAAAACTTTTACAACGAAAGTTAGTGCTTCGTTAGTGCTCTTTAGTGCTTCATATCTCAGTAACGTACGACTATAATAAAAAAATTAAGGCCACTTAACTTACATTTTTGCTGCTAACTTCACAACTGGTCGGAATTTGTTTCAAATTCAAAAATTCGTTTCAGCCGAAAGTTAGGTAAATCTTAACGTTAGGTATTCATGTAATACATTATCTGAAATTTAAAATACACATATCACTTTCTGAAATAAATCCTTACTTGCAACTTAATAAGCTGTGATGCTAGATAAGGTATATTCGAAAGTAAGCTTAGGAAATAAGTATAATTAAACTGCAGTTGCGTAGAATGAATAGAAATATACAACTTCAAAGTTCAGATTCAGAAGTTGGTTATAACTTTTTGTTACAGAATCACTAACTACTCAATGTAGCATAATAAGCAGTGCTTTTTTATTGTGCCTTAATGCCCAAAGCTTCCGGTTTCTGAAATATTCTACTTCAAATGTCAGATCCGAAAATGTGCCACAATTTTTTTGTTAAACAAGTACTAACGACGATATGTAGCATAATCTTTACTGCTTTGTGTGTTTTCTTGTGCTTCAAACCGCAAAGCGGGCGCACTTCCGGTTTCGAAAATATTCGATTTCAAAGTTTAGATCCAAAAATTGACTACAACTTTTTGGTTGTAAAAGCAATAACAACGATATGTAGTATAATCTTTAGTGCTTCGTTAGTGTTTTATTGTGCTTCAAACCGCAAAACAGTCGCACTTCTTGATTCGGAGATATTCGTCTTCAAGTATCAGATCCGAAAATGGGTTACAACTTTTTTGTTGTAGAAGCACTAACGACAATATATAGCATAACCTTTAGTGCATCGTTAATGTTTCATTGTGCTTCAAACGGCAAAGCAGCCGCACTTTCGGTTTTGAAAATATTCGACATCAAGTGTAAGATCTGAAAAAAGCTACAACTTTTTTGTTGTAGAAGCACTAACAACGATATGTAACATACCCTTTAGTGCTTTGTTACTGCTACAACTTTTATGTAGATGCACTAACGACGATACGTAGCAGCAATGTGTGCGGCTGCTTTGTGGTTTGAAGCATAACAAAACACTACGAAGCACTAAAGATTATGCTACAAATTGTCATTAATGCTTTTTTTTACAACAAAATAGTACTTTGTTTTTGTGTGACTACTAATCGCAAGGTCCCGGGCTTGATTCAGAAACGAAAGGCTTACAAAAACGTTCTGCGAATGAAAGATTAAACGTGGGTCACGTGCACGCGCGCGCGTGTTGTCGCGGAAGTTAGACATATACATTGCTCGACTTGGCAAGACTAATTCTAAACTTCCAGCCTCTTGGCTGGAGTTTTGGATAAGTCAAATATACAAAGTAAAAAAAGCTCATTCTGTTTGCTAACATAAAAGATAAGCTTCGCTCAGAAGTACCATCAACTCTTCAAGAAATGTTGGGGGCTGCAGAGTTCGTCGAAGAAGATTCGTAAGTAGTCACAGGAATTTAGATTTTGTTCGCGACACTACGAAATTAGACGAAGAAGGATTTGGAACGAAGGGATGAAAACCTTCGCCACTAAAAAACAGAATACTAGTTTAATTGGAAGAGTCTTCGGCTACAAATCGAAAGGGTGCACGGTCAAACCCTGTCTTCGTCTATAAATTTTCCTTCTTCGTTTGATTTTAAATATTTATCTATGTTTGGAATATAGTTTTAGGTTATCATTTCAGCTTCACTTTCAATTTTTTATAATAAATTCAGCCACGAAGACAAGAGGACCAACCATCTTTCCTCCTTCCTAGCTTGAAGCCGTTAAAAATAATATGACAAGAGTCTGTATTAATATAAAAAAGTTTTATTCACGGGCACAAAGATTGCGGAAGCAGATATAAAGCTTTTAAGGTATTACAAAACTGCGGGAGTCACTGAACCATAAAGAGATAAATGCTCTTGATAAATATTTTGAAATACCTTACTTTGTATGTCAGATTTATTTTTCTACTAACGACTTCGTATAAATGAAATCGTTAACTGTTGTGAATAAATTATATGCTAATGTCAAGATTTTACTCGAAGGATTTTATCAGCACAACATCGGATGAGCTGGAGCGAATTATTGTAGAAATGGGTTGGGACCAATTTATCTGATAACTTTAATACGTTTTACCTTCTGAACCACATGATACGAGTGAATTCTAAACTTTTGTATTTTCCATAATTAAAATTAATTCGAATTTCGCAAATGACACGAATATAAACACATTTTAAGGCTGTCCCTTTAAATTATTTACACTTTCATAAACAGTCTTTACCACACCTATCGAGTAGGTAGACAGCTTAAAGCGAATCCATACTATTATGGTTTATGCCAAGCTGTTATTCTTGAAAAAAGATAGTTGGCGCGCCTAGCTAAGGCAGACCTTTTGCCATCAATTATAAAGATCTCCAATAAAGGAAAAAGAAGATCTTCGCCTTTCTAATTTTCAGTGTTTAGCTGTATTCGACCCTTCTAATCCAAAAGGACATATCGACAATTTACTTAAAATATCAAGATGATACAAAATTGATCATCTTTGTTTCAGTTTAGGAGTTAAAGTCTACGGGAAACACTAACTCGTGACAAAGGATCGTGCGAATGACCGCGTATTCTTCAGCAGTAGCTGAAGATTGTGTAATCATAAAAATTTTCGGTCCTATTCGTATTTTAGAGAAGGACAATAGGTCATTAGAGAAGGTAGAGATGGTAGAAGAAGGAAAAACCCATCGAGGAGGAAGATTGCTCCAGAAATCGGAGTGGAGAACGTTCTGGGTCTTTTGGGGTAGAAAAGTTAGAGAATTTGAAGATAGAAATAACTAGGTTAAAACAAAATATTCCTAACTTATACTCAAGGAAGGACAGGATACGTTCTAAGGCATTTCTGGGGAATAATACGGGATATATTACAAGCAGAGATAGGAAAAGATAGGTAGGTGTAGACCGAGATCAGACTTTCGCACACAGATAGGGATAGATGCAGACTGAGCAAATTTCAGCGAAATGTGTAGGTTGGTCTAGACTAGGAAACAATGAGGGTACGCGTCCAACCAGTTCTAGGACTGAAGACCTTATGATGATGATGATACTCGAGGATGTATTCCTTTAACAAAATGTTACGGTATTGAGTGCGGACAAGAAGAAAAGTAAAGTAAGCAAAAGAAACTAGCTCGCACCGAATACCGCAACAAAAAGGAATTCAAAGAGTACCGTGCTAGTTAAAAAGTCGCAGAGTGAAGTGGATCACAAAGAAAGAAAAGCGAAACGTCATGCGCATGACCGCGTATTCTTCAGAAGTAGCTGTAGATTGTATTATCATACAAATTTTCCGTTCTATTCGTATTTTAGAGAGAGCCAATAGGTCATTAGAGAAGATGGAGAAGAAAGAAAAATAATGAAACCATCGTTGAGGAAGAGTGCTTTAGGGATCGGAATGAGGAACGTTCTGGGTCTATTAGGGTAGGAAAGTTAGAGAATTTGAAGCTAGAAATAACTAGGTTAAAATAAAAAGTTCCGAAGTTATACTCAGGATGTATTGCTTTGACAAATGTTACGATATTCCGTGCAGACAAGAAAGAAAAGTAAAATCAGCAAAATATAGCCCGCACTGAATATCGAACAAAAAAGAATTCAAAGAGTGCCGTGCTAGTTAAAACGTTGCAAAGTGGTGTGGGTCACAAAGAAACAAAAAGGGAACCTCAGGCGCATGACAGCGTATTCTTCAGCAGATTCTGTTACCATAAAATTTTCTGTCCTATTCGTATTTTAGAGAAGGACAATAGGCCAATAGAGAACGTAGAAAAGGAAGAAAAAGGATGAAACCACCGAGGAGGAAGAGTGCTTTAGGAATCGGAGAGTGGAATGTTCTGGGTCTTTTGGGGTTGAGAAGTCAGAGAATTTGAAGATAGCAAAGACTAGGTTAAAACAAAAAATTCCGAACTTATACTCAGGATGTATTCCTTTGACAAAATGTTACGGTATTCTGTGCAGGCAAGAAAGAAAAGTAAAATAAGCAAAAGTAAATAGTCCACACAGAATACCGCAACAAAAGAAACATTCAAAGAGTGTCGTGCTAGTTAAAAAATCGTAGAGTGGAGTGGGTCACAAAAAAAAGAAAAAGGAAACCGCGTGCGCATGACAGCGTATTCTTCAGCAGTAAGTGCAGAATGTGCTATCATAAAAATTCTTCCGTCCTGTTCGTATTTTAGAGAGGGACAATAGGTAATTAGAGAAGGTAGCGAAGAGAGACAAACGATGAAACCACCGAGGAGGAAGAGTGCTCTAGGAATCGAAGTGGAGAACGGTCTGGGTCTTTTGGGGTTGAGAATTTAAAGATAGAAAAGACAAGGTTAAAACAAAAAAATCCGAACTTATACTCAAGATGTATTCCTTTGGTGTTCCGTGCGGGCAAGAAAGAAAAGTAAAGTAAGCAAAAGAAAATAGTCCACACCGAATACCGCAACAAAAGAGAAATTCAAAGAGTGCCGTGCTAGTTAAAAAATCGTAGAGTGGAGTGGGTCACAAAGAAAGAAAAAGGAAACCTCATGCGCATGACAGCGTATTCTTCGGCAGGTGCAGATTGTGTTACGATAAAAAATTTTCCGTCCTATTCGTATTCTAAAGGGGGACAATAGGTCATTAGAGAAGGTAGAGAAAAGAGAAAAATGTTGAAACCACCGAGGAGAAAGAGTGCCCTAGGAATCGGAGTGGGGAACGTTCTGGGTCTTTTAGGGTTGAGAAGTTAGAGAATTGGAGGATAAAAAAAACTAGATTAAAACAAAAAATTCCGAACTTATACTCAGGATGTATTCCTTTGACAAAATGTTACGGCATTCCGTGCGGGCAAGAAGGAAAAGTAAAGTAAGCAAAAGAAAATAGCTCGCACTAAATACTGCAACGAAAAAGAAATCCAAAGAGTACAGTGCTAGTTAAAACGTTGCAAAGTGGTGTGGGTCACAAAGAAACAAAAATGAACCCTCAGGCGCATGACAGCGTAATCTTCAGCAGTAGCTGAAGATTGTAAAGTCATAAAAATTTTTCCGTACTATTCGTATTTTAGAGGAGTACAATAGGCTATTAGAGAAGGTAGAGAATGGAGAAGGAAGAAACCACAGAGGAGGAAGAGTGCTCTAGGCATCGCAGTGGGGATCGTTCTGGATCTTTTGGGGTAGGGAAGTTAGCGAATTTGAAGTTAGAAATGACTAGATTAAAACAAAAAATTCTGAAATTATACTCAGGATGTATTCCTTTGTCAAAATGTTACGGTATTACATGCGGATAAGAAAAGTAAAGGAAGCAAAGAAAACAGCCCGCACCGAATACCGCAACAAAATAGCAATCCAAAAAGTCCCATGATAGTTAAAAAATGGCAAAGTGGAGCGGGTCAAAAAGAAAGCAAAAGGAAACCTCAAAAAGGAGATTTTATTTACACACCTCTAATTCATTAAAAAAAAGTTACAAAAAAGGAAAACCAACCCGCGAAGAAAACAATATTTATCAAACATATCTCGGAGGATTTACATAGTACAAAGATCTTTGCACAAATAGTTAATACCCTATTGTACGTTCGGACGGTTCTATTTGTATTTTAAGAGGTGTTGGACAAGTCCATTATTGATTGAGGAGCGTTTCATACGTGCATTCTATTTATTTGCATTTGCGGGCTTATTGGTTAGTTAGTTGGTATGGTTGGTTGCATACTTCCATTTAAAATACATTGACAAGGGTTAAATCGACTTCCATATAAAAACTTTCTACCACTAAACTCTATGGTCCCTGGACCGTCTGTGGGTCACTCTATGGTCCCTGGACTAGTAGTAGTGGCTCATAGTGTGGTCTCTAAGCGGTCCGACGAGCAATAGAGTGGCCTAGAAGCGGCTTAACGGTTCATGGGGTGGCCCACTAGCGGCGGGATAGGGTTGTCCCCTTCTGGTCCATGGACCATGGGATGGTCTACAAATGGCCCAGGGCCATAGGATGTAGTGGTGGGGAATCTCCGGGCGGCTCCGTGGCGTAGTTGGTATGCGTGTAACCACATACGTTCAAGATCCTTGGTTCAAATTCCGACATGCGTCCGCCTAAAAAATGTTAGGCGAGCATTTTTCACAAAAATACGCCCTCGTTCAGATGAAAGGTAAAATGGAGAACCTGTGTGTGAGTGTTGTCACGCAGGTTAAAGATCCCTACCTTGCTTGGAACAGTGAGGTTTCGGCCAAATTCAAAATTTTCCAGATAAAAACTCGCTTCCTGACCAATGTTAGTACCTTCGGGTGGAGCATTGGAAAATCAATTTAATCCTAGCCAATGTACTTTAAATAGAAGCAAAAAATGATACAAAAGGTGCATATTTTCCTACTCCCGTGTTATTGTTAATTAGAACGAAGGCGACAATAGTTGCCTTAATGTGCTAAAAAAGGACAGCCTATAGAATAACGAGAGAACTAGAAGAACCAGTGTTCCAAGTTGAATAAAACTAGCACGTGTGGGATATATTAATGTAACACGCGCGGATACGCGAAGAGTACCTTACTACATTTAGAAAAAAAAGATTTTAACTCCAGAAATTTAGAAAAAGAGATTTTTAGTTTAAAGCTTTTATAGTTTTAAACCACATTGGTTTAGAAATGGTTGTAACTTAATAATCGTTTCTGATTACAAACATATAAAGAAATGAATGTGAATCTCTAACACCAATGATTTACTTTGTATTTTATAATGGATTGGTTGTACCAATAATAACGCCCTTTTTCCAATGAAAAGTAGTTTTTTTACCGTTAATGGTTAAAATCTGAAACAACAAAATACTTTAAGAACAAATGGACCTGCTAAAAGTTTGTCTTCGTACATTCAAGTTCTGCTAATTTTCCAGACTTCTGCATCAAGTGGTAGGAAAGTGATATTAATTAAGCTCAAAAATGTGCACAAGAGAAGTAAAATCATTTTGCTAGCTGCCACAGGCATGGTGGCAACAGAATGTGATAAAAGTTATGCTAAACAACTGAAGATCCAATTTAAAAGAAAAAACCCTTTTAAAAAGAAAAAAAGGGGAAAAAACTTCCTTGGGAAAAAAATTTAAATTAAAGTAAAATTTTGGGTTTTGGGGCACCAGGTTTTATATTAAATTAAGGGGGTTTTTTTTTTAAGCCCCACCATTTAAAACCCCTTTTTCAGCAAAAGGTTAAAAAAAAAGTTGCAAAAGGGGAAATTAAAAAGTTAAAACCCAAATTTTTAAAAACCCAAAAATGGGCACAAAAAAGGGTTGGGTACAATTTGACGAAATTAGTTTTGGGAAAAATTCCTTTTTTGGGAGGTTTTTTAAAATTTTCCAAAAATTGAAAATAAAGGAAAAAAAAAAAAGTTCCCCGAGCCCGGAATTTCAAAGGGAAAATTTTTAGAAGGTAAAAAGGAAGGTATTGTTTTTTCATTAAGGGGTTTTTTGGTTTAAAGGGTTTAAAATTTTTTTTCCCCGGTTGGTAGAAAGCCCGGGAAAATAAGTTTTGAGGTAAATTGGGCAAGTTTAACCCTTTAAATTTTTAAAAAAAAACCAAAGAGTAAAATTATTTTTTTGGGAGCGAGGGAAAAAAAGTTCTTTTTCATTTTTTCCAGGAAAAAGGGGTTTAAAATGGGTTTTGTTTTCCCGTTGCCCTTCGGGGGTTTATTTGGGGGGAAAATTTTTGCCCGGGATTTTTTTAAAATTTTGTTTTTTTGGTTTTAAAAATTTTTTGGTTTATTTTGGGGGCGAAAATTTCCTTTAGGGGTTTGTTCAAAGTTTTGGAATTTAGTTTTTTTGGGGCCCAGGGTTTTGGTTTGGAAATTTTTAAAAGGGGGATTTTGTCCCCTTGGGGAGGAAAAATTGGGGGGAATTGGGGGGTTGAAATTTGGGGGTTTTATTTTTTGGGGCCGATTTTTGTAGGGCGTTTTTAATTTTGGGAAAGTTTTGGGGCCAAAGTTTTTTGCCTTTTTGTTTTGCCAAGGGTTTCTTTTCCTTTAAACTCTTTTTAAAATTTTAAAAATTTTGGTTTTTTCCCTTTAGGGTTTTTTTTTTCCTAAATTCATTGGGTGTTGAAATTTTTAATTTTTTTGGGGTTTGGTTTTCAGTTTGAAAAGGTGATTTTTTGGAAGGGTTTGGGGGAGTCCTTTGGGTGGGGGTTTTTTCCCGGGGTGCCTTTGTTTTCTTTGGGATTACCTTTGGGTTTCCCCTTTTTCTTTGGGGCCGCTTGTTTGTTAGGGATTTTTAAAATTTACCTTTTTTTTTGGGGGGTGGGTTGAATTGTTCTTTTTTTGTTGCAAAAAAATTTTTCAATTTTCTTGGGGGTTTGGTCAGGGGTTAGGGTAAAACTTTTTATCAAAAAGGGGCCTGGGGGTTTTTTTCCCGTTTTTGTTTGGGATAAAGCCTTTTTTGGTTGGATTTTGGGTTGGGAAAAAAAATTTTTTCATGGGTTTTCGGCCCTTTTTAGGGTCGGGAAATTTTTTTTTGGGCGGGAATTTTTCTGGGAAAAATTTCGGGGAAACTTGTCTTGGGAATAAATAAATTTTTTTAATAAATTTTTTTAACAGTTTATTTTGGGTTTTATTTTGGGTTTTCCAATTAAATTTCTTTTTAAAAGAAATTTTAAATAAAAAGGGTATTTTATTTTTAATTTTCATATTTTAAGGGTTTCCTCCGGAATAATTTTTTGGGAAATATCTTTGCCCTGAAATTTTGGGTTTTTTTTGGCCCGCCACAATTTCCCAAATCGTTTTCTGGATTTTTTGGGGTTTTTGGGGGTTATGTTTTTTTAATTTTGGTTTTTGGGTTTTTTTTGTTTTTTTTTATTTGGTGAAATTGGTAAAATTTAAGTTTGGTTTTTGGTTTATTTTTTCCCTTTATAATTTTTGGGTTGGTTTGTTTCCCCGAAATTTTTTTTGTAAATTTTGTGAATTCCCTTTTTTTCTTTTTTTTCCGGGTTTATTTCTGTTTTTTTAAATTTAAAATTTAAATTTTTTTGGAAAGGGTCGTTTCCCTTTTTTAGTTTTTTTTTTTATTTTTTCTGGAATTAAGTTTTTCTTTGCCCTTTTTTCCTTTTCCCCGGGAGTTGGGGCGGGGTTTAGGCCTTTTAATAAATTTTTTTCTGGAAGGTGGGGTTTTTTCCTAAGGGTGGGAATTTGAAAAGGGTTGGCCCTTTTTTTTCTGTTTTACCTTTTTCTTTGGGTTTTTTTATTAATATCCCTTTCTTTATTTTTTTAACCCTTTTTGTCCCTTTTTTTTTAATTTTTGGGTTTGGCCAAGGGTTTCTCTTTAAAATTTTAAAAAAACCCATCCTCTTTTCCTTTTTTTTTTTTGCCCCTTTTAAAAAACCTTTCCCTTTGGTTTTTGGGGTTTTAAATTTCCCCTTTCCCTAACCTTTTTTTTCCCTTTTTTGGGGGGTTGTGGGTTTTTTTTTTTTTTAAAGGAAAAAGAAAGTTATTAGTTAAGGGTTTTTTTTTTTTTGTTTGGCCCTTTTCTCCTCCAAATTTTCGTGGTTTTTTTTTTGGTGGTTTTTTTGGGGGAAATTTTTTTTTTTCCCTTTTCTTCTTTTCCCCTATTTAAAATTTTTTCCTTTAAAATTTTCTCAAAGAAAATTTTTTTAGTTTAAATTTTTTAAAAATTTTAACCTAATTTTTGAAAAAATTTTAAAAATAACCCCCCCAAAACCCAAAATTTTTAAAAAATTAAACCAATGTTTTAGAATTAAAATTTTCTACAATTTTCGTTTAAATTAAAAAATATTTCAGAAAATTTTTTTAAAACAAATTAAAAAATATAAAAAATTTTTTTAAAAGGTCAGGAATTCAAAAAAACAAAATGGTAAAAACATAAATTTTCCCCAAAAAACCGAAAAAAATTTTTCGGAATTTGGGAAAAATTTCAGTCCCTTAAAAATAAAAAACATAAATTTTAAATTTTCACCCTTATTCCCTTTAAAAAAAAAAATTTTAAAACCCTAAAAATTAAATTCCCCAGGGTAACAAGCCATTATCCTTTTCCCAAAGAAAATTTAAATTTTTAAAATTCCTTTAAAAAATTTTCCAATTCTTTCTTTTGGGCCAAATTTTTTTTTAATTTAAAAATCAAACCTTTTCCTTTTTTTTTTTTTTTTTTAAAAAGGGTAAATTTTTTGGGGTTTTCTTTTGCTTTCCACTTTTCTCTTTCCCCTCCCTTTTTTTTTTTTTTTTGGGGGGTTTTTAAAAAAGGGGGTTTTGTTTGGTTTATTTTTGGGTGGGGCCGGGTTGTGCCTTTTCTAGCTTTTTTTTTTTTCCCCTTTTAATTTTTTTTCCACCCTTGGTTTTCCCGCCCTTTCCTTTAAGGGATTGACCCAATTTTTTGAGTTTTGTTTTACTTTTTTCCCCCTTTCAATTTTTTACCCTTTTAAATTTTCCCCATTTTCCGGAAAATTTTTTTATAAAAAAAGCCAAAACAACCCTTTTTATTTTTCAATTTCTTTCCTTTTTTTTTTCCCCAAAATTTTTTTTCCTTAAAACCCATTTCACCAACCCCCTTCCATTCCTTTTTTAAATTTAAAACTTTTTAAAAATTTTTTTTTTCCCCCCCTTACCCTGAATTTGGGCCCAAATTTAAACATTTTCCTTTTACACCCTTTTTTCCCAATTTTTCCCATTTTGCTCACTTTTTTTTTTCATTTCCCCCCTTTATTTTCACATTTTAAAGCGAAATTTTATAACCCTTTCCTTTAAACCCTTTCTTCTTTCTCCCTTTTCCAATTCCTAATTTTTTCTCATACAATTTCCTTTAAAAATTTACAATTTTCTTTTGGTTTATTTTTCCCGGTTTTTACCTTCACGCCCAAAACTTTTTTTTTCCCAACCCCCTTTTTTTCCTTTAAACCCCTTCTCAAACAAAATGATTCCCAACCTTTAATTTTTTTTATTTTTGTTTTCATTAACCCTTTTAAATTTAAATTCCCTTCCCCTTTCCCTTTTGCAAATTTTTTTAATTTTAAACCCCATTTTTGGAAAAACATTTTTTCCCCTTAAATTTCCCTCTATTCCTTTCCCGTTTCCTTTTTTATTTCAAAACCCCCCAATTTTCCCCTTTTTTTCCTTTCCCAACTTTTTTCCTAATTTTTTCCCCCCCCTTTATTTTTTTTCCCTTTTTATATTTTTTTCCCAATTTCCTTTTTAAACCCTCTCACCCTCCCTTTTCATCCCTTTTTTTAAAATTTTTCAAATTTCCACTTTTTTAAACAAAACCAAAAACCCCAACATATTTTCCCCGCCCTTTTTTGTTCTTTTAAACCCCAAACTTTTTCCCCAACCTTTTTTTGGCAACAAAAACCTTTACTTTAACTCCTTTTTATCTCCCCCTCAAACTTTTTCATTTAAATTTTTTCCCTTTTCAAAAATTTTTCCCTTTTTCTTGGAAAAACCTTTTCCCTAAATTTTTCCTTTCTTTACCCCGGCCCCTGCCTTTTCTTTCCCAACAAATACCCCTTCCTTTTTGGTTTTTTTCCCCTTTGAAAACTTTCCCCCCCTTCCCACTCTATTAAATTTTTTTTCAAAACCCAACTTTTTTTTCCGGGGAAACCCGTTGGCCACTTTTTGCTTTTTAAAAAATTTTCCCAAAACGCCCCTTTCGGTTTTCAGCAAAAAAAATTTCCCTTTTAATAAAAACCCTTTCCCTTTTTTTTCCCCCCAAAAATAACCTTTTCTTTTAAATTTTTTATCGAAAAACCCAAATTTACTATTCCCCCCGTAAAAAAACCCCCTAACCCCAACTTTAACCCGGGGTTTTTTTAATTAGTTTACCAGGGGAATTTTTCCCCCAAACGAAACCCCCGCTTTCCAAAAAACCCCTTTCCTTCAATTTTAAATTTTTAAAAAATTTTTTGGGTTTTAAAAAATTAAAACCTTTTTTATTTTTCAAAAATTTTTGAAAAAAATTTTTATTAAAAACAGAAAATTTATTTGAGGAAACTTTTGGGGCAAAAAAGGGCAAATTTGGCCAAATTTTATCCCAGTTAAAATTTTCAAATTACAAAAAATAAAAATTTTTAAAATTTAAAAGGGTAAATTTTAAGATAAAGGAAATTTTTTGGGAAACCCAAAAACCAAAAGAAATTTGGGAAAAAATTTTTTATTTGGGTGAAAAATTAAACTTTTTTCTTTTTAAATTTTAAAATAATTTTTTTTTAAAAATGAAAATTAAAGATTTTCAGGACGAAGTGATTTACAAATTTGGGGAAATTTAAAAACCCATTTTAAAACCCCCCTTTTAATTTATTTCAAAAATTTAAAAAATTTTTTTAAAAATTTATAAAGGATTTTGGGGGTTTTTTTAAAACCCCCGGAAAAAATTTTCCCCAAAACAAGTAAAAATTTACGGGTGTTTATACCAAATTCTTTAAAAACTAAAGGGTTTAATATAAAAGTCTTTAAAATTTTAATTTTTCTTTTTAAGCCCCCTTTAAAATTTTATAATTTTTGGGCTTTTTTAAAAAAACCTCTTAAAAAAGTTTGGGGAAAAATTTTAAAAATTTTAGAATAATAAATAAAGGCTTTCCTTTAAAACAAAACTAAGGTTAATTTTTAAAAAAGGCCATTTTTAAAAAATTTTGGGTTTTTTCTGGGTTTTATTTAAAGGTTTAAAAATTTAAAAAGGTTACTTATGAACTTGAATTTTTTAAAATAATTTTTGGGGTTTTTTTTGAAAATTTATTTAAAAATTTTAATTTATTTGGGTTTTATAAAGGTTTAAAAGGCCCCCTTAACCCTTTCGTCTAAAGGAGTTTAGGGGCCCACGTTTTGGGAAAATTTTATTCCGGAAAAATGGTGAATTTCATTTGGGGCCCCCGCCCGAAAGGGACCGGGTTTGGAAAAGGCACCCCGGGGGAAACTTTGGTTTTCCCCCCCTTTTTAAAGGTTTTGGGGGGGTTTTTTTTTAAATTTTTAAACCCCCCCAAAAAATTATCTTTTTATGAATTGGTCCTTTTTAATTTCATATTTTTCACCATTTTTCAATCCTTAAAACAATTTGGCCCTAAAAATTTTTCCTTTTAAACCTTTTAAAAAAATTGGCCCATTTAAAAGGATTTTTTTTTAATTTAATTAAAAATTTTTTAAAATTTTTTAAAAAACATTTTAAAGTTTTAAAGAAAATTTTTGGGTTTTAATTAAAAAGCAAAATTCGATTTTGAAAAAACCACCCCGGAATTCATATTTCGATTGAAATTATCTGCTTTACCTAGCAGTGCGTTTTATGTAAGCCACAAAACAGAACCCACAAATTTCCAGAAGCATGCGAATTTCTGGATTCTGGGAGTTTGTATACTGTTTGCTTCTTTAAGTGCGCCCTTTTAGCTGAATTCAATATTTTGCTTTACAAATTTGACTACAAAGATGCAACTATGAGTAATTATTGTAGTTGGTTTATGTGTACAGACCAAAATAATATATTTCTTAACTTTAAGAAACTGAATAAAATTAAAAGTTACAAGATATAGTAACCCCACACAAGATACAAATATTATTACTATGTAGACGATGATTTAGTGAAATTCACAAATATCAAACTACAAATGATTTTACCCGACATAATAATCAAATACAATACAATGTCAAAGTTTACAATATACCAAATTACTGGATTGTCGAGTATATACGAACAATATTCACGCTTCAAACCATATAAAATTATGTATTTTTCACGTGATACCAGTAAGCTCATTATGAGCACCGTAATACAATGACATACCCCTCTAAAATAGAGAGTGGGAGAAAAGCATGAGTCAGACAGAGCACGAAAATAATAAATTAATTACTCGTGATGAGGTAAACAAAGCATTTTGCTAGCTGCCACAGGCATGGTGGCAACAGAATGTGATAAAAGTTATGCTAAACAACTGAAGATCCAATTTGCTGAAGAATTAACACTATATCTGTGGATATTTAAAAAAATCAAATCACCAATTTCGGTATTCCCTTTTGGGGTAACCAAACTTAGCTCCTCTTTCTTGGAGGGGATATGTAGCGTATAGCTCAAGACTACTATACTACTTTTACTCCCAAGCACCATTCACAATCTTTCTCTACATCTCTCGGTCTCTACACCCTTCCTTTGCCTCTCTAACATTCATACATTGCTTTTGGCAGGCTCTTATATTCCTCAAACTTCTCACCTCCACTACTACATCCATCTTTTACGCGGTGTGTGTGTGTGTGTGTGTGTGTGTGTGTGTGTGTGTGTGTGTGTGAGAGAGAGAGAGAGAGAGAGGTGAGTGTGAATGTGTGTGTGTGTGTGCGTGTGTGCGCGCGTGCGCACGCGTGCGTGCTTGCGTGAGTGTGCGTGCGTGCGTGCATGCGTGTGTGGGGTTGGTTGGTGGTGTGTGTGTGCGTGTGTTATGTGTGTGTGTGTGTGTGTGCCCTCACTCTCTAAGCGTGTTTCGCTCGCTCAACTGCTTAAGGGCTATTTGCACTCCAGACTGTGCTCTGAGCCATTTGTTTGGTACTTTGTCTCTCAATGTTTTTCCACCCGCACTTCTTAGGAACCTCATTCCTGCAGCATTTATACGACTAACATGCTTTTTCTGCCAGACCCAAGTTTCGCTTCCATACAGAAGAATTAGCACAAACACACTGCTAGAAATGGCTAGTTTTGCATATATACTTAATCCTTCATTGCTGTTCACTAGCCACATACTTCCAGACATTTTTGTTCCAGCATTTGCCATTATTTCCATTACTCAAAAACATTCTACCAAGGTACACGAAGTCATTTACTTTATCTAAATAAAAAATCATCAATTCCGCCGTCAAAAATCATTCACTTTCATTTGTATATTTTCACACGCTTCCGGTAACCTGTCAAGCATTTGTTGCGAATCTTGTGGCGATTCAGTCAACAGTACTGCGTCATCCGCATACAAGAGCACACTGACGTTTGTTTCACCAATTTTCACGCCTTCCATTCCTTCGCAAGCTGTCTAATACATTTATACACCGTCTACAATGTGAAAGTATTGCCCCATGTTACCTTTCACACGTAGCCACGCTCTACTGCCTTCGTACATGAGCCTGATAGATTTTATCAAGCACTTACACCGTATTCACGCAGCGATTTCCATAATTCATTTCTGTTCACAAAGTCATACATCTTTTCCAGATCTACAAATGATGCATACACTTTCTTTCTGGCATGCATACACTTTTCGACAATTTGTTGCAATGCGACATCTGATCCACACATCCTCTTCAAGGAATTAAACAATAGTGCACGTTCCATATCTTGCTCTGCGTTCTCTTGCGAACTCTCTCGATCAGTTTTCAATACACTTTACTAGATACACTCAACAAACTTATCCCACGATAATTTTGCATTCGTACTTGCTGCCTTTACTTTTGTGCAACGAGATAATGATCGCACTCTTCCAATCTTCAGGCATACTTAAGCGTTTCACTTGTTATTCTATCTACACCTGCCGTTTTGCCATTCTACTGAGTTATTACCGCCTTCCATACCTCATCTACACTGCATTCGAACTTTATATTATTTATTTTCGACCAGTATATTGTTGCTTACTTCATCATCTACCCCACCATTATACAACGTCTTAAAATTCTCTTTCCAACAGCTTCTCCCACTCGCTTCGTCGCAAACAGTTTCATTTCTACTTAAACAACGCCATTCGCACGATTATTTCCACCATTTCTTGTCTTTCTTATCCATTTTCAAAACAAGTTTTATTTCCTTAAAATCATTCTGCATTTTCTCACACCCCTCTCCCTCAGTTCCGTTTTGCTTGCATTCACTACTTTTTCGCATATCGCCTTTTCTCCTTCTATACTTCCTGAAGTTGCTCTCTTAACTCAACATATTTTTCTGCAATCATTCTCTTATTCATCTCTTTCTTTTCCCCAATGACCTTTTTGACCCCATCGCTCCACCCTGCATTTTTAATACATGTACCAATCTTTATTGTTCCACATACTTCCAAAGCGCATTTCATGATACTGTTCTTCTAACAGTCCCATGCTTACATCTTCACACATCAGAGCAATCTCCTATTTATGTTTGCAGTCATACAACTCCCTCCTTAACATAGTAGCGTACTCTTTATGAGTCGACTCTTCCAACAAGCTTTACTTTCACACTTCACTGTCTCACAATCTGTTTTCTTCTCCATACACATTTTCCGCTAAGAACAATTCTGGACAAAACCAGAAAATGATCGGTCCCACACTCAGATTCTCTCTTTACTCTCGTGTCTGCATCAAATACAATCAAATCAATTATACTTCTCGCATTTCCCTTTTGCAATGTGTACTTGTGTATGTCCTTATGTTTATACCATGCGTTGGATAAAAACAGTTCTCTTTCCATACTATACTCACTAACATATCTCCATTTTCGTTTGCTCTTGGATCACCAAACGAACCTACCACATGTTCAGCATTTTCTCTGTGTGCCCAGACCCAACTATTTGTAGCGCCTAATAGGACCACATGGTCATTCCTTTCGCGTTTGTGTAATACATTTTCGAATTCCTGTCAAAACTGCTCACACTCCCGTGCATAACATGCTACTATAAAGATTTTTTCGAAGTCCACTTTCATTCTAATACACAAAACGCGGAAAGATACCAATCAATATTGTTTCATGCACGCTTTTGCTTCGTCATTCAAAATTAACCCAACACTTTTGGCCCCGAACTCATTGGTTTCTACTCCAGACAACAAACCCAACATATCGTCATCTAATTCAGCAACATCTTACCCTTTCCGCTTCGATTCACTCACACACAACACATCCATGAACCTTTCTTTCATTTTATTCAAAATTTCATACTCTGATATTCCAAGTACCAAATCTTCATTCCTGATTCATGTGATTATTACCAGATGGGACCAGATATTTTCCGACTCGGTCGCACAAGCCCAGATCGTAACCCTGCCGTTGTTGCGTTCACTACTAACGGTAACGACACCTTACCGTACAGCGTTGGCATGTTTAGCCTCTCTGCCACAGACGTCCCCACGATTCCCAGTCCTCCAGGTATGCCTAACTTTTTCAATACAACTTAAAACTTCTTCTTCCAAGGTGGTTATCTTGTTGGCCAGCAAAAAGTTGCCCGCGCTACGACCACTAAGAGGTACATGCTGTGCACTCACACGCATATTCAGGGAATATTCAGCAACAATTGAATTTCCGTTAAATGGAAAATTATTTTTCTTACAACTTGATGATGCAAAATACAGCAGGTATAATTCTGATTTGATTTGCTTTATCAGATTTTGTTAGGGTGCAGAAATAGTTGAAGACATATTTCGCAAGCCTGTACAAAAAAGAGTAATTGCTCCCTAGTTATTCAAAGGTACAAATTGCAGCAAAAAGCTGCAGTAAAAGGATTGTGTTGGAATGTGCACTGATGGTGCGTAAGCCATGTCTGGTAGATAACTGTAAAGACGAAATCGCAATGACTAATTTGGGCACTGTACCAAAATCGTTACGTCATGGGCTCAATGTTAATTTGGTAGTAAAATCAATATTTTTCGCTGATATTAGTGAAGCTGTAGAAGCTGAACATATATCATCGTTGTTTTATTCTTCTTGCATATATTTAAATTTGAAAAAAAATGTAAAATAGTATATTACATACTAAGGGACGTAAGTGGGATTTACGGTGACGAGACGGTTTGCAGCCCGAGCGAAGGCTGCAAAATATCGAGGCATCGTAAATCCCTTACGTCCCGCGGTATGTATATTATTTTTTCACTACCCCTAAATTCAAAATCATTAAAAATGCCCTTAAATTAAGTTTAAATTTCAAATAAGGTAGAGAATTATTTAATGTAAGCTTAGGCCTATAACCATGGATTTGTAACCACGGCTTCTTTCATTTGGATGACAATCACTTATGTCCCAAGACAAGTAAGTAAACATTTACGTCCCGCCTCATAGCCATTCTAGTAAATGCAACTTACGGAAGATCGTCTGAGTGACGTAAGTGTCATTTACGACTAAGGTAGGGTAAAAATTAATTATGAAATTTTGTTCATTTATTCAACGCCCTCCCCGTATAGTTTCATAGTTTGAGAACCGCTGCCGTTAGCAAAACCTTTTACTGAGGATCGCGTCGGTAGTCGTTCAGTTTTAGGCTAAAGGCAACAAGAACGGTCTTAAACGAAACAAAAGCTCAGAGGCTAATTATAATCACTCAGGTTGGTTTAGTAAATAACTATCAAAATCACAATCTTAAATTCAAGATAGCACTACACTAATGGCCTCACTAAATATTAAAACAAGTACACTAAGGCGTGTCCAACTTCTTTGTTCAACAAGAGCCACGTTATATGAAAGCTTCATAATTTTCGTTTGCGTGCAAATGTCTGCCTACTCTTAAGAGGTGTGGTAAACATAGTTTATCAAGGTGTACTTCAGATAGTAATACAATATGATCATGCTTTATCGTGGCTAAGTCATTAAGAAAAGTGGAATTTATGGGGACGTTGTGTATACATATGAAAATTTAAGCTTTACTCGCTTGGTTAATTTCACTGGGTAATTAAGTGTTAAAGGTTTCACATACATTGGCCCAACCCATGTCTTGCAATCGTTTGCTACGTCTCATCAACTCCTTTAGTCATATATATTGTAAAACAAAATGTGTGCTTCAGATATAAATTTACTCCGTCTGAACGCTTTCATTAAAAAAACGTTGGAGAAATAGCAAAGTATAAAACCAGTTTGTCAGAGAGTTTATGGGAGATATGTATACTTTTCCAGTTTGTTGCATATGAATTGAGATATTTAACAAAAATTGTAACCTTTTAAAACAATAAGATCCTTTAAAGTTAAAGAAATATTATCTACAATTTTAACCAAAGGCATTTCCTGCAATCTTGGGGTGGGGAGCGTACATGGCTATCCACATCTACTGCATCATCAAATGAAGTACAGACCCCGGACAGGAATAAGTAAGGAGAGAGGTTTGTTTTCTACCCAGCTATTCCAACAGCAGGTCTCGCAGAATCAACATCTACCTACCTTCGCCTCCGAGCGAAACAAGGTGAACAGCGGAACAGTGACAACTCGAGGAACTTTTCCAGTTATGCGGGGCGCCAAGGAATGGGGCAGAATGAGCAGCGGAACGGTGACAACTCGAGGAACTTTTCCAGGGGCGCCAAGGAATGGGGACACAAGCGAAATCGTTGGGGATGCACATCCGACAGTCCTGTTCGACGAGCTACCTGACGATGGAGTGGCTTGTGGCGAATAGCCATCCTGCCGGTCGAAAACCACAGGTCGGCGGACCCAGGATTTGGATATCGTATAGTTGGAGAGTAACCAAGAGGAAAATTAGGGAAATCCCCCATCTACCAACCGCAAAAACAACAAAATCTGAAACAACAGATATCAGCGAGACAGCCAGAATCAATTACATTAACGCTGTAAAAGGAAGTTGGACTTGAGAGATCCAGGATCGACTAAGCTGAAGAAGTATTTGCTTCTACCTACTTTGCACTTCAAGGTGGCGAAATAAAGTATCTAGTTCACTACCGAGAACCTCCTAAAAACGATATTACATTCCCACTTGCGCCCTCTACTCAATTCTCAAGAACCGACGATCATCACGTCACCGTTAATAGCAAACCGCACAATTTCCAACACGTAATGTTCAGAAAAGACGTAATTGGAACTTAAAGTTATAAAGCTACATATAAAAATTAAATACAAAAAGAAATACGCATCAAAATGTCACGTAACAAGTTCACCGTTACAATTCTTGGAAAACCGAAAATCTGCACGTTATCTCGGGCAATTAAAAAAAAGTATCCTCGTTTTTACTAGCAGTGTTTTCCCCGAATTTATTACAACAAATTGAAACATAAAGGCGACTTTAAATAGGTGAGAAGTGACAAAGTCCAGAATCCCATCCTACTTCGGTCAGTTGTCTCTATTCGGATTTCAAGGAGGCGCAAAAAATCACTTGAGAAGACTGAAGTCAAAAATAGTAAGCCACCAAGGAAAAATATTGCTTTATAAATCGCAGCGTTGAACGTTTGAAATTCTTGGAGAGTAAGGAAGTTAAAATTTGAAGTTTGGTTTTAACCCAGCCGGGTGTGGTGAAGTTAGCGAGCTGACAAAATGAAGCTTCTTGTGAGGTGAGTTTAGAATCAGAGAATTGGAATGCTGGTGTGAGTTTTATCACAAATGAGGAAACGGCAAGAAAAGTAAAAGTAGGTTAATAATAGGATAAGAGCAGTTAGACTAAACCAACAGATGGTGGCAGTTTTGCTAAACAATGCCCACATCAGAGCACGAGAAGGAGGTAATTGAAAGAATGAACGGTCAACTTGAAGAGAAGTCCACAGTGCCATACCTTGCCAAAGGCGTTTTTTATGTCGCTGAAGACGGCAACGGCGACTCTCCTTTTGCTGGCATTCCTGGCGATTTGATCTATTACCCAGATGATTTGAAAGGTCGTCAAACGGTTTTCCTTGAAACCAAACTATTTCGGTTTGACTTATAGAAGCGACTCCATCTTGACCAATAGAAGTCGTTCAAAGATTTTGAATACTGAATTTAAGAGAGATCGGTCTTTAGTTTTCGGCTTTATTGATTTCCCAGGTTTCGGTATCATTATTACCGTGGCGGACTTCTATGCTTCGGGGTAGTGTCTGTAAATGAATATAGAATTAAAGATTCTCGCGATGTAGGCGATCGTGCAGGTTGATAGCTATTTCAGTGCGTAGTAGTTTTTTTTCTTGTAATGTATGAGGGTGGGGGAGAGGGTGTTTGAGTTCCTCTTGGACTCGAAGGTTTTGTTTATGCAAAAACGGCTGCCTTCCGTTTCTAACGTTGTGTAGACATATTGTTTTGGACGGCTTCAGCTATGTACTGTGGTAGCGTGCGTTTCATGTTGCCAAGGCGACGTTTCTGGTATTCTTGTTGATGGCATCCTTTATAGCGGAGTTTAACATTTCTATGGCATTTTATATCTCTGCTACCGATGAGGTGAGTGGGGTCTCATTGTTATTTTCCGTTGCATTTATTCATTGAGCCTGTGCTAGTTGGTGATTTTCTTAATTGTTTTCATTTGTCGGTGTGCTTGTGTTTTCATCGTTTTCACGATGGGTAGGTGATACAACCTTAGATCTTGTAAGATTTCAGTGTGCATGGGAAAGAGATCGTTCCTGGAGATGGTGATGTCCTGTACTTCCGGCTGGTGGTCTTTGTTTGACTTAGAGTTGACGGAAGACTTCTAATCCCAAGATCCTGGCTTCGATTCTCGACGCGAAACGCTTGAAAAATGTTAGGCGAACTTTTTTCACAAAAATACGCCCTCATTCAGATGAAAAGTAAAATGCAGGTCCCGTGTGTGAGTGTTGTCACATACGTTAAAGATTCATTCCTTACTTGGATTAGCAAAGGTTCGGGTAAAAAATTCGCTTCCTGGGCCAATGTAGTACATTCGGGTGGAACATTGGAAAGTCAAATGTAGGGTAGTATAGAGCGCATCCATCGGTGTTTTCCATCATTAATGCCTAAGCGGTGTGCTTGGTGTTTAGATCACCTGTTATTATGGTGGCTGCATCGCTATTTAGTAAACTGTCTGTCTTCAAGTCTAAAGGTGTCCGATTTTGAGTTGTCATAAGCGGAAATTAACAGTAAGTTAATTTCGATTGCTTTGGTACATATTCCAATGGCATCTATTTATTTGAGTTGGTGACAGTGCCACTTGTAGTGTAGTCTCATTGTGGACCAGGATAACTGTTTCTCTGTGTAGTAGTTGTTCTGGAGTTAGGCGTCTGTCTTGGCGATAGTTATTATAGTGAGTGATTTTCAGATATGTTGTCGGCATCAGTTTAGTTTCGCCTAGAATCGGTTCATCGATGTCATGTTCGTTCAGGAAGTGTTTAAGCTCGGAGGTTTTGTTATGAATGATGTTGGCATACCACGAGAGTAGTTTTTAGGTTTCTTAGGGGTCCACTGTCCATTTACGATGTTTGAAGTGTCCATGAAAGCGTGGAATAGCATGTTGGAAATTGAGGCCTCAACATGCTTTTATCAGCCGCTGAATCCACTGGAGTATTTTGTGAAGAATCCTTAATAGTTCCAGGCATGTGAGTTCATTATTAGCTGTTTGGTCAGTGCGATTGGAAATAGTGGTCTCTGTGTTGCGATTGGTGTTGGTGCATGTTGTAATTGGTCGAATTGTTGCTGTTGGTTGTTGGTGCCTTGTTCGGCCTTCTGGCTGCGGTTGATTTCTGGGTTGATTTATGTTCGCTGACTTGTTGTAAAGTATTAATTTTGTTGCCTTCCTTTTTGGATAGGGTCTGTCTTTTGTGAGTGCTTGTGGGTTTCTCGTCGCTGGATGAATCTTCTACCTAGGACTCGTGTTGCTTTCATGTTTGGAATAGTAGCTGCTACACTGTCGTCTTGACTGTGGTGTTTGGTGGCGCAGGTTGTCGTATTGAGATTATGTCGCCCATTGCGGGTGGTAGTGAATCCTCATCTATTTCATTTGTTCTCGTGGTATGCCTGGAGGTGGTGAGTGCTTGTCTATTTTTCTTCTGCCGCAGCAGGTCTTGATAGACGGGACAGTTTCTATAGTTCACTGGATAAAGGTCATACAGTTGACACAAGCATGTGTTGTTTCCGATGTGTTCTCGTATTTGGACGCATAGTGTTCTTTGCTGCGTACTACACATCTGGGTTTCGTGGAATCTCCAGTATATATTCTGGCTCCTTGCCCCCTGGCTCTGATGTCCAGTTATTTCTCAAGGAGCTTGCGATTGTTGGTCGAAAATCGTGTTGCACGTTGTTCAGCGTCTGATGCTTTCATAGTGAACATGGTGGCGGGGCATCGGCATAGCTTCTGGACACTGTAGGAAGATCCTTAGCAGCGTTGAGAGGGATGGTGGCGGAGGTGCAGCTGTCTGGTTCTGTTACGGCGATTAGTCTCTTGTGTTCGATCCTCTTTTTCTTCTTGGTTCCGTCTTAGTCTCCGATTCAGATTTTGATTGGTAGTCTCGTCGTTTGCGATTGGTGGAGTTGTTTGAATTCAATGTCGGTGTTCTCGTTCGCGAAACTAACAGAAGCTCTTTTCTTTAAATAATCCTTGGCAGTTTGGCCCATCATCGTAGAAGTGTTAGTTTCGTTCTGAAAAAAGCAGTTAAATACGTAAATATACACCAAGTGCCGGAGCTCGAGGTTTACACCTCAGTAGTTAAAAGTTGGAGGTCACTGAATGGCGTTTGTGGATCAGCGCTGTGATGAACAAAAAAACTTCTCTCTAGTGATGTTGCTCTTGGCCTCCTCCTTAACGAGGTCGGCCTGAGACTGTTTTTTTTCTGTTCTTTGTAGATCGAATATTAGCATGATTACTTACAAATACAAAGAAACGATAATGTGCCGATGATAATTATTACAATATTTACTAACACTAAATTCTTCTTAACACGATGATTAAACTATAGCTACTATTAAGTTCGACTATGTAAATTTCTCTACACAAGTACATATTTATATACCCATTAAAAGTATCTACTCTAACGATTTATGCAATAATTTATAGCATCCTCCGGAATTCATATTTCGATTGAAATTATCTGCTTTACCTAGCAGTGCGTTTTTATGTAAGCCACAAAACAGAACCCACAAATTTCCAGAAGCATGCGAATTTCTGGATTCTGGGAGTTTGTATACTGTTTGCTTCTTTAAGTGCGCCCTTTTAGCTGAATTCAATATTTTGCTTTACAAATTTGACTACAAAGATGCAACTATGAGTAATTATTGTAGTTGGTTTATGTGTACAGACCAAAATAATATATTTCTTAACTTTAAGAAACTGAATAAAATTAAAAGTTACAAGATATAGTAACCCCACACAAGATACAAATATTATTACTATGTAGACGATGATTTAGTGAAATTCACAAATATCAAACTACAAATGATTTTACCCGACATAATAATCAAATACAATACAATGTCAAAGTTTACAATATACCAAATTACTGGATTGTCGAGTATATACGAACAATATTCACGCTTCAAACCATATAAAATTATGTATTTTCACGTGATACCAGTAAGCTCATTATGAGCACCGTAATACAATGACATACCCTCTAAAATAGAGGGGAGAAAAGCATGAGTCAGACAGAGCACGAAAATAATAAATTAATTACTCGTGATGAGGTAAACAAAGCATTTTGCTAGCTGCCACAGGCATGGTGGCAACAGAATGTGATAAAAGTTATGCTAAACAACTGAAGATCCAATTTGCTGAAGAATTAACACTATATCTGTGGATATTTAAAAAAATCAAATCACCAATTTCGGTATTCCCTTTTGGGGTAACCAAACTTAGCTCCTCTTTCTTGGAGGGGATATGTAGCGTATAGCTCAAGACTACTATACTACTTTTACTCCCAAGCACCATTCACAATCTTTCTCTACATCTCTCGGTCTCTACACCCTTCCTTTGCCTCTCTAACATTCATACATTGCTTTTGGCAGGTTCTTATATTCCTCAAACTTCTCCCCCACTACATCCATCTTTTACGCGGTGTGTGTGTGTGTGTGTGTGTGTGTGTGTGTGTGTGTGTGTGTGGAGAGAGAGAGAGAGAGAGTGTGAGTGTGAGTGTGAATGTGTGTGTGTGTGTGTGCGTGTGTGCGCGTGCGGCGTGCGTGCGGTGAGTGTGCGTGCGTGCTGGTGTGTGTGCGTGTGTGTGGTGGGTGTGTGGTGTGTTATGTGTGTGTGTGTGTGTGCCCTCACTCTCTAAGCGTGTTTCGCTCGCTCAACTGCTTAAGGGCTATTTGCACTCCAGACTGTGCTCTGAGCCATTTGTTTGGTACTTTGTCTCCAATGTTTTTCCACCCGCACTTTTAGGAACCTCATTCCTGCAGCATTTATACGACTAACATGCTTTTTCTGCCAGACCCAAGTTTCCTTCCATACAGAAGAATTAGCACAAACACACTGCTAGAAATGGCTAGTTTTGCATATAACTTAATCCTTCATTGCTGTTCACTAGCCACATACTTCCAGACATTTTTGTTCCAGCATTTGCCATTATTTCCATTACTCAAAACATTCTACCAAGGTACACGAAGTCATTTACTTTATCTAAATAAAAATCATCAATTCCGCCGTCAAAATCATTCACTTTCATTTGTATATTTTCACACGCTTCCGGTAACCTGTCAAGCATTTGTTGCGAATCTTGTGGCGATTCAGTCAACAGTACTGCGTCATCCGCATACAAGAGCACACTGACGTTTGTTTCACCAATTTTCACGCCTTCCATTCCCGCAAGCTGTCTAATACATTTATACACCGTCTACAATGTGAAAGTATTGCCCCATGTTACCTTTCACACGGCCACGCTCTACTGCCTTCGTACATGAGCCTGATAGATTTTATCAAGCACTTACACCGTATTCACGCAGCGATTTCCATAATTCATTTCTGTTCACAAAGTCATACATCTTTTCCAGATCTACAAATGATGCATACACTTTCTTTCTGGCATGCATACACTTTTCGACAATTTGTTGCAATGCGACATCTGATCCACACATCCTCTTCAAGGAATTAAACAATAGTGCACGTTCCATATCTTGCTCTGCGTTCTCTTGCGAACTCTCTCGATCAGTTTTTCAATACACTTTACTAGATACACTCAACAAACTTATCCCACGATAATTTTTGCATTCGTACTTGCTGCCTTTACTTTTGTGCAACGAGATAATGATCGCACTCTTCCAATCTTCAGGCATACTTAAGCGTTTCACTTGTTATTCTATCTACACCTGCCGTTTTGCCATTCTACTGAGTTATTACCGCCTTCCATACCTCATCTACACTGCATTCGAACTTTATATTATTTATTTTCGACCAGTATATTGTTGCTTACTTCATCATCTACCCCACCATTATACAACGTCTTAAAATTCTCTTTCCAACAGCTTCTCCCACTCGCTTCGTCGCAAACAGTTTCATTTCTACTTAAACAACGCCATTCGCACGATTATTTCCACCATTTCTTGTCTTTCTTATCCATTTTCAAAACAAGTTTTTATTTCCTTAAAAATCATTCTGCATTTTCTCACACTCCCTCTCCCTCAGTTCCGTTTTGCTTGCATTCACTACTTCTTTCGCATATCGCCTTTTCTCCTTCTATACTTCCTGAAGTTGCTCTCTTAACTCAACATATTTTTCTGCAATCATTCTCTTATTCATCTCTTTCTTTTCCCCAATGACCTTTTTGACCCCATCGCTCCACCCCATTTTTAATACATGTACCAATCTTTATTGTTCCACATACTTCAAAGCGCATTTCATGATACTGTTCTTCTAACAGTCCCATGCTTACATCTTCACACATCAGAGCAATCTCCTATTTATGTTTGCAGTCATACAACTCCCTCCTTAACATAGTAGCGTACTCTTTATGAGTCGACTCTTCCAACAAGCGTTCTACTTTCACACTTCACTGTCTCACAATCTGTTTTCTTCTCCATACACATTTTCCGCTAAGAACAATTCTGGACAAAACCAGAAAATGATCGGTCCCACACTCAGATTCTCTCTTTACTCTCGTGTCTGCATCAAATACAATCAAATCAATTATACTTCTCGCATTTCCCTTTTGCAATGTGTACTTGTGTATGTCCTTATGTTTATACCATGCGTTGGATAAAAACAGTTCTCTTTCCATACTATACTCACTAACATATCTCCATTTTCGTTTGCTCTTGGATCACCAAACGAACCTACCACATGTTCAGCATTTTCTCTGTGTGCCCAGACCCAACTATTTGTAGCGCCTAATAGGACCACATGGTCATTCCTTTCGCGTTTGTGTAATACATTTTCGAATTCCTGTCAAAACTGCTCACACTCCCGTGCATAACATGCTACTATAAAGATTTTTTCGAAGTCCACTTTCATTCTAATACACAAAACGCGGAAAGATACCAATCAATATTGTTTCATGCACGCTTTTGCTTCGTCATTCAAAATTAACCCAACACTTTTGGCCCCGAACTCATTGGTTTCTACTCCAGACAACAAACCCAACATATCGTCATCTAATTCAGCAACATCTTACCCTTTCCGCTTCGATTCACTCACACAACACATCCATGAACCTTTCTTTCATTTTATTCAAAATTTCATACTCTGATATTCCAAGTACCAAATCTTCATTCCTGATTCATGTGATTATTACCAGATGGGACCAGATATTTTCCGACTCGGTCGCACAAGCCCAGATCGTAACCCTGCCGTTGTTGCGTTCACTACTAACGGTAACGACACCTTACCGTACAGCGTTGGCATGTTTAGCCTCTCTGCCACAGACGTCCCCACGATTCCCAGTCCTCCAGGTATGCCTAACTTTTTCAATACAACTTAAAACTTCTTCTTCCAAGGTGGTTATCTTGTTGGCCAGCAAAAAGTTGCCCGCGCTACGACCACTAAGAGGTACATGCTGTGCACTCACACGCATATTCAGGGAATATTCAGCAACAATTGAATTTCCGTTAAATGGAAAATTATTTTTCTTACAACTTGATGATGCAAAATACAGCAGGTATAATTCTGATTTGATTTGCTTTATCAGATTTTGTTAGGTGCAGAAATAGTTGAAGACATATTTCGCAAGCCTGTACAAAAAAAGAGTAATTGCTCCTAGTTATTCAAAGGTACAAATTGCAAAAAAGCTGCAGTAAAAGGATTGTGTTGGAATGTGCACTGATGGTGCGTAAGCCATGTCTGGTAGATAACTGTAAAGACGAAATCGCAATGACTAATTTGGGCACTGTACCAAAATCGTTACGTCATGGGCTCAATGTTAATTTGGTAGTAAAATCAATATTTTTCGCTGATATTAGTGAAGCTGTAGAAGCTGAACATATATCATCGTTGTTTTATTCTTCTTGCATATATTTAAATTTGAAAAAAATGTAAAATAGTATATTACATACTAAGGGACGTAAGTGGATTTACGGTGACGAGACGGTTTGCAGCCCGAGCGAAGGCTGCAAAATATCGAGGCATCGTAAATCCCTTACGTCCCGCGGTATGTATATTATTTTTTCACTACCCCTAAATTCAAAATCATTAAAAATGCCCTTAAATTAAGTTTAAATTTCAAATAAGAGTAGAGAATTATTTAATGTAAGCTTGGCCTATAACCATGGATTTGTAACCACGGCTTCTTTCATTTGGATGACAATCACTTATGTCCCAAGACAAGTAAGTAAACATTTACGTCCCGCCTCATAGCCATTCTAGTAAATGCAACTTACGGAAGATCGTCTGAGTGACGTAAGTGTCATTTACGACTAAGGTAGGGTAAAATTAATTTGAAATTTTGTTCATTTATTCAACGCCCTCCCCGTATAGTTTCATAGTTTGAGAACCGCTGCCGTTAGCAAAACCTTTTACTGAGGATCGCGTCGGTAGTCGTTCAGTTTTAGGCTAAAGGCAACAAGAACGGTCTTAAACGAAACAAAAGCTCAGAGAGGCTAATTATAATCACTCAGGTTGGTTTAGTAAATAACTATCAAAATCACAATCTTAAATTCAAGATAGCACTACACTAATGGCCTCACTAAATATTAAAACAAGTACACTAAGGCGTGTCCAACTTCTTTGTTCAACAAGAGCCACGTTATATGAAAGCTTCATAATTTTCGTTTGCGTGCAAATGTCTGCCTACTCTTAAGAGGTGTGGTAAACATAGTTTATCAAGGTGTACTTCAGATAGTAATACAATATGATCATGCTTTATCGTGTAAGCTAAGTCATTAAGAAAAGTGGAATTTATGGTGGACGTTGTGTATACATATGAAAATTTAAGCTTTACTCGCTTGGTTAATTTCACTGGGTAATTAAGTGTTAAAGGTTTCACATACATTGGCCCAACCCATGTTGTTACGTCGTCATCGAACAATTCGGTATTTTGTGACAATAAATACTTTGTGCGTGCATCCTACAGTTTGAGTGAAACATTTTATATACCGGCAATAACAGTGCATAAAGTGACAGTCGTACTCGAGCCTTTAGAGAAGCAAGTCGCCTTCGAACCCTTGAAAGGGACGGTCGTATTAGAGCTTTCAAAGCGAGACCGACACCCGGTCGAGCGTGTTACTGGTTCTCCGTAAAAGCTTTTGTGCGTGAAAGTGTCTATTGCCCCCAGCGGCGCAGGACAAAGCTTTGTGCGTGAAAGTGTCTATTGCCCCCAGCGGCGCAAGACTTAAGGTATTTATACCCTTCCTTAATTAGTTGGTAGTTGTCTTTTTTTGTTATTACATAACCGCTCCACCATTATCGTTATTGCTATAAAAGCAATTGGTCCTTCATTATAATTTGCATATTTTTATCACACATTTATATCAACCTCCTTAACCCCAATCAATCATTGGCCCTATAAGTCGATCCGGATTCATTAGTCCTGTGGTTACACATGTCCTAAATTAAATATTATTGTGCATTTCAGCGAGTTTTTAATTAATTAATATTTCAGTTTTAAATTTGTGCTTAAAGCCCATATTTAGCGGGTTAAAATGTAAACATTATTTATACTGTCTTTAGATTAAATTAAGCGATTTCGCCGTAATTGAAACCAGCAAGCGTTTTAATTACAAAGAAATTCATAATATAAAATTTGTCAGTTTTCAGTTTTTAAATTCATTTTAGCGGCATAAAACAGAAAGCAACCTGAAAACTATAAATCGCTTTTTTCTTAAACAAGAAAGGTAAAGGGATTTGCTTTGTATTTAAAAGCTATTGCACGTTTTGTATTACAATATTGAAAATATCTGCAGAGGAATAAGGTTGTAAAGTTGCATCTTTCGGCAAATATGTTAAGCCACATGTTTTAAACGTTTCTGTGAGCTTTTGATGGTAAGCCGCTCGGGTTGTTAAGCGGTACATCTTATATTCACGCTTTTGTTTGACGAACCGTTAGTCATAAAACGTGATTTATTGGTTATACCCTATTTTACATTTTCGTGCTTTGAACAACTCATAATATTTTAATATTTCTCAGTGCACATTTAGCTTTACCGTTTTACAACAGTTTATTGTAGTCCTTTCAGAATCTTTGAGAATGGCTCCAAAGAAAGCACATGTGGTAGAACCAATTACTGAAAACACGGATTTTAGAAATATTTGAGCTTTGTAATTCTATACAAAGTGACCCAAGTTTAAAGGCATTGTTCCTTATTCAAACAAGGGAATACATGACCTTTATGCAAATTTCAATACAATTTTAGTCGCTGTCTTGGCCTCATGTGACGAGGTAGACTCATTAACTTACAACGCTGTACGGAAGGAAGTAGATTCCGCTTATTTTTCATACTGCTGCATCTCGATACGATGCAAAAAGAAAGCACCACCAATCATCGAAAATGCTCCAAGCAGCACGGTATCAAAATTGTTACCGTTAAAGCTCCAAATTTTTAATAATGAGGTAACTGAATTTTCATCTTTCATCGATTTATTTGACAGCCTGGTCTATAATAACGCGTCGCTGTCCAATATCGAAAAATTAAATTATCTTATCAGTTGTTGTACCGGGGAGTCTTTAAGAATCGTTAAATCTGTACCCATTTCGGGGGATAATTTTATTATTTCCTATAACGCCTTGCGTGAGAAGCAATCCGCGTTTATTGGCAACTTTGCATTGGAAAGCAATGAAAGACTTTCTACCTTTAAAATCAGAAGACCCTAAGAAACTTAGGGCACTTATTGATTGTTTTTCGGAGAACCTTGCTGTTCTAACTAACTTAAAGTTTCCCACTGAACATTGGAACTTTATTCTGGTCGATTTGCTTTTAGAAAAACTTGATCCGTTCACTAGAAAACGCTTCGAACTCCAATCGGATCCGAAGCAAATACCTAATTTCGAGGATTTGAGATATTTTTTAACCCAACAATGTGCAGCGTTGGAAACCTTTTCTTCAACCGCACCTGTTTCTTATTCGACGACTGTCCATACATCGCACACATCGGTGCCTAAGAAATCCTCAGCGTTTCAATTTAAACCAAAGGTTTCTTCTAACGTAGTTTCACTGGACACACCAAGTAGCTCCAGTGACTCAAATAATTCATTTTCGCACCATTGTCCTTCCTGCAAGGGCAATCACTTAATTTACAGATGTCAATCGTTTCTAAAGAAAACTCCGACAGAACGTTTCGACATTGTCAAACGCTTACGCCTTTGTTTAAATTGCTTACGAACAGACCATGCGTCCATGCAATGCAAATCTTATAATTCCTGTCGAACTTGCGCCAAGCCGCATCATACCTTGCTACATTTTGAATCGCAACCTGCTTCTAGCCGTTCAGCTGAACCGACCGCTACACACATGCATAAAAATGCCAATAGGACGCAGTCAGCCTCTCCTATTCCGGCAAATGTTTTGTCTTCACAGACGAATTCAAATCTTGGGGTTACTGTCTTACTCTCCACTGCTGTTGTGGAAGTTCAAGATCGTTCTGGTAGATACAAACCGATCAGGGTACTCTTAGATCCTGGTTCCCAAGCTAGCTTTATTCGAGACGATTGCGTGAGCAAACTTTGGCTTCCACGCATACGTTCTCAAGTTCCGATTTATGGACTTGGGCAGACAACTTCAGCAGTCAATAGGGTGCCGTCAGCTGCACCATTCGCTCTATGTTAGACTCTGAAAAATCTCTAGAAGTCACAACTTTTGTGCTTTCGTCAATATCTGGCAAATTACCTAGCGTTGAAGTTCCTAATAATTGGGAACATTTATGCGGCCTGCACTTTGCAGACCCGACCTGGAACTCTCCAGGAACTATTGACATGCTCCTTGGAGCAGATGTTTATCCGTTCATCATCAATGGCGGTGTTATACATGGCAAATTTCTTCAGCCTGCCGCCATAAATACAATTTTGGTTGGACTATTATTGGTCCCACAAAAGCTTGCAGTCTGATACTGTCCAAGCATTTTTACTTCTGTAGAAGATCCTATCGACCAGACCCTAAGGCGGTTTTGGGAGATAGAAGAATTACCATCCAAGCCTTATACTTCTCCAGAAGAAGAAAAGGCAGATTTGATTTTGAAAACACGTTTTCTCGTGACCCTAGCGGTCGTTTTATTGTTGCGTTACCGTTCAACGATACTTTGCCCGTTTTGATAATTGCTTTGAGATGGCTAAAAAGACTATTTTCGTTGGAGCGCAAATTGCATGCTCAACCGGAGCTACGCGCCCAATACAACAATTTCATGCAGGACTATCTTGATGCGGGTCATATGGCATTACTCGATTCTCCGCCCGTTGGGAACGATAATTATTTTTACCCCATCACCCTGTGTTTAAAGAGGAAGGTCATACTTCTAAAATTCGTGTGGTTTTGACGCCTCTGCAAAAAAAACAACGTGTCACTTAATGACACTCAATTGGCTGGACCTAGTCTCCAAAACGACATTTCGTCAATCTTACTGAAATTTCGTACTCATCGTTTCGTTTTTACTTGTGATGTTCGCCAAATGTATCGACAAATTTTGGTTACCGAAGAACATCGAAAGTTTCAATTAATTGTTTGGCGGTTCTCCGCAGAAGAACCCATCCAGACATATCAGCTTAATACAGTGACCTACGGTATTAAGTCATCGCCTTATCTAGCATTAAAAACTCTTCAGCAATTAGCCATTGACGAAGGCAAAAGGTTTCCGTTAGCCGCTGACGCTATACGGTCAAATCTATATATTGATGATTTCGTCGCCGGTGGAGATTCTATACAATCGGCCCGCGAAATTAAAGATCAACTTATTCGACTTTTACATTTGGCTGGTTTTGAACTTCGAAAATGGAGTTCTAATTCAGTTTCTATTTTGGAAGGCATTCCGTCAGATTTTGCCAATATACTTCTCTCGATTTCGATTCGGACGAATCAATAAAAATATTAGGTCTTCAATGGTCACCTACAGAAGATATTTTCTCGTTTCGGGTTAAACCATTAAACCAAATATGTACAAAGCGCAACATACTTTCACAAGTTGCCAGAATATATGATCCATTAGGATTTTTAGCCCCACTAACACTTTTGCAAAACGCCTAATCCAGCATCTGTGGATGTTAGGTTTAAATTGGGATGACATCCCACCAGCAGACATTTCGTCTCAATGGCAGCAATACCAAGAAGAGTTGCCGTTATTATCGTCATTAAAGTTACCACGTTGTTTACCCCCTTCGGATCCTTTTACTTGTCATTTGCATGGGTTTTGCGATGCTAGCGAGGTAGGGTATGCAGCGGTAGTGTATTTTCAGTTCATAAATCAAACTACTGGAGAAATAACTGTACAATTTGTAACCGCTAAAACAAAAGTAGCTCCAATTAAGCGCATTTCAATTCCACGTTTGGAATTATGTGCCGCCGTTTTATTAACCGATTTACTTTCTTTTACCATTCGGTCTTATCAAGGCTTGATTGACATCTCCGATGTTTCAGCGTGGAGTGATTCTACGGTCGCTCTCACTTGGATACGTTCTCCACCTTTTCGTTGGAAAACTTTTGTGGCAAACCGTGTTAGCCACATTCAAGAAATCATTGCACCTAGCCGATGGTTTTATATTAAATCTTCGCATAATCCGGCTGATCCTGCATCTCGGGGATTAATGCCAAGCGCGGTTATTTCATGTTCGCTATGGTGGGCGGGGCCTGATTGGCTTCACTACCCTAGTGACTCGTGGCCGCCTCAACCAACATTGTCAACCTCAATTGCTGAGGTAACTACGGAAAAGGACACTATTGTCCTCATCAAGGACGACCAGCTTTCCACTTCAATGGAAGTTTGGTCGTATTATTAATACTTTTCCCGGTGCGGACGGTATTATACGTGTCGCTGAAGTCAAAACGGCACATGGCACACTAAAACGACCTTTGGTCAAACTAGCGCCGCTACCGGTATTTTAATTTTATTTTTATGTTTAGATGTATATACACATTTTTACATGTATAGTAGTATATTATTTTACATATTTGCTTATTTACATATATATTTTTATTCTTTGCATAGTTGGTAATATCGCTCGCTGTAGGCACCACCCTATCTTTCGTTACCTCCTTTCCTAGCAAGGTCAAATCCCATGTGATTTCCTTCACCCAACCTACTTCCCTTCTTTTCAAAATTCTATGAATTTGGTGGGCGGTATGTTACGTCGTCATCGAACAATTCGGTATTTTGTGACAATAAATACTTTGTGCGTGCATCCTACAGTTTGAGTGAAACATTTTATATACCGGCAATAACAGTGCATAAAGTGACAGTCGTACTCGAGCCTTTAGAGAAGCAAGTCGCCTTCGAACCCTTGAAAGGGACGGTCGTATTAGAGCTTTCAAAGCGAGACCGACACCCGGTCGAGCGTGTTACTGGTTCTCCGTAAAAGCTTTTGTGCGTGAAAGTGTCTATTGCCCCCAGCGGCGCAGGACAAAGCTTTGTGCGTGAAAGTGTCTATTGCCCCCAGCGGCGCAAGACTTAAGGTATTTATACCCTTCCTTAATTAGTTGGTAGTTGTCTTTTTTTGTTATTACATAACCGCTCCACCATTATCGTTATTGCTATAAAAGCAATTGGTCCTTCATTATAATTTGCATATTTTTATCACACATTTATATCAACCTCCTTAACCCCAATCAATCACATGTCTTGCAATCGTTTGCTACGTCTCATCAACTCCTTTAGTCATATATATTGTAAAACAAAATGTGTGCTTCAGATATAAATTTACTCCGTCTGAACGCTTTCATTAAAAAAACGTTGGAGAAATAGCAAAGTATAAAACCAGTTTGTCAGAGAGTTTATGGGAGATATGTATACTTTTCCAGTTTGTTGCATATGAATTGAGATATTTAACAAAAATTGTAACCTTTTAAAACAATAAGATCCTTTAAAGTTAAAGAAATATTATCTACAATTTTAACCAAAGGCATTTCCTGCAATCTTGGGGGGGAGCGTACATGGCTATCCACATCTACTGCATCATCAAATGAAGTACAGACCCCGGACAGGAATAAGTAAGGGAGAGGTTTGTTTTCACCCAGCTATTCCAACAGCAGGTCTCGCAGAATCAACATTCCTACCTTCGCCTCCGAGCGAAACAAGGTGAACAGCGGAACAGTGACAACTCGAGGAACTTTTCCAGTTATGGGGGCGCCAAGGAATGGGGCAGAATGAGCAGCGGAACGGTGACAACTCGAGGAACTTTTCCAGGGGCGCCAAGGAATGGGGACACAAGCGAAATCGTTGGGGATGCACATCCGACAGTCCTGTTCGACGAGCTACCTGACGATGGAGTGGCTTGTGGCGAATAGCCATCCTGCCGGTCGAAAACCACAGGTCGGCGGACCCAGGATTTGGATATCGTATAGTTGGAGAGTAACCAAGAGGAAAATTAGGGAAATCCCCCATCTACCAACCGCAAAAACAACAAAATCTGAAACAACAGATATCAGCGAGACAGCCAGAATCAATTACATTAACGCTGTAAAAGGAAGTTGGACTTGAGAGATCCAGGATCGACTAAGCTGAAGAAGTATTTGCTTCTACCTACTTTGCACTTCAAGGTGGCGAAATAAAGTATCTAGTTCACTACCGAGAACCTCCTAAAAACGATATTACATTCCCACTTGCGCCCTCTACTCAATTCTCAAGAACCGACGATCATCACGTCACCGTTAATAGCAAACCGCACAATTTCCAACACGTAATGTTCAGAAAAGACGTAATTGGAACTTAAAGTTATAAAGCTACATATAAAAATTAAATACAAAAAGAAATACGCATCAAAATGTCACGTAACAAGTTCACCGTTACAATTCTTGGAAAACCGAAAATCTGCACGTTATCTCGGGCAATTAAAAAAAAGTATCCTCGTTTTTACTAGCAGTGTTTTCCCCGAATTTATTACAACAAATTGAAACATAAAGGCGACTTTAAATAGGTGAGAAGTGACAAAGTCCAGAATCCCATCCTACTTCGGTCAGTTGTCTCTATTCGGATTTCAAGGAGGCGCAAAAATCACTTGAGAAGACTGAAGTCAAAAATAGTAAGCCACCAAGGAAAAATATTGCTTTATAAATCGCAGCGTTGAACGTTTGAAATTCTTGGAGAGTAAGGAAGTTAAAATTTGAAGTTTGGTTTTAACCCAGCCGGGTGTGGTGAAGTTAGCGAGCTGACAAAATGAAGCTTCTTGTGAGGTGAGTTTAGAATCAGAGAATTGGAATGCTGGTGTGAGTTTTATCACAAATGAGGAAACGGCAAGAAAAGTAAAAGTAGGTTAATAATAGGATAAGAGCAGTTAGACTAAACCAACAGATGGTGGCAGTTTTGCTAAACAATGCCCACATCAGAGCACGAGAAGGAGGTAATTGAAAGAATGAACGGTCAACTTGAAGAGAAGTCCACAGTGCCATACCTTGCCAAAGGCGTTTTTTATGTCGCTGAAGACGGCAACGGCGACTCTCCTTTTGCTGGCATTCCTGGCGATTTGATCTATTACCCAGATGATTTGAAAGGTCGTCAAACGGTTTTCCTTGAAACCAAACTATTTCGGTTTGACTTATAGAAGCGACTCCATCTTGACCAATAGAAGTCGTTCAAAGATTTTGAATACTGAATTTAAGAGAGAGATCGGTCTTTAGTTTTCGGCTTCGGCTATTGATTTCCCAGGTTTCGGTATCATTATTACCGTGGCGGACTTCTATGCTTCGGGGTAGTGTCTGTAAATGAATATAGAATTAAAGATTCTCGCGATGTAGGCGATCGTGCAGGTTGATAGCTATTTCAGTGCGTAGTAGTTTTTTTTCTTGTAATGTATGAGGGTGGGGGAGAGGGTGTTTGAGTTCCTCTTGGACTCGAAGGTTTTGTTTATGCAAAAACGGCTGCCTTCCGTTTCTAACGTTGTGTAGACATATTGTTTTGGACGGCTTCAGCTATGTACTGTGGTAGCGTGCGTTTCATGTTGCCAAGGCGACGTTTCTGGTATTCTTGTTGATGGCATCCTTTATAGCGGAGTTTAACATTTCTATGGCATTTTATATCTCTGCTACCGATGAGGTGAGTGGGGTCTCATTGTTATTTTCCGTTGCATTTATTCATTGAGCCTGTGCTAGTTGGTGATTTTCTTAATTGTTTTTCATTTGTCGGTGTGCTTGTGTTTTCATCGTTTTCACGATGGGTAGGTGATACAACCTTAGATCTTGTAAGATTTCAGTGTGCATGGGAAAGAGATCGTTCCTGGAGATGGTGATGTCCTGTACTTCCGGCTGGTGGTCTTTGTTTGACTTAGAGTTGACGGAAGACTTCTAATCCCAAGATCCTGGCTTCGATTCTCGACGCGAAACGCTTGAAAAATGTTAGGCGAACTTTTTTCACAAAAATACGCCCTCATTCAGATGAAAAGTAAAATGCAGGTCCCGTGTGTGAGTGTTGTCACATACGTTAAAGATTCATTCCTTACTTGGATTAGCAAAGGTTCGGGTAAAAAAATTCGCTTCCTGGGCCAATGTAGTACATTCGGGTGGAACATTGGAAAGTCAAATGTAGGGTAGTATAGAGCGCATCCATCGGTGTTTTCCATCATTAATGCCTAAGCGGTGTGCTTGGTGTTTAGATCACCTGTTATTATGGTGGCTGCATCGCTATTTAGTAAACTGTCTGTCTTCAAGTCTAAAGGTGTCCGATTTTGAGTTGTCATAAGCGGAAATTAACAGTGTTAATTTCGATTGCTTTGGTACATATTCCAATGGCATCTATTTATTTGAGTTGGTGACAGTGCCACTTGTAGTGTAGTCTCATTGTGGACCAGGATAACTGTTTCTCTGTGTAGTAGTTGTTCTGGAGTTAGGCGTCTGTCTTGGCGATAGTTATTATAGTGAGTGATTTTCAGATATGTTGTCGGCATCAGTTTAGTTTCGCCTAGAATCGGTTCATCGATGTCATGTTCGTTCAGGAAGTGTTTAAGCTCGGAGGTTTTGTTATGAATGATGTTGGCATACCACGAGAGTAGTTTTTAGGTTTCTTAGGGGTCCACTGTCCATTTACGATGTTTGAAGTGTCCATGAAAGCGTGGAATAGCATGTTGGAAATTGAGGCCTCAACATGCATGTGCTTATCAGCCGCTGAATCCACTGGAGTATTTTGTGAAGAATCCTTAATAGTTCCAGGCATGTGAGTTCATTATTATTTGCTGTTTGGTCAGTGCGATTGGAAATAGTGGTCTCTGTGTTGCGATTGGTGGTGGTGCATGTTGTAATTGGTCGAATTGTTGCTGTTGGTTGTTGGTGCGTTGTTCGGCCTTCTGGCTGCGGTTGATTTCTGGGTTGATTTATGTTCGCTGACTTGTTGTAAAGTATTAATTTTGTTGCCTTCCTTTTTGGATAGGGTCTGTCTTTTGTGAGTGCTTGTGGGTTTCTCGTCGCTGGATGAATCTTCTACCTAGGACTCGTGTTGCTTTCATGTTTGGAATAGTAGCTGCTACACTGTCGTCTTGACTGTGGTGTTTGGTGGCGCAGGTTGTCGTATTGAGATTATGTCGCCCATTGCGGGTGGTAGTGAATCCTCATCTATTTCATTTGTTCTCGTGGTATGCCTGGAGGTGGTGAGTGCTTGTCTATTTTTCTTCTGCCGCAGCAGGTCTTGATAGACGGGACAGTTTCTATAGTTCACTGGATAAAGGTCATACAGTTGAAAAGCATGTGTTGTTTCCGATGTGTTCTCGTATTTGGACGCATAGTGTTCTTTGCTGCGTACTACACATCTGGGTTTCGTGGAATCTCCAGTATATATTCTGGCTCCTTGCCCCCTGGCTCTGATGTCCAGTTATTTCTCAAGGAGCTTGCGATTGTTGGTCGAAAATCGTGTTGCACGTTGTTCAGCGTCTGATGCTTTCATAGTGAACATGGTGGCGGGGCATCGGCATAGCTTCTGGACACTGTAGGAAGATCCTTAGCAGCGTTGAGAGGGATGGTGGCGGAGGTGCAGCTGTCTGGTTCTGTTACGGCGATTAGTCTCTTGTGTTCGATCCTCTTTTTCTTCTTGGTTCCGTCTTAGTCTCCGATTCAGATTTTGATTGGTAGTCTCGTCGTTTGCGATTGGTGGAGTTGTTTGAATTCAATGTCGGTGTTCTCGTTCGCGAAACTAACAGAAGCTCTTTTCTTTAAATAATCCTTGGCAGTTTGGCCCATCATCGTAGAAGTGTTAGTTTCGTTCTGAAAAAAGCAGTTAAATACGTAAATATACACCAAGTGCCGGAGCTCGAGGTTTACACCTCAGTAGTTAAAAGTTGGAGGTCACTGAATGGCGTTTGTGGATCAGCGCTGTGATGAACAAAAAAACTTCTCTCTAGTGATGTTGCTCTTGGCCTCCTCCTTAACGAGGTCGGCCTGAGACTGTTTTTTTTCTGTTCTTTGTAGATCGAATATTAGCATGATTACTTACAAATACAAAGAAACGATAATGTGCCGATGATAATTATTACAATATTTACTAACACTAAATTCTTCTTAACACGATGATTAAACTATAGCTACTATTAAGTTCGACTATGTAAATTTCTCTACACAAGTACATATTTATATACCCATTAAAAGTATCTACTCTAACGATTTATGCAATAATTTATAGCATCCTCCGGAATTCATATTTCGATTGAAATTATCTGCTTTACCTAGCAGTGCGTTTTTTAAACAAAACAGAACCCACAAATTTCCAGAAGCATGCGAATTTCTGGATTCTGGGAGTTTGTATACTGTTTGCTTCTTTAAGTGCGCCCTTTTAGCTGAATTCAATATTTTGCTTTACAAATTTGACTACAAAGATGCAACTATGAGTAATTATTGTAGTTGGTTTGTGTACAGACCAAAATAATATATTTCTTAACTTTAAGAAACTGAATAAAATTAAAAGTTACAAGATATAGTAACCCCACACAAGATACAAATATTATTACTATGTAGACGATGATTTAGTGAAATTCACAAATATCAAACTACAAATGATTTTACCCGACATAATAATCAAAAAATACAATGTCAAAGTTTACAATATACCAAATTACTGGATTGTCGAGTATATACGAACAATATTCACGCTTCAAACCATATAAAATTATGTATTTTTCACGTGATACCAGTAAGCTCATTATGAGCACCGTAATACAATGACATACCCTCTAAAATAGAGTGGGAGAAAAGCATGAGTCAGACAGAGCACGAAAATAATAAATTAATTACTCGTGATGAGGTAAACAAAGCATTTTGCTAGCTGCCACAGGCATGGTGGCAACAGAATGTGATAAAAGTTATGCTAAACAACTGAAGATCCAATTTGCTGAAGAATTAACACTATATCTGTGGATATTTAAAAATCAAATCACCAATTTCGGTATTCCCTTTGGGGTAACCAAACTTAGCTCCTCTTTCTTGGAGGGATATGTAGCGTATAGCTCAAGACTACTATACTACTTTTACTCCCAAGCACCATTCACAATCTTTCTCACATCTCTCGGTCTCTACCCCTTCCTTTGCCTCTCTAACATTCATACATTGCTTTTGGCAGGCTCTTATATTCCTCAAACTTCTCACCTCCACTACTACATCCATCTTTTACGCGGTGTGTGTGTGTGTGTGTGTGTGTGTGTGTGTGTGTGTGTGTGTGTGAGAGAGAGAGAGAGGTGGTGGTGTGTGTGTGTGCGTGTGTGCGCGCGTGCGCACGCGTGCGTGCTTGCGTGAGTGTGCGTGCGTGCGTGCATGCGTGTGTGTGCGCGTGTGTGTGCGTGCGTGTGTGTGTGCGTGTGTTATGTGTGTGTGTGTGTGTGTGCCCTCACTCTCTAAGCGTGTTTCGCTCGCTCAACTGCTTAAGGGCTATTTGCACTCCAGACTGTGCTCTGAGCCATTTGTTTGGTACTTTGTCTCTCAATGTTTTTCCACCCGCACTTCTTAGGAACCTCATTCCTGCAGCATTTATACGACTAACATGCTTTTTCTGCCAGACCCAAGTTTCGCTTCCATACAGAAGAATTAGCACAAACACACTGCTAGAAATGGCTAGTTTTGCATATATACTTAATCCTTCATTGCTGTTCACTAGCCACATACTTCCAGACATTTTTGTTCCAGCATTTGCCATTATTTCCATTACTCAAAAACATTCTACCAAGGTACACGAAGTCATTTACTTTATCTAAATAAAAAATCATCAATTCCGCCGTCAAAAATCATTCACTTTCATTTGTATATTTTCACACGCTTCCGGTAACCTGTCAAGCATTTGTTGCGAATCTTGTGGCGATTCAGTCAACAGTACTGCGTCATCCGCATACAAGAGCACACTGACGTTTGTTTCACCAATTTTCACGCCTTCCATTCCTTCGCAAGCTGTCTAATACATTTATACACCGTCTACAATGTGAAAGTATTGCCCCATGTTACCTTTCACACGTAGCCACGCTCTACTGCCTTCGTACATGAGCCTGATAGATTTTATCAAGCACTTACACCGTATTCACGCAGCGATTTCCATAATTCATTTCTGTTCACAAAGTCATACATCTTTTCCAGATCTACAAATGATGCATACACTTTCTTTCTGGCATGCATACACTTTTCGACAATTTGTTGCAATGCGACATCTGATCCACACATCCTCTTCAAGGAATTAAACAATAGTGCACGTTCCATATCTTGCTCTGCGTTCTCTTGCGAACTCTCTCGATCAGTTTTTCAATACACTTTACTAGATACACTCAACAAACTTATCCCACGATAATTTTTGCATTCGTACTTGCTGCCTTTACTTTTGTGCAACGAGATAATGATCGCACTCTTCCAATCTTCAGGCATACTTAAGCGTTTCACTTGTTATTCTATCTACACCTGCCGTTTTGCCATTCTACTGAGTTATTACCGCCTTCCATACCTCATCTACACTGCATTCGAACTTTATATTATTTATTTTCGACCAGTATATTGTTGCTTACTTCATCATCTACCCCACCATTATACAACGTCTTAAAATTCTCTTTCCAACAGCTTCTCCCACTCGCTTCGTCGCAAACAGTTTCATTTCTACTTAAACAACGCCATTCGCACGATTATTTCCACCATTTCTTGTCTTTCTTATCCATTTTCAAAACAAGTTTTTATTTCCTTAAAAATCATTCTGCATTTTCTCACACTCCCTCTCCCTCAGTTCCGTTTTGCTTGCATTCACTACTTCTTTCGCATATCGCCTTTTCTCCTTCTATACTTCCTGAAGTTGCTCTCTTAACTCAACATATTTTTCTGCAATCATTCTCTTATTCATCTCTTTCTTTTCCCCAATGACCTTTTTGACCCCATCGCTCCACCCTGCATTTTTAATACATGTACCAATCTTTATTGTTCCACATACTTCCAAAGCGCATTTCATGATACTGTTCTTCTAACAGTCCCATGCTTACATCTTCACACATCAGAGCAATCTCCTATTTATGTTTGCAGTCATACAACTCCCTCCTTAACATAGTAGCGTACTCTTTATGAGTCGACTCTTCCAACAAGCGTTCTACTTTCACACTTCACTGTCTCACAATCTGTTTTCTTCTCCATACACATTTTCCGCTAAGAACAATTCTGGACAAAACCAGAAAATGATCGGTCCCACACTCAGATTCTCTCTTTACTCTCGTGTCTGCATCAAATACAATCAAATCAATTATACTTCTCGCATTTCCCTTTTGCAATGTGTACTTGTGTATGTCCTTATGTTTATACCATGCGTTGGATAAAAACAGTTCTCTTTCCATACTATACTCACTAACATATCTCCATTTTCGTTTGCTCTTGGATCACCAAACGAACCTACCACATGTTCAGCATTTTCTCTGTGTGCCCAGACCCAACTATTTGTAGCGCCTAATAGGACCACATGGTCATTCCTTTCGCGTTTGTGTAATACATTTTCGAATTCCTGTCAAAACTGCTCACACTCCCGTGCATAACATGCTACTATAAAGATTTTTCGAAGTCCACTTTCATTCTAATACACAAAACGCGGAAAGATACCAATCAATATTGTTTCATGCACGCTTTTGCTTCGTCATTCAAAATTAACCCAACACTTTTGGCCCTGAACTCATTGGTTTTCTCCAGACAACAAACCCAACATATCGTCATCTAATTCAGCAACATCTTACCCTTTCCGCTTCGATTCACTCACACACAACACATCCATGAACCTTTCTTTCATTTTATTCAAAATTTCATACTCTGATATTCCAAGTACCAAATCTTCATTCCTGATTCATGTGATTATTACCAGATGGGACCAGATATTTTCCGACTCGGTCGCACAAGCCCAGATCGTAACCCTGCCGTTGTTGCGTTCACTACTAACGGTAACGACACCTTACCGTACAGCGTTGGCATGTTTAGCCTCTCTGCCACAGACGTCCCCACGATTCCCAGTCCTCCAGGTATGCCTAACTTTTCAATACAACTTAAAACTTCTTCTTCCAAGGTGGTTATCTTGTTGGCCAGCAAAAGTTGCCCGCGCTACGACCACTAAGAGGTACATGCTGTGCACTCACACGCATATTCAGGGAATATTCAGCAACAATTGAATTTCCGTTAAATGGAAAATTATTTTTCTTACAACTTGATGATGCAAAATACAGCAGGTATAATTCTGATTTGATTTGCTTTATCAGATTTTGTTAGGGTGCAGAAATAGTTGAAGACATATTTCGCAAGCCTGTACAAAAGAGTAATTGCTCCTAGTTATTCAAAGGTACAAATTGCAGCAAAAGCTGCAGTAAAAGGATTGTGTTGGAATGTGCACTGATGGTGCGTAAGCCATGTCTGGTAGATAACTGAAGACGAAATCGCAATGACTAATTTGGACACTGTACCAAAATCGTTACGTCATGGGCTCAATGTTAATTTGGTAGTAAAATCAATATTTTTCGCTGATATTAGTGAAGCTGTAGAAGCTGAACATATATCATCGTTGTTTTATTCTTCTTGCATATATTTAAATTTGAAAAAAAATGTAAAATAGTATATTACATACTAAGGGACGTAAGTGGGATTTACGGTGACGAGACGGTTTGCAGCCCGAGCGAAGGCTGCAAAATATCGAGGCATCGTAAATCCCTTACGTCCCGCGGTATGTATATTATTTTTTCACTACCCCTAAATTCAAAATCATTAAAAATGCCCTTAAATTAAGTTTAAATTTCAAATAAGAGTAGAGAATTATTTAATGTAAGCTTAGGCCTATAACCATGGATTTGTAACCACGGCTTCTTTCATTTGGATGACAATCACTTATGTCCCAAGACAAGTAAGTAAACATTTACGTCCCGCCTCATAGCCATTCTAGTAAATGCAACTTACGGAAGATCGTCTGAGTGACGTAAGTGTCATTTACGACTAAGGTAGGGTAAAAATTAATTATGAAATTTTGTTCATTTATTCAACGCCCTCCCCGTATAGTTTCATAGTTTGAGAACCGCTGCCGTTAGCAAAACCTTTTACTGAGGATCGCGTCGGTAGTCGTTCAGTTTTAGGCTAAAGGCAACAAGAACGGTCTTAAACGAAACAAAAGCTCAGAGAGGCTAATTATAATCACTCAGGTTGGTTTAGTAAATAACTATCAAAATCACAATCTTAAATTCAAGATAGCACTACACTAATGGCCTCACTAAATATTAAAACAAGTACACTAAGGCGTGTCCAACTTCTTTGTTCAACAAGAGCCACGTTATATGAAAGCTTCATAATTTTCGTTTGCGTGCAAATGTCTGCCTACTCTTAAGAGGTGTGGTAAACATAGTTTATCAAGGTGTACTTCAGATAGTAATACAATATGATCATGCTTTATCGTGTAAGCTAAGTCATTAAGAAAAGTGGAATTTATGGTGGACGTTGTGTATACATATGAAAATTTAAGCTTTACTCGCTTGGTTAATTTCACTGGGTAATTAAGTGTTAAAGGTTTCACATACATTGGCCCAACCCATGTCTTGCAATCGTTTGCTACGTCTCATCAACTCCTTTAGTCATATATATTGTAAAACAAAATGTGTGCTTCAGATATAAATTTACTCCGGCTGAACGCTTTCATTAAAAAAACGTTGGAGAAATAGCAAAGTATAAAACCAGTTTGTCAGAGAGTTTATGGGAGATATGTATACTTTTCCAGTTTGTTGCATATGAATTGAGATATTTAACAAAAATTGTAACCTTTTAAAACAATAAGATCCTTTAAAGTTAAAGAAATATTATCTACAATTTTAACCAAAGGCATTTCCTGCAATCTTGGGGTGGGGAGCGTACATGGCTATCCACATCTACTGCATCATCAAATGAAGTACAGACCCCGGACAGGAATAAGTAAGGGAGAGGTTTGTTTTCTACCCAGCTATTCCAACAGCAGGTCTCGCAGAATCAACATCTACCTACCTTCGCCTCCGAGCGAAACAAGGTGAACAGCGGAACAGTGACAACTCGAGGAACTTTTCCAGTTATGCGGGGCGCCAAGGAATGGGGCAGAATGAGCAGCGGAACGGTGACAACTCGAGGAACTTTTCCAGGGGCGCCAAGGAATGGGGACACAAGCGAAATCGTTGGGGATGCACATCCGACAGTCCTGTTCGACGAGCTACCTGACGATGGAGTGGCTTGTGGCGAATAGCCATCCTGCCGGTCGAAAACCACAGGTCGGCGGACCCAGGATTTGGATATCGTATAGTTGGAGAGTAACCAAGAGGAAAATTAGGGAAATCCCCCATCTACCAACCGCAAAAACAACAAAATCTGAAACAACAGATATCAGCGAGACAGCCAGAATCAATTACATTAACGCTGTAAAAGGAAGTTGGACTTGAGAGATCCAGGATCGACTAAGCTGAAGAAGTATTTGCTTCTACCTACTTTGCACTTCAAGGTGGCGAAATAAAGTATCTAGTTCACTACCGAGAACCTCCTAAAAACGATATTACATTCCCACTTGCGCCCTCTACTCAATTCTCAAGAACCGACGATCATCACGTCACCGTTAATACAAAGAAATTTCCAAAATTTTAAAAATTAAAAAAATTTTCATTTTATTTTTAAAAATTTTTTCTTTTAAAAAAAAAAACAAAACCCTTTAAAAACTTTTAAAAAGGGTAAAATTTCTTTTTTTAAAACAGAGTTTTGTTTAAAATTTAAAATCTGGGGAAAATTTTAAATTGATTTTAAATAGTTAAGAAATTTTTGGTTTTGTAAGCCCTTTGTTAACCCTTTTTTTTTTTTTACGCCGTTAAAGGGTTTAAAAATTTTATTTTAACCCTTTTTTTTTTGCCAAAACCTAATATTTTAATTTTTGGAAAATTTTTTTTTACAAATTTTTTGGTCCTTTGAACTTTAAATTAAAAAACCAGGGTGAACTTTAAATTATTTTAAAATTTTTTGTTTTAGGAATTTTAAAGTGCCCAAAAAACAGGGAAACCCTTATTTAAAAAACAATTTTAGGGGTTTTATTGAGGGTAATCATTTTAAAAACCAAAGGGAAAGTTCCCTTATTTTTAAATTTTCATACTGAAAAAAAATTCAAAATTAAACAAAAATTTTATTGTTTTTTTAATGGGAACAATTTTCCTTTCATTTTATTTTAAAACCTGTTTAAAGGGTTAATTCCCTTTTTATTTTATTTTAGCTTTGATTTAAATTTAATTTTAAAATAACCCCCCTGGGAAAACCCTTTTAAAGGGAAAAAAAATTTTACCTTTAAAAAAAATAAAAATTAGGGACTTTTTTTTTTTCGGAAATTTTTTTCCCTTTCTAAATTAATTTCCTTTAAAATTGAAAAATTTAAATTTTTAAGTTTTTCCGGGGAAATTTTTAACCCAAACGGGCCCTTTTTCGGGGGTTTTTTTAATTCCTAAATAACCCCTGTAAATTCCCATTTCCCTTTAAAATTTCCCATGGGCCCAAGAAACTTTCTAAACCTTTTTAAAATTTGGCCCCCAAAATACCTTAAATTTTTTGTTTTGGGAACAAAATTTTAAATTTCAAAAACCCTTTGGGTTTTTTTTTCCGGAATGCTTGAAAAACTTTAATTCCGTCGAACTTCGCCCAACCCAACTCCTAATTTTAAGGTTTTCCCAAACCATTGCAAAAATGAAAACCCCCCTTCACCGGCAAATTTTGTTTAAGACGAATTCAAACTTTTCGACCCCCTTTTTGGGAATTCCTTTTTAATAAAAACCAAAAGGGTTTTTCTTCCCCTTTTTTTTTAAAAACAAAGGGAGCCTTCCGGGCCTTTATTTTCGAAAACCAAAGTCCCTTTTGGGCCGCAATATTTTTCAGAGCCAAAAATTTTTAGAAATCACCGGTTTTCAAAATTGCAAAACCTTTACGTTTTTTAATTTAAAGGGAAAGCCTGCCCCCAAATTTTAAACTATTAATTCCCAATTTTCCCAACCCTTTTATTTAAAATTTTTACCCCCCTCTTTTTGGTTTCCCATTAAACCCCAAAAAGAAAGCAATTTTAAAAGTTTTTCTTTCCCGGGGAAATTTTTGCAAACCCAATTTTTGGTTAACCCAAAATTTTTTGGAAGGAAAAAGATGTTTGGGGCCCAAAACCCTGGGTTTTTTGGGTCCGGTTCCCAAACTGCCCTTTTGAAATTTTTTTCAAAATTTTGTTGGGAATTTCATCCAAATTGGGGGCCCTTCGCAGGCATTAGGGGTTTGGCTTTTCCCTCCCCCTTTGAACCTTTAAATTTTCCCTTTCCCTTTTTGTGTTTAAAAAGGGCAAATTTTAAAAATTTGGTTTAAAATTTTGGGCCCCCGGGCCTTTCAACCCATTGGGAATTCCCAAACATTGACTTTGTTTTAAACCCGTTTGTTTTCCCAAAATTTGGCCCTGATCCAAAAAAAATTTTGGGTTTCATAAAACTTTTTTGGAAATTTCCCAACTTCGGGCTTAATTTTTCTTTTTAAAACCTTTTCCCAAAATTTTTTGGGATTAAAAATTAAAAAAAGGTTTTTCCCTCCAAAGGAAAACTTTTTAAAATTTTCCGGGAAAACCCCCGGCCCGTTAAATTTTTTTGCCCTAAATTTGGGGTTGAAATTTGGGTTTTTGGGTCAAAAAGGATAAAATTTTTTTTAAACCTTGTTTTTCACCACAAATTTTTCCAATTATCAGGATTTTTTTTCTTAAAATAAAATTTAAACGCCCCCTACTTTAAATTTACCCCAAATTTTCCCCTTTTAAAAAACCCCACCTTTTTAAAAATTTTTTACCCCCAAAGGAACTTTTCCCATTTAAAAAAAATTTTTTTGGGAAAAAACCAGTTTTTAAAAATTTTTCCTTTTGGGTTTTTGGGGCCAAGGGGTTTTCGCTTGGGCGCCAAATTAAGGGAAAAATTTGTCCGAAAACAAAAAGTCAAAATTTTTTTTGGGGTTTTTTCCCCCAAAAAACCCTTTTCCCTTTTGGGGAATTTCCCTTTGATACCCATTTAATTTCCCTTTTTGGCCCCAAAACCTTTAAATTAAAAAAAGGAAAATTTTTTTTAAATTTGTATTAAATTTCTTTTAATTAATTTTTGGGGGGAATTTCTTCCCCCCGGGGGTTTCCTTTCCAACCCATTTGCCTTAACCCTTTTCTTTATTTTAAAAGGGGGGGCCCCACCAATTTTTATTTTCAAAATTTGTCGGGTTTTAAAATTTGGGCCAAAAAAGGTTAACAAAAAAACCCCCTTTGGGGTTTTAAATTTCCAAAAAAAGGGGAAATTTCTTTTAAAAGGGGAAATTTTTTCCCAGGGGAAAAATTTTAAATTTTTTTGGGGAAACCCGTTTTTTTTTTGGTTTTTTTACAAAGCCCCAAAATTTTTTTTAAACAACCAAAATTCCCTTTTTTCAAAATTTTAATTTTTCCCCTATTTTTACTTTGCATTTCCCAATTTGGGTTTATTTTACAAAATTTGGGTATTTCCCTTTGATTTAAAAAATAAAAACTAAACTGAAAATTTAAAATTTTACCGTTTTAAAAAGAAAATTTCCCTTTAATTAAAACTGAATAAAATTAAAAGTTACAAGATATAGTAACCCCACACAAGATACAAATATTATTACTATGTAGACGATGATTTAGTGAAATTCACAAATATCAAACTACAAATGATTTTACCCGACATAATAATCAAATACAATACAATGTCAAAGTTTACAATATACCAAATTACTGGATTGTCGAGTATATACGAACAATATTCACGCTTCAAACCATATAAAATTATGTATTTTTCACGTGATACCAGTAAGCTCATTATGAGCACCGTAATACAATGACATACCCCTCTAAAATAGAGAGTGGGAGAAAAGCATGAGTCAGACAGAGCACGAAAATAATAAATTAATTACTCGTGATGAGGTAAACAAAGCATGTGTGTGTGAGAGAGAGAGAGAGAGAGAGAGAGATAATTCGTTGCTAGAGGTTGTAGAACGGGATAGATTTGGCTAAGAGTTAGTGTAAATGATCCCAGCGTAGTGATATCCGCGAACTTCAAGTGGACGCCCCCGACAGACGAAAGCAAGTTGAATGGATTTGTCGACATAGTGAGAACTCCATTACCTTTCACATTACCAGCTTAGGTTTGGTTCATGGGGGTTCCTTTATGGAGGCATTTGTCAATTGATATTATTAAGATAGTGATAGTTCTAAAAAGGGAGTGTGTTTATATAATTTAGCATTGTATGTATACCCGTATACAAGAATAATGTTATGATCGCGCAAAATTAAATTTATTTAGGTAATTAAAGAAGCTTTTTCTATTATATACTGGTTTACAGGGATAATGCTGTGGCTATTGTGGTAAAATACAATTAGGCGGCGCAGAGAGACAAAGGTGTTTGCTTTTTTGGTTTAGATTGTAGATTGGTGGCAGAAGAGAACTCCATTCCACCAGAAGATTAATATCAGCAGGATCCCCTTAGAAAAATTGTTTTACCGAGGATCGTAATCCGGACCAGATGAGTTGGCGCCCTCGCTACTTTTTCAATTTATCAATTTGTTTATATAAGAACCCGCTCTCGCAACACTGTAGTTAGCCTGTACATCCATAATTTGTTACGAAATTCCCGCCCCTGCTGAGTAATTCGAATTTTAACAGTCCAACGACTATTTTACCCGTAACATAAAGCTGAAAACCAAAATAGGAAATTTGTTTAGATGTTTACACGGTACCCATTGTTATTTAAAAAATTGACAAAACCTGTTACCTATTTAAGTTCCATTGATTACCATTTATTGCGTTACGATTGCGTAAAATAATACAAGTTCAATTGTAGACATTAACCCAAAGATGAATGGAACATGTAGTAGTGCTCAAAGAACGTTTGCTTTTTCTAGAATATGCAATACTGATTCAAGATTGACACAAAAGACAGGTCAGCGATTTAATCTTGACATCTTCGAATTGTAGAGTATGTTCCCGATGTATAGCCACTTGCTGTACAGATTAAAAAGTCGGGAAAGTATTTAACATTGATGTATTTATACTAACGAAGTATGTAACGGATTAAAATTTCGATTAATTTATTCCTATTTAAACAAAACAATAAACAAATATAAATAATTCATCACTGAACACGAATTTATTAAACCAATCAAGGTTCTGTTTATAATTCTCACCTAGATGTAGCGAAAACATTCTTAGAAGGCGCCATTGAAAATGTCGATATTTTATACAGAAAGCACAGAAAATTTAGGCGTTTAAACTTCTAACATATACAGGGCGCGGTATTTATTACAGATATAGAAAATACTATAGAAATATAAAGATTTGAAGAAAAATGCTTCAAATAAAATAATTTGTTATGAAGAGGTTAATGGTATTCTTCGATGTAAGCAGATTGTTAAGGTCATGTAACGCGTTGGTGTTATGCTAAATAGAAACTTGATGCAAAAGAGGAAAGTTGACCTTTAACGGACAAGCTAATACTGATATACCCTGTGTAATTTTAATTTCAAAAATTGTGGTGTTCATTAGGTAAGACATTTCAATAAATTTTTAGTTCTAAAAAGCGTACTTAAAAACACAAAAGCGTAGCTTGATTTCTGTATTTTACATATTGGAACGTAGCTCAATTCCATAAATTATGTCACATGCACAGAAAGACGGACAAAATAATTTTAATAGTAAATTTTTATAACAGGATCATGACATTTTAAGAAAGCTTTTAAAATTAAGAAGTAAATAACCGTGGAATTATTAAGATGCATGTTCCATACCATATTTATCTCAAATATAGAAGGGCTTATTAAAAATTTTCTTAAAATGGAGTAGAATTAATATTATAAAGTTACAATACAAAGTAAACCCCAGACTATATCATAAGAGTATTTATACAATGTAATAACTACTTAAAAACACAGACGTCTAGTTAGTGGAATTCGCTAATATCAAATTCCAGATAAATTAATCATATCATTCAATACACAGTAAAAATATTTCAATGTATTTATTCAGATTGCTGGGATAATTAAATAACCGTGGGCGCATGACCTATACATGATAAGTTCATATGAATTCACATGGAATAGGGATTTTATACATTGGCATAACCCCTACCAAAAGTATGAAGAGTAAGAAAAAAGCACAAGCACTTGACAGTGGACAAAGAACCATGAGTTAATTATTCGTGAACCGCACACAAGAACGTATGTGCGAGTGATCGTTGAGAGTTTAGTTGAGTACACCCCTTTGGTTATGAATTAACAAGTGAGCGTTAACGTGGTGAAATACCGCGTGTAATGCAATAAACAACATCAAGTTTAAAGAAAGGTTTATTTAAATATAAATCAAGCTAAGCGACTACACATCATGAAAGCTTCTTACGTTCTTCTATACCTCTAAACAACAAGTTACAGCAACCCCTTACTTACTCCCTCTACTACCCTTAGGTCTATCGACGCACGCAGAAGGCCTGAAATATTTTACACATCCTCCGGCGCGGCGGAACAACTTAGCTTATCACTTCTTTTAAGGTCGATATTTCACGTGATATTCTTTTAAATGTTTTAGCGTCATCTGAGTAAATGACCTTAGGAATCCCTCTACGGGCAAAGAACCGTTTACATGCACTGATTGTAGACGCAACATCCATTTTCAAAACAATCTCTAGATGAAGTGCTCGTATAACAGCGCAGGTAAATAAAAGCACATAACATGGCTTTGAGTGATCACTATCTTTAAAATACAACGGTCCGGCGAAGTCTAAACCTGTCACTTCAAAGGGCTTTGTTTGCTGTATTCGATCTCTAGGTAATGGCGCGAAGGGATTGAACCCAGATTTTCCACGAAGTCGTTTACAGATAACACATCTTGTTAAAACGGACTTTATTAATTGCCGTCCTCGTACAATCCAAAATCGTTTACGTAATTCATAAAGTGTTGCATTTACACCACTATGATGAAGAGTTTTATGAAGCTTCATTATTAATAATTTACTTAAGTGTGCATTTTTCGATAGAATAACGGGATGCTTGAGGTCAAAATCTTCTCTTAAATTATGAAGACGTCCACTCAAACGCAGAAATTCATGTTAATCCAAGAAAGGGCTTAAAGTTGAAATACTCGATTTCCGTTCAATGCCCCCACCCTTTTGTAAACTGTTAATCTCCGAATAATAAATTTCCGCTGCGCTTGCCTCAGTAAACATATTTTGGCTCTTTCAAATTCGTTTACGGTTAAGCTCTTCATTTCTTTATTATTTATGGTTTTTAAATTTCCTATAAATCGTTAAACATACACCGTTATCCGCACTAAACAATTAAAAACACTGTATCTGGAGGAATCTGTAAATTGATTGCTACCTTTTATAGTGTCGTTAATTAGTAAAGACATTTTCGATACTATATCCATCGTTGACGTAGCTTTCTCTATTGTATTATCTGGCCACGTTTGTTCACTTTCTAGCAACCACCTAGGACCGTGTAACCAAGTTTCGGAATTTATTAAAGTACTTGAACTTATTCCGCGGGTTAATAAGTCCGCAGGGTTCTCGCGACCCGGACAATGTTTCCATGTTATATCTTTCGATAAGGTCTGAATTTCTTTAACACGGTTAGGCACATATGGTTTCCACTTTGAAGCATCACCTTTAATCCAATGCAACATGATCAGAGAATCTATCCAACACACTACCTTATCGATTTTAATTCTATCGTTCTGATTGCACCAATTAATTCCTACCACCTTTTGAATCTGTGCATTTTGTGACTCAACCTTGCTGTTTACTTCGAGATCGTTAATCGTCCATTTGCGTAAATTCATGGAGGCTCCTTGAAAAAGCTTACTTGAAAATCTCTTAAATGTTCTGCAACATTATCGTTATTGTACCATAAGAATCGATGTGCGTCTTTATCGTCGGAATGTAAATAAATTTGTAGAAATGCTTTCTCAATGTCAGCCGTAATTCGGATCTCGCCTACACGAAAATTATGCAAAATCTTAATTAAATCTGGACTTAAATTAGGCCCCTTTTCTAATAAGTCATTCAACGATTTTTGTCCCGGGGCATGTGAAGAGGCATCGAAAACCACTCGTAAACGCGTTGTTTGTTTATCTTCTCTAAAAATAGGCCTGTGTGGCATGTAGTAAACACGATCGCCATTTGTTTTTTCAGCATCACCGCGGGAAATTAACACGGCATAATTATTATCCAACATTCCTTTGATAGCAGCGTTATATTTACATATTTTATTAATATTGGTCAAATTACACTTTAGCCTCTGAGCACGAACTCGCGCACTAATTAAATTATCATCTTCAATAACTGCATCCACATTCTTCCACGGTAACGCTACTAAATATCGATCATCACATTTATGAACGTTATTTTTCAAAAAATTATCGAAAAATCTCTTAGCATCGTCTGCTTCTTTGGTTATACCCATTGTTTCCAAATCCCACATACTTTCGATCTCGGCTTCTGTCTTTATAACTGTCGCATGTAACACTGTCTGCAGATTTACTTCTATTGTTGTAGCATCAACTGGTATGGGACCATGCAAAGCATAACCAAATTTTGTGTCCACTGCTACTAAACCTTCGTTAAGACGAATATTTTTTCCTGTCACTACCGCCCAGTAATAGTCCGCCCCAATAAGTATACTAATTCCATCAACAATTAACGCTCGATCTATATTAAACGGGATATTGTCAGCAAGCTGCAAGTTTTGATACTCTACCACGCTTTCTTTAGGTATATGTAAACTATCCATGCAAATTTCTGGAACTTCCACAGCCTCAATCGTTAAAATTTCATCTGTATATTGTCCCTTCAAAGTAATTAAAACGCGGTTGTAGAGTTTAGACGGTATTGATGAACTATTTCCAAACGCGGCAATACGAACCCTATGTTGTCCAACAACAGGTAAATTTAATACCTTTGATAGATTCTCCTTAATAAATAAAAGTTGACTACCCCCGTCCATTACTAATCTAATTAACTTCTTTGAATTTTCGCCAAAGGCATAAACACAAGCCGTTTGCAATAGCACATTTTTGTTTATGTTTGTCATCAAACTGGACACCGACGGCGCCGAAGTGTTCATTGAACTCTCGCCTTTCGTTAATTTCACTGTAATACCTGTCGTCTCAGCGTTGTGTCTATCTTTACCTGGCTTAAAGCTTGGGTCGCACATTGTTGTTGCGTGCCTACCTCTGCATTCCTTACATCTTAAGAATCTATTTTTACAATATTTAGCACTATGGTTATTTCTCGAACAACGGTAACAATTTCCTGCTGCCTTTAGAATTTCTCTCTTCCTTGCCAAAGGTACATCTGCGTCACACATTTCGGTTTTATGGTCTTTCTTGCAGAAAGCACAGTATTCAAGACGTTTGTTCGGAGTGCCTAATAAACTAGACGCAGTTCCTTTGTAATGCGTTCTCTTTTCTGTTGGGAGCATCTTTTCTTTACAATCTGCATCCGGTTTTAAAGCTTGTTACAAAGACTCGAGTTCGTTTTTAAGAAACTGCAACAAATCCTTTACCTGGCGATCTGCATCTTCCTCTGACCTTGATGATGAACTTTCCAAATTATTCGTAATAATTTCTACATGATTGGATGATTTCATTTTCATTTGTCGATAAAATCCTAAACGCAATTCCGTTGGCATTCGACTTCATGAGAGTCGACTTTACGATTATGTTATACTGAGAACTAGATACTTCTAAGATTTCAAGAGCACGCATAGCTGAAGTGATTAGATTGTAATTCTTCCTTAAAGTGCTTACGTCATTTTTGGATTTTACAGGTTCGATTTTCATAATGCTATCAATATATTGTTCAATTAGCCGTTCCCCATTTCCAAATTGATCTTTTAATATATTCCTCATAGAATGCTCCAGATGGAGGAAATCCTTCAATTGCTTCAGCGGCCCTTCCCGTGACATACATTCGCAGGTAGTTGAATCGATCTCCGTTCGTTAATTGTTGATTGTCGTGGATCATACTTCTGAATTGTTCCCAGAAAGAAAGCCAGCCCTTTGCAGTACCATCATACTTTGCTAACTGTACACGTTGAAGCTTCACTGACGTAAAGGACGGCCTACTTGCTTCGTTACTTACTGGTACCGTATTCGTTAAATTCGAGTCAACCTCTACCTGCGTTTTTTTCTGGGCATTTTAATCTAAATTCCAACTTAGACATCGTAGTTACAGCAACCTCTTCATATTCATACCTTTTCATTAACTCGTTCTCTAGATTTTCTTTAAGCAGAGGTTCAATTTGGTTATCAATTTCTTTCAGATTGTCACTCGCAAGCTTTAACTTTGACATAGCTGTATAAATGTCTTCGACACAAAAACTATTTTCTAGCATAGAATTTATATTATTAACTGTTTTAGTTAAGTGCGTTCTACAGATTGTCCGTTTTACTTGTTCTATCACGAAGCCTCGATAGTATAGCCGTCTGTTAAATATTCGCGTTCACGTTCCGTTATTCCGAATATTTACGTTAAAGCTCGTTTATATTTATCGCCCGGGTTTCGGCACCAAAGTTGTTGTAATGCAATAAACAACATCAAGTTTAAAGAAAGGTTTATTTAAATATAAATCAAGCTAAGCGACTACACATCATGAAAGCTTCTTACGTTCTTCTATACCTCTAAACAACAAGTTACAGTAACCCCTTACTTACTCACTCTACTACCCTTAGGTCTATCGACGCACGCAGAAGGCCTGAAATATTTTACACACCGCGGATTCTCAACCAAAGCCAGAATTTAGAATTGGAGCGGATTGGTTCCAGCGCAGTCAAGATTGTTGGAAATAGAAAACTCAATGACACGTTATCTTAATCCTGGCTTACAAAGACCTAACTGTAAATTGTAGCTAATTATAAACTGCTTTTATTGATTGTTAGTGGCATTTATGCATGACGCTTGTTCAATTAAATATTGATAAAAATAATAAAAGGTCTACCAGAAGTTTACAGTATAGTGCTAAGTCATTGTAAATATTACACCTGGGCATTGCAAGTTTTTAATTAGACGTATTGTAGATTATTATAGTTGAATCATTAAAATTATGATTATTAAATATAAACTGATTTATACAACTTCACAAGTTTGTATGAGTATTTGTTTGCAGAAATATTATTGTTGCTGATATTTAAATTGATTTAGGTAACTTTAAAATTTTGTTCGTATACCTGTTTACAGGAAACATGAGATAATGCTACAGTAAAATAGATTTATGCGACGCAGTAAGTTGAAATTTGTTGTTTTATTTGTTTTAACAGATAGGTAGTAGTTTGTAAAAGAAACTCCATTTCACCAGTAGGTCAACGTTATTAAAATCGGTAGGAATACTCTCGCTAAACTATACTAGATGAGTTGGCACCCATAAATTCGACAGTGTCAAGAGCCTTTCATAAATAATGCATAACACTTTAACTTATTACAAAAATCAATTTAACAGGTTTTCAAAATGATACCCTTGAACGTTAATACATTTCTGGAAACGATAAATTAACAAAATGTAATCGTTTACTAATATTATTCAAAATCAACGTATTGGCAAACGAAACATTTAGTTAAACAAATTTCAAATCGAAAGCAAAGAAATTTTTGTCTTAAACCGATTGACAAGCAAAAGCAAAAAGTTTAATTCCTTTTTAAGTAAGATAACAATGCTTCCGACACTATCAACTTCTAAAACACTTTTTCTATTTGTGGTTTGTCCCAGTAACTAAAATGTCTACGTTTTCAAAACTGAATTAATGTAATTTTCCTAATGAATGATGTTCGAACAAGTAAAAATCTGGAATAGAATATTTTTTGATGTTTTATTTTTATTGAGCGTTTGGAGAAAGTGTTAGCAATTTCAGATATGCACTCTATGCAAATCGTACATTTGATGATAGGGTATATTTTATTTATGTGTTCTATTTGGTGGTTTTAATTTTATACAAAAAGTTCCATTAAATTGTTTAGTTTCCAGGCACGTTTTATATTCCTGATAATTCTTAGATTTATGAAATCTTTATTATTATGTTTCCAGCTACTTTTATTAGTGTTACAACTGCGATGATTCCTTTTTAGGGATGTTTTCTTATTATGGGTTGGTAAAACGATTTAGGCAAATTGTTCCCAAAGATATTTCTGACTTTTTAGTTTGTGTGTAATGCGCAAATTGTATTTGTTTGGTTACCTTAGAAGCTTACAATTTCGAAATCGAATAGATATCATTTTCCTAATGAATAAGTGCATTTTTCGTTTTTACAGAGTACTTTTGTTCATACACTCGTTTTTGGAAATATTGTTTAGAGTTTCCCATGTACACACTTATACAAATTTCTTTATAACTGGTAAGATACTTTGTTACGCGCCAAACCCGCTTCAAAAAATTATTTTAATAAATAATTATTGTCGGGTTCTTTTTCTCAAATTAACTTAGGAATATTATACATTTTGTGCAATAGTAACACTACTGGTGCGAGTGCGTTATAAACAATATAGTGGAGTGTTCACCTGTTGTTTTCTACCCAAATCCTGATATCGTACTTTGTCTTGTTCCTGTGTATGTTGTACGAAAGCCAGCGCCACTGCAAAATATGAAATAGACAAAATGTTGAGCAAACCTATGCCGTCACCCTGAGATAAAATTATAACTATTGGTTAACCAGCTTGCTGATAAACATTAATTTAAGAGTAAGCAGTGAATTAATTAACTTACATTGTAATTTGAACAGTGAATTAGTTTATTTCATTTGTAAATTCTGGTAATATATCACGCCCTCTTACGAGCACGCGATTAACTATGGTACATTTTTTCTGTATATAAGTATGTATACAATAAAAAATCTTTAAATTATTTCTTCCGTCCCTTAAAATTTTTACCTTCCCTGTGTTCAACGAAATCTGGCGATAGACACGGATTTCCACCTAAAGATTTTCTTGAAGAAAGAATAAAATAAAATAAATAAAATTATCAACTAGCAAGTTAACTATGTCTTATTTGAAACCCACTAAAAGTAGTGACAAAATCTGAATAAACAGCGATATATGATGAATTTTAATAAAAAATTTCCTTTTAAAAAGAATGAAGTTTGAATGTACGAGTGGTTTGGACTATGGAATTGTACCTGCCAAATTGCAACAATTTTTGAATTTATACAACAACGTGTAAACCAAACTTCAACTGTCGATAGCACTCTTGGAATTTAGACTATTTTTCGTCCTATTGATGTGATGTGACGAAAAATGATCCCTCTTTATGATCATTCTTTATAGCAACAACTTCGACATGAAAATTGCCCAATCTTGGCGTCATTTTTGTGCTAAGTTAAACGCCTGCACACACAACACACACAACACACACACACACACACTCACACACAAACACACACACGCACACACACACACATATACACACATATTGCTGTGAAATTAGTGATTAATAATATTTCCAGGGCTATCAGTTTGGAAATATTTCATGAAACGCATCTCTGATTCAAGTTTGCATCATTGGAAATCAATTTAATATGTTAAGGAAATGAATGTCGTGATGTTTAGAGCTCAGTGATCCTTTCGGCGTCGTTGGCCGTATTTCACGAATCAAATTTTTAAAGCAAGTTTGCATTATTGACACCATTTTACTTTGTTAAAGAAACTTTATTTCATACAAAGCGCTTATGACTCATTTCCAATAATTTTGTATGCAATAAACAAGAATAAACAGTAGAGATAGTTGTACATAGTTTGTTTTAATGTTATTTCAAATTCAGTGTATTATATATTGTATTTAACATTGATATCTAAGGCAAAAGATAAAACATTCTGCTATTTTCAAGCAGAGTGTATTGCATGTCTGCAACAACCTTGATATTCCGTTACGTCTCCAATAAGGAAGAATATTTATAGGAGACTGTATTCAATATTAGTCTTTAAAGCTGTATTAGATTTCCTTATGGTGTGATAATTTTTAAAGTCACACATGCTGGGAAAAGTGTCAATGTAATAAATATTTAACAAATCCCACGTTGGCAATCATATAAATGGAGGCACAGAACATCATAAAGGCGATTTTATTCTGTGGATTACGACTGAAAACAAGCATCGCGCTGGTCTGAATGAAATTTTAATAAAGTTCGTAAAATTAAATCAATTTAAATAGTTGCAAAGGAAATTAGAAAGTCAACATTTTAATTCGAAGCTGTTAATTACACGTAAGGGTAAGGAATTTACTTTAACTCATATTTATACAAATTTTAAAGAGTTTATAACGTTCCTCTATTTTAAATTCTGGTATTGGTTCGAGTCGAGTTCTAGAGTATTTTGAGTTTTATTGAGTTTTATTACAGAACCTCGTAAGCGTGAAAAATAACCAACTATTTGTTTAATTCATTAATAAAGGATGGGAAACTTTTATGATCGCCATAAATTTAAACTGACGAACCATTAAAAATACGAACACGCAAAATTTCCGTTAATTGTTACATCACAAGAATGATTCATATTTCTAAAATGTAATCAAAATACGAGAAAGGATGACGTATTTAGAATTTTATTATACAAAGGCCAGAATTTAATGAGAGCGATTCAATCAAGATTTATCGTTGAAGATTTTTATTCAAGATTTGAATATAAGTACTTCGATATTACATCATTGATAGATAGTTAATGAATAGCTTTTTATGGAGTGCAACGACGATTAAATTATTGCTGCAATATAAATGATAAATTTTCTTGGTGCAAGGTCACCGCCTATTTTAATCGATTAAAAATATAAGTACTTTTAAACACTGATACTTCGACGTCTATAGTTTAAAAATTGAATCAGGAATTTTTCGATGCAGTCAATTCTAATGGAAACAATCTTTAGATAGTAATAGAAGTGAGAATACTCGCAAGAATTTAATAATCCAAACCTATAGAGACAATTCGTGTATTATTAAGTAGATTGAGTTAGTACAAGTTTTATTTTGCGTATAGAAAATTATTTGTGGATAGATAGTTTTATTTTAGCAATTTTGGGGTCAGAGTTCGAGGTGTTTCAACTCTTACAAAAATTTTTGCTCAAGTCGCTGAACCGGGGTAACACAGGAATATCGTAATTATTCATCAAAATTCTAAAAAATCTTCCGACTTAAATATGAAATGTTTTGGGGTTTTCTAATTATAAACAAGGATAATGTGAAGATTGTATTAATATGTAAATAGTGATAAAATGTTGATTCTTACTAAAATTAAGCTGTAAATTGCATTTTTAAGCGTTATTTATATGTGCGTGTAAATAGATTTCTTAGATATTGTCTGTAGAAGAAAGATGTTTTTGAATATATAGAGGATTGTTCATAAAATTTTATTAAGATTTCTTTGTTTCATTTCATTTTCTTCAAGTCCACAGCATATTTATTGCAGAGCTAGCAAAAGAAAACGCGCAAAATAAGGTAACAAACACATTATATCATTTTATCTTTTCAATTAATGTTCATTACATTTTTATTGGTCAAGGCGCCTGTACCCGAATATTCACAGGATACAAAATATAAAAGTAAATTATGGCTTTACGCGCTGCCGTTTACAAATAAAGCACGAGGAAGTATTAAACTACAAACTTCAAAGTAAATCATCAGAGCAGTAAGTAGAAACAGGCTGATCAATGAAAGAGCTGTAACAAAAGAATAGAATATATAAAGATCAGATAAATGAAGTGAATAGGAATATTTTGCTTAATACTGCATGTATTACTTCTAGAAACAGGATGTGAGAAGATTAATAAGCACGAAGTTCTGAGTAGTGTATAAATATAATTTAAATAAAGGAAGTACCATAGCCTGTAACGAAAGATTGCAAGAATAGAACAGAAGTAGCAAGGGCTTAAACATAGAGGAAATGAATAGATGAATAGAGAAGTTGAGGCACGCTCAGGTCTTGGTGTCGAAACGTTTCTTGAATTGTACCTTTCAACCTAGATATTAAAAATACGTTACTACGTAGGAGCATAACATTATCTTTATATAAACATACGCAAAAATTTTGCAAGACGTTAATCCTATTTAAAATTGCACCAAACGTAACACGAAGTTTTGAAGGATATCCGCATGTTAACGGCGTAAATAAAAAAAATGCAATTGTTATTCATCGCAATTAACGAATTTCATTTTAAGACACCACACCTTGCCATACCATAATTTGCAAACACAATTATTTTACTGCTTCCACAAAAATGAATTCAAAAAGTTGAAGATATTTTTTATTTTAAATTAAAATTGCAGTAAACCCGTAATTATCTATCAAACATGATTATTTTGTAAACTTCACAGTGTGGGAATAACTTACCTTCGATCTATTCAAAGAACTGCACGACTGTACCATATATGGGTTCTTTATCCACTAATTTTATGGATAATTAGTGTGTGGGTAGTGATTTCTCTTGTGTTTTAGCTTCGTTAAACTGATTTTATGTTTACAAATCGTATGTACTTATATGGAATACACTTTAGGTTGTTACACAAAGAAGTTAAATTTGAAATTACAGTTATCAGCCAAACAAATACTGCGTGGGTTAAATATGAGCCTTAGAAATTATGAAGCAAGACAAGATAATGGTTCCCCATCAAATAAAAGTATTACAATAATTCTTCTACAGTTGGAAATACAGTTGTTTGTGTAAGTAGCGAGACCCTCTCCAATAACTACTGAGATGAAGAGTCTTAGCGGTTAGAATTAACGTCGACAAGCAACCTTAGAGAATGTTGCTGTTTAAAATTCTTTAGCAGCATATGTAATTGTTATTTGCATCCAAATATTGAACAAATAATAGAAATCTGTGTATATTTAGAACAACTCTTCTAGCTGTGGCCTGTGAGCATTTTAAATGTTAAAAGAAATTTAAAATTAAGGTCTACAATGGTAGACCTTAATAGGTAACGTATATTTTTCTTTAGTATATTTTGCGATGAGCAAGGGGTGGATTTTTAGTAACCTAAATCGACTAAAACCTTACCAAGGCGCCTCTGGTATTTATCGTTAGAACTGCCAATTGGGCCATATACGTAACCTAACTTTCAATTTTTGGCATGATTTAGATTTATATACCTTTCCAAACGTGGTCACCGGTCCAGGCGGCGTGCAATTGGTTAGCGCGCCGGCGATCAAAACCGAAGGTTACAGGTTCGAATCCTGTCCGAGACCTCATATTTTCCATCTTTCAATTACTTGACGAAATGATCATTTAGGCCTTGCATAAAAGTTTAAATTATTATTTCATCTTATTAATTAATTATTTAAGCGTGAACTCATTTTCGTGAAATGCATATTGCAATGCGGATAGCATCCTTGTAGAAAAACAGTCTGAACGGATAGGAATTAGGACACTAAGTTGAAATCGACGAGCAATTCGGGCAATAATAGATTGACCTTGCGCGATAGGTGTGCTCACAAATATATAATGAACTCGCGAAGTAATCTTGAATTCGTAAAATTTCCAAGATAACAATAGCTTTTTCCCTATAGTAGAGGACAAAGAATACTACTATAGTAAGCCTGCTTATCGTAAAAGGCGCAGTAAGGGGCAGCAGCCTTGCTGGCTAAAAGATATTGAAAGAGAGTCGGTTGGTCTCGAGCGATCCGCAATAATTTACAAGGTTGTTGGGGGTTGGCCGTGGCTCATAGTGATTCAAATGCTGTTGACACACTTCTATACGATTTCGTTTTTAATTTTCGTTGAGAAGATGAGGTACCCGCCTTGCGGACACTTTACGAAACCCGAAGTCGTCAGTAATGATCGTCTGAGCACTGCCATAGCTGATTCCCACCTCAGAAGCAATTTCAATTACTGCTAATCGTCGGTCGTCCTATATAAGTAGGCGAACAGTACGGAGATTCTCCTCTATCACGCTGGTTCTTGGTCGACGTTGGTGTCAATTCTTGACTACTTCTCGCCATTCTAAAAATTGTTTATGCAAGAATACATTTGTCTTTTTAAGTGTATTATCCCCGTACTGTGTCTGAAGTCTTCTCAAAGCTTCTGATGGTTTTACGCGATTCATTTTCTAAAAAGGTTTGGTGCTTGTTTTTATTTTCTATTATACTGTTACGTGCCGAAATCGGCCGTAAACATTCCGAATTTTAGTTTCAATTTGTAAGGATTTCGCGCCAATAAATTTGAAAAGACGTGTGTGTATTTCCGTCACTCGCGTTTGCGCGAGATTGCGCCGACGCGGTGTGCCAAGAAGGGTGGTGGTCATTTTCCGGGAGACGTGTCTGGACTGGTGATCGAGACGCGAAAGAATGTAGTTATCTTTGTGTCTTATCGTGTCTTCTTTTTTTGATATGTAGGTTTCCTGTTATACCAAATTACCGTACCTCTACCTGTCTTCCTTACCGTATCTCTACACCAGAAAAAAGAAGACAAATTTGAATTTGGACTCGACCGGCCCAACGAATACCCACGCCCGAAAGATCAACGGAGCCCCGCTGTAGCCATCACGGAGTAGTGCTGTGAGAATCCCTACAGTTTACGTAAGTACCGTTTTCGTTTTCTTTTTTATGTGATGGAGTAATTTTATATAATTGTGTGACGTAATATTTTATTTGTGCGTCATATCGCAATTATTTAACATAGCTACCAACTGACTGTAGTGGCTCGCGTACCCTACCGACGGGGCTATAATAATACATAGCAAATCTAAACACAAAATAAACAAAAAGTCAATTTTTTCAAATAGCACATGTCATATTGGATTTTGTTATTGAATTGTGTTTTTTGAAAAGCCTTCTAATGATGCAAAATTTTGTATGGGTTACACGAGAAAAATTTTTAAAAATTGTTACGCCTCATTTTGGTCCACAACGACTTTATTTTTATAATTAATCTAATGGGATTTCTAATTTTCAATTTAAAGTATATTAGACACAGCTGTGTAAAATAATTCTCGGGGTGTCTTAGAATTAGTTTTTATTACGTATTTTGCGGCGTAGACGTTTTCCCACACTTCATAATAAATATACGTCATTGTTTCAACCAATGAGAACGAGATACGTACAAGGAGTGGTGGACAGTTAAAAAAAGGCAGCGGCGGCCGTAATGTCATTCTACACGCATCTATTGTACCCGAAAGACTTATACAGTAGTGCTTTGTAAAGCAGTGAAGTTTACTTTTATCGATTCTTTATCTCTATCCCTACTATACCGTTTGTTCTTGTGTTGTAGTTAAATAAACAACAAACTTCACTGCTAATCTAATCTAGACAGGCCATTAAAACCTCACACCTTGTAAAACCAAGAAAAAAGAACAACATTATTGGTATTTCGGCGCGGCAAATGCCATAATCAAAGATTCATTAATTAGCTTTACTGTAATTTAATTATTTAAGATCAAACGTAAGCTTAATCCTAGTATACTTAACGTATGCTCGTTTTGTAAATGATTTAAATAATACCGTTGGTGAAATTTGTGCAATATCCTTATGCTCTCTGTACGGGCACGCAATAAACTATAGTACCTTTTACCTGTTTAATTGACAAGTAACAAAATTGCGAAAACATATTTCTTCTATGCGTTTTCAGAAGACTAAGGAGGCTACTCACCAAAGTTTTCATATCCAGTCAATATTAAATTGTCTTGCAAATTTGTCGTTTAATTTGTTATTAATCCAACAAATTTAACACGTCAAGAATTAACTAACATGATGAACTGCATCGGTGAAGCTAATTTAAACTATTTGCAAGTCGAATTAGTAATCAAAAGTATGACAACTTAAGAACGCCACGAACTGCGAAGCAGATTTAAAGTTACGAGCAACGTTGCATTCTCCAAGCGTGAAATGATAGCAAAACAAATTGGTAATGAATCAGAATCCGAGGTGTTGCTGATGCTAGAAAAAACCCGATCCTAAACTCCAGAGAAATTGCTCTAGAAACTGATATTTCAAAAAGCAGTGTAAACAATGTAATACTAAAACATCGAGATTCCACCCTTATCACATCGAACTTTGTTAAGAATTAGGCTAAGTTCTCGTGGCATCCGTCATTCGATATCCGATATACGAATCGGATATAAAAACTTATCGTTTACATGTATCCGAATAGTGTTTTGCTTTTCCTGTTAATTGCTAAACGTTGCTTTTAATGGCGAGATTTCATACCCAAAATATTCATAGTAAAATGTTTTAATTCAACAATTTGTGAATATATAAATATATAGTCTTTAAGAGCGACCTTTTGATAACCTCAGTTACTAATGATAATTAAAGTGAACAGTTCTTAGAAAAATGTTGACCTTATGTATTGATTTGATGATGATTTATTTCATTAGAAGGATGGCAAAACCACGCGCACTTACGCCTCAAGATGGGCCCATTGTGCTATCTTCTTATACCTGGTCCTCAATCACTCAGCCATCCGAGCTTACAGACGAACCTGAGAATATCGGTTCAGGGCGTGTTACTAATTCTGGTGGTGTCTGGCCAGAAGTCACCTAACAGAATGTGCTCTACCGTCTCCTCATCCCATTGACAACTGCGACAGGTTGGGATCTCTGATAAACCCAATCTTTGCATGTGCTATTTTACCTTGCAGTACCCGTCAAAACACCTACTAAAAGCCGTAGTTTTTGCCTCGGCAAGCCTATGCAAAGTTTCCCATTTTTTGTCGAAGACTTAATGAACATTTTTGCCTATCGGCAGTATGTTTCCTTTGCCCACCTCTCGCAATGGCGATGGTAGGTTCTCTGCCTTATCATGGTAAATACCACAGATGACGAAAGAGAGACCGATGGCTCAGGTCCGACAAAACTCTGAGTCGCCAAAACGTCAGTCTGCTCATTAGCGTATTTACCTGAATGACCCTTGATCCGGTCCAGTTCGAGGATATTAGAGTAAGAAGCCCGTTCAAGAGTCAGATGGTACTGAGGTACACCTCTGAAAAGATCTTCTGGCTATTTAGGGCCATTAAAGCTGCTCTGCTATCGGTGGATATGCGTATAGTTTTATCTTGAATACCTCGTTCCAAAATAAAACTGGCACCTTGCGTGACCGCAGTGACTTCTGCTTGGAAAACAGTTGCCTGCGTTCCCAACGCTATGCTTTCGTGAAAGTGTAGGTCATCCGAGAAGATACCTGCCCCTGTACCTTCATTCGTTTTTGAACCATCTGTGTATAGGAATGTATCTGCTGGAATCACGTCTTCAGGGTTCACACAGACCCTGTACTGCTTCCTGAATATTAGTTTGGGTATAATTGAGTCGACCATGACATCCAAGAGTGGCATTGTTAGCAACGCCTCGTTAAAGATATCCTGGTGTCTCCCACCTTCTCACTTATTCCACAATCCCTTAACTTTTAGTCTTAGTGTCGCTCTTAGAGCCACCTCTTCCACACGCAGGCCTAGCGGAGTGAGACTCAAGATGGCTTCTACGGCCGCAGTTGGTGTGGATTTCATTGCGCCCGTGATACTAAGAGAGGCTAGTCTTTATATGCGCGTAAGTTCTTTAGCTGCGTTAACTTGTCTGGTTCGGGGCCACCAAACAACAGCTACATAGCATAGCATAGGTTGTAATACCGCAGTGTATAGCCATAGGACAGCCTATGGCACGTCTGCATTGCCAGAACACTGCGCTAGCTTTCGTAACTTTTACTTGTAAGTGTTTAGCCCGTTTCAGTTTCTTATCAAGTATTATACCCAAATACTTGACTTCCTCTGAGAGGGTTAGGGATGTTTGAAAAAGTGATAGTAATCTGGTTACCATTAATTTTCTTCTGCTGGTAAACAAGACTAGCGAGGTCTTGTTTTGATTTATAGTCAAGGAGTTTTCCACGCACCATTGTTCAATTAGCTTTAATGCTGTTTGCATGAGGTTGCACAGCACTTGCTCATATTTGCCAACTACTACAGTAGCCAGGTCATCAGCATACCCCACCGTATAGAAGCCGACCCCATTAAGATGATGTAGAAGGTTGTCAACTACTAGGTTCCATAGTAGTGGTGACAATACGCCACCCTGAAGACCCCTTAGCTACCGTCTTGCATAAGGAAATGGTTCCCACACAGACACGTATTTCACGACAGCGTAAGTACTGTTGGATTAACTGCCTGAGAGTGTTGTCCACTTCGTGTTCTCTCATAACTTTATCAATACTTTCAACGTTGCTTTCACTAAACGCGCCTTCAATATCTATAAATACGCCTAAAGCTGACATATTGTTCTTGAGAGATTTCTCGATCCGCCCTACTACAGCGTGGTATACGATATACGAATCGGATCATATTTGTCGGATATAAAAACTTATTGTTCACGTGTATCCGAATAGTGTTTTGCTTTTTCTGTTAATTGCTAAACGTTGCTTTTAATGGCGAGATTTCATACCCAAAATATTCATAATAAAATGTTTTAATTCAACAATTTGTGAATATATAAATATATATTCTTTAAAAGCGACCTTTTGATAACCTCAGTTACTAATGATAATTAAAGTGAACAGTTCTTAACAAATTTTGACCGTATGTATTATCTGCGAAACTAATTCTAACTGATCAGATTATGCTGCTGGAAGTACTGTAGATTAAAAAAAGAAAAATAGATAAGTTATGATCACCCATAATTTCATCCGATAGTCGGAAAAAGTTAAAAGTATTTTAACTCCATTCGACGTCGGATGAAAGTTGAGTACAAGTTTCCGCGTTTTACGAATTAAATATTCAAAACATTTGGGCCAATAGCAGCGCTTTTGGATTGTCGGATTGAAACGAATTTTTCTGGGCCCTAACCGTTGCCGGTGCCATTGAAACCTATTTTCTATATGTGCGGCGTCAGTGTTACAAATTTTCTAAATGGGCGCCAGTGAAACGTATATAGTTTTTTGAGGCACCTGCCCTACGTTTATAGAAAGCCAGTGAAACGAATTTTTCTTATATATAACTGGCCTCACGTTATGAGCAAGTGTAACGAAGTCTTCCGACATAACTAGGGGTCTATTCCTTGGGTAGAGCTATGAGAAATGGGGGGGGTAAGTCGAATTTTGATTGTATGTTGAACTTAATCCAAAACAAATAGGCGCCACCAAGTCCTGACTTATTTATGATAATTGCGTAGTATATTTCTAGGGGCGGACGTGGAAACCCAAAGAAAAAAAATCGCCTTCGATGACAGAAACCCGTCTTAACTGAATAAGACGCTGCTCCTGTAAGAAATAGTAATAATTAGCTTAATAGAAGGGTGGAACACTATTTGTGTACCACAAACATACCTAAAGAAATATTAAAAAAAAGATATCTCTTATATAAGTTGACACCAAAATTCCACTCTTAAGAATATTAGTTTCTTGTAGTTAGTTTTGACCATATCTGATCAAAATAAAAAAGCTTTAATCTTGAACTAATAATTTACTCAAAAGATTCTCTTTTAAAACAAAATTCAATGCTACAAAGTTTCATAAATAATTAAATGAGTTCAAGGATTTTAAACTAAATTTCATCAAAATAGTTACTAAGCAAACATTTTAAAACTTAGTGTAAACTTATTACAAAGAAAAGCCGACCCGGGCAGATCTGTTCGAGAGGGTTACAAATTAAAACATAGTAAATCAAGTTTCCTTATCTAAATTAATTGTGTTAGTTTCAGTTTCTAATAAAGAAAGATCATAAAAATATTCTTATAAACTCAACTTAAGCAAACATTGTTCAAAGCATATGTTATTGGAACACAGGTGTCAGCAGTAAACTGCAGGCCAACAAGTGACGTAACAAAACATCTGTCGCTGTTACCAACAGGACAAAATGAACCACGTGAATGGTATCTTAAAACTTTACAAGTTGTGCATTAAAAGTTTTAACACTGAAAAATTCAGCTCAACTAATAATCGAAATTTTATAACATTCGTGCTTTTATACACTAAACAAAAATAGCGTGTTTCTAATTTGAAACACAATCAAATTTCTTAAAGTTATCTACGAACCAGAACTGCATTATTTGGCTGTGAAGAGGTGTTGTAAAATCAAACGTAATCACCATACTTCCATCAGCTGTGCATTTTGTTGAACTCCGTAGCCTTATCAAATAACATCCTTACGTTTTGTAGTAATATGTTCTTCTATTAATTATTCAAATTCTCCATTATCAAAGCCGCTTCCTACGGACTGCAATACAAAGTGGTTTTACATCTGTTGTTGGAATAGTTGTTTCTACAGTTGATTTTATGGTGGTTAATTACGCGCTAAATAAAATACCTCAATTAAACAAATTAAATAACATTCGTAGGATACCAACCGCTATTTAAAGATGGATCTCGACTGCCTAAAATGTAACCGCAAATTGGCGGCCTGCTTCCAATCGTACATCTTAATTTTTCAAGCTTACAGGACCGACTGGTTATCACCTCGCACGAGCGACGGCGTGTTCCCGGCGGAGGCCTTCAACCATAACGCGCCTGCGAACAGTTATCGAAGGTACAGACACCTGACTATCTATAGAAAACTATCTATAGATACAACTTTAACGTATTACTAAACTTGTTGCATGTATTTTACTAATAATTTGAATAAAAGCGTTTTATAACTTTACACTTTTATGGATGGATTTAATAACCAAGAAATAAAATTGTTACAGGATGTCATGAGAACTGGGCCTTATACGGATATGATTTTAAAAATCGCGTACAACTTTTAAATCGAATGAGTGTTGTGGTTAATGAAAATTATATTTCGAATATTTTGTTTAGTAACGAAGCATCAACGGATTAGCCAATAGGCAGAATATACAACCGACAATCCTCGGTTATGAACTGTCGATCATCAAAATTGATGGTCCCTTTGTTTAGGGAAATATTACTAGTAACCATGATGTTGGTCCCTTCTTTTTCTATGATATTTTACATGGGGAACGGTATCTGAGATTTCTTCAAGAAGATCTTCCCATTTTGCAGGAAAATGTCAATTTGAATACAAGAAAGAAGATGTGGATATACACAATGGTACCTCCGTATATAACCATAGAATTGTACGTCGATTTCTTGATGAAAACTATCCTCATCGGTGGGTTGGTAGAGATGGCGCTATTGCTTCGCCAGCACGTTCTCCTAAATTAACCCAGATGGATATTTTTATGGGGTTTTGTTAAGGAAAAAGTTTATGTAATTTGTCCAACAGCTCCTGCTGATATGAAGGATAGAATAAACGCAGCATTTCGTTCAATTGACGAAGCAATTACCCAGGTATAAATTTTTTTCATACGAAGACTAGCAATCTGCATCGAACAAAATGGTTATATTTTTGAATTTGCTCCATTTCGTTGAATTATAATGTAGTTTTTCGCCATTTAGTTATTGTTAAAACTTGTTTTCCTGCCAATGATAAATAAAAGTTTGTTATTTGTTGTTGTTATTTGATGATAGTCGCCTACTTAGTTTTCTCTATTCTGAAAACCGCATAGAAGTAACGTGTTTTTGAAATTTTTTAGAATCTTTGTCAGGTAGGTCATACCAAATTTTATATCCTTGGAAAGCTCTTAAAAAATACTATTCAATGGCAAAAATCCAACATGGCAGATGCCGTTTGAAAAAATAGGTGATTAATAACCCTTAGAAATAAAATCACAAGACGGCAAGCACCCAGTATAACTCCTTTTACGTTGACGAACAATGTTACAACTTCTGTTTTTTTTGTAGCTTTTGATGTCGTAGATATCTATAATGACTTCACACCGTAACAGTTGATCACGATAATAATTCAAGTTGGTGTTTATTTTCTTTTTAATGCTATATTTGTTAACCAAGTTTTTTTGAATTTTATTTCTACCACCCATTACTTCAACTAGTGAAGTCAATTTGGAAACTGGTAAAAACAATAAAAGAAAGGAATAAAAAGCCTATTGTAAGGTTTTAATGATATGTTACAACAGCTGTCCTGCCTTTTCCCGAAATAAACTAGCAGGAAGTCGCATACCAATCTTGCATTTACAAATAAAAAAGATAGCGTGGGCTGGTAAATGGAATTATTGATTCAACTTAAAAAAAAGATAACGATGAATGTAAAGTTTCGCCCCATTGATAGTCTACGTGTGAATGGCCAATTTATTTTTCATATGCGAGAAAATTATGTTGTACATCGTATCTTACTAGCGCTCATAATATTTGAAATAGGCAAAAATGTTTCTTTTTAGCACACTGTGCTCCTTATGGATAGAAATTAAAACATTTCAAATCCTTGTAATTTACCTACTGGCTTAACTATTTGCTACTACTTAATTAGTTGGTAATCCTAATTTATACGAGGGAAGATTAAAAAAATCTCAAAGGTGTTATAAGTACAAATCGGTTAAAAATAAACAGTTGAATAGCTTTAATTTTGATCGTTAAGTACAGTGTAATTGAAACTTCAACTTCACGTCGGAAGCTTTTGAAATACTCACGAAAAAAAATTAAGACTAAAAAACTGAACTTTTTGTATTACAGCTTGAATATTAAAATAATGATACTTCAATTCACTACAGATGCAAGGATACTGCAACTGGTGGTGGTTCCCAACACAAACATCTAGTAAACATTTATTAAAAACACGTGCTCATACATGTTGCATAAACAACGATACGTTTTAACAACTTCTGTAGTTTGAGAAATGAATAAAAGCTCTTTTACCTCCCAGTAAACACAAAGAAAAAATTCATGGTTGTTTAAAGAAAGTTTCTAGAATCTTTCACCTTTTTTTTAGCTTGTTAGAAACTGGGAGACTGGTTTAGCTCTGAGGGTGATAATGGAGAAAACAATAGAGAAGGGGGAAAGCGTATATATAGGGTTTGTAGATCTGGAAAAAGCATTCGACAATCTAAAATGGAAAAAAATGTTCGAAATACTCAAAAAGATACGAATGAGTTATAGGAATAGACGAATAGTACATAGCTTATACAAAGAACAAACAGCAGTAATAGAATTAGAGCAAGAAAATAGAGAAGTAAATACTAGGAAAGAGGTGAGACAGGGATTTGCCTTATCCCCATTAATTTTTAACTTGTACATAGAAGAGGCAGTGAATACTGTCAAATGCAGGAAGACATTTGGAATTAATATGCAGGGACAAAAGATTGATATGCTTAGATTTTCAGATGATATAGCGCTATTAGCATCTAGCAAGAAAGAGTTAGAAACTGCTCTTGATCAAACGGAGACAGTTCTAACGGAGGGATATGGTATGAAAATTAACAAAAATAAAACTAAAGTTCTAGTATGCAAAAGAGGGGATAATAAATCAAAAACAAGAATACAAATAGGTAACGAGAACTTACAAGAGGTTAAAGATTTCTGCTACCTAGGAAGTTAAATAACGCAAGATGGGAAAAGCACAAAAGATATAAAACAAAGTTTAGCACAAGGTCGTGCTACATTTAACAAGAAAAAGCAACTACTGTGTTCAAAGACCACAAACATAGAAACAAGGCAAAGATTGCTTAAAACATATGTGGGGAAGCACAGTACTGTATGCCTGTGAAGCCTGGACAGTAGGAGAAGCAGACAAGAAAAAGATAGAAGCCTTTGAAATGTGGTGGTACTGACGTATGATGAAGATACTATAGACAGACAAAGTTAAGAACGAAGAGATACTAGAAATGGGAAGGGAAGAAAGAACTATGTGGAAAAGAGTAAAAAATAGGAGAGATAAGATGATAGGCCACATACTAGGGCATGGGGGAATAGTGCAGATTATATTAGAAGCAGATATAGGAAAAAAGAGAAGTAGAGGTAGATCTAGGTTAGACTACTGCACACAGATAGTGAAAGATGTAAGCTGTGAGAATTTCAGGGAAATGTGTGGGCTAGCTCAGAATAGAAATCAATGGAGGTATGCTTCCAACCAGTCGCAAGATGGAAAAACTAATGACAAAAACAATAACTGTACTTAAACATGGTGATTATTATAAACAACTACAGATATTGATTTTGCAATACTCCCAACTAATGTTAATTGTGCGAAAGGATTTATTTGAAAACTATTAATACGGCAAATGTCTAAGTGTTGGGGAAACCTTGACAGCCACAGGCTGCTTAACCCCCTTCACATACCACTAAATCTCGGTGAAATAGGGCATATAATTAGAAAACAATAGAAGGAAATCGAGCTGTATATCGGCTGTTGTGAGAATTGCAGGGAACGGTGTAGGCTAGCTCAGAACATAAATAAGCTGAGGTACAAGTCCAACCAGTTTCAAGATGTAAAACCCAATGACGAAAAAATAAGTGCTCTTAAATCTGATGATTATTGTAAACAACTACAGGTGTTGGTTGTGAAATATTTTCAACTAATGTTGATTGTGCGAAGGGATAAATTGGAAAAACTATTAATTCGACAAAGGTTCAAATGCTGGGGGAACTTGGCAGCCATAGGCTGTTTATCCCCCTTTGTATACCACTGAATATCGGGGAAATAGGGTATATAACTGTAAAACAATAGAAGGTGACCGAACTGCATCAAACAAGAAAGAACAGCAGCTATGTTCAAAGACAACGACCATAGATACAAGAAGAAAACTGTTCAAAGCATACTGTGGAGCACAACACAGTACATCTATGAAATAGGGGCAGTAGGAAAAACAGACAGAAAGAGATAGAAGCCTTCTGGAATGTTGTGCTTTAGATGTATGAAGATGGTAGCATGGACAAACAAAGTTAATAACAAACAGGTTGTACAAATAGTAGAGGAATAAAGATATCTGTGGAAAATGAAAAATAGGAGAAATAGAAGGACAGGATACGTTCTAGGGCATTTCTGGGGAATAGTACGGGATAAACTACAAGCAGAGATAGGAAAAGAGAGCTAGAGATAGACCGAGATCAGATTTTAGCACACAGATAGTGATAGATGCAGACTGTGCAAATTTTAGGGAAATGTGTAGGTTGTTTCAGACTAGGAAACAATGAGGGTACGCGTCCAACCAGTTCTAGGACTGAAGACCTAATGATGATGGTGATGATGTTAGAAACTGGAATCCTTATCAGAAACGATGTATTAATCTTCCGATCGACGGTCTGGATATACGAGAAATCGTAAAATCTCTTTTTCGCGATAACTTACAAATTAATTTTTTTTAATTTCTGGCTCTTCAGTTATCTTCCTATCTTTTTAGTAGAGACAGGTTTACTTGTATTTTCTGAAATTTCAATAATTATCGTTTGGTTAAGATTAGGCTATTTGGTCTGTTCGGCTGGTCGGTTCGTGTAACCTATTTGTGGCAAACTAAGTTTTATAAAATTCAATAGTAGGAGTCCTTAACTACGTTTCTTTTATTTATAAACCGTTGTCTGTCTTGAAAATGGTTATTTTGGTTAGCGGCAGTTCCTATTATTGTAATTAGAAGAAGTCACCGTATTTCAATAGTGATTATTTTTCTACAAAATTTGTAGAACTAAGGAATTACTAGTGGTATAGGAACTCCCTTTTTATTTATTTCGTGGCCTATATTACTGAAAGGAACCCCCTTCTTTGTAAAATTGTGCGATTATATAAGAGAAGAATCCGTTGTAAGTTTATTTCTAAACGAACAGTGAAGAATTTACCTTCCTACTTGATTTTTATTCGTAAAATGGGTTATTACGAACGTGAAGTTAGAGCCCCAGAGGCCCTATATACGAAGAAGTCCTAACTCCAGATGTTAGTGAAGCATCTGAATGCTGATATAAAATATAATTAATGAGCACGAAACTGATACCGAACAAGAGCATATGATGGCGTGTCTTCGGATGTAAATACTTCTTCTCCATCTCAGTATTTTTATACGCAAAGTAGAACAAGTGCAAGAAAGAAGTTCCACCAAAAACCGTTCAAAGGTGGCAACAAATTTCGTTAATTATCTATCTGGAGTTTTGCATAAACTGTGAAATGCTAGTACGTCAATTCAGTAGTGAATACTTTTGTTTGAAGAAATTCTGAATATACAGGGTGATTCACGAGATTTTCCCCCGGCTTATGGAGGTGATCCCTGATATTATTTTGAACAAAAAATCTTAATAAAATAATGGAATGGCATTCATAATTAAATAGCTACTGCAATTTGAAAAAGCAAAACAAAACTTTTTATTTAAGGATTTCACTAACAAAAATGGACGAAAACAAACAATTGTTTCATTTTGAAACATTCTTTTGCAAAGATTGATTCGCACGGGAGTTAATCGCACGCGTAGCATTTCGTAACTTCACATGCTCGTTCGTTATTGACGTCGCGGCATCGAGAATTCGTTGAATCAACTTTTCTCGTGTTTGCACCCTAACTTGGTACACACTTTCATCCATCCCTAGATGTAGTAATCGAGGGGCATTAAATTTGATGATCTGGCAGGCCAGTTGATAGGCCCCCCGCGACCTATCCATCGATGTGGAAATTGCTGATTCATATGAACTGTTACCATGGGGTGGAAGTGTGCAGGCGCCCCGTCATGTTGGACGTACATTTGGCGTCTTGTGTTCAGAAGAAAATCTTTGAGAAGCTGCGGTAACGCTTCTTGTAAAAAGTTAACGTACATCGCACCATTTAAATTTTCCGGGAGAATGAACGGCCTCAGTAATTGGTCACACACCACACCACACCAGACGTTGACACTGAATCTGTGTTGAAAATTATTTTCTACCGTGGCATGGGGATTTTCGTCTGCCCAGACATGCATGTTATGCACGTTGTTGATTCCATCTCTTGTAAAGTGCGCCTCATCACTGAACATTATTAAGTGATAGAGCTGCTAATTTTCATTTAACCAGTTACAAAGCTGCAACCGGTTGGCAAGATCATGTGGTTCTAAATGGTGCACTTTTTGCACATGAAAAGGATACAGTCCGTTCTCATGAAGAATTCTCCATACCTTCGACTGTGAAATGTTGAATCGGGTAGCTAGGCTTCTTATACTTGTATCTGGACTGCGCTCTACTGAATTAAGAATGTTTTCCTTTTCTTGCACGTCACAACTTCTTTCGGAGTGAATACGAACACTGGGAAGAGTACCAGTTTGTAGCAATGTTCGATATGTTTCACTAAATCTTTTGGAACTCGGGATCCTACAATTAGGATACCGACGGCGATATTCAGCAACAGCAACTTTCGCATTGCCATCACAAAAGCCCAGAATGAACACCATCTCTCCATACTCTTGAGATGAAAAGTTGTATGGCATTCCAATGTATACAGGAGACAGTAAGAGTAAACAGTGACTGCAGTATCAACAACGTGCCTGTTGTTATGGGAACGTACCACTCACTCGTTTCACTTGTCTACTACTAAACTACTTGATCGTGTATCCTGAGCAAACACTAGCGCTCGATACACCATGGCATGTTTCTAAAATCTTATGTATCTCGTTAATTATGAATGTCATCCCATTATTTTATGTACATTTTATGTTCAAATAATACCAGTAATCACCTCCATAAGCCGAGTGTAAACATCGTGATTCAACGCATTCTCGATGCCGTGACGTCAATAAGGAACGAGCATGTGAAGTTACTAAATGCTACGCGCGCGGTTCACTCCCGTGCGAATTTTGCCTTAAAATGCAGGGAGGAAATTTTGAGCACTTGCTTTAAATCCATTTAAATCCACTTACATGCAAGAGAATGTTATAAAATGAAACAATTGTTTGTTTTCTTCCATTTTTGTTAGTGAAATCCTTAAATAAAAAGTTTTGTTTTGCTTTTTCAAATTGCTGTAACTCTTTAATTATGAATGTCATCCCATTATTTTATTTACATTTTTTGTTCAAAATAATATCAGAAATCACCTCCATAAGCCAGGGGAAAACTTCGTAAATCACACTGTAGTTACAATAAAAAGTAATTTATAAATACAGAAAATTTCAAGAAAATACGCCAGAGAGCATTTGAGTCTACATAAAGAACAATTAGTTCTACGTAAAAGAACAATTGGATCTACGTAGAAAAGCTAAAAAGATAATCTTACTAGTATTAATATGCGCGTAAGAATTTACCGATTTACCCAGGATATCAACTTCTCGTAAAAGACGTGCATCGCTCTTGGAGTAATAGAATTAAATTCGTAGAAAGCACATGCTAGGACGACGAAAGGCGGGATTAAAGTAAAAGTCCGTTTAGGAAAAGATATTATAATCGATTTAAATATTAGAGCAACACTTCTAAAGTTGTTGTAATGCATAAATAGATAACTAAATCGCAAATTCGACCACAATTGTCTTTGTTGATCACATTTGTAGAAAATTTATGCTACAGAAAGTAAATTGGTTCGAGAAACGGGTTTAGTTGAGGTAGGATTAGTAAAAGTAACTACAGAAGTGGTAAACGGAGACGCATAAGGCGTGTACGCTAAAGAATGTTCCTCCAAATTAGGGTAGTAGTACAAGGCGGTGGTCTGAAAGTGTCTACAGAATACTTGCTAAATTCAAATCTTTTCCCCAGAGATAGTAATTGTTCAATAGAATTTCTATTAGTGTTAACAAGGATTGATAATACGGGGCTAAATTACGTCGCACAATCTCCAATTGTTGTGGTTCCTATTAGGGAACGGACAATCGTAAGAATAAATCTTGCATTGTCGCTACATACAAGCCAATGGTTTCCGTAGGGCCCATAGTTTGGGCATCCATTTTAGCTATTAGACGTTTATTGTAATAAACAGGTAGAAATTTGGCCTTTAGTAGATCGACAACGTTGTTCCAACATGTAAAAGAACTTTGATGCGCTTGAAAGATTAGTAAAGCCTCTCCCGTAAGTAATTCAGAAGTAAAAAGAAAAAGTTGTTATGTAGAAATATTACGAGAAACGCCAAGTTCATTTATACGTATCAAAAATTCAGGTAGAGATCCTTCACCAGAGTATAAGATATTTAATTTAGTAACAGGTTACCATTTAGTAGAAGCTATAGAATTGGTAACAACAGAAGTATCCATTTCTGGTTCGGAATCCGAAGAAAGATAAGGGACTTCCTCAGTATATGTAGAGGATTCATTAAATGTTTGTGGGCTAGAAGCAGACTGCTGAAAAAAGTCAGAAAAGGTGACACGCTTAACTTTTTTTAACAGTCGTTTCGACATTGCAAATATTTGTAGAGTAAAGAGGAATTTATTTTGTACCAGGACTTCCTCATCGGATTTAGACGCCATCAATTCACTGCGTTGCTGAGAATGTACCCATAAGGACCGTAAACGTGCAAACTTACTATCAGTGACATCCCAACGAATTCGTCAGAGAATGATCAAAATTCCGTAAGTGCGAGTTGAATAGCCTCACAATCGTCTTTGAAAGCGATGGTATCAGTAACTTTAGTGAACGATTGGTTCGCTTCTGTTTTAATAGCGTTTCGGGTGACTTTACGCAACCCCTCTAGTTTAATATCAGGGTAGAACCCACGAGACGATAGTTCGTACTGCAGCTCCGATTTTAGCAGTCGGTTGACATCTAATGCCCATGTAACCATCGGAACAAAGAAACAAAAAAAAATAAATAAAGAAAATTAACCCACTAAGAACAGTACAATAAATTGTAATATACCTATATTATACCAAGAAAAACCAAAACGATTACCTTTAGTAAGGACGTTTATAGCTGTAATTTTGAGCGTTGCTTCCTGTCTATAACCGACATAAAAAAACTTGACAATGTCAGATATGATTGACAAAAATGCTAAACGTAATTGAAAGTTAGGTTTATGTATAGTTGTGTACACGATTTAGATGCGTAAATTTCCCAATTGTCATCATCGGTCTCGGTGGCGTAATTGGTAAACGCATGGTCCTACAAAGACTAAGATACCGGCTCAAGTCCTGTCCAAGACTTTATATTTTCATTCTTTCAATTACTAGCTCGAATTGAAATGATCATTTGGGCTTTGCAAAAATGTCTAAGTTATTATTTCATCTTATTAACTATATGGGATCACGAAAGGTCATTCAAACCCAAATTCTTTAAATTAATCCCACTAAAATATAATAGAATCCGGAAATAAAGAAATTTCCGTAAATTCATGGTTATGCCCTGTATAATACAAGCGTACTTTTATTCATTGATGTACAAGCGAAAAATGCAATTGCCCGTGTATAAATAATCACCCTACCCTGTATGATATAAGCGTATTGTAAATAAATAGCATTCAATGCAAACGCAAATCGATCATTTTAAGATAAATACAAAGCCATTTATTTTCACTTATTAATTATCAGTACATTTTTGATAAAAATGCTTTTCATTCGCTGTAAATAGCATAGAACAGCACTATCTTTACGCATTTGGATAAAAATAAATAATTTCCTACATTTGAAACCCCAATTCTAACCTCAATAGGTGTATTTAAAACACGTTTTGATGTTAAAAGTGAATATTTCCTATAAAATGCAACCCCTTTTGCATTAAAATGCAATTAAAGTTAATATTAATTACCCCGTGGATTACAGAAATTTATTTTAAATAAAGAATTTTCTAGAATATTAGGAATATAAAACGATGAGTCATCCGCATTTAGAACTACGTAAATATCTAATTAATAAAAGAAACGTTTATTCCAAGAAGCGACCAGAACATAAAAAGACCGCAAAATCCCTGGAATAACTGATAAAATTATTTATTACCTTTCGCATTCACTGTTGGAGAGAAACGATACGCCACAATAATCGTATATGTGTTAGAGTGGAATCACAGAGCGCCTCACTAATAACTGAAACTAGATAACGAGGTAATAAAACTCTACAATTTTGAACGCTAATGAGGATTTCCAAGAATATTACGTAAGATAGTCGTTTATTATTTAGAATGGAATCGCGCACCTTCTACTAGGTTCTAGAAAATAGATAATTTGTATATATAAGAAAGCGTTTATTAATTAAATGATTAATTCGATTCTTAAATACGATCGCGGAATGTTGTTTTGGTTTAAGTCGCGAGCTGTTGCTTTGCGAAGATGATATTTGATGTATGCAGAAAGCATACTGTAATTTAATAATTACGATGGTACGATGAATATAGAAGTGATATAAATGCAAATTATATAAAAAATGGATTTTATTAAATTACAATGAAGAGGGAAAATTCTTCAACATAACGCTATTAAAAAAATTTTTATTAAATAATTGAAAGGAAGATTTAAGCATAATGTACTTTGGTAACTGCTATTTGAAATGGGGATTTTAAATATGGAAAATCTTGCAAGCTAATTTGACGTCAATTTAAAATTAGAAGTGTGGATTCTGCAAGCATTACTTATAGATTTATTTTTAACTGAGATTGGAGTATTTGTATTTAATTTAAAGTAGAACAATAAGTTTTAATCATATAATATTTTTTGTGAGGATTTTTTGCCAGATAAGTTTGTGGAGTTCGAAATACTCTGACCTTTTAATAGAATATCTGTCAAGGATTTTTTTGACCAAAACAAATCTTACAAGTGTGGGAATAATCATAACCAGGTAAACTATCCAAAAAAATGAAATTTAATTCTGTAAATTTAAAATAAGGTAAGAGACATTTTTTTTAGAAATTATTTTGTTTGAAAGAAAAGATGTAAATGTTCTATATGCTTTTGTATGAAAGAAAATATTTCATATTGTATAAATGCTTTGCGATATTGCTGGGTTTGATTTCATTTTGAAAACTCCGTCAATTCCGTTGAACTAGCCAGGCAAAGTGAAAAACAAAGGTAAGTGAACAATTTCAAAACTAGAAGTATCTTTTCATGGCGACGCTTCTAACACGCGGCCTTTTCACATCACTCCTGCTAGTGGCTTTCAGTATGGCCTTACCACAGCACTCTTTTAGTGAAGCCCAACACGGGGGTCTTGTCACAACAATATACATAAAAGAATTAATAGCAAGTGACTCAAATTCAGCCACGAGGGCATCCTGTCGACGCGTTGCGCTCTAATTAGGGCTCATCAGGACAGGAGTAGCAAAGATCTAATATTTAATAAAGACGCAGTACAGAATCACCTAGCTCACAATATTAGCTTTCCTTTCAGGTTTATAGAGATCCGAAACTTAATGATCTGGGACACTTCGGAGCTCTCCCTGAAAGGAACACGCATTTAAGAATTACGGACTTATCATCCGTAGCAACACATAACCTCAAATTAGTAGTATGTACGCTTTACGTTTTTATATATGTCTTATTATCCAACATCCTGACATGTATTCTTTGAAAGAAGAAATGATTTTGCAGGTAAAAGAATGGATGATTTTGATACATATTGTGATCGGTGTTTAATATGTATCATTTTCTAAACTTACCATGCATTGCTCTTGCAAAATCTTCCTGGCTAAGAGTGAGAATTAATTCATATGGTTCCATTTTTTCTGGATCAAATGTTAATTTAGAAATGTCATTTGTCACATAACCTCAAATAAGTAGAAAGTGGCTTCGCGCCTCAGCTAATATTCTGGTGCTCAAGGGGTAAGGGGAAAACGTAATTTTAGGGCTCAGGGCTTGGCGCTCTAATTGAAGGGAACATTAGCTTTAAAGCCCTGGGCTGTTCGAAGCTGTTCTTTTCTGTGAAAGGAAAGCACCTAATTTGTCTTCGTGTCGTTTCACCTGACATCGCCATTAATTCTTTTTACTTTGTATTAATTTAAGACTCATTAAACTTACTTCTCTTGTATCTAGTTATTAATTGTGTTGTGTTTTAAATAAATTTTGTTGTTGTATATACTAATTTACATGTTGCAGTGTTCCTGCAGAGATACGGGAAGCACCCTGGTATCAAGGTGTAACCCCAAGGGAGCAACCACCTAATACAATTGCCACCGGAAAAGCTGTAAAAATTATAAAAATAGAAAATCACGATATTTGTGCAAGTTTTGGAAAACACGTGTTTATCCAAAGCATTTTCAGCCATGTTGCACTGACTGCGCGGAAAAATATATAGCTACAGTTAAAATTGGCGAACATGTTGGTTTAAAATACACACAAGCATTTTATATTTTTACGTTCACAGATTCTCATATTTTACATTTAAATATTTTTCTGGTGTAACACTAATTTTCTTCAAATAAGGATTTCTTCTGAACGTTGTAAAAAAAAACGTAGCGTTTTTGATAATAAATGACAACTTTTATGTCGTTTTTGTGAAATACTTATTAATTCGGGTGTTCAAAACTATCCAGGGATAATAAATAAAACAAAAATATTTAAATAATTATTACACTTATGAAAACAGAAACACGAGATCAAAATCTGGATGCAAGAGACCCAAGCCCATCGAGGGGTATAATTTTTGACCCATTAGTATTAGTGTTAGTATTAGGTGCTCCCGTCATGTTACCTAAAAAATCTTAAATAAAAATTATCACACACATATCCGAGCAATGACCCACTTACATAACAAAAATAGACCACGCATTATTATAATAAATGAGGAATGCAGTTCTGTCTGGATTGGTCGCGGATATGCTGTACTATTATTAAACATGTTGGTTAATAACTCGATTCAGTGACAAAGAAAACGCGTATCTCAGCACGTAAAGAATTCATAATCAACCTAGTCTCCCTTATCTTCCGCTACAGCAGAAATGCCTTCTCCAAAAAGAGCAAACGATTAATTTATGCAGAAGGTGCAAGTCCACAATAAGCACCATATAAATCTGCATTATTATACAATGCCTTCGTTCTTTAGTTGTATGTAAACTGATACGCGACACGCCATATGATACGCGTAGGACTGCAACTGCATGTTGAAATATATTGCTATGTTTTTTCCTTTTCCTTACAATACCATTCGTTTCTGTTTCAGTTAATAAATGGCCAGAGACATCCTGATTTGATTCAAAGGTTTGTGTAGAGTTCTTGATTTACAAGGTATAACAAACTGCTTTTGAAAAATCACGATCATAGGAGACGTTCTCCTGTGATTTATATTTATTTAAAAAGAAAATAAAAAAAGTCTTCCACATTTAAAGCATTCATTATACGGGCACTTTTTTCAAGTTCCGGAACGCGGACAGAATGTTTTAATATATATACAAGAGTTGCTCATAACTCACAAAGACTTTCATCATAACGGGGCACCAGCTGTTGATTCCTTACTCTCATATCTAAGTTGTTAAGCCAATCTTGCACCGCTACTCCTGCAGTTTTGGTGAACAAATGGAAGTCGCTTGATTCCAAGTCCGAGTTATACGACAACTAGCGGGTCTTTCGTTATCGTTACATGATTACCACATATTTCTACTTTTGCTATATATTGCTCTCCATAGCTGTTTAAGAGGATTCCACAGCACGTTGCTGCAGCAATTGTTGTCCCAGGGTCCACGGACTCCGCCAGCAAAATTCCTCTATAGGCTCAAAACACAATAGTCATAAGCTATGCGTTGGACAAGGTTTGTTAGAACTTCTTTGGTTTGTCGCGCGTACACAAAATGAACCCACATTTCATTTTCCGCTACAATCTTTTCCCAGAGTTTCTCCCGCGTCACAACAAAAATAGCACAGCCCATTCGCAGAAATTTTTGAACGTTTGTGAGCTGTTTAAAGACTAATCCTACACTCCTGCACAAAATGTTGCGTAGCTGAGTTGTGTTAACAATGTCATAAAGTGTCGACCAAGAAATTTCGAGAAAATCAGCAGATAGTTTACGAATTGTAAACCGGCAGCACGTTAAACCACGTTAAGTTTTTTGACAAAATTGTCTGTTGCTCAGTACTTGCTTCATCACAGACATCAATTCGTCTTTTCCGAAAAAACCCACATTATTTTCGCACTGCACTACTACTCAACACAATCTTCAATGAACTTCAGCAGTAGCATTGCCTTTATTTTGGATGAAACAGATCATGCAGAGAATCTCGCTATTGGTCTCCCTGAAATCCCTTCGTCACATATATCAGCTCCACCTTCCCTAAAAATCCACGTATTTTCGACTGCACTATCACTCATATCTTTTTCCACACAATATTCGACGAATTTCAGCAGTACCATTGCCTTTAACTTGGAGATAACGGATCACGGAGAGAATCTCACATTTGGTCTCCCTGAATTCTCTTCGTCACACATTGTCCTTCTTGAAAATCCCACACTATTTTTGCTTTGCACTATCACTCATAATTTTTTCTACACACTCGTCAACGAATTTCAGTAGAAGCATTACCTTCTGCTTGGAGAAAACGGATCACAAAGCGAATCTCTCAATTTGACCTACCAGACCTCTTCCTCGCAGACGATCGTCCTTCGCGAAAAATGCGACACCATTTTCATACTGCACTATCACTCATAATTTTTCCCACATAATATTCGACGAGTTTTAGCAGAAGCTAATCTCACATTTGGCCTCCCTAAATTTCGTCTTCCCGAAAAATCATACACCATTTTGGCATTGCAATACGACTCATAATTTTTTCCCACACAACCTGTAACAAATTTCAGTAAAAGCATCACCTTCAACTTGGAGAAAACGTATCACAGACCAAATCTAGCATTTTTCCCTGACTTTTCTTTGTCACAGACATCGATTCGTCCTTCCCGAAAAATCCTACACCATATTTACGCTGAACCATACTCATAACTTTTCCCACACAATATTCGACGATTTTCAGCAGTAGCATTACCTCAGCTTACAGAAAACGGATCACGGAGCCAATTTCACATTGGCCTCCCTAAATTTCATCCTTTCCGAAAAATTCCACACCATTTTTGCATTGCACTATCGCTCATAATTTTTCCTACAGAATCATTAACATTTCAATAATAGCATTACCTTAAACTTGGAAAAAACGAATTACAGAGCCAATCTCGCAATTTGACTCCCTGAGTTCTCATCACAGACATCAGTTCCTCCTTCCTGACAAATCCCACACCATTTTCACACTGCACCATTACTCATAATTTTTCCCAAACAATATTTGACAAATTCAGCACTAGCATTTTGCCTTCAGCTTGGAGAAAATGAATCACAGAGCAAATCTTGCAATTTGTTCTCCCTGACTTCTCTTCGAAATAGACATCAGTTTGTCCTTCCCGAAAAATCCTACACCATTTTTGCATTGCACTATCACTTATAATTCCTTCCACACAATCGTCGACGAGTTTCAGTAGTAGCATTGCCTTCAGCCTGAAAAAAACGAATAACAGAATAAATCTCAAATTTGGCGGGAGCTTCGTTATTCTTCTTAATCTTCTTTGGGTATTAAACCACTCATAGTTTTTTAAATTATCTTTATTAACGTTTCGATCCATAACCTAGGATCGTTTTCAAAATAATAAAAACTTCAAGTTTGACATTTATGACACAAATTGAAGGTGACTTTGATTTATTGATGTTTGAAATATTTGGTTTGAGTACACTAAGCAAAATTTTTAAAGTTTAAATGAATAATTGCCTTCAATTTGTGTTACGGCCTGGGACCGACTTTTTAGGTAGCCAATACGCTTAACGTGAAATCAAGCTGATTAATTTTATTGTAAAATTCAATAACGAATTGGAAAACATTTTTAACATGTTTCTATTTATACAATTTAGAGGATGGTTATTAAAGAAGTGTGCAATTGCATTATTAAAGGCTTAAGTAGTCGTTTTTATATTTATTTTGAAGGAAATCATTATGATTTAGGCTACCTCTTTGGTAGATTTTAACATTGTTCTGAGGTAACCTTATGGTGGGTTTACACTTGTCAGATACCAATGTTGTTCTATGAAGGTTGTATATAGATCTGAGGCGACCCTATGGCGGGTTTACACTTGCCAGATACCAATACTGTTTAACGGAAATTGTATATGGTTGTGAGGTAACCTTATTGCGGGTTTACACTTGTCAGATACCAATTCTGTTTTACAGTGGTTGTTAATATGCTTCATCATGATCTTCATTGGATCTTCATCTCAAAACTGGTTGGACACGTGAAGCTAGCTCAGAATATAAATAAGTGCAGGTACGTGTCCAACCAGTTTTGAGATTAAGTTACAATGAAGATCATGATGAAGCATATTAACAACCACTGTAAAACAGAATTGGTATCTGACAAGTGTAAACCCGCAATAAGGTTACCTCACAACCATATACAATTTCCGTTAAACAGTATTGGTATCTGGCAAGTGTAAACCCGCCATAGGGTCGCCTCAGATCCATATACAACCTTCATAGAACAACATTGGTATCTGACAAGTGTAAACCCACCATAAGGTTACCTCAGAACAATGTTAAAATCTACCAAAGAGGTAGCCTAAATCATAATAATGCAATTGCACACTTCTTTAATAACCATCCTCTAAATTGTATAAATAGAAACATGTTAAAAAATGTTTTCCAATTCCCAAGTTATTGAATTTTTACAATAAAAATTAATCAGCTGATTTCACGTTAAGCGTATTGGCTACCTAAAAAAGTCGGTCCCAGGCCGTAACACAAATTGAAGGCAATTATTCATTTAAACTTTAAAAATTTTGCTTAGTGTACTCAAACCAAATATTTCAAACATCAATAAATCACAGTCACCTTCAATTTGTGTCATAAATGTCAAACTTGAAGTTTTTATTATTTTGAAAACGATCCTAGGTTATGGATCGAAACGTTAATAAAGATAATTTTAAAAACTATGAGTGGTTTAATACCCAAAGAAGATTAAGAAGAATACTAAACAAACCACAACAAACATACAGGGAGTATTTAGCTTCGTTATGATACGCACTACTCACATCAAAACTGTGCCACATAATGACCAACTCAGTTGGTAGATACTGTCCCAGAGATTACTAAACACTATTGCGCCAGCACCACGTCAATGTGACAACTGGGTATCCATGATCAACTTGAAAAAACAGCCTTATCCGACCAGGTCGAAGCCTTAAAAGTGAATCGTAGAACAAATTGTTTGGTTCTTAAAGGCAGTCAGTCTGAAGGAAAATAGTGTCAAGTAGAGTAAAATGAACATTTCCTATATATTTGTCGATTTGAGTTTAGTAGGTGCAAATGCATCGGAGGTAGCTCAAACCAATAACGTCGTGTAATGAGAAAAAGTCATTGGAGAAACCACGGCAAGAAAGTGGTTTTCTCGTTTCAAGGAGGCTAATTTTCATATAAAAAATTATCCACCCTCACAAAGGTCTTCGGACTTCGGTTTTCGAGTAAAACAAAGAATGATTTTTTTAACTGGCCCCCCATTTTTTGAAAATCGAACATTCTTTAATACTGTTGTCGACTTTTCTAGTTGTGCCAAACATTGGTCTTAAAAGACTAAACCGTAAGTTGAACTATAAGTCTTAAAACTGAAAAAGTTTTTGATAAACAGACTATCGGATCACCATTCGTTCTCTCAAAATTAGAAAAAATCGATTTTCCAGCACCCGAGATAAAGATGTCTTGTTCTAACCAAGTCCCTTTGTTCGGAGTTTTTCCAGGCTTAGAACTTATAGTTTCAGAGTATGCATCTCTCAAAACTCGAAAAAAAACTATTCACCAGACGTCAAGAGTCAACACGTGTTTTCTTTCTTATTGCAATTGAGTCCTTAATTGTTCTAGACTTAGAAATTATAGTTTTACAGTATGAATCTCGTACCACCATCCGTTCCCTCAAAATCCAAAAAAGAATTGATTTTTCAGAATCCGACGTCAAGAATAAACACATGCACACGGGTAACAGGATAGGTATATAACGAGACGCATCGGACAGAACGGATGGTGGTACGAAAATAAAACTCGAGAAACATAATTTCCAAGCCTAGAAAAACTCGTTCGTAAAAAAAAATAAAATAGGTGTTTGTTACGCTCTAAAAAACGTTTCACAAAAAATTCCAGCAAATAATCATGTTTGGGAAATTTTTGTATAATTGTGTAATCTAGTTTTAGAAGTAGGATATTACGCATTATACAAATGTGGTCTATTTTCCCCTCGACAATGTCTATATTATTATGTAATTTTGCGGTACAGACGCTCGCGGGTTGTGAAACGGACAAGTTTTTTCCCAACCAATCAGAACGGCCCTCGTAGAAGTGGTTGTGGTGAACGAGTGTTGAAGAAGTCGTCATGATTCATTTTAAACGTGACTACCATACCTTGAAGCACTGGCGTGACGGGTTTACCCGTTAACTCCCGCCTTACCTGTTGTTGTTTTTGTTGTAACAACAGCAACGAATTTTGGCAACGAATCTGAACTATAAAAACATCAAGAACAAATTATTATTTTAAAGATTTATTAAATTCAGTTTTTCCAGCTGATTCAAAACCATTTGTAATTGTTCCTAGTGGTTTTGCTTTTGTTTGTTGTTGAACTGTTTAATGGTTATAAACCTTTAAAAAAATAACTAACAACAAACTTTATCAATTTTAAAGATTTTTGAATCCGCTTCATCCAGGCGATTCAGAATTGTTTGTAGTTGTTTCTAGTTATTTTACTTTCGTTTGTAGTTGAACCGTTAAATAGTTACAAACATTTAAAAAAACAGCCAAGAACAAACTTTGTCAATTTTACATATTTTCAAATTTATTCTTCCATCTGATTCAGAATCGTTTGTAGTAGTTTCTGGCGATTTTGCTTTTGTTTGTAGTTGAACCGTTCAAAAGTTACAAACATTTCATAAACTGGCCAAGAACAAACTTTGTCAATTTTACATATTTTCAAATTTACTTCTTCCAGTTGAGTCAGAATCGTTTGTAGTATTTTCCAGAGATTTTGCTTTTGTTTGTAGCTGAACCGTTCAACAGTTACAAACATTAAAAAAAATGACTAAGAACAAATTTTGTTAATTTTAAAGCCTTTTTAATTGCTATCCCTACAGGTGATTCAAAATCGTTTGTAGTTGTTTCTCGTGTTTTTGTTTTCGTTTGCAGTTGAACCGTTCAATAATTACAAACATTTTAAAAAATGACTAAAAAACTTTGCTAGTTTTAAAGATTTCTTAAATCCGCTACTTCCAGGTGATTTAGAATCGTTTGTAGTAGTTTCTAGCGATTTTGCTTTGGTTTGTGGTTGAACTGTTTGACAGTTACAAATATATAAAAAAAAATGACTAAGAACAAATTTTGTTCATTTTCAAGACTTTTTAATTGCTACACTTCCAAATGAATCAGAATCGTTTGTAGATGTTTCTAGCATTTGTGCTATTGAAGAGTTCAGCTAAAAATAAAAACAAAATCGCTAGAAAATGACCGAAACACCTAGAGGAAATGGATTTAAAAATCTTTAATTTCGGCAAAGCTTGTACTTGGCCATTTTTTAAACGAAAGTAAAATCAATAAAAACAACTACAAACGATTCTGAATTCTGGGAGAAGTGGATTTAAGAAAATCTTTAAAATTGATAAAGTTTTTTCTTGACCATTTTTTTAATTGTTTGTAACTGTTGTACGGTTCAACTATAAACAAAAGCAGAATCACTAAAAACAACTACACGCGATTCTGAATCACCTGCAAGAAGCTTGATAACGTTTGTTCTTGGCGAATTTTTTAAATGCTGATAACTATTGAACGGTTCAACTACGAACGAAAGCCAAAACCACTAGAAAGAACTACAAATGATGCTGGACGACCTGGAGGAAGCGGACTTAAAAATATCTTTAAAATTGTCAAAGTTTCTTCTTCGCCTTTTTTAAAACTATTTATAACTTTTGAATAGTTGAACTACAAACAAAAGCAAAATCACTAGAAACAACTACAAACGATTCTGAATCACCTGGAAGTAGCAGATTTAAAGAATCTTTAAAATTTCAAAGTTTGTTCTTAGCCATTTTTTAAACTGTTTATAACTATTGAACGGTTCAACTAAAAACGGAAGCAAACTCACTAGAAACAGCAATAAACGATTCTGAATCACCTAGAGGAATCGGAAAAACTCTTTAAAATTGGCAAAGTTTGTTCTTCGCAATTTTTTTAACTGTTTACAGCGTTCGAACGGTTCATCTACAAACAAAAGCAAAATAATCAGAAATAACTACAAACGATTCTGAATCACCTAGAAGAAGTGGATTTAAACACCATTCCAAATTGATAAAGTTGACCTTAACAATTTTTTTAGTTGCTTATAAGTATTGCGCAGTTTAACTACAAACGAAAGGAAAATTATTAGAAACAACTACAAACGATTCTGAATAACCTGGAAGAATAGATTTAAAAATCTTTTAAAATGGTAAAATTTGTGCTTAGTCATTTATATGACTGTTCATAACTACTGAACGGTTCAACTACAAACGAAAGTAAAATTACCAGAAACAACTACAAACGATTCTGAATCATCTGCAAGAAACGGATTTACAAAAATCTTTAAAATTGGCGAAGTTTGTTCCTACCCGTTTTTGAATGAGTCAACTACAAACGAAAGCAAAATCGTTGAAAATAACTACAAACGATTTTGGATCACCTGGATGGAGCGTATTTAAAAATCTTTAAAATGGGCAAAGCTTGTTCTTGGCCATTACTTGAGTTGTTTACAACCATTGAACGGTTCAACTACAAACGAAAGCAAAATCACTAAGAACAACTACAAAAGATTCTTAAATACCTATAAGAAGTGGATTTAAAAATCTTTCAAATTTGTTCATGGACATTTTTTAAATTGTTTTTAACTACTGAACGATTCAATTACAAACGAAAGTAAATCCCTAGATACAACTACAAACGCTTTTGAATCACCTAAAAGTAGCGGATTTAAGAAATCTTTATATTTTCAAAAGTTTCTTTTTAGTCATTTCCTCAACTGTTTATAACTTTTGAACTATTTAACTAGAAACACTAGAAACAACTACAAATGATTCTGAATCACCTGAAAGAAGCGGATATACAGAATCTTTAAAATCGAAAAGTTTGCTTTTGTCTTTGTTTTAACAAACGTAAACACTGAAACACCTGGAGGAAGTGGATTTAAAAATCTTTAATATTGGCAAAACTTGTTCTTGGCTATTTTTTAAACGAAAGTAAAATCATTAGCAACAACTACAAACGATTCTGAATCCTGGAAGAAGTGAATATAAGAAAATCTTTAAAATTGATAAAGTTTGTTCTTGACCATTTCTTTAATTGTTTGTAACTATTGCACGGTTCAACTATAAACAAAAGCAAAATCACTAGAAACAACTACACGCTATTCTGAAGCACCCAGAAGAACCGGATTTAAAAAATCTTTAAAATTGGTAAAGTTTGTTCTTTGTCATTTTTATAATTTTTCATAACTATTGATCGCTTCAACAACAAACGAAAGTAAGATCACTAGAAACAACTATAAACGATTCTGAATTACCAGGAGGAAGCGGATTTAAAAATATCTTTAAAATTGGCAAAGTTTGTTCTTAGCCATTTTTTAAACGGCTCAACTACAAACAAAAGCAAAATCGCCGAAAACAACTGCAAACGATTCTGAATCACCTACAAGAAGCAGATTTTTAAAATCCTTAAAATTGATAACGTTTGTTCTTGACTAATTTTTTAAATGTTGATAACTATTGAACAGTTCAACTACGAACGAAAGCAAAAACCACTAGAAACAACTACAAATGATTCTGGACCACCTGGAGGAACGGACTTAAAAACATCTTTAAAATTGTCGAAGTTTGTTCTTCGCCATTTTTTAAACTGTTTGTAACTTTTGAACGATTCAACTACAAATAAAAGCAAAATCACTAGAAACAACTACAAGCGATTCTAAATCACCTGGAAGTAGCAGATTTAAAAAATCTTTAAAATTTCTAAGTTTTTTCTTAGCTATTTTTTAAGCTGTTTATAACTATTGGACGGTTCAACTAAAAACGGACGCAAACTCACTAGAAGCAGCTATAAACTATTCTAAGTCACCTAGAGGAAGCGAATTAAAAAAATCTTTATAATTGGCAACTGTTTATAGCTGTTGAACGGTTCAACTACAAACAAAAGCATAACTAGAAAAAACTACAAACGATTCTGAATCACCTAGACGAAGTGGATTTAGAAAAATCTTTAAAATTGATTGTTTGTTCTTGGCAAAGTTTGTTCTTAGTAATTTTTTAAACGGCTCAACTACAAACGAAGGCAAAATCGCTGAAAACGATTCATAAATCTTTAAAATTGACAATGTTTGTTCTTGGCGAATTTTTTTAATGTTGATAACTATTGAACGGTTCAACTACGAACGAAAGCAAAAACCACTAGAAATAACTACAAATGATTCTGGAGCACCTGGAGGTAACGAACTTAAAAACATCTTTAAAATTGTCTTTGTTCTTCGCCGTTTTTTAAACTGTTTGTAACTTTTGAACAATTCAACTACAAATAAAAGCAAAATCACTAGAAACAACTACAAGCGATTCTAAATCACCTGGAAGTAGCAGATTTAAAATTTTTTTAAAATTTCAAAGTTTTTTCTTAGCTATTTTTTAAGCTGTTTATAACTATTGGACGGTTCAACTAAAAACGGACGCAAACTCACTAGAAGCAGCTATAAACTATTCTAAGTCACCTAAAGGAAGGGAATTAAAAAAAATCTTTAAAATTGGCAATTGTTTATAGCTGTTGAACGGTTCAACTACAAACAAAAGCATAACTAGAAAAACTATAAACGATTCTGAATCACCTAGACGAAGTGGATTTAAACTTTTCAAAATTCATAAAGTTTGTTCTTGACAATTTTTCAGTTGCTTATGACAATTTTTTAGTTGCTTATAAGTATTGCATGGTTTAACTACAAACGAAAGCAAAATTATTAGAAACAACTACAAACGATTCTGAATCACCTGGAAGAAGCGGACTTAAAAAAATCTTTAAAATTGTCAAAATTTATGCTTAGTCATTTTTACGACTGTTCATAACTATTGAACGATTCAACTACATACGAAAGTAAAATCACTAGAACACACTACAAACGATTCTGAATCACTTGGAGGAAGCGGATTTAAAAAAATTTTAAAATTGGTAAAGTTTATTTTTGACAATTTTTGTTAACTGTTTATAATTATTGAAGGATTGAATTACAAACGAACGTAAAATCACTAGAAACAACTACAAACGATTCTGGACCACCTGGAGGAAGCAGATTTAAAAAAATTGTTTGTTTTTGGCAATTTTTGTTAACTATTTATAATTATTGAACGGCTGAATTACAAACGAAAGTAAAATCACTAGAGAAAATTACAAACGAATCTGAATCACCCGAAGAAGCGGATTTAGAAAAATCTTTAAAATTGATTGTTTGTTCTTGGCAAAGTTTGTTCTTAGCCATTTTTTAAACGGCTCAACTACAAACGAAAGCAAAATCGCTGAAACGATTTATAAATCTTTAAAATTGACAATGTTTGTTTTTGGCAAATTTTTTTAATGTTGATAACTATTGAACGATTCAACTACGAACGAAAGTAAAAACCACTAGAAATAACTACAAATGGTTCTGAAAGACCTGGAGGAAGCGGATTAAAAAAAATCTTTAAAATTGTTAAAGTTTGTTCTTCGTCATTTTCTTAACTGTTTATAACTTTTGAACGATTCAAATACAAACGAAAGCAAAATGATAAAAGCTTCTACAAACGATTCTAAAAGAAGCTGCGTATGTGGATTGAAATAACTCAATGTCGGGCGCGAGTCGTTTTCTAAATTTCCTAATTTTTAATGGATTCAACTACAAACAAAATTATTGTTACTACAAGCAGATTACAAAAGTAATGCGAACTTTTTCTGTATAAAAAAAATTAATTCTAAAAATTCGGTTGCCAGGTTCGCATGGTCTTTTTGTTTTACCCGAAAACCATTTAGAATGTAGCAATATCACTTTGGAATAATGTGGCATAGTCAAAACAATCTAGAAGTACTTTCAGTATTATAAATTTCAAAAAACGGGATTGCAACTTCATATACCTTTTCATTTGATAGTTTAACCATTAAATGAAGAAAACGAATGTGGCGATGAGAAGAAGAGGTACGGGTCATCATGTTTACTTTTGTTAATTTAATTCAAAATTGTAATAACTATTTTTATGGGCAATTTTCTAAAAATACCTTTTAATAACATGATTTAAAAATTCTAGAATGCGGTTGTATGTTCTATTTCGATAAAGGATTTTCCCCGACACAGATTATACTTGTAAACCAATTACATTCCAAACGAGTCCTAAAATTTTAAAATATATCTTCTCGGAAGCATCAAAAAACAACTGGTCATATATAGCTACACAAATAAAATTCTTGGCCTCTAGTAATTGGCTACATGTAGTTAAAATTGCTGCGTTTCAGAATCTTTATATCCCAATAAGCCGATGGCAAGTCCATAAAAGGTAGCTTATTTTGCATACGTGGGCAGTATCATACTAATTAGAATAAATCGAGATAAAATAACCGACAATAAAAGACAAACTACCCAATTAAAGGTTTCTTCTGTATCGCAATATGCCGCTTGCAGTTTCGTTTTTCTTGACTTGTTCTTCCAACGATACGACGCCCAAACAACACTAGGAGATGAAATACAATTCGGAAATGTTATAGTCAAGGACTTTTTGTTCAGCGGAACTTGATTTATACTTACGAGGTAAAACTGCAGACGCAAAAGTATCAAAAGAAATGAAGATAGACAGATATAGCAAGATCTCGGAACTGGTTATAGGCGCCTTTGCAATAAGTACGGTTATGTGCTGTTGTTGACCCTTATACAAAGTTTATGTTATACAATTATGTTCTTGTATAGCTGCTACCTTACAATGTATTGCTGAAGTGAGCTTTAGAAGAACAAAACATATTTCATTTAAAATATATAAAATAGGAATCGCTCAAAGTAGACCTTGTTTATTTATAAGTTAAACGGGAGTGCTCATTGTCCATAGCGCTACGCAGAAGTGGTTTGAAATTGGCAAACGCATTCAACAACTTCGAGAAGATAATACGCTGAATAAAAGCCTCCCAAGCTGTACTTGGCGAAAGATTACAGCCAAATGATGACGACCAATTCCAGAAAATGAGGTGTCCAGGTGGAAGGTATAATGTATTGGGGTTGCGTTAAATATGCAAAAAGAGGAATATTAATCTTAAAAGAACAAAATTAATATTGAAACACCCTGTATAATTCTTTGGCCCATAAATTATTTCAAAATCACAAAAAAGGGAAACAAAATATTTATAAGTCAATTTTCATATCGGAATCATGTCGTTTTATAAAAGTTTTTAGAATAAAGGCGTAAAGGGCAGTGAAATTATTGATATGCACATTTCATACCATTATCCCAAGCATAGGAGAGTTTTTTACAAATTTTATTAAATGGAGTAGAATTAATGTTACATAATTGCAATGCCAAGTACACCCCAGACAATTTCAGAAGTGTATTCATACAAAGTACTAATTACTTAAAACACGACGTTTCATTAGTAAAATTCACGAATATCAGGTTGCAGATAATTTATCATTTCATACACTACAATAAATTCATTGATATTGCTGGAGACATTTACACGTGACGCTAACTTAAGTAAATCATATAACAGCATTCATATTTCACGTAGAATAGAAATGTTATACAATAACCCCTTCGTATGAATAGTCGGGAAAAACGTACAAACGCTAGATTAGTAGACAGAGAACAAGTCAGAATTAACTATGCGTGAGCAGTTAATTAGAAAAGATTGAAATATAAAAATATGAGTGAGTAGTAAGTAAGGGAAGGGGGAGAGCGCTGTTATCGTTGGTATGAAGGTAGGTTAAAAGTGAAAGTAACAGCTCCTAAAGGTAACTATGAGTTCCCAAAAGAGGATAAATAAACGGCGTTTGACATAAGATTGAATAAAGTTTGCAGAGGCAGGGTAAATTTCACACACGGACGCGTGGATTTAAAATCGTAAGAAATTTGTAAGTTCACCCTACAACTAGTTTGAAATTCGTGTTGAGTTAAGGAAGTTGTTGTTTGAAGGACGAAAAATAGAAATACTGATGGTTTCTGGACATTCTTAATCTTTTATCAGATGAATTAATTCGTGAGTAATTATAAGCACCTACGTTTATACTTATTAATTATGTACGTGTGAATTGTAAATATAAAGGTTGGTATTTATGACGCAGGAAATTAATCGAACCTAAGAGTGATTATTTTGGCGAACAATGATTTAGCGATGAAACGAGTGCTGGTTAAATTTAAAAATAATGTTAACATTTCAAAATATTAAGAAATGTGTACGTATTAATTTTAAATTGTTTTGAATGGATAAAGGGAAAAGTTGGCATTTGTTTGTTATTAAAGGCATTTCCAGAAATTGGGATTTATAATGCCATGTAATTTAATATGGGAAGCTGGAAAATTAAAGTAATAGTATTATCGATCGATTTAATTTAATTTTCTTTTTTTAGGATTTTTAGTAATAACTGGCCAGAGAGAGGTCAAGAAATTATATTTATATTTGTATTGAAATTATTTAATGTCAATACAGGTTAAGTATAAATTAAATTTTATTTGCATTAATTTATTAACTAGGATAAAAATAGGTCATTGTAGAAGGATGTCCAGTCACCCCAGTGATGGAATCGTATTCGGGAGAGCATTCTATTTTTCAATTTTATTTAATATGACAAAAGAACGAGTGTTTTACGGTATTTTAGATACAGATAAAGTTTAATATAATAAATTTAGGAAACCGAAGCAAAGGAGACATTTGCGGAATAACGGTCTTCCGTGTAGGAATAATATCGAAGATATTGCGGAGACAAACAGTTTGGCCTACCCTCAATTATAACAAAAGGAGGCCTTACATAATAAGTGAATATTGTAACGTTGTTTGTTTGTGTTTCAGTCATTTTATTGTTCTTTTATTTATAATTTTTATTTATTATTTTTATCACTTCTTTCAAAGGAACTCACTCCAGCGCCACTGCCGTTAGCCGATGCACCCTTAAATTGTAACGAGGTCTCCGTCCCATCAGGACAAATCAAAATTTATAATGTAACGCTCCTTTTACCCCTAACAAAGATTACAAGAAACCACCGCCATAAATTCTCCCAGTAGCTAAGGCAGTGAGGCCTACAGCGAAATGTCAGTTTAGCGGTGATAGTGAAACTCTAAGAACAACGGCAGTTAAAGCCGCGCGTACGTAGGGAACAACTTCCATAAAAGTGGAATCCTACTCATGGAGTTTGCTATCTCGAAAAAACGGACCGAAAATTAATTTAAACTGGAAACGGGCGCGAATTGATAGAGCGTTTCGTCTTAAAAGCTGGGGTGTCGTGCATAAACCAAACACAATTAATGTATTTTTGAATTTTGTTTTGGAACTGACTAGAGAGACTCAACACGATATAGTGTGTCACGGCCCAAGGACTTGTGTCTGCAGATATTTTGAGGCTAGCAACTCAGCATACGTCATTTGCATCAGGGTAATGCTTCTCGATACGTACAGTGTGCTATATTAGGAAGGACTATTAATGTTACTAATACCAAAGTTCATATCTCATCTTTGGAGGAAAATTCAACCAGATGACTCTTTGGTGTAGTATGTATAGGGGCTCCGATCTCAAAACAAAAGTGTAATAAGTGCCAATTACCAAAGGGCCAAGTGCAAATTTTTCAGATTGCTAAATCAGCATCAGGAATCACTGGTACTGGCTCAACATTAAAAAATGTATAAATAATGAGCCCAACAAATCACTGGGGCAATGGCTTAAAGTTCGTAAGTTCAAGAAAACTCCTTAAAACAACGAGTTTGATCACCAATATATCAATCCAAATAAGATCTAACCTTCCTGTTTCTTATAAAAAGCCAAAAGGAAGGAAAGGAGTTAAGAAACAAACTCAATACCTTCAACTTCAACGGATTGCTTCATAAGCTGTGATAAAATTCAGTTGCAACTATACAAAATTGGTACTGTAGTTAGAGTAGGTTCGTAAGCCTATACGCGTTATAAATTGGTATAAGACACCAGTAAGAATTTTGCGGAAACCCAGACACCAAGTTCAAATAAACGAGTTTGTTCTGAAGCACATAAATAAGAAAGAAAACGTTTATGACGACTTAGAACCACATCGTGACGAAACCGTTACAACCATAATCCGCTCTGTATGTAAAAATGCATTACTCCGGGAGTTTCGAAGGGGGAAAATAGTGCATTTATAAGCAGTCTGTGTCAGCGCCTCCACCGTCGTGGCACGTTTCATATTCAACACGTCACGTTAGCCATTTCGGTTACGTCGCGCCTCATCACTTTGCTACGTGTTAAGTAAATTAACTCGTAACAAGTCTTTTCAATTATTGGATAACCGGTTTCCATTTCGTATGTTCATTAAATTTACTGTATTTAGCTCAAAGGTGAAAGTAATTACCCTTGTTTCCAGAATTGGGCCCTGTGTATGTTATTAATTATTAGTTACATTGTAGGTTTGGAATGATTTAATAAGTATAAATATGCTAAAATACTCTCGGAATTTAATAGTTCTCACGAATGTACTGTGGACATGCATTATTGAAGTGTCGAGGTTCGCTGTTCCAATTTTTTGTAGGACATCAGACAATTTGAATTAATCAATCCCGAGAGTTATTCATAAGTGTTGAAACGACGAGATGATTTACACGAACGAAAAATGATCAGTTCAGTACCAGGAATTAACTGAAATGGTTGTGTTTTGTCGAGGTACCGTTCTCGCTTGTGTGTGTAGTGCCCGCTTATCTCTCCAACCTACCTTACCTTTCTCTCTAGGGCACTACCGATAAGGGAAGCAGAAGTGTAAGAAAAACAGACCCCACTGAAAACCCCGAGCATTAAATTGTAAGTGTTATACTTTAAAATTTGTATAGAGAAATATACATTAATTGAACCTTAATATTTAATTAAGTAAGGGGTGCGTAATAATCCACATAACCAATATAGTGATGGGATTTTTTAAAATAGGATTAATACACAGCTCACATCAACCACAATAATATGTATCTACATGCCAAAAACTTGCTGTGGTGATGAAAAGATTGAGCTTGTTAATGAAGAAATAGAAGAATAAATAGAATACGTTAAAACAGATGAAAAATTGGTAAAGATGTCGAAGATTGATAAGCTGAAGTACGTAAAAAAAAGAGATTGAAATTTTTGTGGAAATGGATTGAAAGAAAGAAATGATAAAAAGTATAAACTAGTAATTGCAAAGTCTTTTCAAAAAATTACAAGGAAGATTATATACAGGGAAGAAATCAGCAGATGGGTAGACATAAGCCCGACGACATTATGGCGAAGAAATCAAATAACAGGTTTTAAAGCATATCTAGGAGAAAACGTAGATAGTGATCCCAGCTAAGATTTAAAAATTTGACAAAGGATCTAGATCAAAGAAATGGAATTTAGAGAAACTGTACGAAAAAGGGTGAGGAAAATTCTTGTCTGACCTTCTTCAGTTGCTACACTTTATGCTTTTCTCCTCTATTAAACACAAGATATACCATTAACCATTTTAGCTCTTAATATAGGACATTCTTTAATACTACTTTGTTTAGAGAATTTATTTAAGTTATTGCCTACTTGAACTATCCCATATATATTTTTTCCATTCTCTACTTACCGTATTTTTACCTTCCTCTCTGACTTTGGTGTCTATTAGTTAATGTGTATTTAATTTGGCAATCTTTTAAACTTGTTTATCTTTAGTAACTTCAAATCTCATTTAACGACTATTAATTTTGGATACCTATTGCGATTTTTACCCGATTTTTAACAAATTTATAATGAGTCACTGTTTCTGTGTGAGTTTGGTACTAGCGCAGTTTGCTATTATAGTATTACTAACATGTAAAATACTTAATTTTTCTGGCTGTTTCCTGATGAAAACCCACACCTGTATGGCCATTACCTAGGCATATGTTAATGACCTTACATTCTCCTGATCAAAAGTCGCCTTCCGTCGGCTATCTGACTTCAATAAACCCTATCAAATCTAGTGGCATCCTAACCATGTATAATTTCATAATTCTCCAGATGTCCTATTCTTAAACGACTCCGAACTATACAGGTTCCGACTCGTAAGCCATTCTTCCCCTTGCGCAGCTACTTCCTTTTTGTATCCTCCGAAACTTTTGCTTTTCCGTGTAATCCAAATAGAGACGAGACCTAGCAAAGTAGGTGGAATTCTGGAACAATGTCTCTATTCAGATAAAACACGAAGGCCACCTTTAAATTCTTTACAAAAACTGGGAAGAAAACATTTTCGGTTTGGTTGCTTTCGAAAACATTCGCCTTTAATATTTATATACTTCTGGATCCGTTAAAACCAATTCTGGAAACACTTTCTCCACTCAGAAGTTGATATCTCAAAGACGTGGTTTTTGAAGGTCTCGATAGTTTTTCGATATAATGCAAATCGCTGCCTACGCATTCTTGTTTGACATTCGAGAACACAACGAAGTCGTTAGGCGATAAATTTGGCGAACACCCGCAGCGAGACATTAGTTCGGTGATTTTGTTCTTCAAATAAACGATTGTTTGCAGTGTTGCGTGCAAGGTGGTTTTGCCGTGATGAAGAATAATGCGATGTTTTCGTCGATGACGTCTGGCAAACAAATTGCTATACACCATCCAGTGTGACTGTTCTTCGCCTCTAACCAAATGGTTGTGATATGGCCGGTATAACCGAAGAAACAAGCCACCAATTTCTTGAATTCGTGAACGAACAACCTTTGTGGATTTTAGTTCACGTTAGAACAGTCAAAACAGTAGATTGTTGCTTAGTTTCTGGTTTAAACGAATATATCCAAGTATCGTCAAACTATTACGATGTTGTATATGGATCTTGATGTTTCTCAATCAAATTTGTTTAAGAATTTCCCTATACCGATACTTTTTAAGGCGTCGGTCACATTATGCGGAATTCATCGGAAATTGATCTTTTCTACAGCTAAATATTCATGAAAAATCGAATAACAATATGCCTCTATCTTACTGTGCTCTACAATCAACCTTCTTCTTCTTCTTTTGGAATAACAACCGATTTCAGTCGATCTTAACGAAACTCATATTATGCGGAATCTATCGGGAGCAGATCTATTTCAAAGCTAAATGTTCATGCAAAATCACATGTTTGCAGTCATCGATATGCCTAAGAATGACCTTATGTCACTCTAAATCACCACAGATCTTCTTCTTCTTCCTTAACCGATTATGGTCATCTTAAGGAAATTATCTAACGGACGCACAGCCCCAATAACATTCTATAAACCAAACTTTCCAAACAATCTTTTCTGGAAATATATAAATGACCTGTCACCAACAATTTATATTGATTTTCGTTCCTTATGCTCGAACTATTGTCCCCATGCCAAGCAAAATTATTCATCAATCTTTTCCGATTGTGTTTCAAGCAAAAGTTGAACAAAGCGATACGATGGAATTGTTTTTGAAGTAGATCTTTGCTAGATTCTTAAAAATCGTTCAACGAAACCGTTTCATAAAAGTGCTTTGCTTAAACGTGCCCTGTACAAGATCTATTTGCTCATTTTCCAAACTGTCACCGTTTTCACAACAAATGTGAAATTTTACGAACATAGTAAGCTCACATCCGGATAGCGACGCCAAGTAGTCGTTTGTAAATACACAAATGGTGCCTCTAATATAAGCTACATTCATGATGTTAAACTGCAGGTCCTGGGGGAAAATGCGGAGGTGAATTTCCATGGCCTTCCACTAACAGGAGGAAAGACTTTTAAAAAGGTATTTGAAATACGATGATGTTAAATTACATGTCCTGGGGAAAAATTCGGAGGTAAATTTCCATGACCTTCCTCAAACAGCAGAAAATATTTTTACAGGATGCTTGAGGCACAAAACGATTGCCCCAAAAATCATAATATACAGGCTAGGAGAACATCGCATATATTCGGTTAATTTCCAAAATATCACAGTTTTCACAATAATAAATGTCAAATTTTACGAAAATATTAATGTCACATCTCAATAACACCACCTAGTGGTCGTTGGTAAGAAAAGGACTCTATAAACTACATTCGTGACATTAAACTGCTTGTCCTAGGGAAAAATTCGAAGGTGACTTTCATGACCTTCCACAAACAGGAGAAAAGATTTTTAAAAAGGTATTTAAGATACAAACAAGTGCAACAAGTATCTTAATATACAGGGTTGGAGAACATTGCATACGTTCGGTCAATTTCCAAACTGTTATAGTTTTCACAATAACAAATGTAAAGTTTTACGAAAATAGTAATACCAAATTTCAATAGCGCCACTTAGTGGGTGTTGGTAAGGACTCTATATATTACATTCATGACATTAAACTGCATGTCTTAAAGAAAAATTAGGAGGTGAATTTCATGGCCTTCCGCAAACAGGAGAAATGATTTTTAAAAAGATATTTGAGATACGAAGAAATGCAACAGTAGCATAATATACGCGGTTGGAAAACATCGCATATGTTCGGTCAATTCCCAAACTGTCAAAGTTTTCACAATACCAAATGTCAAATTTAACGAAAATAGTAATGCCACATCTCAATATCAGTGCCTAGTGGTCGTCTCTCATATAAGCTACATTCATGATGTTAAACTGCATGACTCATGGAAGAATTCAGAGGTGAATTTCCATGGCCTTCCTCGAACTGGAGAAAATATGTTTAAAGGATGTTTGAGGCACGAAACGATTGTCCCAATAATTATAATATATGTGTTCGAAGAATATCGCATACATTCGGTTAATTTCCAAACTATCACAGTTTTCACAATAATAAATGTCAGATTTTACGAATAGTAATGCCATATCTCAATAACGCCATGTCATCGGAAAAAATTCGAAGGTGAATTTCATGACCTTCCACAAACAGGAGAAAAGATTTTTAAAAAGGTATTTAAGATACGAAAAAGTGAAGAACGTTGCATACGTTCGGTCAATTTCCAAACTGTTAATAGTTTCCACAATAACCAATGTAAAATTTTACGAAAGTAGTAATGCCACATCTCAATAACGCCAGCTAGTGGTCGTTGGTACGAACTCTAATATACACTACATTCGTGACATTTAAACTGCATGTCCTAGGGAAAAATTCGGAGGTGTATTTCATAACCTTCCACAAACAGGAAAAAGATTTTTTAAAAAGGTATTTAAGATACGAAAAAGTGCAACAAGTATCTTAATATGCAAGGTTGGAGAACACTGCTTATGTTCGGTTAATTTCCAAACTGTTATAGTTTTTACAATAACAAATGTAAAATTTTACGAAAATAGTAATGCCACATCTCAATAACGCCACCTAGTGGTCTTTTGTAAATACACAAATGGTAACTCTAATATAAACTACGTTCACGATGCTAAACTGCAGGTCCTGGGGAAAATTGCAAAGGTGAATTTTTATGGCCTTCCACAAACAGGAGGAGTGACTTTTTAAAATGTATTTGAGATACCAAAAAAATGCAACAAGTACCATAATATACGGGGTTGGAGAACATCGCATACATTCGGTCAATTTCCAAACTGTCAAAGTTTTTACAATAACAAGTGTCAAATTTTACGAAAATGCTAACTACACATCTCAATAGCACTACCCAGTGATCTTCGTCTCTTATATAAGCTACATTCATGAGTAATTCAATAGCGCCACCGAGTGGTCGTTGGTAAAGACTCTCATATAAGATAAATTCATGATGTTAAACTGCATGTCCTGGGAAAAAATTCGGAGATGAATTTCATGGCCTTCCACAAACAGGAGAAAATATTTTTAAAAAGATATTTGAGATACGAAAAAATGCAACAGTAGCATAATATACGCGGTTGGAGAACATCGCATACGTTCTGTCAATTCTCAAACTGTCAAAGTTTTCACAATACCAAATGTCAAGTTTTACGAAATTAGTAATGCCACATCTCAGTAGCGGTACACAGTGGTCGTCTCTGATATAAGCTCCATTCATGATGTTAAACTGCATGTTTCATGGAAGAATTCGGAGGTGAATTTCCATGGCCTTCCTCGAACTGGAAAAAATATTTTTAAAGTGGGTTTGAGGCACGAAACGATTACCCCAATAATCATAATGTACGTGCTCGGAGAATATCGCATACATTCGGTTAATTTCCAAACTATCACAGTTTTCACAATAATAAATGTTAAATTTTACGAATGAATAGTAATGCCACATCTCAATAACGCACCTAGTTGTCGTTGGTAAAGACTCCAATATAAACTACATTCATTAAATTAAACTGCATGTCATCGGAAAAATTCGGAGGTGAATTTCATGACCTTCCCCAAACAGGAGAAAAGATCTTTAAAAAGGTATTGAAGAAAAAGTGCAATAAGTATCTTAATATACGTGGTTGGAGAACATTGCATACGTTCGGTCAATTTCCAAACTGTTATAGTTTTCAGAATAACAAATGTAAAATTTTACGAAAATAGTAATGCCACATCTCAATAGCGCCACCCAGTGGTCGTTGGTAAAGACTCTCATATAAGCTACATTCATGATGTTGATATGCATATCCTGGGGAAAAATTCGGAGGTGAATTAGCATGGCCTTCCACAAACAGGAGAATATATTTTTAAAGGATGTTTGAGGCACAAACGATTGTCCCCAAAATCATAATATACGGGCTCGGACAATATCGCATACATCCGGTTAATTTCCAAACTATCACAGTTTTCACAATATTAAATGTCAAATTTTACGAAAACAGTAATACGACAACTCAATAACGCCACCTAGTGGTAGTTGGTAAGGACTCTAATATAAACTACATTCATTACATTAAACTGTATGTCCACGGAAAAAATTCGGAAGTGAATTTCATGACCTTCCACAAACAGGAGAAAAGATCTTTTAAAAAGGTATTTAAGATATGAAAAAGTGCAACAAGTATCTTAATATACGGGTTGGAGAACATTGCATACGTTCGGTCAATTTCCAAACTGTTATAGTTTTCACAATAACAATGTAAAATTTTACGAAAATAGTAGTGCCACATCTCAATAACGCCACCTAGTGGTCGTTGGTAAGAACTCTAATATAAACTACATTCGTGACATCAAGCTGCATGTCCTAGGGAAAAATTCACGACGTTTCACAAACAGGAGAAAAGATTTTTAAAAAGGTATCTATGATACGAAAAAGTGCAACAAGTATCTTAATATACGGGGTTGGAGAACACTGCTTACGTTCGGTCAATTTCCAAACTGTTATAGTTTTCACAATAACAAAAGTAAAATTTTACGAAAATCGTAATGCCAAATCTCAATAGCGCCACCTAGTGGGCGTTGGTAAAGACTTTCATATAAGCTACAATCATGATTTTAAACTGCATGTCCTACGAGAAAGTACGGAGGTAAATTTCCATATTTGAGATATGGAAAAGATGCCACAAGTATCATAATATACGGAGTTAGACAGCAACGCATACAGGCGTACGCCCATGTTTCAAAGACCTATTTTTCAGTTCTGATAATTAATAGTGTGCTAATTAGTACTTAGAGCCAGTGAGGGTTGTTTTAACGTGGTGTTGTGTAAATTTAAACAAGGCTCTTATGAGCTACGGGATAAGATAAAGGTGACATCCACGATGATGAATAGTGACAATAGGGACGCCATACTAAGTAATAAGAAAAAGAATCGTCGGTGCCACAATAATATATGCGACCACCCTGGAGTTATTGGTGTTTATTTTCTCGTTAAGTGTCTGTGTCAACAATATTGAGTGAACTGTAAATGCGGGAAGTATAAGAATTTCGTTGTATATAAATAAAACCTTCAATACGGTGCATATTTCACAATTCAGAGATGTTTGTAGGAATTTAATTTATAGTGTCGACGGATAAATAATTAGCAACATCTGGGCTGTGTTAATCCAAGTCGCATCGATAAAACGGCAGCCAACTGGAGTTAGTCAATTTGTATGTAAACATATTGAAAGCCATACTGATGGATTGAAACTTTTATTACGTTCACTAAATCTAAAAGTTTTAATCAAAGCAAACTTAGACAGATTGTTCGTGGAATCTATCTTCCTGTGTATTCGTCCGTTTCCAAACATCCATTCAAAGTTTTTTAGTAGAGATCTAAAAGTTGAAAAGCCGAAAGTTTCGCAATGGCAATTTTTCCAAAGACATTAAAACGGTTAACAGGATTTCCAAAATAGTAGAAAACAAGATAAGTTCCAAATAAATGAATAATTTTGCCTGTCATGGGAAAGCAATTCGAGCATAGGGAACGAAAATCAATATATAAATTATTGGTTATTTTGCAAAAAGAAAAGCCCGTGACCTGTTTCACTGTTCTTGCAGATCATCAGACGGATGCATCTCTCTTCGCAAAACAACCAACTAAGTTCTAAAATAATACACAAATTAAAGTGTATTTATAGTGCAAATGGTTCTCATGCGCCATCTATACTCGAACATATAGTTAGTTGCTTATATTCGAGTATAGAGGGCGCATGAGAACCATTTGCACTATAAATACACTTTATGTTGGGTATTATTTTAGTACTTAGTTGGTGGTTTTGCAAAAAGAGATGTGTCAGTCTGATGATCTGCAAAAACAGTGAAACCGGTCACGGGCTTTTCTTTTTGAAAAATAATCAACAATTTATGTATTGATTTTCGTCGCCTATGATCGAATTACTTTCCCCATGCCAGGCAAAATTATTCATTAATATGTAATTGGAAACGTATTGATTTCCGTCTACCAACTTCCTCGTTTAGCACTGGGTGCAGTATCTTCTTAGAAGGTCCACCAGTGTTAAGCAGGTAACAGGTTACTTATTTATTTCATTTTTCATCTTGTCTTTTGACTCGTTATTAAAATTTTGCCTGGTAATTGTACCTACACTATCACGTCGGAGAGTGAAAGCAGTCATCGATAGTTAGTTACTTATATTCGAGTATAGAGGGCGCGTGAGAACCCTTTGCACTATAAATACAATTTATTTGTGTATTATTTTAGAATTTAGTTGGTTGTTTTGCAAAAAGAGATGTGTCAGTCTGATGATTTGCAAAAACAGTGAAACCTGTCACGGGCTTTTCTTTTTGAAAAATAACCAACAATTTATGTATTGATTTTCGTTTCCTATGATCGAATTACTTTCCCCATGCCAGGCAAAATTATTCATTAATATGTAATTGGAAACGTATTGATTTTCGTCTACCAACTTCCTCGTTTAGCACTGGGTACAGTATCTTCTTAGAAGGTCCGCCAGTGTTAAGCAGGTAACAGGTTACTTATTTATTTCATTTTTCATCTTGTCTTTTGACTCGTTATTACAATTTTGCCTGGCAGTGCCATCTACACTATCACGTCGGAGACTGGAAACAGTCATCGATAGTTAGTTGCTTATATTCGAGTATAGAGGGCGCGTGAGAACCATTTGCACTATAAATACACTTTAATTTGGATATTATTTTAGAACTTAGTTGGTGGTTTTGCAAAAAGAGATGTGTCAGTCTGATGATCTGCAAAAACAGTGAAACCGGTCACGGGCTTTTCTTTTTGAAAACTAATCAACAATTTATGTATTGATTTTCGTCGCCTATGATCGAATTACTTTCCCCATGCCAGGCAAAATTATTCATTAATATGTAATTGGAAACATATTGATTTCCGTCTACCAACTTCCTCGTTTAACACTGGGTGCAGTATCTTCTTAGAAGGTCCGCCAGTGTTAAGCAGGTAACAGGTTACTTATTTATTTCATTTCTCATCTTGTCTTTTGACTCATTACAATTTTGCCTGGCAGTTCCATCTACACTATAACGTCGGAGACTGGAAACAGTCATCGATAGTTAGTTGCTTATATTCGAGTATAGAGGGCGCATGAGAACCATTTGCACTATAAATACACTTTAATTTGGGTATTATTTTAGAACTTAGTTGGTTGTTTTGCAAAAAGAGATGTGTCAGTCTGATGATTTGCAAAAACAGTGAAACCTGTCACGGCTTTTCTTTTGAAAATAACCAACAATTTATGTATTGATTTTCGTTTCCTATGATCGAATTACTTTCCCCATGCCAGGCAAAATTATTCATTAATATGTAATTGGAAACGTATTGATTTTCGTCTACCAACTTCCTCGTTTAGCACTGGGTACAGTATCTTCTTAGAAGGTCCGCCAGTGTTAAGTAGGTAACAGGTTAATTGTTTATTTCATTTTTCATCTTGTCTTTTGACTCATTACAATTTTGCCTGGCAGTTCCATCTACACTATAACGTCGGAGACTGGAAACAGTCATCGATAGTTAGTTGCTTATATTCGAGTATAGAGGGCGCATGAGAACCATTTGCACTATAAATACACTTTAATTTGGGTATTATTTTAGAACTTAGTTGGTTGTTTTGCAAAAAGACATGCGTCCGTCTGACGATCTGCAAGAAGAGTGAAACCGGACACGGCTTTTCTTTTTGCAAAATAACCAACAATTTATATATTGATTTTCGTTCCCTATGCTGGAATTACTTTCCCCATGCCAGGCAAAATTATTCATTAATATGTAATTGGAAACGTATTGATTTCCGTCTACCAACTTCCTCGTTTAGCACTCGGTGCCGTATCCTCTTAAAAGGTCCTCCAGTGTTAAGTAGGTAACAAGTAATTGTTTATTTCATTTTCATCTTGTCTTTGACTCGTATTAAAATTTTGTTTGGCAGTGCCATCTACACTATCACGTCGGAGACTGGAAACAGTCATCGATAGTTAGTTGCTTATATTCGAGTATAGAGGGCGCTGAGAACCATTTGCACTATAAATACACTTTAATTTGGTATTATTTTAGAACTTAGTTGGTGGTTTTGCAAAAGAGATGGTCGTCTGATGATCTGCAAAACAGTGAAACCGGTCACGGGCTTTTCTTTTGAAAATAACAACAATTTATGTATTGATTTTCGTCGCCTATGATCGAATTACTTTCCCATGCCAGGCAAAATTATTCATTAATATGTAATTGGAAACATATTGATTTCCGTCACCAACTTCCTCGTTTAACACTGGGTGCAGTATCTTCTTAGAAGGTCCGCCAGTGTTAAGCAGGTAACAGGTTATTATTTATTTCATTTCTCATCTTGTCTTTTGACTCATTACAATTTTGCCTGGCAGTTCCATCTACACTATAACGTCGGAGACTGGAAACAGTCATCGATAGTTAGTTGCTTATATTCAGTATAGAGGGCGCATGAGAACCATTTGCACTATAAATACACTTTAATTTGGGTATTATTTTAGAACTTAGTTGGTTGTTTTGCAAAAGAGATGCTGTCCAGTCTGATGATCTGCAAGAAGAGTGAAACCTGGTCACGGGCTTTTCTTTTGAAAATAACCAACAATTTATATATTGATTTTCGTTCCCTATGCTGGAATTACTTTCCCCATGCCAGGCAAAATTATTCATTAATATGTAATTGGAAACGTATTGATTTCCGTCTACCAACTTCCTCGTTTAGCACTCGGTGCCGTATCCTCTTAAAAGGTCCTCCAGTGTTAAGTAGGTAACAAGTAATTGTTTATTTCATTTTTCATCTTGTCTTTGACTCGCTATTAAAATTTTGTTTGGCAGTGCCATCTACACTATCACGTCGGAGACTGGAAACAGTCATCGATAGTTAGTTGCTTATATTCGAGTATAGAGGGCGCATGAGAACCATTTGCACTATAAATACACTTTAATTTGGGTATTATTTTAGAACTTAGTTGGTTGTTTTGCAAAAAGAGATGCGTCCGTCTGATGATCTGCAAGAACAGTGAAACCGGTCACGGGCTTTTCTTTTTGCAAAATAACCAATAATTTATATATTGATTTTCGTTCCCTATGTTCGAATTACTTTCCACATGCCAGGCAAAATTATTCATTAATATTTAATTGGAGACATATTGGTTTCCGTCGACCAACTTCCTCGTTTAGCACTCGGTGCAGTATCTTCTTAGAAGGTCCGCCGGTGTTAAGTAGGTAACAGGTCAATTGTTTATTTCATTTTTAAGTTGCACATTACTCAAACTATTTATTTAAAAAGGGTAAGTAAAGTTACAAGTTCAGTTATTAAGATCTTAGGAAAAATTTTACTGCAGTAGAACTGGTTCAAATTCATCTAGTTGCTAAGCTCACATAAACTCTAGATCGGCAGATGATGTCAATAAAAAGCTAAAGTTGCTATAACAATTTCGAGTACTGATTGTTCTTATTTATAGTTAAAGTGGCGTCTGGTTTCTTCGTTTCTGATAGTAATGATGAGTCGACCCTTGACCAGCTCTATGTTCTTCCCTGGGGTGAAGTCTGAGTTAGTGACAACTATCTGGGTCCGTATTATTCGGGATAAAGAGGTGATAATACATATTGTAAGGATACAACAATTTAGAAACTAATTAAACACCCACGGAACATATCACAAAGTAAGCTTATCCTTGCTTGCGATATTAGTGCTGACGCTCTCGACGAAATAACGAGTTAATTATCGCAATGTTAAAGTGAAAGTTTCAAGGCCTCACCTCGTTGATCAAGCACTATGACTAAAACCACAGCGGACGAAAGATTACTTTACGTCCTCTGTTTCTACCGTTCCTGATTATCTTACTACCCAAGTAACGGGATTCCTCTACTTTCTTCAACGTTTTCTCTACCAATCTGATGTTCGCTGCTTGACCTGATCGTACACGACTGCACTCTATCACTTTTGCTTTACTTTTATTTATGTTCATAATATAATCATTTTTTAAAATAGATTCTATGGCATTTAACGAAACCTCTAGATTCCTGGCTGACTATGATAAAATGACAATGTTATCTGCAAACCTTAATGTCTTTATTTTCATCTTCTTGAATACTAACACCATTCCAAAATTTTTGTTTGATTTCTTTCATTGCTTGTTCTAAGTACAAGTTAAACAGCATAGGAGACCACAACCCTGCTTCACTCCCTTCTTAACTTTTGCCACCCTTTCAGGCCCTTCAACTTTTGGACTGAAGTCTGCTGTCTGTGCAAATTGTAGATTACCCTTCGTTCTCTATATTTTGCTCCACACATTCTCATAATCTCGAAGAGTTTCTTCCAATCAACATTGTCAAAAGCTTTTTCTCGGTCAATAAAGATTTAAAACATAGGTTTGTTTTCTTAGTCCTGTTCTCCGAGATAAGTCGTAGACTCGATATAGCCCCAAGTGTTCCAACGTTTCTTAAAAGTCGATTTGGTTTTCACCAAATTTCGTTTATATCTGATTTTTCATCCGCATGTAGAGATTTTGGGATAGAATTTTGCAGGTACGACTGACTACACTTATGGTTCGATGTTTTCACATGGGTCAGTTCCTATTTTCTCTGATATGGGAATAATCATTATTTTTAAAATACGACGGTACTTCACCTGTCTCACACATCTGACTTACGGGATACTACAGTTTTGTTCTAACTGTATTTCCCATAGCATTTAGCAAATCCGATGGAATTTCATCAATTCCAGGTGCCTTATTCCTACTCAGACCTTTCAATGTCCTGTAGAAATCAAACCTAAGTATCTTGTTATCCTCCTCATTCTCATCAACTGTTTCTTCAGTTTCGAGTACCCGAACACCAAGTTCTCTTCCTTCATAAAGTCCTTATATGTGTACCGCCCATCTTTCAGTCTTTGCTTCTTTGCATGTAAGCGGCTTCCCATTAAAGTCCCTTAGATTTGTGCAACTGTTTTTCTTCTTTCCAAACGTTTCTTTGATTTTTCTGCACTCTGCATCTACCTTTTCCGCAGCTATACAGATTTCAACATCTTTGCATTTTTCTTGAAACCATTCTTCGTTTGCCAACTTGCATTTCCTATTGATTTCATTCCTGAGGCTCCTATACTTCCTTTTGCCTGTCTCATACCTTGCATACTTAAATTTTCGTCGGTCGTCTATCAAATCCAGGAACTCCTGTTATTTACCCAAGGTTTCATCTGGTCCTTGTCTTTTTTACTAGTTTTTCATCCTCTGCCCTAGTAATTTCATATTTCAGCACTGGCCATTCTTCCTCTAAGGTACTTATTTCACCCTTCTCAATTACTCCATGCTCACCACTCTCTTCGAAGTTCTCTCACCTCATGTTGTTTCAACTTATCAAGGTCCACATATTTGACTTCTTTTCAGTTTAGTTTCAGCTTGTATTGTGTATCAGGTCAGGTCTACATCTGCTCCCGGATGTTTGACAATCAAACCTCTGCCTAATTATTAAGTAATCTATATAGTATCTACCAGTGTCTCCAGGCTTCATCCATGTATACAACTTTTTTTCGTGTTTCTTAAACCAAGTGTTGGTATGGAACAGATTATGTTCACCAATAGGCTTTACCGTTTTCGTTTCTTACGCCCAGGCCATGTTCTCCTACGACTACATTTCAGTCTCTCATTACAATCAGATTCTTATCTACCTTAATGTACTGCATGATATCTTCTATCTCCTCGAATACCTGTTTGATGTCTTTATCGTTTGTGTTGCTGGTAGGCATATAGACCTGTGCTAGTGTGGTGGGTTGCGGCTTTGTTTCTACCTTTACTAGTACAATTCTTTCGTTATGCTGTTTATAATAGCTTACCCTCTGTCCGACTTTCCTGTTCATGATTAAACCTACACCCGAAGATCTCTCGTTGGATTTCGTGTTAATGATTCTGTAATCTCCTGACCAGAAATCTTGCCCTTCTTTCCAGCATACTCATTAATCCTAAACTAACTTCAGCCGATCCATGTCCCTTTTCAAGTTTTTTAACCTACCCCTACAGTTCAAACTTCTGCTATTCCGCGCCCCGACCCATAGAACGCTATGTTTGTCCTCTGCAACGACTTTCCCTCAGTAGTCCTCGCTCAGAGATCCGAATTGGAAACTACCTTTGCTCTGGAATATTTTAATCGGGAGGATGCCATCAGCATCAAACCATACAGATAGAGATGCAGGACCTCGGGAAAAGTAACGATTCTGGTTTCCTCTTGCCTTCTGACAAGCAGTAGTTCCAACAAGGCTAAGTCCTGTGGGGTGATATTACAACACGAAGTCAATCAATTATGCAGGCTGCTGTCGCCTTTGTAGCAACTGAAACGGCCGTTGTACCACTTTCAGGAACCATTCGTTAGTCTGATTTTTCTCCAAATACCATTCAGATACGGACATATGTTTATTTGAGACACGCAAGCCCTTCAACCTCATTGAGGTTCCGTGGTTCACTGGGAGGAGCGTACAAACAAGTTTTGCAAACAACTGTCGGAGAGTACGGAAGATTTTGGTTTTATTAATAATTTCCCCTTAGAAGTTTCTACGATGCTATTGGAGCTTTCGCGGCCGAGGTTATTCATGATTAGTAATAATAAATTTCCTGATTTGGACTGCTACTTGTGCTGATGCGCGAGGGGTGTTAAGTATTTCAGTTTCTAACAGGATGCGGTCCAAACCAGAAACATGTATTATTAGTACTTATGACTCCTCTGATAATATCCGTCGGAAGAGATGTTCACCATAAATTTATACAATTATACAAACACCATACATACATACGGGGAGGCTACAAAGTTCCGTTACCCCATTGTAACAGATAATGTAAGTTGTTTCTTGTTTCATTTTTGATTTTGTTCGAATTGTGCGAATTAAACAATGGCTGATTCGTCTAATTACAGTATTGAAGAACGTATCGTAAGTTGTTGAGTGCACGACAGAAATCAGACAGGAAAGACAATTGCAGAAGTTCGTGCAGACTTTTAGGCGCGATTATAACAAGATTCCTTCCGAAGCAAACACTTGCAATAGGAACAAACTCTACGCCGCAGAATGTGTGAAGGATAAGGAAAAATGTGGCAGACCTTTCGTAAGAAAAGAAACGTGTCAGCTTGTCGAGGATTCCGTAGAGAGATCGCCGCAGAAGTCGACATATAAAAGATCTACAGAATTAAGTATACCCCGCTCGACAATTCCAAGAATTATTGCATACTGACTTGCATCGAAGAATGCAGGCATGTGCGTTGCTCCTTAATATGTTCAACGCAATACAAAAACGAAGTAAAGTGACTTTTCCGGTGAATGTACGATTTACAAAAGTTTTCGAACTCGAAATGAGAATTTGGTCTAAAAAAAATCCACACTTTTACGAAGAGTTGGAAAATAGCGCTCCGTATGCGATATGGGCAGCCATTGTTTGAGCCGTTCGTTTTCGACGGTGTTGTGAATCAGCATAGGTTACTGAACATGTTGCAGAAAAAGTTTGTTCCTCTCTTGGAAGAGTGCGGAATTAACGAGACATGCTCGTTTCAGCTTGATTATTATTCCATTGCAGTACACGAATATTTTATTGAAGCTCTTCCTGTGCGATAGCTTGGTCGTGGTTCTTTTGCGCTGCTTGGCCAACACGACAGCCAAACCTCACCACATGTGATAATTCTCTACGGTGGTTTATAGGGAGTATCGTTCCATAAAGCAATACCAATAACTGAAAGATAAGCTTTCACTCAAGCTACACCAGCAATGCTCCGGAAAATGTCGCACAAAACCTGGCGGCGTATTATCTTTTGGCATGAGAATGAAGGTACGCAGATTGATCATTTGAACAAGTAACGGTTCAGATTTCAATAGAACTGTTGTTCATTTTATTTATTTAAGTTTAAGGATTTATGTTGCTTATTATAAGGGTAACGGCATTTTGTGGAAGAGCAGGTAATTTCAGTTTAAATTCACTTTTTTTTATTAGTTTATTTATGTTTGCTTTGTTTATTTTGTAATTTTGAATTATTATGATTATTATTATTATTATTATTGTAACAAAGGCGCAAAACAATCTAGAACTGAGAGAAACAAAACCATTAAACCAACAATGGATTGATTGACAACTACAAAAGTGCACTTAAAGAATCAATACGAAGCATACAAAAACGAAGAATGTAAAAAAAATCTCAAAGCCTTGTAATTTCAGAATTCTATTTCGCTGCTCATTTAAAACCGCGCGACTCGGCAGATCAATCAGTTTCAATCGAAGTATGAATTTGCGAGTACTGTAATATAAATTAATGGATATTTGAATGAAAATTAAATGCTTGTCTACCAGCTTATATTGAAGCAAATAAAAAAACAATAAAAAACAGTTTGTTACAAATATCTGAGAGGCTTGTGTAATTAAAATACATTATATAGTTTGATCAATTCTCTACAAAAGCATATAGAATTTTAATCAGTAAACAGGTCTGTATTAAACCGAATAAAAAAATAAGAAGTTCGTTACATTATTATATGTTCAAAAGTGTACTAGTGTACTGCTTGAGAATGGAACCTGGTACATTTAGGTCAAAAGTTATATCATACTCCATTTCGTCATGTGGCCATATTATTATTATTAAACATATTTTGGTGTTGTTGTTACTATCAATTATAAAATATGATGTAAATTTTATATGCTAGCCACGCACATGACACGCTAATAACATCTGCGGCAGATGTCGTTAACCTTATAAAAACAAGGCCCTTGACACTAATGATTTGCCGAAAAAAGCAGCAGTATAATTTTTAGACACTATTTTACAACAACAGAACTTATAGTTATCAATTCTGGTTTAATTCAGTACTTCATACATGTTCTCATTGCGTTGCATCAAATGACAGTAACTGTATGAATCAACAGTATGATTATCTCGCTTCAGGTTAAACGATCAATTATAAATGATTTGATGATATTGAGTACAGCTCGTCGATTTTAATTTCTAGTAATAGATTCTGATCAGTGCACCATAGTCATGTTGAATACAGTAATGAATATTAGTTAGTCACTACCTTCAAGCACCTGGTTAGTTTTCATAAGCGGTCCATTAGTAAACAGCTGTTATAATATTCAACGTCAATCATAGTCCCTACACAGTTATTAGAATGGGAAAATACGTGTAATCATACAATTATCGGGCATGTGTATGCAATAACAAACAAATTTTATTGAATTAATATTGGAATGTTTTGTTCAAAACATTACTAGTTAAAATAATATTTAGAAAAATTGGATTTCCGAAATTGTTCTCTAGGAAAGTATATAAGTAGTTATTGAACCCAAATAAATTTAAAGTTGTAGCGTTTTCTGTTTATATATATATATATATATATATATATATATATATATATATATATATAGACGTGATAACGCGATCACGAGAGGTCTTTGAAATGCAAATTCCATAAATAAAATGCACCCAAATAGAGAAACCGCAAAAATTGAAATTCCGAACATTTATTGTGCTACCCTGTATAATACAAGCGTACTTTTTTTCCATTAAAAACAAAGCTCTTATTAACAATGTGATTGAATTTCCCATATAGGCTAAAAAGAAATCGCATGCACTTTTAAAGCATTTTTCCGTGTGTGTAAATAAAAGCCTACGTAATAAAAACGAGTTTTCATTGCTAAAAAATAAAACACGTTTTTATTTGATAATGAATAATTTTGTCTGGCATTAGGAAAGTAATTCGAGCATAGTGGACAAAAATTAATATAAATTGTTGGTTATTTTGTAAAGAGAAAATTCCAGCGACCAGTTTCGCTGTTATTGCAGCTGCGCAGATTGGACCATTTCTCTCTGTAAAACAACCAACAAAGATCTTGAAATTATACAAAAATCATGGTGTATTAATATATGCAAAATGTAACTCATGCGCTCCCTATACTCGAATGTAAGCAACTAACTATCGGTAAGTTTTAAAAGTCCACGACGTGATAGCATAGATGGAATTTTTATTGCATTTATCAACATACTCAATTAATTACCTGTGCAGAAAGATGCATTTTCCGTGAATAAAATTATTATCCCGTGTGTAAAATATACGCGTAAAAACGATATCTAGTTGCATTTTCAAAGTACAAACAAACCCTTAATAAATATGTGTGTAAATGTAAAATTCATATTCATTTTGGGTATGTTAAATAAAACATATTCTAGAAGCTTCGTGAATAATACGAAAAATACGTCATCTGTACTAAGAAATACTTAAATACCTAATTAATAAATAACCGTTTATTCAACTTGCGCGGCTATTAAAAATGTAAAATCGATAAGAATAAATTTATAGCTTTCAGATTTCAATATAAAAGAGGGACATAGCAGATTAACTCCGTACGTTGGACAAAGATCGAAGACGCTTTTATGATGCTCGTAAATCATGCCGCTGGACACTAATTGATCGTTAAATGCCGACATTCTTGTAGATTCTTACATTAGCAATGACTAATTCTCGAGATTAAATCTGGAATTGTATGGAAAAGAGTGACGTAGTATATAAGACCTAAACGTTATTACAAGGATTCATTCATTCATTAATTCGGGATTCATATTAAGACGTCGAACATGTTACTTTGAAATGTCATTTATTAAGTATGCGGCATGCATACAGTATTTAACATTTAAGATGTATCTTTGAATAAAGAAGTAATTCTTAAAACGTAACTCAGTATAAATATGAAACAGAATTATTTTCAAAACACTACAAGAATTGAACAATCTTCGACATACAAAATCCTGATACAAAAACATACACGCTGAGTTAATTAATTGAAAAATAGAAGATGCACTTTAAAAATTAAGATTCTACATGGAGATTTAAAATTATATGAAGAAACTGGTAAACTGGGATTTTAACGTCGATTTTAAAATGAAAATGGAAGGTATTTAATACCGTTAATTACGAATTGGATAAGCGCTGTTTGATTTCGCAAGTATTGGTTATAGATGTCTTTGCAACTGATATTTGAGTATTTTGTCATTTGAATTTATGGTAGAAAAAGTTCTCATTTTAATTTCGTTTTGTAGGCGGATATTTACCAGAAAGTTTTGAGGTCAGAGTTCTAAACATGTTGACCTTTAATAGATTATCTGTAGAGCATCATTGGTCAATTATACTCTTCCTTCGGGGTAGTAAAAGAAAGGTAAATTATCCACAAGAGAAAAGATTTGTCTTCTGTAAATTTTTAACAAAGATTAGGTAAGAAATATTTTAATAATTAAGCAAATAAGTACTTGTTAGGAATAATTTTGTTTGAAAATTATGCTGTAAACTGTTCTATATTCTTTTGCATGAAAGAAAATTATTTTTGAATATATAGATGGTTTTTGAGATTGTTGTGTTTTACTTCATTTTGTAAATTCCATAGTATAACTTCTGTTGAGCTAGCCAAGCGAAAAAAAGTTAGAAAGGAAGGTAAGATAATAATTACAAATTTCCCATTGTTGTACCGTATCACAGCACTCTTTTAGCGACGTTCCTACTCACAGAAGTATCACAACAATATGTATGTGTATATATATATATATATATATATATATATAAAGTAAAAAAGAATTAATGGCAAGTGACTCAAATGCAGCCACGATGGAATCCGGTCGACACGTTTCGCCCTAATTAGGGCTCATCAGGACAGGAGTAGCAAAGTTGTAATATCTAATACAAACACATTATGGGAAGTACAGCATCATCTAGCTCACAATTTGTGTCTTCGTGTCGTTACCCCTAACATTTTAGCAATAGTCGGCACGGAGGACATCCGACTCAACTGTATTTTTCCATAGCCAATGGTTATAATTTAAAAGATAAGTAAGTTCAATGGGTCTTAAATTAATACAAAGTAAAATAGAATTAATCGCAAGTGATTTAAATTCAGCCATAAGGGCAACCTGATGAGTCCCAATTAGGACGAAACGTGTCGACAGGATGCCCTCGTGGCTGAATTTGAGTCACTTGCCAATAATTCCTTTATACTTTGTATTAATTTAAGACTCATTAAACTTATCTTTTAAATTATAACCATTGGATATGGAAAAAGGCAGGATCTCCTCCTTGCCGACTGTTGCTAAAACTGCGATGTCAGGTGTAACGACACAAAGTGTGAGCTAGGTGATGCTGTACTTTTCGTGTCTCATTCACTTTAAAACTACTAAATAAATTTCAATCCCTACTTTGCTCAAATGTAAGTTCAATCTATAGAAGCACCAGTCGATAAACATTGTTTATTCAAAACGTTATAACACAATTGCAATCTTTAATGCATCCTCGTTAAAATACCATTTTTATGAGCGAAGTACTTTTTCAAAGTAGCCCATTTCGGAACAATTGCAAAATAAATTATATTTACGTTAACAATACGAAACTACGACATTCTTTCGAGAGTGTTCTGAGATACTATAAATCATAAGCAAAGAACCGCTAATTAATTATATAGTATGAATGACCGGCCCGAATCGCGGAAAAAGATATTGTCGCGAAACTATAAGACCCGAGAAGGTAACGTGTTTAATAACTCTAGTTACAACAGAAGTTCCTAGAAGAGAGATATCAACGAGTGCTAAAAAAGAACACTTTTATACTGATAGCTCATTAAAGAGATAATAAGCGAAATTGTGGGTAATTGTTGCATCATGCGGTGAATACTACTTCGACAACATAATGAGAAGAATAGAGACCTATGATGTATTGAGATTACATTATTATATAAAGCGGAAGTAATTACAGCGCGGTCATTCATTCTTTCGGCATCCAACATGTAAATTCAAGATTTGTAATTCATTCTTTTGGAATTTCACATAATACAACGACGATTTATTGTTTCAATATAAATAATATTAGTGCAAGGTCACACGCTAATTTTAATCTATTAAAAATAAATGTAATTTCAAAGGAATTTCAGGAATTTTTCAATTCAGTTAATTCCAATGGAAAATATATTTTTATAAGCAAAAACGGGTGATCATAAAGAAGAATATCAGTAAGAATTTAGAGATCCAAACCGCAAGTATAGCTTTCTTATGTAACCTAAGGAGATATTTGAGTATTATTAAGTAGATTAAGCTACAATAAGTTTTATTTTTGCGTATAAACATTAGTCGTCAATGGATAATTTATTTCGGCAATTTTGAGGTCAGAGCTCTAAGCGTTTTGACCCTTACAGAACTTTCTGCTCAAGGTCGTTGATCAACTACACCTTGAGATGGAGTAATAAAAGTATATTTAAAGCTCGGGTTAATTTAACTACGTACCATTAAAGCTTTTATATTTGTACAATGCAGCTGCTTAGAACGCGTTTCGAAGAATAACTATTGAAAGTTGTTTAACAATAAGCAAATATTTCAGAGAATTTATAAACACGGTTATAGAATAGATTCCACAAACAACTCCACTTAAAGAAATGTTTATACGGGCGGTTTCGAAACGTATTTCGATTGCAAGGTAATTAACTGGTTAAATGAAAGTTCATAAAATTTGGGAATAACATAAAAAGCGTGCAGTCGTTTAGACGCTTTAAGAGGCACTTAATTAAGATAGTTGGAACTTACTACAGAAATCAATCGTTTCAGAAATTTAACGTAACAAGTTTAATTAGTTAAACGGCCTTTAATGGTTTACGTTTAATAACGCTGCTATTTTAATATAATATTAAATTGTGATGGAAGAATTAAAATAGTAAAACACCTAGTCCATTATAAACAAACAGTAATAAATATCGGAATTCTGCATCCATTCTTATTAAATTCAGAAAAATTACAGATAGACATTTTGGAAATAACCGGCATATTAAAGTTATTTGTACAAATTTACACGAGTTCAAAACATCGTTAACTGTGGGATCGGACCGATACACCCCAATAACTATATAGTCATAAGTTATATCCATAAAAAAATGTATTAAAACCCAAACGCAGTTTTGGTATCGAGTGTAAATGCGTGAGAACAAAAGGACCTTAAAAATAAAGCAGATTCACTGTCAGAGCATCAGGTAATAACCCTGGGATGTTCTATCTTTCAAAATCGCCGGGTAATAGTAGGAGATCAATTCGGATCAGATTATTAGACACCAGCGATCAATCGGAATCCTAATCATGGTAGAAGATGGCGGTTGAAAAACAGAAACGTTAAGTTACGGAACAGTATTCAAATATTGAGGTTGTCAGGAATTAGACATTCCCTCGGACGCAACTAAACGCAAACGTTACATACCGGTCTCATAAAATGTGACCGTGGTTGAAAGAGCTTTTGTTAATCACAACAGGTTGGAATTTTATCTGCGAGAAGTCTTGCCCGTTGATGTGGATGGAGTTTTGAAAGAACGAAACAAAAAACTGTAGATTAATTAATTGAATTATAACTATAACATGCTGTTTGTTGTGTCTGAAGATTGTAATTGATCGCTAATATTTATAAATGCGTGGAACCTGTACTTAATAAGGACTATTAATGTTGGTGTACGCTCCAGTAAATTTAAAGCTTATTGCATCGAATTTTCATACATAAAAGCTCGTTAATTTAGAGGAAAATTGGCAGGTAAAATTTACCTTGATTAAATTTCGACGAAGTACTATTATTGATAATCTTAAGCGTTTGAATAATATTACTTCGTCGAAATTTAAAGGTAATTTTTACCTGCTACTTTACCTCTAAATTAACGGGTTTTTATGTATGAAAATTCGATGTAATACGCTTTAAATGTACTGGCAGCCACTGGTCATTTTTCACGAGACCGGTATGTACTGTCCGCTTTTAGTCACGTCCGAGGACCTGTCTAATCCCTGACAGCCCTGATATTTGAATACTATCCCATAAATTAACGTAATTGTTTTTTCAACAGTCAATTTGCACCACGATCGAGTTTCAAGAGGTTGATCGTTGGTGTCTAATAATCTGATCCGAACCGATCTCCTTATACTATTATTCGGGTGTTTTATAAGTTATAACGTCTTCGGGTTAATACACGATGTTCCGATTCTGAATGGACAGTGTATCAAAACTGCTCGATTTTCGAAGTCGTTTTAATCCCAAGCTTTTACATTAGATAGCGAAGCTGCGTCATATGTTTGCGTTCCCAATACATTTTTATGGCTGTAATTTATGAGGATATGGTTATTGAGGTGTATGGATCCGATCCCATAGTTAATGATTTTTTGAACCCGTGTGAATATGTACAAATAATTTAATATGCCGTTTGCTTCCTGAATATATATCATTAATTTTTTTAAATTTAATACGAAGGTGTGTAATAGTGTCGATCTTTATTACTCTTTGTATATAATATACTAGGTGTTTTACTATTTTAAGTGTTGCAGCTAAACACGGAATTGGCCAAATTAGGGCAGATCATAGTTCTTATTTTTTGTTGTTGTTTGCTGTTTTGAAGATTATGTTGTGCAGCATAGGTTAGATGTACACGAAGTGAAGTTTTTTCTTGTTTATTTTCAATTAGTAGAAGATAAGAAAGGTGTAATGGAGGCTCCATCAGCATCTACCTGCAATAAAATTCGCTAAACCGTCTCTTGGAACAGCCACCTTCCGGGTAGGCTTTTATGGGGTTTTCTTCAGGTGAGTGGCGCTCAAAGATTTTATTAGACAAGGAGAGTTTAAAGAGCTTTCAATGTAAGCATAAAAAATTTACTAAAAGTGATAGAATTTGTATACCCATAAAAATAGCATACTTGCTTTTATAGAACCCACCCCGCACCACTGAAAGCTAGTCGGTGCATTATTTAACTGTTCGGCACCCCGCTCTTGTATATTAAAATTAATTAAGAAACGTAACACCATTCAGCAAGTAACATATTGTTCGGTGTCACTGTTACAATATCTACCAAATTGACAGTAAAATTTATTAATCTGAAAATCTCTTAAAATTCTATTGACATTAGATAAATCATCAGAGATTATTAATCTCCAGTAGCAAAAACCGACGTCAAAACCTAAAAAAAGTTTAATAATTGTAGATTGTAGGCAAGTGGCGAAAAAAATTAAATATTACGTGCTTGTCGACGTTCTAATATGTGATGATGTCGACAGTTATAGCGGAACTTGCATTACTTAAAAATGTTCAATTATTTAGTTAGCCCTGAAAGCACATTAATTTTCAGCTGAATTACAATGTACACTTCAATTAACTATTTCAAACGTGTATTTTTTTTCTGACGGTGAAAATGCCAAATTCACGAAATTTGTTAAATTTTATAACTAATTTAAGTCTGTATGATGCCAAGTAGTAAGATAAGTGAGCTCTTAATCAGATGGTCTCAAGTTTGGCTTGATTTCTAGACTAGACAGTGCTACGCCACATTTGGCTACACAACCAATTTATTTTAGTACTTATCCTAGTTGACTTGTTCTTGTAGAATTAAGTAGGTCATGACGCATTATAAATGTGGCTTTGAGTTTCCAGCATTGCTAGAGGAATGACTAATAATTTACTATTGTATTTTGGCGCATGGACGTGTTCTCACGCTTCGAAACGATATGCGTCATTGATTTGATCGATGAGAACGTACGACTATAGACAAGGTGTTTACAAGTTGGTGGATACGGGCGCCATGATTTGAGACTACTCTGGGTGACCGTACCTGAAGGTTGAAGTACGTTATCATGCAGTGAAGTTACTTACGTCACCCTCTGCCTTACCTTATCTTTTAATATCTTTTATTCTAGTATACTGTAGATTTTTAACAAACTTCACTGAAATCTGTTGAATCGAGGCCACTGTACCCATACGACCCGAACATACGTGGTATAAGAAAAAAAATAAGTAGAAATTCGCCCGGTGTTTGCCATAATACAAGGATTTAGTAATTAGCTCTACATTAACGTAACTGTCTAGACGAAAAAGTATATTATTTCATGGTGCCAATTATTGTTCTTTTCGTATTGTAAAATTTGAGCAATATTACTACGCCCTCTGTAGAACCACGCAGTGAAGTATTGCACCTTTTACCTGTCTGATTGACGAGTAACAACCACCCAGAAAAAAATAGAAAGCTAGAATTTTATGGACTAGTTAGTAGTTCTCTTGCGTGTGATGAATTTAACTGTAGGCTGTAGACTATAGACTGTCGGTACCTATGATTATAAATACGCAGACGTAAATAAAACAAATATGAAATGTAAAAATTCAATTTGAAGTTTAAGTAATAAAGTTAGCTCGATGTAGATAACGAGAAGAACTATGACCACCGTTATATTCTTGATTCTGTAATGATTAACGTATGCAAGAATTGCATGTCCGTTATATTTTTAAAAGTCTGAGTTTGATATTAGAGATATTAAACGCGCAGCTTACTGTCTTCAGTGAGTGCCGTTAAATGTATTCTCTACTTCTCATGCCACCATAATTAAAAGTAATAACCGCTACACTTCCCTATTGTGTGTTAATATAAACAGCAAAACATAAATTACATTTACAAGGAAAAAATCAAACAAGTCTCTGACCGCCAGCGTAACCTTAACCTTGTGTCTCACTCCCATTTGTGTAGAACAGGTCAACATACGACTGCATGAATGTAATGTAAATGATTGTACTATTGAATACAGATGAATGGAATTGAGCGACATTTTGTTTATACAACGCTAAATAAAACGTATTTACTCATTGTGTGTTGGCAACCGCCAACCTGCGAGAGTTTGTTTTTGAAATCCACAAAAAGAACGCCGATGAATAAGAAGACAACAGAAAGTAAAAAAAATAGTCTTGACATTGATAAGGTCCTTCAAAAATTAGCATCTCTACAGAACGTGAATAAAACTTTATACCACAAAAAATAATTTATAATTTTCAAAAAGATAGTCAACGGTTCATTTAAATTTGCTATCAACAACTGTACCCGGTGAGCGTTCTTCTAGTAGAGAAGTGACAAAATTACCAAAGACAAACTGATTTAGTATTGTAAAACTACCTTTAATCAGACAATGTATGAACTTTGCCCGTTGACAACCATGTTGAAAAACCAAACATTGATTGAACATGTTGTCACGAAATGTCTTAAATATTCACTATTTGCTATAGTTAAGGAAAAGTATCACAAATTTAATACTAAAAATTTTCAAATGCATTATGTCAGCCATTACTAATATCTTAGAACTTTATGGCGTCCCCTTATGTTTGACGAGGAGGGCACATCCGAGTTGGCAACGAACAATAGTAAAAAAGTCCTAACATAGAGTAGCGCAAGTCACGTTAGGTGGGCTAATTTTATTGCTGTAAACAACGTCTTCGTTCCTTTCGATCTGAAATTAATAACGTGTGCGACTTAGCATCAAAATTACTGCACTCCCTCCAGGGTAAAGATCCGATCTTCAACGGTGTCTCTCGTACAGCAATCAATCCTAGATCACGAATGTTCTACTCTCCCTATTAAATAATGGGAGTGCACCGTCACAGAGGGACGTGCGGCGTCAGTGCGCTTAGGTTGAAACCAGCCGAGAAGGAATTCACGAAGGATTTCCAGGTCGGTATGACGCTTCTACAAATATTAATCAATCTTAACACGAAAATTAATGTCGCAAATGGTGGAAACTGCCGTTTCGCTGGAATTACCAATATAGAGATTTCTCCCATTTATTCCAATTCACCAAGCGAATGATTACGTGCTATCCACAAAACGTCGATGGAAAATGTTGTTACAGTTACAGATGTCTTCGTTATTCACTTTTTTTGATTGTAGTTAAAAGTGGTGATTAAGAGTGGTGATTAAGATGGTAATTAAAATCCCTGTTTTATTTATTATAAGAAATGGTATAATTTCAATAAATCTGATCTACTTACGTCTTTAGAAGTACGGCTCGCTTGCACAATTTCACACTCTTTAATATTTAATTTAATTTAATTTACTATTCACGTAAATATTTAGCACTTTCAAGTATAGTGACTGCCCAGTTTCTAAAGTATACTAACTCGATATTCAATTGTCATGATATTTATAGGATCGGCCCTTTTTGTTTGTGATTCGTTGAACTCACGTGCTGGGCGAGACCAAGTGTCTTATCTCTTGTTATTTTGAAAAAGTTTGCCAATTGTTTATTTCAATTGCATGAAGCGATGCTAAGAAAGTAACGTAATTCATTATAATACCTCACATTTAATTCAGAAATCCCAGGAATCTTCGTCTAACAAATTATGTACTATTGTTTTTGGCCTTATTCTAATGTGAATGGAATAAATTTGGTGTTTGTTTATTTCCTAATAAATTGGATTTTTGAACAAATGTGATACTTTTAGATCACGTACGCTTTTAAAATAATGCATATTTTCTGCGTGCGTTTGAGATGATATATTAACGCACTTTTTAAATATTTATCTAGCCAATTCATGCAGGTTTTTCACTGATTTAATTTCATTGTGTTTCGTTACATTTTTAAATTCTTATCTTTGCTTGTATCTACTCTTGGATATGCGTTTTAATCGTTTGTACTGCTATATACAGTGTGCTCTCAACTAATAATATTTATAATGACCTATTTTCTCCTCTAATATCTGTAGTTATGTACTTTTGTTACTTGAGAGTTTCTTTTGTTTATTGTACGACCCCTATGACTTAACCTACCCCTAAATTAACCCTATAATTACAGCATTAATCCCCCAAATTAAAATAAAAATTTTTGGAAAAATGTTAGTTTTGGCGCCCAACGTGTGACAAAATTCTCATTGGTCCAAAATTATTTATTTTTATTTTGTTGCACTATGTACACTACTCCTACATTATTTTTACATCCCTATTCCTATTTTGATTATATTATACCTATACACCTATTCATTCTAAATTTTATTATTATTGTTCTATTATAATCTATTAGTATTTTGCTACTTATCTATCCATACTTTTATTATTTACATAAATTTCTTCCATTTACATACTTTTCCTATCGACTCATATAATTCTTCTTCAAATCTTCATTTTTTTTTTATTCAATACATTTCCTATTTATTATTAATTTCTATAACGTATCTACATCTCTCCATGTTTCTATAAACCCCTTGTATTCATCTATCCCCAACTTATCAATACCTTTTCTTATTTCTCATGAGCATCATTATCTTTTCCCATATCCAATGAATCACACCCTTTTATCAACCTATGTTACTCCTGTTTATCCTAAACCTATCCTAATTGTTCTTAACCTATCTTATATTCTATTGTTTTCTACTATTTACAATATGTATAATACCTATTCCCGAATCTTTCCTAATTTATGATAATCCTAATTTATTAATATCCTATTTAATTCTCCTATCCTAATTTATTGTTAAGCTATCCTATGTTCTATTGCTCTCTCATATTTACAATTTGTCCATGAATCTGCCCTCATTACTAATTTGATATCCCAAAAATGTTATCTTTTACTGGAAAAATTCACACTTCTTCATATTTAATATTAGTCCCGCTAAGTTTAGTTCTAACAGCATCCGTTCAAGATGTACAAAATGTTGTTCTATGTCATCACTAAAAATTAAAACATCATCCACATAATGTATGCAGAATTCTTCATATGGTCCCAATATACCCTGCATAGCTTTTACTAATGCAGCCGTACTTGAAGACAAACCAAAAAGAACCACTTTAAATTGATAAATTTGCCCTTCTATCGAAAAACCCGAATATTTTCTGGATTCACGTTCCAATGGAATAAGCCAAAATAATTCTTTAAGTCTATTTTTGAAAATATTTTCCTATTACCTATTGTTGCTAAAATTGTATCCATAGTTGGTGGACTGCTGTATTGAGGTTTGGTCCTTTTGTTTATTTTCCTAGCATCCAAACATAATCTGATGCTGTCATCATTCTTTTTAACAACAACCAAATGATTAACAAAATGCGTGTTCGCCTTCTCAATGATACCCTCACTTAGCATCTGATCTATCTCCACCTTCACTCTTTCCCTATACGCTGCTGGAATAGGATATAGCTTTGTGTAAAACGGCTCCATATTTATGACTTCTAATTTATGCACATAACCCGTTGCTATTCTGATCCTATTAGTTCTGAATTCTTTATTAACAATGTCTATACCCGTTCTTTTACTTCTTCTGTCACGTAATTCATTATAATACCTAACATTTAATTCAGAAATCCCAGGAATCTTCGTCCAACAAATCACGTACTATTGTTGTTGGCCTTATTCTAATCTGAATGGAATAAATTTGGTGTTTGTTTATTTCCTAATAAATTGGATTTTTGAACAAATGTAATACTTTTAGATCACGTACGCTTTTAAAATAATACATAATTTCTGCGTGCGTTTGAGATGATATATTAACGCACTTTTTGAATATTTATCTAGCCAATTCATGCAGGTTTTTCACTGATTTAATTTCATTGCGTTTCGTTACATTTTTAAATTCTTATCTTTACTCGTATCTACTCTTGGATATGCGTTTTAATCGTTTGTACTGCTATATACAGTGTGCTCTCAACTAATAATATTTATAATGACCTATTTGCTCCTCTAATATCTGTAATTATGTACTTTTGTTACCTGAGAGTTTCTTTTGTTTATTGTACGACCCCTATGACTTAACCTACCCCTAAATTAACCCTATAATTACAGCAATATATATATATATATATATATATATATATTGTGATATTATGTGATATTATGTGATATATATGAGATTTGAACCTTAACGCACTGAAGTACCACTCAGATATAGACTTCTAGTTCGTAAAATGATTGATGAAGGAGATGGTGAGGGCAGTTACTTGTTAAAGATATGTGAAATGATAATTAAGAGAAAATGAAAGTTTAATATTTCAAATTGGGTGTTGGTGATTTCGTAAAGTAATTTTGAAAAGGATGTGCCAATGAAGTGAACTGCTGTTGCTTGTATATCATAAAATTTTGTTAAAATATTTAAACTGAAACTTCACTGCCATGTGAATATGTATGTATAGCTAAGATTTGAAGTCACCTAGTACGTTTTCATTTGATGTGAGTTAGGTATAAGATGTTAAACTTTCACTTTCATTTGAATATGTACGTAAAGCCTAAAAAAAAGTCAATTAGTTTGTTTTTATTAGATTTAAGTTAGTTATAAGATGTAGAAGTTTTATTTACTTTTCAGTATATAGTTGTAAGTCTATTATTAGTTGTAAGTCTATTATATCATTTGAATTTCACTTGTTGTTAGGATTAAAATATCAATTTATAAATATTCGGCCAATGACATTTGTGTATTAGTTTACTCCAAATTAGAATTTGACAAGAGCAATAAGATGTATTAATAAAAAGTTTGATCATAGAATGTTGGTTGGAAAAGAATTGTAAAAGAGTAGGCTGGTTTAATGTTTTAAGGGGCATCTCCATAGAGATAAGTGACAGTTGTTGAAATTTAAAAATTAAGAAAAAAACTGATTTGAAAAGAACTGAAAAAAAAACTTTACAAACTATAGAACAAAAAGTATAATCTTTTTTGTAACAGTTTACGAATTGTATAACTTTTTATTATTGTAATCTCCAACATAAAATTCAACGTATGAAAAATGTATTTGTGATATTCAAAGTATAAAGGAACTGTTGATATTAAAAAGTGATAAATGCAAGAGTCCTTGTCATTGTCTTATTATTGACCATTGAATTTCTGAGAGTATTTTTGTGTAGACAGAGGAGTTCTAAAGTGGTGCTATCAGAACGCTGGAATTGCTGAACTTTTGGTGTCGAGCACGGTGTTGATTTCACGGAGCTGAGTTTCCTGATAAGACCAACGACGATAAGTATAAGTGTCTCTAGAAAATTTTTGGCGTACCTTAAACCCTAAAATAAAAGGCGTAAATTCAGTAATACAAATTTTTAAAACGTACTTATACACAGGTATTAAGAACCCACATCTGGTTCGAATCATCGCTGTAGGCAGTGGAGCTTCATTGTTCAGCAGCAAGACGTTTCATTGGAAGTTCAGGTTGTATTATTACTATCAGTGTCATATTTTAAACACTTAATCCGTTATACTCGATTGAAATCTTAAATTATTAACTAATATAAACTGTTTTACTGTGCGTATTTTTCAAGTAATTGTTTACACCGTCACATTTAGAAATTGCTTTAGTAGAATTAACTAGAGGTCATTTAACTGGCAGTGTCACATACATCTGTATATGGTTCAGAACTCACGCTGTATGCAGATTTAGATTTATTCACAAAATTAACCTGAGATAAGAGTTTCATTGGTCGAGGTGCAGATTTAAAGACCCAATAGAGAAGTTAGTAAATTATTAATTAAAGAAAGGAAATTATAGGGCAATTTGGTGCAATGCTAATTTGCTCATATATTATAATTGCCAATTATCAATCCTAAAAGGTGGGGTTATATTATAATATATATAATCGAGCTAATATTCAAAGAAGAAAAATAAAGGTTTCAGAAAGGATTCGAACAAGTAAACTTCCAATTCGTACCGGGACGTGCTAGAGAATGCACCATTGAGACCGGTAAATATATGCATGCATACAGACTGATTCATAACTTCATAGAAATATTTTAACTGATACTATAGAATGGGTCATGGACTGGTATTTTCGTAAAACAAATTATTTTTAAAAACTAGAATTGAACTGATTACTTTCAGGGTATGTATAGAAATAATGAGTCGACTCACCACATCACTAATTGAAATTCGTGTGTGACCTCCGGTATAATGCTTATGCTGAATGACAAGTCTGTTGTAAAACTTTATGGTATGGTTTGGAGTTTAAAGTTCACAAACCCATAAATTGAAGTGGTTTATTATAGGCGGTGCCAATGACACCGACAGACTTTAAATTAATTTTTATTCGTCACTCACTAGTAAACAGCATTTTTTGAGTTTCGATACAAACAATGGATGTTCTGCTTTACACGTAGCAAGCTTGTAAAACGCTACTTTACAAGCTAGTAGCACATGATTGGCATTTGCAATTCCTTTTAGGTATCAGTGTTGAAAATACCAAATGACAGCAGTCATAAATTTAAAAAAATTAAATGACCGTAAGCATTTGTTGGTACAGCATAAATTCGCTGTTTAATGTTTATTCAGTTCCAGTTTTATCCTACCTTTGTTTTTTTTTTAATTTTAATTTCATAGAAAACATCAAAGCTTTCGTTTTTGAAAGTGGCGTTGTACAAGCTCGCTACCTGTAGAGAAAAACACCCATTGTTTGTCATACAATTTTAAAAAATGCAGTTTACCAATGACTAACAAATAAACACTATTTGAAACGTCTGTGGTGTCATTGGCACCGCTAATAATAAAACACATTAACTTGTTTGTGGTTTTGTTAACTTTAAACCCAAACCATACTATAAAATTTTAGGATAGACTTGTCATATAGCATACACATTATACAGTATGTCACCCACCAAGGAATTTCAATTAGTGTACGTGGTGAGTCGCCTCATTATTTTTATACGTACCCTGAAAATATTCGATTCAATTTTACTATATAAAAAATAATTTCTTTTTCGTAAAACCAATCTATGCCCCATTCTTAAGTATCAGATAAAATATTTCTATGAAGTTGTGTATAATTTTATAGAATTTTTATTTAAGCTCCAGCTCACTAGATACATCAGGATCTTTATTGGTCAGGATCCAAATCTTGTAACTAACACTTCTCTAAATTCATTTGAACAATATCAAATTGGTTTCTTTGCTCATGGTTGTTTAGAAACAAAGACAAAAGTGCCACAAATACAAGAAGAAAGGGCTAATTTCGCATGGCATAGTTGTACACATGTATATCTTTCTCTCTTCGTCGTTATCAAACTGCATCCTGTAACTCTCCAAAACCATCAATTACAAGAACAAACCACCAATTCTCAGAAACATGCAACTCTGATTTAACACTGTACCCTACCCATTAATTAAGACCACCAACGAATCATGAAATCTTGCATATTTATCCGATAGCTTCCCTCAGTGCAGTAACCCGTTGAAAGGAATCTTTGAATTGATAATTAGACAGAAGTTACCTACATGTCAACCTTAATACTATCTTTTTGCTACTATATTAAACCTAATTAAAATCCATCAAATATTCTTAAATTGTTAACCGTGTATACAATGCAAACGGAGAAGAACAAAGAATAAAGGACATTGGAATGCTGAATAACAGCACCTTTGTCGAGAACTGAGTGGTGCAACAAGCAATCGGGGGAGTTGAGCGTACAGGTAACGGCCGGTGTTCGTTTCGTAAACCCATCAGGGATAATAATAATAATGAATCTCCTTTTTCTATCATTCAAATTAATTCTCCATCTTATTCTTTTCGTTGATACACAATTTATTTAAATCTTTGATTAATCAACCAGTAAAATGCAGAATGCAGCTTTTATAATTACAACTTACGAATACCGTCGGGACAGTCATCAAGAATGTACTGCTTATAGAATTTCTCCAAATTAGCAGAACCTTTACGTAGCACAAGCTGCAGTAATTCAATAAGGTTCTCCGCACCTGACGTTCCGTAATCAAATCATATTAGAAGCTTTAGATAAGTCGCACAAGTCGTAAACATTTTTGATAGAAAGATTTCATATTTTTAAATTAGTGAAGCTTGAAGAAGTTCTAATTACTAGAACAGGTAGAATGACTTGCGTCTTTCGGTGAGCTAAAGAGTCGAGCATCGTGTCACTATACCAAAAACGGGAAGAACATATAGACGTGAAAATTTCGAACAATAAGTTTGACAGCACACGTGTCAAAAATATTAACCAGAATTGTACAAAGACGGATGGAAAAGAGGGCTGAAGAAATATTAGTAGATCAATTTGGGTTCAGCGGACACGGGAGGGTATTTCAGCTCTGAGAGTGATAATGAATAAGACGATAGAAAAAGGGAAAAGCGTATATATAGGATTTCTAGAACTGGAAAAAGCATTCGACAATGAAAAATGGAAAAAAGTGTTTGAAATGCTCAAAAAAATTGGAATGAGGTTTTTAATTTTCATACCGCATCTCTCTGTTAGAACTGTTTCCATTTCATTAAGAACTGCTTCTAACTCTTCCATGCTAGAAGCTAGTAGCGCTATATCGTCTGCAAATCTAAGCATATCAATCTTTTGTCCCTGCATAATAATTCCAAATGCCTTCCTGCATTTGACAGTTTTCATTGCTTCTTCGATGTACAAGTTAAAAATTAACGAGGATAGGGCACATCCCTGACTCACCCTTTTCCTAGTATTTACTTCTCTACGTTCCATATTTAATTTAATTACCCCTGCAATATTTTTGAATAATGTTAAGTGTGTGAAAGGATTTACTGGAAAACCATTATTTCGGTAAAAGTCTAAGTGTTGGGGAATCTTGGTAGCCACAGGTTGCTTAACCCCCTTCACTGAATCTCGGTGAAATAGGGCATAAAATTAGAAAACAATAGAAGGGGAACGAGCTGTATACATATGCTGTGTGAGAATTTCAGGGAACTATGTAGACTAGCTAAGAATATAAATAAGTGCAGGTACGTGTCCAACAAGTTTTGAGACGGAAAACCTAATGACCAAAAAATAAGCGCAGATAAATCTGGTGATTAGTATAAACAACTAGTTGTTGGTTGCGAAATATCTGCAACTAATGTTGACTGTGCGAAAAGATATATTGGAAAATATATTAAATCGGTAAATGGTTGTGTTGGGGGAACTTGGCAGCCACAGGCTGCTTACCTCCCTTCACAACCGTTCATTTACATTTCCAGTGCTCCACCCGAAGGTACTACATTGGCCAGGAGGCGAGTTTTTGTTGCATGGAAATTTAGAATTTTGCCGAACCCTTGCCGTTCCAGGCAAGGTAGGGATCTTTAACGTGCGTGACAACACTCACACACGGGACCTCCATTTAACCTCTCATCCGAACGAGGGCGTAATATTTGTGAAAAATGCTCACCTGCCATTTTTCAAGCAGTCGGCCGTGTCGGGATTTGAACCCGGGACCTTGGGATCCGTAGTCTTACGCTTACTACATTGATCCACGGCGACGCCTTCCCTTCACAACCACTGAAGGTCGGAGAAATAGGGTATATAATTGTAAAACAATAGAAGGTGACCGAACTGCATCAAACAAGAAAGAACAGCGCCTATGAGGAAAGACAACAAACATAGAATAAGAAGAAAATTGTTGATAGCATATGTGTGGAGCACAGCACAGTATGCCTATGAAATACGGGCAGTCTGAAACGTAGACAGAAAAACGGTAGCAGCCTTTTGAAATGCTGTGCTTCAGATGTATGAGGACGATAGCATGGACAGAAAAAGATAATAACAAATAGGTTATAGAAATAGTAGTGGAACAAGGATATCTGGGGAAAAAGATAAGAGAAGTAAAAAGGCAGAATACGTTCTAAGGCATTTTTGGGGAATAGTATGGGATATATTACAAGCAGAGATAGGAAAAAAGAGGTAGATGTAGACCTAGATCAGATAGTGATAGATGCAGACTGTGCAAATTTCAGGGAAATCTGTAGGTTAGTTCAGAATAGGAAGCAATGATGGCACGCGTCTAACCAGTTCCAAAACTGAAAACCTAATGATGATGATGTACCGTCTATCTCAAAAAATAAACTAAAATACTGGTACGTAAAATAAAAAATTAGAACACAAATATAGGAAACGAGAACTTACAAGAAGTTTAGAATTTCTACTACCTAGGAAGCCAAATAACGCAAGATGGAAAAAGTGGAAACAGATATAAAACAAAGATTAGCACAAAGACGTGCTGCATTTAACAAGAAAAAACAACTACCATGTTCAAAGACATCAAATGTACAAACAAAGGAAGGATTGCTGAAGGCATACGTGTGGATCACAGCACTGTACGGCTGTTAAACTTGGACAGTAGAAGAAGTGGACAAGAAAATGTGGTGCTACAAACGTATGATGAAGATATTATGAACAGACAAAGTTAAGAACAAAGAGGTTCTAGAAATGGTAGATAAAGAATGAAATATGTGGAAAACAATAAAAAATAGGAGAGATATGATGATAGTCACATACTAAGGCATAAAGGAATATATTAGAAGCAGAGATAAGAAAAAATAGAAGTAGTAGACCTAGGCTAGACTATTGCACACAGATGTTCAAAGATGTAGGCTGTGGGAATTTTAGGGAAATGTGTAGGCTAGCTCAGAATTCCAAGACAGAAAACCTAATGACGAAAAAAATAATTGTACTTAAACCTGATGTTTGTTATAAACAAGTACAGGTGTTGGTTTTGCAATATTCTCAACTAATGTTGATTGTGCAAAAAAATGTATTGAAAAACTATTAATTCGGCAAATAGCTAAGTGTTGAGTGATCTTGGTAGACGCAGGTTGCTTAGCCCCCTTCACATACCACAAAAGCGGTCTTTGACTAAAGATTTCATCCAAATTGGGGTACAGATCTGTTCAAAATCGTTAAAGTACAATATACCAATCCAATCACCCAGCCAATTCTTGGAGTTTTACAGCGAAGAGGTTCATCCTACGACAGCTCCAGACACATATTTAATTGAAAAAGTTATACGGAAGCGTAATAAAGGGCGAGAACTGTTAGTGTGGTGGTTGAATGGAGGGAGAAGTTGGATTTAGTCAACAGGCTTGCTTTAGTATATATATTACCGAAAGCTTGTCGGAAGTTTGGTCTTTTATTAGTCGGCTCTCGAAGAGAAAACATGGCTGTCTACATCTTGGATGTACACGTCTTCCAGTACAAGACAAGTGCATTCTTTGTTAAAGAAGTGGCAGTTTTGGATGTGGAATACGACGAAGTATGGCACGAGATTTTGGAGATGTCCTTGGACGCTACCAGCTTAAGAGAGAATTTCAAGAATTTCATACATGAGTTAGGAAGCACTTGCATGGGCTGAGTTGGGATAATCCTTCAACGAACCGATTATCGCCGGTTTTTCTAACGCTGTACCTGCAGAAGATTATACAGTCCTATGTAAAAGGTTTTGAAAAGGTGCGTATTATGTCTAAATATTTACCAAACAATTACGTTCAACATACAACAGAAAATTGATCATTCAAGTCATTGTCTACTACACGAAAATAACCGTTTAACATGTGCTCGAGAGAACGTTGTTATTATTCTAAATGAACTATAATGTAAATATTATTTTTAATAAAATATGTTTACTATTGCATTGTTTGAATTAAACAAATTTACATTTTATTTATAGATACGTTTAATTCGACGCTCCTATCAGTCAACGCTAAGAAAAATGCGCTGTCGTGAGAAGCCGGGAAGCGTTGTGACGTAAGCAGGACGGCGGTGTTTAAGATGGCTCTTAAGACGTAATGAGTGTGCAAAGAGTTGCAAACATTCACGAGGCGCTGTCCATGCATTGCGGGTGGCCTAACTTGAGGCGTTGGGAGGCGCTGAGAGATGCTGCACCAGAATCGGCCAATCCTGCTACTCAGCACAGATTGTTTACAATCGCCATAGCACAGCAGAAAATGTTAGTTCGCTTTGAATCTGTATTTGTGACACGAACTCCAAGTTTATATTAGAATATTTGAGCTTTAATTTGTTCAAGCTAGAAAGACTAACCAAAAAAATTATTCCCAAAATTAAAAACAAAACGGTTTGGTCATTGAAGCCTCGTTTTCGTAATTCATTTGTAATAATCCGCATCTTTTGTGCTTTTATGAGGCGCTATTTTGTCGCTGTTCTGCGCAGATGCTCGCTCTTTTCGTACTTAGAGCCAATCCTGCCTGGTAGTAACTAAGATGCAGCTGGTGGTCACATACTTCGATCACTAATTCACTACATAATCCTGAAACAAAAAACTAGGAATTATTGATATAATCATCATCCAATTCTAAACGTTCATTTGCCGTATTCTCTTGCAGAGCATCAGCCTATTGAACTAAACAGAAGAAGCTTTCAAAGTAATCTCGATATTAACCCTTTCCTTTCATATTAATAATAATTAACACCAATCAAAACGTTGTTGTCATAACTGTATATACAAAAGCTGTATGTTGAAGTGGATAAAGGTACAAAAGAAATTAGAATGCTGAAGAGCATCACTGCTGTAGAAGCTGATGTTGGTATCAAACCAAATAGGGAGAGGTGAGTGAGTATACGGAAACCTCGCCTTGCAGGTGCGACCGACCGGTGCTCATTGCCGAAACACACGTCAATCTATAAAAATAAAAAAAAATACGAAAACTTCACCATCAATATACAATTATTATTCTAGCATACTTTAATTTGAAGCCCTCATACTGATTTAATTCAATTAATCAATGATTTGAAACGTGGTGATGTACAATTGGAATTTACATTAGCAATAATAGTTAAAGCAATCATGTGGGATAAACAATATTTAAGTACTACTGGTTTAAATGATAGTATCGTATTGGTTATAAAATTGAGCTAAATTAATCATTTACGGTTGGATGTAGATATTGCTGTTGCTGCAACACAATTTTCGAAGATCACTGCTAAAATTTATGGAATGTGATACACTTTGTACTGCCGGGGCTTTACAATTGTCATATTAATAAAATTTGGCATTTTAAACAATTGACAATTCGATTTCCAACAAGCAGCTTTAACAAAATTTAACAAAGTGCGTAAAGACAAAAATCTCGACTCGTTATATTCCCGTGACGACTCTTTGATTTTCGAACTCCTCTATCATCATCAGGTCTTCAATCCTGAAACTAGTTAGACGCGTACCCTCATTGTTTCTTATTCTGAGCTAACCTACACATATCCCAGAAATTTCCACAGTCTGCATATTTCACCATTTGCGTGCAATGGTCTGATCTAGGTCTACCTCTACCTCTTTTTTCCTATCTCTGCTTGTAATATATCCCCCACTATTCCCCAAAAATGTTTTAGTACGTATTCTGTCCTTCTATTGCTCCATTTTTTTGTTTTCCACAGATATCTTTATTCCCATACTATTTCTAACCTCTTTGTTATTAACTTTGTCTGTCCATGCTATCATCACCATAAACCCGAAGCACAGCATTCCGAAAGGCTTCTACCGTTTTTCTGTCTACTTTTCCTACTACCCCTATTTCATAGACCCACTGTGCTGTGCTCCACACATATGCTTTCAACAATCCTTGTTTCTATATTTGTTGTCTTCGAACATAGCCGCTGCTCTTACTCGTTAGATGCAGTTCTGTTTCCCTTCTATTGTTTACAAATTTATACCCTATTTTCACGATACACACTGGTATGTGAAGGCGCGCGGCTCCGTGGTGTAGTTGGTATGTAGATTCAAATCCCGACACGCGCCGCTTGAAAAATGTTAGGCCAGCATTTTTCACAAAAATACACCCTTGTTCGGATGAGAGGTAAAACGGAGGTCCCGTGTGTGAGTGTTGTCACGCACGTTAAAGATCCCTTGCTTGCAACAGCAAGGGTTCGGCATAATTCAAAATTTCCAGGAAAAAAACTCGTTTCCAGGCAAATGTAGTACCTTTGAGTGGAGCATTAGAAAATCAAACGTAGGGTATGTGAAGGGGGTTAAGTAACCTGCTTCTACGAAGACCTCCATCACTGTTCTGTAACTGCTTGTCCAGCGGCTTTTACAGTTTCTGCATGCACCTTATCTGTACCCGACGCCTTACCGCTTTTCAGACCCTTTAATGCTAATTCAAAGTCATCTTTAAGTATAGGATATCCCATGTTATCCTTCAAAGTCTGATTCCTGCTCTAATGCTGTTAGTTCCTCTCCTGCATATAAATTCCCTATATATTCTTGCCATCGAACCACTGTCTCTACATTTTCTATAATGACGTTTCCTCCAGCGTCCCTAATATTTTTGCTATATGGTTTTATATCCCTAAAATTCATTCTAATTAGTTTGTATGCTTCGTCTGTCTTTCCTAATTCCATCTTAGTTTGTACCTCTTTGCACTTTTCATCAGTCCATTGTTCTATAGCTTACCTACATTTGCGAATAATTTCACATTTTATGGTTTTATATCTATGTTTTCCTGTGTCGTTTGATCTATTTTTGTATTTTCGTCTTTCTTCTATTAAATTCAGGATATCCTTTGCATTCCATGGTTTCTTATTTTCTTTTTGTGTATACCCCAGAATATCTCTGGCTGTCATGTCTAAGCTGAATTTAATGTTATTCCATTCTGTTTCTACTTCCTTAGTATTAAAAAATTTCCCGATATCTTTCAGCAATTGACTTTCTTTCAAATCTTTCGTGGATATTTCTATCTTTTAGTTTCTCAAACTCAACGTGCCTTTTCCATTCTCTTTTTTTTCAAATTTTTAAATTTAAGTGCGGCCTTCATAATTACAATGTTGTGGTCAATGCCTATATCTGCTACTGTGTAGCACCTGCAGTTTTTACTTGAATACTAAACCGTTGTCTAACTAGAATGTAATCTATTTGATATCTTCTTATACCTCCTGGCATCTTCCACGTGTATCGTCTTCTAGCATGAAATTGAAGTAATGTGTTTATGATGATTAAATTGTTCTTGTCGCAAAATTCTACCAGTCTATTTCCCCAGTCGTTTCTCGTGCCTAAACCAAATAGACCTATTAGTGCTCCTTCCCTACCCTCACCTACCACTGCATTAAGATCCCCCGTAATTATTAAATTTACATGTCCTTTTACGTATCTTAATATGTCTTCGATATCTTTGTAGATCGCTTCTACCTCTTCGTCACTGTAGCTAGAAATGGGCATGTATACTTGTATTATTACTGTATTTACCGGTTTAGATTCTAATCTAACCATGAATACTCTTTCGTTTTTTTGTAGGTAGTTTTCTACACAGTGTCCTATCTTTTTTCTTACAACTATCAACACCCGAATTTCCTTCCTCTGATCCTCTGTGAATTACCCTAAGGTCTCCACTCAAAAAATCCCCCCGCCTCTAGCCACCAAACTTTGCTGATTCCTTCTATGTCCAATGCTAACCTATCCATTTGAATTTTCAGGTTCTCTAGTTTACCACTTGCTTCATACTTCTGACTCTCAAAATGTTACCTGCTCTACCTTAAACTTTCCGATCACATCCCCCGAAGTAGTCTCCTCCCGGAAATCTGAATGGGGGACTATTTTAGCTCCGGAATCTTTTACCTCAGAGGATACCATCATTTTAAAACAATGTAAGCACGCTGTGTCCTTGGGAGATAATGTGGTGGGTTACTGGTGTCTTCCACATCGTAGTAGTGTGTTTTCGAATGCCATACCCCCTATGGTCTCTGCCAATCAAGTGCCGAGAGAGCTGTTGTCCTCTTTCGGAGATCTGTCTTAGTCTGGTTCCTCACTAAAGACCCCACCAATTTGTTAAGCCCTTTGGTTCGGCTGTTTAGTTCATTGGAACACTCAAGCCGCTCCACCCGCTCTAGTTATCTAGAACTTCTTCAAGGTGCAGGTCCATTCGGTACGGAACTTCTCTCTATTCTATTTTGTTTTCATGAATCTGCTTATACAAGCAACTCAAAGGTTTCACTTGGAGTTCCAATCAATTAATTAATCACCTCTACTTGTGAAACTTCTAACAAAACATTTATCTACAATAAAAACCTTCTAATGTCAATTTAAAAAAATTACAGAAAATTATACAAAATGTTTCTTCCAAATTAAACATTATTATTATAAATAAAACAAATTTTGCTCTTCAGCAGGCGCTTTCAAATGACGCATATATTTTATATACAGCAAACATTACTGACCTTTCTGGTTAAAGCTCGATTGCACTGATTTCCATTTCAAAATAGCCTTTATCGCTTTTACTGGACGTAATAAAATTACTACTATTACCAAAACAGGCCCTTCTTCGACAAATATGACTTCAAACAATACTCCGAATTCTGTCTTTAGCAATAGGAACCAGATTTCTTCCGTCTCTAGTTCTAAGTCCTTCTCTGTACCTCCTCCTGCTCGCTCTACTACCACCACATCATATCCTTTTAAACCATATGCGTCTTCAAATATAGTATTGATTTTTACGGGCATGATGTCGCTACCTACCGCACACCTTCTAATAAGACCAAAATTTCTTCCGTCCTTAGCTGTTAGGACGATGATCAAAAAGTTCCTACGTTTTCACTTCCATCTCAGCCTGTGCCTCCTGCACCCTTAGAGTCCATTCTTCAAATTAGTGACTTACAAATAGCTACTCAAGAGTTTGCTCCTACTTTTTTGATTGATTCTACTAAAGAAATTCCTGTCGAGTCTGCAATGGCAGATGTAGCTGAAGTAATGATGACTTCTAATAGTTTCAGAGAAGGTCCTGTTGAAATTAGTTGCTGCTGTCGAGAAAGCAGTTCCTATTGTAGCTGAAGTTTTGCCTGTTCCTACTCCTTTGTCTAACATTGATGAAGTCTTAATTGATTCTACTCCTTTATCGGACCTTGATGAAACGTTACCTGCTCTTACTCATTTTTCTAATGTTGATGAAGTTCTTCCTTTAGGATATTTTGTAACAAGAAAAATATTTTCTCACAGATTGGTTTTCTTTTCCTTTTGTAACATGTTTTTCTAATTAGAGGTTTTTTTTGGTAAATGTTTTTTTATTATGGTATGCTCTATATTCCTGTAAAACCCCGCCTACTCGTCGATTGAGCCCGGTCATTCTTTCATTGCCCTTCCGGTTACGTCGATGTACGTAGCAACTTTATGAATTATACAGGGTGATTTATAAATATGTTACGATATCTAATGGTCATATTCCCGACGTAAAAATGAGACTACCATTTTCCTGAAAAATATATGAGACGAACGGTTGAAGTTGGCCATTTTCTATTTCTCTTTCGGATCCGAAATCCGGATACCCATAACCTATTCTTGGATCTGGATTCACTTAGATCCAGATATTGGATCCTAATTCGGATCCGATTGACAGCTCTAGTTTACAGTTTACATCTCGGTTAAAAATGGAATCCGTGAACATTTTCAAATGATTATTTTTTACAATTTCGGGCTGATTAATTCAATAAAACATCGATGAACTTAATGAAGCAGTATCAAAGGTTATTCTTTATCGATAGTTTGCCGACTTCAATCATGTTCGTAGTTCGGTTAAGGCTTATCGTTCAAAATCGGTTATTGTTCCAGAAAACATTGCTGCTGTGCGTAAGCTGATACTGCGAAATAGTCATGTCACTTATTGCGCGATTGAGGCTTCCTTGAGCATTAGTGGAACCAATATACATTCAATATTGCATGAACATTTGGCCGACAAAAATTTGTTTGCGTTGAATCCCACATAATTTGACAATCGCTTAAAAACGAGTTCGTGTTGAATGGTCAAAAGCCATGATCAAAAAATATGATTGTGGTGCTATCAAGCACGTCTACGACACCGTCGCAGGATCTATGTGTATGAACCCAAGAGTAAACAGCAGTCGACTGTATGGATCTTTCAAAATAAGCGAAATCGAACAGGACATGCTCCAACTGCTCCTTTGGAGAAACGTAGAATGGTCAATCCTGAACGGTACACAACCATTCGCTTGCCTGTAGTATTCGAAGAAATAAGAAAGAAGGATCATTCTCTACCTCAACAATCGAGTTCTCACAAATCGGCTCGAACGAGTGAGTTTTCGATCACTCAAAACGTCGATTTGATAGGTCATCCGACGTATAGTCCTAGTTTGGCACCTAATGACTTATTTTTATTCCCGCATATCAAAAATAAATTGCGAGGGCAACGTTTTTTGACATCTGAAAGAGCGGTTAATGCGCTCAAAATGCATGTTTTATATAAGTAGTTCAATCGCAGTGAAACAGTGTTTCGAAAACTGGTTTAAACTGGTTCAAAGTGTATTGACTTTCATGGAGAATATTTTGAAAAACAATAAAGTCACTTTTGTTAATAAATAATTGTTTTTGATTTTAAATCCGGAAATATGAAAGGTAACCCGCGTGTACTGATATTTGCGACAGGGTGAGAAAATTTACACATTAAACAAAGGTGGAGGGATCCATAAAAACAAAATTATTTGTTGTTTACGCTCATGTTCGTTATGTGATGAGTCATACATCGATCAAACGTTCACTAGCTTGTTTGCGTGACTGAAAGTGAAATGGGTGGAAGCATACATATTTTTTCAATTAACTCATAGCCGTATTTACATGAATATTTATAGTTACCGATCATCGTTTTAATTAATTATGTATTAATAAATATTAGTATAGATAGAGTCATAGTTTATCTCCGCATTTTACTTTCGATTCATAAACTTAAGATTATTTTTTACAAACTTATCTTTTGCTCCGCTGGACAGGTTTATTAACAATTACAAATAAAACTTATGAGAGAGGTCATGCAAATGTGTTTACCGCGCCCATTTTGTAATTATTTTAAACGTTCTAGAAGTCTAGACACGAGTACGGTGTTGGTAGGTCAGTTTTATTATGCAAAGTTGTTAAAATATCACTCCATAAATATGTATCAATAATCATTAAGAATTGGTTGAAGAAAAAGCTAAGCATTCGGTGATGTTCGTACCTTGTAACATATACCACTTTGGTTGTTGCATAATCATGTTTCAACGGGGTTTATTAGTTAAGATCCTATTTAATGTCTTCTTTTAGGTTGTATTTCGTTTTCCGGAAAAAACTTCTACCTGAGGTTATTAATGGTGTTACCAGACAACAATCCTCCAATCAACTTAATTCATTTTGTCCCGTGAGCGAGTTACGTTTCGGGCCTTGGGAGCGGTGTTTTTAAAAACTACTTCCAAAAACTTCGTAACAATTTATTTGGTTTAATCAGACATTAATTATGGAATTTGAACAAACTGTTGTAAATTAAACTAAGTCAAAATAAAATAATTAATTGAACTAATATGAATCAGTAGCCTAGGCAAACAGCAATATTAAAGCGGAAATACTTGGGACTGACTGACTGGTCTTAGGGCTCCCGGGATATTTATGTTGTCCCTGCCCCTCACATGTCTGTGGGAACTTGCAGAGCTCATGTCTGCTTATTTCTTAATTCTATTCATTATACAATGTAATAATCTTACTTTCTAGGTAATCACGGTTCTTAACCGTCTGTGACCTGCCACCTGCAGTATCACTATCGTCTGGAATACAATGTATTGCATCCGTTCTCACAACTGTTAATAACCTTCATTTAATTGTCCTTGAATTACATTGTTGCACTTGACTTAATAATTTCTTTAACAATTTTTAATAATTCCTATTTTGTTATAAATACATAGATTGGGGGATACATAACTAGTGTCACTTTAAAATTTACTTACTTTTGTTTTTTCGGCAGCACGTGTAAAAGAAATGGCTCAAACTTTACTCTGTTTTTGTCGATCACGATAGTCGCGCACACTATATAAAGGGTTAAACATATAAACAGATCCGAATCGACCTGGAAGTCAATCCTAGTGATCGATTACCAAGGACCAGTACTAAGGGGGGGGGGGGCTGAATATGTATCGGGAATAAGTAACAAAAACAAAACTTCAGGTGTGAAAACTTCTTTACTGTTCTTCAAAATATTCCAAACGATGATTGATACACTTTTGCATATGTTGGAACCAACAATCATAGCATATCGAAAATCATTGTCCACGCAGTTTGTTCTTCACGTGTAGAAACAAAAAAATCATTGGGTGCCAAATCAGAACTATACGACGGATGAACCATCAGTTCGATGTTTTGAGAGCTCAAATAGTTACTTGTTTGAGCCGATGTGTGAGTGTGTTTGTCATGATGGAGAATGATTCGGCGTCGTCAGTTTATTTTTCTTATTTCTCCGAAAACTTGTGGCAGACAAATGGTTGTATACCAAGCAGAATTAACTGTTCTACGATCCTCTAAAGCAACGGTCGTAACACGTCCATTTATTCCGAAAAAAGAGGCAACCATTATCTTCGAAGTGCTTCGAGCGCGGACAACTTTTGTTAGATTTCGTTCATCTTGGAAAACCAATACAATCGACTGCTGTTTATTTTCGGGTTCATACGCATAAATCCAAGATTCATCAACTGTGTAGACGTTATACACTGCTTTTCATGCACCGCACTCATATTTTTTGAACATTTCTTTACACCAATCGACACGAGTCTTTTTTTGAGCGATTGTCAAATTATGTGGGATCCAATGCGCACATAGCTTTTTCACAGCTAAATGTTCATGTAATATCGAATGTATAATTGCCATACTGATGTCTAGGGATACCTAAATCTCACAATAAGTCACACGACGATCTTGCATAATCAATGTTTTCTGGCACCATAGCCGATTTTGAACGATTTTCTTTAACTTCATCCGCTAGCAAACCGAACGAGGGCGTATTTTTGTGAAAAATGCTCGCTAAATATTTTTCAAGTGAACCGTGTCGGGATTCGAACCCGAGGTCATAGGCGCAGTAGTCACATGCATACCAACTACGCCACGGAGCCGCTCACCTTCAGGGACACCAATCTGGACAAATGGTTTGAAGATAATATTACAAAGCTAATAACAACGGAACTGGAGGACTTCCAAGAGCGAGATAGTGAATGGAGTTTAAAGAATATCGTTTACTTTGGTGTCACCATCAAGAAATACAATTCTATGCGTGAATCTTCATATATTGAGCTACCGCTTGAGATTAAACTGAAACATTCATCGGTCAACGTGAAGAATGAGGATCAAGCTTATTTTGCATGGTCGGTGGTGGCTGCATTGTATCTGTTTGAGTCTCAAAATGATATTTCCGTTAATGTGTACACCTTATAACTAAAGAAATGTAAGTCTACTACTGTTATGAATGCGGATTAATTAAGGAGCTTATTGATGGTTGCTAATGGATGTTTGATTAATAAAGGACCGCCGAATATGACTTTGGATGCAATTAATAATTCAAATGTTGTATGTAAATGATTGTGCACTTGCTGATTGCTGGTTCTATGACGAACACACTGCTGCCAAGCGAAAACTTGTTGCTACTCGAAAATGCACATGTTAACTCGACGGCAGCTACTCGAACAGTGACTTATATGATGAAATGATGCGCGCAAAAACGAGTTACTATTACACGTACACCACTGTGGTTCCTTATTGCTGAAGGATAACTTAGGTAAAGGGTTTAAGGACGAAACTACTGTTCGTATATTGATATCGGAGAGTAGACAAAATAAACATGTGAATCTCCTAATGATCCACAACCAGTACTATAGCGAAGATACAGAATGCTTTAAAACAAATTTACAACTTTCAAGTCGCATTATGTATGGATTAAAGACTTAAGTCGACTGGTTTCATTGCAACTTGACTCCAATAGGGTTAATAAGCATTTTTGTGATCGTTGTCTCCACTACTTTATACAGAAAAAAAATTAATAAATCATATGCACGTTTGCACATGTTGCGTGTCTTTTAGAATAAAGTGACGCGTGCATATTTCGTCATCGGTTGGTAGTTGGATCCTGAAATAACCTTTGCTTGATCATTTGTAGAAATGGAAGCACAATTTAGTCAATGTATTGGAGGTATGAAACGTTTGTTCTATAAATAATCCATTTTCCAAATTGCAAACCAAGTCTAAGGACTCCTTGAGATACAAAAATTCAAAATCTGAAAAAAGATTGTAGCCGTAGTATGGGGTTGTGAAGTGTATGCCAAGCCGTTAGTCGATTTCAAAGATCACTGCATCGGAGCATACAACTTATTGGAGAATTGGCAGACAGCGTGCGCCTTTTGACAGCTATTAATTCCCTGAAAGGCTTCATTTAAAAAGCATAATTTACCTTACCTCACTTATTTTTATAAAGGCATAAGAATTGTTAATGTAAGTTCACGGAAAAATGTATTAATTGTTGATTTTTTATCCCAGGTATTTATGACGCTGCCCTTGTAAATATTTTTCCCATTGGATTCCTTCAAGAATCTCCACTTGAAAGGGTTGTTTCCACTACAACTCGAGCAAGCATGATTGATATACGTTACAGGGTAACGTTCAAACAATAAACCTAACCTATAAACGCTTTAATTGTGTCTAGACTTCTTAAATGTTCAAGTAATTTGCAAATTGGGTGCGGCAAATGAATTTGCAGGATACTTCCAACTGGCTATAAAACCTGCTGAACAGAACAGGTATGAAAAAAAATCGACTTAGGTTAAAGCGTACATAAAATGCATATAATGCAGAACTCTATTTTACAGATAATCCTTATTTTATACATAATTAACGTGATGAATAATTAACTATGAGCATACTGGTAAAGATGACTAAAGTGTTTAATTTAACATGATTAATTGAGAAATATGTTTTCATCCACTTCATTTTAGGTCACACATATAAATTAAAGAGGCGCTCGGGAAAAGAGAAGCTAACAAGTACAAATAACGTCAAATTACTTGAACTAGGAAAGGATTATAAAACTGTTTTCATTTTATTAATACTCTGGTTCCATTATTATGTTTAGCTTAAATCATCAAGATCAAACAAGCAATTCTATGAAATGTAATTTTCCTGTTTGTGGGATACATTATGGAAGCGGCCTTCGGAAAGAAAGAAATACGAAGTAATTCAAATATATTTTGTTCAAAGGCGCCTTTAGCACTTGTTCTATGGACGATATTTAAGGATCAATTCAATTCAATTTTCAATTACTTGGCAAGTGGCCCATACCGACAATACATGTTAGGACAATAAAGTAATTTGATATATGTCGCATCCTTCATAAATTTAATATTTTCTTGATATTGGGAGTAAGAACTGACTTTAAGAAGTTCAAAAGTACATTCAGTGGTAAGATAACACCCAAAGGATTAACCAAATCAATGGAAAAATCTCAGAAAAAAGTTGTAAAGAACTATCTACTTAAAATTTAAATGATTGAAAATGACATTATAATTGACACTTTGTCATAACATCCGATGGTAAGAGTTCGGTTTAGAAAGACAAACATTTTTAGGGGTCGTATATATATTTCGATTCGACTTAGTCCCCTGAGTCTAACGATATACGACTTTTGTTTAGGAAACGACCCCTTAAAAAGTTATGGTCAATAAACTAACCAATGTTAAGCCTATGGGAATTTTTTTTTCTACCAAAAAATTGATTTTTTCGTAAAACCTAACCTAACCTAACGTAACCTAACCTAACCTAACCAAACCAAACCAAACCAAACCAAACCAAACCAAACCTAACGTAACCTAACCTAACCTAACCTAACCCCTAAAAAGCAACAAAAACAACGAGAGGATCACAATTTTTTATTTACTCAAGAATGTAATTTGAATAAAGCAAAAAAATAAATGTAAAATTAATTAAGCACGTGAATCACCATATTCATGGCGAATAGCCTGAAGTAAAGCTTCGAAAGGATCTCTAGCATATTTATAATTCCAGCGGCGCCAGAGGTATTCGCATAAGTGATCAGCAAACTGGTCCTCCGGAAATGTCATTTAAAATTTTTCCCATAGACTTAACATGGAACAGTTTATTGACCATAACTTTTTAAGGGGTCATTTCCTAAACAAAAGTCGTATGTCTTTAAACTCATATGACCAAAACTAATCTAAATATATATACGACCCATAAAAATATTTGTCTTTCTAAACCGAACTCCAGCCCATCCGATAAAAGGTACCACAAAACTAATCAAGAAATTCAGAAAATAAACCGAAGCGCACGAAAAATATCGTAAAGAAATTTCATCGGAACCTGAATAACGATAAAAAACGATTACAAATTTGACAAGTGATTTGGCAATTTTATAACTACCATGAATTCAATATACGAAAACAAGACGTATCGATGTTTTCCCTTGTAGAAGTTGCAATAAGACTTAATACAGGTACCCTTCATTCAGAACGCAGCTTAAATTTAAATGCTCATCATCAATAGGTCTTCAGTCCTAGAACTGGTTGCATGCGTACCTCCATTGTTTCTTATTCTCAGTTAAACTACACATTTCCCTGAAATTTCCACAGCCTACGTCTTTCACTATCTGTTAATAGTGTAATCTAAGTCTACCTCTATCTCTTTCCTTTTTCTCTGCTTCTAATATATCCCGCACTATTCCTTCATGCCTTAGTATGTATCCTATCATCCGATTTCACCTATTTTTACAGTTTTCCACAAATTTCTTTCCTCCTCCAACATTTTTAGAACCTCTTTATTATTAACTTTGTCAGTCCATGACATATTCATCATACGTCTGTAGCACCACATTTCAAAGACTTTCTATCTTCTTGCTGTCCGTTTCTCCTACTGTCTATATTTTACAGCCGTACAGTGCAATGCCTCACACATATACTTTCAGCAATCTTTTCCTTGTTCCTATGTTTGTTATCTTTGAACATAGTAGTTGCTTTTTCTTGTTAAATGCAGTACAACCTTGTGTTAATCTATGTTTTATATCTTTTGCACTTTTCCCATCTTACGTTATTTGACTTCCCAGGTAGCAAAAATCTTTAACATCTTGCAAGTTCTCGTTTCCTATTTGTATTGTGGTTTTTGACTTATTTTCCCTTCCTTTAGTTTTATTTTTGTTAATTTTCATACTATATCTCTCTGTTGGTACTGTTTCCATTTCATTAAGAGCTGTTTCTAACTCTTGGTTACTAGATGCTAATACACCTATATCATCTGCAAATCTAAGCGTATCAATCGTTTGTCCCTGCATAATAAGTCTAACGTCTTCCTGCATTTGACAGTATTCATTGTCTCTTCAATATATAAGTTAAAAATTAGCGGGGATAGGGCACATCCCTGTCTCACCCCTTTCCTAATATTTATTTCTCTACGTTCCTGCTCTAATTCTAGTTTGCTCTTTGTATAAGCTATGTACTAGCCGTCTACCCTATAACTCATTCCAATCTTTTTTAGTATTTTGAACACCATTCCGATTTTACATTGCTGAATGTTTTTCCCAGATCTACAAACCCGAGATATGTTGCCCTGTTTTCCAATTGATCTTCTCCTAGTATTTCTACAGCTCTTTTTCGATCGGTATTTGTAGAATTCTAGTTAATATTTTTGTCACGCGTGCCGTCAAACTTACTGTTCGAAAATTTTCACATCTATCTGCACCTCTCTCTTTTTGGTATAGTGACTATGGTGTTAAGTTTGAAATCTTTGGGTATCCCGCCTGTCTCATACACTACAAGTTGGAAGAGACGTTCTGTTACTGCTTGTCCAGCGGTTTTTAAAGTTTCTGGTTGCACCTTATCCATACTCGGCGCCTTATTAGTTTTCAGACTTTAATGCTAATTCGAACTCATCTCTAAGTATAGAATATCCCAAGTCATCCTTTTCATGCCTAATTCCTGTTCTAGTGCTTCGAGTTACGGTTCTGCATATAAATTCCCTCTACATTCTTGTCATATAACCATTTTCTTTACATTTCCTATAATGATGCCTTTCCTGCGCCTTATATTTTTCTATACGGTTTTATATCCTTAAAATTTATTCTAATTAGTTTGTATGCTTCGTCTGTCTTTTCTTTTTCCATCTTAGTTTGTACTTCTTTGCACTTTTCATCGATCCATTGTTCTTTAGCTTTCCTGTATTTGCTACTATTTTCTATTGTATGGTTTTTTATCTCTGTTTTCCTGCTTTGTCTGGTCTGTTTTTGTATTTTTGCTTTCCTTCTTTTAAATTCAGAATATCTTTTGTTACCCGTGGTTTCTTTTTCTTTTGTTTATATCCCAGAATATCGGTGGCCTCCATGTCTAAACTGGATTTAATGTTATTCCATTCTGTTTCTACTTCTCTAGTACCAAAAAATTTCCCGATGTCTTTCAGCAATTCATTTGCCTTTTTCTCAAATTATTTGTGGATATAATCATTTTTTAGTTTCTCATAGGCAAAGTGCCTTTTCCCCTGCGTTTTTCAAATTTTTGAATTGAAGCTCGGCTTTTATAATTGCTATGTGGTCAGTTTCTATATCTGCTTTGCGTAGCACAGTTTTACTTGATTCCTAAGCCGTTGTCTAACTAGAATGTAACCTGTTTGATATACTACATCACTCAATAAGTCCGTAGGATGATACATAGATGGCGTTGCTATGTAATAATCCATATGATTTGTAGGAAGTACTAACCTTAAAAAGATATCTGTCAAAATTTCATGACAATCCGACGATTAGTTTACAAGTTACAGAGGTTCAAGTGACGATACTTTTGAGTTTTTCAAAAAAATGAATTCCAAGCAATTTCGCGTGTTGATTTATCATTGCTTTTTGATGGGTAAAAATACCATCGCAGCCAAAGCATGGCTTGATAAGTGTTATCCGGGCTCTGCTCCATCGAGGCAAACGGTGGAGAAGTGGTTTGCTGATTTTAAACGTGGCCGTACAGACACTGACGATGCTGAACGCTCTGGAAGGCCAATTGAGGTGGTTACACCGGAAAACATCAAAAAGTCCACCGAATCGTTTTGGAAAACAGAAAAGTGAAATTGCGTGAGATAGCTGACACCTTGAAGATATCAGAAGGCAGTGTGCACACTATTTTGCATGAACATTTGTCCATGAGAAAGCTGTTCTCAAAGTGGGTGCCGCGTTTGCTCACAGTGGACCAAAACAACAACGTGTCGATGATTCTGAGAGCTGTTTGGAGCTGTTCAACCGGAATAAAAAGGACTTTTTGCGTCGGTATGTGACAATGGATGAAACATGGATCCACCACTGCTCGCCGGAAAAAAATTTGGCTCGGATGAAGAGGTGATCGCTGAAACTCAAGCTTATTTTGAGGCCAAAGACGAATTGTTTTACAAAAAAGGTATCGAAATGCTAGAACGGCGTTGGACTGATTGTATCACTCTTGAAGGAATGTATGTTGATGAATAAAATCGAATTTCGCCAAAAAAATGTGTTTTTCTTAGTTATCCTACGGACTTATTGAGTGATGTGTTATCTTCTATGTCTCCTGGCAACTTCCATATGTATCGTCTTCTAGCACGATGCTGAAATAATGTGTTTGCGACGGTTAAATTTTTTTATCGCAAAATTCTACCAGCCTATTTTCCTCGTCGTTTCTCTTGTCTAAAACCAAAGAAACCTACTACCGCTTCTTCCTTACCCTCGCCTACCATTGCATAAAAATCTCCCATAATTTTAGATTTTTATGTACTTTTACGAATCTTAGTATGTTTTCGATAACTTTACAGATGCTTTTTATCTCTTCCTCATTGTAGCTAGTAGTGGGAATGTGTACTGGCATTATTACTGTATTTACCTCTTTAGATTCTAAACTAACCATGGGAACTCTTTCGTTCTCTTGTAAGTAGTTTTCTATATAGTGTCTTATCTTTTTCCGCATAACTATCCCCACACCCGAATTGCCTTCCTCTTATCCCATGTGAATAACCCTAGAGTTTTCGTTTCAAAAATCACCTACACCTGACCGCCAAACTTCGCCAATCCCTACTATGTCTAAATCTAACCTATTCATTTCAATTTTCAAATTCTCTAGCTTATCCACTTGTTTCATACTTCAACATTCCATGCTCCGACTCGCATAGTGTGCCCGATTCTTCTTTTAAGCTTTCCGATCACATCCTCTAAAGTAGTCCCCTCCGGGAGATCCGAATGAACGACTATTTTAAGTCCGGAATATTTTACCCCAGAGGATGCCATCATCTTAAATAACAATTGTAGTACGTTGTGTATTTAGGAGGTAGTGATGTAGTTTCCCGTTGCCTTGCATATCCAGTAGTGTGTCATAGAATGCCATACTAACCCCTATGGACTCTGCCACTCTAAGTGTTGTCCTCTTTCGGGACTTGTTTTACTTTGGTTATTCACTAAAGAACCACTTACTTGATTAAACTTAGTTCGGCTGTTTAGTTCATGAAACACACAAGTCATTCTACCCGTTCTAGTATTCTATAACTTATTCAAGGTGCAGGTCCATTCAGAACGACAATGCTCAATATGCGATAAATGTTCCACTGATATACAATCAATTAAAAATCATTTCAAACGATCTTGCTACAACGATTACACAAACCCAAAACAATTTGAACACCAAACCTAGAAAAGATAATTGTTCCAAATTCAACCAAATTTCTAGAAAATAACGAATCATTCCATTTGTTAGAATATAAAAACAACAATGTCAACAGTACTAGCAATGAATATTTGGGTTGAGTGCTTCTCGAGAATTTTAAACAAGTCTGAACACAACACTTCCACATATCCCCAAAGAAGCAAGACCGCCAGACGCAAATGTCTTTCGGATAATTGTTAATCAAATTTGTGAAACACAACAATTGAACAGAATGAACAAACCTATTTCTTCTTACCGTTCGTGCTTACCGAAGTCAATTTCGGTAACTCATTAACTATGGAAGTTTAACAATCCCTAAATCTGCTCCCGTCAAAAAAAAAAGAATAATCAAAAGTCGCCAACCTATAGCAAATCGGCATGGCATAGAGTGAGAGAGTCCACCGATAATCTAAGAAAAAAATGTCAACCTCAAAATAGAAGGCAATATTTCACGCGCCGATCGCATCGCTTCATCTTTCACCTATATTGTTCAACCTTCGTTAATAACACCCACAAAGCTATCCTCGATTCATTCAAAAATACCTTAGACAATGAAGAAGGATCCAATATATATTCATCTTTTAATAATACACTGAAGTTTCTCTTCAAAAAGTAGAAAACGCACCACGTTCCTTTAAGTCGACTTTGATGGACTTCGTTCGTGTCATCTCCAAGAAATGCTATCCATTTCCATCGGAGATCCATATGGAAACAACTTTTTCGTGTACTCACCTCCTTCCTAAACTGGGTTTTAGGGGCAACGTCAATAGAAAAATGTCAAAATTTTTCTTTGGAGCCCGCTTGTACGCCTTCACAAAACCTTAAGGAAGTATCAGCCCAATCGCAATTGGTGGCGCGTTAACAAAATTATGCTCGAAAATACTACTAGCATGTGACATTTCAATGGGCGCCGGGAGAGTAGTCCACACTGTATGTACATATTTCAAGGAATTGCTTAAATAGTCCACAGAAAGAAAATCACAAGTGTCTACTGAAAATTGACTTTTCCAACACTTTAACAGCCTTAGTAGGGAACATATGCTAACAGTCGTGCAAACACATTGCCCAAGTTTGTCTAACTGTATATTATCATCCTACTCTACACTTAATACATCGAAAAAACATTATTTCCTCTGAAGTCTGAGTACAACAAGGAACCCAATCGGCCCTTATTATTTAGTGCAATGAACCCAGAAGTTAATAGAATCCTTAACACAAGTGAACTAAATGTAGGGTATTTATTTATCAAGAAGTGTAATACTTGGATGGCTAGGTCAGTATCTGGAATATTCTCTGGTGGAGTACAGAAGTTGTCAATAATGGGTTGTTGGTGTTCGTTAGGACGTCTGTACAAGATGAAGGGATTGCTGCGTCAAGTAGAGCAAGTGAAAGGTGTTCTGTAAGGATCGTAAATCGTGGTCTGTAGGTGATGTAAGAATGTGTGGGTATGGGGTTTGACAAGCGTACAATATGTCTATCAGATATCAGTCTAGTTTTCCATTATTAGTGCGTGGTAGTGTTGTTTGCGTGTGTTGGTAATCAAGTTCTTGTATTTTCTACGTTCACTGGTGTAGTTAGCGGTAAGTGTGATGAGATGGTTAGAATTTAGATTAGCCCTTCTCACTCTTTGCATGTGACATCGTGTCGCGCCTGTCTACAATACGTTTTTAACTAAGCATGTACAAACATAAAAGTCCTTTTAATAAACATGAGTTTTATACAACCAATTATGAAATATGCATCAGCATAAAATATGTAGTAGGTGAAAAACAAAAATTAAAAAACTTAAAGATTGTTGATCTACTGCAAGGTTCAAGCGACTTTATCGTGCAGGACAAAAATGGGTTACAAGTATTCCACGAATCCAACTTTCTGCCCAGGAAACCATCCACAACAAAAACAACTTTCACATGTAACGGCAATTTTTTTAAAACCGGGTTTAAGTTCGCGTTTGGGAATTTGTTTCACCAACAATCCTAAGTTTATTAACTACCGTCACGGGTTACTCAACCTTTATACCTACTCGATGGTTGCTTATTAATCGAATAACTGAAGATAAAAAGCTTGAATGAATAATCTCCTCTATTATAATCTGTAGGTATTTATAAGTTACAATGTTCCAAGGGATTGAACCTTCACTTTATGTGACTTAAATTGTCTTAAAGGTCGCGGTCAAGAGTATTCAGTACATGAGAGCGGTTATATGTATTCACACACTTTCCATTTAAATCCAACAGCTGCGTGATTTGTTGGTATCTATGCCTAAAATTGTATGCAGGTTCATGTGCTTCTGTCTACAGAAGTAATTTACAATAATTTCGGTGTCTTTCAACCCTGTGCATGTTTATGAATACACTTTCTTAGGCTGGTTATTTACCGGAAATTATTCTCGCAGTCATCTGGATCTATATCTAGCTCGAATATCGTTCAGGGACAATGTTAAAGTTCCTCTGATTAAGATAACTTTTGCTATAAAAGACTACTACAAAAGGCAGACAACTTTAACGTCCTACAAAACAGAAACTATTAGCGATAGTAATTCCACTTATTCTGTGTTATGTTTAGAAACCTTAAAATTTCGATTGTTTCGACTGCTGTGGTTGGCAATTTGTTACGTTACGTAATTCGTGGCAGTCCCTGTTCGGGCGCCAAAGTTATGCTACGTTGGCTCGTAGCCGTGCGTAACACAAAGAAAATCAAAGAAATGACCGGGCTCAATCGGAGATTAGGGGGGGTTGTAGAAAGCAGACCAACATACCATGTACGCGTCTGTAAGGAGTTAGTGATAATACCTGCAAGAAAAATAGTTAAGCAAACCTGAAAAAAAAGAATAAGCATAGCAGCAATGATAAGTCTAAATTATTCAGTACTTTGTAGAATGTAAATAAAACTGTTTGGATAATCTATATAATATAATCACGATAAAAGCATTACACGAATTTTTATTACAAAGTGAGGTAATATTGGGGAGTAGCAGAAACGTTTCCTCACACACCAATTAAACATAAATCAGACAAAATGTTAACAAAAGATAAATAGGTAAGACACAATAAATATGAGTAATTCAGTAGGATTGATTTCTTTTTTTTTCTTTCTTTATTTTTTCTTAATAGCAGGCAAGTCTATTGTAAAAAGTATCAGAACGACAAAGATATGGTAAAGCAACGGATAGATATTTAAAGTAATAACAAGTAGGAAATAGTTCAACTTACAAAAGTCCTTCAGCAACGCTTCCTTGCAACGGAAGTGTGAGATTCACGATGTCCTGCACTAACGAAGCACTTCACCCTTGCCTGTGAGGGTGTTGATGGAATTTCTTACACTTTACACTAATCACACCTATGTATTTCACTGGCGTTAGCAGCAGACATTATCATGCTGATGGAACTATGTAGCATTGATAAATTCTTGTTAACTCTATTTCCTGAGACAATAATTTCGAAATCTTTTGTAACACAAATAAAAAAAAAATGGTAATAAAAATTTAGAATCACGCTTTCAAGGCACGATGTAATGCATTAAACTAACAGTAACGCGAGGTGTTTTATTTGCTACCTATGGTAACAAAGAAAAATCTAATGCTTTTGAATAACGAAAATTTGCGCAAACAACGATCTATTTTAGATTCGTTGGGGTTAGAAAATTCAGAAACTACAGTATCAACTGTCTTTACAAGTGAATGAGATACCTCTTTATAAGAAGCAACCTTTTTCCTACTAATCCAAAGTATGCACTACTCTGATAACAAAAGGACCACGAAAACTAGATCGCAAACACAGTTCAAATATAAAAAGACAAATCAACTAAAAAAAAACACAATTAGTAAAGCAACGCGTATCACTAAGTCAATGTTCCGTAAAACGCACGACAAGTTCTATCACTTTTATTTACAACAGAAAAGCAACAAAAAAAAACAATTAGTAGAGCAACGCGCATCACTAAAACCGTCCATCAATGACCTTACCAGAACACCTGTGGTCAACCAAACACGTTACATATATAACATACTTCCTTCAAAAAAGAATTAGAACTACACACTGCTACAGTTAATATACGACTTTTATTTCACAAGAAAGACAACTAAAATCGTGCCGCGCTTGTTCAGGAACAATTCGAAAAAATTCCGCATTAATTCTCACTCTTGTCAAAGCAAAAAGAAAACAGTCTTTTCCACGTAATTAATATATAGGAACCAAGAACGAACTACGACTCCTCATCTGTTTATTCAACTCGTTCTATTACAACTTCTTATCGTCTCTTATCTAGACTTGTATATTCACATAAACAACAAAATTTATACGAACGGCAAGACAAAGACGATGCAATCCACTCATTATAATACGATGCACTCGCCTAAGGAGTTAATAAATATCAAATATAAAAATAGTAATTTGTAGAAATGTATTTATGAATTGAGGATAGCGTAAAATGTTAAATTACAAAAATGCCCGTTACAAATTCCCCCCTATCAAAATAAAGACGTCGGGGTGAAAGAAAAAAAAAGAAAAACGACAGACAAGGAACCAAACAAAAATTATTTTTATCCGGTTCGAAGGACCAACACCAGTATAAGAAAAGAACGTTTTTTTTTTCAAAAGAAGACAAAGTCATCTATCGTAACCAACAACGACAGAATAGGTAAAGAAAGCATTAAGTAAACACCCAATGAGGATTAAAGGTTATAGCTACTTTCAAAGACGTCAAAAGACGGATGTCCCCAAAAGGGACATTTCTGTTCTCCACCTCGAAGAAAAGTTTTGGTTTCCCGCGGAGAAACCAAGAGAAAAGAAAAAAAACGAGGAAGAAAACTCGTAGCAAAACTGTCAACCTCAAGTGTGCAGCAAAGAAAGAACCAAGACAAAGTAAAGGGCAAAGGCAAGCTAGTACACAATCTAGAATACTTCCAACTGAGGTAACACAGATTCGTATGAAACGATTACTCAAGCAAAGTATGGCTAACAGACCTACAAAAGCGACCAAGTCGAAATTCCTAAAGGAAAAGAAAATAGATCTGAAGCCTACCTCAAGGAATGGATGTAGCAAGCGACTATAATAGTCAAATGGTGGAACTAGCCAGAAGAAAAAGTCACGGGATGGGCTAGCTACAAAAAGATGAATAGGAATACGAAATGGGCGCCAGTGTTTTCGGACACAAGCTTATCAGAGAAAACACAAGACCAATAAGCCAAAAAAAATTACAAGTCAAAAAAACATCATGGTCATAATAAAAAAAAAATTTTTAAAAATCAAGAGCAAATCAAAAAAAAATCGGGCAGGAAAAAAAAATCGAGCAGGAAAAAAAAATCGGGCAGGAAAAAAAAACCGGCAAGAAAAAAATTGAGCTCCACGTTGGGCGCCAAAAATGTTACGTTACGTAATTCGCGGCAGTCCCTGTTCGGGCGCCAAAGTTATGCTACGTTGGCTCGTAGCCGTGCGTAACACAAAGAAAATCAAAGAAATGACCGGGCTCAATCGGAGATTAGAGGGGGTTGTAGAAAGCAGACTGACATAATGTATACGGCGGTAAGGAGTTAGTGACAATACCTGCAAGAAAAATAGTTAAGCAAACCTGAAAAAAAAGAATAAGCATAGCAGCAATGATAAGTCTAAATTATTCAGTACTTTGTAGAATGTAAGAAAAAAAACTGTTTGGATAATCTATATAATATAACAACGGTAAAAGCAGTACAAAATTTTTTAATACAAAGTGAGGTAATATTGGGGAGTAGCAGAAACGTTTCCTCACACACCAATTAAACATAAATCAGACAAAATGTTAAAAGAAAATAAATAGGTAACACACAATTGATATGCGTAATTCAGTAGTATTGATCTTTCTTTCTTTCTTTCTTTTTTTTCTTATGTTTTAAAATATCATGCAAGTATTTTGTAAAAGGTATCAGAACAAAGATATGGTAAAGCAACGGATAGATATTTAAAGTAATAACGAGTAGAAAATGGTTCAACTTACAAAAGTCCTTCAGCAACGCTTCCTTGCAACGGAAGTGTAAGATTCACGATGTCCTACGCTAACGAAGCACTTCACCCTGGACTGTGAGGGTGTTGATGGAACTTATCACACGTCACACTAATCACATCTACGCATTTCACTGGGGTTAGCAGCAGACACCATCACGCGACGGAACTATGTAGCATTGATAAATTTCTTGTTAATTCTATTTCCTGAGACAATAATTTCGAAATCTTTTGTAGCACTAGTTTAATTTCAACTGGGATTAAATGTATATTATTTTCATAAACCTCCAAAAAGCAGTGAGAAACTTCAACCAATACCTTTGTACACCGGTATTCTGTTATATTTCGCAAATAACGAAATTCGCGCAAGCGATGAGCTATTTTAGATTCTTTGGTGTTAGAAAAATGCAGAAACTACAGTATCCACTGTATTTAAATAATCCAAAGTAGGCACTAATCTGATAAAACAAAGGGACACTAGACTAGATCGCACACACATTAATCCTAAAGAAAGAATCGGTCAGTTTAGCAAGTTCTACGACTATTATTTCACAAGACAAACAACTAAAACCACAAATTAGTAAAGTACGCGTATCACTAAAGTAAGTCCGTCAAATGTTCCTTAAAGCATTTGTCTCACAAGAAAAACAACTAAAAACAATTAGTAAGCACGCGTAAGCAATAAAAACGTCCGTCAAATGTTCCGTAAAACACACGTGCCTCGAGTTTAACAAGCTTTACCGCTTTTATTTCCAACAGGAACTCAACAAAAACAACAATTAGAAAGGCACGCGTAAGCAATACTTTTATTTCACAAGAAAAACAACTAAAATCGTGCCGCGCTTGTTCATGATACCGCATTAATTCTCACTATTGTCAAAAGCAGAAAGAAAACAGTCTTTTCCACGTAATTAATATATAGGAACCAAGAACGAACTACGACTCCTCATCTGTTTATTCAACTCGTTCTATTACAACTTCTTATCGTCTCTTATCTAGACTTGTATATTCACATAAGCAACAAAATTTATACGAACGGCAAGACAAGGACGATGCAATCCACTCATTATAATACGATGCACTCGCCTAAGGAGTTAATAAATATCAAATATAAAAATAGTAATTTGTAGAAATGTATTTATGAATTGAGGATAGCGTAAAATGTTAAATTACAATAATGCCCGTTACAAATTCTTTAAGTGTTCATTGTTGTAGGAGCTGAAATGGCGGAAAATCCTGTGGAAACAGCATATTGTGTGTTCCTCATCACTAGGTCTTCAATCCTAAAACTGGTTAGAGACGTACCTACATTGTTTTCTATTCTGAACTAACCTACACATTTCCTTGAAATTCCCACAATCTGCATCTTTCACTATTTGCGTGCAATGGTCTGATCTAGGTCTAGGTCTACTCCTACCTCTCTTTATCCTAACTGCTTCTAATATATCCCCACTATTCCCTCATGCCTTAAAACGCGTCCTATTATTCTATCGTTGTTTTTGTTTTCCACAGACATCTTTCTTCCCCTACTATTTCTAGAATCTCTTTGTTCTATATTGAATTTGCTAAAACAACATCTGCAACTATTGTCCAATGACATTTTATAACACGTTACTAAAAACCAGCACCAACTAGACAGTCAGTTTATGAATGATAAAGAAAATTCGAGACAACGGGTTGTTTGGCCAAAGGAAAAAGTCCGGGAAGACCGCGCGTTTTACAAGAAGTCCACACAAATTGACAGCAAGGACAAGCTTGCAGTTACAAATTCCACAGCAAACTGTATGGAAAATTTTGCGGAAATGACTGCAAATGACATCTTACAAATTGCAGTGTATTCGTGAAGAAGATAAGGTCATAAGTCAAGATTTTTGCATAGACATGTTCCGACGTATTAGAAAAGATGACGGTTTCTCTGAGGGCATCACCTTCAGTAATGCATCAGGTTTCCACCAGACTGTAAAAGTGAATAAACAAAATGTGCGGGTACCGTCTCGTTGGGACACAGATGTTGGAAGTTATTTGGATGAAATTCTACCACAACGTTGGATTGGTCTTGCCACAGTAGGCAATAATGCTCTTGTACGTGCTACGAATCCCTCTCTTACTTAATTATTAAAGTTTAATTATGCAAATTTCCGTGTACTAAATTATGAAAGCTTTAACACTTACAGTTCATGACTTTCTGCAGCGGAGCCAACTTCTCTGAGTCCCGGTGTGGTTGGGTTTTCAACAGATTTAATGACTTTGATGCTTGCCGATAATAGTTGTAATGGCCTATAGCGACAGATAGGAAGAGACGAACGATAAATTCGGACACAACATCGACACAAACGAGTACGATACTCCGAAAAACACAGTCGCTTTTGTCAATTCCGCTACTGAAGTGGTCCACGTGATTACCCCCATAGTCCCAAGCACTTATTTGTTACTCCCGGGATTAGCTTATTCAAATCGGCTGTCATACCAACAATTCAAATATATAATTTTACACTTCAATAACGCGTGTTTGCAATACATTCCCTGGGAGCGAACGATACAAGTCTCCAAGGGTATTTTAACGTATTTATACATATTAAAATTATTCTAATCTTACAAAGTAATAAATAATTTATAAAATACCCAAGGCCGGATTTAGGAAATAAAAGAAATTCTTTTACTTTTATACTAAATACCATAAATTTAATAAATATAAGAAATGGAAACGAATATCCAATAAATGAAAAGGCAAGTTACGACTTAATTCACTTAACATGTAATACACGTTGGCCATAAACGAGCCCCATCTCACGCCGTGTGAATTCATTCCTCTTGATCTGGATGAACTGAAAGAGCGTATCAGACAAGTGATGGCTATTGTCGATGAAGATTTATTACATCGGATTTGGAATGAACTCGATCATCATGCGATGCGGAGAGCACTTCTGAATTCACAAAGTAAATTTCAATCTTCCTTCAAATCAGTAAAGAATGCTTCCAGTTACCATAAATGTGTTGTTTTTAAGACGTTACAGTTGTCTACATCCTTTGTAGTAGCCCCGTATATTCCTTGTAAAGAGTACAATACCTACTCACTCCAATCCTTCCTCTTCGAGTGTTAAAAAGTCTAAGAGACAGCGAGATAGTCCACTCTATTCATCCACGCCCAACATTTTGCACGTCTTGTAAAAGTGATAAATTCAACAGTCCAATGCCAGTTTACAAAAAGAGATAAATGAGCGTTTATTTACTCGCACTCCATTATTCGAACATAACAAGAGAAGACAAAAACTGAAACTTTCTCCATGTTCAAATATTTTTAGCAAAGGAAGAGAATCTATCAATTCAGTGACATCCGAAAGTTGCCAACTGAACGACGCCAAGCTAGAAATTTGTTTTTATTGCGATATGGAGTGGGAATACAGATCCATAAATCCCATCGTTGGGTTGTATCTGAGTTCACTTTCTTTATGAATTGATAAAAGAGTTTCCATTAATGTTGATCAAAGAAGTGAGATAGTAAGGGTTGTGACAAACAATATGAATGATTTGTTTGTGTAACGAAAAACCTTCTCTTGTGGTTGTAGATATTGTAAATATTATACTCGTAATTTCTACTTGGAACTGTTTCAAAACGAGGATATCTGTCAGCTCACAAGAGCCACGAATTGGAGATTCGAAACGTTTGTCACCGTCTTGTAGTGATACCCAACAATTTATCAGGAATTTGAAGTTCGACACGGAACAATGAATATCCTTCATAATAATATTTTTTACGATTGTAGTAGTTAGTAAGCAAAAACTTTCAAAACCCTCTATAAAGACTTATTACGTCCTTAATATAAAAGGGATACTTAAATATAGCTGTAAATGCGAATATGATCTTTATATAACATACGAGCACCACAAGCAGCTACGGTAATAGCACAAGAATTAATAAAAGTTCTTGCCGCGACCAGGAATAGAACTTGCAACCTACTGATTTTCTATATACTTAGTGCCTTTAACTTTCGCGCCAGTGACATATGTCGAATCATTAACGTCACATTAACAAAAAGTTATTTAAATTTTTTTCACCTGCGTTTAAACATTTACAGCTTGTTTTTATATGTGCTGTAATGTTATTACAGAATATTCGTATGTTCTATATAAATTACATATTATAAAAACATAAAGGGGACATTTAATTTCTATCGTTTAATTTCACTGGAAGACGTACTCGTACACGTATATTTTTATCGTTTGTTATGCTGTACGTTATAATATTTGTTGCTGAGGAAAATAAGCGCTAGGGTATTAATAATAATTCATAATAAAAGGTTGAAAACACTCGGTATATATGAGTGCGCTTTATATTATTCAAATGGACGGGTATTTTCTGGTGTCTGTTTAGTATCAAGTGAAACTTTTAAAAAGGAAAGAATTGTCAATTTCACTCTTGCCTTAATTATTATTGCTCTAAATCGCTACATGTATGCAGGTAGTAATTTTATTTAATAGTTCATTATTCTATTAACATTTGCCGTAATACCCCCAGATATCGAAATTAAGCTTCCGTTTATGAAGAAACATTTGAACAGATAGTAGTTTGAAATAGTTGGATTTTACATTAGATCAATAAAGTCGATTTTCGCATTGTTGAGTACGTTAAATCAATCGGGTACTTTATTGTGAATATAAACTAATTCTATTGGAGCGGACTATGTGATTATTAGCAGGGCCGATACTCTTATAAAACAAAATATTCCTGAACCATGTTATTGTTTTCAATCTAGATGTTAAGTTATAAATACGACGAGTTGTTACGTTCAATTCTACTCTAATAAATATTTTCACTTAATTTAGGATTTTTTAAATATCCCCACGCTTCCACTTCGACAGTTTAAGGAAACACCCCTGATTACGATTTGTTTCTGTAAAGCTCATACTCATACCATTAAAACATGTCCTTTACAACACTCTGTAGGATGTAATTAACGCATCTAAATTAAGTCAAAGTATCTCGATTTATCTTTAGGTTTGATATAAAGCTTCAAATATAACTCAGTTATATACAAATTATACTTTCTAAAGAAGATGTTCATTTTATTTATGAAGGGTAATGAAGTTTGCATAACGTAATTTTCTACAATTGTATTCGTATTCGCTGGTTTTGTTATCTGTCCATGCACAACAACGACCTTAAAAGTGTTCTTTGGACGTGTGTTACTCGAGTATTTAAATCACTTATCATCTCGTTTCCTAATTTCACTTTACTTTGATCCTACCTTTCGCCGTCATAACGTTTAACGTGTACTCTTTACGTGCTTAACACTATTGCTGCAAGAGCGATGCACGTTTTTCTTTTTCACGAATACTAGGCGTCTTGGGTGCATCGTTAAGTTTTTTCGCGCTTATCGATACTAGTAGATTCTCGTTTTAGCTCTTCTACGTGGGCACAAGTGTGCTTCTATGTAGGCCAAATAGTTGTTTCTTCTACGCAGACCCAAGTGCTCTGTTGCATCGGCCGCTGTTGCGACTATGATCCCAGCCTTAATGGTGCGAATTACCGGGAAAACAAACCTTCAGTGGGCGAGGTCAAGCTGTTTTACGGATTCACGGATCAAGATTCTAGAAAATACAAGATCAGTATCCTGCACCAAGTTTTATTTTGCGACTTTCTTTTATACGGTATGTCCCCATTTCTGATGTTTGTGCGGATCAAAACCCGCTTGAAAATTAGGTCCGCTAGTGTTGTTGGATGCTTTTCCCCAAAAAAAGACTCCTAGAATTTATTCTGCATTGCACGTTTTTTTTTCTCTTTTACAAAAACACTGATGATATGAAAGCAAAAATTTTTGTTTACGCATAGTTTTACATGCACATACGAAATGCGCACTTCGTATGTCCGGTATGAACATTGTCCTTAGATTATATTTTAATTTATCTTTAATGGTATAAATAGAACTTTTTACGTTTACTGTAAAATATATAACTTACTTTTTAACAAGAGAAAATTTTATTCTTAATTTTCAATAAAAACTACATAGCGATGTACTTGTTGTCCATGTGAATCCCTCCAGAAATTTTTCTTCTTCATTGTCAATAAAAACTCCATAGCGATGTACTTTATGTCTATGTGAATCACCCAACTCTCCGCGTTTATAGTTAGCACGGTATTTTTACGTTTCTTTCGTTTTCTTTTTGTAATCGTGATGCGCGCGGGTCCTTAGTTTATGGTCCTTCATGTTTCTGTCTGACCCGTGCGTTTCTTAACCTTACAAAAAGTTCCCGTTACAGAGTGTAGTTTTAAATGAGATTAAAAATAATACAGAAATTAATAAAAACTAGTGCAAGTTTAAAGTGTTCATAATTTTTATAAAGTGTTTACAATTAATTAGTTAAATTTTGCCAATTTTTTTTAAATTAGTTTAAGTAATGAAGAATTATTTTTAGATCTTCTAGTCTATTCTATTCGTTTCTATTATATTTTATCCATTCATTAGCTTTCTCGGCTTAAGTGCTAGTGAAATTTTATTATTTAATTTAAGTTAAATAATATCGTGGCAAAGCAAATTTGGTAGTGATTTATATGAAGCGGAAATCCTTATTTACGGAGCATTAAAATTTGTAGTGTTTGGACTTTAAAAATTGGAAGGCTGACGAATCTGGAATTATTTCAAAGCGCCTGTAAATAAAGGTTAGAATAACTATTAAGCTTTGTGATTTTGTTTAATACGAAACTATGAAGATATTTAAACCTGTGATTTGTATACAATTTAAACGTGAAACTCCCGATTTATAGTTAGGAAATTTATTATTTGTACAACAAAGTACAATTTACACATATTGTAAAGAGGGGGAATATCTTAAAAAGAATATAAACGATTGTGCGGTATACAGAACAACTTGAAATTATTTTTGGTGTAAGCTGAAGCTTTGACCTTTTTATTTTCTTTTATTTGACCAAATACTGCAAAAAATTTCATTTTTCTATAAGTTTTATATCACTTACAGATATTTGTACTTTACAATCTTAGTAAACGTTTAATACACTAATCTATTAAAACTCAAAAGCCTTTTTAATATTCCACTAACTAAGAAAGTCGAGGAAGTGTATCCTTAAATTTAGGTTTGAGAATCTGCGTCTATTGTGTTGAGAAGCGGTATTTTCTGAAATTACAGTGAATAAGCGACGCTCAAAATCACGACTGAGCCCAACTATTCAATACGCATATTGGATAATTGCACAAGGCAAGTTGATTAATACTAAGGTATTAGTTAATAAGTTGTAATAATAACTTAGACCTTTATGAAAAGTCTAAATGATCATTTCAAATCGAGCTAGCATCTGAAAGATGTAAAATATAAGGTTCTGAACAGGATTCGAACCTCTAACCTTCACCGTTGACCGTCAATGCGATAACCATTTGCGCTACCCTGACAAGTGATTAAGATTGGAAAGATATACAAATCTAAATCATGTACGCGATCATACATTACTGAACTTTCTATTACGTTAGGAAGTGTAATTGGTAAATACATCAGCCAAGAAGCTGAAAATACAGGTTCAAAACCTCTCTGGGACCTTATATTTTCATTTGCAATTAATAATTAAAAGATTCTGTTCAACAGTTTAAATATTCTAAAAAAAATTGCAGCGTTAATTTAATAATTAAAGGATCAATTTTATGTAAAGTTGCATACTCCAAAATAATTTACGTTAGTATTTCAATTGAAAAAGTATTAAATTAATTAAGTTTAAACCATTACATCAGGTAGCAATCGGTTATAAAATGCTGAATGGTTTTAGTCTTCTAGATTCTGGAATTAATTTTAGAGAATCCATAATTAGTTTTTGATAACGTAAAAACCGCGGAGGAAGTTATATAGCCACCCTGAATCAACAAAGATATTTTTTAGTAGTGAACGTAACACTTAGCTTTAGTTTTAATAATTGGAATTAGCTGTGCTGGATGGTGTTTAGTCTTCGAGCTTTCGAAACTCGTTTAAGAGATTCTGGAATTAGTTTTTCCTGGGGTTATAAAGCTTTGAATTGGCTATAGCCACCCCGGACGTACATAGCAGTCTTTGAATAATGAAAGTAATACAGCGTTGACTTTATTGAGATTAATAGTACTGAATGGTGTTTAGTCTTCGAGATTCTGGAATTAATTTTTGATACTCCAGAATCGGTTTTGTTTACGTTAAAAAGCATCAAAAGAGTTATACAGTCACCTCGAATCATCAAAGATGATTTTCTAGGGTGAACGTAACACAGCTTTAGATTTAATAATTGGATTTAGCAGCGCCGGATGGTGATTATTCTTCGAGTGTCCGGAACTCGTTTTTGAGATCTTGGAATTAGTTTTTCCTAGAGCAAAAAAACTTCAAGGGGTTATAACCATCCCGAATGTACATAGGTGTTTTTGAATAGTGAAAGTAACACAGAGTTGGCTTTAATAATTGCGATTAATAGTGCTAAATGGTGTTTAGTCTTCGAGATTCTGGAATTAATTTTTAAGATTCCAGAATCAGTTTTGTTTACGTTAAAAAGAATGGAGGGAGTTATATGGTCACTCTGAACCAACAAAGATGTTCTTTAATAATTGAAATTAGCGGTGCTGAATGGTGCTTAGTCCTCGAGATTTTGGAATTAATTTTTGAGATTCCAGAATAAGTTTTTCCTTACGTTAAAGAGCGATGAGGGAGTTATAATAACCCTGAATCAACAAACATGTTTTTCGTAGTGAACATAGCACAGCGTTTGCTTCAATAATTAGAATTAGCTGTGCTGAATGGTGTTTAGTCGTCGAGCTTCCGGAACCTGAATTTAGCTCTTCCTGGGGTTAAAAAGCTTCGAAGGTGCTACAGCCACCTCGAACGTACATATGTGTTTCCAAATAATGAAAGTAACACGGCGTTGTCTTTAATAATTGGAATTAATAGAGCCGAATAGTGTTTAGTCTTCGAGATTCTGGAATTAATTTTTGAGATATCAGAATCAGTGTTTGCTTACGTTAAAAAGCGTCGAAGGACTTATATAATCACTCTGAATCAACAAAGATGATTTTTTTAGTAGTGAACGTAATACTTAGCTTTAGTTTTAATAATTGAAATTAACTGTGCTAGATGGTGTTTACTCTTCGAGTTTCCGAAACTCGTTTTCGAGATTTTGGAATTAGTTTTCTTGGAGTAAACAGCTTCGAGGGGTTTATAGCCAACCCGAATGTAGATAGGTGTTTTTGAATAGTGAAAGTAATACAGAGCTAGCTTTAATAATTGGGATTAATACTGTTTACGATTGCAATAAGAATGAAAATTTCCTATTGTTTAACCATTTCCCTTCCTTATAAAATGTGGTTCAAATACTTTTGCGCGTGTGCAAGTGTAGTGTAGTATAATAACATTCATATTGTCTATTGAAACGTGTTCGTGTAAGTGTGGAAGACCAGGATCCCGTGCCGATCCTGAACTGCACTATCTTCACTGTCTTTATTATAGTTACCCACATCAATGTGCCGGTGAGTACCACAGATTATATAAGTTCCTTTCATATTTCTTTTACCTATTTTACCCGCAATTAGCAAGTATACCAACCCTTACAGTCCGCTCTTAATATCTAACAAAAGTTCTGGTCCTTCGAGCCGGATTATTAAAAGACATTTTGTTTAATTGTGGGTGTATTAAAATATTTGCATTAAATATTAAAATTAAAAATTATTAATAATCTGTGCATGTGTTCAAGTGATACACAAATTATTAGAAACTTACATTTAAGAACAGAAACAGATGTGTGGGCATTAACGCTATTTATCTGCACAGCTGTTTTATCACTTCTAGAGAAACCTGAGTTTATCTTAATAAACACAGTGTATTCCAATTTCTATTTGGTAACTAATTCTTGTTTATTTTGATTACAATGTCAGAAAGAGAATTAAAAGTTTTATTAGCTAATAGAGAAAAATTATACGTCCGTGCACAAATTCTTTTTGATTTGTCAAAAACCGTTTTAAATGATCCAAGTAAAATTGATAATTTCGAATGTAGATATTCCAAGCTAGACGATACTTACCGTGAATTTGAAAAAATTCAAAACGCAATTATGGATTTAACCTTGCGTATTTCACCTGATCAAGAAGTTGATATGAAACCTCTATTGTCTTTTGAAGATCTGTATTTTCAAATCAAAGCGGTAGCAAAAGAATTTTTCCTACTGTAATATCAACTTCGGGACCGTCTCATATATCCAGTAGCAGTTTACCAAAATTAACCTACCCCGGTTTGACGGTTCGTTACGAAACTGGAAGGTTTTTATGATAGTTATCGATCTTTGATTCATAATAATCAAGGCCTAACTAAAATAGAAAAGTTTCATCACTTAATTAATGCTCTTTCAGGACCGGCATTGAGTATTGCTAAAAGTTTGCCACTGACAGAAATAAACTATGATATTGTTTTGACATCTTGCTTGCAAAATATGAAAATAAAAGAATATTAGCCAGTGATTTGCTAGATAGTATGCTTGCATCTAAGCAATTTCATACGGAAAATCTAAACAATTTTACGCAGTTTATCCAAACATTTTATGAAGCAGTAGTGTCATTAAGGGCCTTGCAAATACCCAAACTTGATGATTTTATTCTGTTTCACTTGGCATTCAGAATTCTGCCCAATGACACTAGAAAACAATTTGAAGCGTCTAATATAGGCGTGGAAATTCCTACATTTGACCAATTAGTTAAGTTTGTACAAAATCAAATACAGATTTTTGAGTTGTCAAAATTTCCAAATACTACTCAAAATGTTAAACCTACACAAACAATAAAAGGTAACACAATTTTAACGCCAAATTCTAATTTACGGAGGTCGTTTGTTACTACTTCTTATTCGAAACCGTGCCCTTGCTGCAAAAATACGCATACGATTTACAGGTGCCCGAAGTTTTTGTCTTTGTCTCTTACCGACAAAAAGGCCAAAGTTCAGGCTCATAACCTGTGTTTCAATTGCTTGAAGGAGGACCACAGTGTCTATAATTGCAAATCAAAAACTAGTTGTTTTCATTGTGGTCGTAGGCATAATTCATTGCTTCATCCTACATTCGATTCGGATAGCGCAAATAATGCCAATTCTGAACCCAGTATTATGACCCATGCGTCATTCGCTTCTGATAGTGAAAATATTGTTAATTCCGAAACTACTGTTTTGACCCATGCGTCATCTTGTGCTTCAGTACCACTACAAAATCAAATTGTCCTTTTAGGAACAGCTATTGTTCACATAAAAGATTCATCCAACGTCTTTCAACCAGTCAGAGCGTTGATTGACTCGGTGCTCAAACTTCATTTTTAACCGCGTCTTGCGCTCAAAAACTTGGTCTACATATTCAAAATTGCAACTTTACTGTTGCAAGCTTGGGTCAAAACCCATATTAAATGTCAAAGGTACATCTGATTGTTTAATTAAACCTTACAGTAGCGAGAAACCTCAGTTTAATTTAAAAACTGTATTAGTGCCAAGTATTACTGCCGAAATGCCCTCGGTAGAAATACCTACTAATATTGTAAATCAGTTCAGGTATTTACATTTGGCGGATCCAAAATTTTATTTGCCGTCTCGAATTGAATTGTTACTCGGCGCTGACGTATATCCAGACCTGTTTACCGGCGAGAGGTTGCGTCCCAGTGCTGATTCTCCATGGGCACTTAATAGTGTTTTGGTTGGGTTATTACAGGCAAAACTAATCTACGCTATAGTGACCCTTCTACAAATATTCAAACTGTATTATTTACATCACTAGCAGATTCGTTAGAAAACTCTTTACAAAAATTTTGGGAAATTGAAAATATTCCTGATCGTAAAATTATAAATCCAGATGAAGAGAAATGCGAACAAGTGTTTAAAAAATTTTATACTCGTACGAAGGAAGGTGCATTTGTGGTACCCTTGCCTTTCAAAACAAACAATTATCAATTTGGAAATACTTATGATCTAGCACTCAACCGTTTATATAATTTAGAACGTCGCCTTGCTCGACAACCGCATCTTAAGAAAGATTATATAAATTTTCTTCGCGAATATGAAAGTTTAGGTCATATGGAATTTTCTAAAAATAGTGAGGACGCACGATACTTCATTCCACATCACTGTGTCGTAAATCAGTCCAGCAGCACCACTAAGTTAAGGGTGGTGTTCGATGCCTCTGCTCATTTACCTAAGTGTCAGTCGTTGAATGATGTGTTATATGTAGGTCCCAAGTTACAACGCGATATTGTTGAAATTATCATGCATTTTAGACTGCATCCGTTTGTGTTTAGCGCAGATATTAGTAAAATGTACAGGATGATCCATTTAAGACAGGAGGATCAACGTTTTCAGTTTATCTTGTGGCGCGAAAACCCCACACAAGCAATTAAGGCTTACCGTTTAAAAACCGTAACCTACGGTGTCTCGTCAGCCCCATATTTGGCGCTGAGAACTTTGGAGCAACTCGCTCAAGATGGGGAGGAAAATTTTCCATTAGCTGCACAAGTATTACGTAGAGACACCTACGTCGACGATATTTTAACCGGAGCTTCATCAATCGATACCCTTTTAGAAATAAAAGAACAATTGTCAAACCTGTTAGCTTCAGGTTGTTTTAGTTTACAAAAATGGACTTCTAATTGTCCTCAACTGTTGAAAACAGTTTCACCGGAACACAGAGAAACTTCCGTTTCACTTGAAGAAAGCGAAACACTTTATAGCCTCTTAGGTTTGCAATGGGATGCAAAATCTGATTCCTTTTGTTATAAGGTGCTTTCGTTGTCTCCAGTTTGTTCTAAACGAGCAATATTATCGAATATTGCTAAAATATTTGACCCTTTAGGATGGCTTACTCCAGTTATTTTTAAGGCAAAACATTTTTTGCAAAAATTATGGTTAGCCCAATTAGGATGGGATGATCCCATTCTTGGCAACTTAAAGGTAGAATGGTCAGAATTTCTACGAGAATATGACTTCCTAAAAATATAAAATTGACAGATATTTTCTATACAATCGGTGGCACATAATGTTGTAGTAGGGTTTTCTGATGCGTCGGAATGCGGCTATTGCGCAGCTGTATATTTGGTCATTTTAATGAAAAGGGTATAGTTGTTAAAACCAATTTGCTTATGGCCAAAAGTCGTGTAGCACCCTTAAAATCTATGACGACACCCGCTTAGAACTCAGTGGAGCATTGTTGCTATCTCGATTATTTAAATATGTAATTAATTCATTGAATGGTGTACTATCACTTCAACCTAGCCTTGCCTTTACGGATAGTACAACTGTTTTAACATGGATCCGAACAGCGCCTCATTTACTTAAACCTTTTGTAGCAAACAGAGTAATTGAAATTAATGAGAATATGCCTCATATAAAATGGCACCACGTCGACTCAAAAGAGAATCCCGCGGATTGTGGCTCCCGTGGCATCTCAGCATCACAATTATTAGATCATCCCTTGTGGTGGGGTGGGCCTTTCTGGCTTAAGTACCCTGTTTCTCAGTGGCGGACTTCAACCGCTTATACATTGAATGCGTCAGAAATAAATACGGAATTAAAATCCTACGCGCTTAATAAAGATTGTTATATTGCAGAAATTAAACCACCTGATTGTAACATTATTCGACGCTTTTCTAACTTTTTACGTTTGCAGCGGGTTTTTGCCTGGTGTTTTCGTTTTATATTAAATTGCCGTGTCAATCGTGCGAATCGTAATTTCGGTTCCGTAACTTCTGAAGAAAAACGTATTGCTACGTTTAAAATAGTAAAGGTTACTAAACAAGTACATTTTAGCAATGAAATCGTTTTGTTATCAAAAGGAAAACCTCCACCTCCTTCGCTTCGAAAACTAAGTGTTTGGATAGATCCCCTAGGTCTCCTCAGGGTGGGGGGTAGATTACAACATACGAGTATGACTCAAGATGCTAAGCATCCTTTGTTATTACAAAAAAATTGTTATTTACCTAAACTTATTATCGATTATTATCACTTTTTTTATTTACACGTAGGCCCTCGCAGCCTACAAGCTACTATTTGCCAGAAATTCTGGATTCTAGGCATTAGAAATACCATCAGGTCTAACTTATCAAAATGCACGGTCTGCATTAGATTGAGAGCTAAGCCTGTAAACCCGAATATGGCAAATTTACCGCCACCACGTCTTAATCGATGGCAGTTACTGCAAAAAATGCAGTCTCATTTTTGGCATCGTTGGAGTTTAGAGTACCTTCATACCCTTCAACAACGTGCAAAATGGGATATTCATACAGCGAATTTAAAAATTGGTGATTTGGTTGTAATTATCGATCTAAATAAACCGCCACTAAATTGGAAATTGGGCAGAATCAAAGAAATTATCCCAGGTTCAGACAACATCGTCCGTGTTGTTTCTGTCCAAACTGCAACCGGTGTATTCACCCGGCCTGTAGTTAAGTTATGTCTACTACTCTTAAACTAAGTGCAAGTATCACATGTTAACATTATTATTATTATTTGATTAAGTTTCTTCGTTTTTTAAGGTGTGAATTTTCTAATTTTTTTTAATTTGTGAAACATGCGATATATGCACAGTATTAATTATAGTTAATATAAAACTTTCCTTTATTTTATTAGAAATCCTTTGATTTCGGTGGGGGGAATGTTTACGATTGCAATAAGAATGAAAATTTCCTATTGTTTAACCATTTCCCTTCCTTATAAAATGTGGTTCAAATACTTTTGCGCGTGTGCAAGTGTAGTGTAGTATAATAACATTCATATTGTCTATTGAAACGTGTTCGTGTAAGTGTGGAAGACCAGGATCCCGTGCCGATCCTGAACTGCACTATCTTCACTGTCTTTATTATAGTTACCCACATCAATGTGCCGGTGAGTACCACAGATTATATAAGTTCCTTTCGTATTTCTTTTACCTATTTTACCCGCAATTAGCAAGTATACCAACCCTTACAGTCCGCTCTTAATATCTAACAAATACTGCTAATTGGTGTTTAGTCTTCTAGATTTTGGAATTAATTTTTGAGATTCGAGAATTAGTTTTTCCTTACGTTAAAAAGCGACGAGGGAGTTATAGTTAGGGCTGGGTCGGCGTATCGATATATCGATATATATCGATATCGAATATGTATCGATATTCGATACGCAAAATCCCGTATCGCCCACCCCTAGTTATAGTCGCCCTGAATCTACAAAGATGTTTCTTTAGTAGTGAACATAACACTTAGCTTTAGCTTTAATAATTGGAATTAGTTGTGCTGGATGGTGTTCGGTCGTCGAGTTTCCGGAACCAGTTTTCGGGATTCTGGATTTAATTCTTGCTGAAGTTAAAAAGCTTCGAAAGGGTTATCAGCACCCCGAACGTATATATGTGTTTCTGAATAATGAAAGTAACACAGTGTTGGCTTTAATAATTGGGATTAATAGTTCTAAATGGTATTTAGTCTTCCAGATCCTGGAATTAATTTTTGAGATTCCAGAATCAATGATTGCTTACGTTAAAAAGCTTCAAAGGCATTATATAGTCACCCTGAATCAACGAAGATGATTTTTTTAGTAGTGAACGGAACACTTAGCTTTAGCTTTAATAACTGGCATTAGCTGTGCTGGATGGTGTTTACTCTTAGAGTGTCCGGAACTCGTTTTCGAGATTTTGGAATTAGTTTTTCCTGGAGTTAAAAAGCTTCCAGGGAGTTATAGCTATCTGGAATGTACACAAGTATTTTTAAATAGTGAAAGTAACACAGCGTTGACTTTAATAATTAAGATTAATAGTGTTGAATGATGTTTAGTCTTCGAGATTCCGGAATTAGTTTTTGAGATTCCAGAATCAGTTGTTCCTTACGTAAAAAGCGTCGAGGGAGTTATAGTCATCCTGAATCAACAAAGATGTTCTTAGTAGTGAATGTAACCCTTAGCTTTCGCTTTAATAATTGGAATTAGCTGTGCTCGATGGTGTTAAGTCTTCGAGCTTGCGAAACTAGTTTTTCGAAATTCTGGAATTACTCTTCCTGTGGTTAAAAAGCTTCGAAGGTGTTATAGTGCCACCCCGAACGTGCATAGGTGACTTTGAACAATGAAAGTAATACAGTGTTGGCTTTAATAATTGGAATTAATAGCGCTGAATGGTGTTTAGTCTTCGAGATTCTGGAATTAATTTTTGAGATTCCAGAATTAGTTTTTGCTACGTTCAAAAGCGTGAAAGGTGTAATATATAGTCACTCTGAACAAACAAAGATGTTCTTTAGTAACGAACGTAACACTTAGATTTAGCTTTAATAATTGGAATTAGCGATGCTGGATGCTGTTTAGTCTCCGTGCTTCCGAAATGCCGTAAATGGTGTTTAATCTTCGAGATTCTGGAATTAATTTTTGAAATTCCAGAGTCAGCTTTGCTTACGTTAAAAAGCGTCGAGGGGTTATAGCTATACCGAATCAACAAAGATCTTTTGTAGTAGTAAAAATAAGACTTATCTATTGGAATTAGCTGTGCTGGCTGGGTTTAGTCTTCAAGCTGTTGGAACTAGTTTTCGAGATTTTGAAATTAGTTATTCCTGTGGTTAAAAAGCTTCGAAGGGGTTATAGCCACTCCGAACGTACATATGTGTCTTTTAATAATGAAAGTATTTTATTTAATAATTGGGATTAATAGTGCTAAATGGTGTTTAGTCTTCGAGATTCTGGAATTAATTTAAGAGAATCCATAATTAGTTTTTGCTAACGTAAAAACTGTGAAGGGATAGTAACTCTGAACCAACAAAGATGTTCTTTAGTAGCGAACGTAACACTTAGATGTACTTTTAATAATTGGAATTAGCGATGCTGGATGCTGTTTAGTCTTCGTGCTTCCGAAACTAGTTTTCGAAATTCAGGAATTTGCTTTTCAGGGGTTCAAAAGCTTCGAAGGAATTATAGGCAACCCTAACGTACATGGTGCTTCTGAATAACGAAAGTAACTCAGCGTTGACTTTAATAATTGGGATTAATAGCGCTGAAGTGTTTAGTCTTCCAGATTCTGGAATTAATTTTTGAGATTCCAGAATCAGTATTTCCCTTACTTTAAAAGCATTGAGGGAGTAATAAACATCCTAAATCAACAAAGATTTTTTTTTAGAAGTAAACGTAACACTTAGCTTTAGCTTTAATAATTGAAATTACCTGTGCTGAATGGTGTTTAGTCTTCGAGTTTCCGGAACTAGTTTTCGAGATTCTAAAATTAGTTTTCCTGGAGTTAAAAGCTTCGAGGTGGTCATAGTCATCCCGAATGTACATAGGTGTTTCTGAATAATGAAAGTAACACAGCGTTGGCTTTAATACAAATTGGGATTAATAGCGCTAAATGGTGTTTGGTCTTCGAGATTCTGGAATTAGTTTTTGTGATTCCAGAATCAGTTATTCCTTACATTAAAAAGCGTCGAGGGAGTTATAGTCACCCAAATCAACACAGGTGTTTTTTAGTCGTGAACGTAGCACTTAGTTTTAGCTTTAATACTTGGAATTACATGTGCTTGACGATGTTTAGTCGTCGAGCTTCCGGAGCCAGCTTTTGAGATTCTGAATTTAGTTCTTCCTGGAGTTAAAAGCTTTGAAGGGGTATAACCGCCCCGAACGTACATGGGTTGTATGGGCTGTATGGTGTTTAGACTGCGAAATTCTGGAATTAATTGTTGAGATTCCAGGACCAATTTTTCGTACTTTAAAAAGCATGAAATAGTTATAGCACCCTAAATGGGATTAATTGTGCTAAATGGTATTTAGTCTTTGAGAATCTGAAATTAATTTTAGAATTTCCAGAATAAGTTTTTCCTTTTGTTAAAAGCGTCACCTTCAATCAACTGTATGTTTTTTAGTACTTGAGGCAAGGCGTAGCTTTAGCTTTAATAATTAGAATTAATTGTGCTGGATGGTGTTCCTCGAATTTCCTGAACTAGTTTTCGAGATTGTGGAATTGGTTTTTTCAGCGGTTAAGAATCTTCGAGCGGTTTTACAGCCATCCCAAATGCACAGAGGTGTTTTTGAATAGTGAAACTAACACAGAGTTGGATTTAATAATTGGGATTAATCGTTCTAAATGGTGTTTAGTCTTTGATATTCCGGAATTACTTTTAAAAATACCAGAGTCAATTTGTCTTACTTTAAAATGCGTCTAGGGAGTATAGTCATCCTGAATGAACAAATGTGTTTTTTAGTAGTGAAAGTAATGGTTAGCTTTAAAAATTGGTATCAGCTATACTAGATGGTGTTTAGTCTTCGAGGTTCTGGAATTAGGTTTCGAGATTCTGGAATTAGTTTTTCCAGCGGTTAAGAATCTTCGAAGGGTTTTATAGTCATCCCGAATGTACAGAGGTGTTTTTGAATAATGAAAGTAACACAGTGTTGGCTCTAATATTTGGGATTAATAGTGCTGAGTAGTGTTTAGTCTTTAAGATTCCGGAATTATTTTTAGAGATACCAGAGTCACTTTATCTTACGTTAAAAAGCGTTGAGGGGATTATAGTCACCCTGAATGAACAAAGGTGTTTTTTAGTAGTTCAAGTAACACTTAAAGCTTTAATAATTGAGATCAATTGTGCTAAATGGTATTTAGTCTTTGAAATTCTGGAATTAACTTTTGATATTCCAGAATCAGTTTTTCCTTTTGGTAAAGGCGTCGAGGGGGTTATGGTCGCCTTGAATAAACAAATATGTTTTTTAGTACAGAAGGTAAGGCATAGCTTTAACTTTAATAATTAGAATTAGCTGTGCTGGATGGTGTTCCTCAAATTTCCTGAACTAGTTTTCGAGATTGTGGAATTGTTTTTTTCAGCGGTTAAGAATCTTCAAGGGGTTTTATAGCCTTCCCGAATGCACAGAGGTGTTTTTGAATAGTGAAACTAACACAGCGTTGGCTTTAATAATTGGGATTAATAGTGCTGAATGGTGTTTAGTCTTTGATATTCCGGAATTACTTTTAAAGATACTAAAATCAATTTTTCTTACGTTAAAATGCGCCGAGGGGGTGTATAGTCATCCTAAATGAACACAAAGGTGTTTTTTAGTAGTGAAAGTAACGGTTAGATTTAAGAAATGGTGTGTACTAGATGGTGTTTAGTCTTCGAGGTTCTGGGATTAGTTTACGAGATTCTGGAATTAGTTTTTCCAGGGTTTAAAAATCTTCAAGGAGTTATAGCAAACCCAAACATACATGGTGCTTCGAAATAACGAAAGTAACTCAGCGTTGACTTTAATAATTGGGATTAATAGCGTTGAATGGTGTTTAGTCTTCAAGATTCTGGAATTAATTTTTGAGATTCCAGAAACAGTATTTCCTTACGTTAACAGTGTTAAGGGAGTTATAGTCATCCTGAATCAACAAAGATGTTTTTTAGAAGTGAACGTAACACATAGCTTTAGCTTTAATAATTGGAATTATCTGATGGTGGTCTTCGAGTTTCCGGAACTAGTTTTTGAGATTATGAAAATAGTTCTTTCGGGGGTCAAATATCTTCGAAGGGGTTATTGTCACCCCGAATATAGGTATTTCTGAATAATGAAAGTAACACAGCTTTGGCTTTAATACAAATTGGGATTAATAGCGCTAAATGGTGTTTGGTCTTCGAGTTTCTGGAATTAGTTTTTGTGATTCCAGAATCAGTTATTCCTTACGTTAAAAATCGTTGAGGGAGTTATAGTCACCCCAAATCAACACAGGTGTTTTTAGTCGTGAAGATAACACTTAGCTTTAGCTTTAATAATTGGAATTATCTCTACTGGACGATGTTCAGTTGTCGAGCTTCCAAAGCTAGCTTTTGAGATTCTAAATTAGGTTCTTCCTGAGGTTAAAAGTTTTGAAGGGGGTTATAGCCGCCCCGAACGTACATCGAGGTTTCTGAACAATGAAAGTATTGCAACGTTGACTTTAATAATTGAATGAATGGTGTTTAGCCTGCGAGATTCTGGAATTAATTGTTGAGATTCCAGAATCAATTTTCCTTACGTTAAAAAACGTCGAGGGGGTTATAGTCACCCTGAATGAACAAAAGCGGTTTTTTGGTAGTTAAAGTAACACAAAGCTTTTATAATTGGTATTAACCGTGTTAAATGGTATTTTCTCTTCGAGATTTTGGATTTATTTTTGATATTCCAGAATCAGTTTTTTATTTTGTTAAAGGCATCGACGGGGTTATGGTCACCAAATCAACAAATATGCTTTTAGGTAAGGTAAGGCTTAGTTTAGCTTTAATGATTAGAATTAGCTGTGCTGGATGGTGTTCCTCGAACTTCCTGAACTAGTTTCCGAGATTGTGGAATTAGTTTTTCCAGCGGTTTAGAATCTTCGAGGGGTTTTATAGCCATCCCGAATGCACAGAAGTGTTTTTGAATAGTGAAAGTAACACAGCGTTGGCTTTAATAATTGGAATTAATAGCGCTAAATGGTGTTTAGCCTGCGAGATTCTGGAATAAATTGTTGAGATTCCAGAATCAATTTTTCTTACGTTAAAAATCGTCGAGGGGTTATAGTCACCCTGAATGAACAAAGGTGTTTTTTTAGTAGTTAAAGTAACACTTAAAGCTTTTATAGTTGGGATTAACCGTGTTAAATGGTATTTACTCTTCGAGATTCTGGATTTTATTTTTGATATTCCAGAATCAGTTTTTCTTTTTGTTAAACGAGTCGAGGGGGTTATGGTCACCTTGAATCAACAAATATGTTTTTTAGTACTGAAGGTAAGGCTAAGTTTAGCTTTAATAATTAGAATTAGCTGTGCTGGATGGTGTTCCTCGAACTTCCTGAACTAGTTTTCGAGATTGTGGAATTAGTTTTCCAGCGGTTAAGAATCTTCGAGGGGTTTTATACCCATTCCGAATTCACATAGGTGTTTTTGAATAGTGAAAGTAACACAGTGTTGGCTTTAATAATTGAGATTAATAGTGCTGAATAGTGTTTAATCTTTGAGATTCCGGAATTACTTTTAGAGATACCAGAGTCAATTTTAGGGGGTTATAATTACCCTGAATGAACAAAGGTGTGTTTTTTTAGTGGTGAAAGTAACACTTAGCTTTAAGAATTGATATTAGTTGTACTGGATGGTGTTTAATCTTCAAGGTTCTGGAATTAGTTTACAAGATTCTGAAATTAGTTTTTCTCTGGGTTAAAAAGTTTCGAGGGGGTTATAGCCACCTCGAATGTAAAAAAATGTTTTTGAATAAAAGTAACGCAGTGTTAGCTTTAATAATCGGGATTAGTGGTGCTGGATAGTGTTTAGGCTTCAAGATTCCAAAATTAGTTTCTCCTTACGTTAAAAATGCGCCGAGGAGGGTATAGTCACCCTGAACGAACAAAAATGTTTAATTAGTAAAAGTAGGAGTTAGCTTTAATAATTGAGAACTGGCTGGTGTAGCTAGTCGATACGTCTAGGTACAACTTTTTGAAGACTTTTACCAAAAAAGTTGTGTATCATTTTTTCAGATTCAATTATTTTTCTTCATTAGGCATGTGCTTAACAAATTCAGCTCTTAGGTGTAGTGCAATTAGCTTCAGAATTAGATAAGGGCATCGGTAACGCAACGATTTATGATAAAGCCCTAAATAGCATACCAGATACGAAAGTGCTGTACGTTTCAAATTTTGCAATCAGTTTGTGTTAGCACGACAGCTGACAGATTCCTTTTGAAAGAAACATCGCGACTAAGAAGTGTTAACGAACTTATAAAATTGCGCCAATGACAACGCTCATATTTTATACCCAAAAATATTTAGAATGTTTTTTGATCCAATCTATTACGAGTGGAACATCTCGCTCTTCGCTCATTAATATACCGGTAAAGGAGCCTAGAATTTCTGTTATAAATTTGCAAGTTTAATTTATGCAAAATTGCGAAACAAAGGTAAATAAAAGGTCTGATTCACGTAAAATTCTAAGAACTGAGTTTTAATTATTTCTTGTTTCATGCTTTCGGGTAATGGACAGACACTCTTGAAGGTGTGCAAATAAATAAACGCTAAGAAGTTTACTCACCAACTATTACGTAAATCCGCATTATCGCTGGTTTTATGCAAAGCCACGCTGTATCCAAAGTAAGTATTATTTTCACCTCTTTTCACAATTGGCTCGCGTATTTCTAGGTTAAAGCCTAGGACTCTGGTCCTTACTAAAATAGCACTAAACATACACAAGTTTAATAAACTCATTTTCGTATTCGAATTACTAAAATAACAATTTTTAATTTTCGGTCTTTTAATTACATAAACAATTTTAAGGAGTAATTCAACACGTAATAAATAAAATTTTAGAATCATAATGTTATTTACGATGACGAACGACCGGCATCAAATGTGTTCGTATAAAACACAACCGCTTTTATCGGGTTACAACAGCTTTCTGGCTTGTCGTGTTTGCCATGCCACCGGGTAACAAAAGTTTCAAAAGTTCAAAACTATGACGTCTTGTTCGGATATATTCGAAGTAAATCGGAAACAAACTTAGAAAATAGGTAAAATATCTATTCCAGCCGCAAAACTGAAATTCTGCGATGTTGGTTGCCTAAAATCTTGCATGCACATTGTGATTTCATAAAGTTTTCATTTCAGCAACTTTAATAATATAAATTAATTCCAGGCCTTAATATAGAAGCTGAAAACTTAAATTTCGAAAGAATTTTTTAACTGTGAATGCAGTGGTGTACGATAACTGCTTCGGTAATGTACATTTAACGAAATTTGTAGCGTTTTCTATTGGTAAAATCAGTGCAGCACTAGTGCAATTTTTATGTTCTTTTAGCAGTTTTGGGGCAAAAAGTGTGTTCTATTGGAAATCTGGTACAATTAAATTTGCACTTAGTGCGCACTCAGTTCAAGATATCAAGCACGAGATCTTGAAACTCGTGCTTCCTTCAGTGCAATTGTAAAATCAAATAACAATTCATGTCATTGTCCATAATATTAAATTATCCATTTAATTTTACTGAAAATATGGACAAATCTTTGGAAATTATTTCTGATTTGTTGACATGTTCCAGCGATGACGACGAAGATATATTATTTGTTACATGGATGCGTGAAAGAGTTCCGGTACCAAAAATACGCAACTTTATAGAAAATGTATACAGGTTTACAGATTCTCAGGTAACTTCCATTTTTGTGTTAATATGTTCCTTTTTAATAATACTATATAATTATTGTAGTTCAAAGCAAATTTTCGCTTAGAAAGAGAAACAGTATATTGGCTGTAAGTTTTTGAAGCTTCCCAATATTTTCCAAGGATAGTAGCATGGAAATAAAACACCCATATCTGCTGAAAAGCATATTAGTCTTTCTTACGGGAAGAATTTAATCGGACTGTAATAATAAAAATTTTCTGTTACCAATTTTGTTAGTAGGCTCTTCTGATAGATAGGCAACCGTACATACCGACCTCTTAGGAACGTGTTTTGGTTGAAAACAACATTTTGTTCGTTAATTTTAGAAACCATCTGTACTTAGAAGGGATATTATCTACTTTGTTAGATATGCGAATTTTGTCTTCCTTTTTGATTGAAGCACTGCATGAAAATAGGTCTTCCTAATTGTGAATTTGAGCTTAGACTGAAAAGCATCAAGTACTTAGGTGCTCATAACTTAGTTTATTCACTTTGTTGTAATGTGCAAAGCCGAAAGTGGGTAAGTTTACTTCGCTTTTATTAATATAAAATTGTTAAATCGGATGAGGGTTTTTCACTTCAGCATTTAGTTACGGGTTCAAATGACATTAAATTATTGCGAGAAGCACGCAATAATCAGTTATTCAGGGAAGCAGGTGAAAATAAATTTGATCCTGGGGTATTCACTCTGGTATGAGAAATACGTATTATTTTCATAGAATTCGCTCATGTTGAATTCAAACCACTAAGTTTGGGACATCTCAAACACCATTCGTTGCCACTCTGAACGCATCCTGCAATGCAGCCATCATTTCTGAAGAGTATTGTTAGCAATTGTTAGTATAACTAATCTACAGTTTAATTAGTTATTTTGCATGGAATCCACAAAATGCGTTTTGGTGATGGGATCGTAAATTATGGAAAGCCGTTGACCGTCCACGCTGTCTAATTGTGTTTTTTTAAGCTATTATCTTTATAAGTGTCGTCCTTGTTGGAGCCGTAATAGGAAATTTTGTTGAGGCTCCTAGGTATCATCGCTATCAACTTATTTATCAGGTGACAATAACTATCTACTTAACAAACACGCAGACAGGCATTACAAATTTTATTCCTTTTATAATAGCAAAACTTTAATTCTATGAGTGGAATTAAACCAACATTAAGAGAAGTTTCTCAGAGATTTGATCTATCTATATCTGCTCTTCAGAGGCGTATTAATCAAGTGGTGGATTTTTTAGTTAAAATGGCTCCGAATATAATAATAATGCCATCTACAGATGAAGATAAAGGCGTAATTGCAGAAAAATTTCGAAGATTATGTTATGTAAAAAGGTTATAAGGTTTTAAAAATTTTTGTTGCATATTTCTGGATTTCCAAAAATAATTGGATGCATTGACGGGTCTTCCATAAATATTAGAACCCCAGCTCTTAAAATTAAATTCACTTACTCAAACAGACACGACATTCCATCCATTACTCTATATGGTATTGTAGCGGGCTACTATTAACGCGTTTCACCATTATTATCTTCTATTATCTTCTTAAACTAAATCCTTAACCATAGGTCTATTAACAACACTAACACTACTATAATTTATTTATTACACTTTTGTCTATTTATGTACAAGCTGGCGGTACAATATACACGTTCATATAACACAAATTTATATTTACTATAGGACTTTCAAAACGTAATGACTAACTAACTATACACGAGATGATTTCTATACGACATTTGGATATAGACCAACTTCTACATTCATCACCGATCCTATATATATATATATATATATATATATATATATATATATACACCCTATAATTAAATAAATGACTCATATTCTGGTGTTTGCTGGAAAGTTGGAAACTTCTGTAGAATATACTTCGGTTATGCAGCTTGTGTGTTTGACGGATTGCCTAGTTCGTAACACTGGCCTTTCTTTAAAACAGTTACGTCTCGTAACTGCAAAAACATTTTGACACAAATTCTATGACTGATGACGATATCGGCAGCTATCTCTTCCGTTGCATCCACCACGTCGTTGGAAATAACACTCTCTTCTTAGTCTTGGTAGGCAACCGGTTGATAACAACAAACAAGGACCTGGATGTTGGTTCCCTGGAAAACTACTTCTACCATATTTCGAACTATTCTACAATCTAAGCGATCAATTCCACAACCTAGCTTGAGCATCGCTAGTCTCGTTATTCCATTTTCCATCATCTGAGCCTTAAGATCTAGCGAAGCCTCCCATACATGTCCATAACTAGGTCTCTGCCATGAAGAATTTTTGCTGACCAATAGTAAACATACCGCTTTCCATCCTGAAGAACCAAAGCTTTTCCTACAGTTGGCTGCTGTTGTACTAATTCAACTTTCTAGTTGCCGCTTGAAGCGAGCGGACGTGTTTCTGCCGTGCTCCCGCTTCAGCAATAACAGTAAGTTTTTATCTAGGGCTTATATTATTTATTGTTGTATTATTTTATTTGAAGCTTTGCTTTTTATTGTGTTTTATTTTTATAATTGTGTGCCATCAAATTTTAAATACAGTGCAGTAAAATAAAATTTTAAAACAGAATTTAAACTAAATAAAAACTAAATAAATCGCGTTTTCTTTGTAATTTAAACCAAATCCGCGTTTTTAAATAAACTAACTAAATTTCGGGTTAATAAAACAAAAATCTACTAAACTAATACTCAAAAATAATTTCGAAATAACTTAAAAAGGCATTTTTAATAATAAATTTAAAATAAAAACCGCGTAAATCGAGTAAAAAACCGGGTAAAACAACCAAAAAGTGTGTGAATTTTTTATAGTGCGCGTATAATCAAATAATAACCAAAAAACAAATCAAATAAATAACTCAAAAACTGTAATTTTAAAACAATTTTAAAATCGATTTTGGTGTAATTAAGCGGTGTAACAGTTACAGTTACCAAGTGATTAAGTGAAAGGTCATTTCCGGTGACCACATTCCGATTGCGCTCGACCTTATTTGTTAATTACACATTTAAAAATAAAGTGTTGTTATTTATAAATTAGATATTTTAATATTTTGAAGTAATTAGTTTATTTAAATTTGATTTGGCGGTTTAAAAGAAATTTAAAATCAATAATTAGTGTTCTTTACGGTACATTTTGAATCGAGATATTTTTATTGCGTTAGGGAATTTATTTGATTCTAGTTGTTATTTTCACGCTTGGTGCTTGTTGTATTTTTGTTAAAATTTGATATTTAGTTGGGCAGTTCGAAGTTTAAATAAATACAAGGTTGCGTACGGTTCACCTTTAAACAAAATATTTTTTATTGGACCAACGTTTTGCGCTCTTCTAGCGTCGATCTTTTAGCGTCGTAACGGTCAAGTCGTGTTTAAGCTGCGTTTTAGGTGTCATTCTTTGTCGTTGGTTTTGTCAGCATGGTGGTCCACCGCGACGAGGAACCGTTGCCCAGGAAGAAGAGGAGATCGGTCGGAGTCTGATAGGTCGGAAGCTGAGGGGGGAAACAGCTGAAGGTAGTCCTAAGGGACGTTATGTTAGGGATTCAGGAGGAGGTAGAAGAGCTTGTGTCTGCGGCGGTCGTGTCGGGGGAGTCGGGGCCTCCCGTGGTGGTTGCGGCGCCAGAATTGCCTTCTACTTCGAGAGCCCAGCGCACGATGTCGACTAGCAGCAACGTTAGCGTTGATGCTAGCGACCTCGATGAACTGGAGCTCTTGAAGTTCAGGGTGAGGAAGGCGCACGCTGCCGTCTATGGGAGGGTGCCGACGACCTCCGCCACTATCGTCGTCGAGGACAGGAAGATGGTTCGGCACGCCGTGGATGATATCCGCGACGTTACGAACCAACTTATAGGTATGGTTAGGGCGCTTCGTCTTTGCTTAGATAGTCCTGGGAGAGCTGGTGTTGTCGGGGGAAATCCAGCGGTGGTTGCTTCTGTTTCAGGGCAACAGTGTTCCCGGGGCCAGGAGGTGCCGATGCCGCGGAAGGTGTCGTATGCTGCAGCTGCTGCAAATGCAACGCCTACCTTTGCAGTTAGGGTCGACGCCAGGCCAGGGGAGAAAGAGGACGTCATGTCGACCCTAAAGAAAAAGGTCGATCCCGCTCGTGATGGGTTTGTCGTAGTCGGAGCTCGTAGGACTCACAGGGGCGGTGTAGTAGTTGAGTGTGCAGGAAGAGAAGATGCGAAGAAATTGCAGTCGAAGGTCGGCGGTCACTGCAAAGAGCTCGTGGCGAAGACCATCGAGAAGAAGCGCCCACGGGTCGTTCTTCCGGGGGTCGAAGCGGGGATGAAAGCAGAAGAACTAGTGCGGTTGATCGCGAGCCAGAATCCCCGCTTCGGCGATTTGAAGATGGAAGACCACCTGAGGGAGAAATTTAGGTTTGGCGGAAAGGGCCCTAAGGATCCCTTCGTTAACGTAGTCTTCGAAGTGACCCCCACACTTCGGAGACGCATATTAGCTGACGCTATAAACCTCAGGTGGCGAAGAGTCTGGGCCCGGGACCACTTCTCGATGACCCAGTGCTACAGGTGCTACGAGTACGGCCATAGATCGATGGAGTGCAGGGAGAAGGTACAGTGCTGCGGTAACTGTGCCGAAGTCGGACACGAGTTTAAGAATTGCCGGAGGGCAGTACCCTGCTGTGTGGTTTGCGCTAGGGCAAACGACAGAACTGGCGGTGGCGCGAAGGTCGATACGCGCCACGACGCCAAGTCGAGTAGATGCCCTACGATGCTGAGATTGAAGAACGCAATCACACGGAACATCGATTATGGACCGTGAAGAAATAGAAAGATTTAAAAGAAGCAAGAAGATTAAATTCGCGCAATTAAATCTCGGGAAAGGAAAAGGGGCTACAAATAACTTCGTAAAGTTATTCAGCGAAAATAATATCGACATCGGGCTTATACAGGAACCGCACCTGTATAACCACAAAATAACAGGTTTTGGGAAGGGGGTTACCGTTTTAAACGCAAACAGCGAACGACCGCGTAGCGAAATAATAATAAATAATGGGACGTGCGCCGGAATAATCCTAAACAATCTGTCGAATGAGTTTATAACCACCGCAGAAATAAAAACGAGATTGCATACGTTTTACGTGATAAGCACTTACCTTCCGCCGATCGATTCCCGGCGGGAGAATCCTCAAACAGAGGATTTAATAAATCAAATTGAAGGAATTCTTCGTAAAATCGGTAGAAATAGAAATTTAATTATCGCGGGAGACTTTAATGCTAAGTCGCCATTATGGGGCAGCCCTATCGAAAACGATAGAGGCTCGCAGGTTGCTGATCTTTTTACGGGATGGGACCTTAGTGTGATAAACACTAATGATTCACCTACGTTTGAGACGCATAGAGGCAGCAGTTTTATAGATATTACTGCAGTCTCGCACGAAATGTTAGAAACGATTTGTAATTGGAAACTAAGGTCGGACGAGGAAACGCTCTCTGAGCATAAATTAATAACATGGGACGTTGAGACCAAAACAAGCGCAAACGAGCAGCTAACTATATTTCCGCGGTTCTGTAATAAAAAAGCAAATTGGGAGCGGTTTAAAGAAAAATTTGGCGAAAGTGTCCCTGCGCTCGAAAATGAGTTATTTAACTGCCGAGAGGCAAACGAAGTAGAAACACTCGCGAAAAAATTGAACGACGCGGTGGTAGACGCGCCGTCGTATTCCATGCCGCAAAAGAAAACATTTAAAGACAGCGTACCCTGGTGGACCCGGGAACTAACCACCAAGCGGGCAGAAACGCGTAACCTAAGGCGCCGCTATCAACGCACCTCGGGAGATATAAGAGAACAACGGAGAATAGAATGTAATCAAAGTTACCGCGAATATAAAATATTAATAGAAGAAACGCGAACGAATAAATTTAAAGAATTCTGCACGCAAAACTCACAGAAATAACCCTGGGGAACCGCATACCGCGTAATTAGAGGAAAACAACAAAAATCGCGCTCAGTAATATAAAGAAAACAAATGGTGAATACACGGAAGGTTTTAAAACCACAGCGGAATATTTACTAGAGAAATTTTTCCCATCGGATAATTCCGAGGGGGATGAAGGGTCGCACAAGTTAGTACGTCGGGAAGCTGCAGAGGCGCAAGGAACAGGTGCCGATAAGGCAATCCTAGTTCACGAGGTCGTCAGGGCTCTTAGGAGGATCAACCCTAAGAAGGCACCGGGGCATGATGGAATCACCTCAGACGCAGCTCTGCAGGCGTGCCTGTTAGCCCCGTGTATCTTTGTTGGGTTGTTTAATCTTTGTTTAGAATGGGGCGTTTTTCCGCGTTGCTGGAAAATCCAGAATGTGAAATTTATACCCAAACCTAAAAAGACGGATACGTCAGATCCGGGCAGCTATCGTCCAATTAGCTTGCTACCGGTGCTGGGGAAAGTTTTAGATCGCGTTATGACTACGCGTGTTGAGCACCTAGTGCGAGACAGCGGCGGTTTTAATAACCGACAGTTTGGTTTCGTGGAGAGCAAGTCGACTATCGACACGTTAGAGTTCGTTGTCGGGGAAATTAAGCAGACAAGAGATGCTAAAGAGTACTGTGTCGTTGTTGCTTTGGACATTTCAGGAGCATTTGATGCTGCCTGGTGGCCATTAATCGTTTGCGAGTTAGATCGTAGGGGTTGTCCGCGAAACTTGATGTCTTTGGTCAAGAGCTATTTCTCGAGGCGATTGGCACAGGTTGAAATTCCGGGTGAAGTTCTGTCGCGTGAGGTGGAAAGGGGATGCCCGCAAGGGTCATGTTCTGGTCCCACATTTTGGAAGTTGTTGTATGAGAGCATCTTTAGGGTCAATTTGCCCGCAGGATGCTTAATCGTTGGGTTTGCAGATGACACGCTTTTAATTGTAAGATCGAGATTGCTAATGGATATGCGCACAAAACCGAACGAGGCGCTTAATAAATTACACGAATGGTCGCAGGCGGTAAAATTAAAATTTAACACGGCGAAGTCAGAGGCGCTTTATTTCGGCACGAAACCAGGACAGAGACCTCCTAGGTTAGAGCTAGGAGGGGAGAAAATCCCGTTTAAAGATTGTATTACCTACCTCGGCGTCAAGATCGACAATAAATTAAATTGGAAAGCGCATGTACAATACGTAAAAAGTAAGGGCGGCGAAATATCAAATAAAATGATGGCGGCGGCTAAAATAAAGTGGGGTTTCAGGGGCGAATCGCTGAGGACGGTTTATACCGGAGCAATTGAGCCGGCAATACTGTACGCAGCTTCTGTATGGGCAGAAGGTTTTAAAGTCCGGGAGACGCGTCAATTAACGAGCGTACAACGCATAACCGCGGTAAAAGCGGCGAGGGCGTACAGGACCACCTCCACGGAGGCTGTCCTGGTGATCAGTAGGACTTTCCCTATCGAATATGTCGTTAGGGAGATTAGAGATAGGCGATTAATAAATATAGGAAAAGGGCGCGAAATTATCGAAGATCTTAATCTTGGTAATAGGGAAATTGCAAGAAAAATCGTTGTATCTGAGTTGGGGCACCCGGCTGATATTAGAGGAATCGAGTTTGTCGAAGGTGATGAGGATGCGATGGGTATCAGAATTTATACGGACGGTTCAGGTATGGACGATGGGCAATCAGGCGCGGCGTTTGTCGTGTATAAGCAGGAAAGGGAGGTGTTTCGGTTTCAAACCAAACTCGCGAACTGGTGCACTATCTTCCAGGGCGAATTGGTAGCCATACGAGAGGCTATCGATTACGTAATAAACCATACGGGCAGAGACGAGTATTATATAATCAGTGATAGTAAATCGGCGCTGACGTCTTTAACAAACATGAACACCTCGACAGACCTCCCAGCGGACGTCTGGAGGATAGCGCGTACGGCGCTCGAGTTTCGACGTTTAAAGTTCTGTTGGGTCAGGTCGCACAATGGTAACGTAGGAAACGATAGGGCTGATGAATTAGCTAAAGAAGCCGCGACGGGAGACTTTCGAATATCACATTCGTCAATACCGAAGTCTTTGATTAAAAGAAAGCTGCGCGAAAAATCAATTCGACAATGGAAAGAGAGGTGGAACAACGCTGTCACGGGCAGGTTGACCCACAAATTCATACCGAGCATAGAAGCTAGAGGTAGGATCGAGGTTAAGCTCGATCACAAAATGGTGCAGTTGATAACAGGGCACGGCGCCCTGAAGGCGTATTTACAAAGGTTCGGGCTAACCAACAGCGACCGCTGCGAATGCGGTGAGGGCGCGGAAAGCGCAGAGCACGTGCTCTTCGATTGCCCGCTTGAGGCGGGAAATCGTGGGTTGACTGATAGCAAACTAGATATCTTAGGTCTGGCATGGCCAAAGAGCCTAGAGGAAGTCGGGGAAGTGGTTAACCAGAAGGCGTTCTGGACAGCCTTAAAAGAATTCGCGGGAAGGGTCGCGAGATTAGACAATGATAACCGCGTGTAAAATTCGGTGGGGTTGGTGGGAGGATTGGAAAATTTTAGATTGACTTGGCGTGAGTAAGGATACGAGCATAGATATAACCAAAACCTGATATTAAAAATAAAAAAAAAATAATAATAATAATAAAATAACATGATAATTATACCCAAATGTCCAATATGCACGAGAAACCCCCACACCATTAATACAATCACTGCCTATCTTCATAATTATGTGCGGAAAATCGGGAAATCGGAAATAAATAATAACAAATAAACAATAACAAATAAATCAGAAACCCTCATTAAATTAAATCAATAAAATAAACAAAGATAATAAAATAGAGTGAAACCGCACATCCCCCCAGGACTTGAAAGTGAAGTGATAGTGATTGTGATCCCCCCCAAGAAAATTTAGTGCATACCCACCAGGACTTTAGCAGTGCACCCCATCTTACCCTTAGAAGTAAGTTACAGTTAGATGTAAGCAGACGACCAGATCTTCGGATGCTGGAGAATTTTATCATGGAGGTAAGACTTAAATTGTGGCGCTGTACTCGCACAAGCTTTGATTTACATTAATTAGTAGTTTTTGAAATAATTTAACAAGCACGTTTTGTGTGTAATGGCGCTAGCCAACATAATGCTTGCGCGAGTGCACCTGATAAATAGGGTGATGCTTTTGCTTTTTTGTGCACTGCTATATGCTTAACGCTTATTAGACATTTATTTATATATTTATTTATATTTTATATTTACACTTAATATTTATTTATTTATTTATTAGCATGCATTGTAGCATTTTGTGGCATATTTATTTTGTTTGACGTTCTGTCGCCATATTGGTTGCAGTATATATTTGGGAAGAAAGAGTAGAATAGTGAAGATTGTAATCATAATATAAATCAGTTAGGGAATGATAGGGAAAGCTAGGGATGAATTTAAATTAGTTAGCTAGATTTGGATAGTTTTAAGACGACCCTTCAGGTCGCACTGGTAAGCAGAGCCGGCGTCTGCTATCCGGTATTACGGATCCCTCCCCCTCTTATTTTTGCTTGTGTCTTGTTGATCGGGTACACTCCAAAGTCAACGCTTGGGATACCATTATTTACAACCCTGTTTTTAGTTTTGTTTCAGTTGGTCAGATTTTTATGTTTGTTAGACTGTTAGAGCTTGTTAGGTTTGTTAGATTTTTAGGTTTGTTAGATTTTTATTTAGTTTTTTATTTAGGGTGGATTAACTATGAAGTCAGAATTAATCAGAAGCACGATTATTTTCGCGTTTAAACCCAATGTAGTACTTCCGGGTGGAGCATTGGGGACGTGGCCGCAAGTATAGCGGCCCTAATTCAAATTATAATGTTGTACTAATTCATCCACACATCCAAACTTTTTTTTGAAATCAACACCTATTGCTCTTGACATTTGCAGATCTTGAGCTACGTAATGTGCAAGGGAATACTCTCTGGTGCTCTAAACAGATCTTGCTGTTATTCAACAACTCGCCAAATCGCGCCTTAGCGGAACCACTATACACCGTCATCAAACTCTCAAAATCTACATTTGGTTCACGATTAATAACTCTTCGAACACCATTCTCATTACTCGAGTCTTCCTGGTTGTTCCTGGTATAAGATGTTCAACGGTCAAAGTGTACCAATTTCGGTTTACCACGGGGAGATCTTCTGATCCGGTACACTACATCATTAATTCTTGTTAACACTTCGTAAGGGCCTTCCCATTGTCTTTGTAATTTTAGCGACAACCCATGCTGTCTTTGTGGATTATACAACCACATTAAATCTCCAGGTTGATAACCACCTTCTTCAGCTTTCGTGTCATATTGTGATTTCATTCGATCGCTTGCTGGCTGGATATTCTATCGGACCTTTTCGTGAATGCTATTTGATGTTTCACGAAGCTTACGAACGTAATCTTCACCTGCGATCTCTTCTGCAGGTTTAAATCCAAACTGAAGATTACATGGTAGCCGCAATTCACGTCCTAACATCACGCAAGCGGGAGAGTATCCGGTGCTGTCATGTACCGAAGATCGGTACGACAGTAGGAACAAATGTAAATATTGGTCCCAGTCTCGTTGATGTTCAGAGACAACTTTGTCTAAGTACTTTCCTAACATTCTGTTCATTCTTTCAACCATTCCATCCGATTGAGAATGAAGTGACGTGGTTCTAGTATTCCTGATTCCAAGATGCCTGGAGACGTTTTGAAACAACGCTGATTTGAAGTTCCGACCTTGATCGGAGTGTAATTCCAACGGAACTCCAAAGCGACAAAACAACTCCCGCACTAGTACATCTGCAACCGTCTCGGCTTCTTGGTTAGGTATAGCATATGCCTCCGGCCATTTGGTAAAATAATCCATTGCAACCAAGATGTATTTATTTCCTTTCTCTGATTCAGGAAACGGACCAGCTATATCAATGACTACCCTCTCCAAAGCATTCCCCACGTTATACTGTCTTATTGGGGCTTTCCGTTTTGTGACCGGGCCATTTCCAGAGGCGCACAACTCACATTTCCGGCACCATTCCTTCACATTTTCTTTGTGGTTCACCAATAAAATCTTTCTCTCACTCTTTCGAGAGTTCTTGTCACCCCAAAGTGCCTCTAGAAATACCATCGTGCAAGTGCTGCAACACTTCCGGCACTCTTCTTCTCGGAAGTATCACTTGAAGTCGTCTCTCAGTGCCATCTTCACACTCCAGGTGTTTTTTCAAGAATCTATTTTCAATCAACAAAGTGTTCTACTGTGCCCAGTATGCCTTCGGGCTTCTACTTGAAATACTAATTTCTTCCCAAGCTGGTCGTTGTTCTCTATTCACTTCGTCAATTGGTCATTTCTCTCTGTTTCTTTTTTTCATCAATACTCAATATGCGTATTTCTTCCATCTTGACAATGATTGCATCTCTGGACAAGTCATTCTTGACAGAGCGCCTGCATTCCGATGGCTAGTTCCCACTCGATGTTCTGTGTCAAAGTCATATTCCTGCAGCCGTTCTATCCACCTTGCAACTTGTCGTTCAAGATTTCGAAACTGCAGTATCCATTTTATTGCAGCTTGGTCTGTTCTTACCAGAAATTTACGGCCGTATAAGTGTTCTACGGATTTGACGACGGCCAACAGCTCCCTTCTTGTTACACAATACTTCCTTTCTGGCCGCGACAAAACCTAGCTGAAATACTCAATAACCTTTTCTTGTCCGTCCTGCACTTGAGAAAGAGCGCTTCCTATAGCTGTGTTGCTGGCATCGGTATCCAACACAAATTTACACTCCATCCGTGGATAACTTAGAATCGGTTCTTTAACTAATAGTAGTTTCAGTTGTTCAAATGCGCTGTGGCAGTCGTCACTCCAATTATATTCTTGTCCATCTTCGGCTAATTTGGTCAACGGTTTGGCAATGTTCGCAAATCCTTGTATGAAACGTCGGTAATATGTACACAATCTCAAAAAACTGCGTAGTTGGTATATATCTGCTGGTGTAGGACACTATTGTACCATTTTTATCTTGTCAGGGTCGGATCTTATCCCGGTCTCCGAAACAACATGTCCTAGGTATTTCACCTCTTCTCCAAATAGATGACATTTCTTAGTTTAATATAGCATACTGGAATACAACTTTCTACAATCATGTCTTTCTTCAGGGTCACCGTATGCGGATTAATGTTTAGCACCCTTACTGGTATCATATTTCAAGACTTTATCAGTGTTCTTCCAATCAGTAATCCCTCCTGACCCATTCCCGATTCAGTTGCTTCCATCATGCATACTTGTCCTCCCCGGAAAGTACCATCCGGGCGTCCTATCACGATCATTTTTGTCTTCTCGGGTATATTCATATCACAAATCATTCGAACTTGCATCGCCTGGTTACTCGTCCTTTAAAATGGAATCTCATCCTCATCTATCCGAAGCACATTTTCTTTTATGTTTACATGAAACCCATATTCTCTCATGAGATTCATTCGCAAGATAACTTCTTCTGCAGTTTCAGTCGACCTGATGATTAATTAGTTTGTCTCCAATTCCCAACGTTACGGCAGTTTCTCCGTGAGTAGAAATTTTCTCACCACTTACCGTTCGAAGGCATACCGATGCAGGTAGCACTTTTCCACGACCGACCAAATCTGGTCTTATAATAGTCCTTATCGCTCCTGTATCCACGAGTAATCGGACAATCCTACCATTAATTTTACCATCAATATAGATGCTGTCCAGACTTCCCATCGACGATGTATCACGGATGATAATCTCCGGGGCACTACCTTGTGCTATGGACGTTCGCTCCCTTACGTCGACTTGCTTTAGTTTTCCCTGTTGCTCAACCGGTTGTTTTTTGGTTGAGTACTGCGTCTCTGTATATGGCCAACTTCACCGTAGTTCTAGCATCGCAGACCCCATCTCCGCGATCGTTGTTTTTCCAGCCTTTCCGCCTTTTGTTTTTCAAACACACGGTTGATTATCTTTTTTATGCTGTTCTGCGATTGACCAGGTTCTTCTAAGGCAGGCCGAACTTTGTGACTTATCCTGTGTGATACTTGCTTAACTGCTTCAAACTCAAGCACATGTACATCTAACATTTTTGGCCGTGCTAATCTTAGCGCTTGCTGTATTTTGCCGTCTTTAACGCCATCCACAAATGTTTGAACAGCTAGTTGTTCGAGGAAGCTATCTGGTGCCGTTGGGTATGCCAATTTAATTAATGTGGCAATGTCAGCTTAGAATTCTTACAGGCTTTCATTTGTCTTTTGCGTGCGGTTTTTAACTTGTGCATGGTAAACCTGTTAAAGGTGAGCATATCTCATCTCAAGTTTCGATGTTAAGAGACCATAATCATTCTGCTGGTGATCGGTAATCGTTTGCAAGATGTTAAGAGCTTCCCCCTGAAGGCCACTATTAAGGCATAGCCTTCTTTTTGTTGCACCAACAGTTGGCTATTGTAACAGCTTCAAATTGTTTTAAATATATCGGCCAAGATATTTTACCATCGAATTTGGGTGGTTTCTCTCTAAATTTGGCGATATTGACTTCCTTACATGCTTCTTATTTCTGTAATGTTCTGATTTACAACTTGGTTTGCTAATTCAAGTGGACGCGTTAATTAGTGAAATGATTTGTTCTTGCAGCTTCATCACATCTTCTTCCATTTTTACCAATTTACTGTCCAACTTATGCTCAACTGTTTTTACCTGTTCAGCGACATCTTCTTTCTTTGCAATGGAACTTTCCATTAATCTTTGTTCTAACGTGGCTATCCTATCATTAAACTTTTCTTCAATTGTTGCAGCATTTTCAGTTAAGTTTTCTTCCATTTTTGCAGCATTTTTCTTTAACTTTTCTTCCATTTTCTCAGCGTTTTTGCCAAACTTTTCTTCCATTTTCCAGCATTTTCATTTAACTTTTCTTCCATTTTATAAGCACTTTTACTAAACTTTTCTTCCATTTTTGCTGCACTTTCACTTAACTTTTCTTCCATTTTCTCAACATTTTCACTAAACTTTTCTTCCATTTTCGCAACATTTTCACTTAACTTTTCTTATATTTTCTCAGCGTTTTCTCTAAATGTCACTTCTAGTTTAGCCGATCCCTCTTCCATAGCGGATTTAAAATCCTTAAGGAAATTCATTAAAGTTTGTGCGTCCATTTTACTTTGGCTTCTTGTAACAGGCATATACAAACTAATCAAATGTCTTTAGACTTGTGTTTTCTTAATTAATCACTATACACCCAATACCGCCTGAACCAGTGTAGTGGGCTACTATTAACGCGTTTCACCAATTTAGAACAAGTAATAACAAAAGTCTTTATTATTCACTATTCACAAGTTTAATTAACAGTATATGCCTTATTTATAGAGGTTTTTAGTCCAATTAACAATGAAGCACTATCACACTAATGCTATTTACAAGCACTAATATCTTCTTAAACTAAATCTTTAACCATAAGTCTTCTTAACAACACTAAACACTACTATAATTTATTTATTACCTTTTTGTCTATTTATGTACAAGCTGGCGGTACAATATACACGTTCACATAACACAAATTTATATTTACTATACGACTTTCAAAACATAACTAACTAACTTTACATGATATGATTTATACACGACATTCGGATATAAACTAACTCTGTACTCTCATCACCAATCTTATATATACCCTATAATTAAATAAATGACTTATATTCTAGTGTTCGCTGGAAAGTTCGAGACTTCTGTAGAATATACTTCGGTTATGCACTTTGCGTGTTTGACGGGTTGCCTAATAGTTCATAACAATATTGAATAATTATAAACAGTTCAATAGTAGAGGTGTAGAACCGGTTTCTACCAAAATTACACAAAGCCAAAATATTATGCTGGTTGTGGGTTGTAACCAAAACAACGTGCATTCCTATCACACGTACTGATAGTCACTCATGTAAAAGTTAAGATTTCTTTAAACCCAGGGTAGGTTTACTCAAACCAGGAGTTAAAAAAGCAGGTTAGCTCAAAATATATAAGCGTCAGTTTCAGCCCAATTGAGTTCATTCGTGTGATACGTCGAAAAAGTAATACAGGAAATGAGATAATTTTCAAGACATGTGGATGCAGTACAAGTAAACCGATTTAAATGGTCATAGAATTTCCGAAAGCTAAACTGGATTTTGTAAACATTCGATTCAACGCCTTAAGAGTTCGTACTAATATTTCTAAACTTTTCGTTGGTACATTTTGTTGTAACTTGTCAAAGTTAGCAAATATTCGTTCTAAAACTAAAATAGTGTAGAATAATTTTGGGAATGTGTTTGAGTGGAGGATGATTTTTTTTCATTTCTCTGGTGAGTGTGTTGGGTTTAGGCGAAACAGGGGAACACGGGAGGCTATTTTAGCTCTGAGAGTGATAATGGAGAAAACAATAGAAAAAGGTGAAAGCGTGTATATAGGGTTTGTAGATCTGGAAAAAGCATTCGACAATGTAAAATGAAAAAAAAATGTTTGAAATACTCAAAAAGATTGGAATGAGTTAGTTATAGGGATAGACAAATAGTACATAGCTTATACAAAAAGCAAACAGTAGTAATAGAGTTAGAGCAGGAACGTAGAGAAGTAAACAATAGGAAAAGGGTGAGACAGAGGCGTGCCTTATCCCAATTAATTTTTAACTTGTTCATTGAAGAGGCAATGAATACTGTCAAATGCAGGAAGACATTTGGAATTACTGTGCATGGACAAAAATTGATATGCTTAGATTTGCAGATGATATAGCGGTATTAGCATCTAGCAAGGAAGAGTTAGAAGCTGCTCTTAAGGAAACGGAAACGGTTCCAACAGAGAGGTACGGTATGAAAACTAACAAAAATAAAACTACAGTACTTGTATGCATAGGAGCGGAAAATAAATCAAAAACAAGAATACAAATATGTAACAAGAACTTACAAGAAGTTGAGGATTTCTGCTACCTAGGAAGCCAATTACGCAAGATGGGAAAAGCGCAAAAGATATAAAACAAAGATTTGCACAAGGTCGTGCTACATTTAACAAGAAAAAGCAACTATTGTGTTCAATGACAACAAACATAGAAACCAGGAAAAGATTGCTTAAAACATATGTGTGGAGCACAGCACTGTACGGTTGTGAAGCCTGGACAGTAGGAGAAGCGGACAAGAAAAAGGTAGAAGCCTTGGAAATGTGGTGCTACAAACGTATGATGAAGATATCATGGACAGACAAAGTTAAGAACGAAGAGGCACTAAGAATGGTAGGGGAAGAAAGAAATATGTGGAAAACGGTAAAAAATAGGAGAGATAGGATGATAGGCCACATACTACGGCATGAGGGAATAGTGCGGAATATATTAGAAGCAGAGATAGGAAAAAAGAGAAGTAGAGGTATACCTAGGTTAGACTACTGCACACAGATGATGAAAGATGTAGCTGTAGGAATTTCAGGGAAATGTGTAGGCTAGTTCAGAATAGAAATCAATGGAGGTGCGCATCCAACCAGTCCCAAGATGGATAAACTAATGACGAAAAAACAAGTTCACTTAAAGATGATGATTATTATAAGCACATACAAGTATTGGTTGGGTAATATTCTCAAATAATGTTAATTGTGTGAAAGAATTTACTGGAAAACTACTATTTCAGCAAATGTCTACGTGTTGGGGGATCTTGGTAGCTACAGGTTACTTAACCCCGTTCACTGAATCTCGGTGAAATAGGGGCATACAATTAAAAAACAATAGAAGGGAAACCAAGCTGCATATAGGCTGTGTGAGAATTTCAGGGAATTGTGTAGACTAGCTCAGAATATAATAAGTGCAGGTACGTGTCCAACCAGGTTTGAGACGGAAAACCTAATGACGAAAAAATAAGCGCAGAGAAATCTGATGACTATTATAAACAACTACAGGTGCTGGTTGTGAAATATCTGCAACTAATGTTGACTGTGAGAAAAGATATATTGGAAAATATATTAAATCGGCAAATGTTAAAGTGCTGGGAGAACTAGACAGCCACAGGTTGCTTACCTCCCTTCACAACCACTGAATGTCGGATAAATAGGGTATATAATTGTAAAACGATAGAAGGGGACCGAACTGCATCTAACAAGAAAGAACAGCGCTTATGATGAAAGAAACCAAACATAGAAACATGAAGAAAATTGTTCAAAGCATATGTGTGGAGCACAGCAGTAGGAAAAGCAGACAGAAAAACGATAGCAGCCTTTTGGAATGTTGTGCTTCAGATGTATGAGGATGATAGTATGGATAGACAAAGTTAATAACAAATACATTATAGAAATAATAGGGGAGCAAGAATATCTGTGAGAAAAAATAGGAGAAATAGAAGGGCAGAATACGTTCTAAGGCATTTTTGGGGAATAGTACGGGATATATTACTAGCAGAGATAGGAAAAAGGAGGCAGTTGTAGGTCTAAATCAGATAGTGATAAATGCAGACTGTGCAAATTTCAAGGAAATGTGTAGGTTAGTTCAGAATAGGAAACAATGAGGGTACGCGTCTAACCAGTTCCTGGACTGAAGACCTAATGATGATGATGATGGTGAGTGTGTTATGTAGGGATGTGAACTGTTTGTACCAAAAATTTTGTATTTTATCTGCTCCTGGACATTTGTTGTAGGTGAATGCCCAATAGTCTGTTAGTTCTTTTTCGAGAGTATTTCTATTACGTGGTTATCTTCTTATGACGCTATTGTTTTGTAAAATTATTTTTCATTTCTTTTGAAGGCTAGGTTTGTAGCTTTTCTTTCATTCATATCTGCGTAGTCTACTTGTATATACAACAAGTTTTTGTTTCATAGTGTCGAAATTACTGATTCTGTTGGTGTCGTATTATTTTTTACTATTTTTGTTGTCTTTTTATCTTTTCTGATGTACTTCCATTTATATATGGGGTCATATGTCTTACATTTTTTCTTAGTTTTTTTATTTTGTTTTCTATTCTGATTTGTCAGTTCGGTATGTTTTCTTCTTGTCTTCTTAGTTTGCTGTGGGATCTTTTGGTTGTTGTGTTTGATTACTGTAATGCTCCAGTGTAGATGGCTGTGTGGATGTCTTCTAGTGTACTATTGTATGTTAGATAAATAAGGCTTACTATGTTAATTTTGTTGATAATTTAGGGGGTATTAGGTTTGATTGATTGGGATGTAGTTTCTTAGATTTGGATTTGTACCTTGCCAATATGTTAGGTTCGTTTTCATATCCTGATTGAGGGTTTCTTCTAGTTGTAAGTTTATATCTGTTGTTGACTGTTTGGGTAACTTAAGTGGTTGGTTTGTTAGTAGTTTTGCCATTACGGGTTTCTGTTGCGTGTTCAAGCATAGGTTGTGAGTGAGTGAGTGAGTAGCGCGCGCGCGTGTTTGTGTGCAATTTGCTTCTCTGTTATATATTCTCTGGTAGGTTCTATATTTATGTTTTTTGTTTCCATTTTCAATATTGAGTTCCTGGGCTACTTTTTTTTCTTAATTCTAGTTCTATAGTCGAAATCAGCAAAGAATGAATGCACGTCATAGGTTGTTGAATCAAAAAACGACATACTTTCAAATCTTATGCATTAAGTATATTCCGATAGATCCTTTAAAAGTATGTCGTTTTTTAATTCAGAAACCTATGACGTGCATTCATTCTTCCTGATTTCGACTATATGACAGTGAGTTTGTTGTTTTTTAAGATTGCTCATTTCTCATCTATTGGGCGTTGTTCTGTTACAATTTCTGATAGTTGCGGGTAGTGTGTAGTTCGAATCTGTATCGTGTTGATATGATTTCCTGTTTTGTATCTTTGTGGTAACAAAGTATGAAGGTCCGGTTCATTTCATCATACCTTGTCTTCCGTAGCCGTGTAGTCCCTGTGTTTGTGGTTGCTGGAAATCCATCCAAAACACATTAGGATGGTGTAGTTGTGGTGGTTGTTGGAAGTCTTCTTCTTCTGCATCGTTTTGGGTGTTTGGGAGGCATAAACGTCGTGGATTTTTTTATTTAATATAGGTAAAATGATCGTATTTCCCAGAGTACATGAAGAAATATTTAGTTAGCCAAGGTAGATCCCCGAAGTACGCTGGTAAGATTATGTTTAAACACAGTGTCGACTGCTTCCCTAAATTCCACTGTATCATTCGCCCCTTCGGCATGTATGTCACACTTTGGAATTAGGCGTGGTTGTTTACTAGACCTTGCCGGTTTCCTATTAGTCGTCTTTTATGACAAGCAAGAGCTGCCACAGTGATATGTTTGATCGCAACTGCACGGCGTGTTGGGGTCGTTGACCTTTGTATTTCGGCGTGGGTTATTAACCTATGATGACGTCATCGATCGGGTTCATTGTCCTTTGCGTTCAACTCTTACGGTCGTACATGAATATGGGTCATTGACCTTTGTGCTCTTGTTTTGTGGTGGAGAGATCCGCCCAAGGTCACGGGTTCGAATCCCGACACGGTCCGCTTGAAAAATTATTCATTATTTAAATTTTGTTTTAATGTTAGTATTGACTCTCTTCCAAATAATGCAAAGTTATCTTTGACTGAATAAAATAATCACCATGGGAATAAGGGGATTGAAAGTAATGTGTACAAACATAAGATTGAAAGGAAAAATGTATAGTTTTTAAATATTGTTACGAGCTACTATTAGACAACCCGTCAAACACACAAGCGCCGTAAGCACTGTATATTCTCCAGGGACCGACAATTTTCTAGCAATTACTGGAGGATGAATCATCTTTTCTAATTCAGTGTATAAATAAGACCGATGATGAAGTACAGAGTTAGTCTATATCAGAAAGTCGAATATAAATTATATCGTGTAAAGTTAAATAGTTGAGCTTTTAGAAGTCCAAGAGTAATCATAAATGTTATATTATGTGAAGGTGTCTAATGTACATGCGGCTTGTAGGATACATAAATAGACAAAAGTGTAATAAATAAATAGTTGTGTTAGTGTTGTTAATAGGCCAATGGTTAAGAATTTAGTTTAAGAAGATATTAGTGCTTGTAAATTTATTAGTGTGATAGTGCTTCATTGTTAATTGGACTGAAAACATCTATAAATAAGGCATATACTGTTAATTAGACTTGTGAACAGTGAGTAATAAAGACCTTTGTTATTATTTGTTTTAAATTAGTGAAACGCGGTAGTAGTAGCCCGCTACAATATTGTTGATTTGATTATTTTGAACACAGTTGGAGAGTCACCGTTAAACACATAATGGTATGTATATATTTGAATGTTACATTTCGTGTACTTAAAACCTATTTTAGATTTGTTAACTAAACTAAGCTACCTACACTTGCAACTACCTCAGTGGATGTCTGATTATTTACTAATTAAAACAAGCGATGATTCTTTCCCACATAAGGGCATATAAAATTTAGTTCTTTTCAACAATATGATAACTTTTGAGTGAACTTTCTGGTTGTTTTTTTTTTGGTGTGAGTCGGACACACGAAAACTATTATTTTGACGTTGGGCGTCAGTGAAGTGATTTTCTTAAAGTTCTCACTTCCAATAGATTCACGAGCTTCACAATGTTCACGTCTTAGTCTGTGAATTGTCTTAAGGGTGAGCAATGAGAATGGGCGTGGATGTAAAGTAAAGTCAACTATAAACAGGAATCGAAATGGGGGAAGATTGAGCGCCACTGCATCTATATGGACGATAAATATCTAAAGTATCATATGAGAAGATGCAGAATCCAACAGGCTATAGTGACTATCTAAAAAATATACAAGTTAAACAAAACAACATTTCTGGAAACCTCTCGAAAGTAGCTACTTCAACGCCTGTTGCGATGACCCTGAAAGAAAATGGTACATAATAAATTTTAATCTAAAGACACAATTTGCGTCTTATACAAGAAATACACCAATACTCATAAGTAAAACAGCATGAAATTACCAATCTAAAAGTGTTATACCTAAAAATTGATCTCGTATAATAACTCAACTAGTTGCATGGTGAAACATTTACGCTCGGTTCATAAAAAAGGTGTAATGGATAATCATAATCGTTTAAAAAATACTGCCCTTTTATACAATTAATATTTAATTACCATTTTAGGACCGAATTATCATTGTAATCATAACCAAAATGAAGCAACCATGCACGAATACGATTTATTTGTGAGGGAACCAACTATAGCTCTTAGTAAGGATCCAATAAAGTGGTGGAAATACCCCAGTGTGGCCGTCTTGTCAATGAAATATTTGGCAATTCCCGCCACATCTGTGGCAAGTGAAAGACATTTTTCGGCAGCTGGGCGTATAATATCGAAACACCGAGCTCGGCCTAGTCCCGAAACGTCGGAAGCCATTATATTTGTTAATAGAAATTATGATTACATTAATTAAATACAAAAATAAAATATAATTAAAAATGTGTAATACAGTTTTATTTTTAATGTTATGTCTATGTCTATACGACATTATGAGTTCTATGTTACGTACATGCAAACAATATACAAAAAGGAACTTACATTTACGTTTAACTGGTAATTCTTGGATAACGGGTAATTATTGGGTATCGAGTAATTATCGGGTATCGGGTTTCGGGTAATTATCAGGTATTTATCAGGTATCGGGTAATTATCGGGTATCGGGTAATTATCTGATATCGGGTATCGCGTAATTATCGGGTATTGGGTAATTATCGGGTTTCGGGTATCGGGTAATTATCGGGTATCGGGTAAATGCCAGGTATTAATTTCGGGTACCCGGGTACGAAAATTATCGGGTATCATCATTCTTAGTTGTAATTGAATAAATTATTAGTGTATATCCAAAGCGAATTAAATGGTAATAACATTCACTTCTATTATGAAATTGTTTATTCTGAGGTTATTATGCAAAATAAAAGGATCAGATACCACAGAGTTGTAACAAATAGAAGCGACTTTAAAATTCGATACCATAGAATTTATATTTGTTACACACTTACATTCGTAACGTAGTAGATTGTTACGCTGAGTAAAAGAAGCATCACATTGATTACACATTAACATTTTGCTGCAGCCTTAACACTAACGCCATTATTTCAGTCAGTTATTTATATACCCACATCGAACGAGTGAAAGTAAGTGGCGACTAGTCAAACAAGAGTAGCTCATGTCCTATTACTATGTTCCCACAACCTATGAGTGTCAGCTTACGTCACCTGACATAAGCGCCCGAAGGCTAAGGACCATAACTAAGCAGTGTCCGTTGCGACGACTCATCTGTCATATGCGCGGAAATCCAAAAGTCAACGAACCCACCAACGACAGGTCATTAACACGACTTGCAGGAGTTTGAACCACGCAAAAAATACGGGGACAAACAAAGTCGAGGACCTCCTACGCCATAAAAATTGAAAACACAAAGTCAATGACCCATTATCACACCCTTAACGCGAGGAGTAAAGTATAAAGCCCTGCTAAATTCATACTAGCAGTAAATTGTAGCAACACTGTGCTCGAACCGATGGCAGTGGCTCAAACTCGGAGATACAAATTTGTTGCTTCCTGTTTCGCGGTTAGTCAAAGAGCACATAAGGGTCGTAAGAGTGATACATAAGAGGTAAGTAGATATGGGTGCCAGGGCTAGGTTCCGCCCCAGGAAACAACTCAAGCAAAAAAGTTGAAGTGATCCGTAGGGTTTTAAGTCGTTTTCTCATATTGAAAATATTATAGTGTACATTTCGATATTTGAAGGTATTTGTTAGAATAACTCGGTAACCACTTGCAGGTTTCTGAACGAATTCCGTTATGTCAGAATTTATGTATGTGCGCGTATGTGTAGGAACGATCAATGGAGTCGACAAGGTTAAAACGACTTTGTTTTTAGCTTTCAAGATGGCAGAGGAAAACGCTTTCCTCGGTGGTTTTTTATTAAAGGTAATGTTTTTAAGTTTATAATGTAGTGGTTATTTAAGGTAATCTGATTACATCTTGTCATCCGAGCGTTGTTTTGAATGTGATCTTCGTATTTATTGTAAAACCGTTAGTTGTTTAATCATTGAAGGAAGTATTTATGTTACCTGTTGCTTTTTGCTTAGATTTTGATGCCGGTTGTTTTATATATAAATGAGTATGGTTTGGTTAAACAACTGAAAACTAATATTTATTTATCTGAATTGTTTATTTTGTATCTAAATCAGAGTAAAACTAATATTTTTTTATTTGAAATAATGTTTATTTAGTATTTAATACGGAGTTGCAACTCCAATTGCATTGCACCTTTTACCGAATCAATAGTAAATGTACCCTTACTGTGATTGTACAAGCAATTTGTACCAAGAACATCTTTCGATATATTAAATCAAATTATTAGACAAGTCTAAATACGCACGGTATTATATTTCAATGTTGTATTTGTTTTAGGTTTTATTGAATTAACCACAAAGTTGTGTATTTTTTTTGTTTGTAATTTGTAATGCTACGATGTGTTTAATTTTTAAAAGGTACGTTTCAATCGATGTTATCATAATGAATAATTTTTAACATTTGCTTACTAGATTTCATATATCTCACTAACATACACTTATATATAGATTTAGCGGCTGAATCTGGGCGTGTTTTATGCTGTACGATTTTGGATATGTATTTGCTCCCAACATATTTTGCATTTGTTTGATATTTGTGATGCATTTAACATTTTTATTACGTGTAATTGTTTCAGCATATTAATCACATTTACAACTGCACCGCTCACATCTTGGTTTAAACTTAATTATATATTTTGTTGTGTGTTTATCCTATGATCTAGCCGATGTTACTATATAATAAACTAGTACTTAACGTTTGTGCTATTGTTGTGATGTAATTAAATTGAACCTCTGGTATGACCGACCTTCACGTGCCTTTCGCGTTTGTATTTATGACTATGTTGGAGATAGTCTATTCAAAAATAAGCGCTTTTTAACTATGCGCAATCATACCATAAGTTTATTTCAGCGATTCATGTTGTCTTGTCAATGTACTTGTAGTGTATTTTTTTGCAAATAATAGAAAGTCGGCTAGCCTTTGTGAAATATTTTGTAACACGGTCTGGAAACGGTTAATGTATGTATGTGGGCACGTATGATTGAGCCTTCGTTGAATATTACTAACATTTTATGTCCGTGCAGGGGGGAACATCGGTAGTCAAGGCAGATTTTACCTTCTTGGTGTTCCCCTCTTTCAACTTTAGCTGGGTAGTATTGGATATCCAACCTCAGTACCTACCAGAAAAGACTAGCTGAAGTTTGAAGTATTTACTAAAGAACAGTTTGAAGATTTTCTATTCAAAGCGCCTGATGACAGGTATTTAGGGATAAAGGTAAACAATGACTAGTCTTAATTTCATACATTTTAACTACGTATGTATTTTTAGATTGTTTTGTTGATTGGAGTAACGGGTGCCTGCAGATTTGATGAAATGGTGAAAATGAATACTGAAGACATTCAAGACATGGAAAATGTATTCTTCTTAAAATTCCCGATAGCAAGACGAGGAAAGTTCGATCGTTTACGATCATCGGGGAAAGTTATATCAAAATTTATCGACATTATGCGTCACTGAGACCTCGAGATATGTCTCAAAAAAGATTTTTTCTAAAATATGAAAACTGAAAATGTTGCAGAAGTGTAATGGGAATTCACAGCATAAGTTCTGTACCTGGGAAAGTTGCAGATTTTTTGAAATTAACTAATTCGAAAGAATATACGGGCCACTCATTGAGACGCACCTCGGCAGCATTGTTAATTGATGAAGGAGGAAATTTGGAATTTCTTAAGCGGCACGGAGAGTGGAAATCGAGCACTATTGCAGAAGGGTATATTGAAGAATTTTTGAGAAACAAAAATGATAATGCCCAAAAGATTTTAAATGTAAGTAAAGGTTTAGGTTGGATTTAGCGCCAGCAGAAATTTTATTAATATAGGGTATCAATCGAAGCAGAATGACGAGCTGAGTCGAATGGTACCGGTCCCTATGTGCGGAAACTTCCGGTTAAAAAGTTATGATTTTTTAAATATTATAATGTTTTTACATAGAAATGAACACTAAACAACACTCTCCTAGCCTCCCAGGACATAACCTATCCTTAAGTAACTTATCCTTAGGTAACCTATCCTTAACTAACCTAAGCTAAAATTATAAATTAAAATTATAATGAATTTATCAAAAAGAAAATGATTATCGAACATCGATAATCGAAAAGAATGTCAATATGTGTTAATACGCATGTGCAGGTGAGAAGGTACCACCCCTTTTCTAAATAGACTCTACCTCTCTTCCTATTGGCTGCTCCTCATCATGGGATAATAGGATATAACTCTAGCAACTACTGAAATTACGTTTCAGTTGTCAGTTAGCTTTCAGACGCTACAGGTCAGCAATTTTTCATTTTCAGTTTCTCTTGCTTTTTCTTGCTTTATTCTTCATTTGTGCTTCAGCTTTCAACCACATCAGTCGCATTTTGTTAAGGTAAGTGAATTCTTGTTTATTTTAATTCTTTATTTCTTTTTTATTTAGAATGAGTGGCTATCAGCGTATTTGGAATACGCGGAGGTTTCCTATGGAAGCAGATGGTCGGCGATGGGCCGTTGACCAGGGCCTCATTCCTAGAGTGACTCCTGATTGCAGGAGTCACCGGACAGAGATGAGACTGTACACCGAGGGCCAACATGGTATTGGCCGCTTTAAATGCCCCAAACGAGCGTGCAACAGTTCTAAGTCCGTGGCGGATGGCACCTTGCTTTCCCATGCCCATCTCAAGCCGTACCAGGTCGCTTGGCTCATGTACGGCTTTGCCCATGATTGGCCAGTAGAGTTGGTGCGCGATGAATGCGTTAATCTCGATCAAGAAGACCGGACGCTCTTGGGACAAGACACCATTGTTGCTTGGTAAGTAATTTATTATTTTTTATCTAAATTTTATTTTTAGGAACCGATATTGCCGAGAAATGATTGTCGATGACTTTAGATTCGGCAATCAGACGTTATGCTTGGAGGACCTGGACATATAGTCCAAATCGACGAGGCGAAGTTCGGGCGCCGCAAATACGAGAGGGGCCGAATTATTGAGGGCCATTGGGTCTTCGGTATGATCGAAGATGGTCGAGAAGATATTGTAATGCAAGTGGTTGATTACCGTGATTCTGCCACTTTGATCCCCGGCCATCAAGGAGAAAGTTCTTCCCGGAACCGAGATTCACACGGACTCGTGGGCGGCCTACAACCAGCTGAGTGAACATGGGTTCATTCATAAGACGGTCAACCACAGCGACCTTGAGAATCGGTTTGTTGGTAAGTCAATTATTTTTATTTTTATTTTCTAATAATTTTTTTTCTTAGCTCCAGATGGTACCCATACACAACGGATTGAGGCATCTTAGCGCCCAGCCAAGGACTGGTTCCGTCAACGGAACTCGGTGCCTCATGAAGAGTTTGCCTTCTTCTTGTGTGAGTACCTTTGGCGTTGAGACGTTCGTAAACGTAAACTCGACTCAATGGAGGCTCTTTTGGATGCAGTTCGCCGAGAGTATGGCGACTTCCGCGCCTAGGCCTTAAGGCTAGTCCCAATGATGGTTTACTGAGGGACAGGAGAGTGAAGCTGACCGCCTCCACGCGGTGCTCTCTGGAAACGCTGTATGCGGCTAAACGGTCAGCAAATATTATTAATTAATTAAGTTATGTTAGGTTAGGTTAGGTCAGGTCAGGTCAGGTCAGGTTAGGTTAGGTTAGGTTAGGTTAGGTTAGGTTAGGTTACTATTGATTTCTATGTAAAAACATTATAATATTTAAAAAATCATAACTTTTTAACCGGAAGTTTCCGCACATAGGGACCGGTACCATTCGACTCAGCTTGTCATTCTGCGTCGATTGATACCCTATATTCATAAAATTTCTGCTGGCGCTAAACCCAATCTTTACCTAAGTAAATTAGTAGTTGTATCTGGAACAACCAACGATTATATGTCAGGTGGACTCGTGGCAGCGCAGTCTACTATTACCAATGCACATCAAGAGACTGGCTCGATAATGCACGGCTTTAATTTTCAAAACACTACCCTTAAAAATTGTACATTTAATATTACCTTGCAAAATAAAAATGACGTTTAGTTGTTATTTATCCTTATTCATATTTATTTTGTGTCACTTATTTGATGTTGTCATAAAAACACTTTTACCTCCGGTGGCTGGAGAAGGAAAAGTAAAACTGTCGCCGGAGAAAAAGTGACACTGCGCAAGCTGACTCAGTTAAATAATGACATAATATTTTAACGTTTGAAGAAAAATTTCTTTATTACTAGACATTTATAGCTTTATATACATAATTATACACGGAAACTGTATTAATTTTGTAACGGTCATAGAATGACTGTTATACCATATTCAAGCGCGACAGCTCAAGTTGCATGTATAGGTCAATGAACCCGACCTATGTCGTCATCCAGGTTAATAATTAAGACGACATGCAAAGGTTAACGACCTCAACATCCGTCTCTCTCAAAGGTCAATGAATCTGCAATGTAACGTTACTAGGGTTCAATCACCTCCTCCGAAGGCGCCAGAACCCGCAATATATACTACTATAAAGACAACTTAAGTCTTAAACCGGAAATATATTTATCACTAAATTCTCTAATACTTTCCACATTTAACCTTTGTTGTATCTATTATAATAAGCGAGATCCCCATATAGAGAAACGAATTTTGAACACATTGTATATCGAACTTGAACCGCATATAGAACTCTGTTTTAATTTAGACTCCAAGAGTAAATTATTTAGTTTTTGAGTAAAGAACATGATTGTTGTTTATGTTTTAATTTCGTGACATAAATAACGTAAGTCGGAAAATAATAAGTAACCTAAATAATGCTCCAGATAATAAAAACCTATCGCTGAAAATATGAATAACCGCACAAACGCGGCTAACTTCAACCTTACTTTATAAGTTTTCCATACACAAAATTGGATTTTCATGAAGGAAGAATGAATGACATTTAACGCACAAAAATGTCATTTAAAGTTTAAATAGTAAAAATGCATACGTAGCGTGTCAACCAGCTATACACTTTACGAAAACGATGGTTATCTAAATCTAGGCGCGCCGTTGCATGCCTCCAAACGTAAACAAAATACCCAAGATGAGTATTTATTATATTGTTTTAATTTACCGAGTGATCTACATGTTTTTTGATATCAAACAAAGAGAGAGCGAGCGGAAGTTATATTTCCGCGAGGGGTCTGACAAATGCATCGTCATATCAGTCTATGGCGTGTGCTTTACTTTCCCGCTTGTACGCTTCTCTGCTTCATTTAAATAAGTGACTGAAAGTGTCTCGTAGTGTGTAGCATTTCAATTTGTTTTTATTAACGGGAGCAAGTGGTAAGTGCCTTTGTGATGAAATACCGTGACAATAGTGAAACGCTCAGTGATTAAAAAATTTTTTTTCTTAAAAATGGATTATAGTAGAGGAAGATATCGAAAGTTTGTTTGTCAGAAAGGATGTTAGTGCTTTGGTAAGTGATAAGAAAACCACTTTTGTTATCTTGTAACACCAATTTCACTCTTTGTAATGCATAATATATATATATATATATATATATATATATATATATATATATATATATATATATGATCAATATTATCCACTACGCCATTTTCTAAACGCATCTCCCTTATTGGGGCTCCTCAGGAAAGAGTATATTTAATACACGTGCCCTGGTGGATAATATTGAGCCACTTACCATTAATTTTTTGTCCTGATATTAATTTAACACGCATTAAACTTACTTATTATAATATATGTATGAAAGAAAAAATAAGTGATGACATACGAATTCGAGATTCAAAGGAAACATATAAACAAGGGTTGCCCGCGGGACTCCGTACGCGGGCCACTATTTTGGAATATTGTAACGGATGAACTCCTGGAAAAGCTGGACACTGTTGGCGAGGTGCTGTCGACGATTGCATTCGCCAACGACATCTTGCTGGTGGTGGAAGGTATTTCCAAAGAAAAATCGAACGTAAAGCTAACATCTCTTTAACGGAAACACAAAATTGGTGCAAAACCAACAAAATGACTATAACACTACAAAAACTACATATCTTGTGATGAAGGAACCCTGGTAAGGCACCCCACCATCAAACTAGAAGGTGTAAATAAAAGTAGAACACAAAACGCAAAATATCTGGGATTAATATTAGACGAAAAACAGAATTATTTAACACAAATAAACAGCGTGTGTGCAAGTGCAACTTTTGCAATGCAGAACATTGCAACCCTGGCCGAAAGGACTTACAAAACATCACTTAATTGCTTAAAGTTCCCAACAATGTGCTCGGGGCTATGGTATCATATGCCGCGACCGCCTGGTGACATCGCCTTACACAACGAAGTGTTTTCTGCAGCTGACGGGGGCTTATTAGACTTTCACACATGAGGCACTTCATGTACTGGTGGGAACTATGCCCTTGGACCCAGTAATAATACAGTGAGCTGCAATATACTATCTTACACACAATGATAACCAATAACTACACCGCATCTTAAACACAAACCAACTGTCAACGACAAAGACGGAATTAGAGAACTACATACTTGCAGAATGGCTGACACATTGGGATCAAAGCACAACCGGTAGAAGAGTATATGCAATGATCCCAAATATCAAAGATCGCCTAAAAACGAAATACCTGGTGCCCAGTCAAGGATTTATTCATTACCTAACTGGCCACAGACCCCACCCAACATAAAGAGAACGCATGAATTTAGTTGACAACTTGTTACATTCCAAATTTGGAAATGTACATTGTTAAATATGTAAGTAAATTTCCGCGGATATTTTAAAAATAAACTTGTTAATTTCCGCCATTCCGGACAGTTGCGGTTGCGCAAAAAAATGCGCAGGCGCGGAGTGAATGGCGCAAATGCGCGGAGTGACACGACATTATTATACGACGAGGCCAAAAGTCGAAAACAGCTACCTGTGTCGTGCTGTGTTTTTCGCTTTTTTTAGGACGTAGGTTTCCTTATCTCTTGGCTTATCGTACTTTTACCTGGTTATTCTTGTCGTCATCCCTACAAACAAAAGAGGAGGACGAATAAATCTGGAATCAACGTTGGCATAGCCGACCCACCCTGAAACAACAACAACGAGGGCCCTGAGATTTAACTGCATGGCGCGTTTTAAGTGACTACATTGCTTTATTTATATTTTAAATTAAGAATTGTATCATTTTAAACGTGTTTGGTGTTTGATACAATTCGCAGTGTAATTATGTTATAACATAACAATTGCGCAATATTGTAAAAAGTGGAAGTGTATCAGTACATTCACTCCGCGCCTGCGCATTCTTTTGCGCAAACGCAACTGTTTGGGATGGCGGAAATTAACAAGTTTATTTTTAAAATATTCGGGGGAATTTACTCACATATTTAACAACATACATTTCCAAATTTGGAATGTAACAAACTACATATGTACGTGCGGAGAAATAGGAACACCGGAACATATAGTATTCGAGTGTAATGACTTACATCCGCACCTTCACGCACATAGACAAACATTATTAAACAAGACCCTACACGCGATGATTTGGAACGAAAACCTCTTCCCACACTTAAATGTACCCGCATAATACACCACGGCAATCATCCACCAACGTTATCTTGGATAAAAGACAGAAACAAAACTACCCGGACAGAGACATAAAAACCTCTCCTCGGACCGATGCTCTGTCCCGGAGACTGGAGACCGATCTCCTGGAATTCCAAAAGCTCCGCTCATGATGACCAGAAGCAACAAGATCAAAGCATCAACCTGACTTTGAAACAACCCAACCCCTAATTTGTAGAATTTGCATGCTCCTACATATTAGCATCACTGTCTCTAACAGATAACAACTAACAATAGTAGTATAAGTTGATCTTAAATAGTAAAATAGGGAATTTTTTCCTACCGCTAAAGTTTAAGAACTAAACTTACATATACCTAAGGCAAATAATACAACAAACAAATCCTTTCCTCTGAAAGGACCTAGTTTTTAATGTAATAGTGTAAGAGTCAAAATCCAACCTTTTGGTATCCTTGGCAAACATTAACACAGATTAATATTTTAAACACACATCAAGTACATCTGCTAAGCATTCTTTCACAAAGACTGGATTTCCGGCTGTTTTGGTTTCACCGCTGGGGCAGCAAATAGGTTTAAATGAAATTGTAGTAAAGAGTACTTATTGTAGGAATGTCTAATATACAAGATGGTGTCTGAGTATCAAAAGCAGAATTTATACGAATGAATAATGAAATAAAATGTCGTAAGGTTTAGTACGCCGTCGGAAAGTGGACGTAATAACACAGTTACGTTACCTTTTCAACATTTGGATTTCCGGCTGCCGATGGTCCGTAGTGATAAGGCAATATCTGTTGAACATTCTTCCTTGACGACTGTGATTTCCGGCTGCCGATGGTCTTGGTCCTAGAAGGGGAGTGTAACATGGATATCAACACCACACACACAACACACATACACACACATCCTCACCCACACACATACACACACATAATATATGCCCTCACGCGCGTGCGCACACACTCACATACACACGCACACACACACACCTTACTCGCGGTTACTTTCTGGAGGGAAGCCAGGTCTGCTTAAATTTTAGGTAGCAGACTACTGAAACGTTGGAACAAATAAATAAATAAAATAAAAAAAATTCAAAGCAAAAGGTTGTAACGGACCAAACCATAAGTAAATTGCAGCCTACCCACTAACACCCTGCTCGGATTTTTTCCAGTCTTCTTAACGCCGAAGTGTCTTCTCGAGGTCCCATTATGCAGATGTCGTCAAACCTCCAACACTCGGCTTTTAGGAACTACCATCTGAAACTTACTCACGGATACATCTCCATTTTCCAAGTATCGTATCAAGATTCCTTTTTCTACTTTCCGGGAATTCCATTTGGCTAAGTACGATTTCAAGGTGCTACGCAATGAACTAATGCCCTTCCTGGATGGACTTTCTTCTCTGGCTTTCCAACCCAGAATGACACCTAGGTCTTTGGGATTCTCTTGTTCCATTTGCATTTGTAGGGACTGCCAATCGTCATTGATCACGGTAGTCCGACTAAGTACTAACCGGGGGCAATGGTTACAATCTTTGAAAACACATCCGCATTACGATGACTTGTACCAGCACGGTGTTCCGTGTCAAGGTAATACTCCTGCAGCCTTTCTATCCATCTGACGACTTACCCTTAGGGGTTTTTCTAAACTATAGTAGACACTCCAGGGCGGCGTGATCGATTCTTATGTGAAATTTTTTCCTGCAGAGCTACTTACAAAAGTGTTCTACGGATTTCACCATAGTCAACAGTTTCCGTTTTGTAACGCAATAATACCGTTCCGGTTTCAAGAGCACCTTGCCGAAGTAACCAATGATTCTCTCTTGTCCGTCTTGCTTCTGGGATAGTACACTTTCGATGGCGACATTCCTTGCGTCCGTATACAATAATTTGCATTCTGACCTAGAATAGCTTAAGACCGGAACTGTTGTCAATAAGTGCCTCAGTTGTTGGAATGCTTTCTGATAATCTTCATCCCAAACGTAATCGCGCCCTCCTTAGGTTAGCTTGGTCAATGGTTCAGCTATATTCGCAAACCCGGAAACGAATCTTTTTATATTTTCTAACCAGTTTTCGACATGCCGTCTGACAATTTACGCATGCCTAACGCTGTTAGAACTATGTCGGTGCAGTTGGGTTTTGAGTTGTTGTTTTAATGTGGGTGGGTGTTTTATTTCTGCGTGTTTGTGTGGCGTGTATGTGTGCTGTCGTAAGTATGTTCGTGTGCATGTGTGGGTGCGTATTTTTTGTGTTGTGTTTATCTTTGCTGTTTTTACTCGGTCTCGACCAAGACAAAGACAAATAAAAAACTACATACTTGAAGAATGACAGACACGTTGGGATCAAAGCACGACCGGTAGAAGGGTATATGCAATGATCCCAAATATCAAAGACCGCCTAAAACGAAATACCTGATACCCAGTCAAGAATTTATTCATTACGTAGCTGACCACGGACCCAACCCAACATATAGAGAACGAATGAATTTAGTTGTCAACTACATATGCACGTGCGGAGAAATAGGAACACCGGAACATCTAATATTCGAGTGTAATGACTTACAACCGTACTTTCACGCACATAGACAAACATTATTAAACAAGCCCTTTCACGCGATTTGGAACAAAAACCTTTTCCCACACTTAAATGCACTCCCACAAAACATCACGGCCATCATACACCCAAGCAGAGACATAAAAGTACCACCCTTCCTGGGACCAGGGTTCTGCCTCGGAGATGGAAGACCGATCTCCTGGTATTCCAAGAGCTCCGCCCTTGATGAACAGAAACAACAAGATCAAAGCATCAACCCATCTTTGAAACCCAACCCTTTAATATGTAGAATTTGCATGTCCCTGCATATTAACAGCCCCGTCTCTAACAAATAATAACTAACAGTAGTAGTATAAGTTAATCTTAAGTAGTAGAATAGGGATTTTGTTTACTAGCGCTAAATTTTAAGAACCAAACTTTCATATACCCGAAGCAACATCGGCAACACGATCCCGACTTCCTCGCCCGGAAACCGGGAGTCGTTGTTGCACCGTCCCTAGGTGACGTGTGTGTGCGCATGTGTGTTCGCGCGTTCATGTGCATGTGTACGTGTAGTGTGTGTTGTTACATGCCAAATGGCATGTACCATATTTAGATTTTATTTGTAAATAAATTGCCGCGTATTTTTAAATGAATACGCCAACTTCCGTCGTCTCTGACAGTCGCGTCTGCGCAAAAGTGATGCAGAGTGCGCCCGTGGTGTAAAAAGACGCTATTAAGTTACAAGCCCTCGACGAAGCAATAGCTATGTGTGGTGTGTCTTTTCTTTTTAGGTATGTAGGTTCCTTCTATCTTTATCTTTTATTGTACCTGGTACCTTAATTACTGTCACCCCCTACGAGTACAGAAGTTACAGGAAGGACGGATGGTAATCTGATTCAACATGGCGTAACTGAACCCCACCTGCAAATCATCGTGGTACCCTGAGATGAATTTCCGAGATGCCACCACGTAAGTAATTTGAGTTCATTGAAATTCTGCTAATAAATTGACTTAAAAAGCGGTTGCATCACTCTTTAAGCGTGGTCGGTATAAGTTACAATTTGGCGGGTAAATTTGCCGCGTAATTATGCGTTAAATTATGACAATGACGTGCAGTTATCGCGTTATGCATAGACTAACAGTGTTTGTCTATGTATATCTGTGGGTTCTTTGTTTTGTTGTATTTTCGCATGCTGCTGGTACAAGTCATCGTCTTGTCCCGAAGATTGTAGCCATCACCCACAGTTAGAAACAAAAGTGTAATCTACTTGGTCATACTACCGTGATCAATAACGATTGGCAGCCACTACAGATGCGAACGATAGGTCATTTTAGGTTAGAATGCTAGAGAAGACCGTCCAACATGGCAGGACATTAGCCCCTTGAGTAGCATTCTGAAGTCACACTGGATACAATGGCAATCCCTGAAAGTAGAGAACGTGATCTTGGTGCGATCCCTGGAGAATGGAGATAGATCCGTGAGTATGCTTCAGGTGGTGGTTCCTAAAAGCCAAGTGTTGAAAGATTTAAGACATCTGCATACTGGAACCTCAGAAGGATACTTCGGCGTTAAGAAGACTTTGGAAAAATCTTAGCTAGATTTTATGGGTAGGCTGCAAGGATGGTGTAAGCGAGTAGTGTCGCAAGTGTCAGCAGTGCGCATCATTGGGAAACTGTAAAGCTCCAATTAGGCAATACAACGTTGAGAATCTAATTGAGAGGGTGGCAATTGATATTGCCGGTTCATTCCTTGAGACCGACTCCTGGAATAAGTAAATCTTGGTAGCCATTTACTATTTTAAGAAGTGAACCGAAGCGTGTGCGATACCAAACCAAGAAGCGCAACTGTCGCAGACGAGCTGTAAAGAACTATTCTAACGTTTTAGAGGGAGTTGTACGCCGATCAGGGCATAAATCTTGGATTAGTGTTGTTATAAGTAGTTTGCCAGTTGCTGAGGATAACAAAGACCCGAAAAACACCATTCCACTGGCAATCCGATGATATGGTAGAACGCATAAACCGCACCTTGGACAAGTATCTTTTCAAAGTGGTCTTCGAACATCAGAGAGACTGGGACCAATACTTACATCTATTTTTATTGGCCTATTGGTATTCGGTTCATGAGAGCACTGGACAGATACCTGCATGCGCTATGTTGAGATGTGAGATTCGCCTACCTTGTGATCTTGCGTTTGGGTGTAAGCTTGAAGCTGGTATTGTGGGCGACATCTACGGCAAGAAGCTCCAGCGCAAGATGCACGACATATATGGTGACGTTAGGCGAAATATACAGCTCGCAAGTAATCGCATGAAGACCAGATGTGACATCAAGACGCAGAAGTCTGGTTTTTAAGAGAGCGACCGCGCCTGGCTATACTATCCCAATTGGAAGCATGGCCTGTCGCCAAAGTTACAAAGAGATTGAGAGAGTTCATACGAAGGTGTTAAAAGGATCAACGGCGTGGTATATCGGATTTGTAAACTCCCAAATAGAAAAACAATGGTGGTGTACCTTAACCGGTTAGTAAGAATGCCAAAAAGGCCGAAGAACGGCAAACAGTGAGACGAACAAACAATTACGCTCGTGAACGAAAGTCTGGACCGAGCATTGATTGGTTGATGTCTCTGTACAGAGGCACAGGCAAAGCGAGATATCGAGTCACGGAAAAGATTCAAGGTGATCAATTCCATGTGTCATCGGATTGCGTAGTGGCGGACCTTGATATGTCTCGAGGACTTGTTCGGGTATTTAAAAATAAATTTGGTGGTCTAGGTCAACTTCGCTGAGAACAACCGGAGATTGGAAAGACTCTACAGCTAAAGGACCATCATCGGGACATCTGCTTGATGACTAAGCAACAGCCTTCTGGTAAGTCGAATTACTAAGATCTGTAAAAGGCGTTAGTTGACCTCAAGTGCCAGATTATCCAATTTAGAGACAAGACGTTGACCGTACCCAACATCGGTTGCGGGCTTGATTGGTTGTATTGAAGGAAATATGCTAGGGGTACTGTTCCAGAATACCGGAGTCTAGATTTTGATGTGTGGTTACAATTCAAATGGTACGGCACCTGCTATGAAAAGTATTGATTGCTACTCCTATCAATATATAAACTGCAAAGATAATTTCGTCCATCCTTACCGCCAGAGGAACTTTCAACTTCCAGGCCACAGAGTGTTCAGGGACTGAAAAGCAATAAGAGAAAGGAGGGAGAGACTGTGTAGCGCCGGCTGATCTGCCTCTGACCAGAATAATTACAATAGAATGTTAGCGAGGCGTTTGTACAAAAGCGATGATCGACAGGTTCCTACGGATGATGGATTCGATTGAAAGGTACGACGGTTTTGCATTTAAGAGTATTTAGATTACAATAGGAAGTTGTTGCGTTAAATTTCTGAAATAGATTAATTTCTACATGCTGTATATAAATATTAATTTCTAACTACCGTGTTTTACGTTTATTAAAAAACGCCTCCTAAAATTTCTAACTTATATGACTTTACACTTTTTATGTTATATTAAATCCCATTTAACAAGTTGATTACTTTTTAATTAAAATGAGTACTTATTTAAACGTCCTATAGAATTTCCTTAAGTGTTGAGTACGATGGTAAATAGTTGGAATCTATTCTATTATAATTTACTTTGGTTAAAAGCCTCGCGTTATAAATTCTCTGAAATAAATTAAACCCCTGCATTGCTTTAATAAACACCTTTTAATGGTTTTTTTAAGAGGTTAAAAGCTTTGCCTTATAAATTCTCTGAAATAATAAACATCTGCATATCGTTAAAATACTTTTAATGGTTTGTTATCTATACTTTTCCTACGGAATAATAAACGCGGTATTTTGTTATCGCGCAGATGTTTGCATTTAGGAGGAATAAAACTGCCCCTTATCATCGGTTCTCGGTATTGTAATTTGAAATAATAAATCTGTATCGTTTTCTATAACAGATAGGAAACCTGTCATACACTTTACTCCATAATTCTGCTATCTAGGTTGCAAACATACCTAACCATTTGACGAAACATTGTTTTCTCATGCGGATAAATTCGTGTAAGTCGCTTTAGTATATGAGGCCTTTTGCTTTCGTTGGCTCTCGTTTGCAAGCCTTGTTGTAGGAATATTTTACAGTTGTTACATTCAAAATATTTTACTAGTGTGGTTTTAGAATACTTTACATTTTATCGTTGGGAATTGTTTTTGAAACGAAAACACGTTACCTTCTCATCTTATAAATACTGACTAAGCCTCAAAAGCGATTAGATTATATACAACATTTTTTGCCGTAAAGAACTCTATAAGTTGCGGTGCTACTCAAGATGCTTTCTTTTAAGAAGCATTATTTTACTTCAATGTTAAGGTCAAACTTAGTCTGGTGAAATTGTTTCATAGAGTATCCAGTTCGACGGCAAGTGCAAGTACGCACTTCCAGATCTGCTACAATGGTATCAGAGGCAGGAAGCTACTTTTCTTAAAATACAATCACTATATTCTTTTTCTTGATGCTTCTATGAAATTTAGTTACTACTTTTGTTGGTTGATAACCATGTAAATACTTGAGTTCTTTCCTTACTCGTCGTCATGAGACAATAAGTTACAGACTGCGTGCTAAAATTTACTTTCACATAATGCACAAGTGACTACGTGATTGTTGCAAGAAAATTTAATATATGTCGAAGCTCGTGTTAGAGCAATTTTTACTGTTTTAAAATTAATATTAAAAAATACAATCGTCAACAACTTGTTTACTAAATTCTAATCTAGATTAAGTTTAGCACGTGGTTCATTTTAGTTTAGCGTTAGGCTACTTAAATTTACGGTTACGCTATTACTTTTAGGAAGTGCACTTCAAACAGCAGGTAAAACAGTGTTCTATTGCTGTACATATTGTCTTATTTTTTTCTTGTATTTGTTTAGGGCTGGGAACATTATGTGTTATTTAGATTTTAAGATTTTACGTGACTGGGAAATAATTCTTAATGTATATTTGCTTAAATGTATATTTCTATGTTGTGTTATATATGAGTTGACGCTTTTGTTGTAACAGGACGATTGCGGAAATGTTCGATTTAGTTTCTGTAAATATTCCTTTTCCTAACTAACGGTTTGTAAATAAATCTACTTACTGAGGTTTCCAATTTTTTTCTTGTGTGACCCACCCCACTCTCCGAGGTTTGAGCTAGCACGAAATTCAATTCTTTTGGATGCCTATTCAACCCTTCTGTTTTGTTGCGGTATTCGGTGTGGGCGATTTTCTTTACTTACTTTACTAATTTCTTTCTTGTCTGCACTGAATATATTAATCAAGTCTCGAGAATGTTATTCGCATAACTTCGGGTATGCTTCCGAATTAACTAGATATGTATATAAATTGCCGTGGATATTGGAAGTTAGTTCTAATTGAAGCTTTAATATGCGTTCTAATGTAAGCTTTGATTACAGTCCTAATTTGAAGCTTTGATAGTTGTACATACGTGATATAAATTACTGTTCATATAAACTACTGTAATGAATACATAAATTAATAATTAGTGCTTGGATAGTTAATTATAGTTCTCCAATATTTAGTAATTAAGATAATACGACCTTTCTGAAAGGACCTGCACCTTGATGACGTTCTAAAATACTAGAACAGGTAGAATAGCTTGCGCGTTTCAATGAGCTAAAGAGCCGAACTATAGGTTTAACCAAATTAGTGGGGTCTTAATGAGGAACCAGACTAAGACAGGTCCCCGAAAGAGGGCAGCAGCTTTTTCGGAACTTAGAGTGGCAGAGACCATAGGGGTCGGTATGACATTCTAAGACACACTACTGCGATGTGGAAGGCAACGGGAAACCACCACATTACCTCCCAAGTACACTGCGTACAGAAACTGTTAAACATGATGGCATCCTCCGGGGTAAAAAATTCCGGAGGTAAAATAGTCCCTCATTCGGATCTCCGGGAGGGGACTACTTCGGGGGATGTGATCCGAAAGAATAGAAAAAGATCCGTGAACATTCTGCGAGTCGGAGCGTGGAATGTCAGAAGTATGAAACAAGTAGGCAAGCTAGAGAACCTGAAACTCGAAATGGACACTAGACATAGTAGGAATTAACGAGACGGAGGATTTTTGGAGTAGAAACTTCAGGATAATTCATATAGGATCAGAGGAAAGAAATTCGGGTGTGTGCAGAGTTATGCGAAAAAAGATAGGACGTCGTGTAGAAAACTACTTACAAAAGAACGAAAGAGTACTCATGGTTAGATTTGAATCTAAACCAGCAAATACAGTACTAATACCAGTATACATGCCCACCTCTAGCTACAGTGAGCAAGAGGTAGAGGCGATCTAGAAAGATATCGAAGACATATTAAGATACGTAAAAGGACATGAAAATTTAATAGTTACGGGGGATTTTAATGCAGTGGTAGGTGAGGGTAGGGAAGGAACGATAGTAGGTTTATTTGGTTTAGGCACGAGAAGTGCCAGGGGAAATAGGCTGGTAGAATTTTGCGAAAAGAACAACTTAACCATCACAAATACATTATTTCAACATCATGTTAGAAGACGATACACTTGGAAGATGCCAGGAGATATAGGAAGGTATCAGATAGATTACATTATTGTTAGACAACGGTTTAATAATCAAGTAAAAGACTGTAGAAGATACCCGGAAGCAGATATAGACACTGACCACAACATTGTAATTATGAAGGCCGCACATAAATTTAAAAATCTGAAAAAAAGAGGAAAGGAAAAAGGCACTTTGACTTTGAGAAGCTAAAAGATAACGATATCCACGAAAGACTTGAAAAAAAATCAAATGAACTGCTGAAAGATATCGGGACAATTTCTGATACTAAGGAAGTAGAAACAGAGTGGAATAACATTAAATCCAGCTTAGACATATTCTGGGGTATACACAAAAAGAAAACAAGAAACCATGGATAATAAAGGATATCCTGAATTTAATAGAAGAAAGACGAGAATACAAAAATAGATCAGATGCGACAAGAAAACAGAGATACAAAGCCATAAAATGGGAAATTATTCGCAAATGCAGGAAAGCTAAAAACAATGGATTGATGAAAAGTGCAAAAACGTACAAACTAAGATGGAAATAGGAAAGACAGACGAAGCACACAAATTAATTAGAATGAATTTTTGCGATATAAACCCATATAGCAACAATATAAGGGACGCGGCAGGAAACGTCACTATACAAAATGTAGAGAAAGTAGCTAGATGGCAGGAATATATAGGGAATTTATATTCAAGAGAGGAAGTAACAGCATTAGAACAGGAATCAGAGATTGAAAACGATGACCTGGGATATCCTATACTTAGAGATGAGTTTGAATTAGCATTAAAGAGTCTGGAAAATGGTAAGGTGCCGGGTACAGATAAGGTGCAAGCAGAAATTCTAAAAGCCGCTGAACAAGCAGTAACAGAACGTCTCTTCCGACTTGTAAGCTATATGTATGAGACAAGCGAGATATCCACATATTTCAAACGTAACATCATAGTAACTACACCAAAAAAAAGAGGCGTCGATAGATGTGAAAATTTTCTAACAATAAGCTTGACAGCACACGTTTCAAAAATATTAGCTAGAATTGTACGAAGACGAATGGAAAAACGAGCTGAAGAAAATTTGGGTTTAGGCGAAACAGGGGAATACGGGAGGCTATTTTAGCTCTGAGGGTGATAATGGAGAAAACAATAGAGAAGGGGGAAAGCGTATATATAGGGTTTGTAGATCTGGAAAAAGCATTCGACAATGTAAAATGGAAAAAAGTGTTCGAAATACTCAAAAAGATTGGAATGAGTTTTAGGGATAGACGGATAGTACGACGGCCATTTTTTTTCAACCTCCGATAGGCTATAAATAAAAGACAAGTTCATATAAAACAATAATTTTATTACCAAAAGATTGGTACACTTACGGTTACTTTTCGACATAATCACCGAAGAGATTAAGACATTTGTCATATCTGTGGACAAGCTTTTCAATATTCTGTTCAAAGAAAGTTGCCGCCAATGAATTCAAGTAGTCCCTGACGTTGGTTTGAAGGTCCTCATTGGTTTGAAAGCTCTTCCCACCAAGCCACGTCTTCAGGTCAGGAAAAAGATAAAAATCGCTTGGTGCTACATCAGGACTGTATGGCGGATGATCGAAAATGTCTCATCCAAATTGTACGAGAAGCCGTTGAGTTGCTCCAGCAGTGTGTGGACGGGCATTGTCGTGGATCAGCTTTCCTCTTCGTTTGTTCTGAATGGCTCTACGCAACCGTCGTAAAGTTTCACAATAAACAGCTGCAGTGATTGTGGTTCCGGGCTCCATAAATTCCACAAGCAACACGCCTTGTTGGTCCCAAAACACAGTAGCCATGGTCTTTCTGTTGTTTAAGGTTTGTTTGAATTTCTTTGGTTTGTTTGGTGAAGTTGAATGCATCCATTGTTGTGATTGTCGTTTTGTTTCAGGTGTGTCGTATTGAATCCAGGTTTCATCTCCAGTCACGATTGATTTCAAAAAGTTGTCTCCTTCATCATGATAATGTTCAAGAACTCCAACGCTGACGCCATTCGTCGAGCTTTGTGACCGTCCGTCAGCATTTTTGGGACCCAACGTGCACAAAGTTTTTTGTAGGCTAACCGTAACAATAGGGTACATAACAGACCTTGAAACTCCTGGAAATTCCGTAGACAAAGCAGTAATGGTTAATCTGCGGTTTTCTTTAACCATTCTGTCAGCACGTTGAACCAGGTCATCTGAAACGACAGATTTGCGCCCTTGGCCTCCCTCCTTCATCATGCACATCATTACGACCATCTTTAAACTTTCGACACCATTCACGCACAACACCATCACTCATGAAGTTTTTCCCATACACACGACTCATTCTTCGATGGATTTCTGCAGCACTATGGCCTTCAGCCTGTAGAAAGCGAATCACACTTCACACTTGGCGGAAGCATCAATAATAGCGGTCATGTTTACGTGGCTTTCGCACAACGCCGACTGACGCCTGAATGTCAACAAGAGCGGGGTGTGTAGTGCAAGAGCTGCGCAGTCGCCTACAGCACATGCCCACTTTCTGCTATTTGCGTAGCGTCTGCACGGAACGATCGGTGGTTGAAAAAAAATTACCCTTGTACATTGCTTATACAAAGAGCAAACAGCGGTAATAGAATTAGAGCAAGAAAGTGGAGAAGTAAATATTAGGAAAGGGATGAGACAGGGATGTGCCTTATTCCCATTAATTTTTAACTTGTACATAGAAGAGGCGATGAATACTGTCAAATGCAGGACGACATTTGGAATTATTATACAGGGACAAAAGATTGATATGCTTAGATTTGCAGATGATATAGTGGTATTAGCATCTAGCAAAGAAGAGTTAGAAGCTGCTCTTAATGAAATGGAAACAGTTCTAACGGAGAGATATGGTATGAAAATTAACAAAAATAAAACTACAGTTCCAGTATGCAAAAGAGGGGAAAATAAATAAAAAACAAGAATACAAATAGGTATGAGCACTTACAAGAGGTTAAGAATTTCTGCTACCTAGGAAGTCAAATAACGCAAGATGGGAAAAGCACAAACGATATAAAACAAAGATTAGCACAAGGTCGTGCTACATTTAACAAGAAAAAGCAACTACTGTGTTCAAAGACCACAAATATAGAAATAAGGAAAAGATTGCTTAAAACATATGTGTGGAGCACAGCACTGTATGGCTGTGAAGCCTGGATAGTAGGAGAAGCAGACAACAAAAAGGTAGAAGCCTTTGAAATGTGGTGCTACAGACGTATGATAAAGATACCATGGACAGACAAAGTTAAGAACAAAGAGGTACTAGAAATGGTAGGGAAGAAAGAACTATGTGGAAAACAGTAAAAATAGGAGAGATAGAATGATAGGCCACACACTAAGACATGAGGGAATAGTGCGGAATATATTAGAAGCAGAGATAGGAAAAAAGAGAAGTAGAAGTAGACCTAGGTTAGACTACTGCACACAGATAGTAAAAAATGTAGACTATAAGACTTTCAGGGAAATATGTGTGTTAGCTTAGAATAGAAATCAATGGAGGTACGCTTCCAACCAGTCGCAAGATGGAAAAACTAATGACGAAAATAATAACTGTACGTAACATGGTGATTATTATAAACAACTACAGATATTGGTTTTGCTATACTCCCAACTAATGTTAATTGTGCGAAAGGATTTACTTGAAATCTATTACTACGGCAAATGTCTAAGTGCTGGGGGATCCTTGGCAGCCACAGGCTGCTTAACCCCCTTCACATACCACTGAATCCCGGTGAAATAATGCATATAATTAGAAAACAATAGAAGGGAATCGAGCTGTATATTGGTTTTTCGGCGAATTCCAGGGAACTGTGTGGGCTAGCTCAAAACATAAATAAGCTGAGGGACAAGTCCAACCAGTTTCAAGATGTAAAACACAAGACGAAAAAATAAGTGCTCTTAAATCTGGTTATTATAAACAACTACAGGTGTTGGTTGTGAAGTATTTTCAACTAATGTTGATTGTGCGAAAGGATAAATTGGAAAAACTTAATTCGACAAAGGTTCAGGTGCTGGGGGAACTTGGCAGCTTACCCCCCTTCACATACCTTACATGTGATTTTCCAATGCTCCACCCGAAGGTACTACATTGGCCAGGAGGCGAGTTTTTTGTTGCCTGGAAATTTAGAATTTTGCCGAACCCTTGACGTTCCAGGCAAGGTAGGTTTTTTAACGTGCGTGACAACACTTACACATGGGATCTCCATTTAACCTTTTATCCGAACGAGGGCGTAATTTTTGTGAAAAATTCTCACCTGTCATTTTTCAAGCAGTCGGCCTTGTCGGGATCCCCCCTTCACATACCACTGAATATCGGGGAAATAGGGTATATAACTGTAAAACAATAGAAGGTGACGAACTGCATCAAACAAGAAAAAACAGCAGCTATGTTCAAAGACGATGAACATAGATACAAAAAGAAAACTGTTCAAAGCATAGTGTGGAGCACAGCACAGTACATCTATGAAACAGGGGCAGTAGGAAAAGCAGACAGAAAGAGATAGAAGCCTTCTGGAATGTTGTGCTTCAAACGTATGAGGATGGTAGCAGGGTCAGACAAAGTTAATAACAAATAGGTTGTAGAAATAGTAGAGAAATAAAGATATCTGTGGAAAATGAAAAATAGGAGAAATAGAAGGACAGGATACGTTCTAAGGTATTTCTGGGGAGTAGTACGGGATATATTACAAGCAGAGATAGGAAAAGAGAGATAGATGCAAACTGTGCAAATTGCAGGGAAATGTGTAGGATGGTTCAGACTAGGAAACAATGAGGGTACGCGTTCAACCAGTTCTAGGACTGAAGACCTGATGATGATGAAGATAATATGTGTACTGTTAGCTATTAGCTGAGAATAAATCGTTGAGAGCTTTTAGAATTCCATTGTAACTACGAGTTCTGAGAAAAGGCTTGTATAATCAGTTTGAAAATAAAGACTCGTTACAATATTAAGTTGTTATCTACCTTTCGCACAAGTATACTGCTAATAATCTAACACCAGAGACTGTCATTTGGTTTTGGCATCCTTGATGTTGTCGCATTCACTGCTTTTAGTAATCGTCCTTCGTCATCCTTTCGAATTTCGTTATTATTTCTAATTGCAAATAATAAAAAAGAACCCAATTAAAATCTGTAAGAGCCAAAACGAACAAAAAGAAATAGTAAAAAGCGAAAGGTACTTACGACCATGTTTGAATTAGCCAAGTTTGACAAACTAATTAAAACTAATGCAGAGTAACTACAGCAGAAGTTCTTGGGGGTGTTGAAGGATTCACTTCACCTTTGTGAAGTCCATCTGATAAAACCTCGGCTGCAGGGAAATGACAGGTGCAGCAGGATTTGCCTAAACGTTTGAGTAGCGAATGGAGTCCAGTGTAAATTTTCTTTATTGTTTCGCTGTTGCTTAACCTGTTGATAGCAGTAAACTTGGTATTTTTCTTCCAATTTCTAATTAAAAATCTTTATGTATTTAAAAAATATGTTATTACTTGACCCTTACTTCACTAATAATAGAAGGGTTAGTGCAATTTCGCGTATTGGCGCCCACCAAATCATATTGTAGACATTCTAAGGCGGATGTAGACAAAAAGTAAGCAACAAAATAAATTTTAAAAAATGCTAATTTCTTGTACCTAAAGAATTCAAGAAAATTAAGTCAAGGTAAACACTAAATTATAATTATTAATACCGTATTCTAATAATACATCAAACACCTTTTTTTATTAATTCGTTAAGTTATAATTCTTGAAACTGTTGCTTTAAAAAGAGATTAATAGATAACGCTGCAAGGTGATATTTTACAGCAGATCAAAACAAGGAAATATTGCGACACCATAATACCATGCTTCAGTTTTTGATATGTTGACATGTGATTTAAATAGCAAAATAAAACATAAGTAGTGTAAAAACTTGATTGAATTATTACCGTAATAGGTTATGCAAAACTAAACAACATTGAGTTAAGATCAAACCTCGGTGTTACTTAAACACATTTGCATACATAATTTGACAAAGTAATTTTTTAAAATGTTGCAGGAGTTTGTTTACGTTTTGGAAAACACGTTTAGATTAAGGTAGATTCAAGCAAGTAGGGGATGTACTTATTTTTAGCCTGAGCAATAATTAAGCTTAGATGAATGAGTGAATGGTTGGGTTAAATTACTACATGTGATTCATAGGTACCCTCGACTTTGGGGTCGCCAATGGTGGCACCGACGCGATAAAGCTTCGTTACATAAGATATTTTCGAAAGTCGAAGAACACTCTCCACAGTTGCAAGAATCAAGTATGGTGTATGAAGTGCCCTGTCTCAATCGTCAAAGCTCTCATGTTGCACAACCGTCCATGGTGTCGATTCTTGAAATCGTACGAATTCGTTCCCATGAGAATCCTCAGGATTAAATTCCCATGGGAATGACTGTAGCTATTCTTGAAAGGTATTGAATTTTAACATCCCATGAGAGTAGCAAAATATGTACGTCGGTGATTTTACTAGCAGACAGCCAATAGAATTGATACATTATAAACACGGGTATGGATATATTAATAACTATACGATTTATCTTATAACCATAAATTGTGTTTGTGTTGCTTTGTAGATATTTTTCATTTAACATCTTGTTATTTAAACATGGTTAAGTAATGGATTTACTATCAAGTAAAACATTTCATAAATACTCCCTGTATGTTTGTTGTGGTTTGTTTAGCATTTTTCTTAATCTTCTTCGGGAATCCATGACCTAGGATCCTTGTCAAAATTATTTTGACAACGATCCTAGGCCATGGATCGAAACGTAAATAAAGATGATTTTAAAAACTAGGAGTGGTTTACTTCCCAAAGAAGATTAAGAAAAATACATTTCATATCAGGTGCCGTACCATTTGGATTGTAACCACTCATCAAAATCTAGACTCCGGTATTCTGGATCAGTACCCTTAGCATATTTCGTTTCCCCCTCCAGTACAACCAATCAAGCTCACAACCGATATTGGGTAAGATCAACGTCTTGTCTCTAAATTGGATCATCTGGCCCTTGAAATCAACTAACGCCTACGACAGATCTTAGTAATTCGACTTACCAGAAGGCTGTTGCTTAGTCATCAAGTAGTAGATGTCCCCATGACGGTCCTTTAGCCGTATGGTCTTTCCAACCTCCGGTTGTTCTCGGCGAAGTTGATCTAGATCACCAAATTTATTTTTAAATGCCCGAACAAGTCCTTGAGACATATCAAAGGTCCACCGCTACACAAGTATGTCAGAGAGTATTCCGATGACACATGGAATTGATCACCTTGAATCTTTTCCAGTACTTGTGACAACAAACCAACATATCTCCTGCCTGTCAAAGTGCCTTCATAAAAAATTGGTCTATTTATTTGGTTGACCATTAGACCACACCAAACGTTAATGTTAAATTGCATTTGTGGATTTCTGGAATAAAAAATAAATAAATAAATTTTCTGTAAACCAAAAGTGCATATTCTTACGATTAAACATAACTCTATTTGAAAAATTCGTCGCTCCAAAAAATACGCTTTAAATTGTTAAAATTGTACCTATACTTAGCTACTAACCATTGGCAAAATATTAGTCTTCCTTCAGTGTCGCCGGGTAGTAATGTTTGCACTGGTAAGGGAAAATATTGTAATAAATTTACATTTCTACACTCTCGATTGAAGTGGGAATCTTCTAGTGTATCTAATTGAACAATTTCTTCAAAATTTACTATTTCTTAGTAACATTCAAAGCAGCGATCCTCAAAGATATAACGAAATTACAAACGCCAACAGTTTAAATAACATATAGCAAGTATGCATGTGCACTATTCAATTCTCATGGGAAGTATCATGTGAATACGTTCCAACGAAACTTGGTGGAATATTTTCACACGAACTGATTCAAGAATACCACTGGTATATTCAAATGGGTAAAAATGGCGGATTCCCAATGGAACAATTTCAAAAATCGACACCCTGGGGGGGTCGATTTTTGAAACGTGAAAATTTTATACCCATGCAAAAGTGGCCATATTTTCCAATGGGAATAGTACAACTCAATTTTTCAATTTCTCGTGAGAGTAAACTCCAATAAAAGGTATTGGAAATTTTACCTCTGGTACTCTTTTGTGGGAATAATTTGCTACGCACATCGACGTAGCCTAACAAAAACCAAAGAAAGAAAATGACCGGGCTCAACCGGTGAGTAGGCCGGGGCTTACAAATACCAAAAATAAATAAAAGCCTGGAAAATAAAAAAATTCACTCGCTCCTCCGCAACTCATAACAAAACATACACAAAAGAAACCTCTATTAAAAAAAAATCGTACAAAGCAGAATATTCCTAATCCCAAAACAAAGTAATTAACCCCAATAGACATATCGGCAGAACAACAAAATTACTTAAAAAATGGCGAGCTGCAGTTTTTAGGTAACTACCCCTTTGAAATAACAACCAAAAAAACCAAATTCAACATTAAAAACAACAGCTCGTAATTCTCATAGCAAACCTAAAGTTACATACCTAAAAGTATTAATATCATGTCTTAATTAGCCCCAAATTTTCAAATTTAAAAAGAAAACAACAGTTTGAAATCCCTCCCCGTAAACATACAATTAACCTATTAAATTGTCCCACAAAAAAGAAAAACCCAATTCTTAATTAATTGAAGATCACCAACACATACCCCCGCACCGAAAATAATCATTTTGCCACTACCAATCTGAGTCATTCAGAGCAAAAAGCAATGCCTCAATTATTACGGCCCTAAATCCTAACATCGTTCAGTAAAGTTTATATATATATATATATATATATATTGCTGTGATAAAGGGTTGTTTAAGGGTGTATTATAGCAAGGGTCGTGCAGTAACCATAAATTACGATAGGTAGCAGAAAACTGCATTTATTTAACGGAAAATTAAGTATTTTGGACATTATGTAAATAGTAAGCATTTAACACCCTGTATATAGAGCATAATTAGTTTTAAGCGACGCAAATAAACACATCTTACAACAATAGGACGTATATTTAGCATAGAAATAGGTAATTCATATATTAGGTAAATAACAGGTATTCAACACTCGGTATATAGACCTTTATTAGCTTTAAACAATGCAAGTAAGAATATCTTTCAGTAAAAGCACGCGTATTTAGAGGTAAGGATAGTACATGTAATTAAACACGCATTCAAAAGGGTTTTAATTAGTTATAATATAATACGAAGATAAGAGATAAAACTTGACGAAGCTTTGTATAAGTGCTTAGAAACAATCAACATTTTTGATAAGAAAATGCAGTTCAAAAACGCATAAAATAAACATACACGAAAATCAAAATTGAAATTACATCATGTATTTTTGTATAATTATGGAAAAGGCGATATCTAAACAAACAACGTATGGTCTAGATAGCAAATATTAAGGTGTCAAATAAACACATTACATGGGAAACGAATATATTACATCAGAAAACTACTTCAAGATGCATCAAATACAAAGACCTTATTGGTTAAGATAGCGACAGACTTGTTGGAAACCAAACCCACATACAAGTGGGATGAGCTATATTAACAGCGAACAATGATAAGAGAGTTCAGTTCTAATTAAGCAGGGCAAAGCTGCGCCACTCTGAATCGAAAAGTCACGCGTAGTTTTAAATGTTTTATAAAATGTATAGTGACAAATAAGTGCTACAAATATGAAGATTTCTTTTGCCGTTTAACGTGAGTAGAATTTGGGATAATTTATTTAAACTAATAATATAATAATAGGGCTTCAAATGTGTTGATGACAATAATCCTAATCCTAGTCCGAATTGATGGTATAACATTTTACTTCGAGTATACGATATGATAATTCCTAATGGGGTGATGCTAATTCAAATCCTAATGGACGGTACAATAATTTAAATGCTTGGAAAATTCTAATTGATGGTATAATATTTCAAATGTATAGATAATTCGAATATGGGGATATTTTAAATGGGTTAATGTAATACTTCAAAGCAGCGTCGACGATTTTGGTACAATTTTGAGTTGCGAGAATCAATAAAGAAGCAAGAAATAATTTATAGAAAACAAGGGGTTCAACTAAGCAGAGCAGGTCAGATCTTATTAGTTTTAAGATATATTTTTTATTTTTTATTTTATTACTAAATTTATTCAATTTACTTAATTAATATAAACTAGTGTAACAGAGTCAACAACAAACTTTGCATACGTTAAAAGTACGTAAAATAATAAAGGGATCTGAACGTTCGAGGTTTCTTTAGTAAAAAGAGTAGTTTTTAGATTGATTGCAAAGCATATAAATTTTGGGATAAATAAGACTTATAATATTGATTGATTGAAGAGTGTATTTTAATAATTTTCAAAACTTGTACATAATATTTCTTTTCATTATATGGAATTAACTGACTTCATTTTATAATTCAAACAAAGAGGTAATCATAAAGGGGTGGAGAAGAGAAAAAAATTGATCATCGTAACGTTGTGCACTCTGTGTAGAATAATTAAAGGTAGCCGTGGCATAACAATAATAAAATTAGTGAAATTTAAATTTGATTAAAAAACACAGAGAGGTGGAGTTAAGTTATAGAAAACGTCCATTGACACCGAGTACGGCGTTATCATATAATATATATATATATATATATATATATATATATATATATATATATACGAACCAATCTGGTAACTGCCTGGGACCACGCCACCTGTGTACTCTTCTACACCAAAAGGGGCGGTAACTCATCAGACCGTCATGTCCAACGGCGAAAACACACAATGGTGTCCTCCCATAACAAAAAGAGGCGGCAATCCCACGGGTAGTTAGGTCCACCGAAGGAAGAAGCTACAATAATTACGAGTAAAGATAAAGTGTGCGTGTTGGACCGCTGTAGTTGCTTCTTACGACAGGTAGGTCGTACCATGGGGCTATTCTATTCCTGGACCCACACGGGTGGAGTACAAGAAGAAAAGCAATAATTAAGCTAAGATGAATGAGTGAATGACTGGGTTAAATTACTATATGTGATTCATAAACTTCCCTCGACTTAGGGGTCGCCAATGGTGCACCAACGTAATAAATCTTTGTTACACAATATATTTTCGAAAGTCAAAGAACACTCTCCACACTTGGAAAATCAAGTATGGTGTATGAAGTGCCCTGTCTCAATCATCAAAGCTCTCATGTTGGACAAAGGTCCAGGGTGTCGATTTTTGAAATCGTACGAATTCGTTCCCATGAGAACAAATCCTCACGATGAAATTCCCATGGGAATGACTGTAGCTATTCTTGAAAGGTATGAGAATCTAACTTCCATGAGAGTAACAAAATATGTATGTCGGTGATTTTACTAGTAGACAGCCAATAGAATTGATGCATTATAAACACGGGTATGGAAATATTAATAACTATACGATCTATCTTATAACCATATTGTGTTGGTGTTGTTTTATAGATAATTTTTTTTTTAACATCTTTATCACTCTTCAAATTTAAGGTCAAGAAACATCGCGGCCCCGAAAGTGTACAGTATGGTCAATCCTTGAAAATTGATAGCGATCTTCTTTGGTAACATCATTTAATAGCCTATAGTTCACATAAAATTTTGTCGACCCTTCGTCCTTCTTCTGAACAAGCATAACAGGTGATACCCAAGAGCTATCAGAGTACTCAATCACTCCTTGCCTTTCCATATCTCCAATCATTTTCTCGGATTTCAGGCGTTGTTGTAAACTGGTCACTAGCTATACTATTGCGGGCAATAGTTATACTATTGCGCAGTTGTTAAAGCCGCGTAACTCTTATAACACGTATCACCACGTTTTAAGTATTGCGCAATAGTCAACTTTTCATGCACGTGTAAAGTCAGATTGCTTACACAATATAAGTAAAACAGGTTAATCACTTGTATGGTATTTCGTAGCTAAATTTCAGGGTCCGTTCTGTTTTGTGGGTAGATTACGCCATTGCTGAATTTCAAATTGCCAATCCGTCCATCCTAAAACCCTATGCTCGTTGAGGAATGAAAGAACACCAGGTAAAGGTACACGAAGGTAAAGATAAAGGAACCTACATGCTTAAAAAGAGATAAGACACACACACAACACAGGTAGATGTTCTTGGCCTCAGGTCTCGTCGCTTAATGACCGCTCTCGACACTACCCGCACTTGCGCATTTTTCTGCGCAAACGCATCTGTCCGGAATGACGGAAGTTGACAAGTTTCATTAAAAATATCCGCGGGAATTTATTTATAAATTATAACTAAACCTAAGACATGTACATTTCCAATTTCGGCATGTAACAATCGCGACAAAGCCATAAAAGAAAGAAAATCTTGAAAAAAGAAAAAGACTTTTAGCACGGTAGAAACTTCAAGTCTAAAGCCTGACTAACTTACATATAAACTAACTTATATTCTAGTAAATGTTTATTTTAGGCACCACCTAGTTTTTTCAACCGATAACGCATCTTGCGAGTAACCAAAAAACGGAATATGTAGTCCCAAGTTTATCGAACTACATCTATAAGTGCACACACGAGTCTTTGATGTGGCGCAGTTATAATCAACAGCACAAATTTGTCGGAGAGCACGAAACACTTTCCTACACTAAAACAATTGCGGCAAGTCGCCTAACATATATACAATAACTAAAATCTAACATTACAGTTTTTTAAGTGCACACTCACATAAGCATTCTATTTAAACTGTTTTTACTTTGGCAAGAAAATGCCCAAATTTCAGAATGCCCAAGAGAGCAAGTTACTATACATTTTAACAAATTTTTATGTATTGGTACTCTGGCTTAATAAACAATACACATCAAAACTTTTTAATAACATGGTTGTAAATTAACAAATTTACCAACAGTACCATCTTACTAATTTCTTACGTTCCTAACTTAACAAATTACATTGCTACCATCAAGTTAGCTTCTTCACTCAATACACAACAATTTCCTGTGTCTGATCATAAATATCAAACGTTAGGACACAAAAGAAGGTAAGACAAAGTCTCTAGTTATTACTAAAGATAATAGGTAAGATAGAGATATTAAGATAACATTAGATAACAATAGATGGATCGGAAACGTCCCAGCACGCTAAGGCATGCTATAACTATACACTTTAAAGATATAGCGTAGAATTCCCCAGCTCACTAAGCCGTTTTGTCATCCATCACAAAGATACAAGATAGGGTGGCTCCTTGAAGCCGTTAATTAGGTAAATTCTCGTACCCCCTAGAAGAGAGCGACCTGTGAAACGGGCACGTTTGTAAAAACTGTACGAGGGACCCGGCGTTGAGCGATACGAAAAGACACACAATTATTTACTTACACTCACACATTCAAACACTCATACATACATGCACTGGTAGCGACCACGTGCGGCTGACAGCGGGACCGCATGACCTCACGAAAAATTTCCAGAGACGTAGTCCAGGTGTATGTGAAAACCCCCCGCGCAACCACACGGTGACTAACGGAAATGAAAAGGCAATAGAGATATAGGAAAGGTAAAAAGATGGAGGTAGGCGTTTTGGAATGTACTAGTGACACTTCCAGGTAAAAGAGAATAGAAGAAGGGCTTGCATTGAGCAAAAGCGATAGAAAAAAGTGGCTAGAAAAGCACTACTTAACCAACCAATGTGGTCAGTAGCCCGTAGTGAGAGAAAAATCACTCTTAATTGGTAGACGGGTGTTCCGGAACAAGAATAGGTCTACCGAAGGAAGAATAAGGCGGAAACGAAGACAGCGGGATACAAAAAATTAGAGTTTTGGACAAGCTTCCGAGAGAAGATAGAGAGTTGACTCTATAAATGCCGATCAGCCTGAAGGACCACCTGCTGTTTTAATCAGACAAGTTAAGACACATAATAAGTTATAAAATTGCTAGACTCCTGATGAGAATTAGTACGATCATCTTCTTAACGAGTGCATCCACTACGATGAGATCAGACAAAAAGTTGAAACAACAAGCAGTTAAATGGAGATGTAAACAAACTGTCACAATATGCTAAAACAACCAAGAATTTAATAAGAAATCAATAAAAAGCGATAGCACCTCACCACGAAGTTATATAAAAAAAATTTATATGTTCTGATGACTTAGCAGAAGAAAAAACAAGTAATGATATAGGATAAAGTGAGCGACTGCAATAGTTCAGAAAAACAACGCATGGAATAGGAACTTCTAGTTTTGCAACTGCGAATATGGACTATTTCTTACAAAGGCATAGGCCGCGTATCTTATGTGTATCCAAAGAAAAAAGCATCCACTCAACATCAGCTAAAACTAATCATAAGAATTCAATGAGTTACTCCAACCAAAGTTAGTAAATGAGGGCGATTATATAGAGGTTTTTAAACAAGTTGTAAGGCATTATAGTTTGAATAAGGCCCGCTATACTTGCGGCCACATCCCCAATGCTCCACCCGAAGGTACTACATTGCAAGTTGTAAGGCAACAGAATTTTTATGGTAAAAGGAATTAACTGTTTTCAGCCAATTGACCATTCGGCAGGGGTGGAACGACAAGTTTAAGGTAGCGGTATTATTATTATTATTATTATTAGATACGTTAGATAAAGGTTTAATATTGGAAGTAGATTTAACCTTTAATTCTGTTGACGTTTGGGTGCGTTAAATGGTTCTTGTTGAGGACGATTTAGGTTCCTTGAGATATTCACGTTCCGAGTAGGAATATCTCTGACAAAGTTTTCCGATAAGTTAGGGTTGCATTTTATACATTTAGATTTATAGGTATTGTTACGACCACAGCCATAACAAAAGAGATTTTTTGGGTATGTACACACATTATAGGTATGTCCACTTTTCTTACAATTCCAGCAGGTAACTGAATTAGTTGATAGGGAAACAGGAAGATTAATATTAGATAGTTTACGAGAGGGTTCTGACTGACATGCTAAATCAGGTTCTAATAAGCCAGATTGTTTTGTTGGTGGAGGGCGGTATTTATCTACACGTAGCTTTACTTCTTGTAGCGAGCGGCATAAATTTTTAAACTGAGGTAAAGAGGAGATATGTTGTAAAGCTAAACGTTCGGAAAAATATGGATTTAAATTTCTTAGAAGTTGATATATAATTTCGTGTTCCGGTGGTTTTTTATCTAATCTGCTATATAAAGCTTCCATTGAGGTAATATAAGAGATTACGTTGGATACGATTTTTTATTTTATTCCAGAGATCAGTTATATAGCCATGGCGTAAATATCGCGTTTTAAATTGCGCAATAGTCAACTTTTCATGCACGTGTAAAGTCAGATTACCTACAAAATATAAGTAAAACAGGTTACTCATTTGTATGGTATTTCGTAGCTAAATCTCAGGATCCATTCTGTTTTGTGGGTAGATTACGCCATTGCTGAATTTCAAATTGCCAATCCGTCCATCCTAAAACTCTATGCTCGTAGAGGAATGAAGGAACACCAGGTAGAGGTATACGAAGGTAAAGATAAAGGAATCTATATGCCTAAAAAGGATAAGACACACACACAACACAGATAGATGTTCTTGGCTTCAGGTCTCGTCGCTTAATGACTGCTTTCGACATTACCCGCACTTGCGCATTCTTCTGCGCAAACGCGACTGTCCGGAATGACGGAAGTTGACAAGTTTCATTTAAAAATGCCCGCGGAAATTTATTTATAAATTATAACTAAACCTAAGACATGTAGTTTTCGGCTTTTCTGCTTCCTACTTGGGGTGTTTACATTTGGATTGTATATATCAAAACTCGCCACAATTCCAGCATCAGGGTCCCTTCTTCTTTAGTTGGTGTTCACTAAGTACCCGTCGAATCACATCCTCTATTCCTTCTTGGCCCTGCTCCTCTACGAAGCATCTTACCTTGCCATTACCACAATGCAAACCTTGCTTTGCCGCTTTAAATTCCAAAGCATGAGCTAACGCATGATGTAGGGTCCTTGGTCACCCCAACCGTAGTGCTAGCTGGATCACTCCGCCTTGTATCCCGTCAATAAAAGTCTGCACTGTCAGTTGTTTTAGGTTGGGTTTCACCAAGCGATCAATATCTGCTTCAATCTCTTGCAAATTTTTGTTAACCTTTTGGTAACTGTTCTTCACTTGAGCGTGGTCTGTTGCAGACGAGAGTCTGCGTATCTGATTTCCAGACTTGATGTTAAGATCCTGTAATTTCATGGCATGGTGTAATTTGCAGACGGGGTTCCTTTTTAACCATCGTTCCAACCGTTAGCCCTCGAAGCAACCTCGAATTGTTTGAAATATGTCTGCTAAGGTGACTTTCCAGCAAATGTGTATGGTTTTACACTAAACCTCGCCGTCTTTTTGCATTCTTTGACATTCTTCATTCGGGGAGTTTTGAGGTTCTAGTACTAGCACTGTTAGGGACTTATTCCGTTCTTCCGTCTTCAGGATTCTTCTTCCATTTTACGCGAAGTCTTTAACAACTTGCTTCTATTTTTTGTGAGTTGTCCCTTAACTGCGCTTTTAATTTTTGTAAAGCGTCGGAAAATTTGATTTAATAATTTCCTTTAAAAATTCCTTTTTTAATTGTTCAACCGCTATTGTGGTTTTTATAGCGTCCTGTATAAACTCTTCCTTCAAGTGTTCAAGGACTTTCGCGTTCTAATATAATTTTCCTGTCAGAGTTGCGGCGGTTTCTTATAATTTTTCCATAAAACTTTTGTTAGTTTTTTCTAATTTCGCTGCGGTGTGGTTCGGTATTTCAGTAAGGTTTGCTACAGTTCGTTCTTGTTTCTCCATATTTTCTTGAGTGTGAGTGTAAGTCCGGAAATGACATCGTGTGCTAGAACTACGTCGAGAAACTCAAGCACTAGATGCACCACACCCATGATGACTAGGAAAAATATCCAGATCGCAAATGCCGATGAAGACCAGATATGACATCAAGGCGTAGAAGTCTGGTTTTCAAGAGCGCGACCCCGTCTGGCTGTACAACTCGAGACGAATGTATGGATTGTCGACAAAGCTACAAAGATATTGAAAGGGGCCATAGGAAGTTGTAGAAGGTAATAAACAACGTGATATATCGAATTCTTCTGCTTCCAAAAGGAAGAACAATAGTGGTGCACATTAACCGGTTAGCACCCTACGAAAGTGATGATGCCGAAGAACGGCAAGCAATAAGACATATAAACAATTACGCTCATGAGGTTGAACGGAAATCTGGACCGAGCTATGATTGGCATATGCCTTTTACAGTGGTGCAACAAAGCGATATTTGGAGCCACGGAAGAGATTCAAGATGATCTATTCGGCATCTCGTTGGAATACTCCCCTGCACATTACGTAGCAGCGGACTTTGATATGTCCCGAGTACTTGCGTGGGGTGTTTAAAAATAGATTTGATGGTAGGAATCAACCTCACCGACAACGAACAGAGGTCGGAAAGACCATACGGTTAAAGAACCGATATCGTGGCATCTACTACTAGGTGACTAAGCAACAACCCTCTGGTAAACCGAATTACCAGGATCTGTGAAAAACGTTAGTAGACGTCAAATTTGAAGACAAGAAGTTGACCATACCGAAGATCGGTTGTGGGCTCGATGATTTGGACTGGAGGGTGGTACGAAATATGCTAGGGGTACTGTTCCAGAATACCAGGGTCTCGATTTTGGTGTGTTACAATCCAATTGGTAGGGCGCCTGTTATGAAGAGTGTTTATTGCTACTTTTATCAACATGGAAACTGCAGAATCTGTTTCGACTGTCCTTACCGCCACAGGGACTTTCAACATCTGGGTCTGAGAGAGTTCTGGGACAGAACAGCTTTAAGTGGGTTACAATGTGGTACTGCTTGGGCTACCTGTGACCAGAGGAATTATATTAGAAAGTAAACAAAGGGCGTGAAAACAAAAGATGATTGACAGGTCCTGCTGTGCGAGATCTCTTGATTGATGGGTACAAGATTTTACATTTAAAGATGACAATAGGTACATTCAGATGTTATTTATATATTCTAGTGTTCTCGAAAAAATGAGAACGATTGAATAAAAATATGAATTGCCGCGATGAGAGTTAGTTAGTTCAGTTCCGATTAAAGCTTTAAGTGGGTTACAATGTGGTACTGCTTGGGCTACCTGTGACCAGAGAAATTATATTAGAAAGTAAACAAAGGGTGTGAACACAAAAGATGATTGACAGGTCCTGCTGTGCGAGATCTCTTGATTGATGGGTACAAGATTTTACATTTAGAGATGACATTAGGTACATTCGGATGTTATTTATATATTCTAGTATGTTCTCGAAAAAATGAGAACGTTTGAATAAAAATATGAATTGCCGCGATGAGCGTTAGTTAGTTCAGTTCCGATTATAGCTTTGATTACGATATGTTCTAGTTTAAAGCTTTGGTACATATGTGATGTAAATCACCGTCGATATAAATTACTCTAGTATTTATATAAATTATTGCGGTGATAATGTAAATTAGTAATCAGTGCTTGAATCGTTAATTGTAGTGCTTCGATAGTAATTAAGAAGATAGTATCGTAGTTTTACAAGATAATACTACTACTGTTAGCGACTAGCTGAAAATAAATTGTTGGAAGAAATTTCAACAAACGCCATCGTCTACGAGTTGTTGAGTAGGTTTATATAATCTGTTCAAAAATAAAGGAATGTTGTTGTTGCAAGCACAGTTTTTGTTATACTGGTGACAGGGGTGGGATTAAAAACTTTTGAACAATTTCTAATTGCATGCCTGTCACTCGTAGTCCAAAGAGCGAAATGAACAGCGAAATCCTTTTGTTTTTGAAAAATTTCAAGTCCAGCATGGAGGAAAATTAGTTAAAACTATAGAAAAGTTGTTCAGAGAAATCACAAGAACACGCAGAGAAACAACGCCAAAACTCTGCAAGCCTGGCAGCGAAATTAGAAGCAAGGAACACGAGCTTTTCAGAAAAATTACAAGAAACCGCCGAATTTCTTACTGGAAAATTAGATCAGAACGTAATAGCCATTGAACAAAAACCTAATTGAAAGAAGAGTTTATACAGGAAGCTACAAAAACTACAACAGCTGTTGAACAATTAAAATAGGAGTTTTTAAAAGAAATTATAAAATCAGCAGAAAAAGTGGAGGCCGAATTTTCTGACTGTTTACAGGCATTGGATACAAAGTTCTCTGAAAACTTGCAAAAAATGGAAGAAAAAGTGCCGGAGGTGGAAAAAGGATTAATTGCTTAACAACGCAAGCACCAGAGCCCTCAGTATTGGTGATACAGCAGCCCGTCCCAAAATTTAGGGAAGTCTGAAAATGTGAACTGACGTCGAAGTTCAGAATAAATTCACCCACATTTGATGAAAAGTCACCTTGGCAAACATATTTTAAACAATTTGAAGATAGCGCAAAAGCAAATGGCTGGAACGATGGTAAACGGGCAACCGCATTGGTTGTCGCGTTACGAGGTAAGGCATCGAATATTCTACAGACGAATGAATGACGTGACCAACAAGGATAGCTACTCACTTCCAAGAATTAATGACACCCTAGATACACTTCCAGAATCGCGATAGTTCTCAACCTTGAATTTGAAGAGTGGCTACTGGCAAGTAGATACGAAATCCAAAAATCGGTGAATGGCTGCTTTCACTATTGGCACTGGCTTATAGCAGTTTACAGTTATGCAATTTGGGCTCTGCAATACCTCTGCCACCTTTGAGCGTTTAATGTATAACATAATCGTGATTGGGAAGTCATTTGGGAAACATTTGGGAAATTTGAAAGAAGTTCTTCGAACACAGAGTTCAAAGAAGTGTCACCTGCCATGCGAAGAGGTGAAATACCTAGCGCACACAGTTTCAAGCAACGCAACCAGGCTAGACCAGGAAATAATTACGGTGGTACAAGAGTGACAAACGCTAAAAGACAAACATCAGTTATGCAGCTTTCTGCGGTTGTGCACTAACTGTAGATGCTCTACAGAACACACAATAAACGCCACGACAAATACCCTAGCGGAGACAACTTAAAAATACGTAATATTGGACTTTGTGGACATCGAGGACGCCTACAACAACCTATGGTGGTCTTCGCTTTTATTCACTTACAGCACCTAAGATATCCACAACAACTATACCACGTGTTTGGACGCTACTGTCAAAACAGGTACACGACATTACGGTCCACGGGAGCAAACCAGCATATGCAGCATCACTCAGAGAATACGTTTAGTGTGCGGCCCGCTTTTTTGGGATATCGTGGTCAAGGAACTGCTGGCGATCCTGGAAGCCGCGGAAGAGGTGTTGTCTGTCATAGCCTATGCAGACGACATCTTGATTGCGATGGAAGGGCATTCAAGAAGAATTCTCGAAGACAAAGGGACAAGCGCACTACTCAAACTACACAACTGGACTGCCAACAATAAAATAAAAATCGCACAGACAAAATCCACATACATAGTAAGTAAGGGAACCTTTAAATGCAATTCACGCATTTTAATAGACAACTAACCAATCGCACGAACACGAACGTGCAAATACTTGGGATTGAGACTGGACGAAAAATTCAATTATAATCACCACATCACCACAATATGTAACAATGCGACTCGGGCAATGTAAATCATTGCCACCTTGGCACTACGCGACTATAAAATTCCACAACACAACGTGTGCAGGTTCCTTGACAGTGTTCTGGCGACTATTGTGTCGTACGCTACGAGTTGATGACCCAAAATTCTACTGGCCAAATTTCTTGTGCCAAACATTTAACTTCATTAAGCCTTATCTAAAATCTAGTTTCAACCTAGCGACCCCTAACTCCAATTCCTCAGACTTCCCGAACTCTTAAACAATTCGTTCCGCGCCCCGATATGTAGATCATTCCTCCTTCTTGGAGGTTTCTTAATTTTTCTTTATTCTTTATCATTTCTAGCGACTCTTTGTCCTTCCTCGAAATGCGAGTAGCAACGGTCTTTCAAAGTAGGGTGAAGCATCTATGTGGGGTGTAAATGTGTTAAAAGCCAAACCCATGTTTGTTTGTTTTTAGAGTTGCGTTTCTTGGGAAAATTAATCGGGGTGGTCTTCCAGCACCTTCGACCGAAACGAGTAAAAGAATGTTTTAAAGAATTTAGAGGCTAAGAAAGGGCATTTGGTGTAGCTAGATAATTTATTATTTTCTGAAATTCTATTCTATTTAAAATTTGCATAAATCTCCAGCCTCACTTAAGTCATCATGTTCGGCTAAATTGTCTTCGGCAGGATAACGGTTTCTTTGTATATCTTTTGCACTTGACTTCTATATCTTTGGCTCCTACCAATGCCATGCCTGCATTACCTTCTATTGCCCTAATTTTTAATGAACTAGGCGGGTTTACAATTATTTTGTGCCAATTTCACTTCCTCACAATTATTCGGCATCCATTTTGTTATTTCTTTTTGCTCGTTTCACATATAATCAAACCTATCCCTTATGGCCGTTTTCAAAGTCTGAGTGGTTGATGCTAAATTCTCCTGACCAAATTCCTTTTGCCGGTCATTTAACTTCATTAAACCGTACTTAATCTAATTTAAATCTGTCGATCTTTAACTTCAGTTCCTCCGACTTTACCAATTCTCAAACAATTCGTTCCACGCTCCCGATTTGAAGAGCATTCCTTCTTCTTGAGGGCTTCTTAATTTTTCTCTGTTCTCAATTTTTCTAACGATCTTTTGTCCTTCCTCATACTTCGAGTAGGAACGGTCTTTCAAAGTAAAGTGGCATTGTGAAACACCAATGTGGGGGTGTAAACGTGTTAAAATTCACCTCCATATTTGTTTGTTTCTAGAACTTCGCTTCTAGGAAAATTAAATCGGTGGTGGTCTTCTAGTACTTGCCACCGAAAGGAGTAAAATAAAGTTTTAAAGAATTCAAGAGTGAAAAAAGAACATTTGCTCTAGTTAGATAACTTAGTGCTCTCTGAAAGCATTCTGAAAGCATTCCGTCTTCTTGAGGGCTTCTTAATTTTTCTCTGTTCTCAATTTTTCTAACGATCTTTTGTCCTTCCTCATACTTCGAGTAGGAACGGTCTTTCAAAGTACAGTGGCATTGTGAAACACCAATGTGGGGGTGTAAACGTGTTAAAATTTACCTCCATATTTGTTTGTTTCTAGAACTTCGCTTCTAGGAAAATTAAATCGGTGGTGGTCTTCTAGTACTTGCCACCGAAAGGAGTAAAATAAAGTTTTAAAGAATTCAAGAGTGAAAAAAGAACATTTGCTCTAGTTAGATAACTTAGTGCTCTCTGAAATTCTATTCTATTTTGAATTTTCAGGAACCTCCGGCTCACTTAAATCATAGCCGGTCGGCTAAACCCTCTTGTATATCTTTTACACTTGCATATTTTTAGCTCCTCCTAATACCATGTTTACTTCATCTTTTATAACCTTAATTTTTTAATGGACTACTCGGGTCTACAATTCTTTTGTGCTAATTTCACTTCCTCACGATTCTTTGACACTCCATCTTGTTGTTCTATCTTTCTTTTTTCGCATATAATCAAATACCGCTTATGACCATTACCAAGCCTGAGTGAATGACCCTAAATTCTTCTGATCAAATTTCTTCTACCGGTTATTTGAGCTTATTAAGCATTACTTAATTTGGTTTTAAACTGGCTATCCTTAATTCCAATTCCTCCGACTTCCCTAACTTTCAATAATTCGTACCACGCTTGCTAGACCATATAACTCTCCTCGTTGGCGGTTTCTTAATTTTTCTCTATTGTTTATCTTCTCTGGTGATTTTTGTCCTTCCTCAAAATTCGAGTAAGGACGGTCTTTCAAAGTAAGGAGGCATTGTGAAGCACCCATATGGGGTATAAGCGTGTTAAATATCAAATCCATGTTTATTTGTTTTTAGAATTGCGCTTCCTGGGAAAATAAATCGGGGTGGTCTTCCAGTACTTCCCACCGAAACGAGTGAAAGAGTGTTTTTTAAGAAATTTGAAGGTGAAGAAAGGATACTTGCTCTAGTTAGATTCCTTAGTGCTTGAAATTAAGTTTTTTAAAGTATTTTGGTATTTAAACTGCATTTTTTGAATGTCAATAGAAGTTGAGTATAGGTTGAATTTTATTTATGAACTAGGATAAAAATTAGGTCATTGTAACAGTATATCCAGTTACTCCAGTGATGGATTCATATTTGGAAAGTATTTTATTGCACAACTTTATTTAATTTGACCAAAATTGAATAAATTTTTTAAGATATTTCAGAGAAAGGTAAGTATAATGTGATTGAACTTAGGAAACCGAAGGAAAGGAGATCTATATGGAATGGCCGTCTTCCGTGTAGGAATAATATCGAAGGGATTGCTGAGACAAGCGGTTTGGCGTTCCTCAATTTTGACAAAGGAAAAAAGTTTTTCAGTGAAAGTGTATATTGTAACGTAGTTTGTTTGTATTTCAGCCATTTTATTATAATTATTTATTAATATATTTATTCATCTTTCCTATTTCTTCGACAGGAATCCACTCACGCATCATTGCAGTTAGCCGAAGTGCTTTTAAATTGTTACGGGGTCCCGTCTCTTCACGGCAAACCTAAATTTATAACTCATCCCTCATTTTACCTCTAACTAATTAAATGTAACCGCAATAAATGGTATAAGACATACACGATATGATACTTAATAAGAAATTCTGCACTACAAAGTTACTGAATGGATGCAATAAATTTCTTGCGGCCATGAAATGAAATTTAATTAGATTCTCCACATAACCATAAAACACCTGGTTATTAGTGCGTAACTACCTAAACAGTTTTTTAAACAAAAAGCAGAAAGTTAGTAGCATACATGGATAATTTGTATATGTATGCAAATAGGTAGTCATTGTTAATATTTGCTTATTACACAGAAATGACCATACAAATGTTTTGCTTTTCATTACAAAATTCCAGTAGTTTGTTTTATGATAATTATAAAATGTCAAAAAAATTTTAATTGTAGTTTTGTTTAGTTTTTGAATTTTTTAATAAATTAACAAAGAATTTGTTACTAATTTATTAATTGATAGGTTTTTAGAATATAATATCTATGATCTTTAAATATCACTTTATATATATATATATATATATATATATATATATATATATTGCTATGTATTTTTCGCCCCTCGTTGTTACGTCATAAATTTGCTGTAGTTCCCCCCTTACTTGTGCAGCCGGATGTAATAAACGTCCAGCTGAACGCCACCGCTCTGTGTTCTACTCTAATCTCCTACTTTTATTATTATTATGCCACGGCTAGCTCTTTTACACAGAGTGTACAACGTTACGATGATCAATTTTCTTTTACCGCTTTATGATTACCTGTTTGAATTGATAAAACGAAGTCAATCAACATTCATTTAATGAAAGGAAATAATATTTACACTTCACAATTTTCGTAATTCTTTAAATACACCCTTCAATCAATTAATATCATATAGATTATTCATCCCAAATTTATATCCCTTTAATTTAATATAAAGTCACCAAAAACAATACCTGTACAAAAAAATCTGGAACGTTCGAGATCTTTTCATGATTATTAAGTAAGTTTCAACGTACTCAATGTCCTTGTTGACTCTTTACAAATTAGTGAGAAAATTGATATATTCAATGTTAAAATTTAAATTTGAAAGGATTCCTTAAAACAAGGTAGGTCTGACCTGATTTGTTTCGTGTTGTGGATCAACGCCCCCTTATTATCTTTAATCGAAACCAATGCCCTGCTTTATACTCCTTAACATACGTTGAACCAATATTTCAGTACGGTTACCTCTTGTTTCCAAATCATCTCGTGCTTTAATCAATATTTCTCTGGATGCGCCTTAACTTCTTCCCTTAAATACCTCTTGAATTCGTGGGTTGCTTAGTATTATGAATTATCCTAGAATTGTCCAAGAATTCCAGACCAGAATTAGAATTAAAATTAGAATTGGTTTCGACGCAGATTAGAAGCCCTATATCATTATGAATATTTAATTTAAATTAATTACCCAATTTATACTCACGTTTTCTAAAAAACGGCAAAAACTTTTCATATATTTTTAAGGCAATTGTTGCACAGCACTATTTCACTATAATATAAATTTTATTTATATGACGCGTAGATGTCTAATTAAAAGTGTTGTGGATTCGACGTGCTTCAAGTGGAGACTGACTGTGCCACTACATTTGGATTGGTTTTCCAAGCAGTTTTACAGATTGTTGCAACCAACCACGTATGTTTTTAATATTTCAAGCTGATTTCTGATGAAACTCTTTTGTATTTCCGTGTCATGCTGTTTATTTATGATCTTTGATTGCCTTATTACTTGTTATCGTGGCCGGACTTTTAACTTATGTCTGTTGTTTTGTGTAGATAAAACTTTTGGATAGTTGTACAAAATAAATGATGTAACACGAATGCTGTTTTCGTATTTATTTAAGCTGATCTTTGAAAGTGCGTTTTCTTATCAAAGCATTTATTGTTCCTTCTTTATTATAAGCGTAATTGCATGAGGATTTATTAGGTTTTCTTTTATCTTCTGCGTATTTGTTTTATAAGCTTGTTGAACACTCCTCAACGTAGTTTAACTACGTGTACGATTATTTCTCTGCTGAATACGCGTTCTATTATTAAAAGATATGCTTGCTAGCATTGACTAAAGTTAATTACGGTCTATATACAGGGTGTTAAATGCTTACTATTTACATAATGTACGAATTACTTATTTTTCTGCTAAATAAATGCAGTTTTCTGATTCCTATTGCTATTTACAGTTACTACTCGACCCTTACTACTCAATACACCCCTAAACAACCCCTTATTACAGAAATATATAATGCTGTGATAAGGGGTTGTTTAGGGGTGTATTGAGTAGCAAGGGTCGTGTAGTAACAATAAATAACAATAGGAATCAGAAAACTGCATTTATTTAGCAGAGAAATAGGTAATTTGTATATTATGTACATAGCAAGCATTCAACACCCTGTATATAGACCATAATTAGCTTTAAGCGATGCAAGTAAGCATATCTTACAACAATAGAACGCGTATTTAGCAGAAAAATAGGTAATTCATACATTATGTAACTAGCAAGTATTTAACACTCTGTATATAGACCGTTATTAATTTTAAGTAATGCCAGTAAGAATATCCTTTAACAATAGAACGCGTATTCAGAAGAAATGATAGTATATGTAATTAAACATACGTTGAGAAGTGTTCTAATTAGTTATGAAACAGATACGAAGATAAGAGATAAAACCTAACAAAGCTTTATGCAATTGCGCTGAAACAATAAACATTTTTGATAAGAAAACGCAGTTTTCAAACACGCATAAAAATACATAAACGAAAACAGAATTAAAGTTACATCATTTATTTTGTTCAATTATTGAAAAGGCGATATCTACACAAAACAACGTATGGTCAAGATAACGTATAATAAGGTATCAAATAAACACCATTACACGGAAAACCGAAGAAATTACATCAGAAACAACTTCAAAGTGCAGGGAATATTAAAGACATGGTTGGTTGAGATATCTGCAAGACTGCTTAAAAACCCAGCCTACATGTAAGTGGGATGAGCATATATAACACAGAGCAATGATAAGACGGGTCAGTTTAAAACTCATGCACGCCGAAGCTGCGTCACTGTTAATCAGAAAGTCACGCGTAATTTAAATAGAATATGAAGATTATGTTACAGTGAATGAATAAAGCAGAATATCCAGTGTGTGTTACAGTGATAATAGTGCAACGATTACAAAGAGTTTTTTTGCCGTTTAACGTGAGTAGAATTTGGGGTAATTTATTTAAACTGAATATTAATAATAATAGGGCTTCGAAAGCGTTAATGATAATAATTCGAATGTGTTGATGATAATAATTCAAATTTGGATCGATATAACATTTCGAATGTGTGGTGTATTTCTGGATACTTCATGTTGCAACAATTCAAATTTGGATAGATATAACATTTTGAATGTGTGGTGTATTTCTGAACATTTCAAGTTGCAATAATTCAAGTATGCGTCGATAATAGTATTTCAACGTCGACAATTATATTTTGGTACAACTCTGGTACAATTTTGATTTGCGTCGAAAGCATTTAAGGGAAGAGATTCAAGGCGTATAAAAGAAAGAAGCACGAAGTAATTTATGGAAAACGAGGGGTATCTGTACTCAAATACTGGCTCAACTAAGCAGAGCAGTGATAGACGAATGAGGACAACAAAGGGGTGTTGATCCACAACAACATGTAGAAGGTCAGATCTATTTAATTTTAAAATATTTTTCTATTTAAATTTCAATAATGAATTTATTCAATTTATATAAAACCTGTAATGAAGTCAACAAGAAACATTGCATACGTTAAACTTACGTTATATATTATAGAGAGGTCTAGAACGTTCCAGGTATCTTTGGTAAAAATGTAGTTTTTGGTGACTTTGGATTGAATTCAAAGTATATAAATTTTGGGATAAATGATACATATGATATTGATTGATTGAGGAGTGTATTTAAAGAATTCGAAAAATTGTAAATAATATTTTTTTCCATTATATGAAATTAATTGACTTCGTTTTATCAATTCAAACAAATAGGTAATAATAAAGGGGCGGAGAAGAGAAAAATTGATCATCGTAACGTTGTGCACTCTGTGTAGTTAAATAGGGCTATCCGTGGCATAATTATAAAATTGGTAAGATTAAATTTGAAGTGAGGACACAGAGAGGTGGCGTTAAGTAAAAACGTTATAACACCGAGTACGGCGTTATCATATCAATATATATATATATATATATATATATATATATATATATATTGATATGATAACGCCGCACGCCAATGTAATAAACGTCCAGTTTCCTGCTGTCCGCCACCGCTCTGTGTTTTTCTAATATTCTAATTTTAATTATGCCACGACTAGCTCAGTGTAATTCACACAGAGTACACAACGTTACGATGATCAAATAATTTACCCCTTTTCCCTTAAATCTTACCTGCTTAGAATGATAAAACGAAGTTGATCAATATTTGTATAATGAAAAGAAATAATATCTACACTTCACAATTTTGTAATCTGATAAATAAAGCCTTAAATCAATTAATAATATTTAGATTATTTATCTCAAAAATTGTATCTCCTTTTCTTTAATTTAAAGTCACCAAAAACGGCGCTTTTACTGAAAAATCTTGAACGTTCAAGACTTTTCCCCCTTTTTACGTAAATTTCTACGTACTAAAAAATATTTTTGTTGACTCCTTACAAAATAGAAAAATATAGTCAATGTTTAAATTAAAGTTTGAAATGATTCCTTATACTAGTTAGCCCTAACCTGTGGTTTTCCTGGTGTGTCCTTTTCCCCTTTGGTCTACTGCTACGTGAGTTATGTGATCCCCCATTTGTTATACCTATGAAACTAATAAAGTTATTAGGAAATAATAGGAAATATTAGGAAAATGCAACAATGTAATTTAAAGACAATTTGTTACAATATATTTCAGTTATAAACGTTCTCATGTGAACGGAAGCGCTACAAAGTAGTACAAGGATAAGTGACACTGCAGATGTCAGGTCACAGACGGTCGTAGGAAGTCACGTACCGAGATTACGCAGAATAAGCCTGCAACATTGTAATTATGAATAGCTTTTAAGATAGCAACTATGTATTATGAATAGAGTCAAGTGTAAGCAGACATTAGGTCTGCAAGTTTCCACAGAATTGTAAAGAGGTAGGAAGATTATAAAAGGACCGCGAGCTCCACTCGCGGTCAGTTCATCAACGTTCAGCTTTCACATTGCAGTCCGTCGGTAACTCACTTGTACAATTAAGTATTAACTATTTCGACTTAGAATAATTTAATTCAAGATTGTAAAATTCCATTGTTCAAATCTGTTAAATAAAAATTAATGTGTTAAGGACCAAAGAAGTCTTTTTAAAAAGGACCGCTCGAAGCCACGAACCTTAACTCGTGTTGTGGATCAACACCCCTTTATTATCTTCAATCGAGTTGCTTTGTTAAAACAATACTCTGCTTTGTACTCTTTCACGTGAGTTTGAATCAATAATTTTATTCAGTATTGTTAATTTTTCTTTCCAAAATTTACCTCGTGTTTTACTTGGATTTCCAGGGCGCTACTCAGATTTCGCTGGATGCTACTCAGATCTCCCAACTTTGATTTCTCGGGTGCAATTTAGATTTCCCGGGTGCAACTTAAATTTCCCAACTTAGAGCTCTACTTTATAAACATTTAACTTTAAATAAATTAACAAATTTCTACTCACGTTTTCAGCAAACGGCGAAAGCTTTTTCATATATCTTCACTATAATTTGTTCTCAAATATCATGTAACACCACTTTTCACAAATTTTAATAATTTAATTTGAAATTTATTTCGACGCGTAAATTTTCGAGTAACAGTGATGCAGCTTTCGACGTGGTTTAAATTGAGACTGCTACTCTTATCAAACTCTGGGCGTTATATAGCTTATGCTATCTAAATTTCATTGGTTTATCTGAACTGTCGTTCAAAGTCTTGTAGCCAACCATAAGTTGTTTTGGATATTCTTAGGAGTTTTACAATTTTAATTCTGATGAAACTATTCCGTGGTTACGTATTCTGCTCGTATTTCTATTATTTCTTGATCTTTGATCGCTTGTTTTGTTTTTATTTGGAAAATTTTAATTCACCTTGGGTTTTAATTTCGCTTATGGCTCTTGTTTGTATAGATAAAGCTTTTGGGGAATTGAACAAATAAACTGATGTAACATGAATGATGTAAATCAACATGTTTCTGTTTATGTCTTGTATTTAAAACTTATTTTGAAATGTGCGTTTCTTATCAAAGCGCTTTACTACATTCTTCCTTTATCGCATGCTCAATTGCGTGATGACTTACTAGGTTTTATCTTATATATCTTATATATATTTATCTTATATATATATTTTTATTAAAATTACAATATTACTTATTATTTTGTTTTACTTATTTGAAACGTGTAGTGTAACCGATCTGAAAGCTGATCCAAACGCCTTTTATAAACGGTACACCGGGCTGTATGATCTAACATCTAGTGGCAGTGGTTCGACGACACCTACGTTGTGTTGTTATAATGTAACCCAAATTCACACTGGGAAGATGGCATTAAGGCGGGAAGGCTTGAAATAAAATTACAGAATTTGCCTAACTTCACCTTTAATCAAAAGAATAACCAATAAATAGGTCATTCGCATGAAAGCATAGAAAAATGACATTCAAAGCAAACACTGTCGTACTCAACCTGGGCAATTGGGGAAAGAGCACGGCAGAGAAAACCCCAAACTGCCCTCACACTTCCAACTGCATTTGGCACATCTCGACAAGGACGGGTAACGTACAAGTACCCAGATCACTAACACTGTTACCCAGACATACCACACATGACAACTGAAGAAACTTTAGTGTAAGTCAGCTAGTCTTTTTTGACAGGTACTGAGGTCGGATAACCAATACTACCCAGCTAAAGTTGAAAGAGGGGGAACACCAGGAACGTAAAATCTGCCTTGACTACCAATGTTCCTCTCCGCACGGACATAAAATGTTAGTAATATTCAACAAGGCTCAATCACACGCACTCACATACATGCATTAACAGTTTCCAGCCCGTATTACAAAATATTTCACACAGGCTAGCCGACTTCCTATTATTTGCAAGAGTACAACTACAAGTACATTGACAAGACGACATGAATTGCTGAAATGAACTTATGGTATGATTGCGCATAGTTAAAAAGGCGCTTAGTATTGAATAGACTATCTCCAACATAGTCATAAATGCAAACGCGAAAGGCACGAAGATGGTCGATGATACCAGAGGTTCAATTTAATTACATCACAACAATTATCACACACGTTAAATACTAGTTAATTATATAGGAACATCGGCTAGTTAATAGAATAAGCAAAACAACAAACATATAATTACGTTTAAACCGAGATATGTGCGGTGCAGTTATAAATGTGATTAATATGCTGAAATAAAACAATTACACACAGTAATACGAGGGTAAGGTGAAAAGTTCTCGGCCTGACACATAGATGGGGTTCCAATCAGCAAAAATTTGTGCTTCCCGCTTGCGTGCACATGTCATTAGTTCGTATGACAAGTTTCAAATTGCTACCTCAAGTGGTTTGTTTACACGAATTTTTTCAAGCAGACGTCTTATGCGTGTTTCCTTAAGATGGATAAACTTGAATATCGTGCGGTCATAAAATTCTTCGTTTTGGACAGATGAACCCCTCAGGAAATTCATCCGAAGTTGACAAAAGTTTACGGAGATCTGCCTTTTCCTTGTCAACCGTTAAAAAGTTGGCAGCTAAATTTAAACGTGGTCGCACGTCTCTCGTCCACGTGAAGGACGACCAAAAACTGCTACCACACCGGAAACGATCGAAAAAGTGCATGATATCGTGTTGGATGATAGGCGAGTGAAAATGAAGGAGATAGTTGGGCTGTAGGGATATCGGACGAAAGGGTGCGAAACATCTTACACAAAGAGTTAGGGATGCGAAAGCTCTGCACAAGATGGGTGCCGCATTTGCTGAATGCCGATCAAAAGCAAATGCGAAAACGAGTTTCGCAGCAATGTTTGACCCGCTTCAATAAGAATCCGAGCGATTTTGGTGCGGCGATTAGTCACTATGGATGAGGCATTGGTCCACCATTATACGCCAGAAACGAAACAGCAGTCGAAGCAGTGGGTGGAAGCCGGTTGTTCAGCTCCAAAGAAAGCAAAGTCGATCGCATCTGCCGGAAAGGTGATGGCCAGCGTGTTTTGGGATGCGAAAAGGAACCTGGTGATAGACTACCTTGAAAAGCCAGAACAATTACAGGCCAATATTACTCCACCCTTCTTGACCAGCTGGATGCCAAAATTCGCGAGAAGAGGCCTGGCTTGAAGAAGAAAAAAATCATCTTTTACCAAGACAACGCACCTGCACACACGGGTGAGTTGGCGATGGGAAAATTAACGAATTTGGGGTACGACTTGCTCGACCATCCCCCCTATTCCCCTGATTTGGCGCATTCAGACTTCTATCTGTTCCCAAAATTGAAGAAATTTGTTTCTGGGAGGCACTTCATGTCCAATGAAGAAGTTGAGAGGGAAGGAATACTGATGTTGGAGAAACGCTGGACCAAGTGTGTTGAAGTTAAGGGAGATTATATTGAAAAATAAAATCTTTTTTTACTGAAAATTGCAGTATTCCATTGTAGGCCGACAATTTTTCACCTTACCCTCGTAGAGTATACCCCAGAAGGAATAGTATCTAGAAGAAGACAAAGGCCCGAGTAAATAGACCAGACTAAGGAAAACATAGATAAAGATTTATTATAAGGCGCCAGAAGAGTATCCTCAGATTAAAAATATAGGAGAGCTGCGTCAAACTGACCTTGAAGTTTTTAGGCAGGGGGGGGGCTTTAAAATCGTTCACGAAACTTATGCAGAATTCCGGGGAAAAGTATAACTCTGAAAAAAGAAAGAACAATCTAAATTGAATAGTAGGTGCAAATTTATGGTGAGAAATGCGTGTACGTTTGAAGGTGATGAAGGTTTGCTCAAACTTATACGTATGAGGGTGTTATATCATGAGAGAATAGTGCTCTCATAGTAAACATTGAATCAGTTCTGCCAATAATTTGATAAATAGCACTAGTAAATAAAAATACCTTTAATAAACAAGCAATTTTAATAAGTTATGAAATTACGAAATTGACATTGACCAATGCAGAATAGACCTTACAGATTACCAGAAATAATCAATGTCGACTGAGAGTTGCATAACCTGACTCTTGAAATATCAGTTTTTTCAATAAACAAGTGTTTACAGGTTATCACGTGATTACCGGAACCAAATTACTTTACTAAAACCTTGCCCAAAACCAGGTAAATAATCTAAATTAGTGAATTTTGATGTAGATTTACATATAACTTACGTTTTTCAAATTTGCAATTTAAATTAAGGACAAACTGTTTTTATGATTTACAAATCAATAAATTGTGATTTAAAAGAATAACCTTGACGGAAAGAAACCACTTTCATAACGCGTAAGAAACCTGGAGCGAATGATTGGCGCCATGTTTGTTCGGGTTAGATAGCAAAAAGAAAGAGCAGGAAGTACTTTCATGAAGGTAATAATATTGAAATATGAAATAGTTGAATTAAATAGCGATTTTTGTAAATTAGTTATACAATTTTAAATGTTTGTTCCTTTCCTATTAACGCGGTAGGAGACATCTAAGTAGACGTGTAAAAAACAGGAATCTCTTAAGCTTGTCCATTGACATAACGAAAGCTGAGACTGGTCTGATTTTGGTCTATGAATTTTTAAAGATACGAGGATCATGTATTCTTCAGTTCTACATAAGAGGCATTGAACGTATAGTCTTCTTATTAAATTAGTGATGAAGAGTAGTTTTCTTGATTTGCTGCAGGTCATTCGTCCTACCTCAGTCATGGGTAACGAGGAAGTTGACCCAAAGGATAGATATGCTTTTAAAAAGAAACAATTAAATGAAATCAGGTAACCTACAATAAACATTGTGCAATTCAATAAGTATAACGCTAGTGTGTTATTTAGGGAAACATTAAATAATATAAATGAGGTTATTAATTCCAGCTAGTTAAACGAGTGTTCATCAAGAAAACCCGTAAAATTTATAAAATCTTTGGTAGTTTACATTTTATAACGAAGCTATTCTAGCATGATATTAATTAGGAACTAGAAATAATCAGGAAAGCACCTAGTACATGTCTATACACCCAGTAATAAAGATTGGGACTTTACATTCTTTGTATTAAATTTAGAAAAATACGGATAGATCTCGGTAAATAACTATCATAAGAAAGTTTATTTGTACACATTCACACAAACTCAAAGAAACCCTCACCATATTAGATTATCCCAAATAGTAATAGACTCAAATTTACAGCCATGAAAAATGCATTGCGAACGTAAACAAACAAAATTTAGTACTCGTCAAATGATAGGCGTAGAAGTATAATCATTTATCGCGTTGCGGTACAAAGGGCTAATGATATTGCACAAACTTTCAATACCAAATATCTAATAACTCAATGAATAAATCAAGCTTACCTTGAGTATTCTTGGTAATTAAGATAGTTGGAGTTATCTACCGCATCCTCGTAGTACGGCCATTTCTATGCGGCAAATGCTATGTAATATTCCGGTCCGATTGTTTATCGGCCTTTATTCCGCAAATTGCAGCGAAATTAGTTACTAACCTGTAACATACTGGAGTAAAAGATGTTACGGTAACTTTCTGAAATAGAAAGATTCTGCATTAAATTGCAACGACCTTAATTAAAAACGCTAATCTAAATCTTTGTTTATGTTATTTTCAAATAATAACAATTTCAATAAATACATATTAAAACCGTTCAATATAAAAATGTTCCTTAGTAGGTGGAATTTATTCTATAACTATTTATCAATTCGTTAAAAACAAACAAGCATTTGCTTCTACTAAACTATTTGCTAGGGTAAACCACTTCTAAAACCTCAAAGCTCGCCTTTAGCAATTCTTCCTAAAATATTCCAACCACCACTTGTTATTTCAACAGTCAATTCGTTAAAAGAAGCAAACATTTTGTATCTGAAAAATTTCTTCTTTGGTAAATGCTTTAATGGTTTGTTATCAGCGTGTTGACCGTATAACTCTATTTCATTATATCTGCAGTGTTCGGTTGCTCAAATTTTATGGGCAATAAAAATTGTCTACATAATTGAGTTGTTTCGTGATATACTTGTAGCGTGGATCGATAATCATACAAACCCCTATTCTTTTATAAAAAGTCAGGCAACGTTATTTGTTTGAGAGTATTTCTGGTTGTCTAAATCGCAGGGACATTTTAAAATGTATTTTGCTTTCCCATTCGAGCAACTAATTTCAATGGAATTAATTATCGTATTTTGCTTTTTTTATCGCTGGCATTCTACAGAGGTTTCCGCCGTTGTCGTCTGGAATACATATTTTCACTTGCCTTCTCAGAATAATCTACACCAATATGAGTGGGAATGGTTCTTCGTTTCGTACCACCATCATTTTCAAAGTTGTATAAATAAACGTTTACACTACTGAAAAGCTCTCTCACTTATTCGACTTTTTTCTCCTTTTTACTTCTTCGTTCTACTGTTATACAACGTCCTTTGAGAGTTTTGAAGTCGCGCTTTTAAAATGCGTTTGTGCTAGTACAGTTAATTAGGTTGTTGCAACAACCATCCGTAGACGAATAAAGCCGCATTTCCTGAGATGGTACCAAAAGAAAATAGCTCCAGGTACAATGCATTTTGCTGTTTGCTTTATTTTGAGTTGCTGTTTTTCGAAGATAGACACTCTTTTGATTGATTCCGCAATAAACTGCAGACCGACGTTCATGCACGCTCACAACACGAACCATTATGTACTTATTTTTATAACTTGCTATTTAAAATTTTACTGGGTTTAGAGCGCTTTTCCGGTGTTTGCTTTTTACTGTATAAATTAATGTGAACGTCAACAACTAGCTGTTTAAAATTTTAAGGTTATGAGATGCGCTTTCTACTTACTTTTACTTACTATATTATTATTTCGATATTTCTTGTACATATTTAGGGTTTTATTATTGTAAATATGCTTGTATTTAGATAGTAATATTTTATTCGTTATATTTTTAAATGTGTAGGCTTATACTGTGCTATATGTAAATTGACGCTTTATGTACATCACGTTGTAACGAACAATTACGTAAATGTATTTCGACGTTTGTAAATATTCTTTTGGGACAGTATGTTTTACAAGTTTGTAATATAGTTCTTTGTTACTAAGGTTTCCAATCTTTTCTTTCTAGGTCACCCACCCCACTCTACGACGTTTTTGAGCTTTCCTGAATTCTAATTCTTTTGGTGTTTGATTCTGTCCCTGCGTTTTGTTGCGGTATTTGATGTAGACGATTTTCTACTACTTACGTTACTGCTTTTTTCTTGTCTGCACGGAATACCGTAACAAAAATATGAGGTAAAATAAAGATATAGAAGTTTCACAGGTACTTCACTGCATTAACCGCACTAACTCGTCACTGCGTCTGTTTGGTAAAAACCCAAGATAATCTCCCTGATCATGGCGTTCGTTTACACCAAATTGCAAAAGCCCTTTTTAATATCCCATGTTCTCATTGGTAGAAGCAAAGACGCGCGTTATTTGAAACATGGGAACATTTTATTTTAACATTTAATTCGCACTAAATACATAATAAATATAATAAAACTTTCTAAAATCCCCTAAGCCACCCATAAGAAATAAAAACGCATTCCTATGCGTTATAACACACTTATACTAGTTAAATTACGATGGGAAATATACTTACAAATTAGGATTGAAAATCTCTTATGGTTAATTATTTAAATAAGACTTGTGACGACAAAAATGCATAACAAAGTGTGGGTACTAATGACCGATCACAAGAAGCGGGCGACAGTGACCTCGACCTTAGAATATCAGGTAGACGCACTAACAGAATACAACATGTAATGAGCCTGAGACGAAAAGCTTATAAAACCCACGCATGAATAATAAAAGAGGGATGAATCAATCTTTCATTTTCAGCTAGAAAGCTTCGAATTCGCTTGAGACAATCATCACACTGCGCAATGATGTTGATTAGACCTAAGAAGAGCTGAGATAAATGTGCCTTTTGGTTCAAAAACTTTTAATAGTTATAAGAGCTTTTATTCTTCAATATCTGCACAAGAAGCATTAAAAGTATGGCTTTCTTACTGTTTTAGTGATGAAGAGTAGTTTTCTAGAATTGCTGCAGGACGATCGTTTTACCTCAGTCAAAGGTACCGATTAAATTGACCAAAAGGATAGACATGCTTTAAAAAGAAACTATTAAGAACAGTTAAATAAAAAACAGGTTAAGCGAAAATAAATACTAAGCATTTAGATTAATATTTGTAACGCTAGCGCGTTATTAAAGCAAACATTATGTAATAGAAATGAGGTTATTAATTTCAGTTAGTTAAATGAGCTTTTAGTACGAAAACCGACTGTAAAATTTATAGAAGCTTAGTAATTTACATTTTATAACTTGGTTATTTCAACATAATATTAGATTAAGATGCAGAAATAACAGGAAAGCATCTAGTACATTTTTATAAAACCAGTAATAAAGATCTGGGCTTTCATTGTATTAAATTTAGAAAAATACAGAGAGGTCTCCGTAAATAACTGTCATAGGAAAGCTTATTTGTACACTTTCACCCAAATTCAAAGAAACTGTCACCGCAGTAGATTACCTTAATAGTAACATACTCAAATTTATAGCTGTAAAAAATGCGTTTGAAACGCAAGCAAACGCGCCGTTTTCCAAAAATGTGGGAACAAATTATCTCTTGCACCGAAGAGTGCGACATTAACCTCGACTTTCAGACAGCAGATTGGTGCACTACCCCGTGCAAATGAAATATAACATTCAATGACCCTGAGACAATAAACTTATAAAACCCAGGGATAAAAAAGCGGAAATCATTCTATCATTTATCTTTAGTTAGAGAGCTTCTAATTAGATTGGCATGTAATCATCGCCGAGGGGAAGGTTAGTTAAACATAAAAAGCCGAAACAAGTATGCTTTTGATTTATAAACCTTTAAAAATTAGTAAAGCTTTTATTCTATAAGACGCATTAAACGTTAGGCTTTCTTACTATTTTAGTGTTAGAGAGTAGTTTTCTCGAATTGCTGTAATACGATCGTCCTAGCTTAGTCGTGAGTTGACTCAAAGAATAGATGTGCTTTAAAGAAAAGCTATTTAGAACAACTAAGAAAAATAGGTTAATTTACAATAAATACTAAGCATTTTGATAAGTATTTGTAACGCTGGTGCGTTATTTAAGCAACCATTAGGTAATAGAAATGAGGTTAATAATTTCAGTTACTTGAATAAGATTTTAGTACGAAAACAATCTGTAAAATTTATAGAAATTTTGTGGATTACATTTTATAACGAAGCTTTTCTAACTTAATACCACTAGACATCACTGTGTATAAATATGAACATCCGAAGGAATTTTTAAAGATAGATGAAGAAGTTGAGCCAGAAGTAAGAGAAGATTTTTGTTTGTCTATAATTGATGTTAAAATTTTTGAGAAAAATTTAGGAGCGCTATTAGATCCAATGAAATTAAAGCAAAAGTGTGTGACAGGATAATGCCAACAAAAAGAAGTCACTTGATTGCGCCGAATAAAAAGCGATTTGCTGTTGTGAGTAGTGTAGTTATTTTAAAAGTAGAGTTAGGTTCAGTAAGCTGTGAGCAGGAATTTATAATTGTAACTGGGTTAAAGTTTAAAGGAATATTAGGGGTCGATTGTATGATGAAGTTAGGAGTAATAATAGATATGGAGAGGAAAGTAGTTAGAATTGGGGATAGGATATTGCCCTGGAAGACAAGTTATGATGTCACAGAAGATGACATGGGGTTATGTATTAATGTTATAGAGGTAGATGACGAAGAGGTGAAAGAGATCGACACAGTTGAATATAATGAGGAAAAGTTAGAAGAGGTACAATTGGTAGTGAACGAAGAGCCTGAACAAGTAAAGGTAGAGTCAAGTGCAGCATTATTAGTGAATAAAGAGTCTGAATTAATAAAAGTAGAGACGAACGCAGCATTGGGTTACACAAGTAGGCAAAGATAATTTTGGTAATTTTGATTTAGAAGAGTTTTATGGTGTGAATATAGTACATGAAGAGTCTAGAAGAGATGAAGAGTTTTCCATAGAAGGAAAAGTTGAAGATGTTAAATTAGTATCGTTTGGTTTGTCCGCAGAAAAGGGAATAATAGTAAATGAGAAACAGACAAGTGTAGGGACAGAGGAAGAAATATTTAAGAGTCAGGATAACAGGGATGATTTTATTTTATGTGAAGCAACAGGGATGATAAGTATATTGATAGAAGGAGGAAAGATAGAGATAAAGTGTATTAGGATTGTTAGAAGAAAGACGTGGAGGATCTAGAAAAGAGTCAGATTTAAACAAAGTGACACTTAATAGAGGAAAACTATAATAATAGATGAATAGTTAGAGTTGAATTTAAATAGATAGGGATAGAGATAGGTGTATATAGAAAAGTAGAGCTAGGAATAGGATAAATAAGGGAAGATAGTTAGATGTAGATATAGAGTTAGGTGTGTATAGTTAGTATAATAAATAGATAGTGATAGTAATAGGTAATGTTAAAAATAAAACAGTGGGACATAAGTAGGAGAAACTTAAATAAAAGTGAAGATAGGTAGAAAAAGTTTAGAAGTGAGGTACTTAAAGAGTCAATAGTCGACAAAAAGTAAAGGGAAATAAATAAGAATAGGAGGGTGAAGAGTTAGTGATAGATAGAAATATTTAGTTAACAAGTAGTGATAGGTGTGAATAGTTAGTTATAAATAAAGATAGAAATAATTAGAGATAAATAGAGATAGGTAGAAATAGGTAGATAAGGAGTGATAGGTTGGATAGATAGGTATAGGTAGAGTTAGGTGAGTAGATAGGTGTTTAGAAATATCTTGTAAGATTAGGTGGTAGGAATTAGTATATTTAAATTCAAGAAAACGTAGGTAAGTTTTCTTTGAATTGAAATAGGGGGATTATGTTGTGGATTTAAAGGGGTAAATAGGTGTAGACAATAAAATTTTAGCAACCATGTATATAGAAAAGAGCAAATTATTTACGCGCCAAATTAATTTAATTCATTTAGTGAAAACGGACGAGTATTAAGGTATTTTTATATTTAATAATTCGAATGTTTGAATTACATGAAGGAAGAAAGCTACAAGCTATATAGAAGTTTAAGGATACGCATAATTAATCATAATTTCTTTTAATCAAACGCACGAAAGCAAAAAGGGGAGCGGGCTTGCATAAGAAAATCAATAATTTCTATTCGTTTTAAAAGCCAATGTGCATTTACACAGATACGGTGAAGCAGAGAATCTAGGAATTGTTATTTTCAAACGGTCAATAATTACCAGAAACACCTGTTTGTTAAATGTTACGTTCAGAGAATTTGAACGAACGTTAATATAAGATTTCAAAGAAAATTGTTTCCAACCGTCAATTTGTAAAAGCAGCTATAGTAACAAATATCTTAAGGATCGAGTGGAATGAACAATCGGTAATATACAACAGATAGAGACAAATATAAAGCAAGCGTTGCATTGAAAGTCACGTAAGATATACACGTGGAGTTGATGAAGGACGTCGACAATATCGATTTTCTGTAACTCAAGTGAGTTTGGAAGAAGACGACGAACATGCATAGAACACAGATAAACAGCGGCTAGGTGGAGCTTTGTGACGACAGAAACTTTGCCATTGGTTGAGAGCCAACAGTTTTCGAAAAGAACGCACACGGGAATGTAGAAAACGAATTCGATGTAAATAGCACGTAGGACGCGAGAAATTTTGCAGAATTTAGAGACGGTTACGTTCAAAATTTTGAGAAGCCGCTTTGGAAAATAAGCTTTTCAAATGAAACGGGTCCAATAGGGGGTTTGAATAATAATATAAATACCCGAGCGAAGTTATTAAAGCTCTCTTATTTTTTACTTCCATTGAGTTCTGAATACGAATTCAGACCAACATAATAGTAAAGGTTTTGGTTAGTATTTTGTGTGTGTAGTAAAGTTACATTTAATATCTTATTGGAAAGTACAAACTGTAGTAGCGGACCTTAAGTTACGTGATGCACGAGTTAGTGCGTATTTAAATAAAAGGTCCGGCTATTACGAAAAAAATTATTAAATGGATGCATGATATATTTGGGTATGCAGAACTGGAAATCAATTTTGTATGGGTGATATATCTAGTCTGGAATGGTACTGTGAGACAAAGCGAATATCTAGCGGAGATATTAGATGGTAGAGATCTGTGGTTCCGGAAATCAGCGTAGTAGATGGAAACAACGACGAGGGGTTGCTGGTAGCCATCTCCTGCGGGAATGAAGAATAAAGGTGTCTCCAGGTAATTAATTTGAAATTTCTGTTGTTATATAAACAGTTGTGGAATTTTTGTGTTGTGTGGTTGACTTTTTGGTGGCATATTTATTGTTTTAAAAACTTGTTTAAAGAGATACATGTAAAGGACAATTTAATAATTTTGAGTATTACAAAAGAGTTTATTTAGGATATACTAAAAATTTATTCAGGCTATAAATTGTGTTGTAAAGGATAAACGGGTCTGTAAATTTGTTTTCATTAATTCAAGGTTTAAAAGGCATATACAAACAAAACTCGGTTATAATGAGCTCACAAAACTCCAGTGTGAAGTCAATTTAGGGTTACATGTGGGGCCCTCTATTCATATCTAATCAAATTTGTTTAAAATCATTTTAAAAATCAAGGACTTTAAAACATGCAATAAATTAAGCTGGTAATTATTGTACCATATTGTTTGGACTTGTGCAAATATATTTTATCTGTTGATATGTGTAAATAAAAGGTTGTATGGTTGTCGTATTATTTTGGTAATTTTATTTGATGGTGCGTGAGTATGAAAGAGGTATGTACGTAAAAATAGGTATTCAAGAAGAGGCCGATTGCTGAGCTAGCCAGGGAAGCAGAGAAATTCGAAGGCGTCCTAAATAGATGGTAAGGAATTTTTTTAAATTTTTGAAAATTTTATGTTGTCCCAGGTGGGGCACGAATTTTACTGAACTTCCACGGCAATTTTATGACGTCTCAACGCTGGGGCTTGATGTCAAAGCTAAGTTACTTACACGGCAATATATATATATATATATATATATATATATATATATATATATATATATATATATACATATATATATATATATATATATATTGTAACGTATTTTTTTTACTCAGTTACACTTTCCTTATTAATCTAATATAATGTCTCAATAAAATAAAAACATAATTTATAAATATCTGATCACTTAAAATAATTCATAAAATATATGATGGGATATGCGCTCCTTTGCTTTAGAGGTCTAAGTTTCTATAATAAGAATCGTCAGTCTGTCATTTCGTGTCACTTTTCTATCAGCGTTTGAACAGGTAAGCTGCTATCCGCAATACGGTCCGTAAGAAAGTTTTAATTAATTTAACCTTCGTATCTGAATGTGGTTCCTGGCAGCTGTTGGGTGATGATTTTATTTTGTATTCCACCTTTAGCGAGTTAGTTGCGTGCATCGCAGATGTATATGGAATAGTCCACATCTGGTATTATATGGTTATAGTCTAAAAGTTCAAATTTTTTTGATTAAACTGTACCTCGGCACGTGAGTGACATTTAATCTTTAATTCCAGTTATATTTATTTAAATGTTTTACGAATGATCGAAGGTTGAAATTTTACCTTGATTTAGTTATCTTAAAATTCATTTAGAAAAATAAAGATCCCGTACTAAACTTGTAACTTTACAAAATTTTAAAAATGGCTATGTAGTTTGCCTATCGTATTTGTTTCACAAGTAGACAGTAGTGACTACACTGAAAAAGTTGTTATTGACATATGATGTCAAAACCAATATAAATACCACATGTAATTTTGCGTTACTTTAAAAATATCTTTAGTTATTTTGAGGTCATGTAGTTTGATTTATAAAGAACATGATGAATTTTTGTATAAGATATTAAGTAAAGCTAACTCTTTGTTGAATGATGCAATTTTATAAGACGCTAAATAATCAAATTTTTTTGTAAAGTTGACCGGTACTACAGATGACTATAATTAAAATATGAAATATGAATTATTAAGAAAACATAAACTCTATAGTAAACTTATGTAGAAGTATTCAATTTAGAGATCTTTGTGTTTTTTTGGCTATATAAGCGGTGTAGATTTAAGGTTTCCGCATTCCCCTAATACAAGTACATGTATCTTTGTATGTTGTTGTATTGAAAAATACGGTGGCGCTCTTTATCTATATTTTTGGTCAACAGACAACCCATGACCCAAGCTCATGATCTACCCAGAGCTAACACTCTATTAGCCGTTTATCGCTAAAGAGTTTTTCTTTTCCTCAAGCCGTTTTCCATCCTTTACCTTGGGCTTCCATCATTAATAAGAAATTCTCGACCTTGTGATATCAGGTATGATAGTCGTTAATGTTATATGGAGGTCCAATTTGCTATCTGATATTCACGAGGGATATTTAGAATATTTCAATATATATATATATATATATATATATATATATATATTATATATATTTATATATTGCTATGATAAGAGGGTAGTTTAAGGGTAGATTAAGTCATAGGGGTTGTAGATAAATGCAAATAATGTTAGCGTTAAGAAAATCAAATAATTCCACCATTGAATAGTAGTAAATCGAATATTTTACAAAAGGTCAATAACGAGCACACTGTATATAAATTATATATAATTTAATGCATAAGAAAGAAGCTCATTTTTCAATAATCAAACACTATTTAGCTAAAATAATAATGTACACGTCTTATAATACGCTTTAAGTTAAGGAAACGAACAAAGATAAGGTTTTAAATACATCAAGTTCCATCAAAATAAACACGTAATCGGTAAAGATAAACAAACTGGCATTCTAGCTATTTAAGAATTTTATCAAAAATGTCAACGCATAAATAAGTCAACGCATTCCAATACGTCATTATCAGAAAATTGAGTACGCGACTAGGAATATTACATTTGCATAGAAATCCAACATATTTTTACTAACAAATAATAAATAACAGGCGGTTCGTTCGATAAGCTTTGAACTATAAGCGACACAAATATAAAAGACGTGACAGAATGCAATAAATATTTGGAAATTCTAAGAATATACTGTGATATACAGAACGCTTACGTGATCGGCAGAGCATTTCATCGAGAATTAAACCAGCGAGTTTTGAGAAATACCGGGTTCTACAGAGATAGGCGCAAAGTACAAGCCTTGATCAACGAACACGCCAATTAAAACGTTGAAAGGTGGGGTTTATAAATACCATAGGAAACTCTCGAAAATAAACAGTATATCTTCAACAAGGCACGAACCACGTCGATTTAAAGTGAAAAATTACGTACCGGTAACAATTAGTGAAAAGTCGATAATTTATTAAAAGTGAAAAACTGAAAGTGCCAATATGTGCAAGTAAGAATAGCCGTTTTACGCATAAATGTAAGATAAACTATTAATTGAATTTTATTTTAATATTTAACAATTTAGGGCTCTGAATAAAGATCTAAATGTAGATCAAAAAGTATATCTAAAGATTTAAATGTATCTCTAGATGAAATGAAAATCCAAAGATACTACAAAAATACTTACAAGGACATAAACGTAAAGATACTAAAGGTTACTCCAGAGATCCGAGGGGAAAAATACAAGCAACCATTAATCCATCATCCTGGCCATCAAGTGAAACAAGACGAACTGTAACAACCAAGGGGTGCTGACCACTGATACTCTGAGGCAATTCCAGTGACAAGCAAGGAAAACCCAGGTTGAAGATCTTAAATTTTTCTCATTAGTTAAAGACTGTTTCAATTTTAATATTTGCTGTACATTATATTTCTGTAAGGGTCAACAAAAAGGTCAATTGAGAATTTGAAAAATAGGGAAATCATCTTTGAATGTTCGAAAGGTACTTAAGAGTAATTATAAAGATATTTTTGTTGGCTTTCAGGAAAATTAAATTTGGTAAATGTGATTAGTTTATTCAGGGGCTAATTTTTGAATTGACATAAAACTGTACATATTATCAATCATTATACTGCGTAATTTTGGATTGCTTTATTTAAATTATACTAACATTTAGGTAGTAAAAAGAAAAAGAGGTTAAACAATCTTTAGTGTCATGAAGTAGTGCATTCAATGTTTGATAGATTGAGCTAGCCGAAGCAGACCAAATCATAGGATTTTAAAAGGGGTTGATATTCTCACCAATAAAAATAGCAGCGCCAATCATAAAAGAGCATATCACAGTAATATAAATAAACCACCAATGTGGGGCTTAAAAAGAGGTTCACAGCAATATTAATGACACGCAACGTAGGGGCCTGAATCGTAAAGACATCACAGCAATGAAAATTGCGCACCAATCGTGGGGCTTAAATGATATTAAGAGTTAGATTCAAAGTAATATATACAGACAATCTTTGTGCTACTTGCAGGGGTAGGAGTTGTGCATGCGTAAGAACTAAGAGAATAGCAAGAGACAATAAGATCGTCTTCTCGAAATACATCTAACATGTTTACTTAATTTAAAAACAAATGTATGGTCGATTAAACTAAGTACAACTGTAAAACAATAACGATTGATCCCAGCTTAAGAATTCCAGAAAATTGAAAGCCCTACAGCAAAATTTATCTAAAAAACGTCCATGTGTGACGTGCGCTTTGGAGGAGTGAAGCGATGCTCGTATCATCCATGTGTTTATACATACACAGATCAGTTGGCTTAAGAACCTTAAGGAAGATTAAGTACAAAAATCTGGCAATAATCTAACAACCAACGGCGCCATGTGCTCAAGACTTAAGACCACAACTCAAAACTCCCGTAAATTTATTTGATTTACCTTGTGGGTGCTTTCCTCATGGTTATGTAGATTACATAAAAACGCATTGTATAAGTAAACTTGATTTATTTAGCACTTATTTTTCTGAATGGTGCAGAGCAGAAAGTATAAAACCTCGTTCTAAAAACTCTGTATGGCGATAAATTAGAGCAAAACTAAGAAAAAGATAAGTAGGGTAAAATGTAATTTGTAAACAATTTTTGGTTAGAAATTATTACTTTGTGTGTGGGTTAAAAGAACGCCTTGAGGTCTGACTTTGGGAACAACCTTTACAAATTCAAAGACATGATCCAAAAATGTATAATGAATTATTCAATTCCGTTCACTTCTAGAATATTATCGATAGGTTTTGAATAAGAATGTGGATCATTTTTCCAAAACCTTGGATACAAGAAAACTTGACCCTTTCTTAAATTTAGAGTATTTATTCAATAGAATTGTACTTATGTTAAACGACAACGTGATTAATAGTAACAGTTTAGCAATTCATGTGAATTTTTATATATCTGACATGTAGCCTTCTGTTTTAGTTAAAACAAGAGGAAGTAAACGTTCGAAACAACTGATTATCTCTTATCTAGTGTGCCTGTGCTTCCCACGTAATGTAGTTGTCTTTCGTTTTCAGTGCAGTGATGTCTTGATTTGTTTATGTAAAGTAACAGTTCATGAACCCAGCTGATGCAGTTCGAGCTTGATCATGTAAGTTGTGAAGTTACTAAAAAACAATTTTTGGAATAAACTATTTTAAATAATTTTATAAAACGTTATTGAATATTTTGGAAAGATTTTAAATTTTGAACGTGCCTTAATTTGGTTCCCGAAAAAATTCTTTTACGAATGTGCTTTAACCAATGGGAAAAGGGATCATGCCGTTTTCCACAGAAGGTATATGAGTTGCGACGTATTTGCAGTAAAAGGGATACGTTAAAAATATATGCCAATTTGTTTATATTAACCACGTTTAAAGCTATTTTGGCGTTCCTTAAGGTACGATGTTAGGGCCGCTCTTGTACCTTGTTATATTAACCCGTTTGCTTTTCTATTTGCGAGTGAAAAATTATCTTTGCTTGCAGACGATGCAGTCAGTGGTCATAGGTGAAAGCTGGTTTGAAGTCGGCAAGAAATCAATTTTTGGTTAGGGTTTTTTTAATTCTTGGTTGGTTAAAAAATTACTAAGGTTTATTGATAAAAGAGGTTGCTTAGGAATTACTTGTTGCTATCCTGCTATTGAAATGGTTAACAATTTAGATATTGTTTTGTAAATACTGTAGCGCCAATCAGTCTGCCTTCGACCACAATAATTACATTAGAACGCAAACAAAGGGTTTGAATAGAAAATGATGATTGACAGGTCCTGCGGTGCGAGATCTCTCGATTCACAGGTAAAGGACATTACGTTTAAAGATTACAATAAAAAATCTCGAGAACGTTATTTGCATAATTTCGGGACGTTAAATAACTAGTACAATTTAATAGGTATACTTAGCCGTTAAGGGCTTTGAGGGGTATTTTTAACTGAAACATTCATAGGAGTTCCAACTCCAGCTTTGATTATAATACTGCTTCTAATATAAAGCTTTGATTACAATATGTTATAGTTTAAAGCTTTGATTATAATACTGCTACCAATGTAAAGTTTTGATTACAATATGTTATAGTTTAAAGCGCTTTGAAATATGTGATATATGACCGTCGATATAAATGAGTACTGATATAAATCGCCTTATTCGATATGAATTAATTAAAGTGCTTGTATAGTTAATTATAGTGCTTTGTTAGTACGTAATTTAGAAGGTGCACCGTAATCGTAGTATTAAGAAAATAATTCTTGTACCGTTAACGATAGTTCGGAAAGTGAATAACTGTAAGAGCTTTTAAGCTTTTAGAAATTTTATTGCACGTACGAGTTGTTGAGCAGGCTTGTACAATCTGTCTGAAAATAAAGAACTGTTATTGCAAATAGTTTTTGTTACACTGGTGAAAGCGGTAAGATTAGAGATTTTGGACGATTTCTATTTGCATACCTATCCCACGTCGCCAACAACTGGAAATGGATAGCGAAATTTTGTCTATTGTGAAAGACTTCAAGTCAAGCGTTACGGAGAGCTTGACTGGTGACTGCGAAAACAAGACCCAAACTTTGCAAACCTGAGAGCGAAGTTAGAGGAAAATGCGGAAAACAAGGACGGACTGCTCTCAAACCTTTCAGAAACGTCGTTTTCAATTCAAGCACCTTGTGCCCCACGAGTTCGAAACTAGGCAATTTTTCTTACTTAAACTCAGCTCATTTTTTGAATATTGAACCGGTATTTTCGTATGAGATGCAGTTTTCTTGGATTTAAGTATTTCAAAATTAGATTGTTAGCAACTTATCCAGCGCATTCAACGGTCCTTTTGGAACCGTTGGTGAAATAAATATTTGCATATATTACAGCAAAAGGCAAATTGGTTTACTCTTTTAGATCCGAGATGAATCTTGATACTCTGGTTTTAATACCAGACAATCAACTTGCACAATGGCATTGGAAATTAGGTCGTATAGAAAAACTGCTTATTGGTTTGGACAACATTAGTTGCGTGGTAGTTGTTAAAACAATGTGTGATCCCCCCAAAAGATCTCTTGTAAAATTATACCTTTTCCTTCGGAAGATATGTTATAATATTGTTGGGTCAAACCCAACAAAGAATGCAGGAAGGAAGATCCCTTTAAAGTGGAAATCGTTAAGTAACATACCTCAACAAATATCAGCAACCTGAAACAGGAACTTTTAGGCTTCGTGTACAAAGGTAATAATAAAATCAGTCGTGCTAGTGCCAATTTCATCTTGCAGAAATTTGACAATTTTCGCTGGTCGCAAACGAAGCAGTGCAAAGGGCAAACATCCTAGACCCTGAAAATTGCCACCACTAAAGAATGCCTAGACATGGCCTTTGAGGCCGTTGCTAAGATAAATATAACAGACACTACTCCACATTCACTTACCTGTGCCGTCACAACTTCCATTAAATCACCATCACAACATGCTCCCCTAAATAAACCCATCGAAAATCATAACTTTAAAACCCACAAGCACCAACACCACTCCAACCGAATTCTTGAAAACAATCAAAACCAACCTACGCTCTTGCGTTCAAAACCTCAATATACAGAATATTCGTCCTACAGAATCCGCTTCTACTTTCCGAACTACCAAACCTACTGGCATAAACCTAATTTGCTCTCACCTAGAGCACGTGCAACATTTATTTCCTTTGACCCAAACTTCCCCAACTTATAATATTCGACCTAGACGTGCTCACCGTCATCTATCAACATAACTTCCTATACTTGCTCATCCCAGAACAATCCTACTAATCGGAAATTTACATAACCGTAAGACAACACAAAACCGCATACACAAATAACCTCATCCTGAACGTCTCCGATAAGCTCAAAACGATTCTTAATGCTAAATCCTATGTCTCTATAGGGTATAAATGCACTCGAATTAGAGATATCGCCACAGTTACCTGATGTTGCAACTGTCAGCGCTTTGGACATCCCCTAAGTTCTGCTGTTCTCGCATCTCCTGTGGCCGATGTGCTAAACCCCACCTAGCAAAAGAATTTCATATTCCCCCACCGCCGCTCCTACGTGTACCCACTATTTCCAAATAAATCGCTCGAACTACCACGTAGTAACCACCCGAATGCTCTATATTCTTACAATTCCTACACGTGGGTAAATTACGGACGGATTATGAACTGTAACACTAGACATGTATATGGGCTAGAGAACCACTCCCTTTTCTCGCCACCTTGAACGTAATCTAAATTAATCTTCAACACTCACGAGCCGTCTTTCTTGAACTCCTAAATGTCCTCCAATATAATAACAAAATACACCTTGCTCTACTTAAAGAACCATACCTTATTCATAAAAAAATACCAAACCTTCCACCTAACACATAATCGTTCATCCACCCAAACCTAACGAATCAAAACCTAACTTCAGCCATCATTATCATCGGACCTATACTCTACGCCACCTGCCTTGTTTCCCTATTCACTCCCCAGATCAATGTCATTAAAATCCACTAGAGAGTAGACTCCACCTTTCTAATCTCTGCGTACTAAATCCATATTTTGGTATAACAACAACCGCACGGACGGTAACGGATTTGCTTTAGAACAACACTTTATAATCCACAACCGCCCATCAGCAATCCACACATGGGAATCCCCGCACTATAAACCCAACATCGATCTTATCTTCTCCACTCCAACACCTTTTAATCTTAAAAATTCGTGGTCTACCTCCAGCATCCTTCAAATCAATGATCGTAGCCCTATCACCTTCGATATTCTGTCATACCTACCACAAACAGCCCAACAAAAATTCCAATCCTATAACACCGTCTAAGCAGATTGGACCCACCACCTTGAAACCCTTGCCGACCAAATCCCCACATTCTCATCTATAACATACGCCGACACTAATCAATACCCACTCGCCTCGACAAGCATCCCTAAAATATACCACTCTACACGATCTACACCATAGTGGGCCCACGAACTAACAACCGCCACATCTGCACTCCACAGAACTCGATGCAGACTCCAAAGACCTAAACGAACCAACTCCGACCAAGACCTAATTAATACTCTCACGCTCATATATTCAACAAACAAATGCTCATTACCACCAGGAAACCGCACTATAACACAATCATTAACAAACGACAAACTAACCCATGGACTACATATCGGAAATTAATAAAACCCCCTACTCTACAAATCCTCAACAAGCTAAAAACTTTACGGATGAACAACGTTATCTCTTTTGCTACACTGGACGTCTCATTCAAACCGCAACAGCTCCTCATTACTAACTTTCAAATTGCACCTAAAACCCCATCCGACCTCGAACTAGATATCGCCTTCCTAGTTCTCTAGTAACTAAACTCAAACCTAGCAAAGTCCCCGACCCAGACCATATCACCAACGACATTATCCAAAAACGCTGGTCCCTTATTAGGGAATTTGTTCATTTCCTCTTTAAAAAATGCCCATCCTAAGGAATATTCCTGAATATATTTAAATCCGCCAACATCATGCTCAACTTTAAACCTACGAAAACCTTTACAAACCCAAATGCCACAGACCTATCGCACTTCTACCTACCTTCGGTAAACTATTCGAGCAGGTAATCCTTCAGAAACTTAACTCCCATATTGAACAGCACTCCTTCTGCCACCCAAACAATACGGTTTCTGCTCCGAACAAACTATACGCTCTTTAGTCACCACAGTCCAATCCTCCAAGCACAAATACGTAATTGCCATGTTCCTAGACTTGCGATCAGCCTTTGACGTCCTCTGGTGCTTCTACAACAAAAAGTTGTTGCCCAATTTTTGGATTTGACTTTTGAAGTCGAATATTTCAGAAACCGGAAGTGCGGTGCTTTGGGGTTAAGGCACAATGAAGCACTGCAAATTATGCTACATATGATTGTTAGTGTTTCTATAACAAAAAGTTTTAGCCAACTTCTGAATCTGAACTTTGAAGTTGTATATTTCTATTCATTCTACTCAACACCAGTTTTAATATACTTATTTCCAGAGCTTAATTGCAAAGATACCTTATCTAGCATCATAGCTATTAAGTTGCAAGTAAGAATTTATTTCAGAGAGTGATGTGAATTTTAAATTTCAGATAATGTATTACATGAGCAGCTAACGTTAAGGTTGGCCTTATAATTACAAGTGTGTAAACTTATTTATTTTGCAACTTCTTAATATAATTGTGTGAATAATATTTTGAAAGGGTAGCAAATTATTTCGAAAACTTTATTCGCTTGATTAAAACAAATTATTAATAATTTGGAAATTATTGCTTTATATGCCTTTAGGAAGTGTTGCTTTAATATTAAAATTTTTTTATTAAATTGCAGCTGTATAAGAGCGTCTAGAAAAATATAATCAGAATATTTTGTTCCAATTCTAACTCAGTAAATGGCATTGGTTTGAAGTTTAGGGGCATTATTTTCGTATAAAATTAATCAACTTAATTTGTATCCTCAAAATTTTCCCATTTCTCTGGTATCTATATTTGCAAGCCACTTAAATGTAGAGCACTCGAGAGCACAAAATACCATGCTTCGGATGTAAAAAATCTTTGTAGCTGAAAGAAACTGCGGCCAGTTGTAAAGTTAGCCGCAATGAAGTAAGTGGCCACAACTTTTTATTATTCGTCCTACACCTCTGGTATATGAAGCACTAATGAGCACTAACGAAGCACTAACTTTCGGCTGCAAACTTCTTGAAATTTAAACAAACTGCGGCTAGAATTAAAAATATAAGTGGTTATAACTTTTTTATTAGGAGTCGTACGTCACTGAAATATGAAACACTAAAGAGCACTAACGACGCACCAACTTTCGGCTGCTAAGGTTTCTTGAAATTGAAACAAACCACGGCTAGAATTAAAAGTATACGTGGCCATAACTTTTCTATTGTCATGCGCCGCTGAGATATGAAGCACCAAGGAGCACTAAAGAAGCAGTAACTTTCGACTAAAACGAATTTTTGAATTTGAAACAAACCCCGGCCAGTTGTGAAGTTATTCGCAAAAATGTAAGTGGCCACAATTTTTTTATTAGTAGTCGTATGTCGCTGAGATATGAAGCACTAAAGAGCACTAATGAAACACTTACTTTCGGCTGAAACGAATTTTTAAATTTGAAACAAACCACGGCTAGTTGTGAAGTTAGCCGCAATAAAGTATGTGGCCACAACTTTTTATTATTCGTTCTATGTCTCTGAGATATAAAAGCACTAAAAAGCACTAGCGAAGCACTAACTTTCAACTGCAAGAGTTTTTGAAATTGAAACAAACCGCGGCTAGAATTAAAAATATTAATGGTCATAACTTTTTATTAGACTTCGTACGTCGCTGAGATATGAAGTTCTAAAGATCACTAACCGAGCACTAACTTTCGGCCGAAGCGAATTTTTGAATTTAAAACAAACCGTGGCCAGTTGTAAAGTTAGCTGCAATAAAGTAAGTGCCCACAGCTTTTTTATTATTCGTCCTACGCCTCTGAGAGATGAAGCAATAAAGAGCACTAACAAAGCATAACTTTTGGCTGCAAAAGTTTTTTGAAATTGAAGCAAACCGCGGCTAAATTAAAAATATAGATGGTCATAACTTTTTTATTAGAAGTCGTACGTCACTGAAATATGAAGCACTAAAGAGCACTTACATAGCACCAACTTTTGACTGCAAAAGTTTTTTGAAATTAAAACAAACCGTGGCTAGAATTAAAAATAAAGGTGTCATAACTTTTTATTAGAAGTCGTACGCCACTGAGATATGAAGCACTAAAGAACACTAACCAAGCACTAACTTTCGGCTGAATCGAATTCTTGAATTTGAAACAAACTGCGGCGTTGTGAAGTTAACCGCAATAAAGTAATTGGCCACAACTTTTTTATTATTCGTTTTACGTCTCTGAGATATGAAGCACTAAAGAGCACTAACTTTCGGCGGTAAAAAGTTTTTTTAATGGAAGAAAACTCCGACTAAGTGTGAAGTTTCGCCGAAAAATTATGAACTGTCATTTTTGGAAAGTCGTTTATTCGGCGATCTGTTTTTATAAACCACTAAAGAGCACTAACGAAGCACTAACTTTCGGCTGCAAAAATTTTTTGAAATAGAAACAAACCGCGGCTAGAATTAAAAATATGAATGGTCATAACTTTTTTATTAGACGTCATACGCCTCTGAGATATGAAGCACTAACGAAGCACTAAGTTTCGGCTGCAAAAGTTTTTTGAATTTGAAACAAACAACGGCTAGAATTAAAAATATAGATGGTCATAATTTTTATTAGAAGTTGTATGCCAGTGAAATATGAAGTACTAAAGAGCACTAACGAAGCACTAACTTTTGACAGCAAAAGTTTTTTGAAACTGAAACAAACCGCGGCTAGAATTAAAAACATAAGTGGTCATAACATTTTTATTAGAAGTCGTACGCCGCTGAGATATGAAGCACTAAAAAGCATTAACTTTCGCCTGAATTGAATTTTTGAATTTGAAACAAACCGCAACCAGTTGTGAAGTTAGCCGCAATAAAGTAATTGGTCACAGCTTTTTTATTATTCGACCTACGCCTCTGAGATATGAAGCACAAAAGAGCACTAACTTTCGGCCGTAAAAAGTTTTTTAATTGAAGAAACCCCCGGCTAAGTGAGAAGTTTCGCCGAAAAATTATGAATTGCCATTTTCGGAAAGTCGTTTATTTGGCGATCTGCTTTTATAAACCACTAACGAAGTACTAACTTTCGGCTGCAAAAGTTTCTTGAAATAGAAACAAACCGCGGCCAGAATTAAAAATATAAGTGGTCATAACTTTTTTATTAGAAGTTGTACGCCGCTGAGATATGAAGCACTAAAGATCACTAACCCAGCACTAAGTTTCGGTTGAACTGAATTCTTGAATTTGAAACAAACCGCGGCCAGTTGTGAAGTTAGCCGCAATAAAGTAATTGGCCACAACTTTTTTATTATTCGTCCTACGCCTCTGACATATGAAGCACTAAAGAGCACTAACGAAGCACTAACTTTCGGCTGCATAAGTTTTTGAATTTGAAACAAACCGCTGCTAGAATTAAAAATATAGGTGGTCATAACTTTTTATTAGAAGTTGTAAGCCACTGAAATTTGAAGTACTAAAGAGCACTAACGAAGCACTAACTTTCGATAGCAAAAAATTTTTGAAACTGAAACAAACCGCGGCTAGAATTAAAAATATGAATGGTCATAACTTTTTTATTAGACGTCATACGCCTCTGAGATATGAAGCACTAACGAAGCACTAAGTTTCGGCTGCAAAAGGTTTTTGAATTTGAAACAAACAACGGCTAGAATTAAAAATATAGATGGTCATAATTTTTATTAGAAGTTGTATGCCAGTGAAATATGAAGTACTAAAGAGCACTAACGAAGCACTAACTTTTGACAGCAAAAGTTTTTGAAACTGAAACAAACCGCGGCTAGAATTAAAAAATAAGTGGTCATAACATTTTTATTAGAAGTCGTACGCCGCTGAGATATGAAGCACTAAAAAGCACTAACTTTCGTCTGAATTGAATTTTTGAATTTGAAACAAACCGCAACCAGTTGTGAAGTTAGCCGCAATAAAGTAATTGGTCACAGCTTTTTTTATTATTCGACCTACGCCTCTGAGATATGAAGCACTAAAGAGCACTAACTTTCGGCCGTAAAAAGTTTTTTAATTGAAGAAAACCCCGGCTAAGTGAGAGGTTTCGCCGAAAAATTATGAACTGTCATTTTTGGAAAGTCGTTTATTCGGCGATCTGTTTTTATAAACCACTAAAGAGCACTAACGAAGCACTAACTTTCGGCTGCAAAAATTTTTTGAAATAGAAACAAACCGCGGCTAGAATTAAAAATATGAATGGTCACAACTTTTTTATTAGACGTCGTACGCCTTTGAGATATGAAGCACTAACGAAGCACTAACTTTCGTCTGAATTGAATTTTTGAATTTGAAACAAACCGCAACCAGTTGTGAAGTTAGCCGCAATAAAGTAATTGGTCACAGCTTTTTTTATTATTCGACCTACGCCTCTGAGATATGAAGCACTAAAGAGCACTAACTTTCGGCCGTAAAAAGTTTTTTAATTGAAGAAAACCCCGACTAAGTGAGAAGTTTCGCCGAAAAATTATGAATTGCCATTTTCGGAAAGTCGTTTATTCGGCGATCTTCTTTTATAAGGCACTAGAGAGCACTAACGAAGCACTAACTTTCGGCACCTATAAGAACATTAGTGCTTATAACGTCGCGGCTAATTTCATGCACCTTGCAAAAAGGTAAAAAATGAAAGCTCTTAAAAATGAATATAATTATATGCAACTCCGACATATATGGAATTTAAAACTTTTCACCTCTAATAAATCTCTTACTTTCCCTTAATTACAACGTTATGGTAACATAATCACCGCACCGTTTAATCAGTTTCGATCTTGATTTACTCTAGTTATTGTCTAATAAATTCCTTGTAATTTTATGCATAGTTTAAACAGTTTAGTTTAGAATACATCAGTATAACTTAACCTTTACATTGAATATTTTTTATTTAAAACAGAATATGTAAACCAATATCTATTTTTGTGGCGTAATATATGATAGAATATTGTTCGACTTTTTGTGACTTAAATAATATTTGTAGTATTCAAGATTTGACATGACAAAACAGAAGGGTGCAACACCTTTCTGACTACGACCTTGTGCTTTAATATATGATAAGAGATACTTGAATTAATGTTGCTGGGAAATTAATTCATTTAAAACGATCGCCCACACACTGGCGTTGCTATTCTGCGGCATGGGATCGTAGGTGCTTTTTGAAAATAACATTTATTTTTTTTACGAAAACGACCAAGCGATGACTATACACAACATAAATACTGTAACGCGATAACCACCTTCTTGTGCTCTCGTGTCATATTGTGATTTCATTCGATCGCTTGCTGCCTGTATATTCTTTCGGACGTTTTCGTGAATACTATTTGATCTTTCACGAAGCTTACTAACGTAATCTTCACCTGCGATCTCTTCCCCAGGTTTAAATCCAAACTGAAGATCACATGGTAGCCGCAATTCACGTCCTAGCATTACGCAAGCGGGCGAGTGTCCTGTGCTGTCATGTACCGAAGATCGGTAGGCCAGTAGGAACAAATGTAAATATTGGTCCCAGTCTCGTTGATGTTCAGAGACAACTTTGGTCAGGTACTTCCTAACGTCCTGTTCATTCTTTCAACCATTCCATCCGATTGGGGATGAAGTGGCGTGGTTCTAGTCTTCCTGATTCCAAGGTGCTTGCAGACGTTTTGAAACAACGCCGATTCGAAGTTTCGACCTTGATCGGAGTGTAATTCCAACGGAACTCCAAAACGACAAAACAACTCCTGACTAGTACATCTGCCACCGTCTCGGCTTCTTGGTTAGGTATAGCATATGCCTCCGGCCATTTGGTAAAATAATCCATCGCAACCAAGATGTATTTATTTCCTTTCTCTGATTCAGGAAACGGACCAGCTATATCAATGGCTACCCTCTCAAAAGGATTCCCCACGTTATACTGTCTCATTGGGGCTTTCCGTTTTGTGACCGGGCCATTTGCAGAGGCACACAATTCACATTTCCGGCACCACTCCTTCACATCTTCTTTGCAGTTCACCCAATAGAATCTTTCTCTCACTCTTTCGAGAGTTCTTTTCACGCCAAAGTGCCCTCCGGAAATACCATCGTGCAAGTGCTGCAACACTTCCGGCACTCTGCTTCTCGGCACTATCACTTGAAGTCTCTCAGTGCCATCTTCAAATTCCAGGCGTCGTTTCAAGATTCTATTTTCCATCATCAAGGAGTCCCACTGTGCCCAGTATGCCTTCAGGCTCCTACTTGAAATACTAATTTCTTCCCAAGCTGGTCGTTGTCCTCTATTTTTCCACTCAATAATACGTCCCAATTCGGCGTCATTCTCCTGGTCTTCTCGTATTCTTTCGAGTTGCCAAGTATCATCGGTTACCGTCATTCTATGGATGACACTTATTTTCTCTTCCATCTTGGAGCAATGATTGCAGTCCATCGGACAAGGTCTCCTTGATAGAGCGTCTGCATTCCGATGGCTAGTTCCTACACGATGTTCTGTATCAAAGTCATATTCCTGCAGCCGCTCTATCCACCTTGCCACTTGCCCTTCAGGATTTCGAAACTGTAGTAACCATTTCAGTGCAGCATGGTCTGTTCTCAACAGGAATTTACGGCCGTATAAGTACTTATAAAGTGCTCTACGGATTTGACGACGGCCAACAGCTCCCTTCTTGTCACACAATAGTTCCTTTCTGGCCGCGACAAGACCTTGCTGAAATACCCAATAACTTTTTCTTGTCCGTCCTGCACTTGAGAAAGAACGCCTCCTATAGCTGTGTTACTGGCATCGGTATCCAACACAAATTTCCCCTCCATCCGTGGATAACTCAAAATTGGTGCTGTAACTAGTAGCCGTTTCAGTTGTTCAAATGCTCTGTGGCAGTCGTCATTCCAATCATATTCTTGTCCATCTTCGGTTAATTTTGTTAACGGTTTGGCAATGTTCGCAAACCCAAGTATAAAACGTCGGTAATATGTGCACAATCCTAGAAAACTGCGTAGTTGGTGTATATCTGTTGGTGTAGGCCACTTTTGTACCGTTTTTATTTTGTCAGGGTCAGCTCTTATTCCGGTCTCTGAAACAACATGTCCTAGGTATTTCACCTCTTTTCCAAATAGGTGACACTTCTTGGGGCTCAATGTAAGGTTTGCCCCGCGTAATCTTTGGAATATCTCCTCTAGGTTCTTAAGGTGTTCTTCAAAAGACCGGCCTAGAACTATCACGTCGTCCAGGTACACCAGACAAGTCTTCCAAGACAGTCCACGCAGTATCGACTCCATCAATCGTTCAAAAGTAGCAGGGCATTGCATAATCCAAATGGCATGACCTTGAACTGCCATAATCCAGTTCCAATTGTAAAGGCAGTCTTTTCTTTATCGTTTGGCTCCAAGCCTACCTGCCAGTATCCGCTTTTCAAGTCCAAGGTCGAAAACCATTTAGATCCGGATAGAGTATCTAAGGTGTCATCAATTCTGGGCAAAGGATAGCTGTCTTTCTTTGTCACATTGTTAAGCCGCCGGTAGTCTACACAAAACCTTGTCGACCCGTCCTTTTCTTGACAAGCACTACCGGGGATGCCCATGGACTATTCGAGGGTTCAATTACTCCCTGTTCTTCCATATCGGTGATAATTTGCTCAGCTTCCTTACGTTTTGCCAAAGGAAGCCGCCTGGGGTGTTGTCTTATCGGTTGCGCATCTCCAGTATTGATCTTGTGTTGCACAACATTCGTCCTTCCTTTCTCACTATCATCCAGTGCAAACACACCTCGATATCGTCCGACCAGTTCTTTTACCTTGCCCAGTTGGTCGCCATTTAATCCTTGACACGAGGGTATCAACATATCCAGCAATTTCTGTGAGCAACCGTTGGTTGGTTTATTTTTCGTGTCGTCCACACAACGTTTAATATGACATACTGGAATGCAACTTCCTACAATCATGCCTTTTTTCAGGGTCACTGTATGGGGATTAATGTTCAGCACCCTTACTGGTACCATATTTCGAGACTTTACCAGCGTTCTTCCAATCAGAAGTCCCTCCTGACCCATTCCCGATTCAGTTGCTTCCATCATGCATACTTGTCCTTCGCGGAGCGTACCATCCGGGCGTCCCATCACCCTTCTCGGGTATTTTCATATCGCAAATCATTCGAACTTGCATCGTCTGGTCACTCCTACCTTGAAATGGAATCTCATCATCATCTATCCGAAGCACATTTTCTTTCATGTTTACATGAAACCCATATTCTCTCATGAGATCCATTCCCAAGATCACTTCTTCTGTAATTTCAGCTACCAACACTCGATGATTAATTAATTTGTCCCCAATTGTCAACATAACGGCAGTCTCTCCGTGAGTACAAATTTTCTCACCACTTGCCGTTCGAAGACACACCGATACAGGTAGCACTTTTCCACGACCAACCAAATCTGGTCTAACGATAGTCCTTGTCGCTCCTGTATCCACGAGTAATCGGACAATCTTACCATTAATTCTACCATCGATATAAATGCTGTCCAGACTTCCCATTGACGATGCAGCACGGATGATAATCTCCGGGCACTACGCTGTGCTGTCGACGTTCGCCCCCTTATATTGACCTGCTTTAACTCAACCGGTTGTTTCTTTGGTTGAGTACAGCGTCTCTGCATATGACCAACTTCACCGCAGCTCCAGCATCGCAGACGCGATCTCCGCGGTCGTTGTCTTTCAAGCTTTTCCACACGGTTGGTTATTTCATCTATGCTGTTCTGCGCTTGATCAGGATCCTCTAAGGCAGACCGAACTTTGTGACTTATTCTGTGTGATGTCTGCTTAACTGCTTCAAATTCAAGCGCATGAGCCAGTGCGTCATCTAACATTTTTGGCCGTGCTAATCTTAGCGCTTGCTGTATTTCGCCATCTTTAACGCCATCCACAAATGTTTGTACAGCCAGTTGTTCGAGAAAACTATCTGGTGCCGTTGGATATGCCAATCTAACTAATCTGGCGATGTCAGCTTCGAATTCTTGCAGGCTTTCACTTGTCTTTTGCGAGCGGTTCTTAACTTGTGCGTGGTAAACCTGTTGAAGGTGAGCGTCTCCATATCTCATCTCAAGCTTCGATGTTAAGAGGCCGTAATCATTCTGCTGGTGATCGGGAATCGTTTGTAAGATGTTAAGAGCTTCCCCCCGTAGGGCCACTATTAGAGAGATAGCCTTCTCTTTGTTGCACCAACCGTTGGCTATTGCAGCAGCTTCAAATTGTTTCAAATATGTGGGCCAAGGTGTTTTACCATCGAATGTAGGTGGTTTTACTTTAAATTTAGACGGAATTGACTCGCTTCTTTCCGTGGTTCTTATTTCTGGAAAGTTCTGATTAACAACTTGGCTTGGCAATTCAAGTGGCCGCGTTGTTAGTGAAATTACTTGTTCTTGCAGCCTCATCACATCTTCTTCCATTTTTATCAATTTACTGTCCAACTTTTGCTCAACTGTTTTACCTGTTCAGTGAAATCTTCTTTCAATGCAATGGAACTTTCCATTAATCTTCGTTCTAACGTGGCTGTATTTTCACTTAACTTTTCCTCTATTTTCTCAGCATTTTCACTAAGTGTCATTTCCATGCCGTATTTAAATTCTTTAAGGGTCGATTCCAGTTCAACTGACTTCACTAAGTTTTCGTTTAGTGTCACTTCCAGTTTAGCCGACCTCTCCTCCATTTTCTCAGCATTTTCACTAAGTGTCACCTGCATTTCGGATTTAAAATCCTTAAGGAAATTCATTAAACTTTCTGCCTCCATCTTATTTTGACTCCTTGTAACTGGCATATATAAACTACTTAAATGTCTTTAGACTTGTGTTTTAAATTAATCACTATATACCCCACAAATGCCTGACACCAGTGTAACGCGCTACTACTACCGCGTTTCTTTAATTTAAAACAAGTAATAATAATGGTCTTTATTACTCACTGTTCACAAGTCTAATTAACAGTATATGCCTTATTTATAGATGTTTTCAGTTCACTTAACAATGAAGCACTATTACACTAATGAATTTACAAGCACTAATATCTTCTTAAACTAACTTCTTTACCATAGGTCCATTAACAACAATAACACAACTATTTATTTATACACTTCTATTTATTTATGTATATTACAAGCTGCATGTACATTAGACACAGCATATCACGTTTATATATACTTCTAAAGCTCAAAACTACTATTACTTTACACGATATAATTTATATTAGACATTCAAGAATAGACTAACTCTTACATTCATAAGCGGCCTTATATATACCCTGCATTAAGATATGACTCATTATCTAGAACTTTGTAGAAGGATTCTCGAATGCTGAAGAATACGCTGTGCCCCGGGCGTTTGTATGTTTGACGGGTTGCCTAATAGTGGATCGCAACAATACTATAAGCGGAATTTACTGACCATATTTTCGAAAAATTCAGCAAGATCAGTAAGACAAGCGTCAATTATATCATGTAGAATGGAGCTGTTCGCCTGTATCGCAAATGAAGCTGTCAATAAGATACGCATTGCTGAAACAAAAGCATCTACCCTGCAACAATGCCTTGACGACGCCTTAACGAAAATATCCTCAGGCGTAAGTACACCTTCACACTCATACACAACCTTCATTACCCACATATCCAACATATATTGCACTACTAGTATTCCTACACAACCACCATCTCAACATGCCCCACTGTTAAGACCAGCCTCTAAAGTTATCACACTAAAACCCACCAGCACTAAAATCACTCCTAACCAATTATTGGAAATCATCAAAACTACCCTTAAACCATCACTTCCTACCCTAAATATATAAAGCATACATTCTTCTAAATCCGCTATTACTATCCGTACCAATAAATCAACAGATGTCCATCTTATTTCATCCCTCACTGAAGATTGCTGTGACATTCATTTACCCAAACCGAAACTCCCCCAGCTAATTATTTTTGACCTAGATATATTCTCGATTGATTCCTTTTTTGCCTCCTACCGATCAGAAATTTCAATAGCAATCCGCCGTTCAAAATTCGACTCAACCAACAACCTGATCCTGAACGTTTCCAACCCTTAGAAAAATCATCACTACCAGCTCCCATGTTTTCATTGTATATAAATCTTGCCGTGTCCGTGATTTAGTCACCGTTTCCCGATGCTACAACTGCCAGCGCTTCGGCCATTCGGTCAAACCTTGCCGTTTCCCCCTCCTCGTTTGCCCGATATGCTGCCACATTATCCGCAACTGTTCTGTCCCTCACACATCCTCTCCTAAATACACAAACTGTACACGCATTAACAAGCCACATAATCATGAAGTGACTAGTACAGATTGTCCTGTTTATGAACAAGCTGTACATCAAACAAAACTCCGCACTGACTATGAACTATGTAAACAACGATCGAAACAAACGGTCGCACGACCCTCCCCAACACCACAGTCCTCAACTCTGTATGATACAAATCAACTTACAACACTCCCGTGCTGCAACCCTTAAGCTATTCAAAATCCCTCAAGAACACAAATTTCATCTCGCCTTGGTACAATAAACTTATCTTATGCAAATCAAGATTCCTTACCTTTCGGCTACAAGCCGTACTTATGTCTATCCCGACCCAACAGGCCCAAGATATACATTCGCGACTATAATCACTGATCCACTTTTAGATGCAGTTTAAACTCCTATCCACTACATATACAGCCATCATCGAAATGCACTGGAAATCCGGCTAAGTGTTCTTTGTCTTATCGTACTTCCAATGCAGCATCCATACAAACATCCCTTACTACACCTTGAGCACGCACTTACAAAAACTGGTAACAAGCTGACAATTTTTTCACTGGATACAAACGCTAAATCCACATTATGGTTTAACAACGACACAGACGAGCAAGGTCACTTACTGGAAGAGTTTATATACAGACACCAACTTCACATTCAGAACAGACCCACCTGGGTGCACAACACACAACGCTCAAAGCTAGACCGTACTCTTTCCAATCCAGCAGCCTCAATTCTTATCCGTTCCTGATCACTATCTCATATCCACCAATCCAGTGATCATAATCCCATAACATTTGACATCCTGACAAACCATCCGCCTTGTACTCACCAAAAATCACCGCCTTCAACACCAAAGAAGCAGACTGGACAGCCTTCATAGTAAAACACAATATTCGAACCCCAATAACTCCGTCAACAACATACGCCGACTACAACCCCGACAAAAATAACAAACTCCATAATGACCAATATCTTAACTGCCACATCCATTACCATCCCTAAAAAAATTACCACTCGACGGTCACCCTGGTAGACAACAGAATTGACAAACTACGGACGACATTTATTACAATTTCGACATCGACTACAAAGATCAAGGCGCACTAACACAGACGCCGACACTATATTAGCACTCGAGATCAAATAAAACCGACAAGAACACTTACAAAACATTGGGTATTAAGGCTAAGAAATCACAACGGCACAGTATAGTTCAAGACAGCACTACCGATACATGGATGACGTACAGAAGACTAATTAAACTTATCACTACTCACATTATAACAACTACGAATGACGCCAACTTGCAGACATTTCATAACACCCTCATAACATTACTAAACTCAGTTGTCCCAATTACAGAACCAGACACCAAAATACATATTGGATAACTTAATCTCTACATTAAACCTCCCAAAAACTCCTGATCCTGACCAAACATCAAATGAAATCATTCAGTCATTAGATAATCCATTCATATCCTGTTCCAAAAATGTCTACCATAAGAAACCTTTCATAAAATATTCAAGAACGCATCCACAACCTTACTCCTAAAACCAAACAAACCTCCTAATGATGCTAAATCACATCGCCCTATCACTTTACTCTCTACTCTTGGCAAACTATTAGAACACGTAATCCTTATAAAACTCAATTCCCACATAAATTCCCACTCTCCTCTATCACCGCACCAACATGGTTTCTATTCCGGCCATAACGCCGAATCCACTATCCGGTCCTTAATATCCACTGTCCAATCATCTAAACACAAATATACAATTGCTTTCCTTCTAGACTTCCATTCCGCGTTGACCTTCTTTGGTGGCCAAACCTGCAATCCCGTCTCCGAATACTAAACTTCCCTACTAAACTCTTCCGAATCATCAAATCTTATTTATGCTCCAGAACCGCAACTCTTTCCACTAACTTCCACTCTATATCCAAAACACTAACCCATGATTTACACAAGGTTCCCGTCTATCTCCTACCCTTTGGAACATTGTTATTAACCCCCTACTAGAACGAGAAATTCCTAATATTTCCACCTTTGTTTACGCCGACGATATGACCTACCTCATCCATGGCAACTCTCGCTCTGCTCATGAACGAACCGCATCTACCCTACTACAACAAGTTGAATCCGGGTCCTACCGCAACAGGCAACCCCTATCCTCATCGAAAACCCAAAGGATTTCTAAGCATAATTCGTTCACCCACCATCCACCTCATGAACACTCCTATTCCATTATCCCTTTCTGTAAAGTTCCTATGAATGCACATCGATACACGCCTCAAATTTCACATCAATATTAACAAACTCCGGAATAAAATAAAAAGCATAACGCAAAACCTTATCCAATCTCTTCCATATTACCTTCACCTGAACCAACGAACCTGCTGACTGATCCTGTAACAAATTGCCATATTGCCATACCAATAATTGTTACGGTCTAAGACTCCTGGTTTTCTCTTAACCCCCCTTCCAGTAGACAGAAAATTGACACAAAGACCCATCCAACTACCCTATATACTATTCTTCCCGTTCCGCTTTTAGAATTCCAATTAAACTCCTCCATCCAAATCCGAAACCTAAAACAAAATTAACCTATCACACTACACGACACTATTCTTCTCCCAGAAGGCTATCGCTCCTTAACTAAAACTGAAATTAAATTTCGTATTTACTCCCTTATCTACAAAAAGCAGAAAAAACAAAATGCCAGCCCGCATTACGGGGTACCAAAAGAGGCGGCTCCTTGGCGTAGTTGGTATGCGTGTGGCTACTACGCCCAAGGTCCCGGGTTCGAATCACGACACGGTCCCCTTGAAAAATGTTAGGCGAGCATTTTTCACAAAAATATGTCCCGTGTGTGAGTGTTGTCACGCACGTTAAAGATCCCTACCTTGCTTGGAACAGCAAGGGTTCAGCAAAAGTCAAAATTTTTCAGGTAAAGAAAACTCGCTTCCTGGCCAATCTAGTACCTTCGGGTGGAGCATTGGAAAAAAATCACATGTAAGGGTACCAAAGGAAGAGAAGAGAAAAAGCAAAAAACGAATGCCGCGCTAAACACAGTCACAAATTGAAGGGAGAGATCTAAAGAATGAAACGACAATATACACCAATCAATTCACCTTTTTGTTCAAACATCAGTGCCTGCAAAAATAATTAAACACAAAACGCATATAAAATATAACTCTAATAAATAATTTCAAAGGATTTGGATTGCAAAACAAAATTAAATTGTAGTAACAGACATATGTATCATCTTCCAATCCTTTTTAAATACTAATTATATCTAGTAACAAGCAAATCGAAGTGTGTTTTGGAAACAAAGAAACTATGCAAGTATACACCCCCTTAAATATTGCCGCATAATTTAAGATAACAAACTAAGTGGATTTAACGAACATAATTAATAGTAATCTGTATCAGCACAGCAAGCAATTAATTGCAAACATATATACACAGCGATTGAAACCTACATAATGCAAATACTTACTTACTATATTAATGCAGATCGAATTCGTTCGAACTAGAGCTACTGAATCATATAAGTACACAAAGAAAACCCTATTTACAATAGTACACTTAAAGATAAAACCCCAAATTATTATATAAATTTCATAAAATAGGCAAACTACATACCATTTAGGAGTAAAGAAAACAGCTGTCGGTCATTATCATACAGTATTCCTTCACACAAGCTGTGAAGGGTATGGGTAGCTATAATAGTTACCCATCTCATGCTAACTTGATCTATATGTAATACGGTAGCCAGACAAAATATGCTATACCGATAAAATAAATTTCTGTAGTACAAGGAAGCAAACCTTAGTTCTAGGAATCGAAGAATATTGAGTACAAATCTGAGCAGTCACGAGAGAAAGTACATTTTTCATCAATTTAGCAAAGAGGAACCAATGCTACCAAGCACTAAATATCTAATAAACTGATTTAACCAATGTAGTTGTCAAATTATTTTTCGAAGAAATAATCACGGAAATCCCATATTCAATAGAAACAAAATTGAACAGATGTCTATTTTGTCAAGAAAACACGGCTGCTGTATCTAATTACCACTAAACCAGTAACATTCAGGAAATTCCTAATGGTAAAGACTACATGTCTAGATAAGGGATCAGAAAGAATATAGACAAGGGAACTTTAATTTATAAAGGACGAGCACAGTTGGCTGCCCCACATGAACACTTCACTTGATAGACGACGTTGCTTAACCATTGTCGAACTGTATTTACTATTGATTTGTCGTAAGTATACGCGATTTTTATACTATTTATTACGTTTTAACCAAACATGCAAAAATTATTACACCTCAAATGTTGGAACAAATTATTACAATCCCTGTTCGGATATCAATTGCTACACGTTAAATATTCCATAACCCTTACATGCATGCATGCAAATTTCAAGATTATAATAATAAGTTTTGACTTACATTTTCGTCGTGATTCAAGGGAGTGGTTGTTCGGGTTCTCTTCAGAGTTTTGTCACATGGATCTTTGAATTGTAGTAGCGCCCTAAACGGATGAGGTAAAAAGAGGTGCGTACGATAATTGGGTCGCTACATCGAAAAACGCGCACTAAACGGCATCCAGACCAGAGCTCTAATTGAGCACCGGTAAAAAAAGTGTCCTCGTTATTTCTTGCAGAATTAATTTGAGATCCAATAAAAGTTTCACCTCATTTCCCCGAGAACGATATAAATCCCACAAGGTGACGTAAACTCCCGAAGGCATCTTAACATATTTATACGTGTTACATAATTTTATACCTACTATTTAACTATTAATCTATAACCTATTGAAGGCCAGAACCCAGAAACAGTGAAAATTACTTTTACTTTTAAACGAAATACGGTAAATTTAATGAGTGTAAGAAATTGAAAATGGTTATATAGTGATTGAACGATGCGTATTGCGTGTTAATCCACTTAACGCGTAACAATCACGGCAAAGCTACAAAAAGAAAAAAGATCTCTTTTTGTTTCCCTAAGTCCGGACAACCACTTGTAACCTAGAGCCAATAATAACTAAACAAGTTTTTAGGTGCCACCTGATTTTTCTTAAAACAGCACGCACTAAATCAGGGAACGGAAAGGGAGAAGTAGCTACTAATTTCTCGATTACCTTATTATTGCGCGCATGGTTATTCTTTGCTGCAATTCCCGCTAGCAACACGTATTGTCAGAAAGCAAGGGACTTCCCTTAACCTAAAATCCTACATTCTAAATTAAATTCTAGGCCTTAAAATATAACTAGTTTAGCTATTTTTTCATGATTTTTTTGTTATACACTATAAATGATTAATATATAAAATAGTCTATAGAAATACAAATAAGTATTCAAATCTTATCCTGCTTATTTGTCATCTGAATTAAATATATTTTTAATAGTTTTCTCTAACTGCCCTAACAAATTGTAAATCTAAAGCCAGTTAGGTTCTTTCTTTCAACTTTTATATTTTCATCCAAGTTATAAAAATATCAATTAATTAAATTTCCTCAAAAAATGTTGTCTAATTATAAGGACAAAAGGATAATTTTCCGAGACAAGCTCAAGATAGCAGTAAAATCCCAAAGATAACCTCGAGATAAAGTTAAAATTCACAGATAATTTTCAGGATAACCTGAAAATAAAGATATAATTGAAAGGCAATTCCCAAAGGTAACCTCAAAATAAAGGTAACATTGCAAAATAGTTTTCAAAAATAACCCCAAGATACAGATGAAGGTCTAAAATAAGATAATATTATAAGATAAGGTATAGATATCCTTAAAACTAAATCCAGAGAATGGTTTCGTAGAACTGTTAGAAAGGGAATTTTCTTGTGCCCAAGATGAGTTCAAGAAACGATACCCATTCTGTTGAACGCACAAGGAAGTGACTTACCGTGGGTACAGGATCCCTTGTGTTCTAAGTGTGGAGTCGATAAGGTATTCCAAAGGCAAACTAATTAACGAACGCACTGCAACCATTTAAGGCAAAGACAGTGGCGACGCATGATTGAAAACGAGGTCCGCACAAATGCCATGGGTTACCTAGTCCTCAGACTATACGGCAACTAACAAAAACGAAAAGGTAAGTATACTAGAAAAAGGTATTAAAAGAAGGAGGTTAGAATCAGTTGGATGCCATAGTAGGTTCCGACACGAAGAGAGAAAGAAAAGGGGTTCGCATTAAGCAAAAGCTGGTAGACAACGTGGATAAAAAGTGCTACTGAACTCGCCAAAGCGAACTCAGTAACCTGAAGTGGAGGAGCGCCACTTTTATGTGACAAGCGGTAGACTTTGGGACTTACGACGGTCCTGTTGTAGGTAAAGTAAGGCAGAAACGGAAACAACGGGATATAAAAAAGTTTAGTTCCGGACAAACATCCTATACAAATAAGAAAGGGAAATGTCCCCAAATAAGAAGAACAAGAAGTCTGAAGAACCCCTTTCCCCTTTGCCATTCTCAAGGGTATGCATACTCAACCCAAAGGCATCAGAAATCGATAAGAGAAAGATATATACGGTAAATTCACACCACCGTAATCAAAAGAAGTGTAAAGGAAACGATACCGGCTCACACATATGTTAGACAAAAAAGGAAAAATGCAATAAAATTTCTAGGTCACAAATAAAAGGAAAAAGAAAAAGGGAACGTAATAGGGTAATGAGTGAAAACTCCAGAATGAAAAACAAGAAATAGATTTTTCTGTTTTTGCAACTGCGAACAATAACTTTTTCCAACATGGGCGTGGCTCTCGATTCCCATGTTTACTCTATTTGAAAAGCAATAACTCAACATCAGCTCCGACAAGTACTAAAGATTAATTGCGTTATTAGTGCTAAAGATTATCAGTCATAAAAGGAGGAGGTAGGTTGTAGAGAAGTGGTAACCGAGAAAATATTTAAAAAATTTAGTGAAAATATTTTAAATATCAAAGGAGAGAAAAGAATTAAAAATACAAGGTGTATTGAGAGATCAAAATAAGTTGAAAAACGAAAAAATTTAAAAGCAAATTATCAAAAGAATAAATAAATTTAGAAAAACTAAGATGTTTTAATTATTTAAATACTAAAGATCGAACAGGTTTTCAATATAATACGATAAGGGGAAAAATCAGCAAAAGAAAACAGGCATTATGAAGTATAACATATTTTATAATACAAGGTATATATAAAAAGGTAGATAAAAAATATTAATTATTGTACAGGGGTATTATCCGCAAACGGTTTTGGGTCTATTATATAATCTACTTGTAGTTCACCATTAAGATCTTCAAGTTTGTATATAAGTGAACTGACAACCAATCTCACTTTACATAAAATAAACTTGAAATGTAATTTAACAAAAGAATTTTTAAGTTCATAACAAACTTATTTCATTTTTAAAGATAGGTAATTCATTTTAAAATTTTTTATTTAGTTTCAAAAAACAAAATCTTTGAAAGACGATAAATATGTACACGAAATATAATATGAGAAAAGTTTTACAAACGTCTATCAAAAAGCAAAAAACACCATGCATACGGGAAAAGAATAATTATTAAATGTCAGAATATGAAACAAATAAGTGACAATCACTCTAAGGGAAATGTTTTAAGACTTATTACGAATTACGAGTATTTGTTCAAAGAAATTTATATAAGCAACATAAAGTTTGATGTAGAAAGAAAAAATATTTATTTGGCAACAGCAAATTAAAGATAGTTCCAAGTTATTTATATAAAAGAAATGCTAAAATAAATGCGGTGGTGTTTCAAAATAAACCACTATGCAGGTTTAATTATGAAAATAGATTATTTATAGGTAACGTATGACATACGAGATCTGTAAGCGTTATTGAGTACATATTTCTAAAGCCCTTATATATAGATAAACGTTAAATTACTCTTAAAAATTACAATTTTATTTCCTTAACTTTATTATAACTTAAACATTAGTTATTACTTCAAAAAACTTATCCAAATACAAGAAAATTAATATTTTCCATTATTTTAGAATATTACCCAATAAGTTAGGCAGCTTAGTACACAAGTAAACTACTAGAAATCAGCAGTATATTCAGAGTATTAAAACCTATGCACGCTTTACAAGGAATGTACTATTTAGATACGGTGTTGAAGGATGTTTTCTTGTCCGGTAAGAGAATTGATATATTTTTGTTTTGACAGTAGTTACTACACCAACACAAGAAAAATGTTGACACAAACTATTAGGTTGCGTGCAATCGATAAAAATTGGTATTTATTTTCTTTTTTAAATTAATTACTACAGAGAATAAAAGATCTAGTAGTTCATATTTTTAATTAATAAACGATATTACGTTATAGACAACCGCCCATAAGTTAAAACGCTAATTATTACGTTTTAACCAAACAAGCAAAAATTATTGCGCCCCAAATGTGGGCGCAAACTATTACAATCTCTGTTCGGATATCAAAGCAAGTTATGTATCCCCCAATCTTTATATGTATTATAAAATAGAATCTAATAGGAAATTATTAGAAATCATTAAGAAATTATTAAGTCAAGTACACCAATGTAATTCAAGGATAAATATAAAAAGGTTATTAACAGTTATGAGAACGGATGCAATACAATGTATTACAAACGATAGTGATACTGTAGATGGCAGGTCACAGACGGTTAAGAACCGTGATTACCTAGAAAGTAAGATTGTTACATTGTATTATGAATAGTATTAAGAAATAAGCAAACATGAGCTCTGCAAGTTCCCACAGAATTGTGAGGGGCAGGGACAACAGGCAGAGACCAGGCAGTCAGTCAAAGTATTCAGCTTTAACATTGCAGTTTGCTTAGGCTACTCATAATAGTTCAATTAATATATTATTTTCGACTTAGAATAATTAATACCAAGTTGTCAAAATTCCATATTAATTTCTATTTAAATAAAATTTTATTACAAGCTTTGGAAGAATTTTCTAAAAGACCGCTCCCAAGGCCCGAAACGTAACTGGCATGCGAATTTATATGCCATGGTTATACCAGGTTTTTACTTACATTTCCGTCGAGTTTAAAGGGAGCTGAGGTCCAGATTCTTATCAGATTTTCGTTACATCGAGCTTCTTAAAAGGATGAGGTAAAGAGAGGTGGCGAGTATAATTAGGTCACTACATCAAAAAGCAGGCATTAAACAATATTCCGACCAAAAGCACCGGTTAAAAGTGTCCGCGTCATTCTCGGCAGAATTAGTTTGAGGTCTAATAAAAGTTTCACATCATTTCCCTGAGAACGATAAAAAATTCCGCAAGAGTGGTATAAACTCCCGGGATAATCTTAGCATACTTATATATTACATCATTCTAAGCAGGCAATTTAACTACTAACTTATAACCTACTTAAAGCCAGAGCCAAGAAACAATGGAAATTACTTTTACTTTTATGAAATACGGTAAATTCAATTAGTGTAAGAAATGGAAACTGGTTTTCTAATGATTCTAAAATGCGTGTTACGGGTTAATTCACTTAAGACGTAACATTTGCGTTTCAAAATTCTTGCTAAAGATGGCGCGAGTTTCTGAATGTAGAGGAATGATTTTATGACTTGTAGTAAGTTGAGTTTTATTTTGCTAATAGTCTGGTGTTTGGACGTCTGCAACTAAAATTTTATTCACTCTAGATTTAGAAACGCCTATTGTTGGTAAAGGTTTGAACCTCTAAATGTATTTTGTATAAATTCAGGATTACATATTTTTAAAACTTGATTCTTTAGGATCAAATTAGTGTTTATTTTGTGTTGGTAATAATGATTAGAATAATACATTAGGTAGCGGTGTGAGTTGTTAGATTTTTTATACCAGTCAAACTTGATCACGTTTGCTGACGGCGAAATGTGAATATTAAGTAATTTTTGAGCTTTAAGGGTTGTAAGCCGCCAAGTGGAGTTATGATTAAAAAAATTGTAAAAGATTAAAATTTTACACAAATTTTTGCCTTTGCTGCGCTTTTTGGCTGCATCAAATTTCATTTTAATATTAGAGTTAGGGATTTTTGGACCCAGCAAAGGAAAGCTTTTTTCATCCTTAATTTAAGTTGTTACGTATTAAATTTTTATAAATATAATTTTTCACGCACCCGTAATTTATTGCATGTATTTTGCATAAGCACGCATTTGCCAGAGAAAGGAATGTGGTGTGGTTTGTGCGGCTATCTATGAGAAACGTTGTATGGAGGGGATTCCAACAGGATTGTGAGAAAGACGCATTTTAAAGCAAAGGACTTTACTTTACACCACCTATCGAACAGCATCGAACGCGGATGCGCGTCAGTTCAGGCAAAGTTACCTCTTCCCTTTCGTACCGTTTCCGTATTTACCTAACAAACATCTCGTGTTTTGCAAAAGTGTAAGCGCACTCATTTCGCCTTCAAATTTAGAAACAGAAGAAACTACTCCCATGCAACGCTGACCTCCTGAAGATGTGCGGAGGCTGCCTTTGGCTTCAGCAAGTTAGCACGTGTTACTCGCAATACAAGCGGACGACTTACAAAAGAACTAAATTGCCGCCCGCATTATGGGGTACAAAAGGAAGGGAAGGGTAGGGCAAAAAAACCAATGCCGCGCTAAATAAAGTCACAAATTGGGGAAGATGTCTAAAGAGCGAAACGACAGTACGCACCAACCAATTCACCTTTTTCTTCAAACATCTGTGCCTGCAAAAATAATTAAACACAATACGCCCATAAAATATAACTGTAATAAATAATGTCTAAGAGTTTAGATAGCAAAACAAAATTAAATTGTAGAAACAAACATCTGTATCCTACGCTCCGTCCTAAATACTAATTATATCTAGTAACAATTAAATCAAAGGGTGTTTTGGAAACAAAAGAACTATGCAAGTATACACCCCCCTTAACTATTGCCGCATAATTTAGGATAACAAACTAAGTTGATTTAACCACCGTAATTAATAATAATCTGTATCGGCACAGCAAGCAATTCATTTTAATCATATATACACAGCGACAGAAACTTACAAAATCTAAACACTTACTATATTACTTCAGGTCGAATTCGTTCTAACTAGAGCTACTGAAACATATAAGTACACAAAAACCCTACTTGCAATATTACGCTTAAAGATAAAACTCCAAATTTTTAGATAAATTTTATAGTCTAGGCAATATAAGCAAACTATATACCATTCAGGAGTAATGCAAACATATAGTATTCCTTCTCGCAGGCTGTGAATGGTATGGGTCGTTACAATGGTTACCCATCTCATCCTAACTTGATCTATATAATACGGTAGCCAGACAAAATATGCAGTAGCGTTGAAGTACATTTCTGTAGTACAACAAAGCAAACCTTAATTCTAAGAATCGAAGGATATTGAGTATAAATCCGAGTAGTCACGTAAAAAGAGAAAGCACATTTTTCATTCTAAGACTTTGCAACTGCCCGATTTATCAGATAGGAACCTACGCGACCAAACGCCGATATCTAGTGAACTCGTTTAACCAATGTAATTATAAAATTATTTCTTAAGGAAACACTCACGGAAATCCCATACATAATAGAAATAAAATTGAACAAATGTTTATCTTGCCCAGATAATACGGCTGCTTTACCTAATTACAATTAAACCAATAACATTCAGGAAAATCCTAATTAGTAAAGATTACATATCTAGACAAGGAACCAGAAAGAATATCGATAAGCGAACTCGCCAATTTAATAAAGGACGAGCATTGTTCGCTTCCTAACCAAGCGAATTTGAAATCATAGAAGTGTAGCAACCTGTAAATTTAAATAAGTTAAAACTGAAATTGTTTTTAAAGTAAGGAGGCAGTAAATTTTCAAATATAGAATTGGACCGTGACACAGATATGCCCCTGGCTTATTGTTACTTTGCTAACTTTACCCGTGACGGCAAAACTTGCAATCAAATTTGAAGGCGAGTTATGTATCCCCCAATTTATGTATGTATAACGAAATAGAAATAATTAGAAATTATTAGAAATTGTTAAAGGAATTATAAAGTAAAATGCAACAATGTAATGCAAGGATAAACCAGACAGGTTATTAACAGTTCATAAGAACGGATGCAATACAATGTATTCTAGACGATAGTGATACTGCAGGTGGCAGGTCACAGACGGTTAAGATACCGCAATTACCTAGAAAGTAAGATTGTAACAATGTATCAAAATATAGAATTAAGAATAAGCAGACATGAGCTCTGCAAGTTCCCACAGAATTGTGAGGGGCAGGGACATCATAAATAGCCCGGGAGCCCCAAGACCCGGCAGTTAGTCAAAATATTCAGCTTTAGCATTGCAGTTTGCTTAGGCGACTCACAATAATTCATTTAAATCAATTTATTTCGACTTAGAATAATTAATACCAGTTTGTCGAAATTCTACATTAATTTCTGTTTAAATAAATAAATTTGTTAAGAAGTTTGAAGTGTTTTTTAAAAACGCAGCTCCGAGGCCCGAACCTTAACTGGCGTAGTAAATTACGCCCAGAGCTATGCAGTGATTGACGGCACGTGCAAAACGTAATACATGAGAAACATGGCTTAAATATTTAGAAGTTTGTATGCTAGATCACGAGAAATAAACCTAAATCGAGGTGTAACATAATTTTGAGCATTAGGGCTTATAAAACTCGGTAGGAGTTTCTCTAATTTCTAACATTTAGAAAGATTGTAATTCGTTATAAAATTCTCGATCAAGTACATGTCTTAGATGCGAAGAAAAGCTATTGAGAACTAGGATATTAAACAACGAGCAAAAATTGCGTAAGTCAGGTCGAAAAAGGGCTGAAACTCGGTAAGGGTTAGTACAATTTGAGAAATTCGAAAAGATCCTGATTGCCACGAAAATTCTGGATTAAACACGCGTCTTAAATCCAGGAAAAGTTTCTGGGAACTATTCCAAAGTGCAAAATTCACTAGTTTTTCTATTCTACGTCTACCTTCATGATTCTCAAAATAGTATTTTTGCTGATAATTTTCTACTAAAACGGCACTTTTTTTCTAATTATCTTTCATAGTCAGTGCTTGAAGCTGAAATTAGTTTCAACGATTAAGTTATTTAAAAAATATGGTTATTTTACAAAAATAAACTACTTATACTTTTTCGGTGTCCTTCAACTTTTGAAGTGTACAAAAACACTGACCACTGACCAGTTGGAGAAAATGGAACTATATTAATTCAGTTAGTTTACCTTGAATGCAGTTGCAGACAATAGTCTAAAATGTGTTAAGTAAACCTAAACCACTTTTATGATATATCTTCCTCAAAAAAGAGCTGCATAATCATACAGCAACTTTTTATCATAACCCAATTAAAAATGATTATATTTCATTAAAAGGTTGTACATTTTGCATAGATAATTAATTGGAGAGAAATAAGTATTCGGATTTTAATAAGTAGATTTTAAAGAAGTGGTGGAAAAATTCAAGGTAGTTTGGCAACTAGTTTTAATCAAAGTAAAGACTCTGCCAGACTAATAGTTGCATCGTTTCCAATGGTTGATAAGCCCATTTAGCCGTCATCTGACGAAGAGAGAGAAACAGAAGTTGTGTTTATATTCTAAGTATCGATTGACTTTGATTAATTATTCTATGTTGTCTATATACAAATAGAACTAAATGAACTGTAAGATGAATTGCGTAGTTGTAACGTAGTCTGACAAAAACATTTTGCTGGGCTAAATTCAGCTAAGTTTTGGGTCTCGGGCTATTAAAAAACAAGAAGTGTTAAGTGCCATTAGAACAACCGTAACAGAATGTGTTCGTAACAGCAACGTTGGTGTAGGTAAGTTACATTCAAGTTGCATTAAGAAATAATTTTACAGACAATTTATGTTAATTAACTACTTGCAAATTATATCATAATTATACCCTATGTAAATTGGTTTTAATGGCGAATGCGAATATTACGTTATAACCTATCAGAAATTTAATTAAGTAGGAAGTTACTACAACAAGGTTGAAGAAATAGTTTTACTGTTTTTTAGTACTAATCGGGGAAGAACATTTCCTTGACTTTCCAGGGTTGTATCTTTCTTTTGGTTACAACTTGAAGGTTTACTCCGGTAGAAATAAGTGAAAAAACACCTTGAGATGGAACTTGTAACAGAAATTATTCTTGTAAATAGTAGGTATCACGCTCCTAATCAATATACTAAAAATATACATCCGTACTGTCGCGCAAAATGCGTTTTTTGGCCGCCATATACAAAAAACGCCAAAAATTCATGTGTGGTATCAAATTACAGGATATTTCGTGCCGAAAAAGAATATAATATTAGTATTTAAAAATCAAATGAAATAATACAATAGTAACTGAAAAACGGAAAGCTTTCGTAATATAGAAAAACATATTTTTAGTATTTTTAACACACATTCCTATTGTGAATGGACCTACACTTCGAAGAAGTTTTAGAACACTAGAACAGGTAGAATGGCTTGTTGAACTGTAGGTTTAACCAACCTTTAGTGAAAAACCAGACTAAGACAGGTCCCCGAAAGAAGGCAGCAAATCTTTCGGCAGAGGCCATAGGCGTCAGTATGGCATTCTAAGACACTACTGCCAAATGGAAGGCATCGAGAAACTACCACATTATCTCCCACGTATACAGCATACTAAAATATCTTTTCAATGATGGCATCCTCTAGAATAAAAGATTTCGGAGTTAAAATAGTCCTTACATGTGATTTTCCAATGCTCCACCCGAAGGTACTACATTGGCCAGGAAGCGAGGTTTTTTTTACCTGAAAAATTTTGAATTTTGCCGAACCCTTGCTGTTCCAAGCAAGGTAGGGATCTTTAACATGCGTGACAACACTCACACACGGGACCTTCGTTTTACCTCTCAACCGAACGAGGGCGTATTTTTGTGAAAAATGCTCGTCTAACATTTTTCAAGCGGACCGTGTCGGGTTCGAACAGTTAAAATATTCCCCCATTCGAATCTACGGGAGGGAACTATTTCGGAGAACGCGATCGACAAGTTTAGAAGAAGAACTGGGAACATTTTGCAAGTTGGAGCGTGGAATGTCAGAAGCATGGAGCAAGTAGATAAGCTAGAGAATTTTAAAATTTAAATGCATAGATATTAGCATTAGACATAGTTGGAATTAGCGAAGTTCGGTGGCCAGAGGCGAGGACTTTTGGGAGCGAAGACTTTAAGGTGATTCATACAGGATCAGAAAAAGGAAATTCTGGTGCGGGAAAAGACAGGACACTGTGTACAAATCGAAAGAGTACTCACATTTAGATTAGAGTCTAAACCGGTAAATAGAGTAATAATGCCAGCTCTAGCTACAGTGTCGAAGAGGTAGAAGCGATCTACAAAGATATCGAAGACATACTAATATTCGTAAAAGGAGATGAGAATTTAATAATTACGGGAGATTTTAATTCAGTGGTAGTTAAGGATAGGAAAGGAGAGACAGCAGGTTTATTTGGTTTAGGCACGAGAAACGACAGGGGAAATAAATGGCGCTGACCTTGACTTTGACAATTAATAGTATAACTTTCCATAGGTTCATTTATATCACCATTTAGATTTAACACAATTATAGTTAATTTATGAATAAATTGATGAACTGTATTAATAACTAGCTGTGTTAACTGGTTCCATATAAGTAATATGTTACATTATTTAAATCCTGCAGTAAAAAGAACAAATTCTGTCAAAAAACTGCTAATAATTGAATTAAAGACTAACAGACTGCTATATATTTAAAGGATAAATTGTGTAACTCACAAATAGCAACAGCAAGTAACTAAAGATTTAAATACCATTAAATCAGTAAACAATAAGACTGACCTAAATAAACAGATTCAGTCTGTCTGACGTAGTGGTATGTGTGTGACTACTACGCCCAAGGTCCCGGGTTCGAATCCCAACACGGTCCGCTTGAAAAATGTTAGGCGAGCATTTTTCACAAAAATACATCCTGGTTCGGATGAGAGGTAAAACGGAGGTCCCGTGTGTGAGTGTTGTCACGCACGTTAAAGATCCCTAGCTTGCTTGGAACAGCAAGGGTTCGGCAAAATTTCAAATTTTCCAGGTAAAAAAACTCGCTCCTTGGCCAATGTACTACCTTCAGTTGGAGCATTGGAAAACCACATGTAAGGTCTATAAATATGGTCACTTTTGCTACCATAAACTGCCCCACAAGGCACTAACGTACCTAGTTGATAGTGTTTTACAAACACTTGTAGTTCACCATAACTTGTAAAAAGAAAACTATTTCCTAAATACATACCCTAAAAATTTAATTATTTACATAGATTACTAATCAGAATTAATTGGAATTAAATTAAATTAAGAGGAAGGTCAAGATAAAGTAACTTAAAGATAAATCCTCTAAGATACGTTATACACTAGAAGGTTTCTACTTTCGCTCTGTAATGTTGTCTTGTAAAATAATTTAAGAAAGTAGTGGCGCCGTAAAACCTCCGTTGAATAGGAATCCCTTGATAGTCTCTATAATTAACCGCGGGAGATAGAATCCCAAGCTAGTTCTGAAGATTCTAAAGGTCATTCTAACTACGGATAAGACTACAACTTTGTCAAGACTTTTGTGAATACATCGGGAGTTTATCATAGTGTATTAACCACCCGAGTCGAGTGTTCCGACTTGTCTTTGATTATTATTCCTGGTTGATATATATATAGTCGGACACGTCTCAAAAAAGTCAACCGACGAAGATCGGTTACAGTTCTTTGTAGTTGTTCATTAATTTCAGTGCTTGGTTGAGATAGGATAAATCCAGATGTTGTAGTTGCATCGGTTTTTGGATAATTTCGTTATATTCGGTTGGGGAAATCTTGATTTGTAATTCGGGAAGGTTTGCAATTTTCTATGTCACTGTTGAGTTTTGATGCACTCGGATGATTTCATTTTTTAATTTTAGGTAGCAGTTTTCCTTGATGACTTTGCTTCCTATTAGAGGTAGGCTGTTTTCGTCCTTGTTGCAGTTGACGATTGCTATCACTTCTTGCGGAAACACTGCAATCCACTTGCTATCCGTAACTTTTGAATTTTTATCTCTGCAATCTGTACTGATTTTGTCACACAGTTCTCGTATTGATTAGAGAACCGTAGTAATTGTACTTTGCAAGGGCTATCTGCTCGAATGGTTGTTGTTGTGATTGATTGACATAAGTATTGGCTGGATGCCACTTCTTTGCATTTTTCATTTATGAATCCATACCTAAGTTCATTTAGAGTAAGGAACTTGTTTTTAGAGATAATAATTTGGTTTTGATTATTAACTTTAATAGGGAAAGCAAATAAATAATAATAATTGTATGGGTTAATTTCTACGATTGAAATTTCTATCAGAAATGTAATTTCGTGATTCCCTACGTAACCTTTTACTATGGCTATTTTTTTAAACACAAGTATGTTAGATTCTCTTACTTCTAATGATGGTTTGATATGACTTATAAATGATTTGATTTCTATTAATTCTTTCAGTAATCAAGCGGTTCGATGATACTAGCATGCAAGGTATGTAATTTAGCAAACGTTACAGTATTTCTCAACGTGGTTAAAATCTGCTGAATTACAATGAGGATGCCCATTATTTGGTTAAATATTGTGTTAAAAGTTATTAAATTGCGTATCTCTAACATTGTGGTTTGCATGCTATTTTTAAGAGCTAATATTTTATTTGTTATACTGTCCTGGTTATTTAACAATTTTCGGAGGGTATCATTAAATTTTACTAATGTCAATTGAGTAAAAGGAATTTGGTTCTTAACGACAGTTTTTATGTCATTCTGGTTGTCAATCAATTGTTGTACCGCATTGCCGTATCGTTCAGCATCTTGGTTATCTAAATTACCTGTGATAGCTAATGTTACCTAATCCCCTAAACCACCTTGCTACCTACCTAGACGTAGTGGGAAAAAAAGTAAATACCAGGTTAACTACCAACCGCGGAGAGTGGGGGATTCGCCTACATACAAAAAAAAACACATCACCCACGATTATCTATTAACAAATAAAAATATGAACAATTGAGTACTTTAGATACGAAGTGCGCATCTCGTATTTTACACAAAATAAAATTAATCGGTAGTAAATAAACATGTGAGAGCTTTTGTCAAGCGTTTTTAAAATTGCACCTAATACTTTTTGTAAAATAAACTAATCAGTAGGAAAGAATTAACGTGTGAGAGCTTTTGTCAAACTTTTTTTTTAAATTGTACATAATAACGTTTGTAAAATAAACCAATCAATAGAAAATAATAAGCGTGTGTCTGTCGAACATTTTTAACAATGGTACATTACACCTGTAGAGCGATAATATCGATTCGCAGCAACAAACAATAGTCCTACAGTGTCACGTTTTTATCACGTAACTACACCAAACGCTGGTAAGGAATATTCCCTTGATATACACAAAAGAAAACAAGTTGTATACCTGTTTGTGTCTGGATACTTAGCTTGCAAGCGTCGGGGGTGAGTCAGCACAGCAACGCCACGGTAGTCAGGATCCATTCGCCCTGCTACCATAACTGCAGCAGCGGTCTACAGACAAAATCAGTTGGTCTACGTCAACAAACATTTGACCTCCAGCTAAGAGCAATACACGCAAGATACCTCCTACTTGTCGAACAAAAAAAAACGTGCATTGCTTTTGAAGTACTGTGACGAATAATGTAGAAAATATTTGAACGCACAAGATGCAGAATGAAATTCAAAATGCCTTCAAACAACACGAGTTTGAACTGCAATCCTCGCGTTATCGAAGCGCGATTAACAAACTGGAAAACACGCTATCAAATAATAGTAGGATATATTCTTTCGACAAGTCTTTAAATGATAAACACAAGAGAAAGCAATTATACGTTATCGGAATGTTTAACAAATTAACGGATACCTAAAACAAGGTATAGACTATTTAATTTATCAAATAAATTTTCGTTTAAAAGCAAAGTGGATTTGAGTTAAAATTATGTTAAGCGGGCTTATACTGAACAGGTACACTATATAGGGTATTGTTGGAGAATTTAAGAATAGAAATGGAATTTATTCGAGCGGGTAATGACTTAACCAGGGGAAAAAAGGGTATTTAATTTATGTAGAAAAATAAACGTAACAACCTATGTCTTCTTTTCTGTCTTGGCTTGAGTTTGCTCTGTCGGTATTAATCGATTGAATTTGTCGTCGGTGTTCTTTATATTTTTCTTCATACTTTTATAGTTAAGCATTTCTATTGCGTAATCGTTTCCAAATTTAGATGTATTCATTGATATTTTTAGTGTGTCGTAATTGTCTCTTAAGTATACAAATTTCTCGTTTTAATTCATTTAAGTCAAATTTCTGTGCAAAAATCTAATAGTCTACTGTGTTCTGAATACTTCTTAATTTTACCAGTAGTATACCGGGATTTTTTTTCAATGTCTTTAACTACTATTGCGTTGTTGTCAGATTTACATGGGTGAAGGTAAACGGCAAGGGCGATGGCGGTCAATCTGAAATTACAGGGTGTATTAAATTCTATATGTGCATATACCTTATGGTTTTTCCATTACCTACTACAGCTAATTTTTTACCCGATATCTTTTCTATTTTAAACGAAACTAAATTTCTAAGGGCCGTTCTAAATGTTTTATTTTTAAAGTTTCTTTTTATAAACAGTTTGTCCTACTATGAATTTGTTCATATCGGCATTTTAATTGCGTGCTTTTGTTATCCGTTCCTTTTTGCTGTCTAGTTTGTTTTTGACGTTATTGTACGTGATTTTCAATTTTTCTTTAGGATCTCTTGCGTGCTGTTGGTTGTAGTGTACGTCATAAGGATTTTCAGAGTCCAAATGTCCTAATGTTAATTCGAGTAGTGCAAAGTTTGTTAAAGAATAAAATGTTTTATTATAAGCAATTAGGACGTACAACATTAAAGTGATAATAGGTTACTTCTTGTACGTTGGTCTTAAAAGTCTTATTTGTTCTAATAATGTCAAATGTAGTCGTTCAATTAATCCGTTTGATTCTGGATCATTTTCTGTTATAAAATGGATTTTAATTTTGTGCAGTCCTAGGGTATTCTGGATGGTCTCGTTTCTAAATTCGCTACCTTTGTCTAGAGTTCACTTGTACCGTAAAATGTGAAGTATTGTACGAATCTTTGGGCCATGTTAATACTATTTTTTAGATGTAATGGATATCGCTTGTCCTACTTTTGTGAATGCGTCCACAATTGATAAAAAATTCTGACCTTCAACTACTAAAGTGTCTGCGTGTAACTTTTGGAAAGGGTTGTCAGAGGTTTTTATCGATATTAAGGGTACTTTCGGTGATGATCTATCGCATTTTGTCTTATCACATAGTTCGCATTGGTTAATAAAATGTGTAGTTAATTCCTGCATATCCTTAAAATAATATCTCTGTATTAACTGTTTTAGGGTTCCGTTTATTCCGTTTATTCCAATTATAAATTGATTTGGTTTGGTGTCTATGGCTTTGTTTGGAATTTTAATTACGGTTTTGGTTCGTCGTTCTGAATCGAATGTAAAGTTTTCATTTTTTCTGAGTCATCTAGGTCTTCTGTCGTTTCTATCTTGCCCACATTACCTAGTACTGATTCTGTCTCTATTGCATTTACTTGTATTCGACTCAATGCATCCTCATTATTGTTTACATTCCCTTTTTATATATTATCTCATAATCATATTGCTTGAATCTAATTCTCCATCTCTGCAATTTTGAGTTAGATTCCTTAATTTACATAACCACACTAAGGATCTATGGTCTATGTATATACAAACTTTTCTTCCGTAAAGGTACGGTCTGAATTTTGTTGCTCAAACTATGGCTAATAATTCTTTCTCAATAGTGCTATTATTTTGTTCTATCTCATTTAGTGTTCGTGAGACGTAACTAATTGCATTGTCACTACCTACCTTGACATGATTCAAACTGCGTCTAAAGCAACATCAGATACGTCCGTTGTTAATATAAGGGGCTACGAAAAGTCAGGATATTCAAACAAAGGGTGATTCGTAAGAATGCATTTGATTTTCTCCACAGCTTTAATAATTTCCGGTCTATATTCGATTTGATTACCTCTCTTTAAACTATTCGTTAACGGTTTAGTTAGTTGCGCATAACCTTTATCCACCGAGTCTCAAATAGTCTGTTATTTCTTTGTTTGTCTTTGGCAAAAGCTAGTTTAGTACAGCATCTGTTTTATTTGGTGTTCCATTGTGTTCAAAGTGACGTTGAGTATACAATTATATCATCAAGATATTTCAGGCATGATTGATTGGTTTAATTAGGAAGGGTGACATATGCCACATGCACTTAGGCCGCCTAGTAGGCCCATTGTGCTGCCTTCCTTGCCCTAAGTTGATCCTTCGTTACTCAACCACACGACCTTACAGGTGAATTTGAGGAAGTCGGACCAGGGGATGTCTCGAATTCCTGCCTTCTCAGGCCATAAATCCCCCAGCATGGATCCTCGAAGTCGAGCGAGTGCCGGGCAGGCGCTCCGCTGTCTCATCCTCCTGTTGACAGCCGCGACAGGTGGAGTCGTCTGACAGACCCACCCTGTGCAGATGTTCCCTTAATATGCAATGCCCGGACAGTATACCCACTAGTAGCCGTAGTTTATGTCTCGGCAAACATATGACAAATTTTTCGATTTTGAACATGGGAGCCCTTATAAACATTGTTACCTGTCGGCAGCTTGTTGTACAAGCCCACTTCTCCTTGGGACGGTGGTGGATTATTTGCCTTATTATGAAAAACATCACCGATGGCGCAATAGCAACCGATGAGTCAGGACCGACAAAACACCGAGCCGCTCCCTGCCTCGCCAAGGAATCTGCCTGTTCGTAGCCATGTACTCCTGAATGCTCATTGATCGAAACCAGCTCTAGGGCATTAGTGTTAGAAGCGAGCTCGAGAATGCGATGGCATTGGTGAACCACCCCCGAGAGGAACTTCTGCTTACTTAAGCTCAAAAGAGCTGCTCTGTTAGAATGCGTATAGCTTTATTATGGATTCTGCGTTCCAGTATGGCGTTAGCATCATGCATGATGGCTATGACCTCCGCTTGGAAAACAGTTGCCAGTCTGCCCAGCGTAACACTTTCATGAAGGTCTAGGTCATCGGAGAAGATGCCTGCACCGGTACCTTCATTTGTTTTGGAGTCATCTGTGTTGATGGAGATCTCCGTTAAGGACGCGTCCTCAGTGTTCAGACAAACCTCGAAGCGCTTCTTGGAAATCATTATGGGTGCGATCGAATCAACCACTTCTCCCAAGAGAGGGGTGTTCCGTACCGCCTCTCTTAGTATGTTGTGGTGTCTACCATCGCCTCTCTTATCGATCCATAGACCTTTGAACCGCATCCTCATTGCCGCTATCAAAGCCATCTCCTCCATATGTAGGTCCAGTGTAGTGAAACTTAGGATGGTTTCTAAGGCTGCAGTAGGTGTAGATCGTATTGCGCCCGTAATGCCTAGACGTGCTACTTTTTGGATATGAGTAAGCTTTTTGACTGCATGGGCCAGTCTGGTCCTGGGCCACCAGACTACAGCGCCATAGTAGAGCATCGGCCTTACTATCATGGTGTATAGCCACAGGACAGCCTTTGGTGACACGTTTGCATTGCCAAAACACTTGGTTGGCTTTGGTAGTTTTTGCTTGTAAGTGTTTGGCCCAATTCAGCTTCTTGTCAAGTATGATGCCCAGGTACTTGACCTCTTCTGATAAGGGAGAACTTTGGAAGAGCATTGGCAATCTGGTTACCATCACTTCCTCTTATTGGTAAATAGCACCAGCCTCGTTTTATTGAGGTTGATGGTTACAGAGTTATCGGAGCACCATAGCTCCGTGGTCCTTAGTGCTGCTTGCATCAAATTACATAACACTTGTTCACATTTTCCGACTACTAAAATAGCTATGTTATTCACATAACCTATAAGGTAGAAACCTGCCTCATTAAGGCGTTGGAGAAGGTTGTCCACTACTATGTTCCATAGTAGCGATGACAGCACGCCCCCTGGGGACAGCATTTACTTACCGCCCTAATTACTGAGGTTTCCCCAACATAAATGTGTACCCGTCGACATTCCAGAATCTGCATAGTTAGCTGCCGAAGGGTGTCTTCAGCTCCATGTGCCCGCAGAGCTCTGTCAATGCTTGCGAAAGTGGTTTCGCTAAACGCGCCCCCAATATCAACAAATGCGCCTAAGGCGGACATGTTGTTGTTAAGGGTTTTTTCCATCCGTCCTACAACAGCATGGAGGGCAGACTCCGTGGTTTTTTTATTGAATGAAGGCGTGCTGGTTTGGGTGAAGTGGATAAGAAAGCATTATCCTCTCCCTCATATCATTGCCGCATAATCTCTCCAAGGTCTTTAGCAAAAAAGACGTAAGACTGAACGGTCTGTAGGATTTAGCCTGGGAGTAATCTTTCCGGTCTAGTTTAGGAATGAAGACAACTCTAACGTTTCTCCAACGTTTCAGGCAGTATAGTTGTTGGCGAGGATCTTTGGACAAAATCCTGTTAATGCGAGAGATTGCATTGGCAGACTCGACTGAGTTACAGAAGGTCTTCCAAGAATCTCTCTGTCGTCTTTTAATTACCGTTTTGTATAGCCGCTAGTGACTTTTATAAGCCTCCATTTAGACATACTTTTGGTGTTTTGCCTTGTTGAACAGTTTGCTTAGGGTCTTTTGCAGCTTCTATAGCTCCTCGCCCCACCATGGGGTAATGAGGCGAATAGAATCTGTCCTGACCGGGCATGCCTGTTCAAAGGACTTTGCGATGAAGTTCCGAAGAGAGGCCGAGTATCTCTGCAGCTCTTCTATTGTTTTTGGGTTGTCAGTGCCTTGTAATGCCAAAAGTCGTTTCTCCAAGCTGTCTAAATAGACAGACCTGTTGGTCGCTTTTGGGTTCCTATATTCTTTACAGACAACTTCTGCTGCCTTTATTTTAAAACTTAACAATCTGTGATCTGACAGTGTTGCTTTAGACGTCACCTGCCAGTTCAAGATATGTCTTGAAATGCTTACCGATGCCAGGGTTAAGTCGATGAATGTCTGAAAGCTAGATGTCATAAACGTGGGGTGCGCTGCCCCAGTTTATAATCTCCAGATTCTTACTCGATATGTACTTGAGTAGTACTTTTCCACGAGGGTTTGTGTCTACGCTACCCCATGCCATATGGTGTGCGTTGGAGTCTCATCCGATAATAAGATGCTTATTGCGCCTCTCGCAATGATCAATGACTGCCGTCAGCTCCAGAGGAGGTGGGTCTTGGTCAATTGGAAAATAGGTTGAGACAAAGATTATTTCAGTAATTTTTGGATAAGGGCAATGTTCTGCTTATTGCTCCGGTGTCTGCATAACGATGCTGCAACCGCCCGGCAATGTTGTAGGTTTATCTGTATTACGTTTAATTCCGCTATTGGACTGCAATGGATTTGACTTACGTTTTAAGCTTCACTGAGCGGGCTAACCAGTGACGTTTTCCAATACCCCCGCCAGCCACTGCACTAGCAACAGGTCAGAGTCTGCTGTGTCTATCTGATTGCTTGACGCTGTCGATGGTTTGCCTTTCTCAGCCACCTGAGGTTGCTGCTTAGGAGGTGACGGTTGATTCTGCTGTTGCGCGGCAACCGGTTGGGAGGTGAGTAATGCAGCTTGCCTCCCCTACTGTTGATAGTCTCCCTCGCATCTTTTCCAATGCCAAAGACAATAAGTCTTCCTTGGGGTTGATCTCTTATGGAAGTGTGGAGGACGCACTACTTGGACGTCTCAGCCCAGGAGTTCTGCACACGCAGACGCCTTTGGACGACATCTATGTCTTCCGGAGACCCCGGAATCCATAATGCCGCCTTCAGGAGTCTAGGTAGCAGTCCTACCTGGACGACTGTAAGGCGTGCAGCCTTCCACAATTGTGGGAGGCTGCCAACTGCCTCCGCAATCCATGCTAGAGAGTGGTCATTTTCGCACCAGATCCGGAAGATCTCGCCCGAGTACGCCTCTTAAAGGTTGGAGGAGCTCTGTCGTTGGGAAGGAGAACGGGTGGTCGTCCAATACCTTCTCAATGGCTAGTTGCAAGGATTCTGTTTGAGCCTTGGTAATCTTACCCCAAGGGTTATTCCTGTCTATGACAGCCACGTGAGGGTGCCTAGCGGCTGCCTCCCCGTAGCTACCAGCGACAGGCTGATTAGTACCCATCTTACAGCCCCTTTTCCGCGGTCTACCTTGCGGAGGAGTGCCCTCTGATCTGGCCCTTTTCATACTCCGCACCTTGGTCTCTGCAGGCCTGGCGGCGGAAGTAGATGGTTTCGAGGTGGAAGGTGTTTGGCTGGTTTCAGACTGTGCCGTGGATAGGTTAGCCACAGGGCCAGCCTTTTCCACCACACCCTCCTACACCACCAAACGAGCCTTCCTCCTTCTTTTCTGTTCAGCGTCACTGATGCGTTCTTCCTGTGGGCGCTGTTGTTGCCATTCCTTTGGTTTGACCTCCCCAACTTGGGGCTGCTGTTGTTGTTCATGTTGTTACATTTCTCGTAAGACCTGCAACAAATCTTGAGAGGTGTCCGAGGACGCACTCTCTGGATTAGCTACATTACATATAGGATCTATGTTAAATTAAAAGATTCATCTTCCCAGCTCCCCACCCACTACGAAGCCCAAGCTGGGGTGTATAGGACAACACCAGGGCTACCAGGAAGATATAACTCTCCCGAAGGTGATTTATGCACGAGCCCGCATACAGCTTTGTAGCAGCACACATGTAGCATGTGCTGCTCCCCCACTGTGCCAGCTGCACGCCCTACACCTCCAAAAGCTCACCTAGTCGGCGGTTTGACCCGACGACACAGCCGATTGATCGATATGGGTTAGTTTCGACCCCGTCTAGGTGAAATCTGGGCCTTTCTCGTTGTGCATTTCTCTGGCGGCGCAGTGGCATAATTGGTATATGTGTAACTACTATGTCCAAGGTCCCGAGTTCGAATCCCGACACGGTCTACTTGAAATATGTTAGGCGAGCATCTTTCACAAAAATACGCCCTCGTTCGGATGAGAGATAAAATGTAGGTCCTGTGTGTAAGTGTTGCCATGCATGTTAAAGATCCCTACATTGCTTGGAACAGCAAGGGTTCTGCAAAATTCAAAATTTCCAGGTAAAAACTCGCTTCCTGGCCAATGTAGTACCTTCGGGTGGAGCATTGAAAAATCAAATGTACTGGATATTCCTCTCAAAATATTATCCATAACCCTCTGAAATGTGGCGGGTGCGTTATTTAAGCCAAATGACATGGGTTTGTATTCTTAGTGACCTCTGGATGAACTGGAAACTGTTTTGATCATGTCTTTCTCGCCCCTTTCCACCTGATGATAAACTTATGCAAGGTCTAACGTATTTTCGCTTCCCTGAGGCGTCCAATTTCTAAGGTACAATTAGTACAGGATTGCACCACAGTGAATTTGAATGTCGAATTGGTTTGGGAAGTCTACTATTTGCCTGTCTGTTTCCTCTTGACTGGCTTGGGGTAGTCTGTATGCTTTATGAAAACTGGTTTTTCATCGGTTAATTGAATGTTGTGCTTGACTGTATTGGTGAAACTTAAGAGTATCCTTCAGAATGGAATATATGCCTGTATTCAAAGTATAAATCTTGTATTGCTCCCTCTTCTTCTGTATTAATATTACTATTGAAAGAAATGTTAATTAAATTTTCTATTAGCATTTTTCATAATCTGTGGAATTTTCCATGTAGTGTTTTTTCTTCCAGTTTTCTTGCTTTGCGTGTGTTGTTGTGATTTCTGATGTTGAAAGTACCGTGGTTGTAGTGGTGTGGCTGATGTGTTTGCGTGTATAATCGCTTTGTGTATCTTACTGGTTTCTGCTCTTTTTATGAAGTAGTTTCTTAGATTATCTATTTGTTTCTTTTCTATTCAGCGTGAATCTTTCTGTAGCTGAGTTGATTTGGTGTATTCTGTATTTAAGACATTGTGATCGTATGAGTATGTTGAGTGCTCTATTTTATTAAGCAGAACGAGTAAGATACTTTGGGTATTCCATATGTGTTTATTGCTATTATTTTATTTTTGCTGTGAGTACAGTTTTCAGTATCTTAGTAAGTCTTTGTTTGTAATTATGTTTTAGTTCTTCTTTTATTTCTGAGTGTTTTATTTCTAGTTTTTGTTTGTTTCTTAGATATGTATATGCGTTTGTGGTGTCCATTGCTGGTATATCATCGTTATTGTTGTTTAGCGAGTAGTTTTCTAGTTTTCTTAGTTTGCCTTTTATTATAATGTTTTTCTTACATTTGTCTGTTCCAAAAGGGATGTTTATGTCGTTGCTGTATGTTTCTGTTATTTTAAGTAGGTGATTGACTTGTGAGTCTGTTGATACTATTGATTTGAAGTCGTCCATATACACAAGGTGAGTTATTTTGTGTGGGTGTGTATCTGTGATGTTGAATATATATTTTTATGTTGTTTAGTGTGCTCGATAGTGGGTTTAGTGCTATGGAGAACCAGAAAGCACATAGAGAATTCCCCTGGTATATGTTTCTTCTGATTTCTATTATTATTATTATTGTTATTATCATCATCATCTTCATCATTATTAAACTAATTAATTTTTGTTTTTTTACATTTGGTTTATATTTTAGTTTATTTGAAAGCATTGTTTGTTATTTTTTTCTACATTTTCATCATTCGTTTCTGCTTCAAGTTATGTGTAAGAAATAGTTTTATGACCTTAACTTCGCTTGTAACAACCTAGTGCAAGAAATAAAAATGCTTCTATTCTATTCAATTTATTAGTATATGTCATACTATATTGATATGTTACATACATCTTATATCATACAAAAAAGTATTTTTATAGAATAATTATGCAAATTATTTCTACCAAATTGTGCTATAATTGTAAAGTATATTAATTGATATTAATGGCAAATGCTAATCTGCATACATCTAATCAGATATTTATTTTAGATATGAAAGTTTATAAACAGAATAGCAAGGTTGAAAATATATTTGAACAATTTTTTTATGATACTAAACTTGAAACGTTATTATGATTTTTAATATCGAACTAATTTTTTATATAACCTACATTTTTATAATTACGCGTTTATTTTAATTAGACCATCATTTTACTTTTCGAAGGTGTTACTTCACTTTCTTATTTTTTAAATATTTCGCTGTATTTGTACATTTCGTGCTATTACCATTATTCCGAATTGGTTGCGTTTATTTTCTACTTAAAAATAATTCCGTATCCTTTTAAATAAATACATTTCACGTTAGCATTAATTTTCGATTATTCTAAATATGATTTAAAGTCTCTAGTTTTCAGTAGTGAGTGACAGTATGCAGTTAATAAACCATGCAAAGACTATACGAGTATTAGAGATACATTCTGTTAGGTGTTACATGGATGCTAATTATCTAAATTAAATTTTACTCTTCAAAGGAAACATAACAGTAAATAATGCACCAATTAGCTTGCAATGGCAAGAGGCGAGTTTTGTAAAAGCAAATGCAACTCTTTTAGGAGTATACAAACTTCAATACACTTACACCCACCTAGAAAGGTCTTTAAACTTTTTGTCCAAATAAAACTCCTTGGGCACAAACCCACCTGGATTTGGTCTCACTAGATGATGGACGATTTAACAGACGATTAAATGGTATTTTTTTCTGCCGCACAGGTTGATAGAACCTTATGTACCCTTTTTCCTCACCTACTCCCACATACGACTCCATCACTGAGATGACTTGATATCCTTTCACATTGACCTAATTTTTATCTAGTTCGTAGATAAATGTAAATAAAATTCAGCCTATACTTAACCTCTGTTGATATTACATAATTACAATGTCAATACAAATATACTTTCATCATCATTAGGTTTTCAGTCCTGGAAATAGATATACGCGTACCCTCATTGTCTGAACTGACCTACACATTTCGCTGAAATTTCCACAGTCTGCATCTTTCACTATCAGCGTCACTATGTAGGTTTACCTCTACCTTTTTTTTCCTGTCTCTGCTTGTAATATATCCCGACTATTATTTTTATTATATTTTATTAAATTAATCTTTTCTTCTTGCATAATAATTCCAAATGTCTTCCTGAATTTGACAGTATTCATTGCCTTTTCGATGTACAAGTTAAAAATTAATGGGTATAGGGCACATCCCTGTCTTACCCTTTTCCACATATTTACTTCTCTACGTTTCTGCTCTAATTATATTACCGCTGTTTGCTCTTTGTCTAAGCTATATACTATCCGTTTATCCCTAAAACTCATTCCAATATTTTTCACTATATCGAACATTTTTTTCCATTTTACATAGTCGAATGTTTTTTCCAGATCTACAAACCCTCTATACACGCTTTCTCCTTTTTCTATTGTTTTCTCCATTATCACCCTCAGAGCTAAAAAAGCCTCCCGTGTTCTCTTCTTTCGCCTAAATCCAAAGTGATCTTCTCCTATTACTTCTTCAGCTCGTTTTTCCATTTGTCTTTGTACAATTCTAGTTAATATTTTTGACACGTGTGCTGTCAAATTTATTGTTCAAAAACTTTCACATCTATCCAAGCCTCTCTTTTTGGTATAGTGACTATGATGTTACGTTTGAAATCTTTGGATAGCTCGCCTGTCTCGTACATATAGCTTACAAGTCGGAAGGGACGTTCTGTTACTGCTTGTCCAGCGACTTTTAGAGTTTTTGTTTGCACCTTAACTATACCCGTCGCTTTACCATTTTTCATACTCTTTAATGTTAATTCAGACTCATCTCTAGGTATAGGATACCCCAAGTCATCCTTTTCACTGTCAGATTCCTGTTCTAATGCTGTTAGTTCATCTCCTGCATCTAAATTTCCTCTTTTCCCGTCTAACCACATTATCTACACTTTCTATAATGACGTTTCCTCCCGCGTCCCTTTTATTTTTCAATATGGTTCTATATCTCTAAAATTCATTCTACTTTGTATGCTTCGTCTGTCTTTCCTATTTCCACCTTAGTTTGTGCCTCTTTGCACTTTTCATCAATCCATTGTTCTTTAGCTTTCATGCATTTGCGAATAATTTCCCATTTTATGGCTTTGTATCTCTGTTTTCTTGTTTCATATGATATATTTTTGTATTTTCGTCTTTCTTCTATTAAATTTGGGTTATCCTTGGTTTCTTGTTTTCTTTTTGTGTATACCCTCAAATATATCTGGCCGTCATGTCTAGGCTGGATTTAATGTTATTCCATTCTGTTTCTACTTCCATAGTTTGACTTTTTTCAAATCATTCGTGGATATCTTTATCTTTTATTTTCTCAAAGTCAAAGTTGCTACGTACATTGACAAAGAAAAAATGACCGGGCTCAATCGGTGAGTAGGCGAGGTATTACACATACAAAAATAAAGGAAGGCCTGAAATAAAAATACACGCACTCATTCATTGCTCAACAACAAAACACAAAAAAAAACTTTAATTAAAAAATATGTTACTCAAGAACAGTAGTACCAAAAACAAATGAAAATAAAAATAATTAATAATCACAATATACATATGTCGGGAAGAACAAAAAAAATACATTCTTAAAATGGCGAGCTGCCGTTTTTAGGTAGCTACCCCCTACATTAATTAACGAAAAAAAAAGGAAAAAGAAATTACAACTCTAAAAACAACAGCTCTAAATGGTCATCTTAAATATAAAATATATAAATATATAAAATCGTTACAATAAATATAATACCATTAATAAATATTATCTCACATAAAGATAATCATTTTCAAACTACGAGGTTCGATCATCCAATAAAAACTGGTAAATATACGGTATGGACTAATTTTACAGGTGTCCTATACAAAATAGTGAATAAACACTCACCCGTGTGTCCACGGTGTAGGTGTTTGATGGCACCCTTCTAACGGCCGGGTGGAGCAGATAGATTGGGGATTCTGTAAACGGTGCATCCCTTCCACAAAATCGAGGAGCAAACGCCTCATCAAACAGGGCCAAGGCAACAGTCGGTTCTATCCCCGGAAGGAGCACACAGTGGTGTGTGCACGAAAAGTTTTTAGGAAACAGCGAAAACGACAATTATGCTTGTTCGTATAGTTGCAGGAAGAATCAAGTAAAATAGAATCGTTTAATAACGAAAATTCAATGCAATACTCGTGTTATCATACCCAGGTGTGATTAGCGATTCGAAACACGCTTTATCAAGTAATATGACACCTTATTTCGACGAATCTTTAGGTCGAAATAATATAAGAAATAATTGTACGCTATAGCAATGTGTAGCAAGTTCACGGATGCCTAAAACAGGGTATTGACTATTTAATTTATAGAATAAACTTTTCGCTTTAAAGTAAATAGATTAGAAATTGACAATTATTACAAAACGTATTTATTGTAGGAAGGTCTAATATACTGGGTGTTGTTGGAAGATTTGAGCAGAATCTAAGTAAATGAATAGCAAATCAAAAGGGGTGTGGTGTTTAACTTACCGTCGAAAGTGAACGTAACAAAGTGCTTTTTTCCGTTTCTTTTTTCAAATTTTTAAATTTAAGAGCGGCCTTCATAATTACGATGTTGTGGTCATTTTCTATATCTGCTTCTGGGTAGCTTCTACAGTCTTTTACTTGATTCGTAAACCATTGTTTAACAATAATGTAATCTATTTGATATCTTCCTAATTTTTTGACATTTTCCACGTGTATGATCATCTAGCATGGTGTTGAGGTAATGTGTTTGTGATGGCTAAATTGTTCTTGTCGCAAAATTCTACCAGCCTGTTTCCCTTGACATTTGTCGTGCATAAACCAAATAAACCTACTACAGCCCCTTCCCTATCTTCACCTACCACTACTTTAAAATTCCCCATAATTATTAAATTTGCATGTCCTTTTACGTATCTTAGTATGTCTTCGATATCTTCGTAGATCGCTTCTACCTCTTCCTCACTATAGCTAGACGTGGGCATGTATACTTGTATTTTTACTGTATTTACCGGTTTCTAATCTAACCATAAGCACTCTTTCGTTTTTTTGTAAGCAGTTTACTCCACAGTGTCCTATCTTTTTTGCATAATTATCCCCACACCCTAACGTCTCCACTCATAAAATCCCCCGCCTCTGGCCAGCGAACTTCGCTGATCCCTACTATATCTAGTACTAACCTATCCATTTCAATTTTAAAGTTTTCTAGCTTACCTAATTGCTTCATACTTCTGACATTCCACGCTCCGATTCGCAAAATGTTCCCTGCTCTTCCTTTAAACTTTTTGATCACATCCTCCGAAGTAGCGCCCTCCAGGAGATCCGAATGAGGGACTATTTTAACTCCGGAATCTTTTACCCCAGAGGATGCCATCATCTTAGGTACAATTTAAGTATGCTGTGTACTTGGGAGGTAGTGTGGTGGTTTCCCGTTGACTTCCACGTCGCGGTAGTGTATCTTAGAATGCCATACCGACCCCTATGGTTACTGCTACTCTAATTACCGAAAAAGCTGCTGCCTTCTTTTGGAGACCTGTCTTAGTGTGGTTCCTCACTAAAAACCCTACTATTTTGGTTGGACATGTAGTTTGGCTTTTTAGATCACTTAAATGTAAAAACCATTCCACCTGTTCTAGTAATCTGAAACTTTTTCAAGGTGTAGGTCTAATCGGAATCGAAAAAATAAACTTTAAAGATATAATTTCTTAACCTCAAACTGGCCAAGTATTACTATACGAAATCAAAACGAAATCAAATCTATCCATAACACTCTCTCTATTTTTCGCGTTTCTCATATTAAATTACATGACATTTTAAATCCCATTTCTGGAAATGCCCTTATTAACAAACAGAAACAGATAAATATCAACTTTCCCTTTTAGCATTTTATTGTTCATTCAAAATAATTTAAAATCGATACGTACATATTTTTCAATATTTTAAAGTGTTCCAACTTCTTTGTACCATAACATTACACTTAACTTTAACCAACACTAATTTTGTCGCTAATTTATCGTCCAAAAAATAAGCACTTTTTCATGTTCGATTCATGAACTCAAACCCGTTTACATTTAAAATTCACCTGCACAAAATTAAAAAGTACAAGCATAAACGCTCATATATTACTTACTGATTTAACACATTTTTTAAAGGGTTTAGGATATCCAGTAACTATCAGCACTTCCATTTTCTTTCTTTCCAGCTAACATAACTTTCTTTTCAGCTAACACAGTGCTCTTAATACAACACAAAATTTGAAATTATTGGAAGGGTGAACTCTTCATGTCCCAACCCTTTTCAAACCGGTCGTCGATAACATTTATTCCACGAGCAAGTGAATTAAAACCTATCCTGCCTTTGCAAACATGGTTAAAAAAAGGTAATAAGTCGCACGCGGCGTTTTTCCTCTACGGAAATTTATATTCTCATCTTGATGTTGTGTTTTTTTCAACTTACAACTTCTCGTCCCTTACTACTCAGTCATATTACTACATTTTAAAGTTTCTAAATAACTTTCGGAACTTCACTTTTAACTGTCGTGCTTTCTCTCTCTATAAAAATTCGTTCTCACAATGTAACATTTGTCTATGCTAAATAAAAAGGTTATTGTCACGTTAATTGCATAAGTCATGTACTTTGTATTGTTGCTGCAATTGTCCATCAACGTCTAGTCAGGTCTCAGATATGATTCTGCATTTCTCACGCCATTTATTTCATTAATGTATAGTCTGTAGTTTTGTGAATTGCAGTTATTAAACTGTTCTTGACGAAGTCACCAAAGTCATTAACTTTATAAAATTTGGGTTAGTGAACAATCGCTTATTTAAGATATTATTGTTATATAAAGTAAAGGCATTGTATTAGTTACTCATGTGCCTGCAAAGAGGGCGTACTAAGTTATACAGAATTTATGTTTCAAATTACAATTTAAATTATGCTCTATATTTGTAAATTTTATAAGACTAAGTACGCTCTTTATGCCGGCACGCGAGTAACTAATACAATACCTTTACTTTATATAACAAAGACTAACGTGGGGCGTTGTTTGTTATAAAAATGCAAGGTATTAGTGACTCGCGTGCCTGCATAGAGGACGTAATAAGTTTCACATAATTTACAAATAAGATAGCGTGATTTGCGTTTCAAATTAACAATGTAAATTAATTAATAGCTCTGCTTACCGTCTGAATTATGGCATATTAGCAATTAGCAAGCTGGGCGATAGCTAATTGTTCTTTTATCTCAGGGTTGTACGTCGTGAATGCGGACTTCCACTTTAGTCTATATTTTGTGAACGAGTTCGTTGGTTGTCCACACCAATAACGTAAACTGAGAACACAGATAATACAAGGTACTATAAAAAACTTAGATAAGAAAATTGACAAGTAAACACTCCACTACATAGTTTATAATGTACTACTGCCGCACAAGCAGTTAAAGATAAAGTAGTCACGATAAGAATGAATCACGGTGACTAACTTTCAAGTTGTAAACCCCGACTCTTCTTCGTTCGTCGCTCTAATTGATTGGGAAAGCGACATGTATCTACTACGAACTGTGGAAAATTATGTTTAACATTCTTTTCTCAGGGTATTATACGATAATAAAGCTATTTGTAAAAATCCCAAAAATAATTCGCACGACCTATTTTCTAAGTACACTACACAAACACGTGTAATATACCTAAAGTAATTATACAGAAAATATCCTTACAATAAATTACTTTCCAAAATCTTTTGTGAATCACTGTTTGGCTCGTAACACTATGTGAAGACATGGTAAGTGTTGTTACATGTCAAAATTTGGCAATGTACATTGTTAAATATGTAAATAAATTCCCGTGAATATTTTTAAATAAACTGGTCAATTTCCGTCGTCCCCGAGTCCCGCCATGCGCGGAGTGAATGGCACAAGTGCGCGCGGTCTGATGAGAGGTCATTAATCTACGAGACCTGAAGACGAGAACATCTATCTGTGCGGGGTTGGTGTCTTTTCTCTTTTTAGGATGTAGGTTTCCTTCTACCTTATCTTCGTGTGCCTCTACCTGTATCCTTTTCGTCCCGCCTACGAACGAGCATAGAGGATCGGATAAAATTTGGTGTCAATAATGGCGTAGCCTACCCACACAAAAACAACAAGAAACCTGAGATGTTGAGAAATACACGTGACTACCCGTTTTATTTATACTGTGCTAGAACTTTGACTATTGTATCACTTTTAAAGATGTGGTGTTTGGTATTTGATACAAATGGCGCGTAATTTGTCGCGTAATTATACGTTATATTAAACAATTGCGCAATAATATGAAACGCGGAAACCGTAATAATTGTAACAGTGTATGCACATCTCATCTTTTAATACTAATATTAGATGGTTACCTTACGGGAAGATACTAACCCGCATCTTTACAACTTCGAATTGAAAGGCCGTTTATGTGAAAGAAGTTGCTTGGTTAAAATTATCTACTTAAGCGACATTTGTACAAAAATCATCGAATTTAATTTGACCCTTCCACGTACACATTCTATACATTATGAACAACTAAGTCCTTTATTGATTTTATTACAGACTTGTGCCGTAAAAACTTACATGGATTTTTTTATAAAGATGACAACTTTATTCTTTTACAAAAATTAATGAAAAAACATTGCCTACAAATTGCTAGCTTGTTGAAAGTTTTCAACGACTTTAAACTTGCCGTGTATGTAGTGAAGTCCCTTCTAGAATTTAAATAATTTGGTTAAATTTTAAATAAAAAATAGTGTTGCTCGAAATGGCCCATGTTCGAATATTTGATTCACTATTGCTCGTCAGTTTGCACGTACAAGGGACATAATCGATTTCAGATGAATTACAAACACTATATTATTTAAGTCGTTTATAAAATGAGCATGCGCATTAATAACTAGGCTTGCCTTTTGTCCATCTCTGTAATTAAATTACGATAAAGCCAATTAACGAATCTTTGTATTACGGCACTTGCAACACTGGAATACTACTACGTATTATTCCTCTTTCTTTGTTCTGTAGGGCGTCGGTGAGACTGACACTTATCTAATCCAGCTTCTTGTAGCGAAGTTTGTTGTTTACCTACAACTATAAACAGGGAACACAGATAAAAGACACAAAAGGAATTGAGGTAAATAGTCGACAGGTGAATTCACTACTTTAAGTTATAAAGCACTACTTTTACTTCTTCAAGATGCGGTAGTTGCGTGTAGAATGGCATGAAGGCTACCATTATTTTCAATTTTTAAACCACTAGCTTTGCGTAGCGCGTTCTGATTGGCCAACGCAAAGACAATATTTATTTCAAAGTATGAGAAGTCACATTAACATTCTATTCTCATGAAATACACAATAATAATAGTAATTTATTCCCGAAACATTACTGGCAACTCAAAACCGCATTTATATAATGCGTAATACCCTAACTTAATGATACAGAAAAGGTCCCCTGCGATTGATTATTAACCAAAATCGTTGTGAAGTCAATTGAAGCGTAACATCACTTATAGTCCAATCGCTAAATTTGAGTTTGTTTAATCTGTGTCAAGTCAAAACTATTGTAGATTCTTCAAATTAATCATGGCTATATACTGGGATTACAAGTTTATCAAGGATCCATTTGATTAGTCATTTAGCTAAATAATTAAGTAGAGTAAATTCAGATTCAGACATTAAGAAAGTGGTTTCTTTCTTTTTTCCTTGCTCAGAGTTTAAGGTTAATTTGCTTATAACCTCCTAAATATTGTATTTGTAATGTAAAAATGTTTTCTTGTTAATTTTTGAAATATCTTTCAATTTACAGACACATAGCCAAACTAATTAAATTACGTTAATGTTCAAATACCAGCGGTATAACAATCCGCCCCAATTTTGCATTATTCAGTTGCACTTACGTTAGACATTCAATTCAAAACTACTCCAGTTTCTTCTCAAACATTGTAAATATCTAATAGACTATTTTTAACCTTGATTTTGATTCTAAAGAGATGGTGTTTTTCATACTACTATGTATTATGGAAAACTGCACTAATTGCAAACCGTATGGAGCTGCTTTAATTTTGATCTGCATTTTAAATATGTTAAAAAAGGTGAGCAACATTTTACGATGAATTAGATTGCTGTTTACCTTAATGGTTAATTGTCATTTAAGGAGTGTTGCATAATAACAAATGTCTTACACGTAGTATTGTTAGCGTTAAATCCTGTATATTATACTGCAATTTATGTGCCATTGCGTAAAAATATTCCTATCCACTAATTCTACGTTTTAATTATCAATACATTACGTCATCGTTTTTGCAAAACTGGATCATGTAAAACTTACTTGTAATTAATATAATTCTGTGACTAAAGATAAAGTATTGTTGCGATCCACTATTAGGCAACCCGTCAAACATACAAACGCCCGGGGCACAGCGTATTCTTCAGCATTCGAGAATCCTTCTACAAAGTTCTAGATAATGAGTCATATCTTAATGCAGGGTATATATAAGGCCGCTTATGAATGTAAGAGTTAGTCTATTCTTGAATGTCTAATATAAATTATATCGTTGTAAAGTAAACGTAGTTGAGTTTTTAGAATATATACATAAATGATATGCTGTGTCTAATGTGCATGCAGCTTGCAGTATACATAAATAAATAGAAGTGTATAAACAAATAGTTGTGTTAGTGTGGTTATTGGACCTAGGGTAAAGAAGTTAGTTTAAGAAGATATTAGTGCTTGTAAATTCATTAGTGTAATAGTGCTTCATTGTTAAGTGGACTGAAAACATCTATAAATAAGGCATATATTGTTAATTAGACTTGTGAACAGTGAGTAATAAAGACCATTATTATTACTTGTTTTAAATTAAAGAAACGCGGTAGTAGTAGCGCGTTACACTGGTGTCAGGCATTTGTGGGGTATATAGTGATTAATTTAAAACACAAGTCTAAAGACATTTAAGTAGTTTATATATGCCAGTTACAAGGAGTCAAAATAAGATGGAGGCAGAAAGTTTAATGAATTTCCTTAAGGATTTTAAATCCGAAATGCAAGTGACACTTAGTGAAAATGCTGAGAAAATGGAGGAGAGGTCGGCTAAACTGGAAGTGACACTAAACGAAAACTTAGTGAAGTCAGTTGAACTGGAATCGACCCTTAAAGAATTTAAATACGGCATGGAAATGACACTTAGTGAAAATGCTGAGAAAATAGAGGAAAAGTTAAGTGAAAATACAGCCACGTTAGAACGAAGATTAATGGAAAGTTCCATTGCATTGAAAGAAGATTTCACTGAACAGGTAAAAACAGTTGAGCAAAAGTTGGACAGTAAATTGATAAAATGGAAGAAGATGTGATGAGGTTGCAAGAACAAGTAATTTCACTAACAACGCGGCCACTTGAATTGCCAAGCCAAGTTGTTAATCAGAACATTCCAGAAATAAGAACCACGGAAAGAAGCGAGTCAATTCCGTCTAAATTTAAAGTAAAACCACCTACATTCGATGGTAAAACACCTTGGCCCACATATTTGAAACAATTTGAAGCTGCTGCAATAGCCAACGGTTGGTGCAACAAAGAGAAGGCTATCTCTCTAATAGTGGCCCTACGGGGAAGCTCTTAACATCTTACAAACGATTCCCGATCACCAGCAGAATGATTACGGCCTCTTAACATCGAAGCTTGAGATGAGATATGGAGACGCTCACCTTCAACAGGTTTACCACGCACAAGTTAAGAACCGCTCGCAAAAGACAAGTGAAAGCCTGCAAGAATTCGAAGCTGACATCGCCAGATTAGTTAGATTGGCATATCAACGGCACCAGATAGTTTCCTCGAACAACTGGCTGTACAAACATTTGTGGATGGCGTTAAAGATGGCGAAATACAGCAAGCGCTAAGATTAGCACGGCCAAAGATGTTAGATGACGCACTGGCTCATGCGCTTGAATTTGAAGCAGCTAAGCAGACATCACACAGAATGAGTCACAAAGTTCGGTCTGCCTTAGAGGAACCTGATCAAGCGCAGAACAGCATAGAGGAAATAATCAACCGTGTGGAAAAGCTTGAAAGACAACGACCGCGGAGATGGGGTCTGCGATGCTGGAACTGCGGCGAAGTTGGTCATATACAGAGACGCTGCACTCAACCAAAAACAACCGGTTGAGCAGCAGGAAAACTAAAGCAAGTCGACGTAAGGGGGCGAACGTCGACAGCACAACGTAGTGCCCCGGAGATTATCATCCGTGCTGCATCGTCGATGGGGAGTCTGGACAGCATTTATATCGATGGAAGAATTAATGGTAGGGGTGTCCGATTACTCGTGGATACAGGAGCGACAAAAACTATTGTGAGACCAGATTTGGTTGGTCGTGGAAAAATGCTACCTGTATCGGTGTGTCTTCGAACGGCAAGTGGTGAGAAAATTTGTACTCACGGAGAGACTGCCGTTATGTTGACAATTGGGGACAAATTAATTAATCATCGAGTGTTGGTAGCTGAAATTACAGAAGAAGTGATCTTGGGAATGGATCTCATGAGAGAATATGGGTTTCATGTAAACATGAAAGAAAATGTGCTTCGGATAGATGATGATGAGATTCCATTTCAAGGTAGGAGTAACCAGACGATGCAAGTTCGAATGATTTGCGATATGAAAATACCCGAGAAGGCAGAAATGATAGTAATGGGATGCCCGGACGGTACGCTCCGGGAAGGACAAGTATGCATGATGGAAGCAACTGAATCGGGGACTTCTGATTGGAAGAACGCTGGTAAAGTCTCGAAATATGGTACCAGTAAGGGTGCTGAACATTAATCCCCATACAGTGACCCTGAAGAAAGGCATGATTGTGGGAAGTTGCATTCCAGTATGTCATATTAAACGTTGTGTGGACGACACGAAAAATAAACCAACCAACGGTTGCTCACAGAAATTGCTGGATATGTTGATACCCTCGTGTCAAGGATTAAATGGCGACCAACTGGGCAAGGTAAAAGAACTGGTCGGACGATATCGAGGTGTGTTTGCACTGGATGATAGTGAGAAAGGAAGGACGAATGTTGTGCAACACAAGATCAATACTGGAGATGCGCAACCGATAAGACAACACCCAGGCGGCTTCCTTTGGCAAAACGTAAGGAAGCCGAGCAAATTATCACCGATATGGAAGAACAGGGAGTGATTGAACCCTCGAATAGTCCATGGGCATCCCCGGTAGTGCTTGTCAAGAAAAAGGACGGGTCGACAAGGTTTTGTGTAGACTACCGGCGGCTTAATAATGTGACAAAGAAAGACAGCTATCCTTTGCCCAGAATTGATGACACCTTAGATACTCTATCCGGATCTAAATGGTTTTCGACCTTGGACTTGAAAAGCGGATACTGGCAGGTAGGCTTGGAGCCAAACGATAAAGAAAAGACTGCGTTTACAATTGGAACTGGATTATGGCAGTTCAAGGTCATGCCATTTGGATTATGCAATGCTCCTGCTACTTTTGAACGATTGATGGAGTCGGTACTGCGTGGACTGTCCTGGAAGACATGTCTGGTGTACCTGGACGACGTGATAGTGTTAGGCCGGTCTTTTGAAGAACATCTTAAGAACCTAGAGGAGATATTCCAAAGATTACGCGGGCAAACCTTACATTAAGCCCCAAGAAGTGCCACCTATTTGGAAAAGAGGTGAAATACCTAGGACATGTCGTCTCAGAGACCGGAATAAGAGCTGACCCTGACAAAATAAAAACGGTACAAGAGTGGCCTACACCAGCAGATATACACCAACTACGCAGTTTTCTAGGATTGTGCACATATTACCGACGTTTTATACTTGGGTTTGCGAACATTGCCAAACCGTTAACAAAATTAACCGAAGATGGACAAGAATATGATTGGAATGACGACTGCCACAGAGCATTTGAACAACTGAAACGACTACTAGTTACAGCACCAATTTTGAGTTATCCGCGGATGGAGGGAAAGTTTGTGTTGGATACCGATGCCAGTAACACAGCTATAGGAGGCGTTCTTTCTCAAGTGCAGGACGGACAAGAAAAAGTTATTGGGTATTTCAGCAAGGTCTTGTCGCGGCCAGAAAGGAACTATTGTGTGACAAGAAGGGAGCTGTTGGCCGTCGTCAAATCCGTAGAGCACTTTTATAAGTACTTATACGGCCGTAAATTCCTGTTGAGAACAGACCATGCCGCACTGAAATGGTTACTGCAGTTTCGAAATCCTGAAGGGCAAGTGGCAAGGTGGATAGAGCGGCTGCAGGAATATGACTTTGATACGGAACATCGTGTAGGAACTAGCCATCGGAATGCAGACGCTCTATCAAGGAGACCTTGTCCGATGGACTGCAATCATTGCTCCAAGATGGAAGAGAAAATAAGTGTCATCCATAGAATGACGGTAACCGATGATACTTGGCAACTCGAAAGAATACGAGAAGACCAGGAGAATGACGCCGAATTGGGACGTATTATTGAGTGGAAAATAGAGGACAACGACCAGCTTGGGAAGAAATTAGTATTTCAAGTAGGAGCCTGAAGGCATACTGGTCACAGTGGGACTCCTTGATGATGGAAAATAGAATCTTGAAACGACGCCTGGAATTTGAAGATGGCACTGAGAGACTTCAAGTGATAGTGCCGAGAAGCAGAGTGCCGGAAGTGTTGCAGCACTTGCACGATGGTATTTCCGGAGGGCACTTTGGCGTGAAAAGAACTCTCGAAAGAGTGAGAGAAAGATTCTATTGGGTGAACTGCAAAGAAGATGTGAAGGAGTGGTGCCGGAAATGTGAATTGTGTGCCTCTGCAAATGGCCCGGTCTCAAAACGGAAAGCCCCAATGAGACAGTATAACGTGGGGAATCCTTTTGAAAGGGTAGCCATTGATATAGCTGGTCCGTTTCCTGAATCAGAGAAAGGGAATAAATACATCTTGGTTGCAATGGATTATTTTACCAAATGGCCGGAGGCATATGCTATACCTAACCAAGAAGCCGAGACGGTTGCAGATGTACTAGTGAGGGAGTTGTTTTGTCGCTTTGGAGTTCCGTTGGAATTACACTCCGATCAAGGTCGGAACTTCGAATCAGCGTTGTTTCAAAACGTCTGCAAGCATCTTGGAATCAGGAAAACTAGAACCACGCCACTTCATCCTCAATCGGATGGAATGGTTGAAAGAATGAACAGAACGTTAGGAAAGTACCTGGCCAAAGTTGTCTCTGAACATCAACGGGACTGGGACCAATATCTACATTTGTTCCTACTGGCGTACCGATCTTCGGTACATGACAGCACAGGATACTCGCCCGCTTGCGTAATGCTAGGACGTGAATTGCGGCTACCATGTGATCTTCAGTTTGGATTTAAACCTGGAGAAGAGATCGCCGGTGAAGATTACGTTAGTAAGCTTCGTGAAAGATCAAATAGTATTCACGAAAACGTCCGAAAGAATATACAGGCAGCAAGCGATCGAATGAAATCACAATATGACACGAGAGCACAAGAAGGTGGTTATCAACCTGGAGATTTAGTGTGGTTGTACAATCCACAAAGAAAACGTGGATTGTCGCCAAAACTACAAAGACAATGGGAAGGGCCGTACGAAGTGTTAAAAGGATTAATGATGTAGTGTACCGGATCAGAAGATCCTCGTGGTAAACCGAAAGTGGTACACTTTGACCGTTTAACACCCTACACTGGCAACAACCAGGAAGACTCAAATAATGATAATGGTGTTCGGCAAGTTATTAATCATGAGCCAAATGCAGATTTTGAGAGCTTTATGGCGGCGTATGGTGGTTCCGCTAAAGCGAGATTTGGCGTTGTTGTTGAAAACAGCAAGATCTGTTTAGAGCACCAGAAGAGTATTCCCTTGCACATTGCGTAGCTCAAGATTTGGCAATGTCAAGGGAATAGCTGTTGTTTTCAAGAAAAAGTTTGGATGTGTGGATGAATTAGTACAACAGCAGCCAACTGTAGGAAAATCTTTGGTTCTTCAAGATAAAAATCGTTATGTTTACTATCTGGTCACCAAAAATTCTTCATGGCAGAGACCTAGTTATGGACATCTATGGGAGGCTTTGCTAAATCTTAAGGCGCAGATGATGGAAAATGGAGTAACGAGACTAGCGGTGCCCAAGCTGGGCTGTGGACTGGATCGCTTGGATTGGAGGATAGTCCGAAATATGCTAGAAGTAGTTTTCCAGGAACCAACGTCCAGGTTCTTGTTTGTTGTTATCAACCGGTTGCCTACCAAGACCATGAAAAGAGTGTTGACTGTTACTTCCAACGACGCGGTGGATGCACCAGAGGAGATAGCTGCCGATACCGTCACCAGTCATCGAATTGGCGTCAAGATGGATTTACAGTTACGAGACGTAACGGTTTTAAAGAGGGGCAGTGTTGCGATCCACTATTAGGCAACCCGTCAAACATACAAACGCCCGGGGCACAGCGTATTCTTCAGCATTCGAGAATCCTTCTACAAAGTTCTAGATAATGAGTCATATCTTAATGCAGGGTATATATAAGGCCGCTTATGAATGTAAGAGTTAGTCTATTCTTGAATGTCTAATATAAATTATATCGTTGTAAAGTAAACGTAGTTGAGTTTTTAGAATATATACATAAATGATATGCTGTGTCTAATGTGCATGCAGCTTGCAGTATACATAAATAAATAGAAGTGTATAAACAAATAGTTGTGTTAGTGTGGTTATTGGACCTAGGGTAAAGAAGTTAGTTTAAGAAGATATTAGTGCTTGTAAATTCATTAGTGTAATAGTGCTTCATTGTTAAGTGGACTGAAAACATCTATAAATAAGGCATATATTGTTAATTAGACTTGTGAACAGTGAGTAATAAAGACCATTATTATTACTTGTTTTAAATTAAAGAAACGCGGTAGTAGTAGCGCGTTACAGTATTATTAATGCAAGCACGTGTGTAGTTTTGGGCGATTATAGAGGTATACAACTGTTATTAGTCATTACCACAACCTCTAACATTATCTTTAATATATTAAAACCTTGGATACACATAAATTACATACAGGGTGCCCAAAGTTAGAGTCAAAATGTAAGAGTGCGATAGAACTATTTCAGAGTTAGGTGGCAACTTTAGCTGTCAAGCTAACTTTGCTCTTGAATATTTTGTTGTTTTCTTTCCTTTATATATATATATATATATATATATATATATATATATATATATTGCTGTGGAAGTTGGGAACACTCGAGCTCTCCCTAAAAACCCATCAAGCCCCCACGCTTGGGTCATCATAAAATTGCAGTGGATCTCTAGAACAATCGGGATCGCCTTCGTTGGACGTTAAAAAATTTTCTAAAAATAAAAAAGAATTTCTTACAATACCTTTGGACCGTCTTCTTATTTCTGCACACCTCGGCTAGTTCTAAAATCTGCTTCTTCTTGGACACCTACCATCCTTAATTCACTCTTTCTCACATATACAGTCAAATGAAATTACCACTCAAATAATGCAACAAGACATACAACCTTTTAGTTACACATATTAACAAGTTTCCATTAGTAAGAAAATATTTACACATTTGTCCACCATTACCAATATGTGTCGATACCCCGTTCACTCGTAATCAGGTTGCTTAAATAATCAATCGCCACCAATTCTAACGGTCCATTTACGCTCACGTTCATTGGCGTATTCTGCAACACCACGTTCTTGTCTTTACCTAGAATACAAATTTCACACCGATTTATCCTTTCTTTAATCACCGTGATATCATTTCTTGCATAAAACGCCTCTCTAAATACCAAAAATGTTTTTCTGATGCCTATATGTCCGAATTTTAAATGAATTTCGTCTATAATTTCAACAGCCACGTCTCTTGATAGCACTACCAGCTCTGCATCCCTATCCTTTTACCACAAACTGCCCTACGATGGTAAATCCCCGGTACTCTTCCATATTTTCTCTTGTTAGTTTCTCGCGTATCGAGCTCACCTCACTGTGCCTCTGCGTCTCTATAAGCTTGGCGGTTGTCCATTGACCAACATCCCTGAACTCCTGCAAAGCAATTAAACAACCCTTTATGTTTTGATTCGATTCCACCTGCGGTCTGCTCAGAAAATCCGCCGTCACATTCTCCTTTCCTGGTTTATGCTTAATTTCAAAGTCGTAGTTCTGTAACACCAATGCCCACCTATACAACCTACTGTTTAGAAACTCCTTTTCTTCATGAACGTTACCACCGTGTTGTCGGATTCTATTAAAATTTCTTACCTAACAAATAAAACGCAACTTTTCACCGCATATACTATGGCCAACATCTCCTTCTCTGCCGTCGCATACCTGGTTTCGCAGTCTTTTAATACCCTGGAAATGAAAACAATTGGTACCTCAGCTCCATCCTGTATCTGCACCAACTCAGCCCCGATTGCATATTTCGACGCATCCGTCCTCAAAATAAAATCGTCTTTAAAATTTGGATATTTTAACGCTAACTCTGTATAAAACGCACCTTTTAAATCCTGGAACGCCTTCTCTCGTTCAGCAGTCCATTTCCATCTCTTTTTTCTTTAACAAACTCACCAACGGCACACACAATTCAGAATACCTCGGTATAAACCGTTTGTAATAATTTAGAACCCTAAAATCCTCGCAATCCTCTCACATTCTTCGGTTGCGCAATATTTTTCAACTCGTCCAATCTTTTATTGCAAATTTTCATCCCTTGTTCGCTAATTTCAAACCCTAAATACGTAACCTTGCTCTTAAACAACTCGCATTTCTCTACGTTCAGCTTCAAACCCCCTTCGTCCAGTCGTTGGATCACCTTTTCTAAATGCTCCAGGTGTTCTTGCTCGTTCCTTGAAAAAATCAACAAATCATCCACATAATGCGAACAGAAACATTCATATTCGTTAAACAACTTCTGCATAGCCCTTACAAGTGCTGCTGAAGAACTACTTAAACCAAACGGAACTACAGAAAACATATAAATCTCGCCTTCGATACTAAATCCCGTAAACTTTTTACTGTCTTCATGCAACGGAATTAACCAAAACGAATTTTTTAAATCTAATTTACTGAAAATCTTCATATACAACAAATTATCCAACCCTTGTGGTTGTTCGTACTGCGGTTTCGTAATCGCATTCAACTTCCTCGCATCCAAACAAATCCTTATATCCCTTTTGTTGGGTTTTGGTACAATAACTACTGGGTTCACATATGGAGTTTTCGCTGGTTCGATAATACCCTCTTTTAACATTTTGTCTATCTCTATTTTAACCCTATTTCTTATGGCAAACGGAATTGGATACACCCTTGTATTAAAACCGCTGTCTTCCGTGACCTCCAACTTATGCATATACCGCCTCGCAAATCTTGGCTCTTCATTAAACAAGCCTATATTTATTAAACAAATCCTAGCTTCATCTTAATTTCATTACTCACTTTCCCTATCTGTTCATCATTAATTAATCTCGCAAACATATTACATAATCGCACTTCAATCCGTCCATAATTATCCTCTTTAATCATTCCTAATCCTGTACTATCTATATCATTTCCATTCCTATATTCTGAACTAACCGTAGGCACCACCCATAACCTATCTTTATCAAATATCCTAACTGACCTATCCTTTCCATCTATATTCATCCCAAAATCCTCTATAAAATCCATACCCAATATGAAGTCTAACTGTAACCCCTTTCTAATTAAAAACTCTGCATCCCCTGCTTCTTTATTTCCTATATATATCGGTACACGGATAACATTATAAATCGTCGTTAGCTTTTTGTTCATCGCTGACTATAAATTAACCCCATCAATTGTTCCTATTCGTCCCTTTAAAAATTCTCCATGTTTGACTACCACACTCTCATTTACCAGCGACAACTGTGAACCACTATCAACTAAAGCAACATATACACAATCCCTTAAACTAATATTTATAAATAACAAATTCTTTTTATTAAAAATGTAACTGTTTAACAATAAATCCCTTATAATAGTATAAGTATAATAAAAGTATAATAGTATAAGTATTATAGAACACACGTCAATATTTACTCCTAAGCGGTCGGTCGTCCAAAAATTCGCGTTTTTTTTTTGTTCCTGTGGCGTCTCGTGAATCTGCACCACCTCAATCCTATCTGGGTCCGTTGTAATTGCACTAGTCGTCATATGCTGGACGTTTACGTCCCTGTCCATCCGGCTGTTTCCATTTTGTATTCCACCCCCAGTCGTCCGGCCGTCACCCTCGTGGTTGCCGTGCTGGTATCTGTTTTGTCCATTGTATCCATTATCCCTGTGATCCCTATTGTAATACGGTCGTCTATGTACTTCGTGTCCCCAATGATTCCGATGTCCGTGGTTAAAATTTTCCTGTCTATAATTTGGTCTGTTTTCGTGGTACGGTTGTCGTCGGCTGTCTTCCCTATAACCTCTGTTTTGCTCCCAATAGTTTGTCCGCGTTTTCGCCTCCAGTGCTGTCGCTAAATCAAAGTTTCTCATTACCCCTAAGAATTCCCTCAATGTCTTGACATTTTGTACCACTACCACCTTTGTAACTTCCGGTTCCATATGACCTGCTAGTAGTAGTACAATGTCGTCCTCGCCCAATTTCGGTGTCAAGTGTTGTGCCTGATTAAACTTGTCAATCGCGTATTCTTCGCGTGTGCCGTGAGTCCTGCTGTAATGTCCGGTAATTAAATTCGTCCTTATGTCAGTCTGGTGTGTATTGCTCCAAAATTGTTCTATAAAGAGTCGTCTGAAATCAGCGTACGTGTCGTATTGTTTTCGAATGATGTTATGCCATTTTTCGGCGTTGCCCGTCGAAGTCGCCCCCACGATCTGTAGTTTTGTTCTCTCGTTTTCAGTCCCTACGATTTCGTCTAGTCGGTCCAAGAATCCCATGGGCTGTTCTGTCCTACGTCCCTCAAACTTCGGTAATGCGTCCCGGTTTAATCTAACGTGCTGTCCGTAGTCTAGTCCAACGCGCCTCCTTTCTAGGTCGTCCAATTTTTCTTGTATCTGTCTAACGTCATGTCCTACCCTGGTTTCTAATACCGTGACTTTGTCGTCAAGTTTTTCGTCCAGTTGCGTCCTACCGTGCACATTTTCGTTTTGTATCGTCTCTAAAGTTTGTCCTAAATTTCTGTAGTTGGTCATATGTCTTTTGTCGCATGTTTGTATTTCTGTACTTAAATTCGAAAACCCGCTAATCATCGTTTCTTCCACTGTGTCTACACGTGTCTTAATTTCCGTTCTTAGGTCCGTCCTTGTCGCGTTCAAGTCTCCTTGAAAATGTACCCGTGTGTGTTCCAACTTGTCGTCAACCCTGTCTACTTGTTGTTGGACCTCTGTCCGCATGTCGTCCTTTACAATCTGTATTTGTGTCAGTAAATAGTCCTGCGTGTAGTTCATTTTCGCCGTCAGTTCCGCGTGCGCCGTCCTAAACTCGTTCCTTAGCTCGTTATGTGATTCCGTAATTCTATCTGTCAGTTCCGTATGTGATTCCGTAATTTTGTCTGTCAACTCCGTCTTAACGGTTCTTAGTTCCGTATGTGTCTCTGTAATTTTGTCTGTCAGTTCTGCATGTGCATCTTTTTGTTCCTTACGTGATGCATTGAGATCGTCTTTCATGCTCATCAGAAATCTCATAATGTCCTGGGTTCCGTCGGCTTCTGCTACCCTCACCTCCGGTACCGTCGCCTGGTCCGTGTCCATGCTTGTCACCTCCCGCTCTGTCTGCCTCACTTCCGTCTCCTGTATGTCGCCCCCTGCGTCCAGCTCTATGTCTTGTGTCCCTAACTCCATTTCAACCCCGTATATCAGTCCCGATCTCGTGATCCTTTTTGTGTCCGCGTCCGTCATCTCTGCTTCCTAGTTTTGAACTCGTTTTCTGTAAAATAAAGAAAAACTACGGGCCCCACCTAATCTCGGGATCCCGTATTCTACTCTCTTTCACTCTAATACTTTTCTAGCCTTTTTCTCGAGCCTCACGTTGGGTTTGCCACCTTCTCCTACCTACCCTTCTACTTAAACTTTATTTTTATTTTTGCTTGTTTACTCCTCCCTTTTATCTAAACAAAATTTGCTACACGACTTTTGTCGTCGTCCCTATTTTAACATTCAATAAATGACTTCTATTTGAGGTGCTTTAGCAACGTTTGGTTGGTTCTTTATTTACTGTTTACTATTTATTTTGCCTCGACTATATGAAACTTTAATCTCAGGGCGTTCACCTACTCACCGTGAGTTCAATCGTGAGTAGATGTGCACTACCCAACCAAACTGCACACTCGTTTGTTTTACCACTTTTTTAATGCACTGATTTACTATATATGCCAAATTTTAACAGATCAAAGTTGCTTGGTGCCAAATTAATTTATGTAACTATTTATGACTTTAATTTTGACGTTTTAAGATATTCACGGTACTTACCAGAATTATACCGCGCTGAAGGCCTTCTTTTAACTGCTGGCTCAAGATCGTATACACCGTACGCACCTTCACAAGGATTCTCAATCGTAGTCCACTTGCGTCTTGCCTCCAGGTGTTCTTAACCAATTTCGTTGACCCCAAATCTGAAATAATTTTACCCCAATTTAGAATTTAAAAAAAACCGTTATGTCTACTTCCCCTGCGTTAATTCTTCCTCGTAATATACTGCTCTCCTGTTTCTCTGCTTCGTACTCCAATCAATCCTCTCCTTGCTCAATCCAAATCAATCCAGCCGTCCTATTTTAAATCAATCCTTGTCCTGCTATTCCTTTAATATCTACACGATGTCCTTACTGCCGTTAATCTGCTCAAATCACTCCAAAAATTATCAATATCGTCGTTGCCTTCTATATCCACTCAAATCTCCTACTGCCGTTAAACCAAATCTTCCCAAAACCAACACCAATCTTGCTCAAACCTAAATAATCGTCGCTTTTTCCGTCGCACTAGTTACCACTCTAAATCTTCTTTAATATTCGTTGCCTTTAATACTCTCGATGCTTCTTATTACTCACACTTTACTAAATTATACTCTTTAATTCTCAAAGACTTTTATTTCAATAAATATTTGTACAACTTTTAACGCAGGTTTTGTAAAACACGTCTTTATCTGAATATAATCGAAATTAGAATCCCTTATATTTATTTTGCTTAGCGATAAGATCAATAACCTTAGCTTACATGAATTACAATTCTAAAACATACAATATCCAATAACAATTCGTCTTTCTTTTCGTGTCCAAAATACCTTCACTACAGTCTATATAATATTCTTAATTTCTACTATCGGTCCAAAACACTTCACAAATCTCCAATAACCTATTATATTTCTATTCACTTTTAATTTTGATTTTACAATTCGTCCAAAAGTTGATTCTATTAAAAGAAAAGCCAAATAATTTACACACGACCTGGACGCTTTGTTGGTTGCAGATAACCATAAATGCGTTCGGCTTTCCGACGGCAAATGTACTTTCACTGGCTCATAAAATATCAACTCAGTATAAAACCTCAAGTACCGTGCATTGTATCAACGTCATAAAGTCATGTTGTCTACCTTTTGGCACATATGTTTCAAACTAAAATGGTACATACTTTAGCATATGTAAAGTACAGCAAAATATAGTTTTTTAAATTATTAGATCTGATATATTAATCCTATTGTTTGGCATACACCCCTATTAACACAAATCTACCCTTAGAAGCCTTGTACCCCCCTACATAATAATATATATGTGTGTGTGTATGTGTGTGTGTGTGTGTGTGTTAAAGTGGTCAATATTCTATAAGTAAAACCACCTCATACCGAGAAAATTAAATGTTTAAATATTTAATTTGTACCCTATATAATATTCCAATAAAGCTTATTATTATAGTATTTACTAGTACATATAAAAATCGTGTCTTTAAAACAAGTTCTAAATAATTACGCAATCGACGAAATAGAAACTCATCCCTTGATTGAAACACCCGTGATTTCTAATTATAAAAATCAGTTAAAAACAAATTTTTAATGCATTATGCAGATTGAAACGACCGTAAAACTAGTTCCAAAATACATCCTTTTAAACGCGCTACGTATATTCCTGCAAACCCGCTCTAAAGAATGCATTCGTTAAAAGTATTTTGATGCAAAACGTGAATTTATTAAACAAATTATTCCAAATTTTCTAGACTTTTCCATTTTCGTTGTATTCTTTGAAAAAAGCTACTTTATTTAATTAAAAATTTTCTAGATGGTTTCAGATCAGTCTGCTAGCATGAAACGGAGATTGCGAATGAACCCATAAATCACAAATGACAGGGAATTATTTTGTACGATAGCATGCAATTTGATTAACGGTCGACTTCGTAGAACACGATAAAACAGGTAAAAACTATAAATCAGATAAGATAAGACGCTTTAAATGGCCATAATTTTTATATATTTTTAACTATCTACAGGTCAAATTCTACAATTGTTGAGTATATTTGCAAAATTTAATAAATTTTCTAAATTCTTTGGTTGTAATACGTTTGCTAGAGTTAAGGACTTCGTACTCTTGCTTTTGTCGTCGCCGCATTTATGCTGTTGTATATGTAAAGTGTTGTAAGTTCAGATACTGTGTGTCAGTGTGGATAAGGTTTAACTTAATGTGTGTGTGTGTGTGTGTGTGTGCGCGCGCGCGCTATTGTTCAATGAGTTTCTGAGTTAGCGACTCAGTACGTGATGGGTGATTTGCTAGATAGGATTTCAATAAGGAATTGGTTCATATCGTTATAGGTGATTGGAAGCTAAGAAATTTAAATTTGGTAACGGAGTGTACGAGTTGACGTAGAGTGTAATTTTAAAGTTGGATTGGATAGTGGTGGTGAATAGGCAGGAGTACATAAGAAGGTAAGATGTTTCTAAGAATTGATTATAGCAGGAACAGTGGGGCAATGATGTTAAGTGGAATTGATAAAGTTTGTTGCGGAAGGAACAATGTGTAGTGAGGAACTGAATAGTAGATGGATTGGAGAAGATGTGCGAAGGAATCTCTGTGACATCTCAGAAGATGTCGTGGGTTCTGTCTGTATGGGAGAGGGACCAAAACTGTTGCCAGGAGTGTAGAAAGGAACGATATATAAGAGAGGGTGTGGTATTCGTCAAGAAATAAAGTTCTGTTCGTATAGAAAGATGGTTTCATTTTTCTTAAGGTTACTAATTTGAATGCAGGAATTGAAAGTTAGTTCAATAGGAGGAATTTCAAATTAAGTGTTGAGTGCAGGGGTGGAAACTGTTCTGTGGGCTCGTGAATAGTAGAGAAGGAATGGTCTAATAATCCTGCTAAGCTCGTGTCTTACAAAGACAAGAATTAGAAGGAACCACAAATCAACGGCGTATCGGATTATAGGGGATATAATTTGATTAAGGATAAGTCTACGTGTGGGATTAGTAGGATGGATAGATTTAGTAAGTGAGTAGTGGAGATTTTGAAGGATGTCTTTGTTTTGGAACGAAACTTAGTTAGGTGGGTGTTGCTTTTGAGGCGTGTCAATATGAAGGGCTAAGTATGGTATTTACGAGGAGAAAGTGAGGGCATGGTTCAGGATGTGGACTTTGGGGCTACGTTGAAGATTTAGGAATCTTTTGAGGAGGAGCGTCTTGGATTTGGTTTGGAAAAACGATTGTTTATTAAGGCAAGGACAGAATTCTACAGAGGTCAGGATGCGCGGGAATTGTTATGGATTAGGAAAGCAATGTCATCGCCATATGCAAAGGTGAATGGTATTAGGGATATTTAGTTCTAGGAGCGAGTTAATTAATTGGTTTCAGAGAGTTGGCGATAGGTAGAATCTTTGCGGGCACCCTGGGGTTATAGATTTGGTGACGGAATAAAAGATGAAGGAAAGTGTGGCTGTTCGGATGGTATACAAGATTTTATTATGTGGAAGAGGTTAATAGAGAAATTCGCAAGATAAAGTTGATTTAGGAGGTTAAGCCACCAGAGGACGTCAAAGGCTGCGTGGAAATCTAGGACTTTTTGAAATGAAGTGTTCGTTGCTGTAATCTTGTATTATCGTTGTTATTATGTTCTGGTTCACTATCACTACTGCCGTCATTGACCTTTCTCCCTTGCTGACTTGTCTTGCCCTTACCGGCATCCCTGGTTTTTTCCCGTTTATGCAGTAGAGTACTTGTATAAATAGTAGGTCCAGTTTTTGCGTTTCGACCAGATTTCTTAGTTCGTGCATTATAGTTGCGCTTCGCATAGCGTTCAACTGTCTGATTATTAGGGCTTTGCTAGTTATCCGGATGGTATGTATGAACTATGCAGTCTGGCTATTTCTTGCATTCCCATCCGCTAAGATTAACGTACCAACAAAACCACCAGCAATCCTTAATCATAAATTCATAAATCTCTCAGAATCCCCTTTAATGATTAAACTAAATCCTAATAAAACCTCACATCCCGATCATATAACCAATTTTATCCTACAAAAATCCTAGCGCCTTATCAGATAACTGACATCTCCTCTTTCGGAAATTCCTTTCCTTAGGTATATTCCCAATCTTTTCAAATCATCAAATATTACACTTATCCTGAAACTAAGTAAGCCCCCGATGATCCTATATCATACAGACCAATTGCTCTACTACCTTTCATTGGTAAGTTATCTTTCATAAACTGCATTCTCACATTGACCAAATCTTCTCCTATTCCCCAATCCACACGGTTTCCACCTAAGACATGCCGAATACAATCTACTCCCTGATCACTACCGCCCAATTCTCCCCTCACAAATATGTTATAGCCTTGTTACGGTATTCCCTGTAGACAAGAAAGAAAGCTGTAATTATAGAAAATCATCTACACCGAATACCGCAACAAAACAGGGACAGAATGGTAGAATCGAAATCAAAAAGAATTAGATTTCGGGCTAGCTCAAAAACGTCGTATAGTTGGGTGGGTGATATAGAAAGAAAAATTGGAAACCTCAGTAAAAAGCTATATTACCAACAACAGTCCCGAAAGAATATTTACAAAAGTCAAAAACACGCATTTACGTAATCGTTCATTATAACGTGATGTAAACAAAGCATCAATTTACATATAATAAAGTATAAATTATTTGAAAACATTGAGAATAAAATATTATATAAATAATAAATACATACATACCTGCAAGAATACTTACAACATGTTCCAGCCTTAAATATGTACAAGAAATAATACAGTAACATCTGCTTTGAGAAGTGCACCTGGTAATATTTAAGAACGTAACATTTAAATTTTAAATAATGTAATCAAGAATTAACTAGCAAGTCCTTGATGTTAACATTAATTTACACAAAAATGGAAACAGTAAAAAGTGTTCCAACGCAAGCTTTAATCGCTCGTGCATTGTGAGCGTGCTTTTGGTAACTTACAGTCTGCAATTTATTGCGGAATCAAAAAAAGAAGTGTCTACCAAAACATCAACACAAGTAAAACAAACAGAAAAACTGTACTTTAAGTTATCGGCTTTTCTCTGGTACCATTTTAGGATGAGAAATACAGGCTGCATTTGTCTGCGGCTAGGTGCTGGATCAACTAACGTAACTATACTAGCACACTATGTATAAAAACACATTTTGAAATCGCGACTTTACAACGCTCGAAGGACGCGGTATAGCATTAGAATCGAATACATAACAAAATAGTCGAATAAGTAAGAGAGCCTTTCAAAAGTTGAACTTGTATTTATACAACATTTCCAGCAATAGAATGTTAAATCTTCTATGAAAGCAAGTAAAACTATATTCCAGACAACAACGGCGAAACATTCTTAGTATGCTAGCAATAAAGAAGGCTAAATACGATAATTAATTCCATTGAATTCCGTTGTTTCGAATGGGAAAGCAAAATATATTTTAAAACACCCTAGCGAATATGCAACCTTGCATACTGCCAAAGACAGACTCGTATTATTATAGATTCACGCTACGGGGACACCAGGAATGATTTAATTAGGAAACTGATTTTATTGTCCATAAAACCTGAGCGAGCTCGAACGCCTGCAAATATAACGAGGTAGGTTTCCTAACCATTAAAAGCTTTTATACGAAGCAGTTGTTTCCAACACGTTTCGTAGAATTAACTATTCTAAATAATAAGCAACTGTACGAATGTGTTACAAGAAATTGATAAGGCAAGCTTTTAGACTTTTAGAAGTGGTTTGAGAAGAGAAAATGCTTGTTTGTTTTAACGAATTTACCGAAGTTGTTTTAGTGATACTCAAACGGTTCAGAGAATTTTAGAAACTATTTTAAAGTACATTCCACATACTCTTATACTGAGGGACGGTTTAATATATATTTATTGAACTTGTTAAGCTTGTACAATTTAAGAATAACATAAAAAGGGTTTAGATTAACGTTTTCAGGGGCACTTCATTACGGTAGTTGAAAACCAAGCAGAATCACTCCATTTCAAAAAGTTTACGTAACAGCCTTAGTCCTAAATTTCCACTCGGGCTTTGACGTTCTCTGGTGGCCTAGCCTCCTAAACCAACTTTAACTTGCAAATTTTTTCTTCCACATAATAAAATCTTGTATAACATCCAGAACATCACACTTTCTTCCAACTTTTATTCCGTCACCAAACCTGTAACTCCAGGGTGCCCCAAGGATTTCACCTATAGCCCACTCTCTAAAACCTATTAATTAACCCGCTCCTAGAACTAAATATCTATATACATTCACCTTTATATATGGCGATGACATTGCTTTCCTAATCCGCAACAATTCCCGCGAAGCCTGAACTCTGTAGAATTCTGGTAATAAACAATGGCTTTCCCTAACCAAATTCAAGATGCTCCTTCTCAAAGGATTTCTGAATCTTTAAGCTACCCCCAAGTTCACATCCTGAACCATTCCCTCACCTTCTCCTCGTAAGTACCATAATTAGCCCTTCATATTGACACGCCTCAAAAGCAACACTCGCCTAACTAAGCTCCGTTCCAAAACAAAGATTTTCTTCAAAATCCCCACCACTCACTTACTAAAGCTATCCATCTTACTAATCCCACATGTAGACTTACCCTTAATCAAATTATAACCTCTATAATCCGATACGTCGTTGATTTGTGGTTCCTTCTAATTCTTCCCTTTGTAAGACACGTGCTTAGCAGGATCATTAGATCATTCGTTCTCTACTATTCACGAGCCCACAGAACAGTGTCCACTCTTGCACTCAACACTTAACTCGAAATTCCTTCTATTGAACTAACCTTAAATTCGTGCATTCAAATCAGTAACCTTAAAAAAATGAATCCATCTCCCTACACGACAGAACTTTATTTCTCGACGAATACCATACCCTCTCGTATACATCGTTTGTTCCTTTCTCTACTCCTGGAAACATTTCTGGTCCCTCTTCCACACCGGCAGACATGCCCACGATATCTTCTCACATATCACAGAGATCCCTTCGCACGTTCCTCTCTCCATTCCATCTACTATTCAGTTCTACACCATACATTGTTCCTTCCACAACAAGCTTTATCAATTCCGCTTAACACCATTGCCCCACTGTTCCTGCTATAATCAATCTTTAGAAACATCTTTACGTCATATTTACTCTTGCCTATTCACCACCACTATCCAATCCAACTTTATAATTACACTCTACGTCAACTCGTACACTCCGTTACCATACTTAAATTTCTTAGCTTTCCATCACCCACACGATATGAACCAATTCCTTATTGAAATCCTATCTAGCAAATCACCCATCACGAACTGAGTCGTTAACTCAAAAACTCATTGAACAATAGCGTGCGCACACACACTAAGTTGAACCTTATCGACACTGACACACAGTATCTCAACTTACAACACCCTACATATACAACAGCATTAATGCGGCGACGACAAAAGCAAGGGTACGAAGTCCCAACTTCAGCAAACGAATTACAACCAAAGAATTTAGAAAATTTATTAAATTTTGCAATTATACTCAACAATTGTGGAATGTACAACTAGGTTGAACCTTTGGCCTGTGGATAGTTAAAAATAAAGAATGATTGATGAACGTTCTATATTTGATACCATAGTTCTAGGCCACTTTTAATATTCAAAATAATACAGAGGTACCGTGAGTCTGCAGTGGACAATTTCCTATTTATGAGTCATGCTATGCCAAAATCATGTCCACTTTAAAAAATTGCACAAATTTCACAAAAATTTTCACAACCTGAGCTATTATCACATAGCATTTGGTGCTTGTTTTTTATTTTCTATTATACAGGATAAATCACAACGCAAAATGAACGAAAAGTCAATTTATTCAAATGACACCCGCCATTTTGAATTTTGCCGATGAATAGCAATTTGAAGAATTTTACAATGATATAAAATTTTGTATGGGTTACATGAGAAAAATTGGTAAAACAATTTTCTTTTATGCGGTTTTCAGAATAGAGAAGACTAACGAGTCTCTGTAACGCCGTCACATTACGTAAAAAATATATTAGATGAGAAAGGGGAATTTTTAAAATTTGGATGGACAGACTAAAGATATAGGCCCGCCCTATATAGTAGATTTCACGAATAGTAAATATTAATTAAGCATGATATTTTAATTCTTTTGTTTGAGAAAATATAATTTCAATTAGGGCCGTTAGTATAATTAAAGCAAAAAAAAAGAATTTGCTTAAAATAAATTGGTTTAATATAATACAATACTAAGCTAACGCATTCGTTGTTAAAAAGGATAAATGTCGCGACAATAAAAACCGCTAAATTAAAGTTTTAATAAAACATACAATGTAATAAGTATCAAATACAAGAATGTTAAATAGGTATAGAATGCAGAGCGTCGTGCAGTAAACAAAACCACAGAGTATACATTAACGAAATAAACTAATACGTCAGGGGCGCAGAAACCGCTAACAGGAAAAAAATTGGAAACATGGCTAGACGTTCAAGGTTAATTACAAAAATACGTAACTGTTATGTAATTAGCAGGATAATAACCTTATTATTAAGCATAGATTAAAATTGATACATAGTATTCCGGCCATATTTATCATTCTTAATTTTTAATTATTATCTTTATTGTTTCTTCCACTCCTGCACCACTGAAATTAGTCGAAGCACCCTTAAATTGTTGCAGGATCTCCGCTCCTTCAGGACAAATCTAAATTTATAACGTAACGTTTATTTTATCCGTACAGCTACTCTCGTCAAATTTCACATATCCTATCAATATTAATTATCTAGCAAATTATAGACCCGTCATCATTTAGATCATTATTAAAAAGTCTCTTAGAATGTTGTACCAAATATAGGGTGTTCCATTTAGAAAAACTTAACTTTGAGTTGGAAACCATATTGACACACTCGGTATATATGGGAAAATATTTTTAGATTGTGCAGCCTAATCATCGCTATCGTTTAATATAAATCGGAAATTGATATTTTGATTCGTGCGAAAAATAACGCTTAAGTACATACAATCATATTAAATCATTTCAATACAACAGTCCATTATTTCATTCCTACGCGTAGGTATTTATTTTTAAAGCACTTTAATTATCCATCCGTTATAGAAGTATGCCTGAGCAGTTTCAAATGGTCACTTAACCTAACAAAAGCATACACCTTGAAGTGTGTAATAATCATAATTTTCGTGTGCTTAGTTGCAAATAATTTTTGGTTTATTTAATCACGCAATACGTAATACAGTCGAGACCAGTTAAACTGGCATATTATTCACCATATTAGATCGTTTGAATTAATACACAGTTAACGTACTTCTATTATTCTAGATTAATTAGTTCGTGTAGTGATTGTTGACATGCGATGGTTACTTATCTTTTAACGTGTTTAACCAATCTTTTTAGTTTCGTAAAAACTGTGTATATATACAACAAATTAATTGAAAACTGTACAAACAAACCATAATAAAAAAAGATTGTTCTAAAATTTAAGTAAAAGTTCACAGAAATTTGTAGGCTATATAAATATTAGATATATTTAGACATATCTCTATATTGCTCTACAGTCTATTTTTTTAAATAGGAGTGAATTGAAAAGCCCATGTACCATATATAATATTCTTAAAAGATGCTTGTAAGGTTGCCTACACTTTTAGCGGTAAATTTAAATATTTCTGTTTGCAGTTTCATCTGGACACCACTATTATTATTTACCTGCATTAAATATGTTCTTAGGTAATGTTGAACCTATCTTAAGTAACCGGTAGTTCCCAGTATGAATTAATTATAATTAGGAAAAGATTTCGTGGCAGTTTCTAAAATTATATGAAAAATTTTCAGCCAATGTATAGCATACACCAATACTTTTAACACCTTGATTGCTAAAGAATACGAGAGAACTGCATGCTGAAGGAGTTTTTGGCTGAATTTGGTAAGGAATTGCTAAATATTGTCGGAAATGCTTACTTTGAAGTTAGTAGTGTAGTCATGTTTGTCGCGCGGATCCGCGTGCGTCATCAGCACTGGGAATGAAAATTTTGGGTTAGATGCTGGAAGACACGGAAACGCGCCATGTATAATTTACCTAAACTTTGATTACTATTACCTTTGAACTTATGTTAGTTAGGTAAAACATAAATATGAAAAAAAAACATTGAAACAAATATGGATTTCAGTGAATCTAATAAAACACAGAATAGTTACTTCAAATATAAACTAAACACATATACTTACTAGTTACAATACTAAGCATAAACTAAGAACTAAAAATAAACATATTCCAAACTCTAAACATAAACCAAACACTAACAAAACATATTGAAAAAGGCTATACCAAACCGAGAACTCTAACATAAGTTTTCTTTTTCATGAAACTTGTAAAAGCATTCTAGACATAAGCTCATGCATTCGTAAACGCCATCTTTTTAATCTTATTTTTGCTACACATTTTGCACTTTCTCCTTAGTAGTGTAAAATAAGGGATCTTGTGACCACATTTCCACCAGCATCCCCATTTCCACATACATCTGGACCAAATAGTTTTCTTCGACTAGCCATTTCATCTTTCGGATAAATCTATCTTGTTTGGTGTCAATTAATATTAGATTTTTCTCAGCTACCCGAATTTCTAGCAATTTTTTAAGTAGCATCATCCCCCAGGGAGCTACTCTCATTTTAAGATTTTTTGCTGGTAGCGATTTCTGACCGTTCTTATAAATTTTTTAACCATGCGACACATCAAATTAGCCTAGAATTTTACGCAGAATTCGAATCTGCAAACAGATTTTAAATAAAACCGCTCCTTACAAAGTTACACTTTAAAGCTCCCAAACCTCTAAATTTTGCTCATCTATGACATATGCTTTAACCAACCATTCCTGAAAATCTAAAACCGTGTGAATTTTAAAAATGAACCCTTTATAAGCCATAAGTGTTTAATATTTAAAACCATTTTCAAACAGTAATGTACTGTTTTTGGAATATTCAAAAACACTACTTTTAAAATTTTAAACATAGTAAAAATTTTATCAATTTTTCGGTTTTACATTTTAATTTCTAAACACATGTCATAACATAATTATGTAGTTAAGTCAATGCTAAATAGGTACTTGGAAAATACAATTCGTATCTGAACTAATTTCTTAACGATTATGGATTACCCAAATTACATGTAAAAGCGGTGTATAATTCCTTTCTAGTAGCAATCTGACTACATACTTAGGAAAATACAAATTCTATAGTTAAAGCACTAGCAATCAACGACATTTTTTATTAATTATTTTATTGACTACATGTTTTGAGAAATACAAGAAATATGTGTCTAATTTGTTTCAAATACATGACGAGGTCAGTTTTGTAAATTATTTGGAAGTGAAACTCTAATATTCCTACGAGACGATTAATTGTATTTACCAGAATTAAAAATTGTCGTCGGCATTACTGCTCATTTTGAAAAAAATTCCCGTTCAACTTTACATACTATTAACCACATATTTGGTGACGCTAAAAGGAATGCAATTATCGGTTACACCACTTTAAACCTAAGAATAAAAAAAACAAGATAGTTTAATACGTCTATTAATAATTTTTGCTAATGTTGGCAATACAAATAAGTAAAACAAACTCTATCAAGGAATATAATGTTTTAATAAAATATATACATGTATTGAGAACATCTATAAACCGCTGTGGTAACCAGAGTCTGGCGAATCTGGGATAGCCAAATCTCTAAACATTTGCGCAATCGATTGCCTTGCAGTCGCATCTTTTAAGTATTGGATGGGGTATCATTTAATAATTTGCAACACTGTCAAGTAATTGAAATTGCTGCAATCATTAGACAGAGAAATACTGGCACGGCTCTCTTCCTCTAATAACGTTTGAACCATTTCTCCATCAGTCGTATTTCCACATACATTTTTTATATCACCTACAAATTTTTCGTAAAATTCTGGAAAGTTTCTACACCTCAACTCAGCCAATCTTTAAAACAGATTAATTCTCGCAAATTTAATAGCTTGATGCACTTTTACGCAGTTAGCACAATAACATTCCGATCTTTCGTAATTTCCATATTATATAAATTCTCTTCTTCAAAATTGTTCAACAACCATATACTTCTATTAAAGGCTGTGGTCAGCTGCAATTTGAAATCTTGATCCAATTGTATGTCAATAACGTCGTCTCCAGTAGTCAAACCATTTATTCTTACTTGTTTTGAGTCTTGAGCAAATTGGTGAATTCGAAATTCCACTTGAAAAGTACACAATTTCTTCCAATCGAAGTATGAGAATGTTATCGTAGGATCTGCACACATACCACTACAGCAAATAACTTGGATGACAGGTTGAAGACCACCATATAAATCAAAACCAACTTCTATTATATGGTGGTGAGAATTTGGTGAAAATTCGTCTACCCTATAGGTTGTCTTAGCAACTAGTTGGTTAATATTTAATTGTGGTACTCGCACATCATTTGTAACGTCAACACAAGAAAAATCCATCTTCAACTTGTAATTTTGTTCAAACTCGACGATACTTGGACGACTAATGCACTGGAACATGACTCCTCGCCTTTTATGCCGACGATCGAGCGTGTGCAGTTCCTTATTATGTTAATTGGCGTTATATGCAAGTCTTGACCGGAAAAGTGACACTTACAATTGTTTTATAGTGGATTTTACCTGTTTGTATTTAACCACCAACACCATTTTTAGAATTTTTATAAAAAATTACTCTTAGCAGTATTTTTAATATAACTCCGTCGTGTAAGATATTAATTATTATTGTTTTTCCTCAGGTTCTCAAATCCTTTGGAATTTTTTTCAAATCGAACGACCCCTTACTGATTTACAGATCAACCTTTTACAAACCATATGGGGTTCATCTTTAATCTATTTCTAAACAGTATTTCTCTGTCTTTTGAGATAAACCCATCGTGTAACCTATCAAATTAGCATAGAATTTTCCTGGTGAATCGAAATCAATTATCACGTCTTTTATAATTAGCTCCAACAAACACCCGCATAGTGTTTTAATATTCAAAAATCTAACAGCAAAACACCTCTGCATTTTTATTTAGATTTAACTCAATAATAGAGTAAAACTCAAAAAATATTTATTAATATCTAGGATTATCAGAGTTTTCAATTAGTGCATCCACATTCAAATAATTAAACCAAAAGGTAAAATATATATTAATTCTGCCCGGTGGGCTAGATAGTGGTTCGAGAATCTATTTTAAATGTAGTTCAAAATAAGACGTATTTTCTAAATAAATTTAGTGAAATGTATGATCATCAGCCTTGCATTGTTTTGTCAATGATGTCTGACTATTAATTTAATAAAAGTACCTTTTACAATTCTAGTTAATATATGGGAATACGCATTCTATAATTTGATTTAAATTGGGTGAATGTATGGACAAATTATACTTATACTTTCTCTATGTACATAAATACGGGGAAATAACACCAAAAGTTCATTTTAAGTTTATTTTTGTAAAACGTAAAGTTGTTCAAAGTGTAATTAATAGTGTTACAGAATTTTCCGTCTTTGAAAATTTTGTGTGAGGACTATCGACAAAGAAGAGTAAGTCTTAGTTTGAATTTTGCCAACGTAGAAGAAACTAATTTTTACATGTATAATTCAAAAACTGTTAATCATGAATTTTTCTAGAATGAACATCTTAAGTATCGCATGCAGTGTGTGTGAAAGCGTTTTTACTGGATGTCACGCCATAAAAAAACACAACGAGAAGCACATCGAGATGGTTTATTTCCAGTAGGAACCAAAAATTACAGACAATGAGGGGGAGCAAATTAAGGATTTGGAAAACCAGTCGACCGCAGCGCATAAAGAATGTATAAACGCCGCAATTCAGTTAGAGCGAACGAAGTTGCTATTTGAAAAACCATACGCCATAACAAAATCTTCTTCCAAAATCATAATTGTAGGCCTGAACCCGTTCGACAATTATAAAATAATTTTCAGATTTGTTGACATCATTTTGCAGACCGTACTTGATGTATCCCTCAACGTATTTAGGAAGTTTATATCAAATCTTCCATACATTATACGCACTATGGAAGTTGGCATGCGAAATCAGATATGCAAATTTGACAACTTGCGTTTTTTTTTAAATAAGAATTGTTTAGTGAAGATGGTGACATTTGATGAGAATTATATGTTATTTTCCAAAGGAACTTTAGAGCACTTTTTAGGGGTATCTCAGATCGTTCTCAACCATGCTAATACTTTAAAAGAACTAACGGAAAACGGTACTCCTCATGTAGATCTGTTTCTGTTAGATGTAGCAATGGAAAGATATAATAGGAATGATGTCTTACAGAATCTCGCACATGATGTAATTAAAAGCAAATACAGTAATAGTGATATTGGGGTCATATTATACGAATTTATAAGAACCTATCCAAGATTGTTTGAAAACAGTATTTGTAGACAAGTTGAGTATATTGAAGAGTACATCAGGTTTCCATTCCACGCATTTAAGAGCGATGTTTAAATTTTAAGCCATAGATTTTAGAGAAATTTCTGTCACTATAATCCTACATATTACAGTTTACCCTCTTATACGTTTCTAAATTCTTGCATTTCAACTACAGATATTAATAGCTGTAAATAAAATTATGTTATAGTTTTAAATAAAACGATTCTGATTAATAATTTTGTAAAACGTTTATAACACTCTTTAAATAATACACATCTTTGTTATAATTCTTTTCATAAGAACTTAGATAATCATTTCAATTATGTGAACATTTGAAAAATTAAACAATACCAATATATACTTTATATTTTATAACATAAACAATCTAATATATACAAAAAAAATTCTAAATTCACATCATTCATTTCTTATGATAGTAGTTGAGGTGGTTAAATTTTTACTTTAAAACTTACAATTTAGTATATATTCCATCTGAATATCTGCCAACAGTTTTATAAACCCCATCTCCTTGATTATTTCCATAAAATCATCCAAATCCTCGGGCATTACTGACACAGCAGTACAGTGCTGTATTGCTTCCTCGTACGACTGACACATGACATTTTTCTCCTTCTATCAAAAAACGTTACCCACATTCTGCTTTTTTATTCATAGAGCATTGAGAAATCTTTGAATACCCTCCCCAACGTCTTTATACATATTTGTTTAATCGTCTCTTTAAACTGAACAATCAACAAATAATAACATCTACGCGAACAGTCCTTTTATATGAGCTACTCTTATTCGGATATGTACCGATTGTACCCGATTTGTGTGCACGCACGAAACAACAGGTAAGGAATGTATCCTATGAACTAATTCATTACATTCCGTAGGAAAATGCCAAGGACTTTAAAAATAATTATAACTCTTTAGACCTCTAGTGTTCGGATAAATGCTAATATTTAAGGTTGTGTCACTGTTTTCTGGATCAATTTCCTACACAGTTTTTCCCAAACTATGCGTATTAGATTGGGGTTATACTTTACTCTATAAACCGACTTGTATATATTTTCGTCTTCATTTTTTAAATTTTAATACCGAATAAAATAATCCTGTATGCAGATAAAACTTCGGAAGAAGAAGCCTCAGATAATTTTTACTAATTACAGTTTAAATTTTGTAAACCACATTTCTAAATACATATACACAGTTTTTTATTCTTAAGACTCCAATATTTGATTATGCGCTTCTTTGAATTCTTGTTGAGAACTAGTATATCTTTTTTTGTGTTCCACAAACTTCTTTCGTACGGCATCCTGCATTAGATGAAGCTTACGTTTATTTGCAATAAAATCTTTAACGTCCGTCATCATGAAACTTCGGATTGTGGCTAACCATTGAACATCTTCTTGCGCATGGGTAGGGGTGCGCATGGGCAGGGGTGCGTACACGCAGGGGTGCGCATGTGCATGGGGCGTGCCTAGGCGTACACAGGGATACGTGAGGAACTGCGTTGAATCGTTATTAATCAAATTTTAAAGACGCATTTGATAAAAATAATACAATCATGTTTTACAAAACAACTACTTTTTAGGGCGGGTAAATTTGTCTAGATATTAAGATGAGAAGATTAAAGCGTCGACAGCATCGACCGCTGGATACCAACATCCTTTTGCTAGATCGTGTTCGCCATGTTGGATCCAGAATCGCCATCTGAATCTTCTTTAGCATCCTCTGTCCCAATAACGTCTTGACAATTACCAAACTCGTATCCACAATTTATACTCTTAACCAAGAACTCCTCACATCGGTTTATAATTATTAATATTTATTTCTAAATAGAGCACTTTTTCCAAAGACCAGCCGGACCCACGTGATTCAAATTCCTCTGATTTTGTTCTCATAATGTCGCTTAGAACTCGTACATATTTTCCAGATTACTAGAAGATGTTAACAAAAGAAAATCCAAAAACCATCCCTAAAGATTTCTATTATAGACCATTTTTGCTAATAATACAGTATAAATTTTCTAAACACTTCTTTCGTACGGCATCCTGCATAAGATGAAGCTTACGTTTATTTGCAATAAAATCTTTAACGCCCGTCATCATGAAACTTCGGATTGGGGCTAACCATTAACGTCTTCTTCTATATTTATATACTCGCCGAAATTTTTCCTATTTCGCCCCTTATCTAAATCAAAATCTTTTGCAATAGTAATAAAAATATGTTTCGAGTCACCACCATTCCAGAGTCGTCGACAAATTTGTTTCAATGTTGGATGTGTCATGTCACCACTTATATATTTAAAAATATATGTCTGAGGTTGGTTTCATCCTGCATCCATATTGAAATAACATTAGCGTTATCTCTAAGCCCGTGCTTTACTGCGCTGGCATACGTTTGACATAAGTAAAAGGAATCAAGCGACGGTCCATTATGGCTAAACGATAAAAAATTAAATCCGACCTAGATCGGACTGGGCAGGGGTGCGCATCGACATATGTCCGGATATATGTCGGATATATGTAGGATGCTAGGCTAGAGTGAAATTGCCTTATTGGGTAAAATTGCTCCATAAGGTGAAATGGTTTTATAGGGTGAAATTGCCCCCCGATCTAGGTCAGATGAAAATTCGATATAGATCGGATTAATCCGACCTAGGTCGGATTTATTCCGAATGTTGGACATATGTCGGACATTTGGCGGACATGGCTGGCATATGTTAGAAATATATGTTGAACATATGTCGGATGTATGTCGGATATATGTAGGATGTATACTGGGCATATGTTGGATGTATGTCGAATGTATGTGATACGGATGCGAGAGGAAAGAGAAGGACAAAGTAGGGTGAAGGGGAGGGTTTAGGTTAGTTTACGTTGTTTGGAGTTAGGTTAGTTGGACTTGTGTGGACTTAGGTTAGATAGATAGAAGAATTGATAGGTTACACAATGGGTTTATCTCAAAAGACAGAGAAATACCGTTTAGAAATAGATTAAAGATGAACCCCATATGGTTTGTAAAAGGTTGATCTGTAAATCAGTAAGGGGTCGTTCGATTTGAAAAAAATTCCGAAGGATTTGAGAACCTGCGGAAATACACAATAATAGTTGATATCTTGTACGACGGAGTTATATTAAAAATACTGCTAAGAGTAATTTTTTTACAAAAGTTCTAAAATTGGTGTTGGTGGTTAATACAAACAGGTAAAACCCACTATAAAACAATTATAAGCGTCACTTTTCCAGTCAAGACTTGCATATAACGCCCATTAACATAATAAAGAACTGCACACGCTCGACCATCGGCATAAAACGCGAGGGAGCCATGTTCCAATGCATTAGACGTCAAAGTATTGTCGAGTTTGATCAAAATTACAAGTTGAAGATGGATTTTTCTTGTGTCGACGTTACAAGTGATGTGCGAGTACCATAATTAAATATCAACCAACTAGTTGGTAAGACAACCTATATGTTAGACGAATTTCCATCACATTCTCACCACCATATTGTAAGTGTAATAAAAACGCGGGTAATTAAAACTTTTTGTAAGTTTATTACCCTTTATCCTCGTGACTATCAGCTATATACTAAAACTCTCTATTTTTAATCTGATATCACTAGGTCGAGATTTTCTTCTTTATACTCCAAGCCCAGGGTAATGTCAGATGGAAAACGGCTTTAGACAAAGAAAACTCTTAGGGGTTAAACGGCTAGTAGAGTGTTAGCTCTGGGTAGATCATGAGCATGGGTCATGGGTGGATAATAGACCAAAAATATTTTTAATAGGCGCCACCGTATTTTTTAATACAAGTGCCAACAAAATTTAACTGTGTTTGTATAAGGGGAATGCGGAAACCTTATCTTAACACCACTATCATAGCCATAAAATTTGAATTTCACTCTTTATCACACACTTACCAAAACCTCAACCACCAAATGTCAAACAGTTGGCTCAGCTTTACCTGTGAACAAACAAAAACACCACATGGACACTATTTGTGTCTTCAAAAGCATATGCCAAAAATAGAATAAATGAATTTAAACATCTGTGAAATACTAAAGGATTTATTTTCATTATTCTGTCTTTTACTTAATGAGGGTTTGCTCTAGTTTTCTTTTCTTAATTTAAATGTAGAATAATAAAACTTCATTCAAATGAAACAAAATGAATTCTATTCATATGTAGAAATCGGATATATATACATGTGACTGCAATATATATGCTTACTATCTTGTCATTAATTTTTTTTTATAAAAAGAATTTTAGTGAAGTTTAACCTTCTAAATAAATATTTATAAATTAATCATTTCTATAAAATTTTAGTTTAAGCAAACATATCATAATTTATTTGTTCATATCACAAGATTTTATTTTTACTATAATCATTGAAGCGCTTCCTTGACCATTTACAACAAAGATTGATCATCAGAAAAATAGCGATCATAAAATGCAACTACTCAAATTTAACTGTAATCTACAAAAAAATATACGCGAATTTCAGCACCAATAAAAAGCTTTTACATGACCTGACTGTTTTTAAGCAAAATGTGAAAATTAAATCAAAACTGCATCTGGCGTCTAGATTAGGAAACAGAATCTTTTACATGACCTTAATTGTTTTTAAGTAAAATGTGAAAATTAAATCAAAACTGCATCTGGCGTTTAGATTAGGAAACAGAATCTATACTATTTTTTTATCTGACACAAGTTGTCATTCTAAATATCTTGACACACATTGAATGCGTGTACAAATAACTGACAAACTAAATATTTATTTGGTGTGTTATTAACTTTAAAAAACTACTTTAAATTTGTGTTATTCTAATAATCAACGTAGGAAATCTCATAATAATTTATAATACTTTCAAAGTTACGGAAAGTTTCAAACACTCACGTGTATCCAAATAAATTGCAGGTGCAAAATCATGACGTCAGCTGTTGTATTTTTCCAGCGTATTAATCATCTGTAAGTTTGAAGTACCAAGATTCTTTGTTGAATAAACCATTTCTATGCGGCGTATTAAATAGATAGAACGAAACCATAACTGCCTGCTTTAAATTACTGCGACGAAAATTTATTATAATTTAACATTGAAAATTGTTGTTGTAGATATGTCCATAAGATATTGCATGTCTTAAATGATGTATATTATTGTTCCATGTTCTCAACTCAAGTTCTTCTTTCTGACTCTATTAGACGCCTCGTGTTTTAGTCGAGCCATCTTGACTTTTATCTCTAGTCTACAAAAAGCGACTTCACTCTCGGACGTTTGAAACAAAAGTGCTCATAATTAACTGGACCACGCTTGGCAACAAGCCACAGAATATAAATCTCCTAGATTCTATGTGTTATTGGGAATATTATACTTTAATTTTTATTGGCTGAATATTTACGAATTAAATGCTTTAAAATTTATCTGTTTTATTATTAATTTATTAGGCTTGGTGTAACAAGAAAAAAAATACGTTACACAGCCTCTTCCCAAGAGAAAAAATTCGAGGTATGGAAGAATTTTTTCTAAAAAAATTTTCGACTGAAACTTCAAAATTACTCTTATTAACTGTATAAACCTCTTACAACTCACAACAAAACAGCACAAACTTTAACTATAACTAACGATGAGTTTAACAAAAAAATCAGAATCATTCACTAATTGATATGGGGGAATATTAATGCATGGGATTGAGTGATTAGTAACTGCGCGTACTACACGCCTATAAAGGGACAAATTCGGGAAGTCATAATCAGTATATACGTCAATCAGTTAAGAATATTTAGGGGAATCTAACACTCAGTGGATGCATTTCATCTATAGTTACAAACGCAACAACCATATCAAAATAAAAAAATTTTACCTGAAGCGAAAAATATTTTTCTATAAATTAGAACTGTAATAAACAAAATCGAATGTATAACAAAATTACTATTAAACAAAAATCTGTACAACGAATACTCTTCTCTAATTTACTATATCTGTCTTAAGGATTTATGTACATAACTTTCCAAGTGCTAATTACATTTAAACTAATCGATGAATTTAATAAGTACCAAAAGCTGTTATTTACGAAGTCCATTCACGAAACAAATCTCTAATACTCGAGAAACAGACAAAGTATTAACAATACTTATTCATCAACAAGATACCTTTGATCTTTGAGTGAGCACCTCACAACATTATCTGTACGACTACTATGCTACAGACTCAACTATATCTCTCAAAAATCCTACAACATCAGTGATTCATCACCAAAGAACTCCAAAACCACTAATAAATCATACGTTGAGCCTACTGGGAGACATCCACCAGCAACTCACAAAAAAACTCTTCATGAACTCTCTTAGCTCATGCACACTCTCAATAAAAATAAGCACATCAGGCCTAGTCTCAAACTACTAAACCAAAACTCAAGCATTCCTTTAATGCTTAATACTCTATCACACTCTAACTATATAACTATACTCAATACTTTATTAAACACTCTCTATACTCTATCATGTACCTCATAACTGAATACGTACCTCTTCACTGAATACATATTCATCTCTACATACTTGCAACATCTCTAAGCATATGCTGCACTCTCAAACACCTCAAAAAAAAACATATCATCATTCAAAATCCATAAACATATCCTTGTCGTCATCAAAAATTATCATTTAACACATCTTTGTCGTCATTTAACACATGCAACATCTAAATCAACAAACATATTAAGCTCTATTACTACTAAAACAAAAATTACTTTAAACAAATCAAAAAAAATTTCACTAACTTTAATCTTGTCCTACTTAAGAATTTAAAACATGGACCAAAAAGAATTACTACTGACATCAACTATAATTAGAAGTACTTAAGGATCAGAAACATTCTTAACATCTTCATTTTCACCTTCATCTGTCGCAGAATTATCGATACTAAACATTTTCTTAGACTTAAATTTGAAGATACGGATAAATGAAAAAGGGGGAATTTGAATACGAAATTATTTTCTACTTTACTTCATGATAACTATTAATAAATGTTCTGGTACACGCTTACTCTACCCATAATCAAACTGTCGATATAAACTAAAGTGCTTCACAACGCATAAATTTGCTAGTATGACAAGCTCCTCTATGAGCCTCACCTAGACTTATAAACAAAATTGCTAGAATGACAAACTCTTCTCTGAGTCTCATCTAGACTGACAAACTAAATAAGCAAAACGAATCACATCATAACCGACTTCAAATAATCTCAAGTGACGATGCCAAAACTGCTAAGGCGACAAACTTACCACGACCCTCGCATAGACTGACATAACGCTGAGCGACCAACCCTTCCGGAGTTTCGTCTAGACTAACATAACGCTACACGATGAACCACAACAAGTCTCGCACAGATCTAACTTAACTCAACATACTACGTTGTAACGTGACCATAAAAATTGCTACTCAAAACCAATCAAACTAAACCAAAACGTGCTCATGCACAAGAGCAATCTTCAAAACTATATTTCAACAGTAAAAACTAGTGTACCATTAATCGACCAACAAACATAACTAATAAGACTAAAAGATGAACCTACTATCGATGTAATACATCCAAAATCAAATAAACTCGTAATATCCATATCAAACAACTTTAACACTTTAACTAGAAACAGGAATTTCACTACTCATTTTTAAGTAAATGTACGATGCTATAAGTTTCTGCCATAATTAAATATCTGAATATCTCTAACGTAACTCAATTATAAAATTTTTGAAGATGAAATCTCAAACAAACGAATGTCCTAACTATATAAAGAAGAACTCACTATAAACTGTAACAAACTTTAACAAAAATGAAACTAAAAGAAGACGTTACTAATATCAAAGCAAACCTCAGTCGGTGAATATAAGTGTGATGAAAATAACTACTAAATGTTCCAACCTCTAAGTGAAATTATTCGAGCCTCTAACTGAATTTCCAGCCTCTAAATGAAATTCCAGCCTCTAAATGAATTTCCAGCCTCTAAATGAATTTCCAGCCTCTAAATGAAATTCCAGCCCCACGTTGGGCGCCAGTGTAAGTGTAATAAAAAACGCGGGTAATTAAAACTTTTTGTAAGTTTATTACCCTTTATCCTCGTGACTATCAGCTATATACTAAAACTCTCTATTTTTAATCTGATATCACTAGGTCGAGATTTTCTTCTTTATACTTCAAGCCCAGGGTAATGTCAGATGGAAAACGGCTTTAGACAAAGAAAACTCTTAGGGGTTAAACGGCTAGTAGAGTGTTAGCTCTGGGTAGATCATGAGCATGGGTCATGGGTGGATAATAGACCAAAAATATTTTTAATAGGCGCCACCGTATTTTTTAATACAAGTGCCAACAAAATTTAACTGTGTTTGTATAAGGGAATGCGGAAACCTTATCTTAACACCACTATCATAGCCATAAAATTTGAATTTCACTCTTTATCACACACTTACCAAAACCTCAACCACCAGATGTCAAACAGTTGTCTCAGCTTTACCTGTGAACAAACAAAAACACCACATGGACACTATTTGTGTCTTCAAAAGCATATGCCAAAAATAGAATAAATGAATTTAAACATCTGTGAAATACTAAAGGATTTATTTTCATTATTCTGTCTTTTACTTAATGAGGGTTTGCTCTAGTTTTCTTTTCTTAATTTAAATGTAGAATAATAAAACTTCATTCAAATGAAACAAAATGAATTCTATTCATATGTAGAAATCGGATATATATACATGTGACTGCAATATATATGCTTAGTATCTTGTCATTAATTTTTTTTATAAAAAGAATTTTAGTGAAGTTTAACCTTCTAAATAAATATTTATAAATTAATCATTTCTATAAAATTTTAGTTTAAGCAAACATATCATAATTTATTTGTTCATATCACAAGATTTTATTTTTACTATAATCATTGAAGCGCTTCCTTGACCATTTACAACAAAGATTGATCATCAGAAAAATAGCGATCATAAAATGCAACTACTCAAATTTAACTGTAATCTACAAAAAAATATACGCGAATTTCAGCACCAATAAAAAGCTTTTACATGACCTGACTGTTTTTAAGCAAAATGTGAAAATTAAATCAAAACTGCATCTGGCGTTTAGATTAGGAAACAGAATCTATACTATTTTTTTATCTGACACAAGTTGTCATTCTAAATATCTTGACACACATTGAATGCGTGTACAAATAACTGACAAACTAAATATTTATTTGGTGTGTTATTAACTTTAAAAAACTACTTTAAATTTGTGTTATTCTAATAATCAACGTAGGAAATCTCATAATAATTTATAATACTTTCAAAGTTACGGAAAGTTTCAAACACTCACGTGTATCCAAATAAATTGCAGGTGCAAAATCATGACGTCAGCTGTTGTATTTTTCCAGCGTATTAATCATCTGTAAGTTTGAAGTACCAAGATTCTTTGTTGAATAAACCATTTCTATGCGGCGTATTAAATAGATAGAACGAAACCATAACTGCCTGCTTTAAATTACTGCGACGAAAATTTATTATAATTTAACATTGAAAATTGTTGTTGTAGATATGTCCATAAGATATTGCATGTCTTAAATGATGTATATTATTGTTCCATGTTCTCAACTCAAGTTCTTCTTTCTGACTCTATTAGACGCCTCGTGTTTTAGTCGAGCCATCTTGACTTTTATCTCTAGTCTACAAAAAGCGACTTCACTCTCGGACGTTTGAAACAAAAGTGCTCATAATTAACTGGACCACGCTTGGCAACAAGCCACAGAATATAAATCTCCTAGATTCTATGTGTTATTGGGAATATTATACTTTAATTTTTATTGGCTGAATATTTACGAATTAAATGCTTTAAAATTTATCTGTTTTATTATTAATTTATTAGGCTTGGTGTAACAAGAAAAAAAATACGTTACAATATAATAGAAGTTGGTTTTGATTTATATGGTGGTCTTCAACCTGTCATCCAAGTTATTTGCTGTAGTGGTATGTGTGCAGATTCTACGATAACATTCTTATACTTCGATTGGAAGAAATTGTGTACTTTTCAAGTGGAATTTCGAATTCACCAATTTGCTCAAAACTCAAAACAAGTCAGATTAAATGGTTTGACTACTGAAGACGACGTGATTGACATACAATTGGATCAAGATTTCAAATTGCAGCTGACCACAGCCTTTAATAGAAGTATATGGCTGTTGAACAATTTTGAAGAAGAGAATTTATATAACATGGAAATTACGAAAGATCGGAATGTTATTGTGCTAACTGCGTACGAGTGCATCAAGCTATTAAATTTGCGAGAATTAATCTGTTTTAAAATGGCCGAGTTGAGGTGTAGAAACTTTCCAGAATTTTACAAAAATTTGTAGGTGATATAAAAAATGACGAAGAAATGGTTCAAACGTTATTAGAGCAAGAGAGTCGTACTAGCATTTCTCTGTCTAATAATTGCAGCAATTCAAATTACTTGACAGTGTTGGAAATTATTAAATGTTACCCAACCCAATACTTAAAGATGCGGTAGCAAAGCAATCGCTTGCGCAAATGTTTAGAGTTTTGGATATCCCAGATTCGCTAGACTCTGGTTACCACAGCGGTTTATAGATGTTATCAATACATGTATATATTTTATTAAAACATTATATTCCTTGATAAAGTTTGTTTTACTTATTTGTATCGCCAACATTAGCAAAAATTATTAATAGACGTATTAAACTATCTTGTTTTTTTTATTCTTAGGTTTAAAGTGGTGTAACCGATAACTGCAATCCTTTTAACGTCACCAAATATGTGGTTAATAGTATGGAAAGTTGAACGGGAATTTTTTCAAAATAAGCAGTAATGCCGACGACAATTTTTAATTCTGGTAAATACAATTAATCGTCTCGTAGGAATATTCGAGTTTCACTTCTAAATAATTTACAAAACTGACCTCGTCATGTATTTAAAACAAATTAGACACATATTTCTTGCATTTCTCAAAACATGTAGTCAATAAAATAATTAACAGAAAATGTCGTTGATTGCTAGTGCTTTAACTATAGAACTTGTATTTCCCTAAATAGGTAGTCAAGGATGGCTACTAGAAAGGAATTATACACCGCTTTCACAAGTGATTTGGGTAATCCATAATCGTCAATAAATTAGTCCAGATACGAATTGTATTTTCCAAGTATCTATTTAGCATTGACTTAACTACTAATTATGTTATGATAAGTGTTTAGAAATTAAAATGTAAAACCGGAAAATTGATAACATTTTTACTCTGTTTAAAATTTTAAAAGTCGTGTTTTTGAATATTCTAAAAACAGTACATTACTGTTTGAAAATGGTTTTAAATATTAAACACTTATGGCTTATAAAGGTTTTATTTTTAAAATTTCCACGATTTTAGATTTTCAGGAATGGTTGGTTAAAGCAAATGTCATAGATGAGCTTTAAAGTGTAATTTTGTAAGGAGCGACCCTATTTAAAATCTGTTTACAGATTCGGATTTTGCGTAAAATTCTAGGCTAATTTGATGTATCGCTTTGCTAAAAATTTTATAAGAATGGTCTGAAATCGCTACCAGCAAAAAATCTTAAAATGAGAGTAGCTCCCTGGGGGATGATGATATCTGAAAAATTCCTAGATATTCAGGTGGCTGAAAAAAATCTAATATTAATTGATACCAAACAAGATAGATTTATCTTAAAAAACGAAAATGGTTAGTTGAAGAAAACTATTTGGTCCAAATGTGTGTGAAAATGTGGCTGGTGGTGGAAATGTGGTCCCAGAATCCCCCATTTTAGACTACTCTCTTTTAGTTGCATTTTTCAAATTTTTTCCGTTATCTTTGTTAGCGTGTCATTGAGATTTTTGTTTTCGTTCGAGTGGAACAGTATTTAGCAGGGCTCTAATCATCTGTAGTCGAAAATCATAAAGGTTGAGTTTTTATCAGAATATCTGTTATAAAATGTGGGCATTCAAAAGCATCTGTTGAAGAAAGTGTGACCCTAGCTTTTTATACCATCTTATGGTCTTCCGCTCGCAGGGATAATAAGACAACATCTGGTCTTTTCTATCGATGCCACTCATGCTTTCGTTATACTTAGCAATAGGAAGAGGCTTTAATTATTCAACACCTCTATGGTTGTGAACTTCAATCATGTTATTTTTAAATTCTTTGGATATGTACAACACCTCACGTTTGTCTTTCCACTTTCCAACTAGAATACCATTGTTGTATTTCGCTACAGTTTCTCCTTTTGCTAATTTTGCTTTTCTAACTTCCGTGGGATTTTCTTTTCTTTTCATCCGCAACGTTCCTGTACAATGTGTATCCAAAAGTAAAAGTTCTTTAGCCAATTCAGTGCTGTTGTAAAAATTATCCATAAATAGAAAGTGCCCCGAATTCAGATGATTTTGTAGCAAATCCAATACTACTCTATGGGTATGTCCTTTTCCACTTTGTTTATCAGTTCGACCAGTATAAACTCTTATATTTATAACTAAACCATCGCTCTCTGCAAGTTCGTAAAGGTTTATTCCATACTTGTGGCGTTTATTTTTTATATATTGACGAAATATTAGTCGTCTACGCCACAAAATCACCAATTCATCGAATGATAGATTTCTTCCAGGTTGATAGACTTCATACATTTTATTGTTAAAATGTTCTACTATCGGCCTAACTTTATAAAGTCTGCGATTTGCTTCATCTTCATGGGTTTCCGGATTAATCATAAAATGTAAGCAGCGTAGTATCAATAAAAAATGATGCCGGGACAAGTGTTTTCCAAAGCATAGTAAACTGAACAGTGGATCAGTTTTCCAATAATCAGCCATACGATTAGTTTTCTATGTGCCCATATGCAAGAACAGACCAAAAAGCACTTGCAAGTTTTATTCTGTTAGCGGTTTCCAATTCGTTAGTCTTGATTTTTCTGTAACGTCTTGTAAAAACATTCAAGTACTACGAGTTCATAAAAATGTTCATCAACTAAAAAGTGAAAAAAATCGATAGGTTTATTGACCAGAGCACCTGTCAGTAATCCTTGTTGTTTTTTAAATTGAATGGCCCTCATTTGACCGTCTATCTCCCAGCTTGAACAATTACCAATCATGGATTGAGAAGTGGATGCATTTACAGTAGAATCTGTGAATATAGGCATTATTTAAAATATTTTACATTCCTAAACAATTACCTTTTAAATTATAATCTTGACCTGCATTTCCATCACTGTCAGCGGCATCTTCAGTGCGGCACAAATTCATCGCTTGAGGTTCGTTCCTCTTCATCCGTAAATAAATTGTATAAGTAATATTCCATTTCATCAGTGGTAAACCGACTGTTATCTCTAACTGCTATTTTAGGTCGTTTAAACCTCAATGTACCTGCGTGTTCACTTGCCATTTTACAAGCTCCGTGCGCTGACAAAAATTGCAAAAAAAAACAAAAACTACGAAAAATACAGAAAATTATATCCTTTCCATGTGTGCTAACACCCACGCCAACACATCATACGAGCGCAAACGGAATACTAACTCTGTATAAACAAAATTTCAGTAGACGCGCATTCGTGTCGGCGGCACTATGGAGTATACCGACTTGATGCCGATCCGCGTCTTCAGCAGTCAAGGTGTGCGTTTGTGCGAAAAGAATAACATTTAATATTTTGATGTACATAGCATAAGTTCTGAGGATTTCTCTGAAGATTAGACAACATTTGAGCATACAGAGCACCTGGTTTAAACAAAGAATTTTCAAGGAATTTTCATTAGAATCAGGATTATTATCAATTTTTGAACAATTTGTATTTATTGTATCCGTGGTTAATAAACAAATGTCATTTGAATTTGGAATAGGTAGTGAGGAAACAGATTGTAAAGATTCTGTCAGCGAAATCACTTGTGTTGATTCTAAAACTGGAACAGCTCTAGATATGACATCAGGGATTATATGATCTTTTCCTTTGCTATGGATAATATTAAAGTCAAATTGTTGTAATTTAATAGCCCAACGACACAAACGACCCGAAGGGTTTTGTAAACTATTAAGCCAAAGTAAAGAACGGTGATCGGTAATGACTGTAAAGTGTGTTCCTTCCACATATGGACGCAATTTCTCTATGTTAAATAATACTGCCAAACATTCTCTTTCAGTTACAGCAAATTTTCGTTCACTAGGAGTCAATGATGGTACGCGTCTAACCAGTTTCAGGACTGAAGACCCAATGATGATGATGAGGAGTCAAAGATGGAGAAATGTTCTTCTTCATTAAGTTAAGACACCTGAGACATCATAATCCGAAGTATCAGTTTGAATCATAAAAATTAAGTCAAACTCGAAACATGATAAAATCGGCGCCGATACTAGACAATCTTTAATTGTGACACAAGCTGTTTCGTGCTGACTATTCTATGATTGAAAAATGCGTGTTACGGGTTACTTCACTTAACAATCTATAGTTAGTTTCTATATTGATTAAGAAATATAAATAAATTTAGCTAGTGTTAGTGTTATATATAAATGGGAAATACTGATGTGTATAAAATCATGCATTTTCAGATCATTTGTTTTAAGACTGTTGGTGTGCAGCTTTAAATAAAAAATTTATTCATATACGTTAGTTAATTTGATAACAATGTTACAGCATTTCCTAAATTGGCAAAACTTATAGGTCACGTTTAGAATACATTATATCAATATAAAGATATAATTTCTAATGACAAAAGAATAATTGCACTTAAACCTGATGATTATTATAAGCAACTACATATTGATTGTGCGAAAGGATTTAATAGAAAACTATTAATTCGGCAAACAGTTAAATGATGGGGATCTTGGGAGAAGCATGTTGCTTAACCCCCTTCACATACCCTACATGTGATTTTCCAATGTTCCACCTGAAAATACTACATTGACCAGGAAGCGAGGTTTTTACCTGGAAATTTTTTGAATTTTGCCGAACCCTTGCTGTTACAGCAAGGTAACGGTCTTTAACGTGCGTGACAACACTCATATACGGGACCTCCACCTCTCATCCGAACGAGGGCATAGTTTTGTGAAAAATGCTCGCCTAACATTTTTCAAGCGGACCATGTCGGGATTCGAACCCGGGGCCTTGGGCATAGTAGTCACACACGTACTACGGATCTCCCCCCCTTCCTTCACATGCCGCTGAATATCTGTGAAAAAGGGTATATATTTAGAAAACAATAAAAGGGAACCGAGCTGTATCTAACAAGAAAGAGTAACGGCTATGTTCGAAGACAACAAACCTAGAACCAAGGAAAGAATTGTTGAAAGCATGTGTGGAGCACAGTACTGTGTGGCTATGAAATAGGGGTGGACAGTAGTAGAAGCAGACAGGAAAAAGGTAGAAGCCTTTTGAAATGTGGTGCTTCAGATGTATAATGATGATAGCATGGACAGATAAAGTTAATAACAGAGATTTTAGAAATAATAGGGAAAGAAAAATATCTATGGAAAACATAAAATAGATTAAATAGGACAGGACACGTTCTAAGGCAATTGGGGAATAGTACGGGATATGTTACAAGCAAAGATAGGATAAAAGAGAGGTAAACATATACCTGGATTGGACTATTCAATGCAGATAGTGAAAGATATAGGCAGTGGGAATTTCAGGGAAATGTATAGGTTAGCTTATAATAGGCAACAATGGAGGTACGTGTCTAACCAGTTCCAGGACTGAAGACCTGATGATGAAAGATATAATTTATGATCAACATCATTAGGTTTTCAGTCTTGGAAATGGTTAGAAGCGTACTTAGTCCTATTCTGAGCTAAACTACACATTTCCCTGAAATGCACCTTTCTATCTGCGTGAAATAGTCTGATTTAGGTCTACCTCTACCTCTCTTTTTTCTTATCTCTGCTTGTAACATATCCGCACTATTCCCCAAACGCCTTAGAATGTGTCCTGTCTTTCTATTTTCTATTTTCCACAGATATTTTTCTTCCCCTATTATTTCTAGAACCTCTTTTATTAACTTTGCCTGTCCATTCTATCATCATCATACATCTGAAGCACAACATTCCAAAAAGCTTCTATCTTTATCCTGTCTGCTTCTCCTACTGTCCCTATTTCATAGTCGCACAATGCTGAGATCCACACATATGTTTTCAACAATTTTTTTTTGTTTCTGTCTGTTGTCTTCTATCATAGCTGCTGCTCTTTCTTGTTAGATACCGCTCGATTCCCCTTGTATTGTTTTCTAAATATATACACTGTTTCACCGATATTCAAAGATATGTAAAGGGGGTTAAGCAACCTGCGCCTATCTAAAACCCCAATACTTGAACATTTGTAGAATTAATAGCTTTCCAATAAATCCTTTTGCACAATCAATATTAATTGAAAATATTGCAAGATCAGTACCAGTAGTTGTTCATAGTAATCATCAGGTTTAAGAGCAATTATTTTTTTCGTCATTAGGTTTTCTGTTTTGGAACTGGTTGGACGTGTACCTCCATTGATTTCTATTCTGAACTATCATACACATTTCCCTGAAATTCCCACAGCCTACATCTTTGACTGTGTGCAATAGTCTAACCTAGGTCTACCTCTATCTCTCTTTTTTCCTATTATCCTATCTCTCCTATTGAGTACTGTTTTCTGCATACTTCTTTCTTCCCCTACCATTTCTAAAACCTTGTAGTTCTTAACTTTGTCTGTTCATGATATTTTCATCATACATCTGTAACTCCACATTTCAAAGGCTTCTATCTTTTTCCTTTCCGCTTCTCCTACTGTCCAAGTTTCACAGCTGTATAGTGCTGTGCTCCACACATACGCTTTCAGCAATCTTTTCCTTTCTTCTATGTTTATTGTTTATGAAAACCAGTAATTGCTTTTTCTTGTTAAGTGTAGCACGGCCCTGTGCTACTCTTTGTTTTATATCTTTTGCGCTTTTCCTATTTTGCGTTCCTTGACTTCCTAGGTAGCAGAAATCCTTAACCTCATAAGTTCTCATTTCCTATTTGTATTTTAGTTTTTGATTTATTTTCCCTTCCTTTACATACAAATACTTTAGTTTTATATTTGTTAGTTTTCATACCATGTGTCTCTGTTAGAACTGTTTCCATTTCATTAAGAGCTGCTTCTAACTCTTCCTTGCTATAGTCGAAACCATGAAAGAAGTCATCTGCGTCATCACTTGTATTCGTACGAATTAAGTTGAAAATTTTAAAGTCAATGTAGCATCTAATTCATAAATACCTAGTAAATATTCCGATTCGGAAGCTACCCTCAAGTTTTTAAAACTTTAAAAACTATATTCCATTTACAAAAAAACTAAGAAAGATATTCTATTTTAAGGAAAACGCATAATTTTACCAAAGGTTAGTTTGTTAAGTATGTAATTCAAAACATATGGCACATACTCATCTCTGTCGTTTTCCGAGATAAACGTGTTCACGTATGTCTTTACTTAAAACACGAACAAATCGTATTATTATCTTTATTATATACATTAGTTCAGCTTTTAAATAATCTTAAACGTATGTGTTGAATTGAGTTAGACACCTATGACGTAGAGGACTTCTTTCGTGGTTTCTACTATAGATACTAATTTCACTATATCATCTGTAAATCTAAGCATATCAATCTTTTCTTCCTGCATAATAATTTCAAATGTCTTTCTGCAATTGACAATATTCATTGAATCTTCGATGCACAAGTTAAAAATTAACTGGATAGGGCCATCCCTGTCTCACCCCTTTCCTAATATTTACTTCTCTACACATTCCAGCTCAAATTCTATCACCGCTGTTTGCTCTTTGTATAAGCTTCTAATTTTTTTGAGTATTTTGAACACTTTTTTCCATTGTACATTGTCGAAAGTTTTTTTCCAGATCTACAAAAGTACAAACCCTATATACACGCTTTCTTCCTTTTCTATTGTCTTTTCCATTATCACACTCGGAGCTAAAAATGTCTCCCGTATTCCTCCATTTCGCCTAAACCCAAATTGATCTTCTCCTAAAATTTCTTCAGCCCGTTTTTCCATCCGTCTTTGTACAATTCTAGTTAATATTTTTGACAAGTCTGCTGTCAAACTTATTGTTGGAAAATCTGTTTTCCTGTTTCGTTTGATCTATTTTTGTATTTTCGTCTTTCTTCTATTCAATTCCGGATACCCTTTGTTATCCATAGTATCATTTTCTTTTTGTTTATATTCCAGAACATCCCTGGTTACCAGTTCTAAGCTGGATTTAATGTTATTCCATTCTGTTTCAACTTCTTTAGTATCAGAAATTTTCCCGATGCATTTCAGCAATTCGTTTGGTTTTCTTCTCATATCTTTTGTGGATATGTTTATCTTTTAGTTTCCCAAAGTCAAAGTGTTTCCGTTCCTTTTTTCAAATTTTTTAATTTAAGTGGGCCTTCATAATTATGATGTTGTGGTCAGTGTCTAAGTCTGCTTCTCGCATCTTCCACGTGTATCATCTTCTAGCATGGTGTTGAAATAATGTGTTTGTGCTGGTTAAATTGTTTTTGTCACAACATTCTACCAGCCTATTTCCCCTGTGTTGGCTCGTGCCTAAAACAAATAAACCTACTAGCGTTCCTTCCCTACCCTCACCTACCATTGTATTAAAATTTGCCGTAATTATTAAATTTTCATGTCCTTTTACGTGTCTTAATATGTCTTCGATATCTTTGTAGATCGCTTCTACCTCTTCATCACTGTAGCTAGAGGTGGGCACGTATACTTGTACTATTACTGTATTTATCGAGTTATATTCTAATCTAATCTATAATACAAAGTAAAATTTACAAAATGTTACAAACTATTTATTTTAATGTCTGTGAATACATCATAACTCTACAGACCAGAAATTATACTAATTTTTAGTATTACACTTTCTGGATTTCTCTTTTACGAACATGGACAAACCAGTAAATGCTTCATTTTTATGCATTTTTAATTAATACTTACTCTTAAATTACATCTTAAGTAATAATTAAATCTTACGAAACTGTATTGTTTTCAGATCTGGCTGCCGATTTTTCATCTATTATCTGTCATGACATCAAATGGCAATCAACTACTTACAAAAATTTCTGGATATCTTGAAAAGAAGGGAAGACTGGTAAGATGTATCACGTATATCATTCTATATATTGATGCAATCTAGTACATATGTATACACTGTATTGACTGGAATTTGAGACAGAGAAATAACATACAAAATGAAGAATTTGTAAATATTTTCTCTCCTGTACATTTTAAAGTAAAACAATTCAAATATAATTTGTTCTAAATGTTAAATATGTTAACAGACAAGCAGTTTAACAAACCTGCTAGGTCAATTACCAGTATTAGTATTATAAATACAACAGTTACCAAGTTACCACGAATCAGGGTGTCAAAAAGTCTATCATAAAAAAGTTGGCCTGTTTTGTTTGACAACTGATAAATAATGTTTTTTTTAATTTAATTTTAATTTAGAATTATCTTGTCCCAACAAAGGGGTTTCTGTAAAGTTTTAATGTTTGTTTAATAAAAGATTTGTACACCACTCCAAATGAATTTAATAAAACGTAACATTGGTTATGGTCTTACAATTTATGCTAATACACAATTTAAAGGTAATAATAACAATCGCGCAAGCGCGGAGAAAGCGACGCCACGGGCGGTTGGTAACGCTAATCTTTGTACAGATTTCGGCACGCCCATCTGTCAATGACGTCACCAATAACGAATTAAATACGCAATTGACGGAAAATATATAAATTTAAGACAATAGGTTATAACAGCGAAATACTCACATGAATATGTCCCTGAGTTAAAGTTGGCTTCTGTTGAAGTCCATCAGGGCTACTGATGGCCCTTTTAAGGCAATTAACGGAGGGTACGCCTACGTCCATCCAAATAGCTTCGACTGGATCTCAGGGCTCCACTCCGGAGTGTTTAAAGATGGTGCTCCGGCGTGGAATGCGGTTCAGCCAACGGCTACAAATTACCTCTACCTATGTAGGGAAAGACAGGAACAGGTATAAGGGCGACAAACAAAGATAATCAGGCAAGGATATCTACATAAATAAAGATAAGGCACGATACGATACCTGACCAAACCGCTCTTCACGAAGGTTCCAGGAAAAAAGCTACGTTAAAGAGTCTCACGGAAACACTTCTCCCACTTTTGTTCTTTCACGCGTCGGTGCGAAGTTCCCGCGCGATCTCGCGCAAACGCCCTCTGGTGTGACGAAAATATACGCCAAGTCTTTTGAATTTGTGGCGCGAAACTTCCGCCCGTCAAATTAAGCTAAGAAAATGTTTAGTGCCACTTTGCAACGTAACAACGGGCCCAGGTAGAGAGTGGCGTATATAATTTAATTAAAACTTTTTGAAGCTGCAGGTTCAAAGGTCGTGAGACTGCTAAATGGAATCGCGTCTGCAACATAACGTAGAAAAAAAATGGAATAATTCAATTTGCTGGAAGCGGTTTTGACAACTGGAAATCCAGGTTACACTCTGTATTAAAAGCAATGGAAGTGAATGACGTATTAAAAGAAACTCCGCTTGAAGCTCAAAATGAAGCATGGCAAAAGAAAAATAATAAAGCAGTCATGGTCGTTGTTCAAAGTATAGCTGATTCCCACTTGGAATATGTAAAGGACATAGATAATGCTGCAAAAATGATCATAAAATTAGAAGGAACATTTACGAAGAATGGTACTTGTTCCAAGTTCTACTTGTTAGAAGAACTTGTTTGTTTGAAATATGATTCTAATCCAGACATACAGGATCACTTTGTTAGGTTAATAAAATATTCAGGGAACTAAAAGGATTGAGTAGTAATTTTTATGAATCAGATATGGCTTGTTTCCTGTTATTTTCTATGTCACATGAATATGAAAATCTTGTGACAGCTATAAGAACTCTGTCTGAGAGTGATTTAAAATTGGAATTTGTTAAAAATAGATTGCTCAAGTTTAATTCCAATAAAAGTTCCAACAAGCAATCGAAGGGTGCTGCATATTCGTTTACTGCCCAAAAGGTAATTAAATGTTATAAATGTGGAAAATTGGGACACTTAAGAAATGTTTGTGACCTAAAATGTTATATCTGTCACAAGTTTGATCATCGAGCAACACAGTGCACACAAAACAAGAAAAGCAATGTTGGTAATGATAAGAAAAATTCGGCCAGTTATGCTGAACACGAAGATGAGGCATCTTTATCAACTGAATATACAGATAGAGAACGGAGTTTTGCCTATTGCGCGGTATCGACATTAGAGAAAACCTACGAAATTGAATGGTATGCAGACTCTGGAACCACATATGATTATACAAACGACAAAAATCTGTTATCAAACAGAAGTTTTGAAGAACCTAGGTTACTTCAACTTGCTGAACAGGGAAAGTCCATGGAGGCAATTTGTATAGGTGATGTAGAAGTAATTTCATTAGTTAATAAAAGCCAGTTAAACATTATTTCACAAGATGTTATGTATATTCCAGGTCTTAGAATTAATTTATTGTCAATATCAAAAATAGAGCAAGTAGGTTTTAAAGTAGTTTACGAAAGGGTGAAGTGTCTATTGGAAAATGTAAGATTATATATGCTAAGCATAGACGTGTAGGCAATCTTTACAAACTGTTATTTAAAGTTGTTAATGAAAAGTAAAGTGTAAATTTAGCACAGAGTTATAATAGAAAACTTTGGCATAAGAGATATGGCCATTTAAATTATAATTCGTTGGTTAAAATTAAAAATGATGATAAAATTTATGAAATTTGTATTAAAACCAAACAAAAATGTTCACCTTACTATTTTAAAACCGCAAGAGCACGTAGAGTGTTAGAATTAGTGCATACTGACTTATGCGGTCCCGTAACTCCAACCTCACATAATAAAAATTGTTACTGCGTAACCTTTGTTGGTGATTACGCAAGATTTGTTATGGTTTAAGCAATTGAACATAAAAGTGAAGTTTTTAAATGTTTTAAAGATTACGAGGCAAACGTATCATCCTTATGTGATAGAAAAATTTCCAAATTAAAATGCGATAATGCTGGAGAATATTCGTCCACAGCACTGTGGAATTTTTGTTCAGAAAGGGCATTAAAATTTGTTATACTCCTCCCTATACTCCCCAAATGAATGGTGTTGCAGAAAGAATGAATCAAACGTTGATAGACAGAGCTAGGTCGATGATCATGCAAGCAGAAATGAATAAGCATCTTTGGGAAGAAGCTGTATTTAAGGCTGCGTATATAACCAATAGAACTCAGTCATGTTTAGAGGTAGATAAAACTCCTTATGAGTTGTGGATGGGTAGAAAATCTAACGTTTCTAATATGAGAACTTTTGGTTGTATTGCATATGCATGAGTACCTGATTCACTTAAATCAAAGCTAGATGATAAAGGAATTAAATGTAGGTTTATTGGTTACGCAGAAAATGGCTATAGACTTTACAATGAAAACGAAAGAAAAATAATTCATAGTAGAAACGTCAGGTTTGATGAAAATAATTTTAAAATGTTGAAAACAAATAATGAAACTAAAACATATAAGACATTAAGTAATGATGAGGACGACGAATATTATGAGAGTGAAAGTGAAGTCAAAAATAAAGAAAATGATGTAAAAGGAAACAGAAGATCAGAAAATAGTAGACCAACAAGAACAAAGAAACTTCCATCAAGATTTTACTACTGCGAGGTTCAAGTAGGTTGTTTAGCCCTGTTATGTGATTTTCAGATACACCTCAATCATACGCTGAAGCCAAAAGGTCCACAAAATGGCGTGAATGAGAAAAAGCAATCGAGAATGAATTTAAAAGCCAAAAGGTGAAGAAATTTTAAGCAACCGTTGGGTGTTTCGCATAAAAGAAATTGATAATGAAAAATATTTATAAAGCTAAGTTAGTGGTTAGAGGTTTCGAGCAAAAGAACTTCAATGATATGTCACAGTTGCATGCTCCCATTGCTAAACTATCAACACTTAAAATTTTATTAACAGTTTGCAATAATTGTAAAATGTACATGAAACAGTTAGACATAAAAAAAATGCTTTTTTGAATGGATTTCTTAAAAGGAAAGTTTTTATGCAGATATCAGAAGGGTTAGAAGTGGGAGATGATGATAAGAACAAAATATGTTTGCTAAATAGAGCTATAGACAGATTCAAAGAAGCTACAAAAATTTGGAACAAAAGGTTTAATGACTTAATGTCAAATTTGAATTTTAAACGATCCAAATCAGATTATTGCCTATATATATTTTATGATCAAAATGTTCAATGCTATTTGCTGTTGCTGACATTTTGCTTGTTAGAAATAACTTACAGTTTTTGAGTTCTTGTAAGTTAAAATTATGCCAACACTTTAAATGAAAGAAATACCTGGTGTAAATAACTTTTTAGGGATAAAAATTGTAAGAGATTTTAAAAAAATGTTATAACTATTGATCAAATATCTGTTATTGAAAACTTAATCAAGAAGTTTAATGTAGAAGATTGTAAGGTTTTTAAAGCTCCGATAGAAAAGAATTTAAGTTTGCAAAGAAATTGTGATAAGCCTAATACCAAGTTACCTTATAGAAAGATACGTAATGATGGGTTCAAGTCCAGATATTTGTTTTAGCGTAAGTCACTTTGGCAAATTCCAAGATTGTGCTATAGATGAACATTTGAAGAATCTTTTAAGTCTTAAAATATTTGAAATCAACAATTAATTATAAATTACACTTTTATTCTTCTAACAATGACTTAGTAGGTTATTCAGATGCTGATTGGGCTAATGATAGTACTGATAAGAAGTCTATTAGTGGATACTGTTATAAGCTTTTTAATAATGTAATATTATGGAGTTCTAAAAAACAATCTGTTGTAACTTTGTCAAGCACAGAATCGGAATTTGTTGCAGTATATTCAGCATTATGGGAACTGTTGCATATTAAAAATTTATTGAATGATCTACTAATTAAATATAAATTACCATTTTGCTTATATGAAGACAACCAAAGTGCAATTAAACTATTACAAAATTTTGAAAATAACAAATAGTGTAAGCACGTCGATGTTAAATTGCACTTTGTGTTAGATTTGATAAATGAGGGTGTTGTAAAAATAAATTATATTTGCACAAACGACCAGTTGGCTGATATTTTACAAAATCCTTAGGTTCTGATAAATTTGTTATTTTTGTTAAATTGTTACGACTTTTATGTTAAATAATATATTCTTCTAATGCTTTTATGACCAACAGGTTTGAGGGCAGGTGTTAAAATATATGTTAACAGACAAGCAGTTTAACAAACCTGCTAGGTCAATTAGCAGTATTAGTATTATAAATACAAGTTACCACAAATCAGGGTGTCAAAAAGTCTATAATAAAAGAGATGGCTTGTTTTGTTTGACAACTGATAAATAATGTTTTTTTAATTTAATTTTAATTTAGAATTGTCTTGTCCCAACAAAGGGGTTTCTGTAAAGTTTTAATGTTTGTTTAATAAAATATTTGTACACCACTCCAAATGAATTTAATAAAACGTAACACTAAATTATAAGACGCGCCATTCTTCATGTTTGCCTTTCAGAATTTTGAAACTGCTTTGTGATCATAGCCAAAGAAAGATGAGAAACAATACTCTAATCGTGCATTGATGACTGTTTATTCGTATTGCAGTTTGAAAATGATAATTGGTTAGCCATGAATTTGGCAGTTAATCAAATATTTATACTAGGTATTTATTTTACTATTTGTGTTCGTAAGTGAATAAGAAGTTAAAATGGAGTATTATACCACCGAAGAAAAAGTATTGTCTGTTAAATTGTTTTATGCAGGAAATTCTCTACGTACTATCGAAGCCTTATTTTCAGGGATGTATGCAGATCGTCAAGTATCTTCTAAAGATACAATTAGCAGAATTATTAAAATTTTGAATTAACGGGAAGTGTTCATAAACAATGCAAGTGCAAGGAATATGTCTCTGTAAAAGAACATGGAAACAATTTCAATGTGTTGGGAATGGTTGCTGAAACTAAGAATGTGAGCTTGCGACAAATCAGACAATCTTAAAGAATTCATTACACCATGGCTTTCAAAGTGTTGAAAAGTCAAACACCAAAATTTAAGTCTTTCAAGTACCATAAGCAACAGAAAATTTTCAATAATGTGAAAAATAATGGCAATGTGCAATAACAATAGAACTTTCTTACATCAGATTTTATTTACTGATGAATTTTCGTTTTTCACACATGACACTTCAAATTGTCAAAATTTGTGATACTGGAGCACTGAAAATCTACATTTAACAGTTCCAAATCAAAGTCAGTATAGACAAACTGTTAACGTGTGGGTAGGAATATTAGGACACCGAATAATTGGTCCTTATTTTATTGAAGGATCCTTCACTGGCAGTAGATATCTTAAGTTGCTCAGGAGGCAGTAGGACCTGCATTAGACGATCTTGTATTAGAAGATCAAATATGATTACAGCCTGACGGGTGTCTTGCATGCATTTTCTTAGAAGTGCGAAATATTCTTATTTATACATTTTCCAGTCAGTGGATAGAAGGAAGACGAGCAATTCACTAGCCAGCATGCTTCCCAGATTTATCGCCTAATGATTTTTTTCTGTAGGGACATTTGCGAAATAAACTTTATGGTAATCCAAATTCTTATGAAAATCTAGATTCGCTAAAATGGGTAATAGTTCAAGAATGCGGTAGAATATCTCAGTATCAGTTGGCAAATGTAAGGCAAGAATTATATAACCGACTGGGGCATCGTTTAGCTGTAAACGACGATCTGTTCGAACATCTTATTTAGCTTATGAATTTTGTGAACTTTTTATCATATTTTTATTGATTTTCGTATTAAACCAGCTTTCTCCTCTTATTTGATTATTTGGGGAAGACACGCGTCAAATTGCCAAAATCAACATGGCATTTAATACATTTTAAAAATCTGAACAATTTATTTCTGAACCGTATTTTTTTAAATAACAGGGGAGCCAATATTTGCCATTTCTCAATTTACAACATCCAAAATAAAAATCATTCTATGAAATATAAAAGCAAACAAATACTTCAATGTTCAATCGTGATATTTTTTAAAATAATCTTGTTCACACAAGGCAAAAATAGTGAGTTTCTTTCCATATTTTGTTACTTTTACAAATGCGACAAGGTTTTGTAGGCCGTTGTTTTTTGTGTAGTTGGAATTTTGTCTAAATAATGAACTTTGACACTGGGTTTCATCCTTGTAGAGTTCAAACCTTTCTTCTTCTATCAAGTGAATAATGAAATTTCGCCTGAATTTCAAGGTAGTTATTCTAGAATGCATATATTTTTGATAAAAAATATATGCATTATGTATGTACTCTATTATATGCAAAACAATTTTCTTACGCCGTCAAAAAGTCTTTCTTAGACAAAAATGGTAAAATAACATCTAATCTGATTTATCAATTCCAAACATACCAGAATTATAAATAGTTTCCAACGATGTTGGGTTTTAGCACTATTTTTTTAATTTCTATTGGGTACTTCCACCATTTCTTCCTTACGCATAGTTGGGATTGAAAGAACTTCTCTTTTGTCCTTTTATTTACACACTACAACTGAATAATTTCTTCTCCATATATTTTCGCCCATTTTCAGCGTAGTTCCAACTACATCTTTACGTTTATCCTTACAATTCTGTCTTAATGTTCCGCAAATATACATTTTACACCCCAAGGAATTTAGTCGAAAACATTGAATCATAAAAATTGTCTGCATATACATAAAATGTATTCCTTGCTTAGGTAATCTTCCATCATTGTTACGACTACTTCAGAAACATGGCTCATATTTATTTCAGGCTTTTCAGATTTCCCACAGTAAATTCTGATTTTTAGTACCGTGTTATAAGCTTTGCATAAACCCCTTCACCCTTACTTAATTGATTTCTAAAGCTTATTCGTGCAAATTTCTAACTACAAATAATTAAATTAATAAAACTTACATTAAGTTCATTAGTCTCCAGTGCTGAGCTATTTTCTAAGGGGATCGGTGGTTCCGTTTTCCTAAACTTGTTACCACATCGTTGTCTGCATCCTCGTCATAGCAGCCTAGAAGAAAGGTAGGAACAGGGAGGAACGACAAATTGAAATCACTACATCTAAAGAAACACGGTAACACCACTCCCGGTAAGCATAGTTGCTTCTGCGAAGGCTGGCATAAAAGTGTCCACATAATTCCAGCAGAATTAGTTCGAGCCACAATAAAAGTTTCATATTCCTTCACCGAGAACAATATAAAATCCCTGAGACGGTATCTTAACATATTTATACAGAGTAAATCATGCTAACCCTACATTGTAACTCTAATGTATAATTTACTCATGACCAGATCCAAGAAACAGGGGGACTGCTTTTACTTTTAAACTAAATACAAATAATTTAATGAATATAATAAATGGAAACTGGTTATCCAATAATTAAGAAAGCATGTTACGAGTTAATTCACTTAACTTAACCATTACATTAAACTCACATAATTCATATAATTTTATTTTATATTTGTTTCTGGGTAGAAAAGCAAGCAGCCACGCCACAACACTATCGATTCGTTGATACATAATTTCCAATCAGGTACATTAAAATTTCTCATTGTATTTTATTGAACTGATCAAGAAATGGCTTGATCTCATACAATCTCTCATTAGTGTGCTTGAGTTATCGACAAAATGTAAAAATCGAAGGAATATCTGTAATCTGTCGTGACTTGTAGTAAAACTTTAAAATAAATTTCAAAATATTGCATTGGTACTCTAATAATGTTCAATTGATGGATAGGACTATGGCTCCTTGTTCATTAATAAGATCCTTACACCAGTTGCTCTCCATCGATTCAGTCTAAAATTTTTCACATTGGTCATTGTTTGTCTAATTGTTGATCCACGTGTTTGTTTGTTTAATAATTGTTACAGGTAAAATTAGTGTTACATTATAAATTTAGAATTGTCTTGAAGGAGAGGAACCCGTGTAACAATTTAAGGGCGCTTTGGCAAACTACAGTGATTCGGAAGTGGGTTCCTATGGAAGAAGTAATAAAAAAATAAAAAGAAACATTTGGAATGGTTGAATATAAAATCGCGTTACTAGATTCATTTACCTTGAAAGGTTTCTTCTACAGTCATAGTTAAGGAGCGCCAAACTGTCCTATCTCAGCAATCCCTTATGATATTGTCTCTATATGGAAGACAGTTATTCCGAATGGGTCTTCTTAGCTTCTGGTTTCCTAAATTTATTAAATTATACTTTACCTTTCTCTGAAATGTCTTAAAACACTTATTAAATTTTGTCATAATTAAAGAAATTCTCGAAATTAAGGCCTGTCCCAAATAAGACTTCTTCACTGGGGTAGCTGGATATTCGTTTACAATGACCTAGTTTTTATCTAGTGCATGAATAAATGCAAATAGAATTCAACCTACACTTAACCTCTATGAGCATTAAATATTTGCATTATAATTACAAATATACTTAAAAACCCATAGTTTCTTACCCCCAAACCTTCAGGTATTACTAAAAGACATTCCTAGGAAAATACATTAAATCAAATCCATCAAAAATACTATCACTCCAATTTTTTCGTTTTCCCTATTGAATTACATGACATTCTGAATCAAATTTCTGGAAATGCACTAATAACAAACCTAGGATACAATTAAATGCAAATTTTTTCTTTTATCACTTCATTGTCCATTCAAAATACCAAAGTTCCGTGTTTTAACTAATATTAAATTTCAACGATAAAACTTACATTTATAATTCATACACTGATTCCGTCACTAATTTAGTCCAACAAAATAATTACTTTCATATTTGCTAAATTCCAACTACAAAACTATAAACCATTTACAGCTTACACTTAAAATTCATATATACACAATTCATAAATGTACAGCAACATAAATCTTTTTTGCAACCGTTACTTGGGTTATCCAACAATTCCCTTAACACAACATTCCACAAAATCCAAATTCTTGAAGAGCGAGCTCTCTAGGTCCTAATCCCTTTTTAACCAATCGCAACGACGATAATTCCACGAATCCGTGCATTGAAATCTATCCTGTCCATGTAAGCGTCAAGGAAATAAGTCGCACGCCACGTTTTTGTTACATGCGGGAAATCTAGTCATATCGTGGTGCTCGATTACTTTTGACTTTTAACCTGTCCTCATACCAACCCTAAGGGCGCGAACATTCCTTTTTCTTAGTTGTATGACTATATCAAGTTTCTGAGCTTGACTTTCCGAACTTAACTTCCAACTGCCATGATTAGTTGTTATATCTATTTCTCCCTATATAAAAATCTTCTTAATTATGATCAGTATCCTGTACCACAATGTATCAAGTTTAATTTATGCTTAATAAAAAGATTATTGTCCCACTAATTACGTAAAAGTCATGTACTGTTGCAATTGCTCTTGAACATTTAGCCATATCTCCAATGTGATCTTCCCTGTTAACGATTTCTGCATTCCTTTCGTTAATGTATACTCTTTGTATACTGCATTACGCCCTGCAATCTATACCTATTTAACTTTTTTGTATTACATATTTATTACATTGTATGTTTTATGAAATCTTTCATTTCAGTGGTTTCTAAAATAAATCAACACCTGGATTATTACATAACAATGTTGTTAAAAGAAATAATGTTATATTTTTTTAGCTGAATAACCTTTACAGAAACAAAATTTGAAATGCCATTCATGCTTAATTAAGCTTAATTATTCGTGAAATCTATCATACAAGGTGAACTCATGTTTATTCAGTCCCTTCAAAATTACATTTTTCCTTTCCCATCTAATTTATAGCTAGCATAACGCAAAGCGTTGCACAATTTGATTTAGGAACTTATTCAAAAAGAACAAATTTACTAAAATTTCAATTGATAACTGATTTGTATCAACTTTTATAACTACGATATTAGTGTCCTTATAAACTCAGTCATTGTCTTCGGTGTCACTTGTTTATTCATAAGTTCCATATATGCATATACTTGCACATGTAATTCCCCTTTAAGTTAGGCATGCTACGTTATTTCATCGATGGTAAACGGAACACACTTTAGTATAAAGTTTGAAATGTAGATACTTATCTTTCACTTATATATGTTGATGCTAGCAAATGTGTATTGTATACATAGTATGTTCGGCAGTGGAATAGTAAATTGCTTGCTTCAATTTAACGGTATATTACTGGATTACAGCATCATTAATAGGATGGCGACGGTCGGCATTTCTCTTTTTGTTTTAGTTAACTTTATTTACGCGTATTGTGATTGTTAATTCTTAGTTTAAAACCTCTTTGTGCTTCTATTTCTAATTTTTATTAGATTTTTTAAATTTACTGCTTCAGTCTTAGTTTTATAATTTTAAAATGTGCCTCTATATTCGCTTTTCTATTTGTGAAAGTGAAGTGTGTCCATACAAAAACAAAAGAGTGAAGTTTGGGAGTTTTTTACAAAAGAGACCAATAATTTTTATGTATGTAATCTATGTGGAAAGCAGTATAAGACTGGTGTGGAACTACAAATTTAAAAAATAATATATTACAAAAACATAAATTTGCATACTGCAAAAGGAGTAAAATGCTCACCAAAAGCAGTTTAAATCAAAAAGTCTCATAACGAAAAGTGTATTGTGAAATCTGCATGGGCAGATTTACCGGTCAAGCGTCGGCCAATAATTGTCGAGGTAAACATTTTCATTCAAACCTCTTTTTATTAACCATTATATCCATTGCTTGTAGGAAGATCCTAGAGGTGGTTCCAATTCCAGTGCAGGAAATCCTATCAGTGAATGTACAGATTCTGAAACCTATCTTTATTACAATCATCGTTATCTAAAACGCCACTCTCAGCAGGTTCAACCTCTAGCAAATCATTTGATGCAGGGACACACTGAAAAAGGCACCATGTTACACATGACCCACACTAAAACAAATTTTGTATTTAAAACAGAGATGAACGTAAGCAATAAATACTTCACATTTGTATTTCTTGTTAAATATGTGTTAATTTTATAGCCGTAGGTATAAAAACGCTTCCCTTACTCAAGCACTGCTCTATATAATATGTAAAGATAATTTGCCACTGAGCTGGACAGAAAAGGAAGGTTGCTACGTACCTAGACATAGACAGAAGAAAAGTAAATACCAGGCTAACTATCAAACACGGAGAGTGGGAGGATTCACCTACATACCAAGAAAACCAAAAAAACACGTCGCCTACGATTATCATTAACAAATAAAAATAAATAAAGTATTCTGTACAAACAAGCAAAATCGATAAATTAAGCGTTACTATTTCAAGGCAAACAATTATGTGATATGAACAATTGAGTACTTTAGATACGAAGTGCGCATCTCGTATTTTACACAAAATAAAATTAATCTGTAGTAAATAAACACGTAAGAGCTTTTGTCAAACGTTTTTAAAATTGCACCTAATACTTTTTGTAAAATAAACTAATCAGTAGGAAAGAATTAATGTGTGGGAGCTTTGATCAAACATTCTTTTTAAATTGTACACAATACCGTTTGTAAAATAAAACAATCAGTAGAAAAGAATCAGCGTGTGTCTGTCAAACATTTTTAACAATGGTACATTACACCTGTATAGCGATAATATCGATTCGCAGCAACAAACAATAGTCCTACAGTGTCAATGTTTCTTACCACGTAACTACACCAAACGCTTATACGGAATATGCCATTGATATACATAAAAGAAAACAAGTTGTATACCTGTATGTGTCCGGATACTTGGCTTGCACTCCGTCGGGTGTGAGTCAGCACAGCAACACCATGGGAGTCAGGATCCATACACCCTGTTACCATAACGGCACTAGCGATCTACAGGCAACGGCAGTTGATCTGTGGCAAATAACAGTTGGGCTTACATAAAAAAGAACCAATTTGGACTCCAGCTAAGAGCAATATACGCAGATACCTCCTACTTGTCGAACAAAAAACGTGCATTGATTTTGAAGTACTGTGACGAGTGATGCAGAAAATATTTCAACGCACAAGCTGCAGAATCAAATTCAAAAAAATGGGTTCAAATAACACGAGTTCGAACTACAAGATCCTCGCGTTATCGAAGCGCGATTAAAATTAGAAAACACGGTTTTAGCGGATAGTGCGCGACTTTATTTCAACAAGTCTTTACATTGGAACAATAGAGAAAACCATTATACGCGGTCGTAATGTATAACAAGCTCACGGATACCTAAAACAAGATATAAACTATTTAATTATAGCATAAACTTTACGGTTCGAAATAAATAAGTTCAAAATGAAAATTTGTAGAAAGCGTACTTATTGTAAACAGGATGTTGATAAAAAATTTAAGAATTGAAACGGAATCGATTTAACAAAATTATGGTAAAGCGGACTTATGAATTAACAAGTAGAAAAAAAGGTAATTAATTTATGCTGAAAATAAACGTAACAAGGTATGAAACATTTTTAAAACAGCGGTACCTTTATACAGATCTACAAGTAGAAGAACCTGTAGTCATCAATAAAACGTTTTAAAGCAGAACAAAAACGTAGTTCTTTTTAAATTGCAAATTTAACTGAAGCAAAGTATACATCGCTGAAAAATATTGTAAAACATAAACTATATGGCATCACAAACTTGGATTTTACTACTGACATGGCTACTGTTATGAATGCAACAAGAAGCTTTATAGTTCTAACAGTTCACTTTATAGATTATCATTTGGCTTGTTTTCCACATTCTTTCTTTGCAGATGAAGTAAAAATGACAATAGATTCAATATGCTCTGGGTTGAAAAATTTAACGCAGCTTTCTTAATGCTGACAATATCAGCAACGATTTACAAAAATACTTAATACCTGGTAAATTGAAAAGAAAAATATAGTATGCCTGACAACAGATAATGGTTCCAATATTGTAGCTGCTATGAAGGTATTCCTATCAGACGTAGGCCATAGTGGCAATGCTCATATCCCTTGCTTGGCACATATTATTAATTTAATAATGTCCAAAGCACTTGGCGATGAAAATCTTCTAGATCTGGTAGGAATAATTACCAAAGTAAAAAATATCGTAGCGTACTTCAAACACAGTAAGTGATGACAAGGTAAAGAAGGAAAAATAACAGAACTTTTTTATATTTATTACATGAAGCAGCAACAAGATGGAATTTCATATATTATTGTTTATAGAAGTTCAATCCTCTGTCAGGGCTTATCGGAAAAATATTATTGTCACCTCCTATGCTATCGCCCCTTAAGCTAGCTATCATACAGTAATGTTTACAAATACTAAAACCACTCGAGCCTGCAACAAAAGTAATGTTTGAAGAAACATGCATTTCTAGAAGTTGAGTAATCCGATTAAGTAACTGTATTAAAAAATCTGCCGAACGGTTAACCGTCTCCAGCGAATTAGCACAAACATTTAAAAATAAAATTTCCAGTCAAATAGAAAGACGTTACCCTTTATAAGGTAGTCCGCTACTGAGTGCAGCAGTTATTTTGGACCCCAAGTTTAAAAAACTTCATTTTTCAAATGACCGTAACGCAGCAGAGGCATTCACTGGAATAAAACTGGAAATTAAAAAAGTCTTAAGAAATAGATCGGAAAGTCCAACTCTAGATGAAGGGGAAAACAAATTTGATTTGGATGGTGCATGAGCAAATGGCGGCCAAACACCATTCTTCGACTTTGAATGATTTAAAAGAAGGACTTCCAACTGAGTTGAACTTGTTCCTGCAACAGTCAATTGTTCCACGTCATTCAAACCCAATTCAATTTGAATTGACAGTAAAAATGGTTTTCCTGGGATGTTTTAGGTTGCAATGAAATACCTGGCTATTCAGGGGGGCGTAGGTTGCTTCTGAAAACTACGTGCGTACGTTAAACTACAGTTGTAGTGACCACCAAAATATAATAATTCCAAATCGTGCTGATCAACTTTGTTTTTTTAACTCCATAAGGAATGAATATTCAAAAATAATAGAATATATGCATATTACAACAGTAATACACCTTATTTTTAAAAACCTTGTTTCTTTCTGCACAAACAGCAAAATATTCATTTATCTATCTTTTTCTTATCGTTTTCTGTTTTCTTAAAAAAACAGAAACAGTCTTTTATAAAGCTTTTCAAAATAGTGCTTGGGGTTATTTAAAATAACCGGTTATTTGAATAACCCATTATTTTTGTTCGGTTAGTACCAGACTCATTTAACTGTTGAACGAAATAACCGGTTAACCAATAACTGGTTGTTTTTCACTAACCTCTCATCAGTAGTTAGCACAAGAATATAAGCAGTACTATTATGCCTGCCATGCAGATTGCAGTAATTTTTTTCTTAACCATCCTCCCGAGTCTTTACATTCGAACGAGTCCTCGGTTAGGTTACTGTTAGAGATAGATATTATTATTAAAAAACACAAATCACTTAACACGCATATCAGAACAGTCTGCAATAGTGTTAGCAACAAAAAAACAAGACTGTTCTGATATGCGTGTAAAGTGATTTGTGTTTTTTAATAATAATATCTATTTCTAACAGTAACCTAACCTGAAAAAACCTATCGCGGGACTCGTTCGAACGTAAAGACTCAGGAGGATGGTTAAGAAAAAAATTTTTGCATGCAGATTCGGTATTTTAGTTTGATAAAATGAAATTCCATCATAATAAACTAAAAATATGCAGAATTAATGGCGATTCACATTGCACTTGCTGATATCATTACTTTATTGTTTCACTTTACAGACACCAGAGATAAAATTAAATACGTGAGTTTTCTCATAGCTTGACATGCTCATATAAAAGTTACTCAAGTATGCCAACTACAAGATAATTCAACCTATTTTTTGGTGCAAATTGAAGTAATGTCAGGTTTAAAAAAATGTTTTTAACAAAAAAAAACTTAATATAATGTACAAATCTGCTATACTCAAATCCATTTTTGTTCTCTGCTATTATGTAATCGATTTTGTATAAAGTCTTCTATAATTGGATATGCTTTTTTATCGCAATGTACTCAACAAATTTTCTTTCAAGTAAAGAGTAAAATTTTGATACTAGTTATTGTTACAGAGAATTGGTTCATCATGGAAAAAATATTGGTTTGTCTTAGAGGGCCGTTTACTATTATATTATCGATCAAAAAATGAATATGAAGCTATAAGCCCTTGCAAGGGCTCGATCAACTTATGCCCACCTTGTACCATAAAACCTACATCAGCAACATCTTGTATTTTTCAAATTGAAGGAAGGGCAACAACATTCACTTTAGTATGTAAAATATTAAAAACCACATGAATGGACAGCATTCTATATTTTAAAAATTACAGAGGGCAGAGAGTAGATATGAACAGGAAAGATGGATGCAAGCTTTGTTATCAGCTATTGACCAGTCAAAATCTAGTCCTAGTCGATTGAGTCATTTTAGATATTCATTTGATGAACTTCCAATACCATATCAGGATAGTCAGGTAAGATGGTTTGGATTGTTACAAAAACACAAATTATGGTATCTCGCCATTGAATTAAAATACATCATCTCGTTTTAATATACGACACTGAAGACGACGTTTTTGCTGATTTTTGAAAATACTTACATTCCTAATTGTCGAAGTGTCTTACAACAAAGTAGCGAATACAATTAAGGTACCTATAAAATTAACATTAAGCCAAAAAGTGTTGTATCGCAAAGTAATTGTTACTTTGTTGTGAGACACCTGCTGACTTAATTAGGTGTGGTTGCTCATCGTAAACTAACTTTCTGCACTACTTTATTGTAAGGTACCTCTCAACTTGATTGAACTTATGAACCTCCACATGCAGAAATAATAAACATGTCTTATTTTGCAAATGTCACATAGAAGTGGGTGAAATACTGACTTTATTATAAGTTAAACTGATGCGGTTGCAACCCCAAAGTTGTATTATTAGTTATGGCACATCCAGTGTTAGAAGTAGCGTGCTACAATTAGCGATGCTACTATAGCACGCTAAGGTTTAGTGAAAAATATTAGTCATAAAAATTTACAGGAGTGCATTTAGAAAGTGTCAGGCATTGTGAAATAAATTTAAACAATCTAATGTAACTGCAGATTTTGTAAAAGATAATTTAGGAGTAAGCTTAAAGGTTCTAAACAATACCTGTTAGAATTCAATGTACGATTCCGTAGCCTGGCTATGTCATTTCTTAAAAGAAAACAATACAAAGGACAGCATACATCAGATATGTGATTTTGCAGGTCTTACTGGACTTTCGGGAAAAAAAATGGAATTTCATAGAATTTGAAGATGTAATGTAGCCTTTTGCTCAACCCATGGACATCTTGCAAGGAGACAAAAATGTTACCATTGGTTTTTTGCTACCTGTTTTACATCAGCTGCTAAATGATATGAATTCAAAACTTACCGCCAAATTAAAATATTGTGAATCATTGGCAACAACTATAATATTAATGTTTTAAGGATGCAATGATTGATAAAAATAATATTCTTGCAGCATGTTTTCATCCTATCTTTAAGTTAACGTGCATACCAAATCTTCATACAGAAATTAAAATTACAGCTGTAGAAATTACAAAGTGGATGAAGTATGAAAAATCTAATGATATATCTGAGCAAAATTTAAGGAATGGACATTCGGGATTTTTAAGTTCAGTACTGCAACTGCAGCTAATTTATCAAATGATGTAGCTAAAACTGAGTTAATTAAATTTTTAAGTGAACCTCCAAATGAAGAAGCATCCATCGTATCAACTTCTTGGTTAAAATTAATTTTTGTAAAATTAAACAGTTCATCGCCGTCTAGTGCTGCCGTTGAAAGATTATTTAGTTCTGGTGCACAAATTCTTGCCAACAGTCTATCGGATAAAAACAATTAAAAACAACTATTGAAAGCAAATGGACAAATTATAACGTTGAAAAATATAAATTACAACAGTAGAAAGTTTTTTAAAATGTTGCGTTAATATTGCAAATGGTAGTTATAAAAATAAATTTGTAACAGTTGTTTTTTTGATTTTCACGTAAAGTAGCGTTTCAAGTAGCATGCTACTTTTATTTTGTAGCTGTAGTTTTAGCAAGCTACTTTTTTGTAAAGCAGTTGTAGCTGTAGCGAGCTACGTTTTAAAAGTAGTTTTTCCAATCACTGGCTACATCTATGAAATCTTTCAAGAATCTATTACATGCTAAATTGATGCTAGTTATTTGAATTAGTTTTACTTTATGAAACAGATGTAACAGCAAATAATGTTTTCCAATCCTCAAGTTATTGAAATTATATGAAATTTAACTATATAAAAATTAATCAGCTGATTTCACGTAAAACGTATTGGCTACCTCAAAGTCGCTCCAGGGCGCAACACAAATTAAAGGTACTCATTCTTCTAAACTTTAAAATTTTCACTTAATTTATTCAAACCAAATATATCAAACATTAATAAATCAAAGTCGCCTTCAATTTGTGTCATAAATCTCAAAGTTGAAACTTTTATTATTTTGACAATCACCGTAGGTCATGGATCTAAACGTAAATAAATACGATTTTATCAACTATGAGTGGTTTAATTCCCAAAGAAGATCAAGAAAAGTAATGCGCCACCTAGTTTTCAGTGGCGAGAGATGGGTTCTATAAAAGAAAATGCAAATCTTTTAGAGATATACTTTCACTAAATACTCTGACACCTACTTGGAAAGGTCTTTGAACTTTCTGCATAATAAAAAGCCATTAATCTCCAACCCACAGGATTTCAATTTTGCTACAAGATAGGTATTCTAAGAGACGATTTTAATGGTTTATCTTTCCGTATAAGTCAATGGAGCCTTGTATAGACATTTTTCTCACCTACTACTAATTTAAAATAAACACAAATAATAAGAGAACTCCAAATCGTTCACCTAATATATATTATTCAAACTAAATATCATAGTATTTGCGAAACACAACAAAACAAAAACTAAGCTCTATCCCTAATTGAACCTATATTTGTGTATCCGAATGAAAACGGATATCTTAAGTTTATCACTTGCAGGAATTCAACCAAATGAACTGTACATATAATTTGTGCAGATATAATTGTGGGGCTTCCCTATATTAGAATTTCCTGTTTACAATGCTTTTTTAACTAAGCGTACACCAACGTAAATATCTCTCTTTATACAAATAAGTTTTATACAACCAATTATTATATATACATCAACAGGTGGAACGCCAAATTTCAATGACTTACAGGTTTGTTGATGTACAAAGGTCGAACGACCTTGTGCAGGAAAAAAATGGGGTTGTAAGTAATGCAATAATCTAACTTTGCGTTACAGAAAAGCATCCACCACAAGAATGCTTTCACCCATAACAGCAATTTTTTAATCCGCGATTACGTTCGTTTTTGGGCACTGGTTTCTTTAAAAATCCGAATTGTAACTACCGTCACTTGAATTACTCAACTCTAATCCGTGGGGCAATGTCACTAAATATCAAGAGCTTGATTCTCCTTTCTATTATAATCCGTTGGCATTTATAAGTTATAATGTTCCGGAGGATTACTCGATTTTCTTGGGTACACGGATAGTGCATCTAAAATTGTGCCATTTTAAATTCAATGCCATTCTATTTAGGTCTTCGAAAATCTAGTTCTTATACTTTGAAAGCGGCATGGTTGTTTATGTTTACAACGAAAGTTTTACGACTGTAAATTTACGAGTTTATTTCTATTGAGATAATAACTATGGTTTTGGTGTCATTAAACTCATGTGAATATTTATGAATACACTTTCCTAGGCTGGTGATTTAATAAAATATGTTTGTATTTTTCTAAATTAATACGACGAGTGTAAAATCTCGATTTTTATTTCTATATTTTACTTTAATATTATAATATTCTATAAATTTTTCAGAGTATTTTTATATAAAGCACATTTAACTAACAGAAATTAATAAATTCTTTTTATATTTACACTAACCTTTACTTAATTAATGCTCCAGTTTTGCAAATATAATTAAATTTCTTGAAAAAGTACGGTTTAAACTTTTTAGTATAGAACACATAAATATTACTAATCTTTAAAATGCAGCAGAATCATCTGAAACCTTTTTCATATTGTTATCAAATGCCATCATTTAGCAGCAGTACATAAAATTAGATGTCCATTCTCCAAGCACTTCTAACACTTCAAATTTATTTTTTACTATTTTGAATAATGGGTTTTACCAGACATCCCAGTGAGCATATTACAATAGGACAGCTAGGAATATAATAATACCCCAAGGATTCCAGAAAACAGTTAAAACCAGTGAACAAAGGACTACCAGTAATGCCGGCTCAACTATTCAACGACACCAAGAATCTTCCGAATATTATACAAATGGTTACCACCAAGAATTTAAAATCGATACGTTTGAATACAGATTGCTTTGTGAAGTATCATACATAGAATCTATAACAAGAAGGTACGCAACGAATTAGATGCTCAAATATCAACAACAGTCGAAGTCATTAGTAAATCAATGAATAACGACTTTGTTTTCCTAAAAAGAAGTTCAAGAATTTCAAGTCTCATATATCAACAAATTAAAAATTTGTCATTTTCTCTAAATAATTCTTTTATGAGAAAACGCATACGTAATCAACTAATTGTGGTGTTCAATTATGTAAGACTGCTTTGTAGCTTAAGTGGTTTGAGTGTGATTATTAATCACAAGGTCCAATACTTGATTTCCGACAATGACTTTTGGTGTTAGTAATATAAAATAAATTAAATAATTTGGTAAATTATTACTTTGTTTAGTTTATTGCGTTTAACTAAAAAAATACAAATGACAAACTGAAATATCAACATCAAGTATCTGTCAATTCTAAAATAACGTCACTTGCACCAGGCAACAATAATCACATCTCTTCAATGATGAACAAGAACACTTGAGCAAATATTTTGTATGCCACATTACTCTTCCCCCAGTGGCTAACGTCTCGAGATAGCGTTTTGGAAAATGTACCCTATGACTTAAACGAGTTGAGGTGCCCTGATTGATTGACGGTTTACGATTCGTTTTGGAACTTCCTGTGTTTCGAATGTAGTTGGACATGATTAAATATCCTCATCTCAGGGTAAAAATGCTGGTTTTAGTCTATCAACAGAAATCATTGTATCTTTTGATTTAACAAAAATTTTAAAAATTTTTTCTTGTTGTGAATCACTGGAAAGGGTCCCTCGTATGGAGGCTGAAAGGACGTAGTAATCGTATCTTGACGAATAAACACTTAAGAGCAGGTTTACAATTCTTTACTAATAAATACTTTATTGGTACTATGATGTAATATCGAAACGAGTTCCAGAGTGGACATATGAGAACGTAATCGAGAAACGAAAGAAGAAGGATCAGTTCTAATAGGTGATGACGTTAAAAAATTCTCCTGAAAACTGTAGTTGTGAACCATATAAAAACTTCGATGTAGTAGAGCCAAGATCTTCAGTAAATGTGGATCGTAAGCCGAGGAGGACTAATAGTAAAACTTCCACCAATCGATTGGTGCCATTAGACTTGATAGCTTTTTTTTTAAAGTCCTGCGCCACCGTTCAATGAGGCCATTAGCTTTTGGGTGGTAAGAAGTCGTACGAAAATGTTGGTTTCCAAATAATTGGTTGAATGCTGAACTCAAATACGATTCAAATTGCGAACCCTGATCTGTTGTGATGGTAAGGAGAAGTCCAAAACATGCGATCCAGTTAGAAAGAAATGTTTCTAAATTAGTTTCGGTTTTGATGTCGGAAATAGGAAATGCTTTTGGTCATCTTGGGAAACTGTTGATACACGTTAAACAATATGTATAACCTTTGGAAGAAGGAAGGGGTCCTATTTATATCCACATTAATGTGGGAAAAACGTTCTCCTGGACCTGGAAATATAATTAGCTGCTGATTTAGTATGCATTTGAATTTTATTTTTCTGGCAAGACAAACATTCTTTAACCCAAAGCTTGCAATCTATTGTTATGGATGGTCAAACGAACCTATTTTTAACTAATGTAATGGATCCCCTAATTCCTGGGTGTGCCAGGAAGTGTACGATTTTAAATATAGTGTGTCTAAAATTTTTTGTTAAAAAGGGTCTACAAATACCAGAGGAATTGTTGCAATATATTTCTTTATTAGATTGGAGAATAAAAAATGTTTTAATTTTAAGTGAGGAAGAATTAGAAGATAAAAAACCTTCCAAGTCATGTTCCTGTTCGTGGCTTAATTCTCGATAATCCAGGCAGATACTATTGAGATTGTTGAAAGAGTATCAGCCACGGTATTTAGCTTTCCAGAGATATGTCTAATATCGGTCGTGAACTGACCTATTAAGTCCAAGTATCGAATTTGCCTTGGTGTATAATTTTTACACCTTTTTTGAAAAATGAAGGTGAAAGGTTTGTGGTCGGTAAATAAAATAAACAGACGGTCTACAAAAAAATGTTTAAAATGTCTAATTGCCAGATAAGCAGGCGGCAGTTCTCTGTCAAAGGCGCTATATTTCTTTTGTGTATCATTCAGTCAGCATGAGAAAAATGCTAGCAGTATGTTTTTGCCCCACTGTTGTACTACCACTCCGACAGCTTCGCAAGATGCATCGACATGTAAGAAAAGTTGTGCATTTGGTAATGGTGAGAAAGTAAGACTGCGTTTCGTAACGATTTTTTGATAGTTTGAAATGCCGTAACAGTGCTATCTGACTGTGTCAAAATTTTACTGTTCTTAATATTTTTACCTCTGAGAAAATTAGCTAAAATGCCCTGAGTTTAAGCAGCGTTTGGGATACGTCCTGTAAAAATTAACTATTCCAAGGAAGCACCTTAGCTTCTTAATTGTTTTAGGTAATTTATAATCTAAAATAGCCGCTGTGTTATCGGATAACGGACGGATTCCCAAAAGTGAAACTGTATAACCTAAAAATTCGACTTAGGTCTTCCCTAAACTGCATTTGGCTGTTAATTACAATTCCGAACTTTTTGAATATCTCAAAAAGAATTCAAAAGTGTTTGACATATTCCTATTCATCACTTGAGTCTATCAGAACATAATCGAGATAAGGAAAACAAAATTCTAGTCCTCTGACCACCTCATATATAAAACGCTGAAATGTTTGTGCAGCGTAACAATGATGTTTGTTTTACCCGTGAAGGCAATGCTTGCAACCAAATTTAGGGGGTAATTAAATTACACTCAAGGTTATGTAGTGATCACAGCACACATAAACGTAACAAAGCATGCTGAAGACAGCACAGATATCGAGCAAGAAATGTTTATTTTCAACTACAAATGGTTCCAAAATTAAGCTAGCTTCAGTTCCTGCCAATGAATGTTTTACCTCCTATTTTGTACTGTTACATTAATGATAAATAATAAATTATTATTCTTCATTATACTGCTAGATTCAGATTCAAATTCTATCCCGTTAGGTGTTTTTAAATTGGTTGTGTTTTCCCACGTATGGTCGGAAACGATAGTGTATGGAAGAACATCAATCAGAAAAGAGCATCACTTGACAGTAAAAGCTGATAGCAGGAATGGTTAATTAAAAATAAGATACTAATAACAACAATTAGTGGGCACCTTTTAGATTATCATGGTTGTTCTGTGTGACAATATGTATACCGCTCCCAAATAAAAGCGGACGCAAAAGAAACACTATTTCAGAATAACCAGCTGGTGGTCATACAAAAGGTGAATACAGTAAACTGCCATTAGACGGGAAGATGCCAGTTGACTTCGTGTCAATTGAGGTCAAGGATTCACAGATGGTTGATAGCTACATACAATTGGCAGAACACGAAGTTCACAGAAACATACTGTTAAATTTCACCCTAAACTTGATGCGAAAGATTCTACTTTTACATAATTAACAGAAGAACTGTTTTCACATTCTCGTGTGCCACTACACCTTTGGTATACGTCAAAGTTTAATAATTCTAAATCAGACCAAGGCTAAAACTACTGAGATTAAGATAAGATTAATACAAATTCACCGATTCTTCTAATCTCAACACTTCAAATGGTAATCTGAGATGTTGAAATAGTTTTTTTATAAAGAGCTTCAAATTGATGTACGATTATAATTGTGCTATACAAGTTATGCCGGGCAGCTCCGTGGCATAGTTGGTATCTGAGTGACTGCTATGCCCAAGGTCCCGGATTCGAATCCTGACACAATCCGGTTGAAAAATGTTAAGCGAGCATTTTTCCCAAAAATATGCCCTCGTTCAGATGAGAGGTATAATATAGGTCCCGTATGTGGGTGTTGTCACACACATTAAAGATCCCTAACTTGCTTGGAACAGCAAAGGTTTGGCAAAATTGAAAATTTCCAGGTACAAAAAACTCAATTCCTGGTCAATGTGGTGCCTTTGGGTGGTGCATTGGAAATTCAAATGTAGTGTACAAGTTATGTCGATGATTATTATCTACTCGTGAAGTTATAACTTATGCAGTAATACTTATACTTGTGTTTCTATGGCACCGCATTTTAGATTGTGTCAAGACAAAATACTAGCATCAAAATTCCAGGAGTATAAATAACAAATTAATATACAAGGTAATTTTAGGCATAAATATCTTTCGAAAAATCTAGTTTTTAACCTGCACAAAATAGTTTTTAATGATGCAATAATAAAATATTTTTCAGGTGACTGAAAATGGAGTACAAAGACAAAACTCAATGCTAGAAAATACATCAACTCCTAGATTAGATACTATTGGGCGATTGCAATTAATAGGTGCACACACATATGGCGGCAGTTTAGATACATTTTCAAATTATACATCTACACCTAACAAGATTCAACATAACGACATTTTTAAAAATAAATCTGAGAGCAAAGCAAATTCAAATAGATCGATTTCGCTTCTCAATGGGTCTGTTGAAGTTTTTATTGAAAATGATCAGTACAGCGTTACACGAGAAAAAAATTCACTTGACATGGCACGGGATAAACGACAGTCTAAAACAAAATCATTGGATCAGATTAGAAATAGAACAAGCAACTCTGTATCAAACCTCAATGATACAAATGTGATAGAAACTGAAAAATATTATCGCTCAAATAATACAAATAAGACTAAAGACACAAGTTGGATCAGAAACAAAAAAATTAAAAAGTCCGAATCTTTGTATGAAAGAGTATCAGGTGATTCTTATAAATTCAACGCTAATGCAGTTACAAGATTAAGGAGAAAGAGCTCAAATATATACGAACGAATATCTAGTGAATTTACTAATGACTCAACAAAAGAGATAAAAGTAAACGGTCAATTTTTAAAAGTCAAAAGGAAGAGTCGGGAATCACTACGATCTCAAAATGAACCCGAATATAGTATTCCCATGAATCTTGAAGATCATAATAAAAATAGTTTGATCATAGATAATGAACAGTATATTCAAACGCATGATAATTTAAATGAACATGAATATTATAAAGTAGATCCAATAAAAGAACTTGAAGAGTTGTATGAAGATCCTGATGCATTAAAAAAAACAAAAGATTTTGAACCATTGTTACCTCCTCGTCCTGAATTAAAAAAACTTGATTCTTCTGAAGGAAGCAGCGTTAATAGTTCAATTAATGAAACAAAAAGAAAAAAAAGCAAACGATTACAACTTCTTGCCCAACTGATAAAATCTGATAGAAAGAATGCAACAAGCAACCAAAACACATTACCAAAAAATAAGCGTTCTACAAGTTTTATACAGAGGATACTAGGAAAAAAAGAAAAACCAGTAATTCCTGCTGATGATGTTGTATATGAAGTTATCGATAACGTCGTTGAAAAACCGATAACTAACGATGTTCAAATGTTACAAGAATTACAAAAAATTTTAGAAAGACGAAAAAATTCATTGCAGGTAAGTAAAATCAGTAGTTATATCATTAATAATCTATTTTCTATAGAAAAAATTAAGTACAAACGACACAAAAAACACAGATGTAATGCAAAATACTATCGAATCAACAGAAAAAGTGAAAGAATCTAATGGTATAGTAAGAAAAAAAGCAGGTTTGTTATATTCCAAATATAGTAGAGTAGAATTATTATCGGATGGCAGGTGGCGTCATATGCGCAATAGGTTCACATAAACTTGAACCTCAAAATTCAGCATGCTGCAGTATGATCTACAAACAACATACTAGTATTAAAGTTTTAATATGTCCTCACGAATACCCCATATATTACATAAAAATAAAATGTTGTTTAAAAGGTCTCCGTTTTCGCAGAGTATATAGGAATGCATAAATTCATGAAATAAATCCAGACCATTATAGTGCTGCTAGAGCTTTTACTTGTTTTCACCTATATATAATTGTAGGCTTACAGTTACTTGTTAGTTAAAAATTTACCGTGGCAGCAATGAACATACTCAGCTGATCGCAATAGTGTATGTAGTGTCATTCGTGCTCTTATCAACATCTTTTTCAGTTTCCAGTTTTTCATTTTAATAATATTTATTAAGTCCAGGTCATTAAACGTTTTTTTTCCAAAACTAACTGGTAGTTAATTTCTTCAGCAATGTAAATATATAAAAAAAATTGAATTTGATATTATTTTGACTAATATGAATAAAAGGGAGATGATTCATAGTCAAAGACGACAGATTGTTTCTAACATACTTAAATTTTTGAAATGGAAAAAGATTCAGGGGCGCCTAACTGAGCAATTTGCAAGAACACATGATCAAAGCAACGGGAGTTGCATTGTGAACCGTGCAAAGAATTGTAAACGGAGGCACAATCAAACCTGACTGCAACAAATACAGTTCACCACAAAAAAAAAACGAAAAAGAGTCGTCTAGAATTTCGGTGAAGTTTGATAAAAAAAAGTCATGAGAACCATTATGTATCGGTTTGCAACAATGTATAAACATATATCGACTTTGAAGGCAGTGTTCGAAGATTTTAAAAACAATTGCCCCCATTACATGGGAAAATTAGGTTCATTTAGAAAAATAGTTCTAAGAGCAAAAAAGATTCAGGGGCCCCTAATCTGGTCAGAACAACAAACGTTCCATTGCGGACTGTACTAAGAATTGTAAAGGAAGACACTATCAAACTTGGTTGTAGAAAATTCAGTTCACAAGGGGAAAATGCAAAGGAGTCAAGTTCAAAGTTGATGGTGAATGGGTTTGACAAAAAGATCCTAGACCATTATGCATTGGTTTGCAGCAATACATACACATATTGTTATAACCCCGTCGCCGCGTTCAGCGCCACTATTACAGTTGGCAATACTGATACGATCCATGTACACAATATTGCACGATGATATTATGACATAATTGCGAGTCAAATTGTATCACATACCAAATATGTTTAGAATGATACAAGTTGCACCTTAAAAAGATAAAAAGTACTCACTTAAAAATGTGGAACGCTACACGATTTTGCGTGTCATCCTTACACAGGTGCCGTGCTAATCTCAGGGTATTTCGTCTGGGTGTGGGTGCGTCATGCCATCGTTGAAACCAATTTATCGTCTTCCCTCTTCATTTGTTTGTAGCGGTACGTACGATAGGAACACGTCTCGTCACTAATAATCCTGTCGTGTCCAAACCGCGCACTTACGCCACTCCTCGCCTGCGCATTCTTTTGCGCCGACGCAACTGTCCAAAATGACGGGAATGAACAAGTCTATTTTAAAATAATGGCGGGAATTCACTCACAAATTTAAAAGTGTACATTTCCAAATTTGGAACGTAACAATATCTAGACTTTGAAGGCAGTATTCATCAAATTTAACTCTTATGCACACGCCTGTATACCCGGGTGCCCACCTCGTCATATTTTTTCTTATAGCTTAAATAAATTGAAATATCGACCTGTTTCTACAAATCCCCATTATTGATCCTTTTGAAGCTACAAACAAACTGGTAATACTCTATTTCACTGATATTCAGTGGTATGAGAGGGGAGTTAAGTAACCCGCCGCTACCAAGATCCCCCAATACTTGAACATTTGCGAATGAATAGTTTCCAATAAATCCTTTCGCGTAATCAACATTAGTTGAAAATATTTAAAAACCAATACTTGTAGTTGCTTATAATAATCGTCAGGTTTAAGTGCAAATATTTTTGCGTCATTAGATTTTCTATCTTCGAACTGGTTGGACGCATACCTCCACTGATTTCTCGTCTGAGCTTGCAAAAACAACATCTGTAGTTGATTATAATAATCATCAAATTTAAGCACAATTATTTCTTTTCATCATTAGGTTTCCGACTTGTAACTAGTAATTACAGCCATATCTGCCATTCAAGATTCTGAGGTGTGGGACAGTCAAAAGATGTTTGCCACACATATTAATATCATAAACATTACTGTCTTTGAAAGTTTTGAATATTCTTATGAACATAGATTAAGCATTGCGGTATAAAAATACATGGGAAAGTAAGAATTTGAAGAATAAAGTGGATATGACAGTCATTGGAATAACCAAGATTAGCAACGACTCTTAATACGCATCTCTGATGACTAAAAACACAGACACTAGCAGAAGCATGGCCCCAAGCAATCACTGCATATTAAATATGACAATGGAAATAGGCAAAGTAAACAGATTTTTAGTGTATTCTTAGAGAGCATATCTTTTTCGAGATTTTATAAAGTATATAAATCGACAAAGCTTTTTACCGAGGTTGTTGCAATGAGCATCCCAGGAAAGTGTGCGATCTAATGTTACCCCCAAAAACTGTATATTACTCCCTGTATGTTTGTTGTGGTTTGTTTTGTATTTTTCTTATTCCAATCCTCAAGTTATTGAATTTATATAAAATTTAACTATCTAACAATTAATTAGCTGATTTCACGTTAAGCATTTTGGCTACCTCAAAGTCGCTCCCAGGGAGCAATACAAATTGAAGGCACTCGTTCTTCTAAACTTTAAAATTTTCATCTAATGTATTCAAACCAAATATATCAAACATTAATAAATCAAAGTCACATTCAATTTATGTCATAAATGTCAAACTTGAAATTTGTATTATTTTGACAACGATCCTGGGTCATGGATCGAAACGTAAATAAAGCCGGTTTCAAAACTATGAGTGGTTTAATTCCCAAAGAAGATTAAAGAAAAAAACTGTATATTACATTCTTTGTCAAGAGCACAGTTTTTTAAAGAGAAAAGAAATTGTTCGGTTTTTTTATGGTTTAAGGCCAATTTATTGTTAATGGACGAATTATTGGCTAGTTTAAGTGATTGATCGCTGTTATACAGTAGACAGTCGAACTGTTTCCACTATGGTATAATGTAGCATCATCTACATACAGGATCGTGCATGTATTGTTAATATAGAATGTAAGATCATTGATAAAGCAGAGAAACAACAGAGGGCCAAGAATTGACCCTTGTGGTACACCAGTCGGTACATTGACAATGTTTGAGTTTTCACTCATGAAGTACACACATTGTTTCCTGCTGTTAATAGGTTTATACTTCTTGCACTTAGGAGAATAAGTTTTAGCCTTTCCTGTAAAACACAATAGTCAACACAGTCAAACGCCTTGATAATTCTTCCTCCATGATGTCAATAATTTTGCACCGATAAACAATTATACAACAGTCACAGAAACGATAAAAATCTAGTGTTTGCCACAGCAATAAATTATTAATAGAAAATAGGTGATGATGCTCTATCAAAATACTGTTGTGTGCTCAACACCTGGTTCCAATTTTCTCCACAGTACATGTCTGTCCTCCTCAATAGGACAATTCTGAATAACACACAGCTGTGTAGCCTTTTGCCTTGACAGAGAGAATTCCACGCTCTGTAAGCCGCTATAGGTCAAAACTGATCGGGTCCTATCGACATAGCATTCGGAGAACCTACTTCTATCTCTTTTCATGAAAGCTGTAATGAGCTAGGGAACTTGGAAATGATTTAGATAGTTTCTATTGATGTATATTTAGTAGAGCAAATTGATTCCAAACAATTCTGTTAATAAAATCAGAAATTAAAAAAAATAATGGTGGGCACCCAGGTACCCTAGGTGTTTAACAATGAGATAAAAGTTGGACGAGTACATGAGTGTTTAAAACAATTGCTCTCATTATACAAGAAAATTAGGTTCGTACAGAAAAATAGTTCTAATTCAGGGGGCTCCTAACTTAAGTAATTTGTAAGAGCAATTGGCTGAAACAACAGGCGTTTCATTGCGGACCATGCTAAGAATTGTAAAGGAAGGCATAACCAAACCTGACTGCAACAAATTCAGTTGACTAGGGAAAAACGCAAAGGAATCTGGTCTAAAATTACTGGTAAATTTGTTTGACGAAAAGATCCCAAGAACCATTATGTATTAGTTTGCAGCAATACATAAACCTAGACAGACTTGAATATAAAAACGATTATCCCCAGTACATGGGAAAATTAGGTTCGTTACGAAAAATAGTTCTAAGAGCAGAATTTCGTTGACGAGAACTTTAGATATCAGCAAAATTATTGTTGAACAATGCAATATAAGGGCAAAGTGCACTATATGTTTGTAAAATCTTAATAGATATAAAGAAGTAAGCATATGCAAAAATATTGCACAGTTCTCGCACCATATCAAAGTGTTGTGATGATGGCACCACAAGAGTTTGAAATCACCAGCCTCAAGAGAGAAACGTTTGAGAATTGTTCACACAGGTGGACAAAATAGGTTTATTCCAAATGCAGCATTGATATTTTAAGTTTGGTTTGAAAACTAGTGATTATCATGATGACATAAATCACTGCAATTATAAAAAGTGGCTGCAGGAAAAGTTATTACCATGCTTTGAACCAAGTTCAGTGTTGACGATAGACAATTTATCATATCATAATGCTCTAGTGCACCCTAATCCTATTTTAAGTTGAAATAAAACAAATATACAGCAGTGGTTCAAGGACATGATTTTTGAATGTAAGGATACCAAGCTAGTGTTATATTCCAAAATTAAGGCAAATAACCATGTTCATTAGGTGTTTGTAATTGACCAGTTAGCAGAACATGATCATCATCATCATCCAGAACTAAACCCTATCGAGAAGGTATGGGCGTTACTTAAAACCATGTCGCATATAATATAATCCTTAAATTAAATGATGTATGGAAGTTGGCAGAAGAACATGAAAATTCAAGCTAGAGTGGAGTAAAGAATGTGTACATATTGAGAAAATTGAAACGGAATATGTTGAGCGAGAAACTTTTATAGATGAGGTACAAGATCTAATTATACGAGTTGATGATAATAGTGATGATTCAGATGGTTACTTATTGTCAGGGGATGAGCCGGATGAGGATGACAAAAGTTTAGGGTGTGAACTCATTTCAACTAATTTATGTATCACATTCCTGTAAAATAGTTGTAGTCTTTACTTAGTGCTTGTATAAAATAGGTCTAATAAACGCATTAATTATTTTGTTATATAGATTGGAAGTTGTTTTAAAAACGGGAAAGCCCGGTACAAGGAGAATTTTCATGTAATTATTGCATTTCGTTTTGTACATTATCATTTATTACTGAGATGTTAAAATAAAAGATGTTGAAATAAACAGGAAAGCAATATTTATATTAAGATAAGTTCGTTCAGAAGGTATCGCATCTAACAGTGAGTTTATATCATTTTTATTTACAGAGGAGCAAAAAGGCAACAAAAAACTATTAACAAAAATAACCCTTGATTGTTCGGCATTTTTTACACCAGCAACACTGATTGTGGAGACAATGTTTTCTGGTTTCACTTTTTTATTTTGATTATTAATATGGGTCCTCCACGTACTGTTCTGTCAAAGTGACCTGCCTTCCGATAATACTATATTATTATTTATAATTTCTCTTTGTATGAAAATAATTGAAACCAAGATCTTTGTTATATATTTAGTGTGCGGATTTTATAGTGCTCAAACTGCATCACAGAGCGGCATAATTTTTTCATAATGGTTATTTTGAGTTGAAGTGAACAGGATTCCCAAATATGATTTATAAACTAAAGCAACTTTTTTAAGTAAACGCTCGAAGTTATGAGTTTACATAATTACATTGGATTTATAACCAAACAGTTAAATTCTTTGGTCTTGCACAAATGATGGCATCAGAAAGTGAGTATAAATGAGCTTTGCATTCTAAGAATGTCTTGCGGGTAAAATGAGCGTTACGTTAATAAATTCTGATTTGTCTTGAAGGAGTGGCAACCCCGTAACAATATAAGGGTACGTCGACTAATCACAGTGGTGCAAAAGTGTATTCCTATGGGAGAAATTATAAAAATAGAACAGTTCCAAATAAAAATAATAAAATGGCAGAAATACACAAAACTGTTACCCTAATCACTCATCATGAAGGGTTTTTCTCTTATAATAATTAATGGTGCCAAACCATTTGTCTCAGCAATTCCATTGATAGTATACCTACACTGAAGATGGTTATTCCGCATAGGTCCCTTTGCTTCGATTTTCTAAATTTTTTCAAGTTCTACGTAACCTTTATCTACACTACCTTAAAAACACATTAAATTTCCAGTCACATTCAATAAAATTGAAAAATGAAGTTCTCAAAATCAAGGTCTCTCCCAAATAGGATTCATTTTTTGAGGTGACTTGGATATCCTTTTACATTGACCTAAATTGTATTCTAGTTCCTAAATAAATGCAAATAAAATTCAACCTACACTTAACTTCTATTAACAAAATAATTTCAATGTACACACAAATATACTTTAAAAAAATTCATTAAAAGAACATTACATTAAATTCATCAATAATAATATTACTCCAATATTTTCCAGTTTTCCCATATTCAATTACATGCCATTATAAATCCCATTCTTTAGGAAATGCACTTAATAAGCACATAGAAAACCGTTAACTATCAACTTTTCCTTTTATACTTTCATTGCCCATTCAAAATACTAATGTGTAATTCTTCAACAAACACTAAATTCTACCAATAGAATTTATATTTCAAATTTCATGCATACATATTTCTTAATTGTTCGGGATTGATTAATTTCATTACTCAAATTCAAATATTATTTTTTTTATTTTTATAAATTACAATTTATTTCATTCCTATATACCTATATTTTTCGTGTTTATAAAATTGGTGTGTTGGGACGTTATCACTCCCTCCAACATATTTGGTCAAAAACAAGTGCATCTTATCACTTGTTATTTCGGTGTACAACATGGTGGACCTAAAATGTGCTGCCTTGTGAAATTCATGAAATGCTGCCATCAATTTTCAATCTATGTGGTGACTAATGGCAGAAAGTCGCCTGTGTTTAAAGTGGAACAGTTCCTTCAGGTGAGTGTATTTTCGTTTTAACTACACCAATTTCGTGATATTAGGTTAAACATTTTTGTACTCATATTTCGTCCGGTTTTCAAACAATTTCTATAGTTATTAATTAACATTTTGGTCCTTCGAGCCGGATTTTGAATTAGTTCTTAAAATATACAGTTCACAGTTCGTTAAAATTGACGCGTTTTTTTCAAGTGATAAAATTTTTATGCTTTGCACGTGTTTGAAAATCGGTTTTAACCTAAACATTAAACTCTCCAAATAGCTTATTTTTATTATTAATTGTGAATACTTTGGGTAATTTGAACAAATTAATGCTATTTATTGATAAGATTACACATGGTTTACAGTGTTTACACTTTTAACAGACGGGTATAAATTTGACATTTTCATATTTCCTTATGGTGAGCGGTGCTGTGTTGCCAACTCTTTTAGGTGCTGTGTTGCCAGATTGTGGTATTCTTCCAAAGAGTATAGGAATTTCTTGCTAAAAGGTGATTGGTTGTATAAATTAATAATTATATATTTTGATTTAATTGCTATTTAAAGCATTTATTGGACATTTTTGTGAATAATTCGTGATTTTCTTGTTTGTGTATTTGCATTGTGCACATACAGTTTTCATTAGAGTGTTTTGTGTTTACGATGGTGAAAATGGAAATTGAAAAATTAGCAAATAAACGCAAGGTGTTACTTTACAAGGTTCGAGGTTTGTTAAAAATTGCGCAAGTAGCTCAACAAGATCCTGTTTCAAAGTTAAAGGATTTTGAGGTTCGTTTTGAAGATTTGTCTTTATTAGTTAGTCAATTTGAAGAGGTTCATTTTGAAATTGTATCTCAAGTGGAAGATAAGGATATTGAGGAACAGGAAACTATTCAAACAGAATTTGATGATTGTCAATATTCTATAAAAGTGATTTATAGGGATTTGACTCTACAGAGACTTGTAGATGTTCCATCTAGTGCTAAAGGTTCACGTGCAAGTTCAAATCATTCTCATCCAAATTGTGAAAATGCTAATTTGCACAAAAGTGGTGTTAATGCAAGTTGTAATAAAATTAAATTACCGAAAATTGTGATTCCAAAATTTGATGGCAATTTCAAAGACTGGCCTACATTCTATGCTTTGTTTCGTACTTTAATTCATGAAAATAATAGTCTTTCAGATATAGAGAAGTACCAGTATATGGTGTCCTCTTTATCTAAAGAAGCCCTGCGATGGTTCAGGGACTCCTTTGACTTCAGATAATTATAAAATTTCTTTTCAACAATTGGTGGACAGGTATCAGAACAAACGTTTTCTGCTTACTAGTTATTGGCAGTCGATATATAATGCTCCAAAAGCTAATATGGATTCTGCAACTTCTTTGCGTTCATTGCTAGCAATTTTCTCGGAAAATTCATTGGCACTTGAGCAATTTAATTATGATATGTGGAATTTTACTCGATTAAATCTGTTGTTACAAAAATTAGATAGTGTTACTAGAAAGCGTTTTGAAGTTGAACTTCATGATGTGGAGCTACCAACGTATGAAGATTTATATGCCTTTTTGTTAAAACATTGTAAGGCGTTAGAGACTAATTTAGTGATTACAGGACAGCCTACATCATCTCTTAAATCAAAACCAGAACAAAAACAATCAGTGAAATGTGGTCAAAATGCAAATCGTGCTAATCGATCTTTTACATCTGTGACCAGTGCAAAGAATTCTAATAGCAATATTTTGTACAAATTTAAGTGCGTGTGTTGTAAAGAAGATCATTCACTTCTAAAGTGTGATCGCTTCTTGCAATTAGATCCTTTTGATCGCCACAAATTGGCGAAGGATTGTAATCTGTGTTTCAATTGCTTAACTCGTGGACATGCTTTGGCGAAGTGTTTGTCAAAGTTTCGATGTCGTATATGTAAACAGCGACATCATACATACTTACATTTTACAAAACCGGAATCTTCCCATTCTAGCAGTTCTACTGATAAGGAAGTTTCTCAACAATCTAGTGCATCTGAACAATTGTCAGTTCTAACCAATACAGTGTTCAAACATTCCGTGATCTTACTGTCCACAGTTCTTTTGCATATTCGTGATAGTGCCGGGAATTTTCAAACTTGTAGAGCGTTACTGGATAATGGAAGTCAAGCAAGTTTTATGACTCGAACATGTGTGAAAAGATTAGGTCTAAAAGCAGTTCCATCCTCAATAGATGTTCATGGTCTAAATACAATGACTATGTCTAGTTGTGGTGTGGCTTCATGTTTTATAAAACCTATACAAAATTCTAATATTCAATTTGAAATTGACGTGATTATTGTGCCTTCAATCGCTAATTCCGTACCGTCTGCCCCAGTTTCAAACGTTGGGATCATCTTAAGGATTTATCTTTGGCCGATCCTTATTATGGTCGCCCCCGTGAAGTAGATTTGTTATTAGGAGCAGATATTTATTCTTCTGTGTTGCTACATGGTTTACGGCATGGACATGTTGGTGAACCTACTGCAGTGAATACAGTTTTTGGTTGGGTAATTGGTGGAAAAACTGGTTGCTCTTCTAATGCAAAAGTGAAATCATTGTGTACAACTGTGAGTGTTCCATTGGATACAGTCCTTCGACAATTCTGGGAAACCGAACAAGTTCCAGAAACAGTGTTACTTTCTCCCGAAGATAGTCAATATGAGGCTATTTTCAAAGAAACTTATAAACGTAATAAAGAAGGTAGATATGTTTTGCATTTACCTTTTCGTGAAACAAGTGTGGAATTAGGTGATTCCTATTCTATGGCTCTAAGACGTTTCGAATTCTTAGAAAAACGTTTAGCTAGAGATTGTGATCTTGCGGATAACTATAAAGCCTTTATGAAAGATTATCTAGATTCAGGTCATATGTCGTTAGTAACTAAATTTAATGGTGAACCATTGACAGGTTTTACATTCCTCATCATTGTGTCATCAAACCTGATAGTGCTACATCAAAGTTGAGAGTCGTGTTTGATGCTTCTGAAATCTTCAAATGGTACATCCTTAAATGATATATTATTAGTTGGTCCTAAGTTACAGAGAGATTTAACAGGTATTCTTTTGAACTTTAGGTTACATCAATTTGTTCTGACCGCAGACATAAAACAAATGTATCGTCAAATTGAAATATGTGAACAACATCGTGCTTTTCTGCGCATTCTGTGGAGATTTTCTAAAAGCGATTCTATTGGAGAATACCAATTGAATACTGTAACCTACGGTGTTTCTTCGTCACCCTTTTTAGCAATTCGTGTTCTTTTGCAACTTGCTGAAGATAATTGGAGAAATTATCCTTTGGCTGCTAAGGTGCTTATGTCTGACACCTACATCGATGATGTAGTGACTGGATGTAATTCTATAGATAGTGCTTTAAACTTACAACAACAACTTATATCTTTGTTATCCAGTGCTGGATTTACGCTCCGTAAGTGGGCTAGTAATCATTGTGAATTATTATCGTCGCTTCCTATGGAAGATCTTCAACCGTTATGTTTTGATGATTCAGATTCATTATCAGTGAAGGTATTGGGCCTTCAGTGGGATCCTCGAACAGACTGCTTTCAATATAAGGTAGAACCTTCAGCTCAAATTTGTACCAAACGAGGTATTTTATCAGATATTGCTAGAGTGTTCGATCCGATTGGTTTATTAACTCCTGTGATTTTTCTTACTAAACATTTGATGCAACAACTTTGGAGTTTAGGTTTAGATTGGGATGATGAACCTCCTTCAGAAGTAGTTGATCGTTGGTTATCTTATAACCTACAATTACCATGTTTAGCCAATCTTACCATTCCTCGACATATTCAAATAGATAATGCACAATCGGTGCAGCTTCATGGGTTTTGTGATGCTTCTGAAGCAGGTTATGCTGCTGTCATATATATTCGTTGTGTTACACTCGAAGGAAACATTTCCGTAAAATTAGTATACGCTAAATCTAAGGTTGCTCCTCTTAAGAGAATTTCTTTACCGGTTTAGAGTTATGTGCAGCCGTGCTTTTATCCAATTTAGTGGAATACATGTCTTGTGTTTACAAAAACCTGATTACTCCTGATCAGATATATGCTTGGTCAGACTCGACAGTGGTGTTATCATGGATCAAATCGTCTCCTCATCGTTGGAAAACATTTGTCAGTAATCGCATCAGTCATATTCAGGATAAGATTGCCCCTCATCAGTGGCATCATGTCAGTGGAGTGGACAATCCCGCAGATTGTGCTTCGGCGTGGACTAATGCCTTCCGATCTTGTAAATCATTCAATGTGGTGGTTCGGTCCAACTTTTCTTTACAACTCGAATGGATATTCTTCATTTGATGCATTGGAAATAGACCCAGTAGTAGAAAGTGAACAAAGAAAATTAAATTTGTTAAATGTTGTCCCCTTTGATGAGATAAATGTCTTATTGAAAAGATTTTCATCATTGCGTAAAATACAAGGTGTTGTGGCTTATTGCTTGCGCTTTGGTAATAATTTGCAGTGAAGTTCATCAAAGAAAAACAGGTTCGCTTGTTATGACCGAGTTACATAAAGCATTACTAGTGATTGTGAAAATAGTACAGCATGAAGTTTTTCTCAATGAAATAGATTGTATTGAGAAAGGGAAAGTGTGTGCAAAATCAATTCAAAAATTGGCTCCGTTTATCGATTCTGATAACCTTGTGCGTGTTGGTGGTCGTTTACGACATTCTGAATTATTATATGATGCTAAGCATCCTCTACTACTTCCTCGAGATCATAGACTCAGTGAGTTGATTGTAGAATATACACACCGTAAATATCTACATCCAGGTCCTCAAACTTTAGGTTATTTGATTTCTCAACAATATTGGGTGTTGGGTTTAAAACGTGTTATTAATCGTGTTCTTTCAAAGTGTGTTCAGTGTTTTAAAGTCAAGCCTACTTCATTGTCTCCGTTAATGGGTGACTTACCTGCTTCTCGAATTTCTCAAATAAAACCATTTAGTCATGCTGGACTAGATTTTGCTGGTCCTCTTGCTATGACTTCAAGGCGTGGTAGAGGTGCAAAACGTACCAAAGTCTACATTTGCATTTTTGTGTGTATGGCCACAAAGGCTTTACATATTGAACTGGTTTCTGAACTTTCATCTGATGCTTTTCTTGCTGCCTTGCGGCGCTTTATAGCACGACGAGGTCGTTGTTCCGATTTGTATAGCGACCAGGGTACCAATTTCGTCGGAGCATCAAGGTTGCTCATTGCTTATGCTCAAGAGGTATCGGGATCTTTAGCCATCAACTGGCATTTTAATCCTCCCGCCTCACCCCATTTTGGTGGTATCTGGGAAGGCGGTGTTCGGTCCATCAAGACTCACTTATATAGAGTTATTGGCGATCAAGTGTTGACGTCTGAAGAACTTTTAACAGTGCTTGTTCAAATTGAGGCTGTTTTAAATTCTCGTCCTTTGTACAGTCCCAGTTGTAATCCAAATGATCTATCGGTCCTTACACCTGGACATTTTCTTACTTTGGAACCGTTGACGTGTCCTCCAGATCCTGACGTTACAAATCTGAAACTTAATAGACTTTCTCGGTGGCAACTGTTGCAGAGAATGCACCAAGACTTCTGGAAGCGTTGGTCATCAGAGTATCTCCATTCTTTACAACAGCGTGAGAAATGGATAAAATCCTCTTCCCATGTTAATATTCATGATTTGGTGTTAATCAAAGATTCCAATTCGCCCCCACTACAGTGGAAACTTGGTCGAGTAGTTGCTCTTTTTCCAGGTCGTGACGGGTAGCTAGGGTTGCTCGTTGCGCACTCAAAATGGCGAATTAGATCGTCCATTAGTTAAGTTGTGCCCATTACCACTGTGTAATTAGTCATATGTACAATTATAATTATTTATGTGTGTAGAATCAAAATTTGTTCAAGTTACATTTTGTATTCATGTGTTCAAGTATATTGATGTACCTTCATTTATTTATTTTCAATTAATTAAAATAACATTGCTTATTTTGGTGAGCGGTATGTTCGGGATTGATTAATTTCATTACTCAAATTCAAATATTATTTTTTTATTTTTATAAATTACAATTTATTTCATTCCTATATACCTATATTTTTCGTGTTTATAAAATTGGTGTGTTGGGACGTTATCACTCCCTCCAACATATTTGGTCAAAAACAAGTGCATCTTATCACTTGTTATTTCGGTGTACAACATGGTGGACCTAAAATGTGCTGCCTTGTGAAATTCATGAAATGCTGCCATCAATTTTCAATCTATGTGGTGACTAATGGCAGAAAGTCGCCTGTGTTGAAAGTGGAACAGTTCCTTCAGGTGAGTGTATTTTCGTTTTAACTACACTAATTTCGTGATATTAGGTTAAACATTTTTGTACTCATATTTCGTCCGGTTTTCAAACAATTTCTATAGTTATTAATTAACATTAATATTTTAAAATGTTCCAAAATTCCTTGCATGATGACATCATGCTTTACCTTAACCAACACTAATCCCATCGCTAGTTTATCTTTCAACAAAATAAGTGAACTTTCGCATTCGTTTCATTTCCTACTACATGAATACCAACTAATTTACATTTAAAACTCACATATACAGTATCCCAAAGTATAACATAAAAGCTCATAATATTATTCTGTTTTAAATTCCATTATTTTAAAAAGGATTAAAGATTTCCAGACCCATTAGTAGGTTTATCTCCTGCTTTTTTGTTCCGTCTAGCACAGCTTTCTTCGCCTAACACACCACAAAATTCCAAATTAACGTAGGGGTAACTCTCCAGGTCCAACTCCTTTTGGACTGGTTGCAACGACGATAATTTCAAGAGTTCATAATTGTAGCCCTTTACCTTACCCTGTAAGCGTAAGCCCAGATAAATTTAGTCAAAATCTACATTCTCATCGTTAAACTGTTTCTTTTCAACCTTCAATTTCCAACCCCCTCCCCATACTTTTCGTTCCTATTACTACATTTTACGTTTTCTGATTAACTACTCGCGAATAATTAATTCATTTCTTTTCAGCCGGTTCTCTAACTACTCTCGAGTTCTCTAACTATTTCATGTCCTTAGTGGTTTGGACGGATGATATCTGTCTATTGTAAATTATGGAAAATCATGGAAATGCATATGCCGCGACTTGCAACATTTAACGTTATTTAAATTTGCGGTTTAAAATTAAGTCACCGTCCTAGATTATTATGTATTCAATAAGAATGCATTTAAGAAAAATAATTTTATAATTTATTAGTTAACTGCCTTTATAAAAACAAAATTTGAAATATTCTGTTTAGTTAAGATTAATTATTTGTGAATCCTATCATACAAGGTACATTCATATTTTAGTTTTCCGTTCAAATATACTAAATTTCACGTTCCCATCTAAATTTATAGCTAGCGTAATGCGTCTAGGTTACAAATGTAAAGACAACATTGCAGACTGTTTTGCATTAAGCATAAAAAGTCATACATATAACGTTGAAGTTAAGAAATAACCTTGCATTTCCTAAAAACTATAACACATCAAATAATTTGTTCTATACAAGAACATATTTATACATGCTCAGTTAAGTGAAAACAGCTCAGTACTTTTTTCAAATTTAGCCTAGTTTAGTCGTAATTCGCTATTTCGTTCGCATTCACCAAAAGTAACGCAAACTGTTGCACAACTGTTACCACCGCTGAACGTGCCCATTCTCAATAAGTTTTTATTACATTGCCGTTTTTGGTTTTGTGTTGTCTACGCTTCTTCATTATTATAATTATAAAATGTCCGGATATTCAAATGTGGACCTATTTGAAATGTGTTTAAAAAGCCCCTTCTTCTCTACTCTACCGCTTCGTATTATTATTTAAAACTCAGATCGATTATCCTAGAGTATCTGTGTTGTTAAGAGATTAAATTCTTTCATTTCTTAGTTGATCAATCACAGGTCTAAATTTTCATTGTATTTTTTAAACCAGTTATCTGTTAGGAACCGGTTGTTGGATTGGCATTTTCTAGTCACAATTGACTCTGACATTTAAAATTGACAATATTTTGCCCTGACCTTGGCATGCGCCATAGGAACCATAAGATTTTGTTTTGATCGTTTTATTAGTTATGTTTTGGGAAATGTGTTCGTTCTTTTTTAACACGAGACAAGGATACCCCTACTAGTCATATTTACCACAGACTTTTGAAGAAAATTTTGAGTGGGACTAGTAGGTTACGAGGTGTATGAAACTTGGCCTTGTTCTCTTTCATCAACTAGGCATCAACTAAAACAGATGGTTCAACAATTTCAGTGATTTGTACTTCTTAAACTACGACAGTGTCGGATTCATGACAGATCTCTGCTTGTTAGTACATTCAGTCTTGGGTTAGTAAGTTATCTATTTTAAGTTATTTTGTTCGGCGAATATACATTGCACGTGAAACCATCTACCTCATTTTAATGTCATTTCGAGATTTGTTCCAGAATTGCTGGTAAGCGATTAATTTGTAGATTCTATTCGTTCTAGTAAAGATTTATAGGAAAAACCTTTCGGGTAATTTATATCACACAACGCACCGTTTAGGTTATTTACAACATGAGTTCTGGTGTGTCAAAGTTAGCGCTCCATGTCGTTCATCAACCGCTCCTGCCACTATTTTCGCAGCACCAGAGGACCAGTTATGAAAAACTACTGACTGGACCTCCCACAAATCTTATTCTTTCTGAAACCACCTAAAATTTCAGCTAAGTAGGCCAATTCTTTAAAATTTTGTTAGTTGTAAGCATATTTGTTGTCAGTATCTGTAATGTACTTCAATTTCAGATACATAGTAGCTATATTTAATTGTCCTTTTATTATTTGAGTAACCATATGGTACGTGGCTAGTAGGTTAGTTTTCGGTAATTTAAGAAATTGAAGATCCTCCTCTAACTATTCGTTGCAACTAATAAATATTTTAAAGACTGTGCCATGGTTTACCTGTAAAGTAGCATTTTTTAATGGGTAACTCGATATGATCTTATCATGAGTTGGTGTACTCGTATTTGCTTGTTTTAAGAAATTGAGTCCTAAACTAATCCTTCATTGTGGTGTGGTTGTTCCAGTAAGTTGTACAATTAAGGTTCGATAACAATGATTTGAAGATCTAAGTTTTTTTAAGGTCTATAACTGAATATAAGATTAGGTGTACTAAATCTCTAATTTTATGTTAAGCCACTTTGGTTACGTACCAGTATAATGTGTTGTTTTTATGTAACATTGTCGTAGAATTAGAAACGGTATATTAATCAATGTGTTTGTGTGTGTTAATTAGTACATGTTGTTGAAAACTGTAATGTCTAGCTTTTTTGGGAGTTTTAAGAATTGGCAGACTGTTATTGCGTTGCTTTAAATTTGAAGAGTTGCCTATCAACAGGACCTTCATTTATTTCGTTGTAACACACATTTTTTTTATTTGTGATTTTTCTTTTACTTTGTTTTATTTTAGAAGCAATATAATTTTGTCATTATGTTACCTGTTTTTCTTTTTTTGGCTGCATGTTGTGACCAGTGTTCGTAGAGCACATTCCAGAGTGTGGAAAGCTATGACCGCCTCATACTGCTCCCATTTTCCTGGTGCTCGTTAAAGTTTTTTACAAGGTAGCTGAATTCTCTGTTAGACCACAAGGTCTCTTGGTTCCGACCTGCATCCCATGCTTAGTTACCGGAACATTGATCTGCATCACCAGGTTGAGGAACTTCCCCAATACCTACATCAAACTCCTTCTTCCCATGAAATACGATGCAGTCTTGCATAATGTAATCATGTAGTAGCTTGCCATTTATATTCGGTGTTTCCCAAATCCGAGCCTTCCGAATAAAATGATATTTGTGAATGTATATGCACATCAAAGAATTTGTAATGTTTGGGGAACATCACTAAAAAGCTCGCCGTACAGCTCGCTATACTTGTACAAACCAACTTTCACACTACCCATCATCTCCCTCCAATACCGATCACATCAAAAAAATCTTACAGGGAAAAGTACCACACCTGGAATACATATAAACAGATAACCTTTCAGATAGAACTCTGCTTTTACTCGTACCAAGAAATCGAGCCAATAAAAGAATTCACAAATTATTTTATAGCCAGAAATATACTACCATGTTATTTTCATTGCTATTATAAAAATGATAACATATCTTGGTTTCAATTATTAATTTCTAAAATAAGGTGTTTGGCATAATCAACAGCGTAACATTTTAGTCGAAGTAGAGATTGATGAACGCCCTTCTCTTCCACCACGACAAAATTCTCAGTCAGTTATTTTACATAATAATCAACAGACTAACATAACTAATAAAATAGAACCAGCTTCTACAAATGTAACTAACAATATCGCTAATACTAATACAGTAGATAATCAAATAAAGACAATAGATGAAATTATAGAAGATTTGGACAAGGAAAAAAATATGCAAGACCCCAATTATAAAGTAAAGGATCTCATTGATAAATTCAACGATTTACACAATGAAGATGATATTCTACTAAGAAGAAAACAGAGAACTAATCTCCACAGATCTGAAACAGTTAGTGGAGTTCCACAAGCACATTTTAGATCAAATATACACATGGAGACAAAAAGGGATTCCGAAGAACTAACGAAGTTACTGGAAGAGCTAAGTAAGGTAACAAATGCACCTGTTTTAACACCAGGCGTTACTACCAGTCTTACAACACCGATTGTATCTGACGATAAGGTAATTATTTTCACACTATGTAAATTGGATTAATTTCAATCTGATCTAGTGGACGCAGGTCGTTCCTATTCGGTATAGACGTTTGTCTGATCCTGATTACGATATTCCAAGACCACACACAACACTACAATTACAAAATCGTACAAAGCAGTTACCAGAAAATGCTATACATGCTACTAGGTTCTTTGGACCAGTTTTATCTTCGGCTGATAAACTGTAAGTTAAAACTTCCATTAAATTAATAGTATTACATTTTTACAGATCTCCAGAACCGCAATTACTATCAAGTATGGATCCGGATTCTCTTGAAATTGAACAACCATCTGTCAGCATAAAAAATACACCACAACCAAACTTTGTTATTAAATATAATGAAAAAAGCGGTAGCATTTCATCATATAAATCCCACAATTATTCTAAAATAGATGAAGTGATATATTTAAAACCAAAATCTATTCTATTTAATTTAGAAATAGACAACGTTAAAGAAGCAAATGGTGTGAATGATAAAACAAATAAAAGCTCTACACTTCCTTCCATATCCGTCAATGAAGAAACATTCGTAGATTCTCTAGAACCACTTACACAGTCAACACATTTTTAAATTAAGTAATTTTTACTAATTTTTTAAAATTAAAGCCAAAGATAATTGTTTTTAAAAGATGATATATAAATTTTATAAAATTGTGGAATAGCAAATGTAAGAACAACTTAGGTGTATTCATTTTGTTACCATTTATGTATAAATATTTTATTATAATTAATGTAATTGTCAATATAATTAAAAATAACTTTAACAGTAGTATTGTACATGTTTATGTATTCCAAATTCGTCTTTGCCTTCTACGCCTATGTTCTATGAAGTTTTCAGAAAAATTGATCAGATGTGCTAGCAAAACATTTCCTAAATCGCTGGATCATCAACATTCCTAGAGTTTAATCGATGAGCTTGGTTATGCTATTATTTTAAAAACAGGTAAAACTTCTATTTGGTTGTACACCTATCCTATTCTCAGCTGCATTTCGAAAGAACAGCAACTCCAGAGATACACAAAAGTGGAGGTGTGGAAAAACCCGAGCTTATAACAGAGGGAAAGTATTTTTAAACAAAAATCATCGACATCGTTGAAACAGTGTAAAAAGTGTTCCTTAAATGCTTAAAATCGAATCATTCTTAGTGCATTGCGTGGGAACTGCTAGAAGGCACTATGAGCATGCCGGCACCAGGGCTGTCTCATTTCTACCACATACTGAATTAATATTGCTTAATTATCCTCAATTTACGTGTAGATGTGACACAATGGTTTTTTTTAACATATCAAAGATTTATATTTTATTAATCATTTTTCTATGATGTACAAAAAATAAAAGGCAAACATAAAACTAAAGCAAGTGAATATCGATTTAAGAAAGAAGGAAAAAGATAGTTAAAAAAAATTACAAAATTGCATGTAACACTTTGGCGTTACGTTAAACAGAAACTGGATGAACAAGAGGAAAATTATTCATAAACCAACAACTTAATATTGATATACTATGTATATTCTGTTTTTTTTATATACAGCAGTGTTCAGCAAACAAAACATTTCAATAAATTATTAGTTCTAATAAAATCATAAACTTAAAACCACAAAAGCATCGGTTTATCTCTGTTAAATACATATGGAAACGAAATAGGTTCATAAATTATTTTAAACGAGAAAAAGAATAAACAAAATTATTTATTTCAGTAAATTTTCATAGTGCGAGCAGATCATTTTAAGAAAGCTTTATAATTACCAAATAAAGAACATGAAATTTTTACTAGGCATGTTACACATCATTATTCCAAATATAGTAGTTTCTTTACAAATTTTAATAAAATACTTAGAATTAATGTTACATGATTGCAATGCCAAGTAAACCTCCGTTCATATAAAAAATTATTCTACAATGTAAAAATCCAGATCTGAGTAGTGAATTCACAAATATCAGGTTGCAGATATAATTTAATCATTGCAATATAATACATGCAATGTATTCGTTTTATATTGCTGAAAACAGAATGAAACACGAATGTTAACCTACGTAAATCATGTGATACCTCAAGTACCCTCCTAGGATTCATCCATAAACCAAATAGGAAAATTGTTCCATGTCAAAATCGTCGACTGAACATAAGAAAGGGAGAATTAAATAACAATAATTACCTCCGGCAGAAAAAACGAATTAATTATTTGTGAGCCAGTAATAAGAACGGATAAAAATGAAATCATTCAAGTAAGTAGTTACTTTGGTATCCCGTGCTGTAGGGGTTCGGTATGGGGACGAAAGTTAAAAGTGAACAAAAAAAATATTTCCATCAAGACAACAAACGCGTCGGACAACTCATTTTTGAACTTATGCTTGCACAGATAAAGTACTTTCAATTCACATTTTGTGGAATTATTGGTGTTATGACTGGTTTAAGGGATTAGGACCAGGAGAGTTGGCCCCTTCATTGATTTGGAATATTGTGTGGTGTTGGGTCAAGGGAACTGTTGCTTGAGGACGAAAAATGGAAATACTGAAAATTGGGAAAGCTTACGTTTTCTGGGTATTCTTAATTCTTTTAACAGATGAAATAAACTATGAGTAATTACAAGATTGTATGCCAATACTTTTTAATTATGCGTACGTAAAATTTAAATTTAAAATGATTAGTATTTATGAAATAGAAAATTAATCGAACATGAAAGTAATAATTTTGTTGAATGATGACTAGCGACAAAATGAGTGTTAGTTAAATTTATGCATAATCTTATGTACGTATTGATTTTTACATTATTTTGAAATGGACAGTGAAAGGATAGAACGAAAAAGCTGGTATTCAACCATTTTCTATGTTTCTTATTAATGATATTTCCACAAATTGGGATTTACAAATGCAATCTAATTTAATATGGGAAACGGAAAAATTTGTAGTGATAATATTATTAATGGATTAGATTTAAGGTCTTTTTAGGAGTTATTTTAGCAATACCTGGCCAAGGTGAGGTAATAGAATTTAAGTTTTTCTTTTACAGAAAGTAAATTTGTATCTATATTGAAATTATTCAATGTTAATAGAACTTAGGTTTAGGTTGAATTTTATTTCAATTTATTTAAACACTACATAAACAGACACATTTGTAAAGGACATCCATCTACCCTGGTGATGAAATCGTATTTGGAAGGCAATTTATTTTTCAATTTTATTTAATTTGACAAAAATTTAAGTGTTTTTAAAATATTTTAGAAAAAGAAAGTAAAATGTAATCGAATTTATGAAACCAGAAGCATATGAAGCCTATGCGAAATAACTGTCATCCTTATTGGGATAATATCAAAGGGATTGCTGTGACTAAATTGCTTGACGGCCTCAATTACGACAAGGGAAAAAACCTTTCAGAGTGACTAATGAAACGTAGTTATTGTATTTTAGCCTTTTGATGTATTATTTTTAATTCCTTATTGTTCTTATTTCGAATTTTTCTATTTTCTGCACCATTGCAGTTAACCGAAGTGCCCTTATATTTTCAAGGGGTTCCTACCCTTTCAGGACAAATGAAAATTTATTAAGGTAATGCTCATTTGACCTTTAACATAAATCCTGTTTTCCAATTAAGATAATAAAAAACTAGATCAAAAGAAAATCCCAAAAGTTATCCTCGGCCCAATTTTGTTCAGTGCACCAACTAATGGGAACAGTAAAGCTATTATAAATAATAAATTAAATAACTAAAATTTGACAAAAGGCAATTAATTACAGAGGATTCAATAAATCCGACACAAAAAAGTGCAATCACAGACATTGTAACAGTTTTAACAATATATTGCCTGCATCACTGAAACAAATTTAAAATACGTTGCATGGCAATTATAGTGCTATCCTGCCATAGTTAAAATGCCCTATGATACAGTGCTAATGTAACAAGTTTTAAATAATTGAAGTGGGCTGAATCACCGTTATGGCAAATCAGATGCGGTAGTACTGAACTTCAAAGAATATTAAAGCTTTTACGCGTACTAGATGGAATGACTAAAAACTACTTTGCCGACGGCTAACTAGGCCATCACCCCAAGGAAGAATTGGAGATGGGCTGGGTTGAAGTTTTCTTAGTTAAACTGAAAACATTTAAATTGCATTTAATAAGTATTAATTAAAAATTATAATTTTAGGGTAGATACAGAAATGCTTTCGGAGTTAATAATTCTGAAAATTTTCTATTTAAATTCTTGGATCAGGCTTCTTTAATATACAGAAAATTACCAGAATAAAAATACTTCTATTCCAATAATATATAATTTGCATCAAATAATAACGATACCTAACAAATAAATAATATCAGACTTTAGTGTTCTTTTAAAAGTAGTTGAATAAAATTTTGTTACATGACATTTAAGTTATTGAATGATTGTCAGATCTGGCAGTCACGTACAAATTTAATAAAAAACTGTAATTTCAAGTTCTTAATATAAATCTAATTTTAGTATTAGTAAGCTTAAACTCTTCGAAGTTTCTTGTAAGTGAGAGCTTCAAATATAACAAAATTCAAAGATAGATTTTTCTTTCACAAAAATATATACGGCCATGAAAAATTAACAATATTAATTGAGATTACTACAATTAAATGATGGATCTTACAAACTGAAACGACCGAGGTTTTCGCGGCTAGAAGCTTAACCATTTGTGGGCAAGGGGGTTGTTGAACAAATCCATTAAAAAAATTCAGCAAAAATACTCACCCTTAACCACTGGCCACCGATTGTTACCCTTGCGTTGGTTGTGCGCACATTCCAGCTTGTCTCCACCTGTTTGCTTGCCCATGTAAAATGCAATGGACAAGACTGATTTTAAATTAGGGGACTTATCGGTCTTCTTGATATATGGGCGTTTTCATTGTTATTTCTTGACTAGAGAGGATTTTTTAACCTGTGGGTGTTTTAATTGATCTATGGGTGTTTGCACTGACACAAATATAAATTACGGCACTTAATTTTTGAACACAAATTCTCACCATCAACGACTCCCATCTTGTTTGGCTCGACGATTATGTGGAAGTGAGCGGATTGAGAAAACTTATGAAGACAATTCGACCTAGGGAATTGTTATCATAACAAATGTTTTGTGACCACGTGCCGTGTTTACGAAACAAGTTGAATACCTTAAGATATACTCTCAACAATAAGTTATTTACACAGATTTTGAAAGATTAGAATGCTGTTTGCGACTTTTTCAGCAAGGTTTCAAAACACCTGAATTGTTTTCTATATTATCGTGGGCACAAAATGTGGAACTTAGCCTTGCAATTTACCTAAACTAGAAAACAACAGATCATATGTTGTTTTCCATATGGGGCCAAAGACATTCAAAACTCAAAAATTCTATAGTCGTGAATCTATTTCTCGTCTCCCATTCAGGGATGCTACTGCAAATACAAAAGTAATAGATCTATTACAGTTGTGGAAAATTTATTACTGAACCTTTCGACAAATTTAAAAAAAAATGTGCACCCAGTACTGCATATCTTTTTCCCCAGTCTCTGAAAGCTTTAATTGAGTGTTTAATCTTAACGTTATAGCTCAATGCTCAAATTCTGGAAATTTGGCCAAAAGTATAAACACACAATATGATTTGTGTATATGAGGCCGTATGTTTATTCTTGCAGTCGCATAGATGCAATTGCATTGCTATAGTAATAATTTTATCGCTAGTTGATGATCCCAGACTAAAAATTGTGGAATGTAACTATGTTAGTTGTTGATAATATAAGGTTTGACTAATGCATAATTGCAGACCACTTAAAACAGATATATGGTACATATAAATAAATAAACACGATACGTTATTTGAAGATAATGTAAGATCTGTTTCCGATTCATACTAAACGCTAATAGATTAATAGTAATGGCTATATCAATATCATAATTTTTTGGATAATCGCTTTAATTTTCAGTAGTGGATCAACGGTCTTTTAATAAAATAATATAGTATCTAAGAGCACGTCAAGAGAAAAACAACATATTGTGTGAGCAGTGATAGCTTTCATTGGTGTTAAATTCAGCAACGAGCATGGATTTATTCGAGTGGGTCCATAACACAACTCTCAAGGCTACCCCTCTTTATACACCAGATAAGTAAACGGAACAAATGCCTATTTCTTACTTAAATTACTTTCAGCAGCTTTTCACTCCACCTGTAATCTGTAACTCAACATATGTCCTACCATATTGCGAACTGAGTGTAACTACTTGGTCTACATTGATTCCACATACTATATTTATCATCGAGTTCATATTTATACAACAAAAGAATGAGGTTTTAATTATTAACTATACATATACTAAATAAACTAGGTAAATTCCTTACTTTTGGCCAATAAGACGATTTTATAAAATTAAAATAGTCACTTACCCATATACTTACAATTAATGGTTTCTGATTACCTTATTATGTGCAACAGTTCTCAATAAACACCAGGGCAAGTAAATAAGGTTATAAAACACACCCCGAAATTTAAGTGGGTACCGACGTCTTCCTCAGGAGCGGTTATCTGCTGTTACTCTTGTTGTTGACAGTTGTTTCTGCTGGTGGTGTCTCATTGAACGATATGATAAGGATAGGGTAGAAGGGTTGGAACAAAAACGAAGCACTAAATGGCAGGCGGTATGGTAATGTTTTCTATGCCAAAGTCAGTATGGTAATCCTCGGCGCTATGCGGCGTTTCTTACATTAAACGTCTCTCCCTTCCAACCGAAATTACGCACTTTCATTTATGCTGATGGGAAAATGAACTGCTTTTCACATGCAAAGCTCCTTACGTCAGCAGCTTAGAACCACAAAGATAAGCGAGTGATGTCAATACACATGTGAACACTAATAAAACATGGTTTTCACAGTGTCAATGAAAATTGCGGTAATCAGCTGGGATTCTTCAACGTCGAATTCTAAAAAAGTCCCTAAATCTAAATTAATTATCCTATTTGGAGCTTTACACAATAAAGCGTAACAACCTTCACGATGGTAAATTGAAATTTGTATATTACTATTAAGCATAATATCGAATCTATATGTGGCCCAACCACTCAACGAAAGCTTCCTACTCTTAATTCTCCTTCATAGTTAAATTTGACTTTTTGTTTTAAGTTCTTGGCTCTTAACCAAACACTAGGCTTAAGCGCAAAAACTAAATATATTCATCAGTAATAGCAAAGATCCAGTTAAGATAGCTGCTCTATTGTTAGAATGTGCCCACAAGCATTAACTGGTTGGCACCGAACAATTGCTTCAATTTCTAAAAGTAACTAACTATTCGATTGTCTGAGTACACTATTACAGCTTCTTTACTATACTTTGATTAACAGCAGTGACTAATAAGAACTGATTTATGTTCACTTGTTTATTGTGATTTGACACAAATGGATGCAACCAGCACTAACTAATATTGCTGCTGTCACCATCCAAGTCTCAAGTAAAAGTCCCTGGCATTTCAATCTGTACAATCATCCCCAAGCTATTTGGAAACCAAGAAGCACTTAGGCTTATTCATAAAAGTTTAAAGAATTATCCGACCATGTGTTTCAGCCATTCACACGTCAAAACCTGGGTGGCCAGTAATAGAATATTGCTATATCTGTGATACTTTTAAACAAGGAATAAACATAGTATAAGTAACACTCTATTTGCAATAACAACAATTCTTTATTTTCAAACCGATTATAAAAGCCTTTTCAAAAGTCAGTTACAATGGAATTTGTTAATCACTAACAGCACCAGTATTCTCTTCTTAAACTATGATGCTATCTCCTTAATTACTATCGAAGCACTATAATTAACTATCCAAGCACTAACTACTAATTTATATGACTACAGTAATTTATAGCAGATAAGGCAATTAACAGTAATTTGTACCAGATTACAACACAAAGCTTTAAATTAGGACTGCTATCGCAATCAAAGCTTCAATTAGAGCTTACATAAAAGTTTCAATTACAACCAACTGCAGAACCCTTTAACGGAAATCTATATCTTCAATTGCTCTAGATTATTCTAAAACACATGGGAATTATGCAAATAACATTCCCGAGATTTTCTTTTGTACTCTAAATAACTCTTTAATGCAAAACCCTTGTACCATAATTTGTTACGTTGAAACGTTTTATTCAAAGGCCTACTAAAACACTACTTTATTAACACCATACTTCAAGTTAGGTGTCTGCAAAACGAAATCTTCCGACGTAACTAGGGGTCTATTCCTTGGGTAGAGCTATGAGCAATGGGGGGGTAAGTCGAAATCTGTGGGGGTCACACTCAAACTAAAACAAACAGGCGCCACCAAGTCCAGATTGATTTAAATTAATGGCATAGCAAATTTCTAAGGGCGGACTTGGAGACCCAAAGAAAAAAAGATCGCCTTCGCTGACATACAAACTTGTCTTAACAGAATAAGACACTGCTCCTGTAAGAAAGAATATAGTTAGGTTACCTAAAAAAATGGGAACACTATTTGCGTCCCTCAAGTATATCTAAAATGCATAGAGAATATTTCTTACATAATGGAATCATAAAATTTAACTCTTTCTGTGTTTTGTCTATCAGGTCTGATCAAACCAGATCAGAATAAAAACTTTAAATGTAGATAATTAATTTACTAGAAAGAATTTTCTTTGTTTCAGTAAATAAAATTTCATGATAATTAAATAAAATAAATATGTGATATTCTTGCAAAATTGTTGTAAGGTTTAACAACTGATCCTTACTCAAATATATAACACTTCAGTGTAACTAACAATATTAAGTTTCTTTATAACCCAACCAGATCTGTGTAGGTCACTTACAAATGAATATATGAAATTTTCTCATTAATTTAACAAAATTAAAATTAGTTTGAAGTTAATAGAATCACCAAGATATTCTCTAATTTTATCAAAAGTGGCAGTACTGTAATGTTAAACATCTGTTAGCCATTATGCAATTGTTGACGGCATTGTTCAAATAAACAGGTGACGTAATAGCAGCTGTTAATTTACGTTGCAGCCATATGTAGTCACATCTTTACAAAACTAAGTGAAATCAAATTTTGATACTGGGAAAACCAGCTTAATTACAGGTAAACTGAATAACAATTTTGTACATCTAACAAACAAAACGAAATAATGTACTTTCAGAAGGAAGTACTGAGGAAATTCTTAATTCTATTACGAACCCAAATACCGGCTGTCGTCCTTGGTTGCAATGGAAACAACTTCAGAGCGGGCCTGCTGTTAAATATGTTTGTTTTCCATGCTTTATTACAGATGCAAGAGCGAAGCGGATTTCTTACATTGGTTCACGGCATCTTTTATTCACAGCGTACTCCTCAGTTGTCTAATTTTATTTCAAAGTGGTCGTGCGGTTTTCTAATTTATCGTTGCAATTTCTGACGTATTGTTGCTTTTTCTAACGTATGGTTGCTTTTTTCTAACGTATGGTTGCTTTTTCTAACGTATGGTTGTTTGCGCTAAATAAATTTTAAATTAGCTAATATGATAATGAATATGCAATATATGGATTAAGTACTAACCGTTACTCAGGAAGTGCTTCACCAAATCAAAGCGACTCGGAGGTCACTCGTCATTCTCTTCGAATGCATCTTCACGCTGCCCTAAACTATCGACGAGTGTGCTCGCCGCGCTCCTGCAAGGTGGGAGGATCATAAGTGTGGTTCTCGAACCTCTCACGCGCGCGCTAGTGGCTTGTGGATTTGCACCGAACTCCGAAACAAATAGACTACTAATCCTAGATATAGCAATACTATAAAAATTTGATTGTTACTTGAATCTTTATATTAGTTAATAAAGGTATTTCAATATTCATGGTACGTTTAATGAGTATGTTCCTTTACTGCTAAAATAAAATTGTTACACTACCCTTTCCTAAAAAAAAATTTTTTTTAAGAAAAACTCTAAATATAACAAATACAAAAAAATTTTTATAACAATACTAGCCTTTCCTACCTTCCTAACTAACTATGCAATTTTATAAATTTATTCAAATGGGGGACAAATATTTACAAATGAGTGTGTTGGTAACTACGCACCTGACGTCCATCGGGAGACAAAATCGGGGAGTCACAATCGGTAATAATCAAAATTGGGAGGGTCAAATTAGAAAGTCAAACACTCCACGGGACAAAAAATTCAAATTTACAATATTTCCTGACTTGAGATTCTTACTTCTAACAAGGCTAATATTTCTTACCTATAACCAAACACTTACAACTTATTTCTAATTTCAAAAAAAACTTCACTTCCAGGAGCTCATTTAGCTCTATCTACAAAAAAAAGGAATGCTTCCTCATCAAGACAGCATAACTATTCAAAACATCATCACTACACGGTGATAATCAAAAGTAAGACCCTACTAATAGGTCTATATTTAAACACCATCATCACAAAGTGATAATCAAAACAAAGGTGACCCAATCAAAAGGTTACTCATCAAATGCAAATACAAAATATCATCGCTTCATCGTAAAGAGATGATCAAAACAAAGGTAACCCAGCCATAAGGTTACTTACAAAATTCAAATTCAAAAATATTATCATCACAAAGTGATAATCAAAACAAAGGTAACCCAACCAAAAGGTTACTTACAAATCTCAAATACGAAATATCATCACTTCATCGCAAAGGGATGATCAAAACAAAGGTAACCTAACCAAAAGGTTACTTACAAATCTCAAATACAAAATATCATCACTTCATCGCAAAGGGATGATCAAAACAAAGGTAACATAACCATGAGGTTACTTATCAAATGCAAGTACAAAACTGGGCCAGTCAGGGCTGTACTATCCTACACCCTACTGAATATCCTATCACTAATTTCTAACAAACAACTGATCTCATTAGTGATGGACCAAACGGTGAGACTCACCAAACCAACTTTGACCTTATCAAATCAAAGAACTTCTAATGGTCAAAAGGAACAAGGGAAAGAATAATCTAATATTCTCTCTACCTGGATATGTAGAAATCAGGACCAATAATCAAATAGCCCATCTACTTCTACATAGTAAGGATATCTGTCAAAGACATCCTCCAAACACATCTCTGAGCAACGCGCGAGCAAAATGTCCAGCGTGCACACTAAGGCACACCTCAAACTTACAAAATCTCAAACCACTTACTTCACTTCTCAAACAAAATACTCAATATTAGTGGACCGACACTAAATCAGAACAAAACAAAACAAAACGAACCACTACGTCATTACTTAATATCAACGAGATGATCGGATCTGAATTAATCGTCAGGATCATCATTTTCATTTGGATATGATGCATCAACTGGTTTCAAGTCCTTTACGTGCCATTTCCTGCTTTTGTCCCATCTTCGTTCTCTAACTCATATACTAAATTGGAATGTTTTTCGAACTTTACTCATAACGAACTTAGGGGCTAACTTAGCGGAAAATTTATCACTACTCGAGAGGACCTTATTAGCTCTCCAAACACTTTCTCCGACTCGGAATGAAATGTCTCTTCTCCTAAGATTGTAGCGTTTACTTGAACGTTGGTAAGCTACATGCAAATTTTCACGGACATTTCCAAAAATATCAAACAAAGGTTGACGATCCAAAACATAAGAAGGTCTACTACTGGAGACGACATCAATATCCTCACCAGGTATAAAATTATCATTATAAGCTTTTCCACTTAACTGCCTTGAGGAGCATACACAGCATTGTACCACATCTCTTGGATCTCGTACCTTGCACACAAAACTTCAAAAACATGTCCAATCAACTGTGGACCATTATCACGAATAACAAATGGTGGTATTCCGTATGCAAAAAAAATACTTTTTCTTCTAAGAACTTCTCAATCAAATGTGCCGTGGCACTACGCAAAGGTTGCAAAATTGAATATTTCGAGAACCAGTCACAAACAACCAAAAGCCATTTACCTGCTTATGAATCATCAATAAAAAAACTAATCACGACGATAGCTAACAAAAAAAATCAGTGTTCGGGTACACTCACACCTTACTACCAATCGAACTGTCGAAACAAATACAATGCTTCACAACGCCTAAATATGCTAGAGTGACAAACTCTCTAAGAGTCTCACCTAGACTAACAATACCAAAAGTTTACATCAAATCAAAAAAAAAATGCAAAAAAAATTCTAGAGCGCCTAACTCACCTCGAGTCTCGTCTAGACTTATGTAAAGCCGAGCGACCAACTCTTCCTGAGTCTCGTCTGGACTGACATACTGCTGAGCGACCAACCACGACGACAAGTTCCGCCTAGACTAAATTGCGTTGCAATGCCGATCTAAACAAAATCTGCTAACAAAATCAAAACGTGCTTATGCACAAAGAGCAATTCTCAAACGACACAACGACAGCTCACTCCAATGTACCTTCAAAATAGAATCTCTAGCCTTATCATCAAATTTCGACAAAGATGTTCTTTATTGACTCAAACAAATCAAACAACAGGCTTATCAGCTTCTTTAGCTGACAGTCCTCCTAAAATTTTCCTCAAAACTGGTTTCTCACTCACTACTCCCGTTCTTCTTTAAGCAGACAAACAATTCGGAATATCCGACATGATTACAAAAGCCTAATGGAATCAAACTGAAAGATCTAAATGATCTGAACCTTACAAAATGATCAAAACAAATTCGTACTACTAAAGGTAAAAATCAAGAGGTGTTTTTGGTAAAATAATTTTGCCAAAACAATATCAAAAAAATTATATTGGGTCAAAATAGAATGAAAGTTAAAAATAAATTTAACTAAGTTAATTAATTGATTGACTGTGGTTTAATGTTACAACCAATCTTTTATCAAAAGCGAACAAACAAATCTAAATGTCAAATAGACTTTAAGCAAACAAATTTCGACGCAAAATAATTTTTGGACAAATAGATTTCAAAGCAAAATAAATTTTGAGCTAACAAATTTCAAAGCAAATTAAATTTTGAATAAACAAATTTCGAAGCAAAATAAATTTTGAACAGACTATTTCAAAGTAAAATTATTTTTGAACAAACAAGTTTCAGAGTAAAAATAATTTTTGAGCGAACGAATCTCAAGTAAAATTAATTTTGAACAAACAAATTTCGAGGTAAATCAAATTATGAACAAACAAATTTCGAGCTAAATTAAATTATGAACGAACGAATTTCGACGAATCACTCGTTGAATAAACAAATTTCGACGCCCTAGCGTTGAACAAACAAATTTCGACGCCCCAAACGTTGCCGGCGCCAGTGAAACGTATTATTCAAAGGCCTACTAAAACACTACTTTATTAACACCATACTTCAAGTTAGGTGTCTGCAAAACGAAATCTTCCGACGTAACTAGGGTCTATTCCTTGGGTAGAGCTATGAGCAATGGGGGTAAGTCGAAATCTGTGGGGGTCACACTCAAACTAAAACAAACAGGCGCCACCAAGTCCAGATTGATTTAAATTAATGGCATAGCAAATTTCTAAGGGCGGACTTGGAGACCCAAAGAAAAAAGATCGCCTTCGCTGACATACAAACTTGTCTTAACAGAATAAGACACTGCTCCTGTAAGAAAGAATATAGTTAGGTTACCTAAAAAAATGGGAACACTATTTGCGTCCCTCAAGTATATCTAAAATGCATAGAGAATATTTCTTACATAATGGAATCATAAAATTTAACTCTTTCTGTGTTTTGTCTATCAGGTCTGATCAAACCAGATCAGAATAAAAACTTTAAATGTAGATAATTAATTTACTAGAAAGAATTTTCTTTGTTTCAGTAAATAAAATTTCATGATAATTAAATAAAATAAATATGTGATATTCTTGCAAAATTGTTGTAAGGTTTAACAACTGATCCTTACTCAAATATATAACACTTCAGTGTAACTAACAATATTAAGTTTCTTTATAACCCAACCAGATCTGTGTAGGTCACTTACAAATGAATATATGAAATTTTCTCATTAATTTAACAAAATTAAAATTAGTTTGAAGTTAATAGAATCACCAAGATATTCTCTAATTTTATCAAAAGTGGCAGTACTGTAATGTTAAACATCTGTTAGCCATTATGCAATTGTTGACGGCATTGTTCAAATAAACAGGTGACGTAATAGCAGCTGTTAATTTACGTTGCAGCCATATGTAGTCACATCTTTACAAAACTAAGTGAAATCAAATTTTGATACTGGGAAAACCAGCTTAATTACAGGTAAACTGAATAACAATTTTGTACATCTAACAAACAAAACGAAATAATGTACTTTCAGAAGGAAGTACTGAGGAAATTCTTAATTCTATTACGAACCCAAATACCGGCTGTCGTCCCTTGGTTGCAATGGAAACAACCGCAGAGCGGGCCTGCTGTTAAATATGTTTGTTTTCCATGCTTTATTACAGATGCAAGAGCGAAGCGGATTTCTTACATTGGTTCACGGCATCTTTTATTCACAGCGTACTCCTCCGTTGTCTAATTTTATTTCAAAGTGGTCGTGCGGTTTTCTAATTTATCGTTGCAATTTCTGACGTATTGTTGCTTTTTCTAACGTATGGTTGCTTTTTTCTAACGTATGGTTGCTTTTTCTAACGTATGGTTGTTTGCGCTAAATAAATTTTAAATTAGCTAATATGATAATGAATATGCAATATATGGATTAAGTACTAACCGTTACTCAGGAAGTGCTTCACCAAATCAAAGCGACTCGGAGGTCACTCGTCATTCTCTTCGAATGCATCTTCACGCTGCCCTAAACTATCGACGAGTGTGCTCGTCGCGCTCCTGCAAGGTGGGAGGATCATAAGTGTGGTTCTCGAACCTCTCACGCGCGCGCTAGTGGCTTGTGGATTTGCACCGAACTCCGAAACAAATAGACTACTAATCCTAGATATAGCAATACTATAAAAATTTGATTGTTACTTGAATCTTTATATTAGTTAATAAAGGTATTTCAATATTCATGGTACGTTTAATGAGTATGTTCCTTTACTGCTAAAATAAAATTGTTACAACGTGCCAAAGATTTGGCACTAGACTTTTGTTAGTTTTAGTTTTGATGTGCGGGAGTTTTCGCGCCATAAATTTCAAAGACTTGGTGCGCGTATTTCCGTCACGTCAGAAGTGGGTTGGACGAACTTCGCGCCGACGCGAGTGGCGAAGGAAGAGTGGGGAAGCTTCCGGAAAACGCTGAAACGTGGCTTTTTGCCTTTAAACATCAAGAGGAGTGGTTTGGTTTAGGTATCGTATCGTGTCTTTATCTTTTTTGATGTAGATTTCCTTGCCTTTTGTTTAACTGTCGTTCCATAACCCGTTCCTTATCGTTACCTCTACATAGGAAAGGCGATAGAAATTTGGATACAACCTGGGAGCAGCCCACGACCGCCGTCGCTAGCCGGAGCAATCCCGATGGTCGTTGCAGACGCCATCTTTAACTTATTCTGTAGGAAGCTGTACCTATTTATGTAAGTACCTTATTGTTTATAATTCATTTCTAACTTTTTATATATTCCGACAATTACGCGAGTTAAAGTTCGGGCCTTTGGAGCTGGTTTTTTTAAAAACACTTTGAAACTTTAACAATATTTTTATTAGTTAAAATTTGGATAACTTGTACATAATACTAAAATTAATTATTGTACAGGTGAGTAGCTCAAACAACGAAGTATGGAGTTTGGAGACTGACTCGGTTGAGTAGCTTGAACAACGAAGTATGGAGTTCGAAGACTGACTGCCGGGCATTGAGCTCCCGGGCCTTTTATAATAACCTGCCCCTCACACGGCTGTGAGAACTTGCAGATCTCATGTCTGCGTTTCTCCTTAATTGTACACTTTAATACAATGTAACAACTTAATTCTAAGTAATTGCGGTCTGTTGACCGCCTGTGACCTGCCACCTGCAGTATCACTGCCCTCACGGATGCAAAGTTGCATGTCCGTTCACATGAACTGTCGATAACCTCTCTGGGTTATCCTTGTGTTACAATGTTGCATTGAACTTATACTTTTACTTAATAATTCATATTAGATTCAATACATCAATATATATAGGTAATTGGGGGATACATAACTCCTCCCACCGTAAATGAAAAATTAAGGTTTTCTTAATTTTAAATACATAAAATACATTATTTAAATTCATTTAAAATTCATTGTTTCTAACGGTATGCTTATTGTTTCCTTTTTTCTCTTTGTTTCCTTAAATCTAGAACTGTTTCCTTCATTCTTATATCTAAGGTACATTTTGTATAATACATACATGATTACAAAAATTATTAAAATGATCAATACAATTGTCCAAACACTTATATTATTATAATGTAACTTTGGCGTTTTGAGTTCACTTAAGTGTTCTTTATAACTTTCCACTAATTTCACGGCGTGGTTGAGATCGTCTAAGTCTAGATGCTCTAGCTTCATAGGTTTCTTGTTTATTTCTTCGTCTTCTTGTTGTATTTTGAATTGTAGTTCCGGTAGGTTTGCAAGTTTCTTTGTTGCTATGGGATCTTGATAAACTCTGATAACTTCATCTTTCAATTTCACATAACAGTCTTCTTTGAGGGTAATTAGTTTGCTTCCGATTAATGCTTGGTTATTTTCATCTTGGTTGCAGTGGATGGTTGCTATTACTTCGGTTGGAAAAATGGCTATCCATTTGTTATCTGTAACTTTTTGAATTTTCATATTAGTTATTTGCACTTGTTTGGTTTCACAGTTTTCGTAGTGATTTGAGAATTTTAATAGTTGTACTTCACAAGGGCTGTCTTCCTTAATGGTTGTTGTCGTCATCGATTGACATAAATATTGGTTTGGTGTTACTTCAGTACATTTTTCGTTTGTATAACCATATCTCAGTTCATTTAGGGATAGGAATTTGGTTTTGGGTATGATTACTTGGTATGTGCTAGTAACTTTTGTTAATAAATGATAATAATTAATTGTTACTTTCTACTATCTAGATTTCTATTAAAAATATTATTTCGTTTTCTTAATGTTGCTAAAATTTGTTGCATTAAAGTAAGGTTGGATATTATTTGAGTAAATATTGTATTTTGTATACTGCCTAGTTTATTGGTAGTATACCGGGGTTATTTTTTATTTATTGTTATTGGGTTGTCCGTTCTACCTGGGTGGAGGTTGACGGTAAGGGTGATGATTGTCCATCTGAAATTACAGGGTGTCTTAGGTTTTTTTAAATGGATGTATTTCGTTATTTTACCGTTGTCTACTACTGCTATGTTTTTATCTGATATTTTCTTAATTTTAAATGGTCCTAAATTTCTGGGTGCTGTTTTATGTCGCTTGCTCTGAAAGTTTTTCTCATATACGGTTTGTCCTATTGAAAATTTATTTGAGTCGGTATTTTTGTTTCGGGTTGTGGTGATACGTTCTTTATCGTTTTCTAATTTATCTTTTACCTTGTCGTAAGTTATTTTTAGTTTCTGTTTGTGATCTTTCGCATATTGTTGATATACTTCCTTGTTGTAGTGTATGTCATAGGGATTTCGTGAATCTGAATGTCCTAATGTTAATTCTAAGGGTGTAAAATTTGTTGATGAGTGAATTGTGTTATTATAGGCGATTAGTGCGTATGACATTAAATTGGTTATATGTTCCTTTTTATAATTTATTCTTAATAATCGAATTTGTTCTAACAGGGTTAAATGTAATCGTTCAATTAGTCCGTTTGACTCAGGGTGGTTTTCCGTTATGAAATGAATGTTTATTTTGTGTAGTTCTAAAGTGTTTTGAATTGTCTCATTTTAAATTCGCTACCATTGTCTAAAGTGATTGATTCGGGTGTTCCGTAAAATGTGAAATATTGTAAAATCCTTGGGTCACGTCGATGCTGTTTTGGATGTGATTGGTATTGCTTGGCCTATTTTTGTGAATGCGTCTATAATTGTTAGATAGTTTTGCGCTTCTACTACTAGAGTATCGGCATGAAGTTTTGAAATGGTTTGTCGGGTGTTTTGGTTAACATTAAGGGTATCTTTGGGGGTTTCCTATCGTATTTTGCTCTGTCACATAGTTCGCATTGGTTAATGAAATCTGTGGTCAAGTCCTTCATGTCTTTAAAATAATAACGTCTTATGAGTTGTTTTATTGTTTCGTTAATTCCACGATGGTTGGTTTTTCCTTCGTGTTGATTTCTAATTACATCGTTTATTTCGTCAGGGTCGTCTAGTGTTATTAATTTTCTAGTACATCTGATGAGTTCAGGTCCAGAGTTATTGAATAATTTAATGTATAATTCTGAAAATCTTTGGTATAAATGTTCGGTATTGAAATAAAATAAAATCGTTTTTCTCGGGGTGTATTCTTTTAAAATTTTAATTATTTGTTCCTCGTTATCATCTTTTGTTATTTGAATTTGATATATCTTTTTGTTATCTACTTTTGTATATTTTACTGGATTGGGGTTATTTAAAACTTCGGTTATTATAAATTGGTTAGGTTTCATATCGATTGCTTCATTTAAAATTTTAATCGCGTTTTTTGGTTCTTCGTTTTGTGTCGAATGTATTGTGTCGATCTCGTCTGGATCTTTCCCTTATTTCTGCTTCGTCTACGTTTCCTATAATGGATTCCGTTTCTAATGCATTGAGTTGGATTCGGCTTAAAGCGTCTGCGTTGTTGTTATAAATTCCCTTTTTATATATAATTTCGTAATCATACTCTTCGAGTCTGATTCTCCATCTCTGTAATTTTGAATTTGGTTCTTTCAGTTTGCATAACCATACTAGTGGTCTATGATCGGTGTATATGTAAAATTTTCTTCCGTATAAATAAGGTCTAAAATATTTTGTTGCCCAAATTATGGCTAATAATTCTTTTCTATAGTGCTATATTTTTGTTCGGTTTCATTTAGGGTTCTGGATGCGTAGCTGATGGGTTTATCGCTACCTACTTTTCCTTGGCTCAATACTGCGCCTAATGCTACATTCGATGCGTCTGTCGTCAGTATAAATGGTTTTGTAAAGTCTGGGTATTCTAATACAGGGTGATTTGTTAATATGTTTTTGATTTTGTCTACTGCTTTAATAAATTCCGGGTGTGTTCAATTTTGTTTCCTTTTTAAACAATTTGTCAGGGTTTGGTTATCTGAGCGTAACCTTTAATGAATTTGCGGTAGTAACCACTAAGTCCTAGAAATCCTTTAATTTCTTTGTTTGTTTTTGGTAATGGGTAATTTAGAACTGCATTTGTTTTGTCTGGATTTGGCATTACTCCTTGGGGTGTTATTACATGTCCTAAAAATGATACTTCTTTTTGTAAAAATTCACTTTTGTCTAATTGTACTTTAAAATGTGCTTGTCTAAGTCTTTCGAATACTTCCTTCAATCTTTCTATGTGTTCTACTAATGATGTGGAATAAACTATGATGTCGTCAAGGTATACAAGGCATTTTCATTGTGTATTCCTCGTAGTATATTGTCCATGACTCTCTGGAAAGTAGCGGGTGCGTTCTTTAGTCCAAATGGCATTCGTTTGTATTCGTAATGTCCTCTAGGTGTGCTGAAGGCTGTTTTTGATATGTCTTTTTCTTCCATCTCTACCTGATGGTATCCTGATGCTAGGTCTAATGTTGTAAAATATTGGCATTTGCCTAATTTGTCTAAAATTTCGGTTATATTTGGTAGTGGATATTTGTCATCTACCGTTTTTCATTTAACTTTCTATAATCTATTACCATTCTGTACTTTCTTTTCGGTTGCGTCTAATTTCTTAGGTACTATTAACACGGGCTGCTCCATGGTGAATTGGAGTGCTGGATTATGTCTTGGTCTAATAAGTCTGCTACTTGTCTGTCAGCTTCTTCTTGGCTTGCATGAGGTAGTCTATATGCTTTTGTAAAGATTGGTTTATTGTCTGTTAACTCGATATTATGTTTTACTGTGTTGGTGAATGTCAATGGTATTCCTTCACAATGGAATATGTCTCGGTATTCAAAACATAAGTTTTTAATTGCTCTTTCTTCTTCTTGATTGATATCGGTATTAAAGCGGATGTTAGTTAAATTTTCTCTTAACATTTCGTCATGTTCCATTGGGTTGTATTCGTTTTCTAAATTTTCGTTTATTTCCATTTCGTTAAAATTTAGTTCTTCTACGTTAATTGGGTCTGTCAATGATAATTCTACGGGATAGTCGTTTGAATTTAATATTGTTGTGGTTGCAAAGTTATCTTTTATTTGAACTAAGGCAGTTGGGGTTTCTACTCCTTGTTGAAAAGTTATATGATTTATTATTCCTAAATTTTGTTAGATTTTACTGGGATTTTTATTTTTCTTTCCGTTCGGGGTTCTATAGTGTATTTTGTTCAACTTGTGTGTTTTGAAATTTAATTGGGATTTTTCCGTATTTTGTCCTTAATAAGCGATTTTTAATGTCAATGTTGGCTCCTAATTTTCTTAGAAGGTCCATTCCGATTAATCCGTCATATTTGTCGTTAAATTCGAATACACAAAATTTATGTTTCATTTTAACATTAAATGTTCTCGGTAAGGGTATATTTGCTACGAATTGGTGTAGTGTTGTTTGATGGGCTGTTTTGATTTTAAATGGTTCTCTTTCTACATAATCTAAATAATGTTTTTGTACGGTTCTAGGGCTAATTAATGTTTTAGAGGATCCGGTGTCAATTAATAGTTTGAATTTGGCGTGGGGTATTTCTATGTATGGTAATACTAAGTGATTTATATTATTTAAGTTTATTAAGTTTGGTCGGTTATGAATTGGTCCATTTGAAAATTTGAGTTTGAGTTTTCGTCGTCGTACTCCTCGTAAGTTTCGTATTGTTCGTCACGTTCATAAGTTTCTGCATGGTTTGTTTCATTGTTTGTAGGTGTCTCAATGTAATTATTCTGGTCAGTGTCAAATTTTTCTATTTCTTGGTGGAATAATTCTTCCGATGTAAAATTACGTTTCTGATGAGGGTTTGGTCGGATATGTGTTATTTTTGTGTTTTGTCTGGTGTTACCAGATGAGGTGTCCATTGGTGTTGGTTTGTAATAATTATAGGGTTGTTATTAGTATTAGTCATTGGTGTATTTCTATTAGGGTTTGCATTGAATGCTGGTCTTTGTTGGTTTAGGTTTTGATTGAATCTCGGTTGGAATGCGGGTTTCGTAAAAGTTGGGTTGAATGTTGGTCTTGAAAAATGTTTATATTGATTATTAAAATTGGTATTGTTAAAACTTGGGTTGTTACTTCGCGGTTGATTTGTTTGTGAGTTAAAGGGTGTGAATTTTTGTTGAGGGATCGTTTGTCTTGTAGCTTGTATAGTTTTTGTTGGTGAATAGCTTTTATTCGCGTTGGGGTTGTATAGTCTGTTGCGGTAATACATTACATTTTCTTCTTCTATTACTAGGCTCATAGCTTCTTCTAGATTTTGGGGTCGTTGGAATCTGATTTTATCCGATAGTCGTTCTGGTAAAGCGTTTATGTATGTGTCTAGTGCCATTTCGTCATTACATTTTGTTTTAAATGTCTAACGTTTTGATCGGGTTCTTCGATTTTTAATTTTGTTAAAATTAAACTTCTCACGTCTTGGCATTTCATTCCGAATTGGTAGGGGATTGATTGTGTTCCATTCTAAGGTTTATTAGGTCTCGTACCAGGCATTTTATATTACGTTGGTCTCCAAAATATGCAATTAGTAGCTGTTTAAACTGGTCCCATTCCGATAAATCGTCCCTACTGGCGATTAAGGTTAGTGCCCTTCCGGCTAGTTTACTTATTACTAAGCGTATAAGCAATGAATTTCTTGCGTCATCTCCGGGTTTGTAAAAGGTTTTTAGGAACATTTCACATGCTCCAATGAAATTTAAGAGATGGGCCTGCGTGCCATCGAACGTCTGAATTGTCTCTAAATAGAGACGTAAGTCTGTGTTACTCATGTTGGTTAAGGGTTGTTTTCGATTTTTTGGAAATTTCAAAAAAAAAATTTTTTTTTTTTTGAATTAAGCTTTATTTCGTTATTTGTATGGTTACTTTTGCTTCGGATTTATTAATTTTCCGTTTGGGTTGTAAAATTTCAAATTTTGTAAAAATTGGGGTTGATTTTCTATTTGTAGCGTTAATTATGCTTTGGATGTATTAGTTTTTCTTTTGGATGAAATAATTTCGAATTTTGTAAAAATTGGGGATGATTTTCCTTTTTATGACGTTATTTTTGCTTTGGTTTTTAAATTTTCCTTTTTGATTGGATAACTTAGAGTTTTGTAAAATTGATGTTGATTTAGCTATTTGAAACGTTAACTTCGGTTTTGGTTTGTTAATTTTCAATTAGATTAGGTACATAAAGATTTGGTAAAGGTTGATGTTTATTTCGTTATTTTTCGGCGTTATTTTTTGTTAGGAATGGTTAATTTTTAGTTTGGATTGGGTGGATAAAATTTGGTAAGAATTTGAGATTAATTTCGTACTTGTAGTATTAGATTTATTAATTTTAAGATTATATTGCGTCGAGTTATTTTTAAAATCGTAGTCGTTGTTTATTTATATTTAATTACACAATGCGGTGATGTATTCACAGATTTGTATTCAATAATGTTGAATTTATTTAACGTAGTCTTGGATTAATTGTTTTATGCAGCTTTTAGTTCGTCTTGAGTTTTTGCTTCTTAAGGAATCTTAAATGGATGGGTTTATTCTCGTTTAGCTTTGTTTTGGTTAAATTCTGTTAATTAATACTCTTTCCGTGGGTTTTACTGAGTTGCGTAAACGTACAGTTCGCCTGTCTTGTGTTCTACTTATAACTTAAGGTTGATTACTCCTGTACTTCATGGTTGAAATTGAATACTTTGTTGAGGTAATTGCACTTACAGGTGTTAGTTTATGGAATTAGATAATTGACTTTCCGTACTCGCTAATGTAAAGTGTTATGTCTGTTTTATTTTTAGATCTCTTGGTATTATAATGCTTGTTGATAATTGAACTCTTCGTTATGTGCGTTTTCAGGTTTACAATTATGAGCGTATGATAACGTTTTAGCGTTTTAATTAAAGATTCTTATGATGACCGTTTTACTGCACTTTATAATGCTGATTAATTAGTTGAAAAACGTTAAAGTTTATTGCAATTTTACACGCTTTTATGGATTGTAGGTATTAATATAGAAACTGCGTCGATTTTATTATCCCGTGTATGATGCAAATTGAAATTATACTGAAAGTTGAAAGTTATTTCTTTAGTACTGTGCAAGGATTCTGAAAGCGATTTTAATAATGATATTGCGTTGTTAAGCTATACTTTAATACTGAAGGTTGAAAGTTATTGCACTTCTCTGATGTTCTAAGTGTATAAAAGATGCGAGCTTTGTTTTCTTAGGTGGTTTTAAGTTACCGTATTTTTAGTTAATGCAGAATGTTCTTGTGATTTATTCAGTATTATAGAGGTCAATGGTTTAATTAAACGTTCTGTACTGCTTGTTCGAATTAGCTTTGAAATTAATTTCGCGTTAGTTTACCGGTTTATAAACGTGGGTTTGAATCGCGGTAATTGATGTTTCTTATTTTGGTGTTTGTGAATGTGCGCCTGTTTATTTTTGGATTATTTTGAGTTCGTTCTATTAATTATGGTAAGGATCTCTTTTTAAATTCAATTCTTATTTGTTTTAAGAAAATCTCTTTGTAAATAATCAAGTCTCTTTTTTTTAAAAATTCAAGTTTCATTTGTTTTTTTAAAGAAAAATATTTCTTTAACATTCAAGTTTCATAAAATGTTTTACAGTCTCGTTTTGAAAATAATTCACTTTGAACTATTTTCAAAAATATTCATACATAAAACAATGATCAATAAAATAATACTAGCATATATCAATTATAATTTGGTTTAAAAATTTTTATGGAAATGAACTTACATTAGTTTCATCTGTTTCTTTGGTGGGTTCGATCGATTCTGTATCTTGTCCACCTTGGTTTGTTTTGTTGGCCTTAGACGATTCTTGTTCCTTGTCCAACTTGGTTTGTTGCTGGATTTAGACGATGCTTGTTCTTCCTCCAACTTGGTTTGGGTTCTGCCAAAATTTCGAATAAAAATTCTTGGTCACCAATCTTCCGATTTTGGATTTTCAGTGCCCTTTGACATCCGTTACGACTGCGCCAGTTAAAGTTCGGGCCTTTGGAGCTGGTTTTTTAAAAACACTTTGAAACTTTAACAATATTTTTATTAGTTAAAATTTGGATAACTTGTACATAATACTAAAATTAATTATTGTACAGGTGAGTAGCTCAAACAACGAAGTATGGAGTTTGGAGACTGACTCGGTTGAGTAGCTTGAACAACGAAGTATGGAGTTCGAAGACTGACTGCCGGGCATTGAGCTCCCGGGCCTTTTATAATAACCTGCCCCTCACACGGCTGTGAGAACTTGCAGATCTCATGTCTGCGTTTCTCCTTAATTGTACACTTTAATACAATGTAACAACTTAATTCTAAGTAATTGCGGTCTGTTGACCGCCTGTGACCTGCCACCTGCAGTATCACTGCCCTCACGGATGCAAAGTTGCATGTCCGTTCACATGAACTGTCGATAACCTCTCTGGGTTATCCTTGTGTTACAATGTTGCATTGAACTTATACTTTTACTTAATAATTCATATTAGATTCAATACATCAATATATATAGGTAATTGGGGGATACATAACTCGCGTAATAAATTGCATATTGTGTGACGTCATTGACAGATGGGCGCGCTAAAATCCGTATTAAAGATTAGCGTTACCAACTGCCTTTGCGTCTAGTATACCGCGTTTGCGGTGTTGTAAGAATCACGTTTAAATGTAAGAATTGGCGCCTTTAACGCGTTTTTTTAGGTTGTATTATCTCTTTTATGACTATAGAATGTATTAATTATCGTATATATATATATATATATATATATATATATATATATATATAGCTTTTTCACTAAAAAAATAAATTATCTTAAATTTTTCAATATCTATTGACCTTAAATTTTATATTGGTATTTTGGAACCCACCAGATTCCTAAAATGTCAATGCTGTTGTTATAGTAACAAAATGGAAATCGCCATTTTTGATATTGAAATGTATAGCTTTTGTCCTAAAAATGTTTCATTAATATAATTAATTTTCTTGTAACTTTAAATGCAGTGTCATCTATAACTGAAATTATTTGAAATGTGTGGTTAGTTGTTTTAAACAGAACTACAAGTTTTTTAGGCGGGATTTTCAACACGTTAACCTCACTTTTAACCTACACATGTGAGTACATATAAATAAATAAATAATTAAGTAATTTATGCCTTAAACACTGTTTATTACGAAAATTATCTATTTTATACTAAATTAAACGTAACCATGGCTGGTTTTTTCTACTTTAAAAAGTGTTTTTTAAAATGGTAAATAAACACTATCCTGTTTGATAACATTTTAAAAGCATTTTCTAGCAACCTAGCTATTTAATTAAGATTTTCAGATTACTTGAAGGAAACTTTGCGCTTAAAAACATTTAACGTATTGAATTGCTCATTTAGAATATCTTTTAAAACATTAGACTAACGTAATCCTATTATATTTGTTAAATAACACATATAATGTATCTTTCTATAATTTGGAATGTCTTTTTAATAACCCAAATAGTTAATTGTAAATTACAATTACCTATATATATATATATATATATATATATATATATATATATATATATATAACAAAATTGCATGTCAAAATATAGAATTCGTAATTAACTGAGTTTTAAGTGCCTTTTAAAGCGTTATTCTAACTTAACCGTGATATATTTCTTTCATTAAACACTATCTTGCTCTCTTACAGTTCTAAATGTGGTTCTTTAGTGATTTAAACACTTACCGTAATTAAATTTAAATACTGTAACTTACGAATGCCTTTTTAAAAGAAGTTTTTACCTTTAAATACATTTATCGTACCGATTTGAAGTTAGTTGTACCGTTTGTTGTAGTGTGAATTACTATAGTATCGTATATCTTGTATATTGTGTCTCAAATATTATTTCAAAATGAATATTACACATCTTAAGTCTTTGGAGCTGATTTACGAAATTGAATGTAGAAATATCACCCCCGCCTGTAATCAAAATGATAGACGATTACAACTTAAAGCCATTCTCGCCCAGGAAACGAAAGGCCTACCTATTTCCAAAAAAATTGTTTCGGATTTAACTCAAAACGTATCTGAAATCAAACTGTCTCTTGAGGATATAACTAATATAATAAACAAAATAGACCCCAGCCCAAGTGATATTAAGTTAAAACGTTTAGTTTCGCGTATCATTTATCTTAAACAGCGTATAGAATTATTGTGCTTATATGACAATGAACAAGCGAACCAAGCTAAACAAAGATATATTATTGCTTGAAGGGATAGTTCTTGAGAGACTCAATCCAAACGCAGACACAGATATATCTTCACCGTTATCAAATCTCGTAATCGCCCAAGCTCAACCATTAGGGAAATCTATACTTGTTTATAAATGGGGTTTGACTCTCAAATCTCTTTAATGTCTTTTCTCGACAGGATTAACGATTTTAGAATCTCTCGGAAATGTACCGACCAGGATTTATTTGTTTCAGCAGGTGAATTGTTTTCCGATTTTGCGTTGATCTGGTACCGTAACATTAGGGATCAAATTTCTACCTTGGAGGAGTTAGTTGCATGTTTAAAACGAGACTTCCTGCCCCATGGTTATATTACCGACCTTTGGAACGAGATACGAAATCGAACCCAAGGACCTGACGAAGATGTTATTTCCTTTATCACTTCAATAGAAGCTTTATATAGTAGACTTGACAATAAACCTTCAGAATCTGAAATTATCGATCAGTTACTTAGAAATTTAAATCTTTATTTTTCCGAACGTCTAGCGTTACAACACATTTCTTCCTTAGCTCACTTCAAAGATTTATGTCGTTCGCTTCAAGAAGTAAAGCTGCGAGTTGACTCAATTTTAAGCCGGCTTCGAAACGCAAAATTTATCTTATCTATCGATCTTAGACAAGCTTTTTATCAGATACCTCTCGACCTATCTTCTCGTCAAAAAACTGCTTTTTGTGTTCCAGGCCGAGGTCTTTTCGAATATAATTTTTTGCCATTTGGTCTCTGTAACGCACCACAAACCCTACAACGTACTATGGATCAAACGTTAGGTCCTATCTTACATCAGGAACGTGCATTTGTATTTTTAGATGATATTTTAGTTGTCTCAAGTTCCTTTGATGAACATATTGCCACATTAAATGAAGTGGCAGAACGCCTAAATGCAGCAGGTTTTACGATAAACTGGGAAGTGTCAGTTTTGTTGTTCGTCCCTTACATTTCTTGGTTTTATTATCGATGGAACTGGTCTACGAGCAGATCCTGCTAAAGTCGACGCTATTACTAAATTCAAAACACCTAAAACTGTTACTGAAATCAAACGTTTAATTGGAATGATTAGCTATTATCGCATCTTTCTACCCAACCTTTCAACTATAGCTGCACCCATTACCGCTTTAATTAAAAATAAAAATAAATCCCAAACTATCGAGTGGAATTTAGAATCTCAACAGGCTTTCGAACAAATTAAAACATTAATCACTTCAGCACCTATCTTAATCTCACCCAATTTCGATGAAAAATTTTATATACAAACCGATGCCTCACTTACTGGTTTAGGTGCAATGTTGTTCCAGGTGAGCAATGGTTTAGAACACCCAATCGCTTATGCAAATCGTGCCTTAACTTCTGCCGAACAAAAATATTCAGCTACCGAACGAGAATTATTGGGCGTTATCTTTGGCATCGAAAAATTTAGAGGATATGTTGAAGGTACACATTTTACCGTAATTACTTATTGTGCAGCCCTCACTTGGCTAAATAACTTAAAACAACCCGCAGGTCGTTTGGCAAGATGGAACTTGCGTATCTCTCAATTCACTTTTGACGTTAGGCATAGGCCTGGCAAATTAAATATCGTACCCGATGCCTTATCTCGTGATGTTGTCTCTCTTAACCTTCCAAATCTAATTCCTGATACCTGGTATCTTAATATGATTAAAAAAGTTTCTGATAATCCCGATAAATTTCCTACCTTTCGTGTAACTAATAATAGATTATATAAATTTGTATCTTCTTCACCTCACAAAATATCTAACATTCCTGAATGGAAACTTGTCGTCCCTACCGCTAACCGCAGTGAGGTGCTTAAATTATGTCATGATGATCCCATTGCTGCACACCTTGGTGTTACAAAAACTCTCGCTAAAATATCTGAATTATATTATTGGCCCACACTAAAACAATCTGTCTGTCGCTATATTAGGAACTGTAAAATTTGTGGTTCTCATAAGAGCTCCCAAGAGATTCGTTGTGGCTTAATGGGTAACTTTAAACGTGTATCTTATCCCTTTCAATTAATATCGCTCGACTTTTTAGGACCTCTCCCCGATCGAAAAAAGGTAACCAATATCTTTTAGTTGTCACCGATTGGTTTTCTAAATTTGTTATGGTGCAACCTTTACGTAAAGCTACATCTGCTGCTATAATTAAATTCCTAGAGCAAAATGTATTTCTTATCTTTGGTGTTCCTCAGATTATTCTTTGTGATAATGGGGCACAATTTATCTCTAAAGATTATCAAGATTTTGTTAAGAGTTATAAAGTATAAAGAATTTGGTATGTAAGTAAGTAAGTAAGTAAGTAGATTTATTGCATAACTCAATATAGGTTAATAAAGTATAAAACAAAAATATTATACTATAAAGCAAATTATTAAAATACAGTTAATAATATAATTAGTTTTCATTTCTACAACTTAAAATATATTTTTTTAAATTATTCTTGAATTTTCTTTGAGAAGGCTGATTTGTAACTGATTTTGGTAATGTATTATATATCTTAACGCCATAATGAAATACATTTTTTGTGGTTATCGTTTTATTCTTCTTGTATATATAGTAATTGTCTGCTTGTCTTGTGCTGTAGTTATGTATATCTGACACTTTAATTAAGTTGCTAACCAAGTACGAAGGCAGCAAACCATTGATAATTTTATATATAAAAACCATACTATTATATTTCGTTTGTTCCTGAACATTTAAAAAATTAAGGCATTCTAACATTTTACGGACTTTGGCATATCTGCTACATTTTAATAAACATCTCATTGCACGATTTGGTTTAACGCAAAATACCTTCCTCAAGTAAACCCTACCAAAAGAGTAAATAGAGTTTTAATTACCGCTATCTCTTCCTATATTGATTCAGACCATACTACGTGGGATGAAAATATTTTTAAAATTGCTCAAGCTTTGCGTACGTCATTTCTTGTTTTTGGAAGATATACCCCAATCGATGGAAGTTATTATGGTTTAGTTCCGGACGATACTAATGTAATTGAATTTGACAATAAAGTACTCTGGGACAAAGACCAACAATCATTACCTTCTATCTTTAACGACGTTAGAAAAAATTTGTTAAAAGCTTACGAAAAAAGTAAGGACCACTATAACCTACGTAAACGAAATATTTTCTTCGCCTTGGGCAAACAAGTTTGGAAAAGGAATTATGTCTTGTCGGATGCATCTAAGAAATTTTCCTCAAAATTAGCCCCTAAATTCATCCTTTGTAAGGTCACTCGTGTCATTAGTCCCCTTATCTACCAACTTCAAGATGCTGAAGGAAAACGCCAAGGCAGGTGGCATATTAAAGACCTTAAGACCAGGGTCTTCGAAGTCACCGTGGATCCTCCCAAAATCTGGAACTCAGTAGATCATTCGGTAAACACTCTCTACTAGGCAAATCGGCAGGGTTCATAACTCCAGAAATATATTTCCAGGAATCAAGTGAACTCAACGTTCGTATTTCCTCTATCTCGTTTCTAACGAACACATTCCATTGTTCATTTCTTTGAATCCAAGAAATCACAGTTGATGAATCACTCCAATAGACATTCAGTTACTGTTTTTTTCAATCTAGCACCGATCAGCGCTCCTGAAAGCTCTAATCTGGGTATCGTATTTTGTTTGCTAGGCGACACTCTAGACTCTGCTTGTATCAACAGTACATTTACTACACCTTCGTGTTCAACTCTCAGAAAAATTGCTGTTGCGTAAGCGGCTTTGCTTGCATCGCAAAAGGTGTGTAAACTCCACCCTTCTTTATTTGCAGTACTTACAGATACTCATCTTGGAATTTCGTTTTGCCACGGTCACCATATAACTTTCGCTTCGTGAACTGGTATTATTTTAGATATTGTAAGTGCTTGGTATTTTAGGTTTAATTTGTTTTCTAAAAATTTTATTGTAATTATTTTAATTATTTGGCATTGCAACCTTTTAATTGTGTTGATGTATTTATAGTTATATATTAATTTATTATCGTTGTGTGTTATGGAATTTTTTACTTTTGGTTCAGTTTATGTCAATCTTTCTATGAGTGGAGTGGCTACAATATTTCAAGTTTGTATACTAATATTTGTCAAGTAGTGGTCTTTGAAAAAGGCATAATTGTGCATGCCAAAACGTCGAATATAATTACAAATTGACACTGTAGTTTTTATTTGTACGAACGAGTGTAGTCCAAGATTCTACACCACTTTATTTCATTCTATATATACTGTCTTTCAGGGCATTTATTGACATGTAACTTCGATCAATTACCCCAACTATACACGAAAAAGAAAAGCCTCATTTCAATTGAAGATATTCATTACCTGGCCATTTTATTACTTATGGTGTTCCTATTCATGAATAGTTTGCACAAAACACTTAACACTGAAGATGTTCCCAAATGAAATAGGTCTCCAATGGATCTAATTAAAATAAAACAGGATATTAGGTCAAAATCGTACATACAATCTCGAACCTGTACACCTCTGATATTGCCAATTAGCAAATAACACCAACAGCTGTGTTCTAGATGTTATTGTTGGTCTACCAACTATAAAGATATTTAAAATAAATGATCTAACAACTCTTAAAATGTCTTCAATATTTTCAACGATTCATAATTTACTGTACGAATGGCAGGTGTTCTGGTCTGTTTACAATGTTGCATTAATAATAATGCAATTTCATCACCAGAATCAAAGTCGCTATTACTGATCTATACTGAAACAAAATCACATTATCCGCATTAAATTGACATACATTCAAGCCACTCAAATTGTACCTACTTCTACTAAAACCATTTTATTAGCAATTACTGTTATTACAATGAAAGCATTCATTTAATGATAAAGATAGGATATATTTTTAGACAATCTAGGTTAATGGCATACACTGCTTTTAATTGTCCATACTGGAATACTCTACAACATTCACAAGAGCCTAATAGAAATTCGATTCAGAGAACATTTGTGCTCCCAAAAACTCAAGGTTAACCTTCCCAGGGAAATGCCTACCCATTTCTTGGGGTTTTGATGCAATTTGTTATTTGAGATTATGTAATGGTGTACTGACAAACCAAATGTGAACGAAAATAATAATAAACTAACATTCTTTAACGTGGTTTTTAGGTGTGTTATGTTATGTATGTATAATATTATTATTAAATGTTTGTTTTTAGATGGCTGCTGATAGTAATTTCCCAAACACAGCCAAAAATACAGAAAATGATGATACCATAATTTTGCTCAAATAAAAGATGTCAAAATAAAAAAATTTGTATCATCTGTTGTAGTAACATATTGCGAGAGTTTTTCAATCTCATTTGCGAATGTCTCGTGCTAATATTGAAATTTTATTAGATGCATTAAGCTATATTCTGTCTAAAAGTTATATTAGGAATATTTGTATGTAATACTGTTCAAGGAGGATATATATCGCTTCAACAAAGGGAACAAAAACAAGTCAAACCTCACCGCTGGTTTAATTACATTATGTAATTTAGAGAATACAGAAACTTTCAGGCAGATATCTGATTGTTTCAATGTTTCGTTAAGCACATCTCATAAGTACTTCAATCTGTGATAAATACTATAGTGCAACTTAGAACTACATATATCAAATGGCTGACTCATGCAAAAATGGATCAGATTGCAAAGAAGCTTGAAAAGAAGCAGTGTTCCCTTAGTTGTGAGATAAACTGATGGATCCGACATTTCTATAATGAAATCATATTATTACAGTTTAATCTTACAGGCAGTAGTTATTCATAATAAAATGTTTTCAGACATATATTGCCGTGAACCTGATTCACTGCATGATGCTTGGGTACTCTGACGATCTGGATTGAACTAGAGAGCTATTATAGCGAAAATGTCTGTTAAAGGTAAACATTTAGTACCAAGCACGATTCAGCAGATGGCACAACATTGCACAAATTTGCATACAATGAAAGACAATGCAACTAACTACAAATAAACAATAACGTACCTTTGAGTAATAAATTTACATACAATTAAAACCAATGCAACTACAAATAAATAAAAGCTTACCTTCGAGTAATAGTCACAGTTAATGGTAGATCTAGACTGGCGCCTAAATTGCTCAACAGGTTCTCGTCCACATGCTGATTTTCTTCAAATTGCTGCAGTGAAGTTGGCTATTGAACATACAACTTTAAAGAACAGGCGATATTAAGAAACGCAAGAAATTCACAGGTAAACTGCACTGCATTTCGTGCACTAAACATATATGTTGAAGATAGTTGGCAATGAAAACCCCAATAAAATCTGCCTTTTTCATGAACTTGTTGTTCCCATCAACCGTTTTCGTTGGTTAATGCTATAACCACACATTCCTTCAGATATGAGAAAATGCATGTTTGACGGAATACATATGATAAAATTGTAGGTTATTCCCCTAAAATATGTGAAAACTGGAAACTGCCATTTTATGCACAATAATCCAATTTATACAGACAATAATAATGATGGAAAAATAAAGCATTCCATTTTGAATTAAAAATCATCCCTATACCTAGTATTAAAGCAAAACTTTGTGCAGTCAAAGAGACGTAACAGAGCACAACATACTGCAACTATATTTAATGGTAGGGTGGTAATAAGGAACTCTGCCTATCCCAATACCAATTGGTTGATAACACCATATAACGAAATGTTATTTATATTAACATAATGTAGAATGTAAATAACATTTCGATTTTAACCATAGTCAAATCAAAATTACTTATACAACTATATTTTAATTCAGATGTCAACTTCTATTAACCTCAATTTTGTAGGTTTATATATATTTTGTGTAGTTTAGCCCATTCATTTTTGTTATTATAGAAAGCCTGTGATCAAGGATTCAAAATATATCCAAAAATTTGACAATTAAAGAAAGAGTTTATATTCCTACCTACCAGCAGACCTAAAACCCATAATCAAATACTTTATATATTAAAGTACATGGGGTAGATACAACACACATGTCAGATATACTGAATTATTTAACTTGTTTGATTTGAGGTTGTACATATAATAAAAGGTAGGATGCTTAAAATTCTCAATGTTGAGCCTTCAAGTATATGGTAACTAGAGGACGTTTCTGGTAAATGCCTTTTACTGATGGTGGACGTCGTCAGAGATCAACGGCGTTTAAGATGTTGTTGAAAGTTTTTGTATAAACCTGTACATGATTATAAAAAAAGTCAAACAGATTACTAAGTGTTAAAAACTCAGAATCCAAGTTATTTTTATTTCTAAATGTATGTAACCATCCAAATTTATAATTTTAGACATTAAGTTAGTATGAAGGCTGTTATTGTTTTAATTATTAATTGTGGTGAAAGTAGTGTAGTAAAATGTTGGTCCATATGATTGAAATCTATAATTGATGTAGAATTGAAATGATGTGACAAGTATTAACTGTAATATAAAAAAATTAGTAGGCGTTGAGCTATTAGAATGTATAAAGAATGTAGGGATTGAGTTGGCTAGTTTTTTGGTTTGTTGATGTTGCTAGGGAAACGGTTGTAGAAATTTTCTGAAAAGGAGAGGATAAAAGAAATGTTTTTTTTTTGTAAAAAAGATAAGTTTTAATAAAATAAAAGTTCAAGTTTCTTTTACAAAGTTTGTGTTTTATTTAAAAGAATAAAACTAGAAGTGATTGGACTTGTCTACAACAAGTAGCTACATATAATAAGGAAAAGGAGCCAGAATCATCAACCAACAAGTAGAAGAGAAATCTAAAAATTAAATAGGTAGAGTTACTTGGGCAGATTCAGTGTTTAGCAGACTGGATGAAAAATTACAAAGGGCGTAGGAGTAAGGAAGCGATTGGTGTGGACTCACCGACCAACAAGTATAGTAGGTAGCGGTTCACATCCACCAGTTGTTAGTGCATAAAGAGGCAATGCTGCAGTAGAGACCTCGTGGAGACAAGGGTCTTGATAAGTATTTGTTTTCATTTAACGTAGTCATTGTAGTTGGTTTAGAGTCATTGTAATTGATCATTTAAGTACATATTACTAAAACCGGCAATCCAATAGGTTATTGTTGCCGCTAATAAGAAAAGATAGCTGGACCACATTACATGTGAGGTGCCGTCCACAGAATCAGGATTTATCTAAAGGTAAATATTTAGTACTAAGTTTTCTGATTGCTATTGAACGAAACTTAACGTTGAGAATTACAAAAGCATAAAAGAGGTCAAAAGGGAAAAACTAAATCCTCGTAATAAAACAAGTTACGACACATAACGCAGTCGTGACATAAGGGTGCATTCGTACCAGAGTTGTTGTAAAATAGTCACAATTGGTGGTAAAATAATAAGGCTATTTGCATTCGGAAATAACCCTGGTTTTAGAACCCAGACGAGGGTAGTTGTAAGTTGGTAGATTAAAAGTTAAACCCTGAGAAAAGGGGTCCGTGCGGGTTGGAATGTGTTAGGCATATACGAGCAGCCGGAGTAAAATCTTAGGTAGACGATCAGTGTGGGAGATATTGGGAAGCATTCTACTGATATATTTTGGTCTTATACAAAACCTATAAAAGCAACAAAAGGAAGGAAGGATATATAAGAAAATATATATATATATATATATATATATATATATATATAATACACACATATATTGTTGTGGACTTAAGTGATTAATAATCGATCCACAGATTGGGTATCGATAAAAGTATTGTGGACTAAAGAGGGCCGACGAGCATCAATAAAAGTGCTCTGAATTGTATGATTGAATTTGTGCCCGACGTTTCATTACTATTGCTAGCTCTCTGTTAATAAAACCATTGCAATCATGTATCAGATTATCATAATACGACAAAACCTTTTACAAACAAATAATATATCCAACAGCTTTGTCTCACGAACAAGATCTTAAATATAACATCGGAAAAAAATATAACTTCGTCTCAACACAAATCTTATATATTAAAAATAGTGTCCAAATTCCTCCACAACAACTATGTCTTACAATTAATATCTTAATATAACATCGATAAAAAATGTAACTTCTGCATAATCACTCGCTTGTTCTACACAAATCTTATATACTAAAAATAGTCCAAAATCTCTGTTTAGAACTTGGATGATTACTGACAAATCTTAATCTTATAATTATCATACATAAACATTCAAGATCTTCCTTATTATGTACAAAATTTATCCAAATAAGTAGTATAATTTAATATATCTTTAATATATGCAAAATTTATCAAAATAAGTCATATAATTTAATTTCCTCCCTCTTAAAAACCGTATTTAAAGATAGCTTGATTTCAATTAGGTTCAGTTACTTTCATATATACTGGTAAAAGCCTGTAGCATAAGCTGCTAGTCCTATTAATTAAATTATTGACTTGAACATACAACTATCACTCAAACACTTGCACACAAAAACTTAACTAACTACTCTATAAGTATGAGTCCTATCTAGAAATTAACTAAATATCTAAACAAATTACTTTAAGCTTTACCATTACCAATCCGCTTGTTGTTGCCTATTTCAAAAACATAATTATCAATTCATGCTCCAAGAATCGTTCAAATCGTTTCAAGAAGTAACAATTTTCATACCAATTAAGAAGACTTTATCTAACAGCAGTTTAAGTATTTTGAATTATCTATTCTTCATTTTGAAACTATTTAAGTACTTCAAATGATCTATTCACGTCTGAGTATCGATAAACTTTAACCTCAGCTGTCAAATAATGCTCCTTTAAAACCGTTTTTAAAATCGTCTCTGTTCCATAATGTGCTAAAATGACATTCACTACCGAATACAGTACATGTTAGACAAAACTTTCAAACATGCAATATATTATTTAATCTCATCAATCATGTGCCAATACTGAAGCTACAATCAAGACTAAACTTCATTCTCAACATCCATTGGGTTTATAAAGGCGAGCCTCTTATGACATTGGCATCTAGATCCTTCTCGGTCAATCTGGTTGTTTTCATGTTCGAAGTGGTTGGTTTTAGAAGTAGGTGTCATTCCCTTTTTGTTATCAACATTCGAAGATTTATTACTTTTACTATTGTTCTTAGGCGACATTATAATTGGATGCATTGTCTTATTTATTCTATTATCGCAACTTTTCATCGTCGCTCTTTGTTATTCACGTCGTTTACATATCAGTGCTATGCTCCTCCTTACCTTACGGTTGTCCGCTTTAATTCGAAATACCAACGTGAGTTTGTTATTGAATGAAAATTCCTTTTCCACAAGAAAATTAAAATATTATACACGTGGCTTTACATAAAATTGACAAAACTGAGTATTAAACATAAATAGATTCTTATAAAACAGAAATCTTTTAATAGCATTTACACATGCAAGTACAATGTTTTCGTTATAAAATGAGGATGAATGTCTTTGAAAAACGTTTGTTTATGCGTGGAACATATCGTTATTTCTATCTACCTAAAACATTATTCTTTCGTCATTAAACTATGTGATCAGCACTGTTGTTATGCATTGATACATTTGTTAAACGGACACTTTGTAATTTTAATATTTACCTACCGCATGAGGGTATCCAATTAACAATAAATAACAGGACCTCTAACACCATCGTACCCTCACGTTTCGGGACGTTGCCTCGCAAGCTGCAGCAGTCGGTGAAGGGGGGGTTCATTAAACAAACACACTGAGACGAAAATTCGATTGTTTTATTGAACGAGCTACTAACTAAAACTTCAACTAATTATATATGCATAACAAAATATAAAGTAAATAACCTTATGTACAAAAGGGCGCCACCATGGGAATTAAACGGCCCATGGACCAATCGCGGTAATAGCTCTCGTCGCACTTTGTTCGTGGGCGATGAACCAAAATGGCAGAACAGAAAATAAGTCACTTATAGTCTCCGGCTAGCACAAACACAACTTAACTAAACTTAACTAACAAACATATTTTGAATAGATACAGTTCTAGGTGTACACACCCCAATACAAAAATTTATTAATGCTACCCTATTCTAATTAACTTGCATAGTGCGACGACCCTTTTAACCACGGGGTCATCTACACCATGAAAATACGACCTTCTCAAGGGTCAAATAGTACCGTAACTTGACTTCGGGCCTGAGCTTTGCATTCTCAGGTAGTCTCGTGGATTAGTGATTAACGACCTCTGACACCGTCGAAACACAATATAATAGAAGACCCTTCTAAAACGATGCGGTCTCCAAAGCAATAATAAAACGGATCAATTTACTTGAACTGGGCATTCACCCGAATTGTATTTTATGGAAGTCGACAAATACTGTTTTTAAACAAATAACTGACTTATGCTGCATAACACAGCCTTGAGTTCATAGTAATATCACATATACTAATTACTTACTCAGAGAAATAAATAACTTAAAACATAACGGCCCGCACTTGACTGCAGAGAAATAAACACATCACTAGTAACCGTTAGCTTTAACCTCTAACGCGTCTGGAAATAAACAACCCGATTCCCACCGGCTGGCCTCCTTATATACATTTTGGTTAATTGAAAATAACCCCTTTCTTGACGCTCTTACTCGGCTTAGGATGCGCCGGTCGTAAATCTTTAATTTTAATTAAAACTGTCAATGCCTAAGATAACCACAACCGTAGCTCTCAGAATTGATTTTAGTTGAGTGCTCAGCTAATTGAAAAATTGCTTCAGACCACCCTGACATAAATAGGATCCTAAAGCATGATTGACATCTAATCATAGATATGGACTAATTTGACATGTTTAGTGCCCTTAAAGTAAGTGCCTTTAGAAAATTGATTAACTCTTGGATTAGATCTTTCTGGGAACTTCGCTGAGAAGCTACTTGGGTGATCCTGCAGCCGCTACAATTCTAATAATTAGCATGCTAAAATTAAACTAGAAACTAACTATTTTTAGGAATACTAGAACTATTAGAGCTTATTAAAACAGTATGTTACACAGCCCCTCGAAAAATTGAAATTGCTCTTAGGAATTTCAAGAAAATTGAAAAAAAAAAATAATAAATGTAGAAATTAACACATCCAACCGCAATTATGTTTAAGACAACTGAGTCTTTTCAGAAAATTGGCGGAAGGAAAAATTAAAAATTGGAAAAATAAAATATTAGTGAGGTTTTAGGTCTTGGACGTGGAACACCCCTAGCGGTTTTCCGTCCATGGAAGATAGTCTATAAGTGGTAGAACCTAAAACTTCCATCACCTTTGCTTCTAGGAACTTCGGGGCTAATTTTTATTGAAATGTTTAGAAGCATCTGATAATATAAAATTGCGCTTCCACACTAAATCCCTACTTTGAAATTTAATGGTCTGCGCCTTAAATTGTATGAAAGTGACATGCGTTCATACGCCAAATGTATGTTCTTCTGAACTTCTTTAAAGATGGGCGATAATTCATTAAGGTCTTGAACCAATTGTTCTCGAGTATCAATTGCTAGATCCTCTGGATTTAAATCCTTTAATTTATTATAGAATTCCCGGACAGAGGAACCGTGCGTCCAAAAGCTAAAAATGTTGGGGAATATTTTGTGGATTCATGAACAGCATTACGAAGCGCATGGGCAATTTTGTGAATATTATCGTCCCAATTCTTATGAGAATCTTGAATGTAACTGCGAATGGCAGCTCCAATTACCTTGTTAACGCGTTCTACATAATTAACTTGAGGATGGTAGCTGGCGTTAAACCAAACGGAAGGTATTTTATAATTTGTCATGAGATTGGAAAATAAATTACTTTTAAATTGGGGCCATTATCTATCATACAAATTTGAGGTACCCCATATACCAAAAATACAAAATTTTCCAGGTAATTACAAATTTGTTTTGTTGAAGCGCTGCATGGGATGCAATAAAGTGAATTTTGTAAACCAGTCAGTAACAACTAAAAGGTAAGTATTCCCCAATTTCGAGCGGAAAGGGCCCCATTAAATCAATCGACAAACATTGAAACGGAAATGAAACTTTTTCTCTTTGCCCATAAAACCATAATGGTTGAACGTGCTGGATTTGCTTTGGCAGCACGTAACACATTTACTAATGTATTTAGAAATATATGACCGCATTTTAGGCCAGTAATAGAGCTCTTTGATTTTTGTATATGTTTTAAATACACCCAAATGGGCGAAACTGGATCATCATGGCATTCTTTTAAAATTTGTGCACGGCATGATTTCGGCACTACTAACTTCCACTCAATTAAATTGGCTTTGATATTCAAATTATTCGGAATAAACTTATACATTTTATCATCTTCTACTCTCCAATCGGGATATAGATCTGGCTTTTCCTTAATATTATTTAACATGTTTTTGTACCAATCCTCAACCTCGTGTAAAGAAAAATTTAAAGAATTAATAGCATAGGCTCCACTAGGAGCTCGGGATAATGTATCTGGTACCACATTAAATTTACCCTTCCTGTGGATAACTTGAAATCAAATTGTTGGAGTTTCACACTCCATCTAGCTAAACGTCCCGCAGGATCTTTTAAGTTGTGGAGCCAAATTAAAGAATGATGGTCCGTAATGACCTTAAAATGAGTTCCTTCAATATATGGTCGGAATTTTTGAATAGCAAAACACACCGCCAAAAGTTCCCGTTCTGTGACTGAATAATTTTTCTCTGCTGAATTTAAACTGCGAGAAGCATAAGCAATTACATGTTCTTCGTCTCCTTCTCCTGAGTTAAAACACAACCTACGCCGTAATTTGAGGCGTCACATTGTAAAGAAAAACTTTCGAAAAGTCAGGACTCCTTAAAATAGGAGCCTTTGTAAGAACATCTTTAATTTTTCAAACGAAATAAGAGCCTCGTCCGTCCATTTAATCGCTTGCGATTTTCTCTTTCCCTTTAGTAAATCATTAATAGGTGCTATAATTGTGGCAAAATCCAAAACAAAACGCCTATACCAAGAACACATACCGGTGAAACGTTTTATTTCAGTGGCTGTCTTGGGTTGAGGAAAATTTACAATTCGTCAATTTTGCTGGGTCAGTTCGGAGACCATCTTTATTCACAATATATCCCAGATATTGTAACTCTGGTTTACAAAACTCACATTTTGAACTGTTAATTGTTAAATTAGCGCCTTTCAACTTCTCATACACTTCGTTCAAAATTCTAATATGCTCCTTAAATGTGCTTGAAATAATAATTATATCATCTAAATAAACAAATACTGATTGGGATAATGAAAATCAAAATAGAGTCCATGAGCCTCTGTAATGTGCCTGGAGCATTGGCCAAACCCATCGGCATTACATTATATTGAAATAATCCCGCCTTGGGACAGTAAAGGCTGTTTTTCCTTGCTTTCGTCACTCAAGGGCAATTGCCAGAAAGCTTTTTAAATCGATTGAACTGAGATATTTCGCATTGCGTAATCTATCAAGAATGTCATTTACAAACGGAATGGGATACGTGTCTTTTTGTAATTGAATTTAATCGTTTAGCGTCAAAACATACACGAAATTCACCTTTTGCTTTTTCTTTACTAATAGCATGGGGAGTTCCACGGGCTATTGCTTGGGCTAATAATGCCTTGTTCAAGCATTGCATCAATTTCTTTATTAGCATGTTCCAGCATCGCCGGTGATAATGGGTAATACCTTTGTTTAATTGGTTCAACGTCTTCCGTTGTAATATGATGTGAAATTTTAGTGGTTCGGCCTAAGGTAGGACGATCCAGGGATTGAAATAAAGAAATAACCTTGTTTAATTCAAATTTCTGGTCTTCATTTAAATCGGCCATGACTTTAATGAAATTTAATTTATTCGTTTCCAGAATGAGCATAAAATTCATTTTTGAAAAATCTACTTTCAATTCAAATAATTGACAAAAATCAATCCCTAACGTTAGGGTACACTCTATTGAGTCGGAAACTAAAACATTTAAAGACCGAGTAACCCGTTTATAGTCAAGGGCAAATTAATTGAACCTAAAATTGATTGTGCAGTGCCATCCGCGGTTGTTAATATAGACGTTTTACATTTTTAATTAATTCTAACTTATATTTATCCAATAAACACAAACCATGTCTGCCTAAAATAGAGGTATTCGCGGAATCCAACAGTGCAGTATAAGTTTCCTTAAATATCTCGATATTAATATAAGGTCTTGTATCATCTTTTACTTTATAAAAATTTGAAAAACCTTAGATGATTTACAAAAATTCTTAACTTTTACTAACCAATCCGACCACGTCTTTTGTCAGCAGCAATATTATTAAACGAAGAAAAGCAACGCTGACTACGCGCTTTCCTGTCCTTAGTTTTTGAATTATTTGAGCAGTTTGGACAATTTGTGGACGTAACTTCCAACTGCCCACAAGAATAACAAAATATTCGCGTTTCTCCGGACAAGTATGAAACGAGTGACCTCGTCTTTTACAGTTGAAACAAATAGTCGAAAATTTTGCTGTGTTTTTAAAATAATTCAAACGCCGGACCGTGGTAAATTATTATTAGAAAATGAACTCTGTCGAACTTGACGTTCTAAGATAACTGGTACGTTGGCAGAATCCGAATGTTCCTGTTTAATAAAATGTGTAGGCTTAATGTCTTCTAAAAGCTTACAACGAGAAATCAAATGGGAAATGTCAGTCACTTCAATTAACGCCAGTTGCGTGGCATAAAAAGTCTGTAAATTTCTTTTAATAATTTTTATTTGTTCCCTGATTGAAATGGACTCTTCTAATTGAGAAAATAAATTTACCATCTTTGAAATATAAATGGTAGGTGATTCATCGGCGCCTTGCCGTCTGGATTTAATTAACATTAAAAGATTCTCTGCATAATCGGCTGAAAGAAAATCTTGTTTCAATTTAAAAATTAATTGTTCCCATGAATTTACTGTACACCGCGTTGCTCTATACCAATCCAGTGCTGAACTGGTGAAAAGATCAATAGCCCCTTCGAAAAGGTCATCTGACGAAACTTTTCTTGCAACTTGCAGTTCTTTGACGCGTTGAATAAAATCTAAAACCGATATAGAATCAGATTCACCCGAAAATTGTAATCCCCACTTGTGGATCGGGACTGATGTCGTTGTTTTATTCAAGGACTTAATTAGCGTACCTAAATCATTACTAGAAATCGAGACCGATGGGGTATTAATGGAAGAAACCGCTGATGCTCCAGGGCATGAACCCTCTGCTGTTGGTGTTATTGTAGGATTTTATTACCGCTGAACAATAAAGAGGGTTATCGTTAATCTCATTTTCCCGTTTACCTGTTCTAAAATCTCAAAAGCTCTAATGCATTTGGAATGCAGTTCTTTGTGTACTTCTAAAAATTCAATATCGAAATTGACATAATTTAGTCTCTGTGTTACATGCATTAATCTCGTGTTAAGTTTAATATATTCTGTCCTTTTAGGAAGAATGGTAAAAGAATTTAAACAGTTTTCTAATTCAAAATCTTAAGTTTTAATAATTCAATTTCGTCCTTTTGAACGATTTCAATTTTCTCATACTTAGAAAAACATTACTGTCGACTTTCTCAACAATGAGTTTTCTACGCAATAATTTTCGCTTTTCTAACACACTTAACTTTGTTGGTTCAACGTTCCTAATTAAAAGTTCATAACTAAGCTCATCGCTTCTTAAAGCTTCTACCACATACATGACTAACTAAAAGGTAAAAGCCAACAATAACGAAACTTGTTCCTAAATCACTAATATTAAACTGTAATTCTGCCTAACACTAAATAAAAACAAAACAATCTAAAAATTCGTCCGTGTGTTGTTTACCATAATTACAATTTTAACCACGTTAATGCGCCAGTGTAATTTTAATATTTACCTACCGCATGAGGGTATCCAATTAACAATAAATAATAAATAACAGGACCTCTAACACCATCGCACCTCACGTTTCGGGACGTTGCCTGCAAGCTGCAGCAGTCGGTGAAGGGGGTTCATTAAACAAACACACTGAGACGAAAATTCGATTGTTTTATTGAACGAGCTACTAACTAAAACTTCAACTAATTATATATGCATAACAAAATATAAAGTAAATAACCTTATGTACAAAAGGGCGCCACCATGGGAATTAAACGGCCCATGGACCAATCATGTAATAGCTCTCGTCGCACTTTGTTCGTGGGCGATGAACCAAAATGGCAGAACAGAAAATAAGTCACTTATAGTCTCCGGCTAGCACAAACACAACTTAACTAAACTTAACTAACAAACATATTTTGAATAGATACAGTTCTAGGTGTACACACCCCAATACAAAAATTTATTAATGCTACCCTATTCTAATTAACTTGCATAGTGCGACGACCCTTTTAACCACGGGGTCATCTACACCATGAAAAATACGACCTTCTCAAGGGTCAAATAGTACCGTAACTTGACTTGGGCCTGAGCTTTGCATTCTCAGGTAGTCTCGTGGATTAGTGATTAACGACCTCTGACACCGTCGAAACACAATATAATAGAAGACCCTTCTAAAACGATGCGGTCTCCAAAGCAATAATAAAACGGATCAATTTACTTGAACTGGGCATTCACCGAATTGTATTTTATGGAAGTCGACAAATACTGTTTTTAAACAAATAACTGACTTATGCTGCATAACACAGCCTTGAGTTCATAGTAATATCACATATACTAATTACTTACTCAGAGAAATAAATAACTTAAAACATAACGGCCCGCACTTGACTGCAGAGAAATAAACACATCACTAGTAACCGTTAGCTTTAACCTCTAACGCGTCTGGAAATAAACAACCCCGATTCCCACCGGCTGGCCTCCTTATATACATTTTGGTTAATTGAAAAATAACCCTTTCTTGACGCTCTTACTCGGCTTAGGATGCGCCGGTCGTAAATCTTTAATTTTAATTAAAACTGTCAATGCCTAAGATAACCACAACCGTAGCTCTCAGAATTGATTTTAGTTGAGTGCTCAGCTAATTGAAAAATTGCTTCAGACCACCCTGACATAAATAGGATCCTAAAGCATGATTGACATCTAATCATAGATATGGACTAATTTGACATGTTTAGTGCCCTTAAAGTAAGTGCCTTTAGAAAAATTGATTAACTCTTGGATTAGATCTTTCTGGGAACTTCGCTGAGAAGCTACTTGAGTGATCCTGCAGCCGCTACAATTCTAATAATTAGCATGCTAAAATTAAACTAGAAACTAACTATTTTTAGGAATACTAGAACTATTAGAGCTTATTAAAACAGTATGTTACAACTTCACCAATACAAATAAATATCTACATAATTGCGTTATTTATTAAATTTTCTCAAATTTGCTCAAGTTTACAACATTGGATGTTTATTCGATGATGCAAGTTGCAATTGAAAATTTATAATCAATCGTGTCAGGGAGAAATGAGCAGACTAGACATCACTTACATGGCCTCCTACTATTGAGTACCTTGATGGGCATAGCTCCTATCTATACTAAACGTAAATAATATACTTATATAAATAATTCGTTACGAAATGCTAAAACCAATGGTGGTCCATGTTCCTAAAAACACCAACAAACTAAACTAGCTCCCGAGGCAGTGCAGAGGGAAGTTCATACTTCAGAAAATAAAATTTAAAATTAATACCATAAAATGCACAATGCCTATTTTATAAGAAACAATTATAATCAGAGGTAGTGACGAACATATTTCAAATCAGTGCTCAGAAAATACAAGTGTACATCATATTGATAAGTACTAAAAGTGTAAATAAAAACATGAAACTTACTACATGCATCATATATAAACAATGCATAAATCCAAATGAACAACACACTCCTAGTTTTAGGTCCAATCATTTAAATAATAATATTCCGTGTACAATGTTAACAACTGCAACAAACTCCATTTTCAATTTGATGAACTGTCATGTTCATTAGATAGTGGGTTCCATTACTAAAATTAAAATACAGAATAAGATGTTACATATGTCGTCAAATTTATATTGACTGGTTACTATCAGAGGTAGTGACGAATTTGATTCAAATCAGAACTCAGAAAACAAAAGTCTACACCATATTTATAAGAAATAAAATAATAACCCAGACAAAACACTCACCGTTTGATTTAATGTATTAAAACCAGAAAATAGTGTAAGGTCCCAATTTCAGAGTTTGCTATTAAAAAAATTTAGCTTTTCATGTACATGATCTTAGAATACAGACAGCATTCACCCGCACGTTGTTCTATTGCCATTTTTGCAATTAACAGCAGTTAATATATCTGCAATAAAAATACAGGATTAATCATGTTTTGCAATGAAATTTATGTTTATCTAAGTAATTACAATCAGAGGTAGTGACGAACATATTTCAAATCAGTAATCAGAAAACAGCAATGTACATCATCTTGATAAGCACTAAAAATATAAATAAAACAAGAAACTTACTATATGCTTCATATATAAATAATGCATAAATCCAAATGAACAATACAATCCAGTTCTAGACCCAATAATTTCAATAATAATATTCAGTGTCAATGTTGACACTGTAACAAACTCCATGTGCAAGTTGGTGAACTATCATGTTCAGTTAGATAGTAGTTTCTATTACTAAAATTAAAATACAGAATTAATAAGATGTTATGTATGTCGTCAAATTTATAATGGCTGGTTACTATCAGAGGTAGTGACGAATTAGTTTCAAATCAGAACTCAGAAAACAAAAGTGTACATCATACTTATAAGTAATAAAAAGATAAACGCATACAAAGAACTTACCGTTTGATTTGATGTATGAAAACAAGAAAATAGGTTCAATATCCTAATTGCAGAATTTGCTATTAAAAACGTTAGCTTCTCATGTACATGACCTCAGAATAGACAGTTTTCACATGCTAGTTGCCCTATTGTCATTTTTGCCAATAACAGCAGTTAATATATCTGCAATAAAAATGCAGGATTAAAAATACTGTGTGAAGAAATTTGTATTTATCTAAACAATTACAATCCAAGGTACTGTTTAACATGTTTTAAAGTCGTGGTCAGACAATAAAAGTGTACATAAGATTTATAGATAGTACAAATATAAAAAAACAAAAAAGAAATAGTTATTTATTATACAAGGGAAAAAGTACTAGATTTTAGCTCGAGGTGTGTTTGTCACCCGACGCGAAGCGGAGAGAGACAAAATGCCGAAAGTTAAAATCATACATTTTTATCCGTGTATAATACACTATTTTTTTCTGTGAGAGGTAAAACGATGATTTAATATTGAACAAAATATTACAATATATTAGAGTCAAAAATCAATCGATGGCAAATTTGACGTTTCAAACAAGTAGGCTGTTGTACTTACACGGACAGTTAGACTCGTGTTGCTAAGGAAACCTTTAAAGTAATCAAATATCTGTCAAATTAATTCTGAGAGTGGTTTCAAAAATTGCTTACTTAAGTTGTTTATATCGGTTGTTTTGAACGCGACGAAGTTATGATACGATGTTATGTTACACCCGAATGTTACAAGTATGGACCCGAGTTTAAATTAAATAAATATCTTCGTATTCTTACTTATTTGTACATACCGGGGAAAAAAGTACTAATTTTTTTCCTGGGGAAAAAGTAAATAGATAAAAAGTGAATTTTGTTACTTGTCAAGAAACATTGAATGTCAAATTTTTCCCGTCAGAAAAAAGTATACATTCATGACAGAGCAACATAAAATTTGTTACAGGTGTTTGCAGCATTAAGTTTTAAATTGGGAATTGCTCAAAATGGATGGGAATCCCATAACAAAATAAGGATGCACTGGTCAACTGCAATGGTGTGAGAGTGGGTCCCTATAGCAATAAATGGCAAAAAATCGAACAAATTTGCACTAACCTTGTTAGTTTTTCAATGCAAGTTTAAAGGATGCCAACCGTTTGAGATAATAGGAATTCCACTGGCAGATGATGTGTAGATCAAGAAATTATTAATTCTCTTGATAGAATGATTTTTTTAACACACTGTTACCTGTCTGTTTTAACAAATAAAACTACTCCTCACTCACCTGGCTTAAATCTAGTATACAAAAACATCATGCAAACATTAGCAAGTAAGCTTGTACACAAATTTATGTTGTAGTTCATGAACTTATCAGAAACAGTTCTGCAACTTCTTATTGAGAAGTTCATAGGGCACAAGTATGTAAAAAGCAATCAAACAGCGTCTGCTATCAATATTAAACTTAATTACAAAAATATCAATCCTCACCTGCGTTGGTCACCATACATGTAAATGATTGCTTTCTACAGACATATGCAACTGCTACTCAAGCATTAGAATTATCTAACTAAAATATTCGTTGTTTATTTGTAGGTACCGTTAGAGATCATCAACAAAATGAATTGCTTAATTCCAGTTCAAGCACAACCAATAATAATTCATCATTAGATATTGAGTTGTTTTTAGATTCTAATCATCAAGTCAATAACAACCAACGTTTAAAATTACTTCGAAACCCTTGGGCTTCTGGTAAAACGCACACTTTTAGAAATGTAAGCCTTGATGCTAAAATAGCATTTTATTTGAATGGTTTACATTATACCCATGGTTGGCCAACTCAGTGATAGCTAAAAGTTCCGTGTGTCAAATATGTGTTTTATTTCATACTCCAATGGAGCGTGGTCTACAAGAACAGTTTATTGTTTCACCTTCTGTTAAATATATGAAGCTGAACAGTCTCATGTGACAAGTAAGTGTTGTAACACATTGGCTTCAAAAATTTTTGAAATGACCATGGACAGAAAAGATCGGAGTGTTCATGAATCTTTAAATACAGCATATCAAAAGAAAGCTGAGAAAACCTTGTGAAACATATCAATTATATCAACAATTTTATTTTGTTCACAGCATAAAAGTCGATGAGGGTTCTGTTTTCGCAGATCTCTTATATTTTCAAGTTGAATCTGAGGACGAGATATTGAGATATTGAAAATTCATTTAGTCACGAGCAAAAAAGTTCTTGTATATATCTCATCAAATTCAAAACGAATTGATTGAAACTTCTTCTGATATTCTGAAAGGTACAATAATTGAAGAGGTGAATCTAGCAACAGTTTATTCTGCGTTGGCCAATATTAGTGGTACAGAGCAATTATCGATTGGAGTTCGTAATCTGTGCTATGATCAAGATACTAAAAAGCCAATTATTTGTGATGAAATTTTAGAATATGTGCTGCTGCAAAAAATGACCACAAAAGCCATTTCAGAAACTATTATATACTTTCTAGAAGATTGCAATTTGAATTTAGATTAAGCTATTTAGATGGAATTTCATTTGCAGTTAGTTATGATATAGGTAATGGTGAGTATTGTTAAAGAATATCCAACCATTCGAACGATGAAGTCACATTTTGGGGAAGACCCCTATTTTAAAAAATTATTTCAGTTTGATAAATCGTTAGATTTGTTTTAAGGTATGATTACGAAACCTAACAATGAAGGAACGGGATTTAGAAAAACAAACACAGTAAGGAGGCCCATCCAGAATAACCGTCTTCCGGATAGTGAAAATATCGAAGAAATTGCTAGGATATGACATGGTTTGAACCCTTATTTTTGACAATCAGTAAAGCCATTCAAGGTAAGTAGTACTTGTACAGTAGTTTTATATTTTACATTTTATTATTTTTAATTCATATTTTTTATAGGAACCCTCTCCTGCATCACCGAAAGTTAGTCGCTGCACCCTAAAATTGTTATGGGATTCATGCTCTTTCTCAGCAATTACAAATTCAGAAGGAAACCTCACTTTTAACTGTAACAGTTTACACAAATAAAACTAAATAATGAAAATGTAAACAGCTAATCAAAATAGTGTAAATCTGTTTAAATTATCCAAAAATAATCAACTTATTACATTCAACTTTTTTTATTATTCTACAACATTCAATGTAAAATTAACAGCTAACTAAAAGTCTAGCATCCCACTGTTATTTCGGCTGCTGATGCCCAATGCAGATAACCATCGCACTTCCATGCTTTAGCGTAGTAAAACAAACGATCACAAGTTTACAAGTACTTAGTATTGTCGTTTTATGTACAAAAGATAAGTAATTAACAAGATCAATTTATCATAAATTTTATTCATTCTTCTGCTCTGTTTAGAAACAATGTCACAAAAAACATAAAAAATCTGGGAATATTTCACTCAATCAAAGAACAAAAGAGTCGAGTGTAATATCGGTAAAACTAATATAGCTATTGTTGATTCGTGCATAATATAATTACTCAAGCATCTTAAAACTCATAATATTCATTCATATTTGGACAAACGTGAACTGGAAGCTGATTCTGAAGTTGGATGTTCAATTTAAGAACTAGAGACAATGATAGATTTTGTAAAACGTACAAATTTAGAAGAAATTGTTTTGAAATTGGCAGCAGTACATGGAATTTCAATAAGAGCCATTACTAGATCGGAATTTATACGAATTAATTTCATTAGATCGGTTTCATTTTTAGACAACTTAAATCTACATTTAGTAAAATGTAGATTTAAGTTGCCTAAAAATAAAACCGATGTACTGAAATGAATACCTGACCATTTCAAAACAATAAAATAATTGGCAAACTGTCAGAGAAAATTAAAAATAACCTAAGAATTAGGTTACCCGCTCGATGAATGAACCACTAGCTCACAAACGAAGAAGTGTGCCAATGTAGATCTCTACGGCACCTAAAATAAAGAACTATACGTCCTTGGACTAGTTCGAATATTCAGATCGTGTACAGCAACACATTAACGTGAAGTGGTTACTCACCATTTGTCTTCGCTTGAAGTAAATTATAAGTTAACACATTGTTGGCATAACAGGAGATGGCGCTTCTTTGATGGTGAAGTTTGGAAAGGAATGTCCAACATTTTATCAAATGTGCCCCAGTCCTGGTGTACAACTTGGAGTGTACAATACTTTATATGCACAAAAATCAAACAATGAAAAAAAAAAGAATTCGATACTGAAGATGAGAATGAAAATGTTTTTGTTGATGAAGCGGATATTGAAATAAAAACAACTGAGGAGGGTATTGAAGAAGTTGTTAGTATCCATCAAAGAATTAACAACATATGAAAAGAGGTTAAGTTTTTTAGATAGTCTTCCATTAAAAATCGAATATTACAAGAAAATATTGGTACTAAACTAGGCCACAACATTCAGTTAGTAGTTTCAGATTGTCAAACTTGCGGTGCTCTTGCAAATATTATAAACATGTTTGTAAAACTACAAAAATCCATCGAAGAAGCTTTAGTAGATCTCAACTGTTCACATATGCTTAATGACATCGATTTTAACGAGTTCAGAGATCTTTAAAATTCGTATGAATCTGCCAAATTGGCAATTGAAGTTTAAAGATGAAACAATACGACTTTTCATTCAGTTGGCATTACATTGGAATATATGAAAAGAAATATTTCCAACTGTAAAAGTAAAATAGCGAATTAGAAAATATGGAGAAAAGAATTAATACACGAATAAACGTAAATTTAACAAATTTATTGAAAGCGCTTACATTACATTGGAGTATATGAAAAGAAATATTTCCAACTGTAAAAGTAAAATAGCGAATTACAAAATATGGAGAAGAGAATTAATACACGAATAAATAAATGTAAATTTAACAAATTTGTTCAAAGCGCTTAAAAATTCAAAATTTGTACCTTATACACATGTTTTAGACAACCACACAATTATTAAAAAGATTATACCAAAAAGAATATAATAATGAATCAATGCAATCTTCACAAACCAAGAATTAATTATTGTTGAAAATTAAAAAAAAAATGACAATGGAAGAAGAAATTGATTTAATTTTGAAAAACACAGCTGAACCTCCAAAAGAATACGAAATTAATAGCAAACTTAAGCAAGAATTTTTGCTCTTCAGAAATATTGGAAAACGAACAAGTAATCTTGATGACCTAGACCAGGACGCTCCAATCTTTCCAGCCTTAGATTACTGCAGCAAGTTCCAAGTGCCAAAATAGTTTTATCCTACTTATCACAACAACAATAGCAACAATAAGCCATTAGCTGTCGTGGGCCGGATTGATAACACCGCCAGACCGGATTTGGCCCACAGGTCGTAGTTGGAGACCCTGGACCTATACAATACACTTTCCTCCATAATCAACTTCTAATGAAAAAACATATTCGATAAGTGGCAGCTTCTAAACTACAATCAGATCGAGATTTATGGGTAAATCTATTAATTCGCTGGTATTTCTCAAATATTTCTACCTTAACAAAAAAAACAATTAAATTGAATCAAATGAATGTTCAAATAGTTATATCTAATTTTAAAGTTTAATTTTTAAAAATAAATAACTCTGTACATTTTTTTTTGTAATTTCTTGGTACAACCACAAATTTCAGTTGAATATCTAGTAACGTAATAAACAATACTAATTTTAACAAAAATTTTTGTTTGGTTACAAAAACTTCAGCTATGAGAATTGGTATTGAACTCCAAAATATTAAAAGCTTTTGCTGATTGAATTGAGTTTAGATTTAGGTACGGATTTGATGAGTTTTCAAAATTTGAGATTCATACTTGCAGAGCCCCAAAAACCCGAGTTTCCAGAAACCCTAATGGTATTATAATAATAATGTAGTTCCTTTTTGTTACTAATAGATATTATTGTATTTCAGGTGTAATGTTCAGCATGGAGCATGATGCATGCCTGTGCCGTGCCCTTAATGTTACATCTAAGACATTTGAGATTACAATGAATTCCGAATATTTTTAACAGCAACTAGCTTTTGACGTTTCCCTAAAAATAATTATAAACAAATTTCATTTTAATTGTATAAGTAAAGTCCACCAATAGGATTAGGTTAGTCCCTTTAGGACATATAAGTTTCAGGCTTCGATAAATTCTAGTTTTTTTGCATCCAATTCGATCCGTAGTCTATATAAAGCTTAGATACAGAAAGTGACATGAAGAACGTCCAACTTTAATTCGCCCGAAATTTGCAGAGAATGCTTCGTTTTTAAAAAGAGCAGTTTCTTTCTTCAAAGCAAGATTCTGTTTCCAACATTCAAACTCTAAACATACTACCGCTTTGGTAGGTTAATTACCTTGAGTAGAGGTTAGCGAACAAGGCCGAGTAGTCTAAGCAGGTTCGGATAATTCCCTGTAACGTGGACTAGTTTCTTTTTACGAACACTACTGGGTCCATAGAGAGAGCCAATCATCGTGTTGGAAATTACATGTTGTAGCGGATGAGGTCGACAGACCAGATAGAGGTGCTCGAGAGGAAGTAGAAGGCAACCTTTACTGCCATAATCCAGTGCTGATTGCAAAAAAATTGTAAATAAACCAATGCTGAAAGTATACTAGTGTGAAGGTTAGTACCTAATCAAAAGAAAATGTATAATTTGAACGTACTTACAAGTGTGTCTGTATTTAGGTTAAGTTTTAGTTAACAGATTTACGACATATTGGGTGTTTAGACCGTTTTTAGTTAGTAGATATAGGACATATGAAACTTTTAATATTTGTTTAAGCAGGTACTGTGTAAACGTGTGTGTTATAGAATTAACAATGTCACGGCAAATTTTATAAAGATTGTATATTTGATTTTTCCATTTTTGTAAACGGTATAGTTACAGTTTTGCCAAAATAAATTGCCTTGTGATTTTGTTTGAAGTGTGATTAAATATTTCAGGTGTTATTTAACATTTACTTTCAGAAATCTTCTTTGCAGTTAGCAGTCATAAACAGGTCTACGTGTTTATGTTTGTTTTAGATTTAAAATAATTTTTGTTTTAATGAATATTCAGGTATATTTTAAGCCAGACTGACTCTCCTGATCTCAAGATTTTGGCACCCCCTTGTTAGTGATTCCCCATCCGAGGTATTTCCCGATCAAGATCACATTTCATACCCGATAGCATTCTAGAACCCTTGTCAAACACTTACACCACCTATCCCATCGAGTTAGTCGGCAGAAAAATTTTTGTTCGTACAGTCGAGGTTTTTAAGTATTTTCTGACACGGGATTTTTCACACAGTCATTCATTGAATTTTCTGTGAATACCTGTAGGATATTCTGAGGACCAAAAACTGTACGTAACAAGCTAGTAAAGAAGATGATACAAGCAAAATGTCTTTATTTCTAGCTAACATCTAAAAAACAAATAAACAAGTTCCTTACCTGACTAACAGTTCCACTTGCACTGATGTTTCGGCATAAGCAACAATGTTTATGCAATAATTTCTATGCTGCCTCAATATTGGAAAACACAAAATCAACGGCATGTGAGTACGTCAAACATATCTATAATAAAAAGTAAATTAAAATTTAATATTTTTATGTGTTCATTACCTATAACAAAATGCAATATTGGCCTCAAGTCAACACTGCTTCGGAATCCACCCTATATCAGAAAAACTTCCATCATTTAGTAGTACAATATTTGTAGACATGCAAGTCTATTCAAATGAAAACATCATTTTTGAATTCTCAGTTCTAAGTTTGGTCAAAATACAGCTCCAGCTATTTCTATTCCGAGTTAAAATGTGTATTTTATTAAATGACCTACATCCTTTGAACAACTGCGTATGCAATAAGCTAATAGCCACATCTACACGTCACATAATAAATTCATTTTATATAAATTAACATGAACTTCCAAGACTTATTGGCACAAATTGGGATTACTTATTGAACAAAGAAATCATATTGGCGTTTAATCAAAAATAAAAATGTTATATGGCAAATATTATGATAAAATTTAAAATATTAATATGTTCCCACTCTTACTCAATGTTAAATTTAAATTACATTATGCAAACTAAACCAAAAGAACAAATAAATAAGTCATTTTGTTACAAGAAAATTAATTTAAGGTTCAATAACCATTCGATAGCAAATTCAGCTACCTTAGATGTCAGCATAAACAAAAACAGTAATTGTATTTTGAATTATCTGAAAGAACCATTCTAGCAAAAAGCAAAGGTAAGACGCAGCATTGCAGCAGCTATTACAATTTCTGTATTGGCACTTTAGATAAAGAATTCTATTGTAAATAAAAAGGAATATCAAAAACTTCCTACATAATAATTTTTGCATAACAAGTATTTTTTGTTCTAGAAATTTTCCCGAATATAAATGATTTTGATCTATACATTTTATAATGTATTTGTTTACTTGCCTTATTTTGCCATACAAATACTTTCCTGCCATCATCAATTAAATTGAGCACAAGCCTAACTTCACTTAAACATCCATACTTCATTTACAGCAAAGAAATGAATTTTATAAAATACAACAAATAACGGCTGTTGTATTCGCTCAATGTATGTAACTTTATTAATACATACTTTCTTTTTAAAAAAATAAATATTTCCATTAAAATGAACTACATTTAAGATTTATTTTATTTTCGTTTATTCTTCTTTCCTTTATGTACACCCTTCTTGTTAGTTTTAAGACGCTTACGAACACCAATTGCACCTTCAGCATCATCATCGCCATCTCCTGTATCTTTCTTTCTCTTCCCTTTCTTTTCTGTCAAATCTTTCATCTCCTAAAAAGTAACAATACTATAACTATTTGTATAATTTTGAAACAAACCATTTTTGCAATACGCTGTGCTTCAGAAACACGTTCTTGCAGGACCATTACTTCATCTTCTTCAGTTTTATATAATGGAAGTTGTTTACTAATCAAATGCTCAATTCTTTGGTACAATTCTACATCATACTAAAATTAATTTTTAAATTGAATAAAGTCGAGTAAGCGAATAAATTGTTATGCTCATTATAGTTATAAAAACACAAAACACGATATTGTGCGCATATAATAAAGCAATTGATTCAAATATAGAAATTCATATCAGAAACCATATACTTGTATAGCAAGAATCTAAGTTTAGATATGCTTAACAAAACAGATATCATGTAATTCTTGTTGCTATTATGCACTATATTGGCTTGCTTCCTGAGAGCTGTAATTTGATCAAAAACTATCTGAGCTTTAGAAAGCAGGCTGTTAGAGTCGAAGGGGCAACGTCCCGTTTTCGAATGTTAGCCTCTGGTGTACCGCAAGGTTCCATTTTGGGACCTTTGCTGTTCATATTGTATACTCACTGTGTTGAATATTCTCTTCTTTCATCTCAATTGCACATGTATGCTGATGATACTGTAATATATATGCATTTCTTTGTTGAAGAAATAAAACAAGCTGCTGCCGCTATAAACTTGGATTTAATGCATATAGTGAAATATTGTAACGATCATTGTTTAAAACTCAATTCAAGTAAATCTGCATTTGTTATATTTGGTAATGCAAGTGATAGACATTTTGCCTCAAAAAATTTAGACCTATTTATTGAAGGAGAGTTGTTGCCAAAAATAGATACTGTTAAACTATTGGGATTAACCATTGACTCGAATTTAAGATTTACTCAGTATATAACTAGTCGTTTAAAGGTGGCATATGGCAACTTGAAAGTTTTGTTTAATAATCGTGATATACTAAGTGCATCGACAAAAACAATTCTATGCAAGTCATTGGTTTTATCGTGTGTAGATTATGCTGATGTAGTATATGGTCCGTGCTTAACATCTGTTGATATTAATAGAATTCAGAAATTGCAAAACTCCTGTATTAGGTTGTTTTATGGCTTGAGAAAGTATGATCGAATTAGTTGTAAAAGAGCTGAATCTAAGTGGCTAACCATGTCTGCAAGACGTAACCTGCATGCTGCATCTCTATTTCATTCAATCATAATTAATAAGGCTCCACGAAATCTGTATGATAAGATTACCTTTCGAACAGACATTCATAATATCAATATTCGACATAAGGGAACGTTGACACCTCCATTTCACCATACTGAGCTATTTAAACGTTCGTATACGTACAATATAACAAAATTGTATAATTCAATAGTGGATGAAATTAAATCGGTAGGCATTATAAGATTTAAAAAATTACTGTATCAAAAGCTTCTTTGAGAGGCATCTTTTGCTTTTATAGTTTGCACTGTAACTCTATAAGCTATTACTTATATGAAATGTGTTTTTTGTATTAATTTAAATTTTTTTCCTTTTCTTTTTTTGTATACATTATTTTTGGTTTTTTGTTTCTTGTTTTAAGTTTTACAATTGCAAATGTGGGTTAAGTGGAAGAACATCTAGTAGTTTTGCTACTAAGATGAACTTCGCCCATTGTTACTTAAATTTATTTCTTATTCATAATTTGCTTTAGTTTATATATATATATATATATATATATATATATATATATTGCTATAATATTGGATACTCAAACCCCTTCGTTGGGCTGCCTTCTTTATTGCTATGCTATTGGAATAATTATCATGCCCCGACTTTGTGTTGCATTATTTATTTACTATACTCTAAATTATTGGACCACCATTTTAATATTCACGATTAGGTGTAATTATTTCCTCCTCCAGCTGTTTTCTTAATATCGCTATCAACTGGACTTTATCTGTAAACAACTCTATCTACCAATGGCAAAATTCGATACGTTACCGCCTTTCGAGTTATCACTTTCCTGCTCAACTGGTGGCTCCGCCTTTTGTACTATTTAAATCTTATGACCTCGGCTAGCATTTATTTGCAATTATAAAATTCAGTAAATTTAGATTTTATATAATGAAACCAATATGTTATATACAGCTTTTGAAATTATTCGAAATACACTTTTCAATCAGTTAATTTTATAAATCTCATTTATTAACAATCATTTACTCAAAAACCCAGTCATCAAAGAAAATTTATGATCTTTACCAACAAATGTAGAATATTCTATACCTGTTTTCTTATTACTCATTCAATACGTATGCAACTTCTTTTGTTGACTTTTCACAAGCATTTCTTATTTAGCAAATTCAATATTAAAAATAAAATAAAAATTCATATAGAAAAACAAATGTCTTATAACTGAAAATCTGACCTGGTCTTATCTCTTCCACATCGACGCTTCCACTAAAAATGATCTTCCCCAATTCTGGATTCCATTCAAATTATTACACTATGGATCACCACCATTAAATTATATACCCAATTTATTTCAATTCTCCGAATTTATCATTCTTGCCCAGACTTAAAATAGTAGTTTGTTTCACCCCTGTACTTCAAGATTGTATTATTCTTCCTTTTCCCTTGACATTTAAATTGTATTACTGTAATTTTTTCTTAATATCATAATCCTAGTCAATTTCCCGCAGACCTCGAAACCCTATTATTTTTATGTCTTAGTTTACAATAAATTCATTAAAAACGTACTTACGTTTAAACGGTAATTATAATCTTCAAATTCGCACTCATTTTATTTCTCACTTTTATACTTGTTGCGTATTACTTTATTTAATGGCAATGCACTTCGGCCTTCATTGAGTTCAAAAACTGACTTTCCCATCAAGGTGCTTGCTAATATAATCTCGAATCCCCGCTCCATGCGTGGGTTTGGTCTAGAACTCGTCGCTTGTCTCTGACCAATCAAATAATTACATATTGAACAGTTTCTGATGCAATGCTCTACATTTCCTCATAATCACCACCTGTCCACAGCTGTCTTTCATATCACCATGCTGTATTTTGATAGATTACTTGCTTTTCTATAAACAACTGATGCAACCCGAGTTTAAATTTCCATGTTTACATGTGATTCACGCAATTTTTAATCCTTTCTCTTATCAAATGATTAGATCTTTGTATGTTTTTATATTAACTATCTGAAACTTTATTTCTATATCCGTATTACTTTAATTGTCTGGAACTCTTTTTCTTAATGCGTGTCTAATTACACTTTATCATTTATTACGCGTACTTCCACTGAAAATATCCTTATTTGTTTTACCTAAATTAACTAAACTTTATCTACAGGGTATTTAATATTTACTATCTACTTTAATACATGTCCTTCTCATTCCTACGCCAACTATGCGTCTTCCTATGTTTATCTGCGTCGCCCAAAATTATTTCTACTTTATATACAGGGTGTTGACTACTTACTATGTACAAACTATGTCTATTTCTTAATTATTTCTTTAAATAAGTGTAGTTTTCTGCTGCCTATTCAAATTATTCATTCCCGAACGACCTTTACTATAACGTGCACCCTTAAGCAACCCCTTATCACAGCAATATATATATATATATATATATATATATATATATATACTGTACAAATCAATTTAAGGCAATAAAGACCTTTAATAATAATAATAATAATAATAATATACACTTTAGATCTGCCTTCGCAAATCAAACCACGTTTCTATAAAATACCAACATACCCCAGTATCATCTGTAGTATACAGTATAGGTACAGCACAGTAGCCGTAATTTGCAATTGAACCCTTATTGGGTAAACATGAAACATTTTCCCAAATTTAAATTTCAATGCCCGATCCTTATTTGAACTTTAAAGTTGCAAGTTGTTACACTATCAATCATTCGAGTGGAGTAATTTAGTTACTGCAAATGAACGCAAGTTAGATTAGATACAGACAAGTCTTTTTTCTTTATCTCTAACCCCATAAAACTGAGAAGTTATTTGTTATGAGTATCTCATTGTTTTTAGTTATCTTCTCGTTCCCTCATGAAGTAATAGAATACGATTTCCTAAATACAATAAAATATGCTTAAAGTAAAGCATACTAATAACAAATTTTATTACGCCCACTTATTTTAATATTAATTTATGCAGTAATTTTCAATATAAATCATTTGAAGAATTTTCTTTAATATTTTTGTCAATGAAATAAGATAAGACAATTATATTTAACAGCTGGTTTTATATAAATACTTTCCTATTTGAAATAATTGACAAATGTTTGTAATCTGCATGTTTCCAAGCGTAAATAGTGAATTGAACTTGTAGGTAAGCAATATTATTTACCCCTGTTCAGTTAAGATATTGTAATTCAACTTCAAAATACTTATTTGTTCTCACTTAAAGTCCTATTCCCAGAAGAATATATCACCAATTAAGAATTGACTTGAAACATACACATAGTGTAGAGTTTGTTTTTGCTCTAACCATGGAAGGCACTTTGTGACATTTCCTTGAAAATATTTTATTTTAGTAGTTTCTGTATGAGTAATGTCCGCCAATAGGATTGGGTGTTCCCTTCGAGAAATACAAGTTTTAGGCTTCTATAAATTCTAATTTAAGAAAGAATTATTTGACATAATATTTCATTCATAGTCAAAGGTTATAAAAATTCATGTCAGTTTGTTAAAAAGGTTAGACGTGATGTCATCTTGGCAATTAAAATAGTTTGATTTGTTTTGTCTATAAAATATAGAATGGTGCTGGTGATCTCATCCAGTCTAAGAATAAAACTTAAAACTGGTCATATGTAGTTTTGTGCCAATTCAGATTTCATATATACGAAATACGGATGTTAAAATAATACAAGCAACATTAGCAACATTAAACGAAATCCCATTTTGATTCATCTGTCCGAAGTTTGCCTAAAAAGCCTCATGTAGTTTAAAAAAAGCAGTTTCTTTGTTCAAAAGGAAGAATAACATCCTGACTTTCAACACGTCATTTTGGTCACCTTGAGTAGAAGGTCGAGATCGAAGCCAAGTGGTTTCTGATGATCGGATAATCCCCTACCAACCAAGCAGCTCAAGTCCTTTTTTTTAGAAACAGATTGGTCCCCAATGGTTCAACCCTTGGGTGAAAATTAAGTTGAGATGTCCAAGTATTAACGGAGAGAAAGAAAATATTTCTTGATGGTCATTTAAAAAGCAAAACCACGAGAAAAGACTGACACTATACCAGGAAAAACGTTAATACTGTAAAGTATTATTGACTAACTACTTAAAAGTGCGTCTGTGATTAGATTAAAGTTTTAGCTAAAAGGTTCCCGTTTTGGTTAATAGATTTAGGACATATGGGACTTTCCATATTTGTATAAGTTGAAACGGTGTGAATGCATGTCATAGAATTAATAAGATTTTAGTAAATGTTGTAAAGAGTGTATATTTATTCTGTTCATTATTGTAAATGGTATAGTAACAGTTTTGCCAAAATAAATAAACTCACGAATTTTGTTTGAAGCGTGATTCAATATTTTGGGTATTAGTTAACATTTACTTTCAGAAATCTTCGTGGCAGTTAGCAGTCATAAATAGGTCTACGTGGTTAGATTTGGTGTAGATTTAAAATAATGTTTGTTTTAATGAATTTTTCAGATATATTTGTAAACCAGAATCACTCTCCTGAACGCAAGATTTTGTACATTTCCTTCTGTTATTTGTTCTAAAGCTGTTCCCTAGCATCCCTGCGAGATTAGGTAGAATTAATAGCTATATCCGATGGAGAAGAAGTGAAATTAATTACTCGTGAGCCGGTAATAAGCACACATCGAAAATGTAGTTCTACAGAAACGTAATAAGGTGGACGTAACCACGTGGTTGGATGTTGATATGAGATTAAGTTGAGATATACCGTGTAGTAACTAAACCAATTTCAATATGTAACTTCGCCTTCTCCTCCCCGCTTGCAGTTTTGGCAAAAAATGTTTTTCCATGCGCAAGATTTTAAAAACTCTTATGTGCTGTAATAAAAGGGTTACCTATATTTTGAGTCGAAGAAGTTGGTTAGCTGAAATTGAAACACTGATGGTCTCTCAATATTCTCAGATTTAAGCAACTGAAATAAAACTGTGAGTAATATTATAAGCTTGTTGATTACTTCTATATACCTTTTATGTGAAATTTAAATGTAAATTGGTTGGTATTCATGGAATAGGAAATGAAGCAAACATGGTAGTGATTGTTTTCTATGTTGGTTATGAACGACATTTCCAGAAATTGAGATTTATAAATGTCAGGTAATTTAATATTGAAATGTCTTTTCGTGATTTTTTTTAAAATACCTGGTAAGAATTGTGATTAAGAAATTTAGGTTCTTTTAATGAAAGTAGTATATGTAACTTCACATCTTCAAGACCTTCTTAGTTTTACTACGAGTACTAACACTCAACCTCTTTTATCTTCGTTAACATCTTTATGCAACCTTATGTTGTCTGGTAAGGTTAATGACAAAATTTGTCCAATTCTTTATGGTGCATCACTATGTGCATTAAATAAAAAAAGCGGGGACACTAGACCAATCGCAGTAGGAAATGTTTTTCGTCGTTTAGTTGCCAAAATAGCATGTACAAAGATCAAAGACAGTTTAGGAAATTTGTTTAGACCCACTCAATTTGGTTTCGGAACACCTGGTGGTTGTGAAATAGTTGCACACACTGCCCGTTTATACCTAAATTCTATATCATCCTCCACCAATAAAGTCCTCCTAAAAATAGATTTTAAAAATGCATTTAACACAATCAATCGTTCAATTCTTTTAGATTACGTTCAGAAATACACACCTTCTATATACCCTTTAATTTGCCAATGCTACCTACAATACAGTTACTTGAGTTTTGGCAATAAAGTTATACACTCTGAACGAGGCGTACATCAAGGAGATCCTCTAGGTTCTCCTTTATTCTGTATGGCCATTCACCAACTAACTAAATCATTTGATACAGATTTTAATAGTTGGTACCTAGATGATGGCTCTGTTGGTGGAGATATAACATCAGTTAGCAATGCCCTCAAAGCATAATATCAATGTCAAGAGATTTAGGTTTAGAACTTAATTTCAAAAATGCGAGCTACTTTTAAACCATCATGACGAAAGATTAATTAAACATTTCCAATCCTTGGCACCCGGAATTTCGATAACAAAAAGAATAAATGGATTTTATTGGGAGCCCTCTATGCTCAGAATCAGTCGACTATTGCCTAAACGAAAAATCGTTTCTTTAAAATTAATGTCCACCCGTTTACAAACCTTACATTTACCATCACATATAAGTTATTGTTTGTTAAAAATTGTTTGGCTATTCCCAAGCTTATGTTCCTCCTCAGATGCTGCCCAACATGGCAAAGTCCAGAGTTTCTACAAATTTTCGACAGTACAATACGGGTCACAATCAAGCAATTACTAACATTAAGTTGGAGGAAACTCAATGGTCTCAGGCAACTCTTCCAATAAATAGAGGGGGATTAGGAATACGTTTGGCAAATTCTTTATCCCTACCCGCTTTTCTATCATCTTTTAACGCATCTATGTCCCTAATGAGCGAAATTTTGCCAGGACAACAATTCAGCTTTGATGCAACTTATTTTGAAGGCGAAAATCTGTGGATGTCAACTGTGCAACAATCATCAATTAAGCACAACAAATCCTCCCAGAATGAATGGGATAAACCAATGCTCGACATTGTTTCCAATAACTTGCTGGAATCAGCTCTAACATTAACTGATAAGGCTCGCATTCAAGCAATAACTACGAAACACAGTGGAGCTTGGTTATCGGTTTTACCAGTAGCTTCGTTAGGTTCCCTATTAGACAATGAGACGTTCAGAATAGCTGTTGGATTACGATTAGGAGCTCAATTATGCATCGCACACACATGTATATGCGGTTCGCCAGTTAACGAAAAAGGAACTCATGGATTAAGTTGCCGTTTCAGCGCAGGGCGTCAACCTAGACATAAAATGGTAAACGACATTATCAAACGTGCTTTAGTTACCGCAGGCATTCCAGCTATCTTAGAACCTAATAGTATTTTTCGCGACGACGGGAAGAGACCCGATGGAATTACTATGATTCCGTGGAAATTGCAAACCAGTTGTATGGGATTTTACGTGTACCGATACTCTAGCCAAATCGCATATAAATTCAGGCGTTTTAACACCAGGCGCAGCAGCTGCTGCTGCGGAATCTTTAAAGATCCGAAAATATAAAAATTTATCAGACAATTACATTTTTTACCCAGTCGCAGTTGAAACACTTGGCGTATTCGGATTGCAAGCAATTGAATTTCTGAAAGACATAGGTAAGAGAATTTTCGAATCAACATATGACAACCGAGCTACAATGTTTCTTTTTCAAAGGATAAGCATTGCAATCCAAAGGGTAATGCTGCTTCAATCTTGGGAACGCTTCCTCTTTACAACAATTAGAGGAGTTTTTCATATCTCCATTTAAAATAATAAAATTACATTTTCCCAAAGTCATTCAAATTACACACATACGGCTTCTATTTTGAAAAATCATTTTATCTTAACATCCAATAACCCAGTCATGGAAAGTAATTTAAACTTTGAGAAGAAAATGTTTGCAATCTTCCGTATTACAAAACTATTGATCAACCTTCAAAGATGAATAATGTAACTTATAACATGCCAGAGAGTATAAAGAAATTGAACTGTTCAATGATACGTGGTTTAACTAATTTAGGCAATACTTGCTTTTCAATTCAGTCATGCAATGTCTTGGGCAAACACCATATTTATTAAAATTACTTCCTGAAACAATAGAATCTCACCAATATTTCAAGCAACATCGTGACAGGTTAGATCCATACAATAAAGATTCATTGATGTTAGATTCATTTGAAGAAACTTCAGAAGAACAGCGACCCTAACAAATATTTTAGTACAAACGCTAAAAGAATTACATAGTGATAGACCAGAAGCATACAATCCTAGCATGCTATTTTCAAAACTCAAACAAAGTATGCCACAATTTGCTGAAGGCCGGCAGTATGACGCACATGAATTACTACGGAATTTGTTAGAAGCAGTGCGCAATGAGAATTTGAGAAGTCATCAAGCAGTAATTCTAGAGAAATTGAAACTTAGTTGCAAAGCAGATAAATCATCTTTTGAAAGTGATAAAAGAAAACGGCAAAGTTTTATGAACATCAGTCCGAATTGATATTTCTCTCTGAACAAGTTTTTCGAGGTGTCTTAGTCAGTAGATTACAATGTCAAGAATGTATGCATATTTCATATCGAAATGAGGTCTTTCATGATTTGAGTTTACCAATAACGGAAAAACAAATTCCTAAAAACAGAAGAATTGGAAGAAAACAAATCATCAAAACGTCTTATGAAGAAGGAAAAATACAAGACTAAAAAAAATAGAAAAGAACAAATAGACTACAAACAGGTAGTAGATAGTGTAATATTTAATATTAGTCGAGCTGAAGAAGTTAAAGAGAGCAATTCAAAATATGAATCGCTGGTTGATTTAGAAGACATCGATGAAAACACATCAAAACATGAGAAAATTTTAAAGGAACTGACTCTTATGGTATTGTAGTTTACAGCCCCACAATTAAATCAATTGCTACAAATTACAATGAATCATCTAATGAAACATTTTGTGGAAATAATAGACACTCCGATGACACTTATGAATTGTTTGACTGCATAGGGTCACCTTTGGCTTTTCAAAATAATAAAAATATTGATACGAAAGGGGATTTAGAAAAATCACTTTTACTAAACGATGATACATCTTGCCGTTGTAATGGCGATAAGGACATGGATGGTTCTTCTAGAGATTTTAATATTCAGCAAGAAAAGAAAATGAATAAAGACTATAATATAAATGAGACTGATGGAAGCACCAGTATTCTAAGATACCAATGTGAAGAAGGCGAAGGCTCTTTGCAATCTTGTTTAAATGAATTCACGGCAAGTGAGTTACTTACCGGAAATAACCAAGTAAGCTGCGATGTGTGCACAAAGACACATAGCAGATCTAATAATGAAACTGTTTATACAAATGTCATTAAGCAAGTTCTAGTTTTCAATCCACCTACAGTTTTAATTTTACATTTAAAGAGATTTAAGGACTTAAAACTTCATTCAGCCAAAATGAATAACTATGTTGCCTTTCCAATGCTACTAGATTTAGCGCCATTTTGCTCAAAACAACGTCAAAACATTGCAACGTTTAATTCTAGTCAATCTAATGTGTTGTATTCACTATATGGTGTTGTCCAACATAGCGGCTCAATTCACAGTGGTCATTATGACGCATATGTAAAAATAAGATATCCTTTAGAAAACAACAGTGACAATTGCCAATTTCTACATACAAATAAAAAACATATTTCGTCCTTGCCATGTAAAACTAACGAAGCCAACATTGAAATTCCTTTGGAAAAGTGGTATCATGTTAGTGACTCCCATGTGTTAGAAGTGCCTAAAAAAAAGGTCCTTGAGGCGCAGGCATACTTGTTATTTTATGAACGGATTTAGTAGTTTGTAATTTAAAGTTTTGTATATTGTTTATGTATTCTTGTTTACATTAATAATTTTTATGTTAATAAAGCTCAAGTTTAATTTGAATTTTTATTTGAATTTATTTAAAAACCAGGTACTTAGACATATTTGTAAATGATATCCAACTACTCCAGTAACAGAATCTTGTTCAGAAAAGGCATTTTATGTTTTGAGAAATTTCTTTAATTATGACAGAATTAATTTAATAAGTGTTTTTAAGGTATTTTCGAGAAAAGTAAATACAAGTCGATAAACTTTTTTTATAATTTTTATTTCAAACTATTTTATTTTCTTTTAATATTTTCCATAGGACCCATTTCCCGACCACTGCAGTTAGCTAATGTACCCTTATATTGCTACGGGATCCCCGCACCATCAGAGCAAATCAAAATTTATTAACTTCACGCTCACTTTAACCGTATCAAACTACTACTGCATAATACTGAAACTGTTAAATGGTACAAAATTAAGGGCAGCTCCGTGGCATAGTTGGTTTGCCTGTGACTACTAAGCCTAGATCACAGATTCGATTCCTGACACGGAGCGCTTGAAAAATGTTAGGCAAGCATTTTTCACAAAAATATGCCCTCGTTCAAATGAGAGGTAAAACATAGGTTACGCGCGCACGTGTGTGTGTGCATGCACGTGTGTATGTGCATGTGTGTGTGCGCATGTGTGTGTGTGCGTGTGTGTGGGCGCGTGCGTGTGTGTGTGTGTGTTGTAACGCACGTTAAAGATCCATACATTGCTTGGAATAGCAATGGTTCAATAAAATTCAAAATTTCCAGATAAAAAACTCGCTTCCTGGCCAATGCAGTACGCTCGGGCGGAACATTGGAATACTAATGTAAGGTACAAAATTAAGTGGGATCTAACTGTAGTAGTTGGTTATTTATGATTAAATGAGTTAGAAATCAGAAATATTTACCACATTACATGCATGCCATACTTAGTGTGTCACAATAATAGATAACGCTAATGAACTTTTGGAATCGGGTACTCACAAATGCTAACCTTGCTTCAGCAGTGCATTATTTGCAACAATAATATTATATACAATATGGTATTGTATTTACTAGAAGTGGCTTAAATCTCAACGCCCAGATAAAATAAAAAATTAGTAGACTACATTGCTGGCTCTGGGTTATCCACACCTAATACTAGGTCCATACTCCTATTAGCTATAATTAATGAGCATAACAAATAATTCATTTATTTTGGATGTTTACAAAATGTACCTGTGTAACAAATGTAATTGCATTGCCGGAACGCCCAGCTCTAGCTGTTCTACCCACTCTATGTATATAATCTTTACTGTGTGTTGGAATATCGAAATTAATTACCACATCAACATGGGGTATGTCCAAACCTCTATCAAGCATTAGCACAATAAGCATATATAATAAAAACAAAAACTGTATACACACCGACTTGCCACATCGGTAGATATAAGAATTGACCGATTTTTTGCTTTAAATTTAGTCAATGCTGCTAAACGTTTGTTTTGTGACATTTGTCCATGAAGTGGTACACCCGTAAAACCTAGGTTTCTTAACAGCAATGCTGTTCTGATCGTATTATTGCATGTTGAACAAAATATCATAAAACTATTACCAGCCATTTCATTTAAAATATGAACCAAATAGACATCCTACAAATTCAGTCTAAGAAAATGTTAACAAATCATTTAATCTACAAACCTTAAATTTAACTGGGATAAAAATATAATACTGTTGTAATTTATCTACAGTTTGATACTTTGTTGAAACTTCTACTTTGACAGGATCTTGTAATGATGCTCTTTGAAGCTTTCCTACTTTCTTTGTCATAGTTGCAGAAAATAACATCGTTCGTCGTTCTCGTGGAATAACTTTAAGAATCTTATTTACTTCAACTTCAAAATCCATATTTAGAATTCGATCTGCTTCATCCATTATCAGGTACTTAAGGGCTCGTAAATTGAATCCTTTTGTGTTTTCCAAGTGATCTACCAATCTACCAGGAGTGGCAATTAAAATGTGTGGCTTTTTGGCTAAAACTAATGCCTGTGACATCATATCCATGCCACCTACAATTACAGCACACTTCACACCAATAGTAGTACCTGGAATATAATACGATATTATACAAATGATAAACATTTTGCAAGCAATAAAATTACACATCATTCCTAAATGCTAAAAGAAGACATTTCACATGCATCCAAATGGACAGAAATTATGAGTGACAAAATCAAATCTGAACATTTTAAATTGCAATTGATACCAAGTGGTATATCATTTTAAAACTATTCAAGTTTTTCAACGATTTCTCATTTTTTAAATTTGGTCCGATAGTCTTGACGATAAAATTCTTTAAAGTTAATAATTTTATTTCATTTAAATTAATAAACGTCAATGTACTGAAGTTTCATATTGGCAATCCTCAGTTCCATGCAATACTACAAATATTGATCAAAGCATTGACACACATTGGAACATTTCTAGAATGATTTCAGAGCATATATTTATAACACATTAGTGTTCATAAAGTCACGTTCATTGATCGTAAAATAAACATCAGGATTGGACTCGGGCACAAACTCAAACTCATTTAAAATAAAATTATTAATCTGGCTGGGTTCAGACCATTTGTAACGCAACTGCATTACTTTAAGCAAATAACAGATAATAGAAATGGATTTATCAACTTCAGTTAGTTAAATGAGCTTGTAGCATGAAAACAACCTGAAATATTTATATAAATTTTGGTAGTTTAGATTAATAGTGGCTATTTCAATATAATTTTAAATTAGGGTCCAGAAATAAACAGAAACGCACTCAGTATATTAAATAGAAACGTTAGTAACGATCGGGACTTTACACTATTCATATTAAATTTAGAAAAATACAGATAGATTTTGGTAAATGACATTCATAGAAAAGTTTAGTTGTACACATTCACACAGTTCAATGCACGGATATACTAAGTTCATATATATTCGATCACTAGTTAGTTTACTTTAAAACCAATCTGCTTACAAATGTTAATTAAGCAATCATATTACTACAGGCAGCTGAATATAACTGAAAATTTTGATCTTTATATAAATTTGACCTATTGATTCAGAAAACGAGTAGTGCACATGAAACTGCATTTCTCCTAAGCTCCATTTAGATAAGAATTGGTTAACTAAAGGTACCCTCGTTTCTGCTCGTAACAAAAAAATATTACACGTAATCTATAGACATTTTCCGAAAGCAGAATTCTTTAAAATATACTACTTGTAAATATAAAAAGCTTTTTAAATCCACCATTAAGCTTGCAAAAGCCTCCCTCTTGTCTAGAATTCTGAAAGTCGGTTAATGTACAGAAAGAGACTTGAAGAAATTATTCAAGAGTTTAATAACAACAAAAAACGTACGTCGAACTTGGTATTTGTTCTACAAAATTGTGTATGGCAGAGATTCTGTTATACTTAACTCACATTTTGTATCTGGAAGTATTAACACCGGTTCACTTCCTCTCAATAATATTCTGCATACTCAGTTTTTTTTAATCTCAACTATAACCATGAAATTCACTTAGTCTTGGAAAAAATAAAGAATTAAATCAACTGTCGGTTACGATAATATTCAAGTAAAAGTAGTTTTATCATTCCCTAACAACATTTCTAAAGTTAACTTAAATGAATCTTTTCTATATGGTATATTTCCTACTTATGCTATAGTGATCCCCTAGCATAAAGGAGGGACTTTAGAAATCAGCAACTTTTGGCCATCTTGTTGTTTTCTTTACCTCCAAATTCATAGAAAATCTTGTAAAACCACACATTATAAATTTTATGCATAAATACAATATTTTAAATCCTAAACAATTTGACTTTCGTGCTAAGAAATCTACCATAGATACTTTTTGTTATTTTTAAAGGATATTTATCTGGCAATTAATCAGAAACATGCAATAACTGCAGTTGCTTTTGTTGACAAAGCTAAAGCATTTAACTATATCAATCATACCATTGTCGTAAACAATAGTATATTGTACAACGAGCATGGAATGATGCCCATTTCTCACAAGTATGATAAATTGCAGCACGAGCTGAAAGCGAGTGCTGCAAATCATACGAGTGAGAAATGGGCATTCCATGCGTGTTGTACACTATACTTTTCTACGACTGTAGTACGTACTTTTAAATGTGATACCTCTTTGCTAATATTATAAAATACATGGTAAGTATAGGAGTATACATTTTATTAATATCATAAGTTTATTATCGTTTGTGAATATACATAAATTCAAAGAAAAGTACAAATTTATCATAATAAAAGTAAATAAATTGATTTAAGTTTAGTTTTTAGATTCATTATTATTAACAATATTAAAGGTTACATGGCAATTATTAAACGTCATTGTAGAAGGTGTTTTCCCAAAAACTAAGTTTTCTTGACGTTGGAAATTCTTGTCTTTGGACGTTGATGGAACATTTGATGTGCTATCAATTGAATTTTGTATTATGTTGCCTACATTCAACTTATTTGTTAAAGAATCGGCTATATAGTTTTCGGCGACTGATGTGATTTCCAGCCACAGTGCCTTTTTAAAGATGTTATATCTTCTCCAGCATCTACAAGAATAGTGGCGGAAGATCTCCGGAAGCAATGACCAGTATATAATTCCGGATTGGGTAGTTTTAAATACGTTGCAATTTGCTTTCCCATAGCACCAAATTTATTGATACCCACTTTCTGTGTGGTGCATTTTCCTTTCTGATAATTTAAGAAAAACTAGGATCGCAAACATTTGATGGACGTAGATTCCAGTATTTTTGTGATTTCATAAAATTACTCGTTATCGTAAAGCTGCGATAATTTTGTTTTCGTGTCGGGAACTGTAACTAATATCGCAGAACCCAATTCCGTGAAATGAGTAATCTTCATCTGATGTAATTCCTGTCTGCGACAAGCACCCATAATTCCCATAATTAATGCAGTCTGTAACAATATAAAATAGCTATAAACACGCATTATTCTCCTAAGTTAATATTACATACTTTTGTCAGAAGAAACTGTTGATCCGGAGCCTCAGTAATAAATTTATTTATTTCCTCTGTTGTAAAATTTTTGATTTTTCGATTTATAACCGCTTGACTTCCGCTTTGAGAAACGCTCTTAATTTTCCATACTTTGATATATCTACATTATGATGGATGGTGAGACTTGTTCTCAACATAGAATAATGCGCCCACAATGTCGGAGATTTATACTTATTAGATAATTCATTAAAGTACGCAATTAAAACATTTTCAGAATAAGATGTTGTCTTTTGATCTCTTCGCCAATCCATAAACGATTTATAAGCAGTCACATATTTTTTTTTGGAAATTTCCGGTAATAAATTTAATGTAGTTGCATTTGCAGCTTCCACAATATTTGGAGGCGTCGGTTCTAGTTCGCTTTCACTATTACTAGCCATTTTTTAAAGACTTTGCAAATACTTTAAGATTTTAAACGCTTTCACAGTATGAAATTATTTATTTGACATTTGTTGGTTTATTATTTGTTTCATAGCCCACCTTTGAAAACTCGGCTGTCATTGGAAATAAGATGCAAGTGCAGGGCTACTTGATTAATAGAAATATAAGCGCAACCGTGCAAATTGAACATTCCCGCACTGGTTGCTTAGCAACGAAAAGGGAATAAAACCTGTATAGAATGTAGTAGATTTCTCTATCAAAAACACACCTAAAATAGGCTCGTTCCAAAACAGTCGTAGAAAAACTTCATTCTTATGGGATCCGTGGAGTTGCAAACAGCTGGTTTTGTTTGTATTCAACTGGTCGTTCATAGTAGGTAAAAATGCTTCAAACCATCATACGTTTCTTTCGTTTAAACTGTACATATTACAAAGTGTTTCACACGGCTCTTTTTTGGGTCCTATCTTGTTCTTATTATACATTTCATTCATCTAAACTATACATATTACACAGTATTCCACGGGACTATGCTTTGGGCTCAAAATTGTTCTTATTATACATTACTAACTTGTCATGAATGATCACATCTGCTAATTATACGTTGTATGCTGACAGTACAAACCCAAATTGTTCTTATTATACATTACTAACTTTTCATCAATGATCACATCTGCTAATTATGCTGACGGCACAAGCCTTAATTGGAGCACTTCGTATATTTATATCTTAAATGAAAAAATTAGATGGGACATAAATTTTTGTAAAGAATGGTGCATTAAAAATGGACGCAGTATAAGCTCAGTCAAGTCTTTTTATGACAATGAACTACTATCGCTTATATCTGCTCCTCCTTTAACTCAGATTCATTCGACCAAATTTTTAGACTTAACACTTGATGAGAAGCTTAACTGATAAGCTGACATTCTAAACCTTGCAAATAAATTAGCTTCTGCTTGTTTTGTTATTGGACCTCTTTCTTAGGAAATATCACATGTCAGTCTAATTATAGTATACCATGTCTTTTGCGGTTCTTGGCTTTGTTTGGTAGTGCATCCTTGGGAAATGCCTCCTTAACTTACACTTCTTTTATATTTAAATTGCAGAAACGAGATATGTCATTCTAGTAATACAGAACACAGTAGGCCTCTTTTTAAAATGCTTAATATTCTAACTATTTTTTTTATATATTTATGACACTCCTATTTTATTTTACAAAAACTAACACTTTCATCATGCTTCAAACACTTTTCATCAACACAATACTCGTTTCTCTAAAAACATCTATATGTCTATTCCACGTCCAACCTTATTCAGAAAGCCTTTTGTTCATATGGGACCTACACTTTATAATAAATTACCTTCTTCCACCTCATCTAAATTTAAATCTGCACCTTGCTTAGTAATCGATGTTATTATAGTACACCCAAATTTTCTGAAGATGATTTTAGGCATTGCTGACCGGTATAATATTAGATCTATATACAACCTTTAAGGGTTTATATTGTATTTTGATTATTTTATATAGTCTTTCATTTTAAGTGACCAGCTGCAAATATTGCTGTAAATGATTTTATTTTAACTTTTTAATTGCAATTTGTTGCTACTTTATTACCATCTCTGCATGGGTACAAATATATTACTTACTTACTTACTTCAAAAACAAATCATTGAACCGACACACACTATAATCCCAATAGTTATAAAACCAACCATAAAAATTAATGTGTTACATGTAAATTGGGAATTCAAGGAAACGGACACCATGGTAGATTACCGCGAATATTCATATACTCAAATTTACTGCCATAAAAAATGTGTTGCGAAGTTAAACAAATGACGCCATTTTCAAAAGTGTGGGAGCAAATGACCAGACACACAAAGCGAACGACAATGACCTCGACCTTAGAACAGCAGTTAGACGCACTACCCCGTGACAACAAAAAATAGCATGCAATTACCCTGGGATGAAAACTTATAAATCCCCAGGATATTAAAAGAGGGAATACAGTCTGGATCAGATTATCAGACACCAGTAAGCAACCCATCAAAACTCGATTGCTGTGCAAGATGATGTTTGAAAAACAGATACGTAAGTGAAGGAGTGGTAGTCATAAATCAAGACTAAATGTGGATATTACATGTCAATCTTGGGCGAAAATTACCAGTATTTTGGGAATTTTTGATCAACTACAACAGGTTAGAATTTTACTTCCAAAGAGTCCTGTCCATTGATGTGGATGGAGGTTTGATGAAATGCAACAAAACAAAAAACTGTAAGTGAATTGAATTATAATCATCACATGCTGTTTATTGTGTCTAAGAATTGTAATTGATCGTTAACATTTATACATGTGTGGAGCTTATTCTTAACAAGAACTATAAATGTTGTCGCACGCTTTTGTAAATTTAAAGTGTATTGCATCAAATTTTCAAACATAAAAGCTCACTATTGTAGAGGAAAATTAATACGTGGAAATTAAACAGGTTGAATGTCTATCAATATTAAATTTAAGTTATTCTTTTTCAGCTAAGTGCGTATTTGGTCAATTAGAGGTAGATCTTAGGGCGAAATGGCTTTAATTAGGGGTGATTTTTCACATGGTTGGCACTCAAAGGATTTATTAGACAAAGAGAGTTCAGAGGCTTTTCAAGGTAGGTCGAAAAGAGTATTTAGTAAAAGTGTTATAATCTGTATACCCTCAAATGTTTTGCATTTACTATCATACATAAAACCCGCACCGCACCACTGAAAGCTAGCCGGCGCACTAATTAACTGTTGTCACTTTGTCCCCGGTAGAGTAAAATTAAATCAGATACTTCATACCAATTCAGCATGTAACATCATTATCTATAAGCTTTTCGTGGCATAAACCCACTTATTAAATTGTACTAGTTCACTGAATTCAATAGAATAGAAATTTATTTATTAAAAACTAATTCATAATATTTTAAAATATTTATCAAATATACCTGTTCGCAAAAAAATTCCAAATTAAGCTCCATTTCTATATAAACATTCTCCACATTCTCAATCATTTCTAGATACGACTACAAATTTTCCGACAAACCACATATCCTGCTCATATGTCGGGTACTAGTTCATAACAAGGTAAATTCCCAGAATAGAGTTACACAAACTGATTAGAAATAAAATTAGAGATAAAACACACCTGCAAACATTTGCTGGTTTGAAAATGTAACAGACAAATTACACCAGCTAGCTTACAGTGGCAAGGGACGGATTTTATGAGAACAGATGGAATATCTTTTAGTGGTATACAACTTTAACACTTGCACCTATATGGAAAGGTTGAACTTTCAGTCTAATAATAAAATTCTGGGCACCAACCTCACCTGGAATTTATCGTATCTCGCTAGATGGTGGATAATTTAAGATAGGATGCTAAAATAGTTTTTACATTCTTGCAATTGTGGTTGGTAGAGCCTTGCGTACACTTGTCTTTTTCCTGCAACCACTAACTTAAATTCATACACAAATAAAAAACTCCAAGCTGCTCACTTAACCTATAATAAAACATGATTATCACCGTATCAAAACAAAATGATTAATTTAGGTCTGCCTATTTGGCCAAATCTATAATCAGAAGAGTAAATTTATTAAATGTAAGTATCTAACCAAACTAAATAGGTATCTATCAGTTTCTGTAGTTATAACTGTGGTGTTTTTCATGGTTATAAATCGCTTTCAAACAAGCGTGCACCAAGGTAAAATCCTCTTACTAAGAAAAATTTGGTTGTCGGCATTTAAATATTAAATAACGGTTTAAAATATGTAGCAGATGGAAAAAATTCAACAACTTACGGTTTTTCTTTCCATGGTTTGAGCAATCTCATGCAAGACAACAATGGGGTGTTAATCAAGTAATACTTGGAATCCAACTGATGTTGATGAAAGCATCCACTTACCGGATCACTTTCACTACGTCACAGTAATTTATTTATTTCTGCGGTTACAAACGCATCCGCGAGCTTTTTTACTAGCAAACCCGAATTTATAAATTACTGTACTTAAATACTTAAAACTTGTCATTGTTTGGCACTGGTTGTTAGTCGATTGAATTATAACCACTTGAACAGCTTAACTGATCGACTGTGTTTCAATGATCTCACTATCATGATATGACAATATATATAAGTTAAAATGTGCGGGTTTACATGATGGACTGATTCACAGGGTTCATACGACTTGAACAGATTGTTATTTACTATTGATATCTGCGTCATCGGGTGGGTCCAATACGTCAAATTTTATTATTTTATGAACTTCTACCTGTTTGAGTAATTTATAATAATTTCATTCTATTCTATGTATGGAATGTTTTCGCATCCATGTTCGTAGGATGATATCATGGATCTAATTTGTTATGTCTATCGTGAAGCCCCGGCAGTGTTAACTGCAAGTTGTAAAAAAATGTATTAAGTACATTACTATTTATTTCGTTATTTTACTTTAATAATCTAATTGAAGTCTCACTACAAACTGTAAATTAGTCAACTTCTATAACATTTTAAGGATACTTTTCTTACTAAAGCTCCTAAACTAGCTAAAATTGATAAATATTTTTCCTATATACAAATGAACGCGTAATTAATGCACAAGCGTTACAATACATTATTATGAATACAATTGCCTGCATAAAGCAGCTTTTCATGAATTTTGAAAAACTGCAAATTCAACATAATGACATTAATTAAAAGCAACAATACAAGTTTGCAAAGCTTACTAATTTTTCTTAAAAAATACAAAATCTCAAGTTGATCCCGAAAGAAAACCAAACAAATTATAACAGACAATTCTTTTTGGCATTACATTAGTTAATCAAATGAGAAGTTAATGCATCACAAATTTAAGTAATAAATGAAATAAATAAATTGAAAATCAGAATCACAAAAATCAATTAAACATTACCCAAAGCCTCAAATTGCTCTGAAATCTGGAATGCCAATTCTCTGGTAGGAGTTAATATCAAAGCAAAATATCGTTGTGGATTTTGCAGTAATGCCTGAAGAATTGGTAATGCAAATGCTGCTGTTTTACCAGAACCAGTTTCTGCTAAGCCTATTATGTCTTTGCCTTGTAGAGCTAAAGGTATCGCTTCCTGCTGAATTTTTGTAGGAGTTTTCCATTTCAGTTGTTCGCAAGCTGAACAAAGAACGTCCACAATTCCCTGCAATTCAAAAACAAAAATTAAAATAGTCTCAGCAAAAAGACAAATATAAACATTATGATTTTGTAAAAATCAGAGGTAGTGACGAAGTGTTATATCACTTTAATCATAAGTAAAATATACATCATTTTGAAGTAAACTTGTTGAGGTATTGCAGCTCTTGCAAAGTAACTGTATGTGTAAAATGCTATATAAAATTATTTATTTGTCCAAAGAGATGATGCTAAAAGCAACAGTTTGTATTGCAAATGAGTTTCTATAAAATTCATGTGAATGTTTAAATCACTCATATTGTCATTGGGATTAACTTACTTTCTAGCATACAACTATTTTCTATCAAAATAATAGATAAATACATTTTTATTAATCCTGAAATTTATTAGATGTGGTTCTCCAAATGCTGCTATCAAAACAAGACTGAAAATGTTTTTCTTAAACATACAACACATACAACCAATTCCTATAATAGATTCTGGAAGAATCCATGCCATAAATTATATGTTATATACAAATCAACGCATTTCAAATATATAAAACTATGAGAGAGCACGATTTGACATAAGATTATTTTGTTTATATTCAAATAACCCAAACGTACGAGGTTATACTTACAATTTTGAACTGGAAGATGATTTGTTCATGCAGCAGGTGCTGAAATACTATCTCTATTCGAATGGCAGTTTTTATAAATGTATCACTTATTGAATGAAAGTAGGAAATTAAATTGAACAATTGATAACTGGCAAAACTACGATTTACAGTTTCAACTGAGCGCACACACATTACTACTATAATCACTGTAAAAGAAAGATGTATATAAAATATTAATTATGTTTTCCTATGTTAGGGCATAATTATTTACCAATCACATATTGTTAATTTAAAACTCTCAAAAAATATTAAATGATTGAACTATTTTGTTGTAAACGACTAATTTGTTCGGCTTCCTGGCCATAGTACCTGTTACCTTGTTAAATATTCTAAGGCATATCATACTTTTGAATTTGTGTTGGCTGCAAGATGTAACCTGTAGAATCATAATTTCATGTAAAATAATGTTTATAAACAAAAGCTTGCAATAAAATCCACATTTTTATTCCAGTTACACTGAAAACCACAAAGATAATCATTATATTTCAGTAATTAGTTGAATACTTAAATAATGGTTTGTACATTATTTTAAACCACAAGAATGTGAATAAATCAATTATAACCATCAAATTTTATAGAAAAAGCAATGCATGTTTTAAGAAGCTTACAGAAATTGTTATGCAAATGATAGTGAACTCAAGTATGCACGTCAAACATGAGCTTTAAAAATTAGTTTAATAAATTTCATGTAATATGACATAGTTTAATAGACATTGTTGCAACCATCATAAGAGGAAAACCACATACACTTTATTACAACGTATTAACTAGATATTAAAAAGCAGAATACAGAAGTATAGGATTACACAGATGAGGTTCATCGACTCATTATAATAGACTGAAACAGTGAAAAGGCATATAAAGTGAACTCTATACATTGTATTACGTAACAGGAATAAAATTTTGGAAAGAAGTACTGACCTTTGCACCAGCATAGTTTCAGTTTTTTCTTATGGATGTTTTTTTAAAATTACCATCGAGAGATGTTTTCTTTCCCTCCGTTAATGCTTGAACATCTCAACCTAATTTCCACACAAAGGTTGAATCATCGAGGACCAATCTGCTCCTGAAAAAGGACCTGAGTCGCTTGGTAGAGGATTATCCGACCATCAAAAGCTAGTTGGCTTAGTTCGCGACCTTCTACTCAAGGTATTTACCCTACCGTAGCGACCCGTTGAGAGTCGGGATGTCAGAAACGAAGTCTGACTTCAAACAAAGAAACTACTCTTTTTAAAACTTGGCAAACTTCGGACGGATGGATCAAAACGGAATTTCCTTTAAGGTTGCTATCTCTCTTTATGCTATATATCATTTTCACTTACGTATTTCACATTATATATGAAATCTGAATCGACACAAAACTGCATATGACCAGTTTTATTCTTAGATGGATGAGATCACAGATGCCATTCTATTTTCTATAGACAAAATAAATCAAACTATATTAATTGCTAAAACGACATCACGCCTAACCTTTTTTTAAAAATCTGACAAGAAATTTTATAACCTTTGACTAATCATCATCAGGTCTTCAGTCCCGGAACTGGTTAGACATGTACCCTCATTGTTTCTTATTCTGAGCTAACCTACACATTTCCCTGAAATTTTCAGTCAGCATCTTTCACCATCTGAGTGCAATGGTCTATTCTAGGTCTATCTCTACCTCCTTTTTCCTATCTCTGCTTGTAATATATCCCGCAATATTCCTCAAAAATGCCTTAGAACATAATCTGCGCTTCTATTTCTCCAATTTTTTTGTTTTCCACAGATATCTTTATTCCCCTACTATTTCTATAACCTCTTTGTTATTCACTTTGTCTGTTCATACATCTGAAGCACAACATTCCAAAAGGTTTCTACCGTTTTTCTGTCCCTTTCTCCTATTGCACCTATTTCATAGACGTACGGTGCTGTGCTCCACACATATGCTTTCAACAATTTTCTCCTTGTTTATATGTTTGTTGTCTTCGAACATAGCCAATGCTTTTACTTGTTACATGCAATTCGGTTCACCTTCTATTATTTACAAATTTATATTCTTCCCGATATTCAGTGGTATATGAAGAGATGCCCAAGGTCCCAGGTTCAAATCCCGACACGGTCCGCTAGAAAAATCTTAGGCGAGCATTTTTCATAAAAAATACGCCTTCGTTCAGATGAGAGGTAAAAGGGAGGTCCTGTGTGTATGTGTGTTGTCACGCACGTTAAAGGTCCCTACCTTGCTTGGAACAGCAAGGGTTCGACAAAATTCAAAGTTTTCAAGTAAAAACTTGCTTCCTAGCCAATGTAGTACCTTCATGTGAACCATTGGAAATCAAAGGTAAGGTATATGAAGGGGGTTAAGCAGCCTGCAGCTACCAAGATCCCCAACACTTGAACATTTGCTGAATTAATAGTTTTCCAATATATCCTTTCGCACAATCAACATTAGTTGAACATATTTCAAAACCAACACCTGTAGTTGTCTATAATAATCATCAGATTTAAGTGCAATTATTTTTTTGTCATTAGATTTTTTTGTCTTGAAACTGGTTGAATGCGTACCTTCACTTATTTCTATTCCGAATTAGCCTAAACTGTTCCCTGAAATTCCTACAGCCTCGATATAGCTCAGTTCCTCTTCTTTCGTTTCCTAATCGTATGCCCTTTTTCACCGAGATTCAGTGGTATGTGAAGGCGCTTAAGTAGCCTGTGACTACCAAGGATCCCCAAGACTCAGACATTGCCGAATTAATATTTCTTCAGTAAATCCTTTCGCACAATTAACATTAGTTGAAAATATTGTAAAACCAATACCTGTACTTTCTTATAATAATCATCAGGATTAAGTACAGCTATTTTCTTCGTCATTAAATTTTTCATCTTGGAAATAGTTGGCGCATATCTTCATAGATTTCTATTTTAAGCTAGCCTGTACATTTCCCTAAAATTCCCACAGCCTACATCTTTCACTATCTGTGTGCAATAGTCTAACCTAGGTCTACCACTACCTCTCTTTTTTCCTATCTTTGCTTCTAATATATTCCGCACTATTCTCTCATGCCTTAGTATATGGCCTATCATCCTATCTTTCCTATTTTTTACTGTTTTCCACATATTTCTTTCTTCCCTTACCATTTCTAGTATCTCTTTGTTTTTAAAATTGTCTTCATGATATCTTCAACATTCATATGTAGCACCACATTTCAAAGGCTTCTTCTACCTTTTTCCTGTCCGCTTCTCCTACTGTCCAGATTTCACAGCCATACAGTGCTGTGCTCCACGCATATGTATTAAGCAATCTTTTGCTTGTTTCTATGTTTGTTGTCTTTGAACAAGTAGTAGCTATTTCTAGTTAAATGTAGCACGGTCTTGTGCTAATCTTTGTTTTAAATTATTGTGTTCTTCCCATCTTGCATTATTTGGGCTTCCTAGGTAGCAGAAATTCTTAACCTCTTGTAAGTTCGTGTTATATACTTGTATTCTTGTTTTTGATTTATTTTCCCCTCCTTTGCAACTAGTACTTTAGTTTTATTTTTGTTAATTTTCATACAGTATCTCTCTGTTAGAACTATTTCCATTTCATTAAGAGCAGCTTCTAACTCTTCCTTGCTAGATGCTAATACAGCTGTATCATCTGCAAATCTAAGCATATCAATCTTTTGTCCCTGTATAATAATTCGAAATGTTTTCCTGCATTTGACAGTATTCATCGCCTCTTCGATATAGAAGTTAAAAATTAATGGAGATAGGGCAGATCCCTGTCTCACCCCTTTCCTTATGTTTACTTCTCTATGTTCCCGCTCTAATTCTATTACCGTCGTTTGCTCTTTATATAAGCTATGTACTATCCGTCTATCCCTAAAACTCATTCCAGTATTTTTAAGTATTTCGGACATTTTTTTCCATTTTACATTGTCGAATGCTTTTTCCAGATCTACAAACCCTATATACACGCTTTCCCCTTTTTCTATTGTTTTCTCCATTATCACCCTCAGAGCTAAAATAGCCTCCCTGTTCCCTTGTTTCGTCTAAACCCAAATTGATCTTCTCCTAGTATTTCTTCAGCCCAATCGTCTTTGTACAATTTCAGTTAATATTTTTGACATGTGTGCTGTCAAACTTATAGTCCAAAAATTTTCACATCTATCCATGCTTCTCTTTTGGTATAGTGGTTATGATGTTACATTTGAAATATTTGGGTATCCTGCCTGTTTCATACATATAGCTTACAAATTGGAAGCGATGTTTTGTTACTGCTTGTCCAGCGGCTTTTATAGTTTCTGCATGCACTTTATCTGTACCGGACGCATTACCATTTTTCAGACCCTTTAGTGCTCATTCAAACTCATCTCTAAGTATAGGATATCCCATGTCATCCTTTTCAATGTCTGATTCCTGTTCTAATACTGTTAGTTCCTCTCCTGAATATAAATTCCCTATATATTCTTGCCATTTGTTACAGGCAGAAAAGCTACTAAGTATATTATTTTCATTAAAATTATAAAATGGGGGCGGCCTGTAAAACAAAAATTAAAGGGGGGTCACCGGCACTAGCTAGTAGAAGGTCGTGGATCATTTAGAAGGTTAAAATTTTGGAAAAAAGAGGTAAATTAATATATATTATACAACAAAACATTGGCACTTACCTTTCATAAATATTGTGGCTTAAAGACAATTACCAAGGGCGCCAGACAAGTCGAGAATGTGCAAATGTTCATGCAAAACCTTGAGAGACTTGTCATCCCAAGGAGGGCAATTGTTTCTTTTAATCAACTCTTACCTTTTGACTACCTATGCACCTTTCATGATCAAAAATAAAAAAATATTGACTTAATCAACGCCAAACAAAAACTATTTAATCAGCAGAGCAATAAACGTGAATTTATGAAATTCATTGATTTTAATTTAGAAATTTAATTGAATAGTTGATATGGATTTATGATAATTTTATGTACATAATCAATTCCCAAACACTTTATATGGAAGAAAACTTATACTGTAAATGTCACAGTAAATTAATCCTACGGTTTATGGCCAAAACGTCCTAACAAATATATTAACTAAAAATTCGTCATGCTAACTTAAATATAAAAACTTACTTACTAAAAAGCATCAATTGTTTGATGGCTTGCCTTCCCATCCAGAACAGCTCTTAAATTTGAGGGAGAGAATCTCATTTGTTGCTCTTGTTCTTCGCAACTATTCAAATAATTCAATGGCGCACGTACCCGGCAGGATCTTGTTGATAGTTCACTTAACTTGTGTGCCACATGCACACAAGCTTTTTATTATATACTTTAATATCACTTATAAATCCGCGAACACACGGGCATAAACCCTCGCGAACTGGATGAGTTAATTACTCCTCTCCACTTTTGCTAACGTAATACTAAGTGCGATATCATATCTGCTACGCCGGAGAACGCTACCAGCGTACTTCTCTGGCTACGTTTCTTTCTACGTTTGTAAAACTGAAAACCCCATTGGAATCCCCTCTTTTGACTAATGCCTTAAGTTATATATTAACCCTACTCTAAACCATTATTTTACGTCATATTTCTGTTATCCAATGACTATTAACAGAACCTCCCAAAAACAAGATTTTAGAAACCAAATCCAGCCCCTTTCAAAATGAGGGCCACGGATAGCAATTATTTCTCTAATGATTTAAATATGTTGTACATTCTTGGAATTTTAAGTACTAAAATTGTTGACCATATCTATTGGCAACAGTTGTCTGCCATTGACAAAAGACCGGTTTACCCAACTTGAGCCGAAATGGATTTTAATACAATGGATGTCTCCAGACTACTTAAAATTACTTGCAATCTTTGAACAAATAAAATTGGAAAATAGTTTGGCTATTTGTAATGTTTCCTTTTCTGTAACCCGCTGTCAATCACGAAAATATTAAGAAAATTAAGTTTTACAACTGAAAATTGTTTTTCTTTTTTTACGTTAAAAGGTACTATTCCATTTAAATTTATCAGATTCGTCAATCTATAACTGACATAAGTTTTAAAAGGGTTATTGTATTCGGTTTGCAAGGTTGGACCTTTAAATTATGATGACAGCCGCTGGAATTTATAATATTTAAGGGTAAAGCTATTTATAAACCTGGTCTTTATTATAAGGGATGCTTACTAAAATATAACGGTAATTTATTATGGAATTTTGCCTATAAGTAATACAAGTTAATGAAATTTAATTAATCAATTAATCTGTACGTTAACATTTCAAAATAATGCTACACATCTAGCCACTTTCTCTGTATTTTCTATAATGACGTTTCCTCCGCGTCCCTTATATTTTTGATATATGGTTTTATATCTTTAAAATTTATTCTAATTAGTTTCTACGATTCATCTGTCTTTCCTATTTCCATCTTAATCTGTACCTCTTTGCAATTTTCATCAGTCCATTGTTCTTTAGCTTTCCTGCATTTGCGAATAATTTCCCATTTTATGGCTTTGTATCTCTGTTTTCCTGTTTCGTCTGATTTATTTTTGTATTTTCGTCTTTCTTCTATTAAATTCAAGATATCCTTCGTTATCCATGGTTTCTTATTTTCTTTTTGTGTATACCCCAGAATATCTCTGGCCGCCATGTGTAAGCCGGATTTGAATGTTATTCCATCATGTTTCTACTTCCTTAGTATAAGAAATTTTCCAGATATCGTTCAGCAATTCGTTTAACTTTTTTTCAAATCTTTCGTGGATATCTTTATCTTTCAGTTTCTCAAAATCAAAGTGCCATTTTCCGTTCCTTTGACTATAAATTGAATATGATGCCAAATAATTCTTTCTTAAATTAGAATGTATAGCAGCCTAAAACAAATATTTCTTGAAGGGAATAACCTAATCCGATCGGTGGACTTTGCACATACAGAAACTACTAAAATGAAATGTCATTATAATTATTTCTAAGGGAATGCCACAACTTCTAGGTTACTTGTATAAAACATTCATGCATCAAGTAGCGCATATATTTTTAATCCATTGTTAACAATGTACTGCCTAAATTTCATCTAATATAAGATACTCGTCAACCTGTTAATTTGTTTTACCTTGCTCTACGAATTCTGTAAAAACTTGACAAACTGGTGTCAACAACCTTTCATCTTTCCTCTCTATCCTGCACATCATCAAATCGCATAGCTCTTAATAGCAAATGAAATCTCTCCCGAGACATTGTTAGGCGAAAATATTGTGGACCGTATTTGTTGCAAAGTTCTTTTGTATTTTAGATAATTGGCATTTTTAACCCTGGCCAAATACAAAAAAAATCTATTACTGTATACATTTTTGACAGAACAGTTGCTTTACAATCTCTTTTGCGTTGATAACTTGGACGCGCTATATCTAAGATAAATATTTGTGCAATGAACAATACGTTCAATCATAGCTTGCAAAAATAACTCCCAGTATTCTATTTCTGATTTTGCATTTTTAGCTATTTGTTTTACACCAAGAGAGTGTACTATTATATTGCGCTTCCTAGCATATACATTAGGAAGACTTGAATGTGCTTTTCAAAGTGAATTTTTATCTTTTATCAATGTAGTGATGTATCTGAACTCATTTGTCTAATGGTTCTACAGCCGTAAGTTCTTCTAATTCTTCTTCAGACTTCGGTTTCTATATTATGAATAGTATGTTTATAAGCGGCATCACTTTCAATACCATCATCTGATATACAGTCTAGTTCCTCTTTTACTCCTAACCAGAAAATCTGTTGCTGCTCATATAAATGCCTACCCAACTCCGCGATTCATTTTTAACGATGCGTTATGCAATATCTAAAAAATGTAATCTATACACAATGCATTTTTTACTAAAATAACATTTTATGTACCGACAATATTTGACTAAGCCTGGAACTTGCAGAATGAGCTTAACGCTCACACTTCAAACAGTACAATTTACAACTATCTTTTCAGCTTCAATCGCTAAACAGAACTAATCCATTTCATAACCCGTTAAAAGAGATATTTAAAAACGCAGATAGAAGAAAGATTATTAATCATACGGTACAGATTTGCATACAATAACAGTTTACTTTTAAAAATGAGCATGACGCTCATAGAGCAAGCGCACCAAGGTTAAAACAGTAACAGTATTACAAAGATCGGATGTTCAGGAAACATCACACAAGGTGTGGAATGTTGCTTGTTAATAACAACATTTTTCACAATGTGCAAAAATTTTTTGAATTAAAACAATTCTCAAATCTACCAAAGTTTGTTCTTTTTGGATGATACTTTCTATGTCAGTGGAAAACCTGTACTAAGAATTAGTAAAAACTATTGCTGTAAAGTGCATGGTCATGGTACAAAAAGTAGGATGCCGACACAAATATAATTGAATAACTAGATAAAAAAAGAATATCCAAAACTTTTAAAAATAGTCACCGGAGTATTTCAATTTTCATTTACCGATGTAAGTAAAACCAAAATGGTACTACTCCATGCTTCACACTTACACACTCCTAAAGAAAAAAATAACAGAGCACCACTATTGCAATCAAATTAAACATTACTCCCTTAAACTTTTCGAACTTTCGCAATTATAATACCTACTAAATCGTTCCACGATAATTCCTTATTCGATTTTCCTAAAATCTTTTCCGTATCACAATCGTCTGCTAATACTTCCGAAGAATCTTCTGTTTTAGAATTATTGTCTGCGGAGGCAAGTTCATCCTCTGACTCCATCAGTTCAACAATATACACAAAATAACTATTAATGCAAAACAAGCATTATTTACTTTATTCGAACTTTAGAAAAACGTGCACAATTAGAGAATTAAGAGGTTAATCATAATAACATAAAGCATGGACAAGGAGATTCTGACAACTGACAGTAACAAAAAAACGAATATGTCAAGTGCTAAACAACAGTAATTAAAAGGTAGATAACGGCACTTTACGCTTTGAAACAAACGAATAGTTTAAAAAGGAAGTTAATGTAATAGCGTCATAATTTTCACGAATTAAACAAATCGTGTTGTATTAATAGTACACAGGCATTTTATTTTTAGATTATTCTAACCTTTATGTTTAGCTACATTTGTATTTAATTTGGCATACATAACAAGTTATGTATTGTCATATATACTTGATACTGCTATTCAAGTCTATGACGTCTTATGTCAGCTGTCGACTACGTTGTCAAATGTTGAAAATGTATTTTTCATTTAAATACACTACTAATTAATATTGCTACGGTGATATGAACGCTTTTAGAGATTCCGATGATGTACCAAACACGTCCTAGGTTGTTATGCAGCAAAGCATACCAATTAAACATGCATTTCACGGTTCAACCACGATTAGATTGTGAATAAACACATTATAAGAAGAAACTATCAATTATAGTTACATTAAAAAAAGTTCGTACAATATTAAGACGGCGTAAAAGCACCTACAAAATTAATAGTTCTGAATTTAGCTAAAGCTATTTAAAAACTTGTTTTAGCAACAGAGCAACACCAATATATCCCCACAGTGGTTGGTCAAATAAAAGTATTACTGCAGTTAATGAAAGTATATAAGATGATCAGACCAGGCTTGGCAACAGTGCATTGTAATACCAATCGTATAAATCAGAATGCTCTAAAACGTAATGTCAACCTACTAAATCTTTTCATACGAATTGGCATTTAGAATTTGTCTGCTTGGATTACTATTTTTGACGTCATAGCCTTGATTTGACCGATGGATTATACAATACACGCGTCTCGGGACACAATTATTTTTGGTTGTTTCAAGATCAACTTTGACGTTTCAGTTTTAACTCATAATTAAATTATCCGTTAAAATTGAACTATTTATAATAGTATCTATTAATTTGAACGGTAACAAAACCTAACTGCTAAAACTCCTTTTTAACTTATATTTTATAGATCTGTATATAAAATAAAACATATACTTTTCGCATAAATATTATAATTATAAAACATTACCGCACCGCGCCGTATAGATTTTGAATTTTATTTTTATTGGTTTTAACCTTGCATAGAATTATTAGAATTAGGATTAGATAATAATTCTGTTAATAAGTATTATGGAAGAGAAAATTATTTGTAAAGAGTACAAAGGTTCACATTTATACATCAAACATGACCTTGAAACAGCCAATAATAATTGTGTCCAGAACCGCGTGTCTATACAATGCCGTACGCGTCACTCAAGCTACAGCATGATATGCGCAATGAGTACATGAATCCTTTTTTCAAATTTCTAGCTTTGTTTGTTAATAATATTATAAATGTGTGATGATGAATTTCTACTACTACAGTGTATCACTAATTCTAAACATTTCTATTGTGGCATCCTGCTACCGGTGAACAATGAAATAATGAATGTATTCCAAACACTTTTATATAAGCAAGTAAATTACTTAATTATATAAAACATGAAAGCAAACAAAAATGCATATATCTAGTAGGGACGATTGATGAAATACGAGTAGATACCAGATATAGTGTAGTAACATTTCTAACACATAAAATGTATAACCAGAATTTTAAATTGAAATTAAACAGTACCACTGCACTACTGCTCAAAAAGAAAATTAATCATTTGTTTACAACTACCTTGTGCACAGAAGGAAAGATTATAAATAAATACCTAACCTTATAAACGACTCTCCCACTCTTTGTGACTATCTGTGTTTTGGTGCACTACAGAACTCACCGCAACAATTAAGCTTCGTTTATGCAAAGCTATCTTATTTTAGTATGAAGATACCGCCAGACGTATGCGTGACACCATACACTCTGTGAGGTTTAACATCAAGCAGCAGCAGCTTTTGCTTATCAACATATCACCACACATAACAAAATCGAGCCTGAGAAACAGCTTCGAAAGCACCTAGTTTTCAAGAGGTTTTTGCTCATCAAACAGATTACAGTATGTGATGGTGTAATAGCCAAATATCATAATAATTTATAGTTATTACATTGTATTAAGTTTATGCATTTAAAAGGTGAGTGACTTGTTATAGGAAGTGAAAAGTGCGGATTTGTACAGGAAGACAATCGATAGGAAGTACACGTGCAACGAACTCTAGGCTAGGTGTAATTGGAATTAGTAAATAAGCATAATTGCATAATCATTGTTAGCAGTTAAGAACTAATATAGAATAAGAGCATTATAAGTCTAACCCTCAGATGTAACAGTTGTACTGCACCTTAAAGTGACAAGTAAATTAAAGATGTGAAATGGTCTTCGACTTTGTTTTAATCACCTCGACTGAAGCCCCCAAGAGAACACTACATGGCAATCCTGCCAGCCCTGCTGACCCTGCCAGCCCTGCTAATTCTGCCAGTCCTGCAAATTCTGCGAGTCCTGCTAGTTCTACAGATTAAATTATAGTAACCGAAATTTGAAATGGGCACCAGCAATTCCAAGGAAGAAGTAGTTATTGCACAAACTGGAATGAATAATGGTTCGATAAATGGCTATACAAATTCTGAGGTAATAGGTATTACGTCAGGTACAATTTTAGCGTTGTTGGGTATTTTATTACTTTTTAAAATGTTCAAGAAAATGTTGGACAAGAAGATTAGGAGAAAGGTCAGTAGAAGCCAGCAGATTGTATAGTAAGAATTATTTTATTTTAAGCTATAAAAATTAAGTACGAGTTAAAATTAATGTCGGAAAAATTGAAGCAAATTTTAGAGGAATTTAAGATTTTTATTAAAAATTTAAATAAAGATGGTCAAGAAAGACGAAACGATTTAGATGTTACTAATAGGAAATTTGATTATTTGAATAGGTTATGCGAGGAGTATAGGTTAGAGAAAGATAAGATTAAAGTCGCAAAATTTGATAGTTCTGAAATTATCGATAAAGTTAAGCAGCACATAGCCATAATAGATAAGTGTATAGGAAATATTACTGAAGTTTTAAAAAGTAGGAAGTTAAGTATTTTAAGTAGGAAAAATCAAGACACCATGGGTGAAAAATTTGAATTAAAAGTAGCAGCCTCTATGATTCCAGCCATGGACGGTTCAGAAAATACCACCAAGCAAATGGTCGACGCAATTGAACTATATGATAGCTTGTTAGATGATGAAGGTAAGAGATTGTTAGTAAATTTTGTCATAAAAATTAAGTTAAGTCAAAATGCTAAAATGCGATTAGACAGTAAGTATGAGAATGTAGAAGCGCTTGTGAACGATATCAAACAATACCTTTTAACTAAAAAATCAGCATCAGGATTGTCTGCCGAATTACATAACTCCAGACAAAATAATAAATCAATTGAAAATTTTGGTAAAACGATCGAGGAATTAATGGTCAATTTAACAATAGCTCAAGCAGAGGGTAACGAACAATCATTAAAAATTTTGACAGCCGCTAACGAAAAAATTGCATTAAACGTATTTACAAACGGAATAAGGGACGAAAACTTGAAAACAATTATAAAAGCTCGAAATTACGATAAATTAAAAGACGCCATAATAGCCGCGAAGGAAGAGGAAATTGCAAATAAACCTCAGCAAATGTATTACACAACCGGAAAAGGTCGTCAATTTACTAGACGCGTAAAATATCATAACAATCATACGAATAGAAGTCAACGTACCTCACACACCAGGTATCAAGGTCGAGGAAATAATCCATGCACGTTCATGAACACTAGAGATCGAGGAAATGCATACGTAAGTAAAACTGTAAGAGGTTATCAGTTTCATAATAGGGGAAACCATCGCAATTTTTACATCAACTCGTCAGAGAAAAACTCCACAGAAAATATATTAGACCAAACTAGGGAACCGAAAACATTTTTTCGAGACCCCCCGGAATAATTTAAGGAATGTTCACAACATTTTAAATATTAATAGTGTAAATTTCATAGAAGTAGGATACAATAACAATACAATTAAATTAATTTTAGATACAGGAGCATCAGTAAGTGTTATTTTCATTTCTAGTTTAACAACTAAGATAAATATTGATACAAATAAGCAAATTTTTATTCAAGGAGTATCGGGTAAAACAAAAGCAATTGGAACAGTAAATCTACCAATTACAATAGGAAATATCTCAATTAATCATACTTTTGTTGTAATGAACGATTTCGAATCAGACGTAAATGGAGTAATAGGATCAGATTTTTTTAATAAATACAAATCAAATATCTATTATAAAAATTATAAATTTACTTTCGTAAGTAATGATGTATCAACGTCAATTCCATTATTAGCAAACGAAGATTTATATACAATAATCCCACCACGATGCGAGGTTATCAAACATTTCAAAGTAAATTGCAAAGAGGAATGCGTAATAAGATCACAAGAATTATGCGAAGGTGTATTTCTAGCAAACGTAGTTGTAAAGCCAGTTAAAAATTTTATACCAGTAAAGTTATTGAATACGAACGACACTGAAATTAAGTTACGAAATTTTAAACCTACCATCGAACGACTTTCAGATTACAAGATAGTTAAATTTGAAGAGTCAAAATTCTCAGTTGAACGTATTGATAAATTATTAAAAGACATTAACGTCGAAGGTTTGAATAGCGAAGAACAAACCATCATTCATAAGATTTCTGCTAAGTTTGCAGACGTATTTTATGTCGACAATGACCTACTAACCGTGTCAAACATAAGTGAGCAGCATATTCAGTTACAAACAGATGCTAGATCAACGTACGTTAAACCATATAGGTTACCATATTCACAGAAAAATGATATAGGAAAGCAAGTAGATAAAATGTTACATGACGGGACAATAGAACCCGCACAGAGTGCTTAGTCGTCACCACTAATAATAGTACCGAAAAAACCGGATAGTTTAGGAAACAAAAAATGGCGCGTAGTTATTGATTATAGACAATTAAACACTAAATTGCAAGATGACAAATTTCCGCTACCAAGTATCGAATCAATTTTAGATTCGTTAGGAGGTGCGATATATTTTTCACGTTTAGATTTATATCAAAGTTATTATCAGATAGGATTACAAGAACAGTCCAGACCGTGTACGGCATTTAGTACAGACAAAGGACAATTTCAAATGACTAGGTTACCGATGGGGTTAAAAGTAAGCCCGAGTATTTTTGCACGAGCGATGACAGTAGCCTTATCAGGATTAAATTACGAGAATTGTTTTACATATTTGGATGATTTAATTGTATTCGGAGATAGTTTAGAAAAGCACAATACAAATTTAGTAAAAGTACTCAATAGGTTAAGAAAAGTCAATTTAAAATTAAATCCAAAAAGTGTGAATTTTAAAGAAGGAAATTTTATATTTAGGGCACGTTATAACGGCACAAGGTGTACAACCAGATCCAGAAAAATTGCAGTCATGCAAAATTATCCAACACCACTTAACGCAAACGACGTTAAAAGGTTTGTAGCATTTGCCAATTACTATAGAAAATTTATTCCAAAATTCGCTGAAATAACAGCACCGTTAAACAAATTGTCTAGGAAAGGTGTCACTTTCCAATGGACCAATGAATGTCAAGCAGCATTCGAACTGTTAAAAACAACTTTAACAAACCTACCAATATTACAATACCCAGATTTTTCAGATAATAGTACATTCATCTTACGCACGGACGCATCAGGTTACGCGTTAGGAGCAGTTTTGTCGAATAGCGACGACAAGCCAGTAGCTTACGCAAGTAGAGCACTTAACAAAGTCGAAATAAATTATTGTACAATAGAAAAAGAGTTATTAGCTATAGTTTGGGCAGTGAAAAAATTTAGACCATACTTATTTGGCAAAAAATTTCAAATTTTAACGGATCATAGTTAGTATACTTATTTGGTATGAGTAATCCATCTAGTCGATTAACAAAATTTAGGTTAACATTAGAAGAATATGATTTTACAATAACGTATATTAGGGGTACAGAAAACGTGACAGCGGACGCTTTATCTAGAATTATTATAGATTCAGATTATTTAAAAAATATGGAGCGAGCGGTTCACGAAAAAGTATATGTAACAACAAGAGCCCAAAGTAGAAAATTAGGCGACTTTCAAGTCGATTCAAAAGCATCAAAGGATCTGATCACCTCAACATTGTTGAACTTTTGAAGCATCCGAAGGATGCAACAGAATTACGATTTGTATCAGAGGAGGAGTTTAACAGAATCATTAAATCCAATAAAGGAAATAATTTTGTTTGCATGCATGTATCAATTTATGATAGGAGTAAAAATATAATTTATTTGAAGCAAGGATCTCGATCAGCGTCAGCCTTCGAAGCGTCGTTGAGAGACCTGCAATTTCTTCGTAGAGAATTTACAATTCCGGAATTTATTATTATAAAAAACGAAGAATCGAAGTCATTTTTAAATAACTGTAAAGCCGGCCGCAATTTACTTAAAAAAAATGACATACGAATTAGTGTGATTAGGGAAGTCACTAATATTCAAAACTCAGAAACGCAAAGATTAATCATTAATGATTTTCATTTATTGCCTACGGGAGGTCACGCGGGCATCAATAGAACATACAATAATATAAAGCGATACTATTTTTGGTCAAGTATGCGAACGGATGTAGAAACATTTATTAAAAAATGTGACGAATGTCAAAGACATAAACATTCAAATATTAACAAACAGCCGATGATAATTACAACCACAGCATCCGAAGCTTTCGAAAAAGTTTTTTTAGACTTAGTTGGACCATTGCAACCAGATGCAAATGGAAACAGGTACATTTTGACACTACAGTGTGATTTAAGTAAATTTGTAGAAGCATATCCATTACCAAATAAAGAGACTGAAAGTGTAACTAGAGCGTTTGTCGAGAATTTTATTTTACGCTACGGCATCCCACGCGAAATTTTAACGGATAAAGGTTCAGAGTTCATGTCAGAGATTTTTAAGGAAACTTGCAAATTATTAAATATAAAACAATTAAATTCTACAGCTTATCAACATGAAACTATCGGTGCGCTCGAAAACTCACATAAAAATTTAGCAGCATATTTAAGGATCCAATGTCCGCAGTATTTGAATAATTGGAGCAGTTGGATACCTTATTGGTGTTTTGCATACAATAATTCAGTGCATACGGAAACTAAATATACCCCGCACGAATTAGTGTTTGGGAAAATTAATCAAATACCGTCAAACGTGGTAAACTCAGTAGACCCACTATATAATTTTGATAATTATCCAGCAGAACTAAAGTATAGATTGCAAGTCGCTGGAAATGAAGCGAGATATAATTTATTACAATTCAAAAGTAAACGAAAGCATAAGTTTGATATCAAAACTAAGCATGTTAATTATAAATTAGGAGATAAGTTGTTGGTTAAGAATACATCTCTTAATAAAAGAGATCCAATATTTGTAGGCCCATATGAAGTAGTTTTAGATAAGAATCCTAATGTTATAGTTAAGATAGATAATAAGTTAGTAGAAATCCATAAGAACAGAACAAAATTATATATAACATAATGTAACACGATTGCAAGGAGCAGTATGATACATGTACTACCAATTTATAAAATTTTTATTTGAAAAACAAAAATTTTTTTAGTGCACCCCGTGGAGGTGTGATGGTGTAATAGCCAAATATCATAATAATTTATAGTTATTACATTGTATTAAGTTTATACATTTAAAAGGTGAGTGACTTGTTATAGGAAGTGAAAAGTGCGGATTTGTACAGGAAGACAATCGATAGGAAGTACACGTGCAACGAACTCTAGGCTAAGTGTAATTGGAATTAGTAAATAAGCATAATTGCATAATCATTGTTAGCAGTTAAGAACTAATATAGAATAAGAGCATTATAAGTCTAACCCTCAGATGTAACAGTTGTACTGCACCTTAAAGTGACAAGTAAATTAAAGATGTGAAATGGTCTTCGACTTTGTTTTAATCACCTCGACTGAAACCCCCAAGAGAACACTACAAGTACCAACTGTACCAACTTTACAGGGCTCAAGCTTCTCCGTGTTTCGATGATTCTGGGCGAAACGGAGAAAGCTTGACCGCCGCTTTTGGTAATTACCGTAGACGTTAACTAACTACCAAGTACGTTGCATTATGTAAAATGTACGTATTATAAACTTTGTCTATCTTTTTAACTGAAATCGCCGATTCATGTGGCTTAATTGGTCCATGCGTTGGCAATCAAAACCGAAACTTACAAGTTCAAATCCTATCCCGGACCTTATATTTTCCGTCTTTCAATTACTAGCTCGATTTGAAATGATCATTTAGGCATTAAATGCCGGGCCGGCCAAGCCAAGAACAGCATGGCTATTTAGCAAAAATAAGATAATACTTAACGCATTAGTGGGAGTCCTTACTGACCATTTCAGATTAGGAGACACTACGTTTGATTTCCCAATGCTCCGCCCTAAAGTACTACATTGGCTAAGAAGCGAGTTCTTTTTTTGTTCCAGAAAAGTTTTGAATTTTGTCAAACCTTTGCTGTTCCAAGCAAGGTAAGGATTTTTAACGTGTGTGACAACACACACACGGGACCTGTTACGTGCCAATTAAATTGGCCCTTAAACATTGTTTTAGGTTAAGTTGATGTACGGAGGTTTTGCGCCATAATTTCAAAAGACGCGGTGCGCGGAATTTTAAAAGACTAGGCGCGTACTTCCGTTACGTCAAAGTGAGTTTGCGCAGAGTGCGCGACGCGGGAGGGTTGGACGAATAAGTTCGCGCCGATGTGAAAAAGACAAGGAGTGGGGACAAAGTGGTGAGAGATTTCCGTGACGCTTTTAAACGCGGCTGTTTGCCTTTGATCTTCAAGGACCTGCTTCACAGGTTTCTCTTTTTAGAGGGTACTAGTCAATCCCCATTTAAACGGCTCTACTGGAGCCACTCTATCTTTACCTTATTCATTGTCTTGGGTAATAACTAGGCCAATACCTTTGTCTTCTTTATTATCTTCGATAATACCCTTAGTTTTAATATCGTTATCTTACCGATTACCTTTAATAATAACTTTAGTTTAGTATCGTTATCTTACCGACTACCGTTAGTAATAATTTTGGTTTAATTTCTCGTTATCTTACCGACTACCGTTAGTAATAACTTCGAGTTATTTCGCGTTATCTTACCGGTTATCTTTAGTAATAACTTTTGTTTAAATTCATGTTACCTTACCTACTATCTCTAATAATCACTTTAGCTTGATATCGCGTTATCTTATCTAGTATCTCAAATAATAACCAAAGCTTAATACCGTTATCTTGTCTATTACCTTTGAGGATAACAATTTAAGCTTAATATCATTATCTTATCTACTATCTTTAACAACAATTTGAGATCTTGTCTTATCTTTTTATCTTCCTAACGTGTGGTATCTATGACCAGACGTGGGAATTATTTTTTTTGATATTTAAGTGAAAAAGCTAACCCGATATAGAAATGTAATTTGTAGGTTAGCATATAAAGATTTAGTAGGGTGGTACTTTTGGTAAATTGGTTGATTCACAACTATGTCATGGACAAGTTTTAAATGTGCATCCTTAGAAAACCAAAGTACCAGTAACAAAATTTGCTAGAGTGCAAAGTGACGCACTCCATGAACATTTTTAAATTTGGGCACTTCTTGCCAACAAGGAACAGTTTGATGCAACACTCATGTGTGTTTGCACGTAAGAACTTTTATGTTAGCTTTAGTTAGATAGGTTTAGATAGTTTAGGCGACTTGTCGCACCCGTTTTAGTTTAAGTAGTGTTTCATGCTCCCCGACAAATTTGTGCTGTCGATAATTAGTGTAGTCAAAGACTATGGGGCTACCTATTCCGTTTCCTGGTACTTCGGTAGACGTGTTATCGGTCAAAAAACCAGGTGACGCCTTATACAAACATTTTGTAGGTTTTAAGTTATGTTTTATATAGGGTAGTTAGGTCTTAGATTTTAAGCTGTTACTGTGCTAACAGACTTTTTCTTTTTTTAAGTTTTTTCTTTTGTGGCTTTGTCGCGATTGTTACGTGCCAATTAAATTGGCCCTTAAACATTGTTTTAGGTTAAGTTGATGTACGGAGGTTTCGCGCCATAATTTCAAAAGACGCGGTGCGCGGAATTTTAAAAGACTATGCGCGTACTTCCGTTACGTCAAAGTGAGTTTGCGCAGAGTGCGCGACGCGGGAGGGTTGGACGAATAAGTTCGCGCCGATGTGAAAAAGACAAGGAGTGGGGACAAAGTGGTGAGAGGTTTCCGTGACGCTCTTAAACGCGGCTGTTTGCCTTTGATCTTCAAGGAGTGTGGTCGGTCAGGTATCGTATCGTGCTTATCTTTACCTATGTAGATATCCTGCTTGCTTATCTTTTGTTTGTCGACCTTTACCTGGCTTTTCCCGTCATTCCCTGCATAGGTAGGTAACAACTTGAGCCGTAGGAACCGTACTGCACGACCCTGGATAACGACCGCATGACTCCCGTAGCTGGCCGGAGCTGGTCCAAACGCTTTTGTAGAGCGTCGGCGTATCATCTCTAATTCCTCCGGGATGGAGCCCTGATGGATTTCAATAGAGGCCTACCGTAGCGCAACATCGTGCGAATGTCGGATTTCTGATGTAAGTAATCCATTATCTAATTTGTTCGCTTTTATCATTGTTTTAAAATTATGTAAATTGTTGAAGTATTGCGCAATATAAATTGTGCCTTGGTGACGTCATTGGCGGTTGGCTGCGCGGAATCTGTAATAAGGTTAGTGCTGCCATCCGCCAGAGGCGTCGCCCGCTTTACTCATTGCGCTTGCGCGATGTATTTATGAACTCTTAAACTGTATTACCGACTTTGTAACTGTATTTATCGACGTACTTCGTAAACTGTTTTATCGACTCTTTAATTGTACGAATTATCGCGTTTTAAACCATAAGAGACCTCCATTTTACCTCTCATCCGAACGAGGGTGTATTTGTATGAAAAATGCTCGCCTAACATTTTTCAAGCGGACCGTGTCGGGATTCGAACCCGGGTGCTTGGGCATAGAGATTGTGAGACATCTGACCCTGCTAGGTATCGAGCAGAGCCTAGGTGTTCAATCTATAAGAGACAGAAGACGGCTGCCACTGCATATGAGAGTGTGGGGAGTATATGAGGTTAAGACATAGATGCCTTGACTCAGGTACTCTGGATCTTGAGGAGTTGATTTCCTTTCTCTGTCAATCGGGTATGTTTACATCTATAGGGCAGAAATAGAGAAATTCAATAGTCATGATTTAGAGTGAGAGGGAACATGGGGTATTAGTAAAAAGGGCCAAATGAAATATTTGCTGGGTGGTTTTGTCCCCCCTGATTACTATTTTAGCTATTTAAATTTAGATTTTATGAAATTCTTATCAAAAATTTCTGATGCGGATTTGTATCTGAAATCCGGATCCTTCATCTTTTAGTTAGATCTGGTCCGAATGATTTTGAAATCGAATTGGGATCCGGATCTAAATCTAAAGGGTCTAGATCCGGATCCATAATTTAATTGGATCCGGCTCCGATTTTAAACCCGAGGTGAATCGTGTATTCGGATCTAAATCTGAATGATTTAAATCCGGATTTGAATTTGGATTTAGATGCTATTTCAAATTTAGGTTCCATTAGAGCGCTTCATAATTGAGAGCTCAAAACAAAAATCAACTGGTCTTGATTATCTTCTGGGCAAAGAAGTAGAAACAGATACTGAAATTAGGGAAAACATTGAATTTAGCCACTGCAAATTAGAATTGTCAATAGATCACGATGAACATCCTTTGATTTGGTGGAACACAGCAGTCATCGTTACCCTTCATTGTCAGAAATTGCAAGAAAATACTTATGCATTCCTGTAACTTCAGCCGCATCGAAACGCGTATTTGCAACGTCCGTAAATATTATAACGCAGAAACAAACTAGCCTTCTTAGCACAGAGAGCGTTCGGTGTTTAGTGTTCTTATACCAAAAACAAAATACATAGATATTAATTAATACTTTGTACAACTAATGATGGCCCTTAAAAAAGCCAGATCACTTTCAAACTAATTACCCACAAGTTTATTTCTGTTCTATTTAACTTTATAATACAATAATTTTACTTGCATTGTAATTGTAATTATTGTATTAAGGTAATAAGTAAAAAAAATGTAGCGTCTAAATGTGCTTAGATTTAGATCAAATGTTTGCTAATTATCTGCAGTCCAGATACAGTATTCGTGGTATCCGGGTTCAAGATTTGAGTTTAGGATCTGAACTTGGATTTAAAATTTGAATTTGGAATCTGAATATTGACTTCGGATCCGGAATCTAAATTTACACAACTAATTTTTGGATCCAGATATAAAATTTTTGGATTCGAATCCAATTCGGATCTTAGACCCGGATTCCAACAATTTTTTTATCCGGATCTTTAATCCGAATGATTGCGGATCCGATTGACCATTCTAATTACTACTACTACTACTACTACTACTACTATTGGGCTTTGCATAAAAGTCTAACATATATATATATATATATATATATATATATATATATATTGCTTTGGATCGTGGGGTCAGTCTCTGGAACTCCCTAAAAATCATTCAAGCCCCAACGATTGGACCGTCATAAGATTGCTGTGGATCCGGGGATTAACGTTTAAGAATCGAGAGTGAGTCATTAAATACTTTTCAAACTAAAAAGTTCACAAAAAAATTTTCTTACCCTGATTTCTTCTGCTGCAACAATTTTCAGCAGCTTCCCTGGCTAGCTCAGCTGTGCTTCTTCTCGGATACCTAAATTTACAATCCTTCGTTCAATAAAATCACTCAATAATACAATAATCATACAATCTTTATCTACCGCTATTTACAAACAATTATTCACAGATATGTACAGTTTGGTACTCTAGTTACAACTCAATAAGTGCTATTTTTGTAAAGTCCTTGTTTTAAAATTTTAATTGCAAACACATTTAATACAATAGGAGTAAATGGGCCCCAAATAATACCCTATATTTATTGCACACTGGAGTATGGTGAGCCCATAATAACCCAGTTTATTAATGTATGCTTTTCACCTTGCATAAAAATACTACAAAATTAATAATCCATGTACCCTTAACAATCCAATTTAAATTCGTAATGAAATTTAGTAAGCTTTTTTTTCAATATTTAAAATACCCTAATAATTGTTAAGTACGCGTATCTTTTCCGATACGTTATATTAAGCATAAATAACCCCAATGTTCACTCACACATCACAAATAATTCCAAAAGTTAATCAGATAACAGAAAAAACAAATGAGTTACATGGAAAATACTTCAAGCCTTCCACCTCCTTGAATGATGCTCTATCCTCCAGAACCCCTTGGCTTCGTGACTATGCGCTCTGATCCACCAGATATTTATAAATAAACCTCAGCATACGCCGAGCTCCGGGCTATCAAATACCATTCCATTCCAGCATCCAAATTCACGTATATTATACTTTTGCTTATTGCTTGATTAGCTTGTTATGGTATTGGTTGGACCTCGGTTAATTTAATGCACTCGACACTACACACGTTAATAACTACAAGGCCTCAACTTACCACGTTAAAAGTGCTAATACTACTTTTACTGAATTATAATTTTTTCCAATACTCACAAGACTCTACCATAACGTCGATTGATTATTATACGTAGTCTAAAGCAATGAAAATACAAAGAACGCCCCCCCCCCTCTAATTCTCTTAAAGTATTTATACAATTCCAACTACCACCTCTCGGGCCACTCTTTACGCGAAATACTTCATTCAAAATTAAATTTCTGCAAATTTGAATCTAACTGACTTAAAGCTTCCAGAAATTTTCCTCGTGGACGCGCAATTTAACCCTAAAAAGCGCTTTCACTTGTCGCGTGCTCGTCCGTTGTAAAACTATCTATTTCAACCAATGATGCAGTCCTGTGTCGTCATAAAACTTGGCCTGTAATATTTATATCTCTGTTTTATGCATATTGAATGTCGCGTTTCAAACCCCACTTGAGTTATATAAAATCGATATTGCTGGCCGCGTCGCCTGACTCCACGTGGATACGAACGTGCGTTTTGAAACCAATGCTTTTATACCCGTCTTTATCTGTAGCATATTATTGATCGTGCATCTCCTCCTCTCTTTAAGAAACCTTGTTAGCTTGTTTATTCGAAGCAACTGACGGTTGGAAATATTTTCATTGAAGCCCGCGTTATTATGCATATAAATTCGACGAAGTAACCTTTTCAAACATTCAGGTGTTCTTAATTGTTGACCGTTTAAACAATAATTCTAGGAGCTTATATTTCACGGTATTCGATACAATTGACGTCCTTGTCTGCTGCCACGAACCCTTTTGCTTTCGGATTATAGATTTTCTATACCTTAGTGTGTTTCTTAATGCTATTACACGTTGAATTAAAATAAATTAAATTAATTATGCGTTTCTATTTGTTTCTAAAACTGGTTTTCTTTATGAACCTATTACTTTTCAATCATTAATTATAAAATTTACGTCAATACGTGTCCATTTAAATTAAATAAATAAAATAAATTTTGCGCGTAAATAAATTGTTTCGTTCTCTATACAGGGTGTTTGGAATTGCATTGTTTACCCCAAATTTAACCCTTTAAATTCATAACAATATATATATATATATATATATATATATACACGACGCACACTAACACACATACACATACACACCCACACGGACGCACACACCACACAGACACATACACCCACACAAATCCAACGCCGGAAACCCGAAAAAATTCAAGAAAGAGCCCAATTATGTAGCTATTTATTTGTATAGAGAATAACGTATCTGTGAAAACGCCCGTTATAGAAGATAAATGCATAGGGACTGTGATTGAAAAGAATTTTCATTCTTATTACATAATTTAATGACGAAAGAATCGTGTTCTAAGATAAATAATCGTATTGACAATATTCTGCGTGTAGGAGGACGTTTTTCAAAGACTTTTATCCATATTTTTTATAACCAAAATACACAATTATGTGCATAAATTCCGCGTAAATGCGTGGACGTATTATACAAATTTTTTATTATCCCGTTAATGAAAGGATCGTGCGTTTTTCGAAAAATTGTAATTGTCCAATTTATGTAAAGCTACGTGAATCATATTTTAATTTTCATATTTACAAACGTACAACAAAGTGGATTGAGTTTTAAATCGTATTTATAAGAAGTAAGGAAAATATTCATTGACTTATATTCTAGAACATCAACTGCTAACATAAAACATCAAATGAATGACGTAAATAGTTGAGGGCTACAATAAAATTTGTTTACACAAAAGGTTAAATAAAATAAGGTAATTTCAGCAATAAAATTTTGAATATTGATAAGATATGGAAAGGACATTAATTATGGTATAGCCCCAGGAAAGAAACCAATAAATTTTCAAATATTGCATCACGCCTTTGAAAACCAGCCAATTAACAACAACTAGAGTTAGTACGAAATTTCTAAATATTTACGTCACAAAGGTTTGCTTTTATAAAACCCAATGCATTTTAAGAGCGCTCGCTGTTCAGTCCTCATCCAAACGTTACAAGACAGTAGACTTGGCGATAATACGTAGTAAAGTTACTACAGTTTTAGAAGTGAAATTTATTATGGCAAATAGACGATTTTATTGGAATAGTGGCGAAAAAGTGTTTCGAATGCTCAAAAGTGAGTAAGATTATTTGAAGTACTTACCATGATTTCATGGAGAATAAATAATTACATAATAATTGAACTACCACAAGTTCGCAATTGGAACAAAAGCATTATGGTAGTTTTGTTATTTTTAAAACGATTTGAACGATTTTGGAACTTACATTGACAATTACGCTCTGGACATAGGCAATGACCAGCAGATTTGTAATAGTAAAATAAATCTTGTTTAAATGTAGCAAAAAAACTCTTATTTATAGAGTAGTTAGTTAAGATTTTTTTGTGCAAGTCTTTGAGTGAGAATAGAATGTACAAATCGCTAACTTGATTTGAAGGGTGGCAAGCCTTATGTGTAGGATTTCGCTAATATAAGGAAGTAATTAAACCTACCTAATCAGATATGTTTAAATACAATTTTCAAAGGGAGGTTATTAAATTATGCAACTTAGTTTGAAAATTTTTGTACATAATTAGTTTTAATTAGGAAGTTATTTGCGAATGAAAATTAAGGGATTAAGATCTGTGAATTCTCATCTTAGTTATAAAAGAGAGATTTCGAACTCTGTTTTTAGTATAAATGAGGGATTATCCATACGTTATATATTTTTTATGTTATATTGAAGATGTTGTTCGTAAGACAAAGCTGTTGTGGAAATATTGGACCACGTTTTTAGTATATAAGATGTGTGATGAGAGGAAGTAGTTCTTTATAGATGTTGTGTTTAGGGTATTGTTTGTAAGAGAAAGCTGGGGTGGATGTAGTAATTAGCATTTGAAAGACTTTGTAAAAGAATATTTCGTATTATTAATATAAATCTAATGTATGATTCTAGTGGTTTTATTTGAAGAGAACTAGTGAAAAATAATTAGACAACGGGCAAATTAGAAACATTTATCAGAGCCGAACTTTTATTTGGGCAGTTTACAGCATCTTTATTGACACCCATCCCGAGGCTCATTTAGAATTATCAATCCACACCATCTTTTATTGACGTCTAACGTCAGGTCTCTTCTGTCCGTGACACTTTTATTGACGCCCAATCTGGGGCTCACTTAAAATTTCTTTAATCCACAGCAATATATATATATATATATATATATATATATACACATGTGTGTGTGTGCACACGCGTGTGATAAAGAGGTCGTAAGAGGTGAATGACCACCATATTATATACATAAAACGACAAACCTAAGAGTATCCTAAATTTTTTAATACTTAATCTTCAACAGCCCATATAATATTTTAGTAATACGATAGCCTTAGTATAATTTATATTAGTACACAAGTAAAACCTTTAAAGAATACAAATCACTCCTTGATAATACAACCTGTGTTTCTAATTAAAAAACAAAGTATCATTTGAATATGTAAGTATTCACCTCCTAAAGACATAAAAAACCATTTAAAAATGCGTTCCGTAGCTTGATCAAAAGTATTAAAAGACTTTTACCAATGCATTGTGCTTCTACTGAAAACATTATTAAAAGTACTCCTTGTTTTACAACTTCAGTCATAACACGATTGCAAGCATTTAACAGGAAGGGTGTATTTTAGCTTGAATAAGGCATTATTATTTTAAAAAAATTTTTTAAATTCTTTAGATCTTTCTATATCAATTCCGTGACGAGAATGAACTCATAAATCATAAGCAAATGACAGCTAATTATCTTTTACTATAAAACAACCCAATTAGCGAATTAAAAAAGACGCTTAACGCTCTATTGAATGATAATAAAGCGCGATAACAAACAAGCATTTTTATTGATTCTTGTAACCACACTGATTATCAAAGATAAATAAAAATTTGACTACCTAATAAACGCGTAGGTTACATCATACTGATAAGTCAAATCAACTGGAGATTATAGAAATTTTCTAGAACTTGTGACGTATCAAAAATTTAATTATATAAAGCCGTGAAAGAATGCAAACGAAATGATTCAAAATCGATATTTCACTGATAGTAGGCGAAGAGTTAAGAATAGCCCATCTATAAATGCACTTATTTATAATGTGTTTGACGTTTACTGTAGGTGGTAACTAATTTAAGACGTGCAAGGTCACGCTTGTAATTTTATTTGTAAAACAATATTTTTTTTATGAAGTAAAACTTCGACGTGCAACAGTAAAGTCTTATTGAAGTATGAAACACTTAAATGGAATTATGGAGTTAATGGAAGCAAATATAAAAATTGAAAATGGATTTTCCGACGGAGTCAACAGCTTAGTTTGAAGAATTTATTTTAAAAACGCAAGTACATTTTGTTTAAACTTTTTGAAGAACACTTACGTATTAGAATTAATTTAAGTATGTCAAGTTTGCATAAAATTGTGGCATTTGATCTGTGAGTGGATAATTTTCTGACTTTTTAGGTCAAATTTCGATGTAATTTGATTCTTACAAAAGGTTTTTGAGGTACTTGATCAGTTTCTTTAAACGTTTCTTATTTAACAAAAGTATTCAAATTATCCATATCTTTCAAAAAAGAATTTTGGACTTACATAAAAAAAATTTAGAGTTACTAGTTATAAATAAGGATTATGAGAAGACTGGATTAATATTTGGTAGTTATGAAATGTTTTTTCTAACTTCAACTAAGTTTTAAATTACATTTATATGTTTTTGTTTGTGTGTTAAAGAACGATTTGTGAATGTAGTAAGTATTATAATTTGATGAACGATTTATAAGTATTTTATGTCATTAGAATTGTAATGTTGAAATTTCAATGTTTCATTCCATCTAGTCTAGCTAGATAGTATGGACATCTTCAGGCAATGAATCATATCAGATCAATTTTGTTTTCGTAATATCTTTTATTGAAACCCGGCATAGAAGTACATTTTTCATTGCTACATAATTCGCAGCACCTTTGTTGACTCCCAACAGACGCAGAAACTCAAATCCAAATTTAAGAATCAACTTCTACGACTATTTCAGCTGGTTGAACATAGAAAGATTCTTCTGCTTGAATGAATTGGTATATTAACCATTATTAAAATTTTTAGGGAACACGTATTTACAGATAATAACAATATGGAAAAAATAAAAATTAGTTTAGTATAAATCACATAAAAATATAAAGAAACAAAGATTCAATTTATACTCGGAATAAAAGTATATGAAACTTCCAATGTCAAATACTCTTACTACGGTGTTTATTTCTTTAAAAATAGACCTCTTATCAAAAATAGATTAAATTACCCTTTGTTATGAATAATTTCCAAGATGAATTTTTGAATTAATTAAGCCTTAAAGCTACAACGTTTTACAGTAAAACTATTTTAAACAAATGCTTATTTACGCATTTACATGAAGTTGTTTACAAAGAAACACAAATCTTAAAAGTTATTCTAACCTTTGAACTCATGAACATTGAATTAATTTAAGGTCCAACAATTTCTTAATGCTTTAAACTATGAGCACAAACTTCTTTCTCTATGATTGCTTTATGAATAAAGTTATTCAAGATTTTCACCAGGTCTAAGTCAAAAACTAATTTGCAACGAATTCAATCTCCGTAGAATTTGCTGTAAGATTTTGATGTTGGTTGCTTAAAAATTGACCAAGACATGAGCAGATATCAAAGTAATATTTAAATTTAAACCAAAATTTGAGATACTTTTTGAAGTACTAATTGAAGCAAGATTTAAGATAATATTGAAGTAATAGTTGAAGCCTTAAAACAAATTCAATACCTAATTTAATTTTAAAATGCTGGTCTACTTAAGATTTTTAAATCAGCAAACATCAAACTAATTGTTCAACACCTTTATAACTTTTGCAATACTAGCACTTATTTTTATATAATTCAGGTATTTTTAAATTACTTCACTTATTCGTAGTGCAACAAGAATAATCATTTTAAAGTTACACCAGTCCTATATATAACATCTAGTTTCTATTATAAACACCGATATTGTTAAGGAAATTTCATTATATCAAAGTATTAAAACCCCAAAGAGGTACGTACTTCCAGCCATTAAAAATCGTTTCAGCTTTTAACGAACATTTTATTCGCAAACGCTCTGATTAATGCAAAATTGACTTCATTTTCGAGATGTGAATACCTGTATTATAAATTATAAACGCTTCAAATGCTCCTTGATAAATAGTAAATTTGTTTCGTTTTCGACGTGATCGTGCAAATGTTGTCTTTTATTTGAAATGTGAATTATGTATACAATAATTTTATTGTGAAATTTTTGTAGCTGTAAGATTTAATCAATTCAAAAATTTATATTGCGCATGTTTGTTAAAGGTATATTTCTAAAGAAGTAATAACGGGGCGTTAGCAATCTAACTTTGGAAGTTCAATGTAAGTATATGATAGTGAAAGTTGATACTTTTATAGAAACGTATAAATGTATAGGGACGTGATTGAAAAGATTTCCATTTTTATTATATCAACTTAATGACGATGAAATAGTGATCCATATAAAAATAATGGTATTTCACTATATTTACATTTTTGTTATCAAAGTAATTAATTGAGTATAAATTGAGTGTAATTTTTATTTTAAGGTAAGCCGCATGTAAAATATTTTAATTTCGGTTTTCTTTTTATAACAAACATACTTTGGTATTTCCATAAAAGTATATTCAATTAAAACAGTCGCATATTCTAAGAAGAAATGCGATTGTATTTCAATAGAAGAGTAACCAGACACGTGTTTTATTGACCTATATCCTAGAACAAACAACTACGAAAATAAAACACAATTGAATGATGAAATAGCTGAGGGAGACATAAAAATTCGTGAAAGCTATAAACTGTCCCTCTTTTTTTATAAAGCTTTAACATTTATTGTATTAGTTAGGCTTAGGGTACTTTTAAAAAACCTCACACGGGTAAATTGTCAGCAGATTGACGTGTTAATGCAGACGTACGTAAAAATCACACAAAGTTGTGGTTCGCACGGAAACTCTGAATAATGGCTTGCTTATCCTTGTAGTCTGAGAGAATGCTAAGATTTTATTTCTCACGGTTTGTATGGCATTGTACACACCGAAGTGCGTGAGAAAACTTTAACCTCGCATGGAGGGGATAGACATCTTCGTGTGAAGCGAATGTATCGAAACATAAAACTTTACTACCGACTTCCTTCGAGTGTTGCCGTGTATAGTAGTGCTTCGACTTATTGACAATTGATTCCCCTCTTCCTTACCTATCCTTATCGTTTATCTTATCATCTCGTATCGGCACTTCGTTAACGAGGGCTACAACCAGGTAAATACTGGAACAACAGGAATCCACCACAAAACCCTCTTTGTGAAAAAATGAAATCACTGGAACAGAAGCAAAATACTGCGAATAAGTGATAACCCTTTAACTTAGGGACACATTTTTTTGCCTCGAAGAATTTAATTCCCTAATAAATTTGAGGTTATATATTTGTGATAATTACTATTGTATTTTACTCTAAATGCGGTGGTTTATAAGGAATTACTAACTTAAGCAATAAAATCTGAAACATTGATAAGATAGGGAACGAACACCAATTGCCGCATAGCTTGAGGCCTTTTGAAAACGACAAATATTCAAATGCTGCACCACACCTTCCAGAAGAGTTAACGCGAATTTTCTAGATGCTGACATCACAGCAGCTTGTTTTTATAAAACCCAATGGATGTCGAGAACGCTGGGCAATTCTGATTTAAACGTCACCATGCTAATCTGATAACACGCTACGTAGTATTTAGTAGTGAAAGTTATTACAGTAGACAGACGATTTTATTGAAATAGACTACGATAAAACTCCATTGCTACTCAGAAGAGAGAGTATATTATGTTAAGTAATTACAATGTTTTAAAAATGGGAATAAAAAATTAAAATGAAATAAAGCCTATGTAATGGAAATGGTTTGTTACACGTTATATGAAGCAATTGGCATAGAAAGGGGTATTTTGTAAAACGATTTCAATGATCACGGAGTCTTAATTGATAATTACGGTTTGGAAAAAGGCAACAACAAGCAGATTCTTTACGGTAAAATAAAATTATTCTGTTCAAAACTTTAAAAAGGACATATCTATTGATTAATTAAGTTATATGATCAAATTTTTTGTGTGCAAGTCTTTGTGTTTGAGTTGTATATGCAAGTCGATAATTTGATTAAACAAGATCGGTAGTTTACGGTAAGGTCTTCGCCAGTATATAAGGAAATAATTAAACCGAACTGATCAAATATGTTTATATCCCATTTTAAAGGGGTGGTTACTGAATTATCCAACTTATCTTGTTAAATTTTGTACATAATAAGATTTAATTAGGAAGTTATTTATGAATGAAAATTAAGACATTAAGATTTGTAAGTGCTCATCCTAATTTTAAAAAGATATTTTTTGAACTCTTATTTTGGTAGAAGTGATTAATTACCTAAAGGGTACGCATTTTTTAATGACATATTTAAAATATTGTTCGTAGGGCAAAGCTCTCGTTGCAGTCGTGGACTCTATTTTTAATGTTTGAGGTTTGCTAGAGAAAGTATTTACAAAACAATAGAAGGGCAACTGAACTGTATCTAACAGGAAAGAGCAGCGGCTATGTTTGAAGACAACAAACATAGAAACAATGACAAAAGTATTGGAAACATATGTATGGAGCACAACACTGTTTGCCTATGAAATAGGAACAGTAGGAGAAGCAGACAGGAAAAGGAAGAAGTCTCGAAATGTTATGTTTCAACATGGACAGATAAAGTTAATAACAAAGAGGTTATAAAAATAGTAGGGGAATAAAGATATCTGTCTGAAACAAAATAAATATGAGAAATAGAAGGGTAGGATGTTTTAAAACATTTTTGGGGAATAGTGCGGGCTATATTACAAGCAGATATAGGAATAGAGAAGTATATGTAGACCTAGATCAGACTTATGCACGCAGATAGTGAAAGATGCAGACTGTGGGAATTTTAGGGAAGTGTGTAAAGTTAACTCAGAATAGGTAACATTGGAGGTACGCGTCTAACAAGTTCCAGGACTGAAGACTTAATGATGATAACGATGTTAGATAAAATTTGCTGTTCCTGGATTTTAGATTGAAGATATTGTATGTAAGAGAATAACTGTTGTGATTGTAGTAATTACTATTTGAAAGATTGTCTGTAAAAGAATATTTCGATTATTATAAATTTAATGTTTGATTCTAGTGATTTTATTTGAACAGAGTTAGTTAAAAATAATTAGACAGTGGGCGAATTTAAAACATTCATTTTTTATTGAAACCACTTAGAATCTCTTCAATCCACAGCACTTTCATTGACGTCCAACGTCGGGCCACATTAGAACACCGGAAGGCACGTGACCGCAACCACGAAGTAGCTTCTCGGTGATCATATCCATTTTAAGATACGCCGCTTCCCAGTAATTGACGCCCAGGTGTCGTCACAGACCCTGGCAATTAAATAAAATTAAGCTCTAGGATGAGGCACCTCAAGTAGTAGCAATCACACCCTACCTACACTGCTGTAAGTTTTGTACGGCAGTCTGTCCTAATATAGTCCATTTCACGAAACAGTGTGGTGATGCCATAGAGACCAGCAGCTGTTGTGTTCTCATAATTGCATATAATACTGTTTCTTTAGAACGTTTGTTTAAAGTCGTAGCCGTATTATTCGCCGTTAATCCGGAATAACAATACAAAAAGCGAATTTTGTTCTGAATAGTTCAATTTTAATACAAAATAAGTAAGAAAAGTTCGAAAAATTGCTAAAAACAACAAATCGGTAATGACAGCCGTCACTTGCAAAATGAAATGAAATTTAACAGTGCTAAGTAAAATATCGCAAAGTGATGCCAACGCCTAACATTCATTTTCTCCTAAATATTACACGTACATCGTTTTGGATTATATTTAGCAACAAAAAATTACTTTCAGTGACATCACTACATACGTGAAACTGACAATATATACACAAGTTCCCTCTGTATGTATATTTTTTACCATGAATGATATGCTTTTTCACTCTAAGTTTTGCTCGGCAGTTCTGGTTAGTAAATTAGTTCTATGAACCAACCAATAGCAATAACCTTACATCATAGTACAGCTTATATTCTGTAGAACAATATTCGTTCTTGATTCTTACCTTACGGCCCATTTCTGATTGTGTCATTCACTATTACATTGAAGAAGGACACCTCTATGGGATTTCAATACGTTTTATTATAGTATCTCGTTCTACTATAGGTTTATAACCTACTGGGCATCTTTTTGGTGTAAAAAGTTGCATCAATCGGAAAGAGGAGTCATCGCTATTTATTTTACACCCTCTTTGTTAATGTACCGACCCGGGGTTAATAAAAATACGTACACCTATTAGTTTTCGCGACCTTGGCTATTCAGTGTTTAATATAAATTGTGAATTACAAATCTAGTTTGCCATCAGCCCTTCAACATCGTAGTCAAATTTGTCTAGTGCAAACCTATGTCAAAGTGTGAAGTGCTAAATTTTGTATACATCTTTAGATTGTCATGATATTTTAACAAAAAAATGGCCTCAAATTCGAATTTTGAGGCTAAAGTGTTAATTTCTAAAGGAAAACGTGCGGCCGCTGTATATATTCATTCGTATCCTAACCATATTAATGAAGTGTTAGAAAATTTATTAAATCCTGCTAAAGCAATTGATGAATGGGAAACTATAGACTGGTGCAAATGGCTAATGGCTGGGGGTAGAACCCCAGACGAATTTGCTACTACAGGTACGTATAATAAAATAATAATTATAGTTATAACCTCACATTTACCTTGTCAATGTTCTATCTAATTCTTGTGCAAGAGCAGGCAAAGAAGGTGAACAATATTTTACATAATAGTTGTTATAGCTAAGTACTGTTTTCAGAATATACGGCACTCCAAATATTCATAAATTTAATTTTTACCATCTACTAGACTTTTTAGTTGAGCATTTTAAAATTAGATAAATTGTCTTTAAAAACTGCAAGTTTTCAGTTAGAGATTGCTTAATCCTTATTTTATTGTTGGTATATAGACTACAATTAAGCACTACAAACGTAAATCGAAGTTAAACATGAATACTAACAGTTTTTACTCTTAATACTAGTTCCGCTTTGTATTTTCATATAAAAAGGCTCTTGCGATAACTCAACAGCATCTTGTAAAATTTTCATATTTTTAACATGAAGTAAATTTTTTAAAGGTCAACAACCTATACAAATTCAATTCTCAGCTGATTCTAGTGTAATTTGATAAAAGTCAAACTATTCCAAAACAAAAATTTAAATGAAAATAGTTACAAAACGGACCCAAGAATTCATGTGTTCTGACAAATTTTTAATACAAGATACCTAGATATTTGCAAAATTGGTAAAAGCAAAAACTGCAATTAACCATAGCAATTATTTTTGAAAGTACTAATTTTGTTGTTTGAATACAGCTAATAACTTATTGGTTTGTCTGCAATAACTAATCATCCGTATGCATTTTAAGTGTAATACATGTAATTACGGTAAAGATTATTAGCAATTTCTAAAGCAGTACAGAAGTTAGAACATCCTACCAATTAATAAAAAATTACTAATCTGTACTTTATCTACAGTAGTTAGTCATGACTGCAAAATTTTAGTAATAATTGGTTAATTGTTCAGACGATCGATTAAAAGAAAATAATTTTAATTTAAAAGTCATTGCTTAATTTAAGAAACGTAGTGTAAATGTGACCAAAGCAGCATGGAAATATGTAAACATAAACCCATATCCTTATAAAAAACTAAGAAATATTTTTTGTTATTATGTGATATTATTTTCTGTAATCAACGAGAAACTTAATTTGTATAATGTACTGGTATTGTTTAGCCAAGTATTTAGAAATGGTAACCTTGAAAGTTTTTTAGTTGTAAGTTTATTTCTTGCTTCAGTGGTCATTGCTCCAGCTTAAAAAAGCTGTTTAAATAATACTAATATATCAACTAAAGCATTGGTTTCTAAACTTTTTTGATTGCTTAGCAGTGAGACAGATTAATAGAAGCTCATCAATTGTATCTAACCCCATTTGATTGAACAGTGATGCATTGTATAGAAGAAATAAGCCTTATGCTATCATATAATAACTAACCAAACTATTATTTGTGACAGAAACTAAAACCTAAACTAATTTATGCAAATTGAAGTTGATCTAAAAATTACACATTTTGGTGAACTCCAGCTCTGGCCTAGCGGAGATTAGTGCACTATATCATCATCATTTTGTTTTCGACCTTACTTAAGGTCGGTTTGATGCAGCTCTAACTTCTTTTCTATTCTGTGCTAATCTAAAAAGTTCTACATACTCTTCACAACCTAAATTTCTAATAATTTGACTAACATAGCTTGGTCTAGGTCTTCCTATACTCTTCTATCTTTTTCGTATATACCTGGTTCTACATAGATATTAGCAACCTGATGGTTGTTAAAGAACTTCAACATGTTTACATTATTCCCATTTACAAGGAAATGAAATATTACCTGGTTATCCCCTCCAAAAAAGGAAAAGTGTTAAATTATATGTTATAAGGCTTAAGTAACGAATCGCTGCCAACATGCCAGACCACTAACTAATTGTGAGTTATGTCATGGTGACATTTAGTTAACTGATTTTTATTTATTTATTTTGTTTTGTTTTCGAACTTACTTAAGGTCGGTTTGACCCAGCTCTAAATTCTCTTCTATTCTGAGCTAATCTAAAAAGGTCGACATACCCTTCACAACCTAAATCTCTAATAATTTGACTAATATAGCTTTGTCTAGGCCTTCCTACTCTATCTTTTATTTGGTAGTCTATAATCTAAGGCCTTACTAAATAGTCCCTCATATCTTAACTGGTGCCCTATCATTCTATCTCTCCGGACCTTTAATTGTTTCCACATACAGGGTTCCTCACCTATCCTTCTATATAGTGCACTATACAGTTTCAGATATGCCATGCAGTGTTCTTCTCATGTTTCAATAGGATTCTGTACAAATTTATCATTGAAGTATTTATATATTGTTATTTTATCTTGATTTGTTGATGAATTATCACCTCCTTTCTTTAACAGAGGCAAATTAACTGCCAATGTGATACTCACAAATCAAATTCACAACTTGAACCTGAAGGTTAGTGAGAACTATTACAGTGTTCTCAAAATTAGCTCCATTCATTTTAGAAATAACAAATGACCTATTGCCCACTATGACATTAGCAGAGCTTCTAAGAAAGTACTACACCTAATGTTACTGCGGAGCTCGGTTGACAGAAGCTATTGTGCTTCTAGCTTAATGGTGACAATTTCGTCTAGACATGAGTAGTTCAAGTATAGTGAACGAAAATTAATTTGTTGGTTATTTTACAAAGAGAAAGGTCAATGATCTGTTTCACTGTGGTTGCAGCTCATAAGACTGGTGCATTTCCCTTTACAAAACAACCAACAAAGATGAATTATAAGGAAATCATAGTGTATATTAATATATACAAAACATATCTCATACACACTCTATACTCAAAACTATAACTATCGGAAACATCTTCAAATCTCCAATGTTTTAGTGAATATTTATATAATGATATGTCACCATTAAGCTAGAAGCACTCGGCTTCCTCCAACCGAGATCCCCAGTAACATTAGGTGTAGTACTTTCTTAGAAGGTCCTCTAATGTTAGGACCTGTAATAAGCTGGCAGGACCAAATTGGCAGAATCGATTCAGATCTATTGCATTATTTAGTGCTTATTTTGTGCTAATTTGTGCCATTAATAAAAATTTTGTGCTACGTGCCATTTTGATAAAAATCGTGGTGCTGCTAGCTTAATATTAAACTAGCAGGACCACATGCAAAAACAAAAAAAGAGGTATAAATACAACGGCCAGAATTTGTACTAATTTGTGCTGTCCAAAACAAGCAGCTAAATAGATTCATTCCGCTTGAAACAACGGCGAATTACATTTATCACGATTAGGTTCAACAGTAAAGTACCTTCTTGCACTATCAGAATCAATCAGTGCCACATTCGAAGCACACTAATTTGTATTTCTCAAATGTTCACTCACGAAATTTGTACCCCAACACTTTTCTGAAAAACACTAGCGAAAACTACCTGGCAAAGGGTAAAGTATCAGTTTCCAGGAGCAGGATTAATTGGTACTGCGACTCTCGAAGGACACTAATTTGTGCTATTCAAATATTCACTCACGGATTTTGTACCCCACTCTTTCTCTGAAAAACCACTCGCTAAACTTATTCGGCACAAGAGTAAAGTAGTTGTTTCCACGGGCAGTATCAATCGGTACTGCTACATTCGAAGCACACTAATTTGTGCTATTCAAATATTCACTCACGGATTTTGTACCCCACCCCTTTCTAAAAAACCACTGTTAAACCTGCTTGGCACAAGATTAAAGTATCTGTTTCCACAAGTAGAATCAATCGGTACAAAATCTGTGAATGAATATTTAAGAGGCACAAATTATTATACTTAGAGTGTTGCATTACCGATTGATTCTGTTCGTGGAAACGGATACTTTATTCTTGTGCCTAGTAGGTTTCGGAGGTGGTTTTTCTGAGAAGAGGCGAGGTACAAAATCCGTGAGTGAACACTTGAAAGGCACAAATTAATGAGCTTCGAATGTAGCAGTACCGATTGATTCTGCTCGTGGAAACGGATACTTTACACTTGTGCCGAGTAGGTTTCGTAGGTGGTTTTTCAGAGAAGAGATGAGATACAAAATCCGTGAGTGAACATTTGAAAGACGCAAATTAGTGTGCTTTGAATGTAGCAGTACTGATTGATTCTGCTCGTGAAAACGAACACTTTACTCTTGTGCCGAATAGGTTTCAGGAGTAGTTTTTCAGGGAAGGGGTGGGGACAAAATCTGTGAGTGAATATATGAATAGCACAAATTAGTGTGCTTCGAGTGGCGCAGTACCGATTGATTCTGCTTGTGGAAACGAATACTTTACTCTTGTGCCGAATAGGTTTTGCGAGTGGTTTTTCAGAGAAAGGGTGAGGTACAAAGTCTGTGAGTGAATATTTGAATAGCACAAATTAGCGTACTTCAAATGTAGCAGTACCGATTGATTTTGCTCGTGGAAACGAATACTGTACTCTTGGACCGAATAGGTTTCGCGAGTGGTCTTTCAGAGAAGGCATGGGGTAAAAAATCCATGCGTGAATATTTGAATAGCACAAATTAGTGTGCGTCGAGTGTCGCAGTACCGATTGATTCTGCTCATAAATAAATAAATGAAATAAAATTTATTTAAATTCCATAGAATGGCGAGCATTGTGGAAAAAAGTCAGACATTTTACATTACACATAATAGTATAAGTACATATAATATAATACATGATTAACATGTTAGGAAAAGGAAATTGGCAAACAGTAAGCCATATAAAACTACATATAAAACATGTGTCAATATTACTAAAATCATTTTAAAAATTCATGCAAGTCATAAAAACACTGGTTCAAAAGAAACATTTTTAATTTGTGCCTAATAGTTTTTAAATTATGTGAAGATTTAATGTCCCTCGGAATTTTATTGAAAATTTGAAGGCCTAAAAAGGCCGGCGATAACCTCCCAATTCTATATTTGAAGTTAGGTAATCTTAGAGCATTATTACGGATATTGTAGTCATGGTAACTACCACTGGATCGATATTTATCCTTTTTTTATATATTATAGGGCAAGTTCCAATATAAGTATAGATATTAGGTCAAAATTCCATATTCTTTGAAAAACCTTCTGCATGACACAAGTTGCGAAACACCTGCAATGCATCTGATTATTCTTTTTTGACATATAAACACATCATGTGCAGCTAAAGATGTACCCCAGAAGCTAATACCATATCTCAATCTTGAAGAACAGTACGAATGATAAACTGGTAATAGTTGATCAATAGACGGTACACTTCTTAAATTTCTGATTAGAAAACACAAGGAGTTTAGTTTAGAGCAAACACTGTAACAGTGTACTTTCCAATTTAGATGTTCATCTATAATTACTCCCAAAAACTTGACATTAATAACTGTGTTTATTTTGATATTGTTAATGAGAACCCTGACATCAAAAATTCTTTTATTATAATTATGAAAAATTGTGCAGCGGGTTTTAGATGCATTAATGTATAAAAAGTTCATATTAAACCAGTTGCACAATTTGTCCAAATTTACTTGCAAACTGGTCTGTAGAGTTGTACAGTTCGTGTCTGACACTATTTTAGTAGCATCATCTGCATATAAAAATAACGAACAGTCTAAACTAGTGTGTATGTCGTTAATGTAGAGCAGAAATAAGAGTTGTTGGTTGTTTTGAAAAGAGGAATGTGTGAGTCTGATGAGCTGCAGCCACAACGAAACCGGTCATTGGCCTTTCTCCCTGTTAAATAACAAACAAATGAATTTTCGTTCACTATATTTGAATTACTCATCACCAGATAAAATTATTTGTCTCCATTAATTTTGTTTGAAATTCTTTTAAAAGCCGTTGAAACTACTAAAAGATTGTTGTAATTAGTTTTGACCCTGAATCTTATACAGTCAAGGCTGAGCATAAAAACATTTTCTCTTTGTTGCTTAAATTCAAAGACTATTTATGTCTGACTGAAGTTTTGCAGCTTCAAGCTTCAGTTAATTTTGCCTATTGTTCTCTCCCATAATAAACCTTGGTTTAGGATAGCACGTAATATACATATAGTAAAGATATTACAAAAAGGAAAAAGTAAGAAAGAGTAGAATACGCTACATTTGATTTTCCAAAGTTCTACCCGAAGGTGCTACTTTGACCAGGAAACAAGTTTTTGGCTGGAAATTTTAAATTTTGCCGAACCCTTTCTGTTCCAAACAAGGTAGAGATCTTTAACGTGCGTGACAATACATACAGGACCTATTTTATCTCACATCCGAACAAGAGTATATTTTTGTGAAAAATGCTCGTCTAACATTCTTCAAGCGAACTGTGTCGAGATTCAAACCTGACACCATGGGGTTAGTAGTCACATGCATACCATGGAACCGCTGCCTAGAGTGGAACATAACCAAAGCTAAATATACTAAAACTAAAATAAATTTGGTTGTATATAATTAAACTGTTCAACATTATAGAGCATAAACTGAAAACAGAGAGTTGGGTATGTTATGATGAAGCTAAATTATATTTCAAAACTTATTCAGAAAATTATTTAAAGTGTAGTCAGTAGCCCGGAGTAGAGGGAACGAACACCACTTATTATTATTAAGACAATTTGGTGTAAAGGACCACCTGCAATGTTAACGATAAGATTGAAAGCAAGTAATAGGGCTTCAACACATTTCTTAATCTATCTCTGTTTCAATACGAGCTCATAGTAAAACCTTGACCTTTAGTGCTAATTTTGCACAAAAATATTTAAACAGACCCTCTTACCTCGTACATAATATCAAATATTTTATATACCATAAATTATTCCTGAATCTATACATCAATTCACATATAAAATAAAAATAATCCTAATTAAAATATTCAATCTAGAAACTTTCCTCTTTTTGTCCTTTGAGTTAATATAAAATCACACTCCCAATCCACAAAGTTATCATTTTCATATTTACAACATACATCAATAAGGCACAGTTACCTGGGGTTCATATTTACACACGGAACCTGATACCATTTTTCCCAGGACAGCTGCATGCACGAACAACTCCAACCAGGATTGCATTCTCCAAACTGCAAGCTGTAACCAAATTACCAAGCAGTTCTCTCTTGTCTACTATTTGGCAGTGCATCCTAACTCCTGATGTACATCAAACTTCTTTTAGTACCATAATTTTTAATAGTAAATCAAACTGGTAAGCGCCGACAAGTACTCCAAACTAATTACATACTTTACACTAGATGTGCAATTAAATCAAACTGTTGTTACTATAAACCATTTACCATTGTTCAAATTCAAAATATTTTGCAATCATTTCAGTATCAGAGCATTAGAGTATCAGCATATAAGAATCACAGAGAAGTTGTAACAAATAAAAGCTTCGTAAGAATAAGAGTTTCAAATCAATCTCATGCTGATTATATACAAGTTCTCCACCTCCAAAAACCTGTTAAATTCCTGAAAATTTCTACAACCACAAGGCCTTTTTGCAAAACCCTTCCACTCACGTACACAAATTCCGTGTATTTCTTTCCAACCGCCACTCATTAGTTACACAATTTTACAAACACTTCCCCGCAAACCAACCTGAAGCGAGCAACAACTGCACGTGTACTAAATCTTTTGTAGTATTGGAAAAATCAATACTCCAAATTAACCTTGGCATTCATCCAAAGTCAACGAACCTAACGTCTAAAATACGCCTCTAACCAACACGTGTCATCTCCATCTTCCTCATACATACCCGCTCAAATCAACTTTCTCTGTTACCTTGTTTTCAATATTCGTTGTTTAACGGACAACTGCTGCCCCATTTCAATTCAAATTATTAAGTTTTACGCTCTTTCTAGGTCATAAATCTCTTGCTCACACCACTTAATTGACTTCGGTCACTGGAATTGTTGTTGTTTGTTTAGTCCTTATCTCCCCTATTTATAATACAAGGAAACTAGCTTCTTCAAAACACATTCGAAAAGCTTTTAGCAAATATTACCATCAACTAAAAATAAGAGGTTTGAATTTTGTGTTTTAAAATATAAAATCTTAAATGCCATATTATACACGGGATGTTTCTTATATATCACGTGCCATATTTCCTGAGTACTTATCTGAAAATTATTAAATTTTTAACTATTTACTTTAAAAGAGTTTCTCAAGTTGTTTGATGTACTTTCACATGCTTAATCCAAAATTTAGGTTTAAAATGAAAAATAACCCCCTTTCAGCACACCAAATATCACAATAATATATATGTATATAAATTGGTTAATATTGGCTGTGATATATATATATATATATATATATTGCTGTGAAACCTCTTGAATTACCTGGTCTGTTGATTTTCTTCTGTTAATCGCCTCGGCTGCTCCTCTAGATAGCTTTCATCCTCATACATAAAAAAAACAAACACATTCCTACCACAAACATCAACGTTAACTCTATTTACATCAATATTCAGAATACATTAAATTTTCAAATTAAATTTCAGCATAAAATTCAGTTTTAAAAAGAATTTCAAGATTAATTTTATTATCATTTTTAATGTGCATCCAGAATTAAAGTCCTTGTTGGATGCCTACTAATTAATATAACAATATATGCAGAGTAAAAAGGGAGCATCTACCACCTCTTTACGTTAATTAACCAGGTTCGTCTAATTGAGCTCAAAGACATACCCAAATTTTCATCATATTCCCGAACATCAATACTAAATACCCCTTTCTACTTAAACAAGCAAATTTCATCTTAAAATTAAAATTTTATGGTTAGTACAATTTCACTAATGTCCGTTTAAAGTAAATCAATTATAAAGTTATTCAACACACACCAAAATGTCAAACAAAATAGTATAATTTACCTGAAGGTTACTGTCCTCGTAGCTTCAATGTACATCGTCCCTTTAGTTAATCACACCATTCCAACAGGATTATATTTACGGCTTCTAATTCTCAACGCTTTTAAAATTTTCTCCATCACCATTTATTTAAAGTTGTTTCTGGGCTTTTCCGGAACTCATCTGTGTATATCTGACCCTGGTTTTGTGGATCCAGACACGTTTTTGAACCATTTAATTATTAACACCCCCGAAAAATAACAAAGAAATTCATACTTCTTTCACCAATATACGCCAAAACTGCCTACTTTTGTGTATACATTTGTCGTTGTAAATTTTGCTAATTGGTACAGTGATACTAAATTTTATTACCTTGTATCTAAGTGCACTGAAGTACATTCATGTTAGCACGTAAATAACAAACTATTTTGAATCACTAAAATATACGAGCAAACTTTAAATTATTTTATCAAACTAAAATGCACTGTTTAACATCTTCAATCAAGTCGCGGATCTAAGAGAGCTTTTAACGCATCGAATAGTCAAAAGTCTAAGAGGCCGAAATTCATATTACCACCGGTATATATAGCGAATAACCCGACACGTCGCTTTTGTCCTCAAAACAGACAATTCTTAAAAATTTCTCATGCTATGTTCCCAGTCCGTAGCCTGTGCGTCGGTTTTTACGAATTTTGTACTCGCCCCATTTAAATATCAGAAATTCTCACACGGCACGCAAACATGTCCGAGAAAAACTAATTAATTTTGTACAGAAATTGTTGTTTCTACCTCTGATATTTGCATCCTATTTTCAACCAATTGTGACCCTCGTGACGTTGCTTAAATCACGCCTTTTACTATATGTGTCTTTGCTTGACGCATTTTCTCTTTCCTTTTCTAACCTGTTCGTATTGGTGCAAATTGATATTCTTTATTATCGATTATATTTTAGTCCATGTGGACTATCTGGGTTAAATAACCCCGTATCGCACCTTCTCGTGAATATTAAGCCCCGGTTTCTCCAAGATTCTTTGAAACCATTTGTTATCTACACAATTTTCGCCGTACGTGATATTTAAACCACGCAGGTGTTCAAAATAATACGAATTCTCAGAGCTTTTTAAATAAACCCTGTTTTGTATTTCGTGCTAAAGCATCTGACCGTTTCCAATATCCTTAGAATCGACATGTTTATCTAAACAAATTAAACTGAAATTGCCTTTTAAAATACGCAGGTGTGTTCAAACATCCTACTTCTAACTAACACTTCTAGGATTTGCATTTTATTGGGTTTTTACAAGTTTCTATAGATATTATCTGTACGTTTTGTTCATTACCGGTTACTTGAAATAGGGTTAATTAATATAAATTTTGAACGTAATTTCCATTTGTTTAGGAATAATTACATTACACGCAGAGCTTTTTAATACTGTTTCTTTTGATATAAAGCGTCTTGTACATGGTTTAAATTTCTTATTTTTACTGAGACGACCGAATTTATTTATGCTTCATGGTTTTAACAAAGCGTATTATTTAATAAAATTCCTTATACACGGTAATTAAAATTATTTGATGTGATTATTTAATTTTCTACCCTGGTCTAAATATGAGTAATATATATATATATATATATATATATATATATATATATATTTCTGTGTAGTTTAGGCTCTAACTACTCGAGCCCTTGCGTTGGGAAGCCATAATACCATATAGTTTACCTCAGCTGCTCCGATCTGTCTCGATTAAATGCTTATGAATATCAACAACGACGCTTACCTGGATTGCTCACTCTAATAACTCCTGCTCACTGCCTAGCTCTGCTGTCATTTAAAATAAAATTACTCCCTTCAATCATACTCACAAAATAACAAAACTCCCAAAATCCAACACACTCTGTTTACACAAAATAAATATAACGTTTTCAAACTTGTTTCGTATTTACAATTGTATCACTTGAATTAGTAACAAATCATTTTTCAAAATTTAATAGAATTTTGATAACCTCAAAAGGACAAATACCATATTAAAGTAATTGGGCTTTTCTCTTACCTGACGTTAAACCCCAGTCCTAACATGAGCTCATAGTAAAATTTTTTAAGCTTCAGTGCAAATTTACAGCACTGCAGAAATTAAAATAAGTTCCCTTTACTTTGTACAACATCGCGGTTATCTTTATATGAATTATCCGTTTTTTACATCAACAAATTACCCTATACATCTAAAGTCCCTTAAAATTTTCAGTTCATAAATTTTTAAAATAAAATCACTCCAGAGCACAAGAAAAATAAAAAGAAACACTGCTAACAACTACCACCAAATGTTTTTATAAAACAAGTTACCTTGTAACCATTCTTCTGCAGGTCTGCCGATCAGCCTTGAAATAGATGCCATCGCGTATAGCGTTAGACTGTGGAACCGCTGCCGGTCAAATCATCATTCCATTCGTCACGTTGCTATTTAAATCTCACTTTATTTACATTAAACCAAATTGCCTCCAACTTCCAAAATTTCGCATCTTATTTTCATTTACCAAACACCAATCAAAAATTGCGGCATTCTCTAATCAATTTCAAATTTTAACCAATTTTGTATGTTCGAATCACCCAAATTAACAATAGTTAGTACTTACCTACACTTCGCTCTAAATAATTTCTATTCATTTCAGATTTGTAATTACTTGACTTATCACAACACATACTAACTTGTGTTTCCTTATAATTAATTATATAAACTCAATTATTGCACTATTTGAAGTAAACTTGAAGACGAGCGAAGAAGTTAAGAGTTAAGAGAGCCTCCACCACGTCGAAGGTGGTTGTATAAGAAAACCTGGACCCCCTGTTTTGAAGTCCGGCACGTATTCTACTCCCAAACCGACAAACATACCTGGAAAAGCACGTTAAATCTCCAACGGTTTCAAACTTTCCTCGAACTACAACGTTCAAAACACTTAAAATTCATTAGAAATCATACGAAAACAGTCAACCGTCTTTGCATTTCAGCGAAAACTACTTCAACGGAAATCGATTCTACATAAAACCACGCCTCTTTACCCAAACCAAACATATTCCATCTCCCTTTTACCTATCTGTTACCTTGTTTCACTTATGCTACATTCTTACAAATCCCCGTTGGATGTTTCCCTGCCAAGTCTTTAAACTGTCACGCGTCTATACATCACGTCTAATGAGATCGCTTAATTTCTTTCCAGAAATTATTGATTTTATTACCCCATGCAAAGCAAGCTTGTGTCTCCCTCCTATACTATCTCGACAAAATATACTGCGTCTTACTCATGCTAATGCGTTCTATACTCCATTCTTGTTTCTCTTAATTGCTTGTTTGTGCTCTCCCTGCTATACTACCTTTAAAATTAAATCCATCCTACCAATTTCAACGGTCTCAGTTCTTCTTGGAAAATATAATGGCTTGTTTATGATGTCTACATATAAACCTTGAAGTAAACGACTACTTGGAACGTTTCTAAAGGTGTTTGTTTCTCTTTCTATCCGAAAAGCGTTAAACTTGTTTATCGTACCATTTGCTATAATTGATTGATACTTAGAATTCTTGCCACTGTTATGAAATGTTTCTGGTTTACAACAGATATCGATCTTATGCTAATGAACTATGCAAAAGCTTTTACATCATTTAAACCACAATTAAATTATAATAAAGCGGTATTTTTAAATTGTTGCTTTTGACCCTTCTTGTCCTACTTTATAAATATTGTTCCTATGCTATAAATAAATGCTATTTCTTACTAAAATAAATGCAATGCTAGAATTAAATTACCCAAAATTCCTACATTAAATTGACTACATGCTTAATTAACTTGCTCATATATTGTGACTACATACACTAGCTTGTCTTAAGACCTATTTATGTACCCTTAACCTATTAATTACACGATTTTTTCCCCCTATTTCGAATTAAGAGAGTAACTAACTACTTAGTTCTTTTCTTCATTCAAATATTTAATTAATTTGTATGTACATATTCTATACCTAACCCTATTCTAACAATTCTTATATACACCTATTCTAATTATTTACACCTATATTACTTGAATCTGACTGTCTTTTTGATTCGTAGAGTCATTCTTTTTACATATTTTATGACCCGGACTTTTAATTCATCTCCTATAAATATTATCCTCTTCTCCACTATTTCACGGACAATTAACATTAACCTATTATTGACGTACTGATTATCCACTTGTTTATATGCCCTTAAATTTTCCTGCTTGGCCTCAATTACTGCTATATTTGACTTAGACAAACCATACGATACAACTTTAACATTATATACTCTTCCCTCTACGGAAAACCCTGTGTACCTTCTAGAATTTTTATGTAAAGTAGGATTGATCTTCCTCGCATCCAAACATAAAGGAATACTACCATCCTTCTTTTTAACGACCACCAACAGATTCAAAAAATGTGTGTTTGAGAATTCTATCATGCAGTCATCTAACATCTTTGTAAGTTTTTGATTTACCTGATCTCTGTATGCTGCAGATATGGGATAGTTTTTTGTACTAAATGATTCCGAGTTGTTGACCTCTAACACATGCTTGTAACCCAATGCTGTGCTCGCCTGAACTCATACAAGTTGTGAATGTTTGCTTAACAGCTCTTGCACCTCTTCAACCTTCCCTTCTGGACATTTAAAAGCATTAACTCTATTACTCTCCTCTTCATCTACCTCCATAACATTTACGTTTAACCCTGTGTCGTCCTCAGTGACCTAATAACTACTCTTCCAGAGCAACTCTACGTCCCTAACCTTCACCAACCTCCTATCACAATCAATCACGATTCTTATCTTCCTCATACAATCAACCCCCAAAATACTTTCAAATTTAAGTCCAAGAACGATGATGAATTCCTGCTCACAGCTTACCTCTCCAATTTCTACCCTCAATATTACTATACTATTTACTACAGCAAACCTTTTCTTATTAGGAGCTATTAGATGACTCCTTTTTATTGGCATAACCCTATCCTGAATTTCAGCTTGGATCTCTTTAACGAATTCCTTCGATACCAAACTTGTCTCTGCTCCTGAATCGAGCAACGATCCTACACACCTATTTAAAATTTTGATTTCAACCACCCGCAAACAAATTTTCTCTTCCTCTATATCCATAAACTCACGGGGATGTTCATATTTACAGATGTCGATTTCCAGTGGTTTGTCTGCAATTAAAAATCCTGCCCAGCTCTGCTCTCACCACTAGGTCCTGGTTGTCCTTCCACCAGTTGTGCATATGTCCTACTGGATTTCCACTCGTCGATGGCATATTTATTTTCGGCGAGTTATTTTGCCACTGGACTCCCGCTCTTGGAATAGCACCTCTCCAACTACTATTGCTCCTAAAATAACCACCTCGTGGTCCCCAATGATTCGTAAAATTTTGACTTTGATCTCCCCCCGGCCAAATCTTACAAGGTTTACGTTCCGGTCTCTGCTCTCCCGAGGTCTTCCAGTACTCCCGTCATCATACCTCAAAGCTTTGTGTGGTTTCCACGTAACGTTTATATTATACCTAATAATACTGAAGAATTCCTTGTTCGGGGTTTAAAAATTGCCTGAACCTAAATAATACAATAAAAGGTTAAGCTGTTTTTTTTATAAAAAGCACAACAATGTGACTACGAGTTTAAAAGCAGAAGAAAATTTGGCGCTCATGGTAAAGGATATCTTAGTAAGACTTCTAACATCTTCGTCATTATTTATTGGTACTGACAACGTAGATACTCGAATTACTTTTAATATCATAGCATTTTTATTAGTGATCCGATCGTGGGGTTTATTCTATACATTCAATAACACGACAATGTATATGATTTTCTTAGACTTGTTAGTACATATCGATCCTTGTGCACTTCAAACTATTAAACACTATTGAAAAACTGATATATTATACAAAACATCATTTTTAGTTTTGTTATGACTCTTAACAGATTTCAATTAATTCTATGTATTCTACATTTCTTCGATCTGCTGATGACATAAGCGATTGATCGCATAAAACAAGGTGGGTGGTAAACCATTCCTACAATACAATGCAGTAGAAATACATTCCAAATAGAGTTTTGTGCATGGATGAGTCACTGGTGCTTTGACTGGTGCTTTTTCCGCCAATATCTAGAAAACAAAAACATAAGTACGGCACTACTTTTTACGAACTTTACAAATCAATAGGTATGGTTCTATGAATAAACATTTACTGTGAAAGTTTGGCACAATATAGTGAAATGGGGAATGCTGCAGATCATAACACTCAACCCTTTCAATAAATGCCAGGGCAAATGAAATAAAGTTATTACAAATACTTACCCTAGAATATTATTTAATGTTGGTGGTCACAGGGTTGATCCAATCTGCTTGGTCCTGTTAAGTTGTTGGAGTCGCTGCTTCTGCAGATAAGGCTTTACTGATGAGACGATAGGATAGGTAAAAGGTACAATAGGCCTATCGGTAAGGTAGATGTGGCGGTATGATAGAATCTGCCGAACTAATCGGTGGTCCTCGTCATAAATGTCTTTTCCCACCAACCGAGATTGACGTGCTTCTGCCTGCGTTTGTGGGAAGATGAACTTCTTATCACGCTAGAACCTTGTGTTGATGCCTACGTTTGCAAAGATAAGCAACTGGCATCGAGATGCGTATTAGTGTTACTAAGCCTGGGGGTTTCACAACATCGACGGAATTGCACTAATTAAACGGGGATTTTTACATATATTAAAATAAAGTTCCTAACTTCTAAATTAATAAATCTAATTCCTGAAAGCTTTAAAATAAAACATAACAATTGCCATAAAGCTTCAAAAAGAAAAAAATCTCTTCGTACAACAGCTTACATATTCACTGGGACCTAAACTACTTTTGTCTATAAGCACCACATGGTTTTTTAAACTGTAGCAAAAGTTGCAATACCAGGAAACGGAATTAAGCGGTCACTCGATGTTAATGCTTACTTGAACTGAGTGCACACATCTTGATACATAGCTACCTTTAATTATACAAATACGAAGTATAATGTTGACCCCTTTTCAACTAACTGTCACTTGTTGACCTCGTTCCTTGTCCCTGTCTCTAATAACGTTACTTACTTTTTTATTTGTTTATGTTATTTAATCAGTGGCCATACAGATTTAGGTCCAATTACATGGAGTTGAGAAAGCATTAATTCTATTAAAACATAACTATATAAAATACAAAAATTTATAAGCGAAAATAGATATATAAAGAGACACTTTTTGATTAAATACTATTGAGCAAAACGTATGGACGACATACCGAAATGTACTGCATATAAAGAAGAATTGTTGTAACTTGTTACACTTTTTTTTATTTTAATGTAACTACTCTACCTTATAGGTGGCAGAGCCTCTATAAATTATGAGAGGTTCCTGTCTGAGGTTTAAGCCCATGGTAAAGTGTATGGAAAACGGCTTTGAGTATAATAGAACCCTCTAAAGAGATCTTCCAGCCAGCTAAGCTTCTTCAACTTAGGGCAGAGCTATGAGCTAGGGTCGTAGGATGATATACGATAATAAAAGAATTTTTAATGGACGCCACCATATCTTAATAATAGCTACAATGAATAACGATCCGAAGATAAGATACGGAAGTCTTTGAAAAGAAAAAGAATCTCCTGAACAAGCAAAGCATAGAAACACAATACTTACTTGTGACTCTGCAAACTGGAATTGGAACGATGATCTCGTACTGTTTGAAAATATATCCACTTCATAGCATTTTAGAGCTAGGGCTTCACTAGCGTCTAGCCAATTTATCAAAAGCTAAATATCCACAAAAATAACAATTCAAAATTAACACAAATTTATCTTGCTAGTATAGTCGGTGGTCTTTTTCTCTACACTCAAAAATTTTGTGGATTTGGTTGTTTGCTTTACAAGAAATTGTTATCAACTTTAATGAAAGTAAACTTTGAAGTAACTTAATCCATTTTCTATTGATATAAAGAAATATATATATATATATATATATATATATATATATATATATATATATATACTTCTTCTTTGTAGGTTTTTAGGTCTGCTGGATGTAAATAAATACTCTTTTTATGGCCTAAATTTTCGCATATATTTTTTTATGCTTGATCACAGGCTACAAAGTGAGGATGGTTGAAATTGACATCAGTGTTTGGAATAAAATAATGTTTTTTATAGAATAAATATTAATGTAAATAGTGAAATTTTGTAGCCTGTGATCAAGCATAAAAAAAAATATATGCGAAAATTTAGGCCATAAAAAAGAGTATTTATTTACATCCAGCAGACCTAAAAACCTACAAAGAAGAAGTATTATTCCTGCAAGGTCACCAAGAATTATATTATATATATATATATATATATATATACATCGTTTGTACAATTCTACATGTATTAACGCTTTTTATCCATCTATATTTAAAAATATCTAAGAGTTGTCTCATATTAATTTTATGAATTTTGCAAGTTTTAATTTATTAGAATTCTTTAGGAAAGGTATTGTGTTTTTAATAATGTTCTACAACTTGTACTTAATACTGAAAAAAGGATCCTGTTTTGGTTTATATATTATTAATTAAATGTATTGACTTTTCATAAACTGTAGAACTTACATTTTTAATTAATTTATTTCTTGAACGAAAGGTCAAATATCCTTATGGTATGAACTAATCTGTATTCTAATTGTACTGTCAAAAAAAACTAGATCTTATAATGTGACAAACAAACACGAATATGTCACCTGCTCAGTTACAAGCACATTTTAGTTTAACCTTTTAAATTCCTAGAAAGTTATCTTATAGAAATTTCTTTGCGTTCTTACGAACATTTATACGACATCTAACTATAAAATCTTGAACAAAAAATTACGTATGCCAATTTAAACCACTATATAAAATTTACAAAAAATTATTACATTTCCAGTAATGGTTCGGTGAAACGAGAATTGAATTGGAAAGCACTCACCCCAATAATCCTCCAGACATCATCGTTCGTTAATTTTCGTGTGCAATTACAACAAAAACAGGTGTGCGACCTTCGCACTTGCTTGGGATTACAGCTTGACTTCCATTTGGAATAAACGTTAACCGAAAGCTTCACAATACTCCATAAGATTTGCTACACTCGGCAATTTGAACTTTCAATACTGTATAACAAAAAAAGACTTGTGTTTCTCTCGTCCACTAAACTTTACAATGTTCCATAACAATTAGACTGTGCTATATTCCATAATTAAAAATACTTTATATATTACATAACTAAATAAAACTTGTGCTAAAAGAATCGAGGAAATAACTTAAATACAAAATCAAAACTATTAACCTACCGTGATAATGTTTACTTTAAAATCATATAACTCATCGTATAGGTTGATTAAACTATCGATCGATACTAATGGTATTTTCTGGGACCAAGCCACCTGCCTTTGGGACTGCATGTTTGCAAGAAACCTGCTGGCCCACGCGTCAAACTTGTCTATTCGATCAAATCCGTACGTTAACCGGAGAACTTTAGCATCAAGCACGCGCAGAGGATCGAATTATTGCATCAAGACATACGCGAATAAGAAGGAAACCGTGATTCTACTTCAAGCTCATAAACATATATGGAGTTCTAAGTAACAAATAAATATTATATTATCGAAATAGAAATTGGTGTTTTCTATACAGAAAAGGATCTTTGTTAATTAAATAATTATAACAAAAGCGTATTTTAAGGAAGGATATAATCGTAATTGTTACAAACTATAATATAATCATTTAAATTGTTTTAGATCTTGATAAGATAAATCTAACATATTACTTGATTGTATGATTTGACGGAATAATTATATCATAGAATTAGGACATTATCGTCTTATGGACGCTTTAGAACACAATAAAATTTAGGTATTTTATTTCGAATTCCAACTATATTTCAGAGTTTTTGTTTATGCGTATACTAAAATTTGGAATTGTAGTAAATATTTTGTTATTATACAGTGGTGGTTTTCATGCAGTTTCCTACCTTGCAATTTAGTATGAATGACCTGGTCCTATCGAAGAAATTAATGCAGACATAATACTGCATTTCAATTTCTCCAAAAGTTTAAATTCATGTGATAGGCTACTTTATTATTTTTTATCATAAGAATTATTTTGAAACTCCATAACGTGTGAATTTTTTTTAGTGAGGTCCTATGATAATGCAACAACCTGTGGTTTGGTCTGGACTCCAAATTTTGTGGCATATCGATGTCGAACGTGTGGTATTTCTCCTTGTATGTCACTCTGTACAGAATGTTTCAAAAAAGGGAATCATCAACGACATGATTTCAATATGTTCCTTAGTCAAGCTGGTGGTGCTTGTGATTGTGGAGATACATCTGTGATGAAAGAAACTGGGTAAGTTATGGTATTTGTAAATTTGTGTGAACATTTTTGTTTAGAGAAGTGTCAAATAAAATTTATTCTATTAGCAACATTTTGACAGAATTATCCACTTAAGGGAATCATTATACTAACAACACTTATTGGTGAAAACTCTAGGGCTTTTATTACTTATCATTATGACTTTTTATCGGACAGTTTGCTACAGGTGAATGAAGTGTTAAATTATTAAATTTAGAATTGCGCAGAAGGGGCAGAGATTACGTAACAAATTGAGGGTGCATCAAGACTAACTATTGCAATGCGGGGCTGAGTTCCTATAGAAACAATTAAGGAAATGGGAACAAAAATTGAAAAATTTTACAATTAACTACTTGTAATTTCAAACTACGTTACCAATAACACTTACCATCACTGTCTTAATTTTATGTGTGCCAACTTGTCTAGTCTAGTGATATCCTCTGGACAACGAATATTTCTAAGGATTCTAATTACATCGACCTCCTGCTGAAATTGAGTTCTTTTTGCAAAATGCGGTACGATCTGTATACACAAAGCAAACAAGAATTTTAGCTCACTGCATTACCTAAATCTATTTGAGTACAAACATCATCACATTTTCCTGAAAGCTGGTGCATACACAAAATAGTAAAATTACAGAAATCAAATCCGTTTTTAATTAGTCATAATATTACGATCCTATGATAATAATTCAAAGCACGTCTTCGATCTTTCAATTAAACTTGCAATGTCTAGGTTTTATATTTCAAATAAACTTAACAGTATACTCCAGACTAATGGTGGATGTTGTATACTTTTATCAATATTTAACTGAACAAGTGTCATGCATAAATGCCACCAATAATCAATAAATGCAATTCCTTATTAGCTACGAGTTGCAGTTACGTCTTAATGCGGATAAATAATTCCATGGGGCCAGGATTGAATTAATGTGCTATTGAGTTTCTCATTTCCAATCTTTGTTGCTTTGGAAACAGACCATCTCAATTCTATCAGTGTTGTTGGGTTCATCGAAAATCCGAAGATATTACCACATTTCCCTGTTCGTGCATGTTACAGTGATGTTGCCATTATAACTCTTTTCGACATTTCCTTAGCTTAAACTTTTTTAACAGAATTGCGTCATACCTAGACCATTGGTTGTTATATATCTCTGCTACCCAACACTCAGTTGTGGTATATCCATGTATTTCTTGTTCATGTGTGATCTTCCCTGTATCATCTGAGGAGCTTTTAAAAATATGAGATTTTTATTTAGATTATTTTAACTTCAACATAATCAAATTAAAAATAGACTCTCTAAAAGTTGAAGAATTTGAACATACCTTTAATAATTGCTAATGTGACAAGGATATAGGTTATATCTTTATCCATAATGGGTTGTGTTCATTCATATTCAGTTATAGTAATTGTTTACCTTAGTAGTGGTAATGGTCTGTCATATTCTCATTTTTCTTTTATTGTTTTTTAAGTTTAGCTTTTCTTCTTTTCTGCCTCTCTCTTGCCTTTCTTACAATTTGGGAGTTTTCTTATAAAGAATAAATATCTTTTAAGCATAGTGACTGAATTGTGAAAATAAGTGGTGTTCTTACTTTACCTTCTGGTTGGGTTGCATGACCGCCAACACAGTTTGTGTGGTTTTTATACTGTATTTGCACTTAAAAAATTAAATGCTCAAACACATAATTTATTTATAATGCTACTATCCTATATTAATTTGATAAATATTTCACTCGAATGTCATTAACAGATAACTTGTTTAATTTCAGGAACTGTTAAAAATTTTGACCAGCATATTAATAATCGTTTTCTGAACTATTTTTTGTTTGCTTTTGTACAACTATCAGATAAGACCAACACACATTCTCGTGGTTTTACTTTGGTATGCAGGAGTTTAGTAGAATTGGTCAGAAATAATTGGGAAATATATGAGAACTTCTATGCCCTCTTCTTCAAGCACCTGCAATATCAAAAATTGCCATTACCTAAAATTTTATTGGTATTAGTATTGTGTAAGTTAATTACATTGAATTCATAGTTAAATACTTTTCATTTGTTGGTTCCTTAACCAATTTTCATATTTGTTACATTTTGAGCAATTATAATATTAATCGCAACAGCCTCATCTAAATGCTAAGTGCAAATAAAAATAAAATATATAATTCTTTTTAAAATTTTCATCAAATGATCGTGTAGTAAATGTTTTAGACCCACTTACAAAGTTATTTGTGAGCTTAATAACTTGCTAATGATTGAATTAAAAACTTACCGATTATATAGTGAGGAATGACTTGTACATTTGTGACTACATAGCAGCATTAGTAGTAGTTAAGGACTGCAACCGTCTGTAGCAACTGCAACAAATCTTTGTTACCTCGTTTATGGTGGTGGGTTGTCAGTGAATAGAAATAATGATTACACATTTAATGACTACTCTATTAAAGGAAATGAAAAATTTTAACTTAAATGTTTATGTTGAGATAGCAGTATGCATCTGATGACAACTGAATTCGAACAGTAAGCAGTGACAAGCTCTGAAACTAATAATAAAGTGCTGTTACAATACCACTCCAGAGAAGCTGGATACAAGGCACAAGCTTAATACCTAACCTACGAACCTTGAATTGCTGGAACTTCAAGTAATCTCAATGCAGGTGCACGAAGCACTGTCCTATACACAACATAGCCACTACACTTTCACTATAATTCAACTTAAAATTATTGGGTGGCAAACTAATACTAGTATTGCCTCGTACACACTTACAACATTGCTTGAATATTCCACAACTACAATAATACAATCATTAACAAATTACTCCTGCTACACTCGATGTAATACACTCGCCCATGCAAAAAGTGATAATCTCCTTACATGGTCAGTACTTGACCGACTTCCCTTACATTCGACAAATCATAGCGAAAAACGCCTCCTTTTATTTAACTATCTAACCATACAATTTACCAGCATTTACAAGTACTCGTTCGCCTATCTAAACCTAATGGTATTAAAATACGTATAAATAGGGCACTCTAAAGATGCAATACCTGTAAAGAACATTGATTCTTTTTAGAAATATCCATACATTAGAATATAATTATATAGTTGCTTGGTGGATGTGCTAGACAAGTTTTTATTAATCTGCACATTCTGAATATTCACCACCTTTTCCCATCTTCCTTGTTCTGACTCCCGACTCAATTTCCTAATGAAAGTCAGCATGTCTGGCCAGAGAATAGAGATAAACTTATTTTGCCTAGAATATATAAACCGAGAACCATATACACTAACCTCATATACCCTTCACATTCTCCTATATAGCAGATAGCGGTTTTCTCCTGCTTTTCACAGACCGGGCACCTGTAACATGCATAACTATTATGTTATTGAAATTTAATCGTTTCATTAGTTAATTGTTACTAAAAAGATCAGCCAAGTTCTCTTATTAGTTTTGTGTTTCTTATATTGTAAAAATAAATTTGTATTTTAAACTTTTCTCTAGTCGCAGGAATAGGAATAGTGATAATATTTATGTCTCTCAGCGCAAAGGCAGAGTTATTCAAAATTAATTACATTTTGTGAGTGTTACTCTCTTTAGAATAATATCAGTTTAGAAGAACATAAATTGTATAGATTAGTCTTAAATTGTTTTTATTACGACTTTGTTTTGTAGGTTCTGCGATCGCCATGGACCAAATAAACTTCGAGCCACTAATTCTGCACCTTCAGATCTAATGTGCATCGCCGAAGCAATGATGCCTAGAATTATATTAAGACTGATACAGCACCTTAGAGAAAATAGGTATACTTACATTTTAGTATTGTTATCAAAGTGCATCATTTTTAATTATTGTTGGTAATTTTTGAACTATATGCTAGAAAGATATAACGTTCGTAAATTTGACTGCTACAAAGATCAACATGGCAGTGCTTGTTTTTTACGTAAAAATATAGTAGGGTCAAAAAATATACCATGCTTGAATGCAAATAAAGGCTTCTTTCTGAGTTTGAACTTTTAAAACTTGTCTTATATGGTACTTTAAAACGTAGTCAGTCTACTCCCAATAGTATTAAATTCACCAATGTTTGAGATTACAGAAAACACCTACGATATGTGTCCACTGAAGTGAAAAATTAAAAAGAAATATGCATAATATATAATGTGTATTAAAATTTATAAAGAACATTTATTGTATATGAACACATGCATAATATAAAGAATAAGTATGTTTTTATTCTATTCATATTTTAAAGTGTGTCCTGTAACTATATACGAGGGTTGTTTAATAGTAACGTGCTAAGAAGCTATAATACGTAAAGCATCTTTTACTCAATGAATTTAAAAGTCTTCATTCACGTAGCGCATAACCCATTGTTATACTAATCTTATAAACCCTCGTTGGTTATGCTGTATGAGGTCGAGCTTATAATGTAGAAGAATCATACCATTTGTGCGCTTCCTAGGAATTTTTTGGTTCTTAATAGAAATAGAGTTAATTTGATTGTAACCAGAAATTTTATGTTAAATTTAGAAATAATTTTTAGAAATGTTTAATTTACTTCTATTTATAACTCATTTTTCAGCATTGTGCCAAACAGTTTTTAATAATGACTAACCTTCATAATTATTATGTAAAGCAATGAGTTATCTAATCTGATGAATACTGAATACCTGGTAATTCCCGCAAAATGATGAACACAAATTTTATAAATTTAATAAAAATTACATTTAATTAGCACTTTTATTAGAAAATTTTTGCATTGTTTAGAATTTGAAATAAAACGATAAAGTATAAATCAATATCTTCTTTTTCCATTTATAGTCTGGTGGGGTAATTGTAAATAGATTTTACAGATATAGCTTTTTATTTTGTAAAAATTTTAATTTGTCTGTGGCAACCTCCAAGAGCAGTGTCGTATAATTTTTGAACATTGATTCAAACATTTTATACAAAAGTTTGCATTAATTTAGATATTAAAGGGGTTTTAATTGTTATTTACAATAACCCCGAGTATTTACAATTACCTCGACGCTTTGGGGGTATTTGTAAATGAATAATTTGTATGTTTATTGACACATAAAAAATCTTTACAACAAGAAACACTTTCTGGAAATTTGTGAACAATTTTTCTATCTATTTCTTCAATATTTGGATTAGGCAATATTGCAACTACTTGCTCAAAATTTATTAAGCAAACATCATTTTCTTTACGAACAAACGTGAGTTGCAACCTCATCATATCTGGTAACAACACACTTGAAGTTTGCCATTGTCATCATCAACTTTTTCAATACAGCATACATATTTATGAGTCTTATTTCTAGAGTCACCTAGAAAATCTACTAAAATAAATGTTCCCGGCTGCAGGTTCTCTTCGTATTTCACTTCATTGGTTTTTTCTTTCAAAATAATCGTCGCCAGTGTTTCTAAATCCGTTACCTGAGTCATCCGATTCAACATTTTCAAAAGTAATTTTCTTTTTTATATTCATGTGTTTCTTTAATATCAAAATTAAATTCTCTTTTATTTGGCAATTTAGACTTTCGAGTTTTAGTGATATCAGAATTTTTCGAGGAATTTTTAGGTTGGCGCTTTTTCTTTTTTCATCTTCTGTTTTTTTACTTTCTGTAATACTGGTTCTGTTGTCAAAATTTCCTCATATCTGACTGGTTTTAAGCAGGCACTTTTCTAATTTTCTTCTCTGGTGTTTGTTGGTTTCATTTGATTTTTGGAATGCCTGAGTGAAAATTTTAATTATACTTTCAGGATATATCTTTTTCTGAGAGATAGAAGGTACATTAGAATCAACCAAGTCAGTAGATGAACATGAGTTGATTGAATTTTCCTGAAATATGTTTAAAGTTGGCATGTATGGACTGCGGCACCTTTGAATGCAATCAGAGGAGGAAAGTAAGAGCCCTCAGCAGATATCATAGCTAAAACTGTAGTTGATTCTCTCCCCGAGCATCCTAAAACCCTTGTCAGAGGTTTCTCCTTTTCTCCGGTTGCTCTTAAACGCCTAAGGTCTGATGAAAATCCAGTTTTGTCACAATTGAAAATAAATGATGCTTTGTCTTCTGAATTTAGTTGAGATTTGTTAACAACTTCATTCAACTCTGAGTAAAAATCATAAATGATGTTAAGGGTTTTAGCGGTTTATCTATTTTTTTTTGCAGGTGTTCTGGCTTTTTAGAAGAAAGCTTGGGGTGACGCAACATGAACGAATAATACCAGTCAGTAGCCGGAACACCTTCTTTGAAAGGGGTATCCAAATTGTTAATCAATACGAATTCTGCAACTAGTTTTATCATGTCCTTTTTGTAACAAGGGTATCCCATTCTTGCTTTAGCTATAATACAATTTTACTACCCTTTCTCGATTTCTGAAGACAATGCAGTTGGTCGACTTGCTCCTAATCGATGTATAGGAACTTTCCTACCTTTTATCCTGTGCGATATCACACTTCTAGGGACTCAATATGCTGCTTCAGCTTGAGCATAGAGTTTTTATTTTCAATATCTCGAACCGCTCTTACCAGATCCTCGTCGCTATACGACCGCTGAAGTCTCTTTTTTATATACTTGCTTGGCATCTGAAAAAGAAAAGAAAATTAGGCCTATGTTTAAAAGTAACAAATCCAATGGATCATATCTAGGCCTTCTAACCTAGTTGATTTGATAGATTTTCCTACTGTTGTTTGGAATAGTTATTAATTCAATATTTAATCTATCTTTTAATTTGTCAAATTAACAACAAATTGGACTAATTAGTAATATTTAGCTTTAATGCAATGATTTAGATAAGTAAGTTCATATTTATAATTCCGCCGATTCTTAATTTACATTTACCCCTAACACCAAAATGTAAACAACAGCATGCAATAGACAAACCCCCCACCAGAACATATTAAATTCATAACCAAAATGTTAATATAGTTCAAGCAATCTAAAATCCGATTTATGTCGTAGATGTGATTAATAGGCATTCCAACATAAACCAATATTTTTGTTCTTTTATATCTTCAACAAATTTCACGCATTAATTTGGTCAAAAATTCAATGTTGCCAACTAGTCTAACAAATTAGTGATCAATTAAAATAGGGATATTCAAATCTTGATAGCTGCCTTTTGTGCTAAATTCCCATCCGTCTCAGTGGCGCATCGTTAAAGGTCTCGCTTTTCATGATCTAGGTCTGAGGTTTGTTGTTCAGCTAGGTCTGCTTTTTTTAAATTTATATTGCATTCTTTTTAATTTTTCATCAAGATATAGGAGGAGCAAAACAAGCTTTTTTATTGCCAATGCCGTCTGGAAAATCTAAATTATCACTTACATTTGATAAAATGTATGTTGCATTTACCGAAAAAAAGTTTTGCAATCCCTAAGTTAGTGTCTCTCTCTTTTAATTTTATCATTATACGATTTTTAGCATAGTTTCTGTGTTTACTTTAAGAACTGTCAAACGACGGACATTTACAATATTGTTTGTCTATGGAGCACGAAGAGTTATCGACGGTAATACCACAAATTTGGAATAATGTTGTAGTCCATTGTCACAAATTAGTTAATGAATGTTGGGGTAGAGAAGTAAAATATAATACTGGAGACGCACCTCTCGTTATTAACATTGATGATGTTGACAGTGGAGACCAAAGCAGCAGTTGGCACCTTGAAGACATTGCTTAAACGTTTCATGTATTCCATATTGTGTTACATGTCCTTTACTGTAAATGTCTGGCTAATAAAATATATATATATATATACTGTTTTGACAAGTGCATTTCTAATAATGTATATAATTGATGATGTAATTGAATGTACTTGAAAGGCGCCGTAATAGGGAGAGAAAAGTTATTCTAAAATCAGGAATATCAAACTCTCGATTTAAGAACATTTAAATTCAAGTTTATTGTTCTTATTGCTAAATCGGTAACATTTGCGTGGAGTTTTCTATGTAGAAAATTTTTTACATTTAGGTTAAGTAATCCTAAACATTTTTTTTAAAATTTTGTTTTGTGTAAGTTCTTTGATATAGTCTTGAAAATTTCCATACATACATATTTGCAAGTGGTAATGATAATATTACTTCTTTAATAAATAACTTGTGATATAATAACATAGTTTGAAACACGAGAACTTTTTATTAACCAATCATACCACTCTGAATAATTCCAATAAAAATCGATAATATTATGTAACTGCTAAACGTGCTTGTAGTCACAACATTTTAATATTTTCATAGCGACAATGGTGTTTCTGCATGACGTCATAAATATTGATGACGCACATCGGATTTTAAATTTCTTGAACTATAGTAATGTATATTTCCCTTAAATCAGGTTTTTGTTGAAGTTTTTCTATTTACATTGAAGAAACAGCTAAATTCACAACACTTGCTGAAATGTTTTACATTTATTTTTGTCACTATGTGGAAGATTTAATGTTAATGGAGCAGAACCTCATCTGTGAATACTAAAACTAGAAATAACTTTGGAGGGAATCTCAACAAACATGTGACACCATTACAATTACCCCGAATTTACAATTACCCCACCTGACCCTACAGCAATAGGTACTAAAGTAAACAACTTAAATCCCTTCAGCTTGCAAAATTTGAGAAAATATTTGGTTAACGACATTTGCCATATCAATAGTACCATATTAGTGTACAGTTTGGTGAAAGAAGATAGAAATTGCATGTAGCAACCACTACCGTCATGTGCGATGATGCAGTTACCAATTTTGTGATTTTGATGTTTAGTTATTATATCCCATATTACAAAAATCATGTTAAATAATTATAAACTATACATGTACACATCTGAGCAAATGCTTCGTCATATTATGACATCATAAGACTAATTGAAAATTTGTATATTATTGCAAATAGTAATAATGGTACAGAGGTTAAATAGGATAGGGGTAAATTGAAATTAGCTTGATTTTTTTTTAGTAATTACAAGTTACGTAATTTCATAGAACTTTTCATATTGTTTTGTATATGAATTGAAATGTTGCTTAATGTTTCAAATATCTTTGCAAATAAAACATTTTTATTATTTTGAGCTTATTTTTATCACCAATTTTCTGCTAAAAATGCTGAAGGCATTTTTCATTTTAGTTTGTATTAAAAGTAGTAAATGTAAACTAAATTTCATAGTGCTCATTCGTTTTCTGCAAGTCTACACATGGGTGGGGTGATTTAATAGAGTTTTACTTTACAATAATCTAGACAATCGTACTTCATCGTGACCACACTATATGTAATTCATTGCTCGATGATTATATGATCTAACCTACTAGTTCATTGTTGTAAAAGAATTCAATAGGGCACCTACAGATGAAGTTTTGTACTTTGTAATTTAACTTTCTTCATTTTAGCTTAAGTAAATCTGACGAATTCAAGCACCACTAGGCTTGGTAATTTTTTAAAACCAGGTCGTTTTGTCTCTTTTACTTCGAAAAATAATCTTCGTATATATTCTAACACATACAATAAAATGAGTTATTGACATGTAATGGTTTATTATTTCGGTTTATATATGTTAATTTTATTTTCTTATCTCGAAAGCCTTAACACTTTAGCTGCCATGTAGAACACCAGTGGTACACAGGCACATTTACATGGGAGCCATGTGGATCACACGTGTTCCACATGCAGTATGCTTTTAAATTAGGTATGTTTTCCCTAGGGTAATTTATTTTGTGGATAATGATGCAGATAAAAATAATCAAATTTATAAAGTGGAAGATCTAATCCAAAAATTTCAGACAAAATATTCCAACAAAGCGATTCCTGGAGACACCTTTGTTGTGGATGAGACTATGGTGCCCTTTCGGGGATGCCTTATTTTCCAGCAATACATACCCGCTATGCGTCATCGATGTGGTATAAAAAATTATCTAAATTGTGTGATCTAAATCTATACCTGCTAATTATCGGTGTACACTGGAAAAAATTTCGAAGATACAAGTAAAGATAAAGGACTTGCATAAAAAGTTGTTATGGACCTTGTTCATGACTGCTTGGAAGAAGGAAGAACACTAGCTACAGACAATTATTATACATCATTATCTTTAGCAAAATCAGTGTTGGCATCCAAGACTCATCTTCTAGGTGCACTTCGAAAAAATCACAAAGGTCCCTCTAAAGAAGTTATGGGCACACAGTTAAAAAGAGATGAGATTGTAGGAAAGGAAATTACTATAAGAGTTGTTTACAGGTAAATGGAAAGACAAAGGATATGTTCTTTTTTTGTGTACTAAGCACATCGGGAAGTTAAGGTTACTCGGAAGCACAATGGAAAGGGCAAGGGGATACAGAAACCTGCAATTCTGGATTACAATGCTGGTAAGAGTTGTATAGATAGATTTGATGAAGCGGCTAGCTATTTTTCCACACTATGTAAAACTAGTAGATGGTACCATAAAGTCATATTAGAAATTCTCCTAAACACGACTATCATCAATTCCTTTCACCTTTACAAACACTTCAAAAAACAAACTTAGTAATTTTAGAGAGGAGTTAATTGATAACCTAATTCAAGATCTAAGTGTCCCAACAACTAAAGAAAAACACATTCTAATTAATACGGAACAAAAAACAAGTGACAGAAGAAATAGAATAAGAAGATATACATCATGCTATGAAAATGTTACGTTCAAAACTCTGCAAGTAATTCTATTTAAAACGCTCTAAAATTTATAAACAAAGCATAAAAGCCATCGATCAACAAGCATGATTTCCTGCCACTCGAAATTAGTGTTATTTTATAAAATTTCTCAAGTATAATCTCTATAATATTTTGCCTTATAAAATCAAACAGCGGCTTAGTAATCTTCGCATTACAAAGTCGCTGCAAATAAATTCTATATCCCTGCAGTGACTACATTTCAATCACAGCTGCACATAAATGCACAGCTTTCTTTTAAAAGATAAGGCCACTTACCCATCTGCCTAGTCAATGAACACTTGCAAGGGTTTGTTATCTATACCAAGTTTATACTCCATCAAGTGGTATGCTTATACTGCAGCTGTGCAGATGTTTCAAAGTAATAAGATTGTTTCACTTTGATAAAAATTCTTTGTTAACATGTTATCTCTTCTTGTTGGCAAGCGGTTTTTGTAGCTGCCGTCTGAGAATTCGTCGCACTTGATCCTTTGGTGATGTTTTTAAAAACCAAACACCTTGCCCTCTTTGTGGTTCTTTTCGTATAAATACAGACCGTGCTTTGGAAGCGATACATTGAATGCAACATCCTCTTAGCGGAAAGACATGTTGTAAAGTCACACTGTTAAAATGCTTTCTGTGCTAGTACAGTATAGTTAAGTTGTTCCAACCCTCAGCCATAGACGAATACAGCCGCATTTCCTGAAATGATACCAGAAAACAGATAGCTCCAGGTACAATGTATTTTTCTGTTTGTTTTATTTGTGGCTGTTTTGGAAGATAGACATTTCTTTTTTTGGGGTTTGATTCCGCACTAATGTGCAGACTATACGTTACCAAATGCACGCTACAACACGAACAATTATGTACTTTATTCTTGAAGCTTGCGTTGGAGCACATTCTACTGTTTACTTTGCTAGGTAAATTAATGTTAACGTCAAAAATTTAATGTTACATTATTTTTTAACTTTTAAGGAGGTGCACTTCACAAAACAGCATGTATAAATTACGTGTACTTTTTTTCTTGTAGGTAGAATTACTGTAAAGTTTATGTTGAGTTATCTGTTGTATATATTTAGGGATTGAAGACTTAAGTAAGTATCTAGGTTCTAAGATTTTGTATTTGCTTACCAGTTTATATAGGGTGTAATAAAATAAGTGTAAAACGTTTTAGGGGGTGATTCGTCATCGTAAAAGAGATAGGGTCTTTCATATAAAGAAACTTTATTGGAACATCCTTTGTTAAGATACAGCCCCTTAAAGGGGGTACATAAAATTTGTTTTTCTTTTTTTTTTTACAAACACTAAAAAGTTACAAAATTGAAATTAAGGTGACATTTTTTACTATCAAAAATACACTTACTCAGTAATTTATTTGGTTTACCCCATGGTTGTAAGGGATAGAAAATGCAACCCCTAAAATTTATTTCCAATGTAACTTTTTGTCTTATTATTTGTTTGCCATTTAAAAATTTATTTCCATAGCTTATTTCATTCTAAACAAAAAATGTCTCTTGAATTTTTTGCCCAAAACTAACCAGTTCGCAGAAAAAAATTATTTTACAAACAACTACAGAGATACATCGCCATAAATGCGAACTGGATTATTATTATTATTTTGTAGTTACAACCTGCATCAAAGTATGATTAAAGATGAATAAACAAAACTAATTTATTAATAACAAAACATACAACATGTAGAAATCATAGTAAATGTTCAATATGTCACCTTGTCATTACACATGCATCTAGACTTCGGCGCAGTGAGCTACGTATTTGCTCAAATATTCCTGGAGTCTCTCTAATTACCCTGGACGCATCAATGATGCGGTTTCTTAAGTCCTCTACATCGCGAACAGGAGTAGGATAAATCAAACTCTGTAAATAAATGGTCCCAAGTAGAGAAATCGAGAGGATTCAAATCCGGGGATCGAATGGACCAATTCTGTGGTCCTCCTCCACCTATCCAATGATTTGGATATGTTTGAGTTAAATGCTGACGTGCTGCTTGAGTAAAATGGGCGGGAGCCTCATCATGCATAAATAACATAACCCTTCTGATACCACAAGGAACTTCCTCCAACAGTACTGGATTCACTTCTCTTAAAAATTGAGTATATGCCTCGCCATTTTATCAAGGAGGTGGAAAATGAGGGCCAATTAAATAATCCCCAATAACTCCGACCCACACGTTAAGACAAAAATGTTCTTGATGGTTAGCTTGGACAATAGCATGAGGGTTTTCATCAGCCCATATGAAAATTAATAATCTTGTCTCGAGAAAAAGTACATTCGTCTGTGAATTCGATCATCTTCAGAAAGTGAGGATTTCTTCTAATCATTTCCCGCATCCAATTGGAAAATTCAAGACGGTTCGGAAAATCTCACGCTAACAGTGCCTGTACTCGTTGTAGATGGTAGGGGTATAAGAGTTGTTCCTTTAAAATTCGAAATACCGTCATATGATCAACATTTAACTCGACAGCAATCTTTCTAGTACTGCTAGCGGGTTGTTCTTCAACCAAATTAAGTACTGCTTCTTCAAGCTGTGGTGTTCTAACTTCTCGATGGCGACCACAATCCTGCGTTCTTTTTTCGAATGAACCATATTCTCGTAATTGTTGATAAAGTTGGGCAAATATTCTATGCGAAGGAAGCTGCCGTTGAGGATACATTTCAGCGTATCTTTTACAAGCTTCTAACCCATAGGTTCCCAACGGGGGCGGTACCGCCCACCAGTGGGCGCTGTAGCTTTCAAAGGGGCGGTAGCGAGTACAGGGGCAAAAGGGGGGCGTTAGAAGGATCAAGGGGGGCGTTCGTGACGTACTTACCTTTTTAGAAAATAAATATATTCAAATACTTTGAAAATACCTAGTTGGCATGAATAGACAGTTTATTTAGCTATCTAAAATGTCTATGTTATTATTATCGAGAAAATATACTTTAAAACATTTAATTCAGCATTAGGTCTATGAATACCTAATTCCGTTTAATATTGTCCATAACAAGTCTTTGCAAGTTGATAAGCAAAGACGCGATATGACTTGCCTACAAAGTGCACCGGCATCGCATAAACAAGATAAAACATACAAGTTGATGCTTGTATGAAATCAAACGATAAAAGGCAGGGATAGCTCTAGGAATGTGTTATTATTTTGTGTGCTCAAATAATCCATGTTCGTGAGTGATAAGTTATATAAGTCATGATAACCATTAATTTTATAATTATCTATAAATTCGTTGAAAAGTTAATTTATTTTAAACCGTGGCAAGTTTTGGATTTCAAAATGTCTGAATCTAAGAAGAAATGCCGGCAGTACAGTCTTTTGTATTTGAAATATGGATTTACGCACTCTCCTGTAAACCCATCATTACCCATGTGTTTACTTTGCCAAAAAGTTTTCTCAAATGAAGCCATGAAGCCTTCTAGGCTACAAGAACATTTAAATAAAATGCATACTGATAAAAACAGCCAACTATATCAAACCTATTTGCGTCGTCTTCTAAACAAGAAGATGATGGACTACGAGCATCATATAACATTTCATTGTTAATCGCAAAACGGGAAAACCACATACCATTGGCGAGGAACTTATCTTGCCGGCAGTCAGAGAGGTAATAAAACTGTTCTTCATCATAAGACATCGGCAGATGTCATCAGAAAAATTCCTCTGAGTAATAACTCAGTGCAAAGGAGAATAGACGAAATGGCTCAAGACGTTGAAATATCATTATGCGATTACTTAAAAACTTGCAATTTTTCCATTCAACTTGATGAATCCACTCTACCAAATAACGAAGTACTGCTGTTATCATACGTTCGGTTCATAAAAGACGAAAAAATTTATCAAGAGTTATTATTTGCAAAAAATTTGGAAACTGATACAAAGGGAGAAACGATATTTAATACCATGAGTACGTTTTTCAAGAGAAAGAAATACCTATGCATAATATTTTGTCGGCAGCTACTGATGGTGCTCCAGCAATGACGGGACGTCATAAGGGTTTCATAGCTCATTTGAAACAAGCAGTACCAAATGTACTCGCTATACATTGTATTATTCATCGTCAGCACTTGGTTGCAAAAAATCTGAACGAACGTTTGCATTCGTCGCTTCATTACGTTATTAGAGCAGTAAATACGATTAGAAGCAATTCATTGCATGACAGATTATTTAGCCAACTTTGTAGTGAAAATGATGAAGATTACAATCGCTTGCTGCTGCACACAGAAGTTCGTTGGCTCTCAAAAGATACTTGTTTGAACCGTTTTTTTCAACTATTTGATTCAGTACTGGACTTTCTTGAAAACAGAAACGAAAAATTGCACGAAAACCTGATTATACATAAAATGACATCGCTTATTTGACAGACTTGTTTAAAATATTTAATGAAGTCAATTTACAATTGCAAGGTGACGAATTGAATTTAATTAAAACAAAAAACTTCATAGCTGCTTTTGTGGGAAAACTTCTTCTATTCAAACGAAATCTAGGGAAAGGTGAATACAGCCACTTTCCCACATTATCAGCAGTCTCTGCAAAACATGAAGATTTACTTACTTACTGCCAACACTTGGACGTTCTTCATGTTGATTGTGTGGAGCGATTCCAGGATATTTTAAACATGAATATACCGGGTTGGGTTTTAGATCCTTTCGCAAATGCAGATACAGCAGAATCATCAAATTTAGAAGAGGAACTCGTAGAACTCACAACTAACGAAGAACTAAAAGTAAAATTTAGAAATGGATATCAAGAGTTCTGGCTTCAAAAACCAATACCAGTTCTTTACCCTGAATTGTGGTCAAGAGTACAGATATTTTTAATTGCATTTCCTTCATCTTATTTGGCTGAGCGTGGGTTCAGTGCAGTAGCTAATTTATTGTCTAAGAAAAGGAAAAGACTGCACATTACTGAACGTGGCGATTTGCGGCTGATGTTAACGAAATTGGAACCCGACATTAGCAAATTGTTAAAACTTCACCAGCCTCAACTATCTCATTAATTTTTTCTTCTTAATCTTTTTTACTGTTCATTATGTATTCATATTTAAGTTTTTAATAAACAAGTTTGTACTACATTTGATAGTCGTTTTAATTAAGATTTACTTTTGCGATTTTTAATATATATTACCTTGTCCAACGCTTTAGTGAACGCTTGTAATAGCAGTCAGAAGTGCAGCGTTCGTATATGAGTATCTATGTGTGTATATATATATATATATATATATATATATATATATATAACAGAACGGTTATTTGCAGTCCGCAATAAGAAATTGTGTAAAACAATATATAAAATAAGATGTATCTGTAAACAAACTCTATGAAAATAATAGAGTCTATTGACGAATACAAATCGGGCTGGTAGTTATATAGCCATTTACAAAACATTAGCTTATTACTTCATAGGGGAGGAAACATCCACTGACCGACGGTTTCGCTTTATTAAGCCTCCTCAGAGTGAAATAGTCTCCAAGAACCCTATGAAGTAATCGAAGCTATTATAATGATATAATTTCGAAACAATCACTGTACTATGGCAAAAGTAAATAAAACCGCCATCAGGTGATAAAACCCCAACACTACTAAAGTGTGGAAGTACAGAATTGAACCGAAACTACATAATAAATCCTATAGATGGCTATACAAGTACGTGAGGCCATTTGAGATTTGCGGAATGTTACAAGCAAAATTTATTTGCAAACGTAACAAACCTTCTCGGCGACACCCAGGTTCATGCCCCAAGGCAAATCAAATAATAACAGAACGGTTATTTGCAGTCCGCAATAAGAAATTGTGTAAAACAATATATAAAATAAGATGTATCTGTAAACAAACTCTATGAAAATAATAGAGTCTATTGACGAATACAAATCGGGCTGGTAGTTATATAGCCATTTACAAAACATTAGCTTATTACTTCATAGGGGAGGAAACATCCACTGACCGACGGTTTCGGCTTTATTAAGCCTCCTCAGAGTGAAATAGTCTCCAAGAACCCTATGAAGTAATCGAAGCTATTATAATGATATAATTTCGAAACAATCACTGTACTATGGCAAAAGTAAATAAAACCGCCATCAGGTGATAAAACCCCAACACTACTAAAGTGTGGAAGTACAGAATTGAACCGAAACTACATAATAAATCCTATAGATGGCTATACAAGTACGTGAGGCCATTTGAGATTTGCGGAATGTTACAAGCAATATAAAGGGAAAACGATCGGGTGAGAAGAGATGATGTAGATAGAACTGGTGGTAGAAAAGATAGTATATCAGATATAGCAGGTTTGATATTCTCTATAAGAGTATCTATCTCAATTTTACACAACTCTGCAAAATTTTCAGCCATAATTAAAAGTTAAACTACTAAAAGAAAAACTAAGAATGGGATTAAAAGAAAGAAATGGTAAATGAACGAGACAGTAATAAGTTAACCGCATTAGAACAATGAAACCACTGAAATACTTGAATACTCATTCACACAAACACTCTTAAAACCTAAAACTATTGATAAACAATTATAACAGTAAATAATGAAATGTTTCCATAAAAGTTCATATTCACATTTCCAAGTTATTTTTCAAATTGTTTGTCGTTACGATATAACTCTTGAGTTATTAGTATTCTCTTGTCTTAAAACTACCTACACTTTTTAGAAATGAATTTGTATGTAAGTATATAAAATTAATTTATTCTTGATTATTACTTATACAGCCTGGAGGTGTTTCTTCAACTTCCATCTTTTGCATTTACGTGAATTTTTTGCTGTATGTGTTTTCATCCTATTGCATTTATTTTTTGCATCAGGATGTCGCTGTGAGATATGCTGTTTAGTTTGTGGGTGTTTGTAGCATTGTATCTCTTTTATCATTACTAATTACAACTATTTTTTCATCCCTGGACCACACTTGATTTAAACCAAAAGTGCACTTTTTCGTTTCAAAAGTAGTCTCTGTTTAGTTAAACTTTCGGTTATTAATACTCTGTTGCCTTGTAACTGAGTTTTTTTGAAGAAGTTTGTTCTTGCATTGTAGTTGGTAAACTTTACCAAATAGGTATCAAGCTTTGCAGATTTTTTGAGGGGTTTAAAGACGTCTTCTCGAGATACTGCTTAGTCTTTGTACGTGATCAATATCTTTATTCCTTGATATTTAACTTTAATTTTTTAACATAAATATTTTTTGCATTATGGTCAAAATCTTTGTTAGGTATTTCAGGTACTTTGTGGATAACCAGACTATTTCAACTATATTGTTTTAATTCATCACTGCGGTCGTTTATTTCACTCAATTTTTGAAGCAAATTTGCTACAGAGTCACTTTCTGAAAAAATAGCAAAATTTTGTTTGAGTATATCGATATGTGAAGTAAGTGATGAGTCCTTAATATTAATCTCGCCTTTAGCTTCATGTTTACATAATAATAGTCATTCCTGAAATTCTCTCATATCGCAGTTTAGTTGCCATAGGCTTGTCAAAACTGTATCGTGAAAGCTGTTCATAATTACTAGATTCTAGTATATAATCTATGGCAATATAAGTTCAGGTGGTTTTGGAGATTTATTATTTCGCCAAGCAACTGAAATTACACTCTACATTGTTGCTTCTATCTTGTCCATCTTATACACCTTGCTATTATTTTTGCTTCTTTAAAATATCTTTTTGAGAGAAATTTTTTTTAAACTTCTGTATGATGTGTATTAACGAAAAATGATATAAATTTGTTGAATTTTATGTTGAGGGTAGAGATAACGTGTTTTTAATTCAGTTCACTTTATTGTATTGAGCACATGTTAATAATACGATAAGGTGTATTATCCAGCATGTGGGCCATGTCCGTTAGACAAATAGAGAATGTATGTTATATAGAACATAATATGTTGACTTTCATGAATTATTTAATAGTTGTTTAGACTGCGGAACTTATTAGGGCTTATAACCAGCACCCATTTTAGTGCTGGGCCTGTACAATATTTGGAAGCACATTAGTGTTTATTTCGATTCAATTATCACCAATAAATTAACAAAAATCACAAACACTATAGCAAGCATGCATTCACCTCAACAACTCGAACTCGAATAGATTATTGTTCAAGTTAATTGTTTAACTGCGGTTTGTCTAAAATTGAAAAATATTGTATTGTAACGTCTTTATTTACACAAGCAAGATTAGGGTCATATGGCCCTTCTTACATCTAGCTTGCCAATGTAGATATATAACATAAAAACCACAGAGAGAAAAAGAAATAAGTAGATGGAAACAAAATAAAAAATTAGGTATGAACAATAAACATTCCTAATGAACAAGAAACATGCCTATTCGACCTGATGGGCCTAAAATATTGGATGTTATACATTTATTTAAACTCTTTTCTCAGCATTATTTTAAATTGAACTATGATTTAAAAAAAGGTAGATGGAGATTGTGGATACTATTAAATCACTTTATAAATAATTTAGAGATTAATTAAATTTCTATTAGAACTAAATTGTAGAACATAATACTCATGGGATGGTTAAGTTTAAAAGAAATTTAGTTGAACTAGAATCAGTTCTTGAAGTACATGTAAAGTGATACCTTCCTAGTAGAATATTTGGGTATCTTAACCTTTTGGACCGATTCGGTTATGCATTTAAGCGCACTGAGTGTACTGGTTAGTCTTATTATTTTGATGCACTTTATAAGTTATATCTTTTTTATTTAAGTACTCATAATTAATATAAACATTGTTTTAGTCGTTACGGATCTGCTGATGCTTACAAAGGTGCAATTCAAGATGCTGATGCTTTTATCACCATGCTGTTAGATTTTAACAATATGGGAGGGCTTATGAGGCGAGTCATGACTCAAGCCCTTACAAATCCACAGGTAAGAACTAGCGCAAAATGATTTTTCAGCTTTTTTGTATTTATTGTGTATTTTGCAGATGTATAGGTTGCTTAATGAAATACCACAACCTCCAGAATCTGAGTATGCACAATCTATGATTGATCTTAAACGTCTGTATGACGATGCAATACACTCTTTACCCAATCCTAAACCGCTTCACGAGTACAAAGATTGCCCGTCACTACAAGAACATTTAGTACATCGAACATTTTTAGAAGAATTAGTATTTTGGACGGTGAAGTTTGAATTTCCTCAAAAAGTAGTGTGCTTACTATTGAATATGTTGCCGGATCCTGACTATAAGGTTTGTACATTTTAGATTACTAGAGGTGTGAATATTGAAATTTTTATATGACAGTAGCTGCATAAAAATTGTATAAAGATTAAAAATCACATTGCAGGCATTTTTTATTAATGTCTATACTAACATTTTAAAATTTTTTATCTGGTCAATAAGTAAGTTTCTTATATTTTTAAATCCTAAATACAGTTGGATAGTTGTACTCCAAAAAAAAATAGATTTGACGACGTTTCATAAAATGCCAAAGGCATGTTTTACAGCTCAATATGCCATCTAGTGCACTGTTTGGAAAAAATGCACTTAAAGGAAAAATGAATCCTAATTTGTTCTCTGCATGAAAAGTAAATATTTTTAGTAATAAAATCCAGTCTTCTAAATAAGTGATTATGTTTGACTAAGTTTATTTGTTTGCAAACGTATTTGCTAAGATAAATCTGAATTAATTTCCAAACTAAAGTGTAACGAAAATAAATATTCTTCTCATAATTATTGGCAAAGGGAAAGAGATGAAGACGTGAATCTGACAGTTTTATTAATTTTCTTTATTGTAATGGTCTATTAAAACGCATTCACAAATGCCTTATTAATATCAATCCTAATTTCTATCTTCGCCTGTTTTCCTTGTAAAGCAAACTTTAGAACTGATCGCACGTGTCTGCCGACTTGCTCGTATGGTCGACAAGGCGGTATCTTAACATTAATAGTGGTTTGATGCGGTAGTGTCATTTGTTTTGTGAACAACTTAAGGAAGTTAATGGGCAGTCCTATGTGTAATGGTATAATTGGAATACAGTTTACTCAGACAAGTAATGCAGTTTATTTTTTGATGGAAAATGTAAGTGATTTTTATACACAAATTAGTAAGAAACACCCATCAACCTATTCAGTGATATTTATATTATAGTGTTATTCGTTTTAAAATCAGTTACAAGAAATTTGTAAAACGTGACACTGTCATTTAAATAATAATTATGCCAAATCATAAAAGTAAAGCATCCATGTAAAAGTTTATTTTAAAAAAAAAACCCTTTATATAAGATTTAGTTCCGTAGCCATAAAAACCTTGTATTAGTGGAATGATATGCAAGGGGGCTACATAAAAATATAAAAAATTTTTTGTTGAAAGCTATGATTTCTTTTAAATTGAAAAGCTTTTTAAGATTAAATTTTATCTCCAAAATCCTAGCAATTCCTTTTTAAATTATAGAACAAGTACAAAAATATTAACCTATTAACTCAACACTGCATCTTCAACTCTAAATCTCTCAAAAGTGCACTTTGACTTCTAATGAATAACACCAACTTTGATCAAAGGGGAAGTAGCCTGTTTGTGTAAATGTCTTGCCATTTCAATTTCAGAATATGATACCGAGATACAATTTAAATATAAAATAAACTAAATCTTAAATTGCAATGTACTATAGATTTTCTAATTTATATATACAATTAAACCTTTAATGACACATTTTATTTGATCTCATACAAATGGCTTCAGAAAACCTATTTAACTGGTTTGTTACGTGCAGTTTTGGCTCCAGAAAATCTAGCCTGTAATCCACAGAAAAACTCTGTGAAGTGGTCCGTTAGAAATCCTGTTTTGGTAAAATATGGAAAACCTCGCCTGTACTAATAAAAAAACTGCTAGCTGCTACTGTATCCTCTCTTTTACCAGAGATTTCCAAATTCCTCTAATTTGGCTACGGATCCCATTTACAGTAGGTAAACAATCAAATCTTTCTACCATGGACCTCTACTCAACTTAATGTGCTTATTATGCACCCAACCAAATATCAAGCAGTCGGTACTTACTTATGTATGTTTGCTACTTATTTTCATTCTTTAAAACTTTCTATAATATCTTTGCTGACAGCTGGTCGAAACTCGACACCACTGGTGTCAGTTATATTTCAAACTGTACCAGAATACTGTTATCAGTTGTAGAGAAGTCAGCTGTAATCTCGTTCACTATTACTAGCATAGTAGTTAGCGCGTAAAGAGAAGTAAAGATAAGAGAGACCCCTACCACCAAATTCTCGTATTTATTTAGGCTTTTGTGCCCTTCTAAAGCTCCTAAATTCTCATAAATCGGTTGATCCAAACAAACAAGGCTTCTAAGTAAACTGCCAACGTTTTCCCAATTCTTAGAAACCCACAAGCTAATGTTCACTCGCTTTCCCGAAATTTCTATATAAAACATCAACTGCCATCTAAATCCTAGAATTTTGCTTCGGCACAAACTCGCTCACGTAGTTATTTTCTCTGTATCTCTCATAACGAACACTCACTTCTCCGAACTTTAGCCCCCTACTAAACCCAAGTTAATGTTAAAACACGCCTTTCATAATACACACATTATAGCCATCTTTCTTCAACATACTCCCTCAATCTACTATTCCTTATCGTATCTAACTCCCAACCTGTTCTTATCCCACTGCCTAGCCTGAACCCCAAACTTAATGAACTTTATATTATGTCTTTCTTTCTCTTACTACTTCTGCCAAATTAATCCCTCTTTGTTTAGTTAATCACTTGCATGCCAATCCAACAAATAACCCCATTCAAAAGATGTGTATATGTTTTTGTATTTCTTTCTCACTCTTATCCATACTTAACCACCCGTGGCAGTAATCAAATATTACCCTCTAGCCAATATTCAAAACTATACTTGTTTCTGTCCCATACCTACTTTGTCTGATAGTCTTTCTTTGTTAGCCAGTTCCATCTGTCCTTGATGACATACCCACTCTAAATAACATTCAAATAAGCTCGACTTTCTCTTATCCATATGCATTAATATCTTCTATCTTTATTTTAGTTTTCCCCCATGTTAAACGAATACTTGATACGTTAGCCTCTATTCTATTCTTACTTATTGCAAAAGTAACCTTCCTGGTTCTGTTTCGGTCCATACATTCTAACTGATAACATAATATTACCCATTCCATAAACAATAAGTCCCTCTTAAGTGCACATCACCTACCACCCTTCCTTGAACTCGATGTTTGTTTGTCTTACTTTATCTACAACTTATACTCGGCAACCTTAAAAAAACTATAACGGTCAGTTTGTTGTTATACACAATCCGTAGAATTTCAACGGTTTAAAATGCTCACCTTCTCTCCAATATTCAACTAACCTTGCTTGAAATCTTAGAAAAGCGTTCTAACAAATGCACCTCCTCACTATAACGTATCTTTTGAAGGTTACATATCTACTTGAAAACTATAACAGTCAAAGTTTGCTTTTAAAAACATTACTTAGACAACAATTTAAATATGAAACAGAAATCGTTACAGTTTTATATTTACACCCTATGCTACACCTACAATGATTAAATATGTTTATGACTTTTAAATACACTCTAAGAATATTTACATTATAACACAAGCTACTTTAATTAGTATTCATGCTTATACCCTTATGCTACATTGTATTTAAGCATCCTGAAAGTTCTTTGTAAAATTAAATACACTAGTAATTTGCAAAAAAATTACAAATTGTTACTTTTTGGTATTTACATGCTAAAACGTGAAATAAATTATCAAATGCATTATCTAACCCCTTTTGCCATTCAAATACCACAGAAATATATAATAATAAAAAACCCAGATGTACCATAAGTATGTGTTATCAGTTCATGCAATGAATGAAAAAGTGTTCAGTTATCTTACAAATTTTTGATGAGTATAGTGTCAAATGGATTCATAAATACTTGATGAGTGATTGACTGTCGTTAAGGATACCATAAGATGCCTCAGGTGACTTCACAACCCTCAACATGTTTATCTCCAACACAAGGTTGTCGATCTGGGAACCGGTGTGCCTCTAAAATTGAAAATAACTTAGTAGGGTATTATCCGAACATTTGACAACTTTGTTCGATAACCTTTATGGCAAAGGTAGTTCACATACTAAAGCTGCTTATTGATTGTTTGGCTGTTAAGCATGAAGTGTTCTAATAAAATAGATCTTTTTCTAAATAATTCAAGACATCTTCAGCCAACTTCGGACAGAAACCGTGCCTTTTTATTTATTTGAGTAAGCACAAATGTACCTCTGAAGTTTTCATGCCTATCCGATGAGATCACCTGGGCGCCAGTGTAATAACATTATTAAACAAATGGATAATAAAAGTACTAATTTAAAACAAATTTACGAAGATGACATTAAACCTTTAAAACTGACATAATGAATTTGACATTTGAATATGAACCATATATGATACAAAATAATTTTACAGTAGTTTAAAATTATAGTAAGCTCAAAATTATATTTCTTAAAGGAAATTGACTAACCCTATTGTTGAGATTTTTATTACAGAAACTAGTAAAATGAAATGAGTATAAGTATTTCCAAGGACCATCACAGGTGATTGACCCAAAGTAAACTCTACCTTCTTATACTGCTTCTTTATGTGAACATTTATCTTACTTGTCATATTTAGTACTGTAGATGTTGTGTTTATCTTCAGTAATCCAGTGAAATTTTATATTGTTGTACAACATGCAGTAGCCAATGATTATTCTTACATGTAGTCAACATTACTGGACGTAGAAAACCAGACCCTGCATTAATATAAATTACGAATGTGTAAACTAAAAAGTAAACGTCTACTTACACTTATTGTGATTGATATTAATTAAATTTTAAAGTTTATAAAATTTTTAAAACATTGCACATTTAAGCTTTATTTTATTCTTCAATAAGCAGTTGAACAAATTCATAAATGCATAATCTTCATTGTTTTATAGCAACACATCTAAATGGTCAAATAATAAATCGGTACCACTTGCTCGCTGCTTAATTAATTTTGCTTTAATGGTAAAATATTTAACATAATTGTAGGAAGATTTAAAGCATTTCATCGATGCTTTGTGTACTTTGTTACATTCCCTTTTATATTTGAAAATTTACGACCTGCTTATTTTGAAAACTATTTCACTTTCTACGCGTTTGAATTTACGGTTGCTGCACTTCTATGATTTTAAACCTGCTTAAATAGACAGCCAACTTTATTCATCTTTTATTAAATTCTTGAGTTCACTTGTCTATATTCTTTCGCCATCCTTTATATAGAGTAATCTTTATTAATTAGGACTTTTTCCAAAGTTGTTGGTCAATGGGAATTAGGTAAAGCTGTTGTGTTATCTTGGTAATATAAAACGTCTGCTCGATTTTATTGCTACTATATTGGAATTTCCATAAAAACAACTGTATAACTACATTGGTTGAACGGGTTTACTAGATATTTAGCATTTGGTCGTGGTTCTTCTTTGCTAAATCATGCAGTTGCAAATTCTTATGATGAAAAATGAAAAACGTGACTTGTAGGTAAGTGAAGGGTGAGTTTCCTTTAATAGAATTGTTAATTTTTTAAGTCCGAATTTGTACTCAATATTCTTAGATTTTTAGAACTACGGTTTGCTTCGATGTATCACAGGAATTTATGTTAGCGGTACAGCATATTTAGTCTGGCTACTCATACCCTTCACAGCCTGTGAGTATTAAATGTATTATTGTAAATATTTGAGGGTTTTTTTTTGGCGTATTTATATGTTTTAGTAGCTCTAGTCCGAACGAATTTGGTCTACTCAATATAATAAGTAAGTGTTTAGTTTATGTAAGTTTCTGCCACTGTGTACAGATGATTAGTATTAATTGCTTGCTGGGCCAATATCAATTATTGAATTGCGTTGGTTAAATCCGCTTAGTTTGTTGTCCTAAATTATGAGGAAATATTTAAGGGGTTGTATACTTGCATAGTTCTTTTGTTTACAAAACACCCTTGATTTGCTTGTTACTAGATATAATTAGTATTCATGGAGTGGAGAACACAGATGTTTGTCTTTGCAATTTGATTTTGTTTTGCTATTCAAATTATTAGAAATTATTCATTACACTTATATTTTATGTGCGTTATGTGTTTAATTATTCTTCTGATTTGTTCTGATTTTGTTCTTATCTTACGGTCTGTCTGCTCGTATTACGGGTAACAACCTTAAATTAAAAGTTTTTGTAGTTCAACTGAAGACAATTATGAAAAAATTCAAGGGTATTGAATAAATTTAATTTTACCAAAATATGCATGTTTATAAAATTTTCATTTTGAATTCAGACTTCACAATTAATGTTTAACAATATTACTACTTGAGCTGTATTATATTTTCTCTTTTAAAGTGTAATAAATCTCTCCAGCCCCAAACCGTTGGGCGACAAGGTAACAAAATTTCTGCGGGGCATGAGGCGGGATTGCAGGCCACTTTTGTTTCGGCACCCAAAACACTAAAAGGGAGGGTGTCACATCGTTTACACTTTACCAGTACAAAAGCAAAAGTCCTGAGAAAAATGCAGAAATCCTTCAACCCAAATAGATTTCGACAATAAAAAAAAGACTGTTATGCCAACCCTTTACACTCTTCAAAAGAAAATATACAATTAATTAAACCAAGACCACCATTTGTGGTTCTTCACCCAGACACAAATAAATACAAAATAACACTTTACTGAAATGTAAATAATTCACCAATACTCTCTAATTTTAAAGTATTAACCTTTAGGGTCATAGACCACTTTGAAATAAAAAGTGGCAACTGTAATGAAAAGGATCTTATACAAAGTAGGTTTAGGTAAACATCCCCTATGAACCTATTTAAGGATCAACAATATCTAAATATCTGGTTCATCATACATCTCTTTTTACAAATTGTCAAATTCAATTGATGCTTAGGCAGTGTTATTGAAATCTAATATTACAAATTTTATTTATTCCATTCAAATCTGATTGGCTTTACATTTACGATACTAACAAGCTAAGACACGTATTTAGTGTGTGGATGTTCCGTTCACGATTTCTGTGTTTTGTGGAGTCACCTTTGGTTTCGTTGAGACAACAAATATGTACAATTTATTTACAGATTTAGAATTAACCATTGGCTGTAAGAAATACATAACAGTAACATGAAATTGAAAATAACGTTTACATAAGATTCTACATGCATATGCAATATACAAATGTCCTTGAATTTCTGTCTGAGAATAGAGCTTTTAATGTGAACAAATTTTATTAACGCTAGAAATGAAAATGTCTTTTAGTGTTAGAAAATTTATAATGCGGCTTTGATTGAATGTAATGTTTGTACACAAAAAATGAAATTTGCGCACTGAATTCACTTTGAACTTTTATATGCGTTTCTGTGAAGAAACGGCTCAAAAAGAAACCTATGCTAAAATGGATTAGTGCATGAGTAGGTACTCACAGATACGGTGTCGCCTGGGATCTGCAGGTAGAAGTTTCGTTGGATCAACGTCTGTATATGGTGCTAGATGTGCCAGGTCAATCAACGTAGGTGCCATGTATTGTGCGGGTTCCCTTATTGGCTATATGAGGCGTGGAACGGCATAATGATGGCAGATTCTTAATAGTAGGCGTCAAAACTGGTACGGGGTGTGTATTTACACATCCAGGCTGCTATGTCCGCTTCAGTAATGATGGACAGTGAAGACGGGGGCATCACGGATGACTTGGACATCTCGTCTCAGTGGACCACGTTCAGCAGTATATGACTATATGCTGATACTAAAATGGTTCTACGAAGTAACTTCCTTTGGTAGAAGTCCAGGTCTTGGTGGTAGGATTTGGTGGACCTTGCCGGCAGGGCATGGAGTATCCACGTTAGTGCATAATGCACAACCTTCTTTCTGGTTTAACCACCAGGCTTTGGTGCACCGTGATAGAAGGTTAAACTCAGAAGATCAGAAGTTATTGCTTACTCCTGGCTATTTCATGTCAATATATATTCAAAAACAACCGAAAGCTCGCCTCCTTGATTATTATAATTAATATTTGTATTCTGATAATCGGAAATTCCAGTTGTGTCTATTCAGTTTTAAGGTGTGTTGACAGGCGAATCTATTATTGAGGGGCGTTCACGTTTGCGTTTCTGCAACGCTTATCAAGTTTGTTAGGTGCAACTTGGATTGCATACTTACAAGTTCTTAATCCAAAAAAATCGAACAAAAAGTTAGTCTCTTGTTAAAATGTACGATTCAATTCGGTGGTCACAAACATTCAGGAAACTTATTTTACTCTACGAAAATTGACACATCATGTTAGAAAAAATAAAATATCTGTGTAAATTTTCTTGAAAAGTGCAAATATCATATGCAAGTTTCTCTTTACTAAAAATGTTCAACTTCAAGGAACAGGACCGTATCCACGTCACTTCAGACAATGTAAAAAGAAATAAATCACTCATCCCTCTTTCTATAGATTCAATATTAAGCAGAATAGTTTTACTCATAAGTGGACGGCAGACAACACCTGCTACGGCTTTGGGATATTTAACCTTAAATGCAGTGCACCCTACCCTTTTTCAGGCGTGATAAAAAGGATAGGCGCATGACAGAGCATAAAAAAAATTTACACTCTGGCGCAGCTAGCATCGACCGTTGAGGTTGCGGAGGCTGCGAGAGACTTAAAATCTCGAAGGGGAGAAAATTTGTGTTGAAAAACATTCCGTGTTTAACTTCATAAATCCATATTAAACCAAATTTTAAGAGAATAATAAACAAAACTAAAGTTGTATGTTGAGGTAGAGTTATTTAAAATACTACGGCATTGTCATCTTATAGTAAAGCGACAGCAAAACAAGTCTGCATCTTTACGGAACGTAAGATAAATAGTACGAAGACATGGGGGTAGAGAACGACCCTGAAATATAATACGTGAATTAGTTAACACGCAAAACCAAGTGAAAAGGAATTTAAAATACATCTATTAAATTCTTACCATCGGAAAAGTAATCCGGTGGGATTTGCAATTTATGAAGGAAAGGAAAACGCTAGGCAAGATATCTGTAATAATATTTAAACGATTACGCATTTATTATTTAACACAATAATACATACTTGATACGACCTCATGGTCAATTCTTATCAACAGGAATTCAAAATGACCTGTTGTGCACAAAATCAAGACAAGAAATGAAGCTTTATCAGAAAGTTTTGACAGGCAACCATCTGTCTCAATTATCAGAGCGGGGTATTTGGAATTGTAAGGAAAGAAAACTACAGAGCTCTTTTGCAAAGTAGAAGTGTGAAAATAAATACTAAGAATACTGGATTGTAGGCAACTTTACAAACAAGTATGAATATTAGAAAACAAACACGGTACTTTATGAAGTACTATAACCTTTCTATATTCTGAGATTATAATAAATCTCTTAAAAGTAAAATTGTATATTAAGGTTTAATGGACTTTTTAAAGTAAAATCTTAGGTTTAAAGGGAGAGATAAATCAAGCTGAAACGTGGCATTTACCATAGGTAAAATGACATGTTACAGCAGTGCCAAACCCTAACTAGATGTTTTTCTCCAAATTTATTCTACGACTGCATGATGTTATTTTCTATTAAATCCTGCCACAATTTCGTTTTAATGATGACATTTGAATTTACAGAGATTGTTATTTTATTCAAAGTTTAAACCTTGTTTGTTTTGCTGAAATACCAAAATAATATAAAAGTCTGATAAGTATTCAATCTTGAAAATTTAAGGATGGACCATTACGCAAGACAGAACCTAGTCTTATGGCACTTCCATGTGAATTTTGGGTCCAATCTCATCACTTTTTCAGCGGATCGCGTAGAAGTGCCCGGAATAGGCGGTTCATACAAGACCGACGATCTAAAAAGGCATTTGAGTTACAGGTGCGACATACACGAGTCTAAGCAACCAACGTTTTCTCTAACAAATTGTATAAACCCAACAAATTTCGTTTAGAAACATGCAAAGTTATCAACGTTAAACTCGATATTTTTAAAAGCGTACTCTTTTTATAATTACAAGGACGTAAATTCTACAATTTTCCATGCTAAAGCCTGTTATTCTAAAATAAATACAGGATAATGTTAAATTACGTTCTTAGAATTTATTTATGCTTCAAAGCAGTGCATATTGGAGTTGAATTGTAGAACTAGCCAGAAGCGGATATCTATCAAATCAAATAATTAGGTTTGTGTAAAATTTGGCACTACTCCTTGAATAATAGCATTTTGTTTGTAATTCTATTTGTATTTTTCATCATATTGTACCAACTGATAGAATTACTTTTGACTATATAATAAATTATTAAGTTGCATACTTATTACAATTTTTGTTTCAGGAATCACTCACTAAGGCATTTGTATTGCATTATAGTAGAATATCGATGATGTTAGAAAGATCTGCAGATCCCGACACACTTAGTAATCGTGTGGTTCATGTCAGCGTTCAGTTGTTTTCGAATGAACGACTTGCGCTTAAAATGACAGAACAACTTAATTTATTACATGTGATGGTAATTAGTTTAAAATATATGATGAGCAAAATACTCATACAAAACACCCTGCATGGTAAGAAGTTAAATGTGTGTTTGTATATTGGTTATAAGTATAATATTTTTTAGATGCTCAGAACAATTTTCATTATGTTGTTGATTGTGGTAGAAATGTTATGAAGGATCACTGTTATTGGCCTCTTGTATCTGACCTTAATAATGTTTTATCGCACCGTCCTGTAGCTTTAAGATTTATGTCAGATGATACTTTGTTAGAAATGTGGTTTATATTTTTATCAATGTTTCAAGGTAACACATATTTTTAAACATGAATATTTTGTAAAACCACTGATTTAGGTATGAATGTTAATCACAGAGAAATTGGTCAACATATAGAATTTGAACCAAACACATATTATGCTGCATTCAGTGCCGAACTAGAAGCAAGTGCTTATCCTATGTGGGCGCTTGTTGCACATCTTACCGATGAATCGACTATTTGTTTAACACGTCGTGTTTTATCTTCCTGTTTATCATCTTTGTTGGAATGGTTAGAAGCTATTAATTTTACCGAGCCCAATATAGTAAGTAACAGTTGAATATTAATATTATAAATACGCATACTTTTTAGAGTCATGGTGTACAAGTTTCATTTCATCTACCTTTACATCGATATTTTGCGGTTTTTTTGTGTCAGGCAATAGCAAAACAAGGTCTCACGTTAAGTGAAGTATTGCCAGGTGTAAGTACAGTACACCGCCTTATGATGCATCCATTAAGAGTACAGGTGAGTTGCATGAAAACCTTTTTCGTCTGTGCAATTTTTTTAATACGTTATTGTATTAATGTTTCACATTTTGATTGTTCCATTTAAATTTAAATTAATGCTTTGTTGCGATTAGTTATAAGTTATGCAAAAACAAAATATTTGCGATAGAAGCACATTTTCTCAATAGCTATCGTTTGGGAAGTGAGGATTAGGAATATTCATTAGATGCGTAGCATGGAGATTTTCTGCAATTATTTCCAGCTGTTGTGTTCAACAACAATTGTGCATTGTTTTTGTGATACGAGGTCCATGCAACACAAAAAATATGAGATAGACCTCTTGTTAGAACTGAATGTCATTCAAAAAGTGAGAAATTTTATTGAAGAAACAACTTCAACTTCTGATTTAATTTTTTTATTTTATATCAATTTGTCTAACAGACATTTAATTCAATTATAGGACAACACAAGACACAGTTACAATACTAAATTATTAAACAAACATCAAAAATACTTAATAATTAATTTTACAAATACAAACAATTAGTTACATTTAATTTAATTTGCCTGGAGCAGGATGGCTCTTATTTGTTTAAGAGATTGATTGAACAGGTTAATAGCGTTCTGAACATCACAGTAGTTAAGGACCATGAAGTGAACTAAGGAAAATTTCAAGATATTAGTTCGAGGGGTTTGTAAGTAAAATAGAGAGTTTAGAAGAGTGCTAACAGCTGGTACATGTAACGAAATTTGTCTTAATAGGACGGGGCAGTCCAACTTTTAACAACTTAAATAGCAAACTAATTGAGTGAATGGTTCTGCATGTATAAAGCTCATTTAAATTAAACCTATTAATAAGAGCAGTTTGAGGAAAGCCACTCTGGGCATAGGCCCCCCATCAGATTTGTAGCATAAAAGCTAAACATATCGCCTCTGAACCTTCTCTAATGCCCAGCTGTGTGACTCATACCCCAAATTCCAGACAACAGAAGCATATTCCAATTTACTACATACAAAGACATTATAAAGGAGAGGTATGGTTCCAGTTTGTGAAAATTGATGCCCATTTCGGATTACAAACCCCAAGGCCTTTAGCACTTCTTTCTGTATGGTTTCAACATGCTTAATAAAACTAAGTTTTGAATCAAAAGTTACACCAAGAACATTTTTAATGCTACACTTATTACTTGTTTTGCCCATGATGCAGGGTGTCTATATGTAACGAAAATCTGGAAAGTACTGAAAAAGTGATGATTTTGTAAAGCAAGTCCGGAAATGCGGAAAAAGTGCATAATTACACTTCACGTATAGAAATTATGCATCTGCTTTAGACACATCAAGAAAATCTGAATTCATTTTGCAGTCTTTCATTGTGTGTATAAAACAAAATAAACAATATTTTTAAGTTTTAGCCTGCTTTGGCCTGGAATGCAGAGAGCTAAAAAAATTATTAACGTGCTCTGCTTGATTCGAGGTTACTACTTGATCTGAATAAAAGCACAGTTGCTAAAGTGCCGACGATTTTATGGGGTACATAGGGGAAAAAAATGTCAGGTTAGGTTACTGTTAGCAGTGGTGTAACTCAAAACTTATGCCCCCTCCCAGCACAAGAAATATTAAATTAAATTATGAACCCGTTTAGTGGGGGTTAAGTTATATCTGAAGTTGTCGCAGGGCTCTTTTGCGGACTGGGGCTCCCCCATGCCACGTGGGCGAATACATCACTGACTGTTAAAAATGTTTTACTAGTAAAAACTGACCAAACGAGTACAACGGCTGTAAATACATCCATAATCGAAAACAAATTACATAAAATCTCTCTTTAGGTTAGATCCATTCTTCTCTATTAAGTTATTTGGGTTATTTTTTTACTGGAAGATTCGGCATTTTAGCAACGGTCAATAAAACCTCAATTAATATATCACTTCTCTTTGCAAATATCTAAAAAGAATTGGCAACAGTTCCACAATTCATTTTTAACTTATTAAAAATGTCAATAATAAGCATAACCTCTAAATTACTTTTAAAACGCAGTTCATCCGTGAAATTTGTAGACTTGTTAACATATTATAAACACAATTATTTCAAAATTTGATTCTGTATTCTAATTTGCTAGCCAACAAAATGGATTTCTGACGGTTTTCCGCTCTCCTACTTTTGCATTTGTTGTTTTGTTTTACAGTTTTAGTTCAAACACCCTTTATCTATCGTTAGCATGAATGTTAGCCATAACGCGAACCAACACGATCTCTCTAGGTCGTTCATTCAGAGTTACATTTTTTTTTTAATCATTACCAGTGGCGGTTTGTGCCTCTGAAATTAGGTGAAGCACAACATAATTACATATAATTAAAACACGAACAACGATCTTATAATGGTTTCAATAAAAAGTCCATTCAACGTCTTTTCTTTGTCGCAAATAAGTCAATCACTCTGTTGTTAAAATTACACAAACATAAAATTACTGAATAAAAATATTGTTTATAAAACTTAAGCCACAATTTGCATTTCAGAAAGTTTAAGAAATGCAAGGAGCAACCCTCATCAATGCTCCAAGGATGTACGCGAACAATACGTTGATGAAACGTTTCAAAGTGTCCAAAAGTTAAAACAAACTCAACTATTCATCATTGCAAGGACGTTTGGCGAATGTTCATTCTGTGTATTCTCTTTAGTTATAGCACTGTTCAACACAGAATGACATTTCAATACATTTAGAAACGAATCGTTTGCGTACATTACATGTGACCCTTAAGAGGAATGTGGATTGTGGTTGCGGACGTGTTAAAAAATTAAAATAATTGACTGGAAAATACATAAATAAAATATTTTCTATGCACTTTATTCTTGTGTGTATGTATTATCATGTAATTTTTCATTTTTTATGTATGCACTCTGAACTAATTAAAGTATGCGATTGTTTTGATCACCCTTCTTTTTCGTTATTCATTCAACAAAAAGTACTGAATTTTTTCAATTGGGGTACTAAAAAGTTATCCAAGAGCGAGTTGAGCTCATGCTATTAGGGTTCCGTACCAATACTTTCGTGAGCAATCAATAAACCAAATTAAGCTGTTTTTATTTTTTATATATATTTAAATCTTATCTAAATTTGATTATGATAACTGAAAAATGAATATATTGTCCCACATTGTACTGGTACATTATTAGTAAATACGTTGTCTATTACTGTGTTTAAAAAAATTTTCCCAGCAACTACTACACTCTCAAAAAAACCCGCAGATTTCCGATAATCTATGACTCAATTGCTACTATCCCTTTTAAAATCAAAATTTTAGCTTTGGAAATGTAGGAGAACGGGGGGGGGCGGTCATTAGAAACCTTTTAGAATCCTCTTTCAAATATCTCACACGATATATTTATTAAAACTTCTTTTCTTTTGACCGAATTAACCCCCACCATTTTAATCTAAAAATATTTTTTTCCATTTTCTGACTGTCGATATATGTGTGCGCCATAAAGACCTAGCATTGTGCCAAATTTCAAATTCCTATGTTACATAGTTTTGAGAAAAACCTCTGTGGCAGACGGACGGACGGACACGAGAGTGATCTTATAAAGGTTCCGTTATACCTTATAAGGTACGGAACCCTAAAAAGTACATAAAAAGTACAGAATTTTTATTCAGTTGTTTCAGTAGACACCCTGTCATGGCATAAGAGTAAAAAATGAGTTAATCTTATGGGCGTACGTGACTGAGTAACACTTCATTATATTTAGAGGCAAATTGTTAGTTTTGCACCATAGGTTTAAACTAACTAGATTATTTTGAAGTTGCTTACAGTCATCAATTGAAGATATAAACAAATATAATTAAATCGTCTGGATACAGAAGTGAGCAACAAGACAGATTTTGTATGATATCAATTAAAACATCAAAGGTCCAAGGACAGAACCCTGCGGCACACCTGAATTAGCCACAAAGTCCAAAGATTGATGTCCATTATATTCGACATAATTTACGGTCTTGTAAGTAGGATTTAATGAATGTTAGAAACGTAAATACTCCCTGTATGTTGGTTGGAATAAATTATGTCATATATAACATTTTTGAAAACTTTCCCGAAATTACACAAAATTGTAATTGGTCTATAATTTTCAATTTGTAACCTAGTACCCTTCCTATAGACCGGAGAAATTCTAGGCATCTTCCAGCATTGTGGAAATTTCCTTACTCTCAGAGCCAAATTGAATAGTGTAGTAAGAGGTGTAACAAAGATTTTTACACAATCCTTTACTACGAATGCCGATATATCATCTATGCCTCTGGTGTTTTTAAGTTTGTCTTTTTAATGCTTATAATACGTCTGTCTCATCAAGTGGTGGGATTTGACATTTTATAGTCGATTAGCGCAGCGTTTAAGTGTTAGCAGTGGTACTAATCACAACATTCTTGTTGAAAATTGGGATCAGATGTACCAAGAACTTTTACTGCTGGATTATGCACAAAGAATATGTTTGTCGATTTTGATTCAAAAGCTTCAATAGCAATGACATAATATATGTTACTTTTTACAGTGGTATGATTTTTTAAATGTTTAGGTAAACTCACAAAATATGCAAATGTGGTCTGCAGACAACCCACATTATTTTTTGTATTTAGTTTGTATTATAATCAAATGAGTCTGGTGTGCAGTATCCTGAGGAAGAGTTATTGGTCCGATATTCTTTTAGGGAAATAATGCAGATATTATTCTCAAAATAATCATGTGTATCAATAAACTTCACCATGCCAAGATTACCTACTGGCATGCATTTATTGAAGATAGCTTAATTAGTGTAGATGGGTTTCCTTGGCGATCCTGTTGCTTAACTCCTCTGGATTTCTCTTTATTTCCATGTTTCAAAACACGATTTTTATAACTCCTGTGTAGGGATTACGAGACAGAGACAATATTACTGAGCAACGCTGATTTAATGTTTGAATTATCGAATTGAAATAATTACTCAAATGTTAGTCTGTTTGGAATTGTATGACAAATGTTAGGTTTGATAATTTTGAGCGAAGTAAAGATTGACATCCATGTTTAATGCCACAGCAAGAGTTTAGATCTCAGTGTGAATGTTAGTATTTGACCTTAAGTTAACATCCCGTCAGTACTAAACAAGATTTGATGTGTACTTTTTGAACGAATCCTTAGTGAACATTATCCAGTGGTTAAACTTTTATATCTTTGTCAGTTTGACCTTGCAATACTGTAGTATCATACTGTTTATGACATAGTTGGACTGTATTCCAGCACATTGTATATTTACTTAGTGTATGTGTACTATCAGAAAAATGTTTGTGTAGTTGGTGCTTGTCAAATTGAAAATTATTGAACAGTTATGCAAATGAATAGCTAGTAAGCAGTCGGTCAAAAGTTGTTAACGTAGACACATCTACTAGTTTAATATAAAGAAGTCTTTAAATCTTAAAGGTTTTGATTCAGAGCTTGTTGATGGGAAACCATTTAAAAATTGCGAGAACTGCCGAAGAGATACAGTTTTGAAATGATATTTTGTTATGTGCCAATTTGGCACTAGACATTCCTTAGTTTAATTTTGATGTGCGTTAGTTTCGCGCCTTAAATTTGAAAGACTTGGCGTGTATTTCCGTTACGTCAGAGTGCGTTTGCGCCAGATCGCGCTGACGGGAGTAGGAGAAAGAGTGGGGAAGTTTCCGAGAGAAGCGGTAACGTGCTTTTTTGCCTCTGACTTCCAGAAGAGTGGTTTGGTTTAGGTATCGTATCGTACCGTTATCTTTATTTATGTAGATTTCCTTGCCTTATCTGATTGTCGTCCCTATACCTGCTCCTTATTCGTTCCCTACATAGGTAGAAGGTAATTTGAAGCAGCCTGCCCGAACCGTAGTCCACGACCCTACCACGAACGAGTCCAGGGAGCCCCCGCTAGCAGTTAGTCGGAGCAGTCACCATCTTTAAATAACCCGGAAGGGGGTCCTAGCAACCAGGAAGGAAGCTGGACTTATTCATGTGAGTATTTAACCTTTACGAACTGTTTGCGATTTTGATATTTATTCCGTAATTGCGCAATTAAATTTGCTTATTGAGTGACGGCATTGACAGATATCGCGCTAATTTCCACTTATTGGATTAGCGTTACCAACTGCTGTTGTGTCGTGTATATCGCGTTCACGGGTAGATAATAATGGCGCCTTCAACGTGTGAAGTTGTAAAATAAGGGTTTTTTCCTTTGTTTTTATGGTTTATAATGCACTAATTAACAATATCTATATAGCTTTTTCATTTAAAAAAATTAATAAATATAATTATCTACATCCTCTAATATCTGTTGACCTTAAAATTTTAGGTTGGTATCTTGTGACTCACTAGAGATTTTCCTGAATTGACATGTCAGCTGTTGTGATGAAAACGGCTATTTTGAGCTATTGAAAGGCTTTGTTCTTAAACTGTTTATTAATCTAATTAATTTTCTGGTAACTTTAAATGAAGTGTATAACTGAAATTATTTGAAATATGTGATTAGTTCTTTTAAATGGAACTACAGCTTTTAGGAGGGATTATCAATACCTTAACCTCACAAACTATACACGTAAGTACACATAAATAAACATAAACAATTAGTTCTTGTTTGCATTTTCATTGTTTATTACAAAAATTATCTACTTTATATTAGATTAAAACATAACCCTTGTTTGTTTTTCGACTTCAAAAAACTGTTTTAAAAACCGTAAATCAACACTGTCGTGTGTGTTTACATTTTAAAAGTGTCTTAGTAATCTAGCTATTTAATTATGATATTCGAATTACTTTTAAAAGAAACCTTGTCTTTAAAAGCATTTAACGTAATGATGTGAGCTAGTATCTCAAATAATAACTAAAGCTTAATACCGTTATCTTGTCTATTACCTTTGATGATAACAATTTAAGCTCATTATCGTTATCTTATCTACTATCTTTAACAACAATTTGAGATCTTGTCTTATCTTTTTATCTTCCTAACGTTTGGTATTTATGACCAGACGTGGGAATTATTTTTCTTGAAATTTAAGTGAAAAAGCTAACCTGATGTAGAAATGTAATTTGTTAGGTTAGCGACATAAGGATTTAGTAGGGTGGTACTTTTGGTAAATTTGTTGATTCACAACCATGTCAGGGACAAGTTTTGATGTGTATCGTTAGTAAACCAAAGTACCAGTAACAAAAATTGCTAGAGTGTAGACTAACGCACTCTCAGGAACATTTTTAAATTGGGCACTTTTTGCCAACAAAGAACAGTTTTGATGCAACGCTCATGTGTGTTTGCACGTAAGAACTTTAATGTTAGCTTTAGTTTAGATAGGTTAGCCGACTTGTCCCATTTGTTTTAATTTAACTAGTGTTTCATGCTCCCCGACAAATTTGTGCTGTCGATTATTAGTGTAGTCAAAGACAATGGGGCTACATTTTCCGTTTCCTGGTAATTCGGTAGACGTGTTATCGGTCAGAAAACCAGGTGGCGCCTTATATAAACATTTTGTAGGTTTTAAGTTAGGTTCTATGTAGGGTAGTTAGGACTTAGATTTTAAGCTGTTACTGTGCTAACAGACTTTCTTTTTAAGTTTTTTCTTTTTGTCTTTGTCGCGATTATTACGTGCCAAAGTGGCAGTAAACATTGTTTTAGTTTAATTTTGATGTGTGGAAGTTTCGCGCCATAAATTCAAAAGACTCGGTGCGCGTATTTCCGTCACGTCAAAAGTGGGTTGGACGAATAATTTCGCGCCGACGCGTGAAAGGACGAAAAAGTGGGGAGAAGTATTTCCGTGAGACGCGGTAACGTGGCTTTTTTCCTTGGACCTTCGTGAAGAGCATTTTGGTCAGGTATCGTATCGTGCCTTATCTTTATTTATGTAGATATCCTTGCCTGATTATCTTTGTTTGTCGCCCTTATACCTGTTCCTGTCTTTCCCTACATAGGTAGAGGTAATCTGTAGTCGTTGGCTGAACCGCATTCCACGCCGGAGCACCATCTTTAATCACTCCGGAGTGGAGCCCTGAGATCCCGTCGAAGCCATTTGGATGTACGTCGGGCGTACCCTCCGTTAATTGCCTTAAAAGGGGCCATCAGAAGCCCTGATGGACTATAACAGAAGCCAACTTTAACTCAACCTCGCAGTACGTCGGATTTCTTATGTAAGTACTCTAATTGCTTAATTTGTTCGCTAATTTAATTTATATTTTTCGTAAATTGCGTATTAAATTTGTGCATTGGTGACGTCATTGTCAGATGGTCGCGCTAAAGCCTGTGTAAAGCTTGGAGCTACCACCTGCCGTGGCGTCGCTTATTCCGCGCTTGCGCGATGTATTTAGGAACTTTTAAGTGTAAGAATTTGAATTTTAAACCGTAAGAAATTATTAAAGTAATATTCAGGGTGTCTCTAAAAAGACTACAAAATATAATCACAAATTCCTGAGACTAAAATATGAGGATCTAGCCAAATTTACTTTAGTTGATAGTTTCCAAGATACAGGTTGTCAGTTATTTTTATAATCTACTTTGAAATAGGTATCTTAATAATAGCAGGATTTGCATGAAATTTTGTATCTAAGGGTTTTTTAAGATGAGAAATTCAGATTTCATACTAGTTTTGATGTACCTCGCAGGGGTGCACCAGCAGCCCTTTGCCTACATTAAAAACCCTATAACATAACTTTTTTGTGTCTTGGTATATCAACTTTCTTGTTCAAACTTCTTATTCCCTGGCATTTTTCTCCAAAAAGGGTATACCGTGTAGATGTTGCTTCGAGCAGACAAAATTAAGAATTATTGCTACAATACTGCACTGATGAATTTATAATTTGATATTCTGAAATTAGTTTGCATAAAGTTGTTCTTTGAGATATGGAGCTTTCCAGCAGCTAAATTATGTACTGCAATTGGTGCTAATTTACTTTCGACTCATTTTTTACTAGAAGTTGTTCCTTAACATATGAAGCTTTTCAGAAATTAAGTTGTTTGCTGCAATTGGTGCTAATTTACCTTCAACCGATTCTTTGCTAGAAGTTGTTTTTTGAGAGATGGAGTTTTCCAGCCACTAAATTATATTCACCGCAATTTTGCTAACTTGCTTTCGATTGATTCAACCCGTTGCTGCATGGTATGTATGGACATTTGTTTGAGGTCGGGTAATGAGGTGCTACTGGATAAAGGAAGTATAGAGTTGCTTCACTCTCTGTTGCTTCTTCTGAATTTGTAAATATAAATTCAAGGTTGCACCATTGGTTTGGTGTACGTTTTTTTTTGTCTAATAATATTTATTTCAGTGGTGGTTAGAGAAGCGCTTCTACTTACCACCAGCTCTTATTGATTGCTGTACTTATGTAAGTAATATGATTGAAGGTAACGAAAGCAACTTACTATATAATTTCTTTTAATTGCTGTTTTATGTAAATATTATTGAGAGTACAAATTATTTTTACGTTGATTTTTGGTACTGTGTAAATCCTTTGGGATATTTTGTAAAAAATATATTGTTCTAATATAAATTGGCTTTTAATTTCCTTCATACATGTTTTTCTAATTAGACGGTTTGTAAATAATCTTGTTGTATTATGGTTTTGATTAAAGGTCTGTAAATAAAATTCATTTCTTGAGGTTTCCAATTTTTCTTTGTGTGATCCACTCCACTTTACTACGCTTTTAGTTAGCTCGGCATTAATTCTTGTGATTCTCCATTGTTTTGTTGCAGTACTTGGTGCGGGTTTACCGTTGTTTTGCTTACTGTGCTTTATTTTTCTCTTGTCCGCACGGATTACCGTACCAAGGACTACAAGTCACTCAATTCATACTTCAACTCAATTGATTGGCCATTCTGTACTGCAAGGAAGATCTTGTTATCACAATAAAACTCTTGTATGATATCCTATATTATGGTCTGCAATGCTATATTTCTAAACAAAAAGCATTCAACCATCAGTGTTCCCAGCATTGTTCAACAACGATTTGAAGTGCCTGCTATGGAAAAAGAAAGTTACACATAAACGGTATAAGGTCTCCAATAGGGTTGAAGATTACAATCTATTCAGTGCTTTGTGCATATAATGCAAAAGAATGCGTAGTGATCTTCATAATTAATATTGATGGTTCAGTGAAAGATCTATCCAGTCAACTCCGCAAATTTTTGGAAATATGTGAATCAACTAAAACATATGTATGACCTACCAAATCAAATGCAATACAAGATTAGTATTAGTTATGGTGGTGGAATAGGGATAGTCAATTTATTGGTCAATTTTTTCTGTGAGGTTTATGTAAATGAATATATTTCACTGAATCAACCAATGATTTTAATATTACTCTCAATACTGTTGATGTTAATGAAATTTTTTGGGAACAGCAAGGTTTTTGATGCTATTTGAAAACTTAAACCATCAAATTTGACTGGCCCGGCTGATATACCTGCAATTCTCTTGATAAATTGTATTCTGTATACACCGTTAACTAACATTTTCAATAACTCTCTTACTCAGGGCAAAGTTCAACTATATGGAAACACAGTGTTACGTACAGTTTTTGGCCCTTAGAATGACTAGCAGGTAATTCATATAAATTTCAATGAATTACTCTGCTAAAAATTCCGTGCTGGTAAAATACCGAAACCTCGACTGTACGAACAAAATAAGTTGATTGTTCTGCCAACTAACTCGGTGGGACAGGTGATGTAAGTGTTTGACGACAGTTTCAGAATGCCATGGGGTATGAAATGTGGTCTTGAACGGGAAATTCCTTGGACGCACCTCGCAGGGATGCTGGGGGGAAAGCCCTTGAATGAATAACAAAAGGGGATGACAAAATCTTGAAATTAGGAGAGTGATTCTGGCTTACAAATTCTTACATTTAAAAGTTAAAGTTACAATCCCGCAAGCGCGAGATTACGTAATGCACCGGCAGATGGTAACCCTTATCTTGGTTACAGATTTTTGCACGCCCATCTGTCAATGACGTCACACAATAAGCAAATTTAATTGCGCAATTACGCAATAAATATCATAATAAACATTACAAATGCAGTATAGACAATAAGATACTCACATAAATAGGTCCAGCTTCCCACGAAGTACGCCAAGGATGGCGTCCCACAGGATAGCGTCCTTCAGGATTGCTGGAGCCCCCTTTAAGATAGTTTACGGAGGGTACGCCTAGCGTCCTTCCAAATGGCTCCGACTAACTACGGCGGTCGCAGTTGCTCCCAGGACTCGTTCGTCAAGTGTCGTGGACTACTCCCAGGTCGTATCAAAATTCCTATGTGTAGCGGGAACGATAAGGAACAGGTTTATCAGGTAAAGATAAACAAAGATAAGCAAGGGAAATCTACATAATAAAAATAAAGATACGATACCAAACACAACAACTGCACTCCTCGAAGTTCAAAGGCAAAAGCCACGTTACAGCGTCTCACGGAAAAACTTCCCCACTTTCTTTCCGCCACTCACGTCAGCGCGATCTGGCGCAAACGCACTGTGACGTGACGGAAATACACGCTAAGTCTTTTGAATTTATGGCGCGAACTCACGCACAGCAAAATTAAGCTAAGGAATGTTAAGTGCCAATTTGGCACGTAACAAAATATACCTGAAAATTCATTGAAACAAACATTATTTTAAATCTAACCCAAACCTAATCACGTAAACCTATTTATGACTACTAACTGCCACGTAGATTTCTGAAAGTGAATGTTAAATAATACCTAAAATATTTAATCATGCTTCAAACAAAATTCACAAGTTAATTTATTTTGGCAAAACTGTTACTATACCGTTTACAATAATGAACAGAATAAATATACATTCTTTACCAAATTTATTACAACTTTATTAATTCTTTGACATGTGCATTCACACAGTTTCAACGTACACAAATATGACAAGTCGCATATGTCCTAAATCTACCGATTAAAAACGGAAATCTATTGGCTAAAAGTTATCGCAGACGCACTGGTAAGTATGTTAGTCAATAATACGTTCAAATACTATCCTTTGCACCAGTATAGTTTCAGTTTTTCTCATGAATTTGATTTTTAAATTACCATCGGGAGACGTTTTCTTTCCCTCTCTTAATGCTTTGACATCTCGACTTAATTTCCACTGAGGGCTTGAACCATTTGGGAACCAATCTACTCCTAAGAAAAGGACTGAGCCGTTTTGTAGTGGATTATCCGACCATTTAAAGCCACTTGGCGTAGATCGTGACCTTCTATTCAAGGTACTTACCCTGCTGAAGCAACCTGTTGAGAGCCGGGATGTTAGAAACGGAGTCTTCCTTTGAACAAAGAAACTAGAACTACTGAGGCCTCTTTGGCAAACTTTGGACGAATGGATCAAAATTGAATTTCCTTTAATGTTGCTTTCTCTATATACTTTATGTCATACTTAGGTATTTCGGATTGTATATGAAATCTGAATCATCACAAAACTGCATATATCCAATTTTATTATTAGACGGATGAGATAATCGGCACCATTCTATATTCTATAGACAAAACGAATCAAACTGTATTAGTTACCAAGATGATATCACGCCTAACCTTTCTAAAAAAACTGACATGAATTTTATTACCTTTGACTATGAGTTGAATATGATGCCAAATAATTCTTTCTTAAATTAGAATTTATAGAAGTCTAAAACTTATACTTCCTGAAGGGAATTAACTCAAGCCCATTGATGGACTTTACTTATACAGAAACTACTAAAATGAAATATGATTCTTAATATTTCTAAGGGAATGTCACAACAGTTTCATCAATCCTATATGCAAATCAGGTGATAAAAACATAAGCCAGATTTACAAAAGAATTTGCATTCAGACTTCAATTCCAAAGTGATTAGATTGTTTAGTAACTTGTGACTTATCTTTGAAGCTCAAAGAATTTATCATTAAAAACCAACATGGTTGTGTATGCCAGAAATAAACAGTCACAAACTTACTTGTCTATACAAACGAAATAACTCAAGCATTAGAGAACAGACCCCAGGTAGACCCGTTGTATACTGACTTTAGCAAGCATTTGATGTAGTAAACTTTAATATACTCATCTTTAAATTACACAATGCAGGCTTGAGCAGTAAACTCGTGCAATGCATTGCTAGCCATCTCTATGGAAGATGACAAAGTGTTAACTACAAGCAAATTACTTCCAATAAATTTCCAGTATATTTGGGAGTTCCATAAGGCTCTCACCTTGTATACCTATTTTATTGTTGTTGTTCGTCAATGATATTAATAAAATCTTCAAACATTGTAAATTCCTCTTGTTTGCTGATGACTAAAAATTTATAAAACCATAATAGCTCCAAGGAATGACATCCTAATCTAGAAGCACCTAAATTCTCTTTACAGATGGTGTGAATTAAACGGATCGTTTCATGTGTAGTGTCACCCACATTAACTGATTATTGTATAGACAATGATACTCTTATACAAATTGATGAAATCAGAGATGTGGAAGTTATTATTGATTAACGCCTCACATTCAATTTTCGTATACAAAGTATAACCAAAAAGCTATGCATATCTTTGAATTTGTTTTCAGATATAGTCGCAAGTTCTCAATTACTACATGTAAACTGTTCTACTGCACCTTAGTAAGCAGCATCCTTGAATATGCTTCAAACATATGTTCGCCCTATTGTAAAATTTATGTTAGTAAACTACAGAGTCCAAAGGAAATTTATTAAATTTATTGCAACAAGTTGGAACTACAATGGCATCATTTTTAAGATCCGGCTATAATGGATATGCATAGTGACTGACGTTTTATACACTAGATTATTAATGGATATATCAACTGTACAGAATTAGTCGAACTTATTTAATTCAACGTTCTGATTAGACCTATCCGCACCTTCCACCTATTCCATAGTGTATGTCACAGAACTAATTACAGAAATCACTCCTTTTTAAACCGAGATGCAACTTACGTTAATAAACTCCCAGAGTTAATTTGGTTTGGTAGCAGTCAACAGAATTTTCGAAAAACAGTTTTAAAAAAACTTTAAAAATAATTGTTAAGTGCCTTATTACACATTATGTTTATGTATATTTTTAATATAAACGGGGATTTCTGTATATGTACGAAAGTACTTGTAATAAATAAATAATATTGTATCAGTGTTTAATAACGTTATTAATATATCTTCTCATATAATTTTTTTACACTATATGCTCCCTAACAGTATTGTAGAAAGTACTTAATGGTCACTGTTAATTATTTTTCTACCCTTTATTTGAATTTATGCTTAACTATTGAGCCTGTGTGTAATTTTTAATTGGATTCTTTATTTCCGCTTAACCTCAATATTTATGCATCAAACGTGTTGAATTCAAACATACATGTATATTACAATAAAGTGTTCACAGTAATAGTTGTTTTACGATAAATTTCCAAACAATTATAATCTTTAAAATTTGTGTGATTTTGTCTTAAGCTTGCATGGCCAGTCCTGTTAAATAGTACTTGTTTCGTGTTTGGACCAAATCACATTATAAACTAACGAAGTCAACGTTGAGTCACTTCTGTAAGAGGAATCTTCAAAATAAGACATGATTGCAAGAATAATTATTTTTGGACGAGCATACTTACATTCCCTATCAAGCTACAAGACGTGTAGTAGCCAAGTAATTTTGCTATTAGATACCTTATATCTTGAAAAGGCCATAAGTCTTACTCGTCCAAAAATAATTGTGCTTGGAATCACATCTTGTCGTGATGACATCGCTTAAAAATCGACTTCTTTATTTTTTATATGATACAACCCATATCCATAACATATTTAAAAAATTTTGGTTTTATAACTTTTCCGTCAGCAGCACCTTGTGCACTATTTGAACACTAGTAGCAACGGATTTAATATATTTGTACAAATCTGAAATCTTTCCTTGAAAGTTCGACTTCTCTTTCAATATACTGCATTTTGTTACATAGATGATTGCCGTGTGGAAAACAATGTTTGAATATCATTATGCTCTTCTTTAAAGGAATAACATGAACTTTGATAGTATGTAGATCAACGCAAGATGAACAAATATTACCTTTCACGTGAATCATAAGGATGTTTGAATGCTTCTCCATCAGGCAGTTTGATTCATTCTATAATTCGAATGTAAGCAACTAACTATTGGCGACTTTTTCAAGTCCCCAACATGATAGTATAGATGGCATTGCCAGACAAAATTTTAAAAACTAGTCAAAAGGTAATATGAAAAATAATATACACATGGCCGATTTCTTAAAAGGTCCACCAGTGTTAAGTAGGTAATCGGCCATTAGTTTATTTATTTTTCATCTTGTCTTTTGACTAATTTTTAAAATTTTAACTGGCAATGCCATCTATACTATCATGTCGGGGACTTGAAAAAGTCATCGATAGTTAGTTGCTTACATGGGGGGGACATGAGATACATTTTGTACATTTTAATACGCCATGATTTGTGTATAATTTCAATAACTTGGTTATTTTGCAGAGAAAAATGATCCAATCTATCGAGCTGCAATAACAGCAAAACTGGTTATTGGATCTTTCTCTTTTTAAAATCAATTTATATTAATTTTCTTTCACTAAGCTCAAACTACTTTCCTAATGCCAAACAAAATTATTCATTACCATGTATTATTACCTGCTGAATAGTTACTTTAGCATAGTTTTTTTTCTAAACTTACTTCAAAATCTCTTAAAACTGATCATAAAAAACAAGTATGTAGGTAAAGTTTGTTTGTAGATGATGGTTCGGTGTGCCTGTATTGTTAAGTGTTCGATATCTTAGGTTAAGGTGATGTACATCGGTTCTATATGTAATACTATTGTATAGGTAGGATGACCTTTTGTTCTTAATTCGTTTATGAAGGAATACAATGTAGTGTAAATATTGCAGACCAGACATATTTAACCATTTACCAGATCGTAATTGGTTTGAAATTTTATCACTAGTTTTGGGTATTTCAAAAACTAATCGCAAACAGGCATTTGGCACGTGTATTTTCATTTTATTACTAGTCAATGTAAGTACTATATATTATATCACAGTAATTAAAATGTAAAAAGTACTATGCATTCACAAAACACCTTTTTAATTTTTACACTAAGGTGCTGCCTATTTTAATAAATGATACGGATATTGAAAAATACGGTAAATTTTATAACAGATATATTACAGAAATCTAATAATACTAATAATTACAATGTATGCGATTCTTTTGAATTTTCTGACTGTATACTTAACTTTCAACTACCAAATGATCATGTACTAATAATAGCTGCAAACCTCGTTCTATACTAATATTTCAAAATTTCTGGTCACAAAAAGCATCGAAAAGCTATGGCATAGCACTACTAATTGCACTATTCTAAAATATTATATAGTTGAATTTCAATACGTTACTTTAGTTTTAATAATGAATCTTTTCTATAAACCTTTGGTTGTCCAATGGGTTCTAGTCTTAAGTCCTGTACTTGCCAGAATTGTTATGGACGATTTATTAGACTAAACTTCACAATTCCATTTATTAAAAAATTTGCTGACGATATAACATCTATACCAGTAGATAAAAGTAACGAAACTCTCAAAAATTTCAATGTACCGTAGAATTCTAAAACAACCCATCTGTCCCATTTTTTGACACTACTAATTAGAAAAAATGATAATACTATTATTTTTAGATTAGCATCAAAAATCAACAACTCTGGTAGATATCTAAATTATCATTCATATCTTGTAACAAGATAAAAATAATTTTCATTCTACTAAACCATAGAATAAAAAAATTATGCCATCCTTCACTGTATTAAAAAAAATCTAAACAAACTATTTATTAATCTAAAAACAATAGCTACCTGCCAAAACTAATAAAAAGTCTTTTATACAATCATAAAGAAGCTCCTTTAAACACCGACTTTTCTAATAAACACATAAACAACAACATTTAGCTTTCTGCAAATCATATATATACATTGAAAACATAAGTACAAAATATGAAAACGTGTGGTAAAAATTTAACAACAACATTACTAAATAAAATCTTTTAACGTTAAACACTCGTTTTTCCAAATTAAAAGATAGAACATCATCTCTTCAGCAACGGAATACTATATACCAAATAAATTGTTTAGACTGTAATCTCACCTACATTGGTCAAAGCTCGCAATAATCAAAACAACACATAACTCAACATAAAAGTGACATGCGTGTTAAACCAAACGCATTTTGGACATTTTGCTACATACAATGACGTAGCCGGAATAAAACGTAAATATACCAGGCTAACTACCAATGCGGAGAGGGGAGGGGTTCCTAGCAACACAAAATAATACATTGCCAACGATTTTCTATTTACCTTAACAAAGAAACACAAACATAGAAATTTCTATCGAAACAGCAAAACAAAATTAACTAAGGTTACTATTTAATAAAACAATTTTACTCTATGGACAAATTCACTAATTGTTCCACGAAGTGTGCAATTCGTAGCTAACATGCAATAAATCTAATCAGTACCAAAAAGAATAACGCTGATACTTTCGTATAAGCGGATGGGTTAATTAAAAACAAACATTAAATTTAGAAAGCTTTCTAGTGAGGATTTTACCATACAAAGCATTTGTTATAACTCTAATCAGTAAAAAAAAGAATACTGCTGATACTTTTGTATAAGCAGATGGGTTAAGTACAAAAAGCAAAAACATTAAAGTTTGAAACTTTTCTAGTAAGGATTTTACCAGAACAAACATTAGCGTATCTAATGTCAAATTGGGTTTATCCCTGGGTATGTTAGCAAAGGAAAACAAGTCACATACATGTGTCTGAATACTTATCTTGTCTGCCCTTGGAAGCGAATTGACACAGCATTGCTGCGGTAGTCAGCAACAACCATGCTACTACAGTAATTGCAACGACGGTCTACATGTAAGAGCAGTTGATCTACATCAAGGAATAATCAGGCTACGCAACAAGCAATTTAGCCTCCAGCTAAGAACTAAAAAAGAGGAAAATCTTACTAATTATAACAACTCAGGAGCGCTTACCGATACTCACCAAATCTACACATTTGATAGAGGAGAAATGTGCATCGCTCTTGGAGTAACAGAACGAGTAGTTCTTACAAGTGCATCAACGCACAAGCTGCAGAATCAAAGTTTAAAAGGAGTTCAAAATAACACGAACTCGAAAAGCAAACAGCCGCGTTATCGTAACGCGATTGAAACTGGAAAACACGGTTTTACCGGAGAATAGTAGGATATATTATTTTGACAAATCTTTAGATGGGAAACCCAGTAGAACATAATTATACGTTATCGGAAGGTATAACGTGCTCACGGATACTTAACAGGATCCTGACTAATTAATTGTAGCATAAACTTGTCATTTCAAAACAACTAGATTTACGTTGAGAAATTCTTAGAAAGAGTATTTATTATTAATTATACTGAAGGATTTAATAATAGACATGGAATTTATACGAACGGATAATGAATTAACAAGGGATTTGAGTTGAAAATTATGGTAAAGTGAACTTATCTGAACAGGTACAATATATCGGGTATTGTTGGAGAATTTAATACTAGAAAAGGAATTTATGTAAATAAAATAACTAATTCTGGCCGAAATTGAACGTGACACTTTGCAATAAAATTAATAGAAAATAAATGATTGTTTATTATTTCCCACCTGGAACTGAAATTTGCGATGAATATAAAATCTTATTTAGGATTGAAAATAAATAATTCGGCGAATATTTATTCATTTTTTTTTATTAAAAAATTGTTACAAGTTGTTCTCTATTAGTTTGATCGTAATCGACGTGAAAGTTTAAAATGTTTTTCACAAAAATGCACACGGCTCCACAATGAATCTGACGATCACATCTTACTTCCTGATACTCTGCTAATGTAACTTCTGAATTCAATGTATTAGGTTTTAACCATGTTTCTGTAATAGAAACTACTTCAGGATTATTTTTAATAACAAAGTTCTTATGTTTTATCATTTTTGAATATAATGATCTGATATTACCACTAACTACTCTTATTTTATGCAGACCAGTATTGCGAGTTGCACAAGTCATTAATTTATTATGTTTGTTATATAGTAATTTGAGTTTGCTTTTAAAGTTCACAAAATTAGAATCAACATGTCAAAATGTTAAATGTAGGTTTCTGCTACATCATATAAAACTAACAACAATTGTTTGACTTCTAATGATAGTGTTAACAACTTCATACATTATAACTATTATAGATAAGCCAGTGCCTTTGAAACTTCATATTTCAACAATAATTTTTGATTATATGGTTGTGTGGGTGCTCAGTTCACGATTTTGTGTTTTTGTGGGGTCACCTTTTGCTTGGTTAATGCATAGAGACAACAAATGTGTATAATTTATCTACATTGGCTGCAAAAAATATATACAATAACAGGAAATTGAAATTACAATTACATAAGATTGTACATGCATATGCAATATACAAATGTCCTTGAATTTATGCATGAGAATTGAGTTTTTATGTGAACAAATTTTGTTAACGCTAGAAATGCAAACGTCATTTAGCATTTGAACATTTTTAGTGCGGATTTAAATACATGTAATGTTTGTATACAAAAATAAAGGAAATTTGTGCACTGTATTCACTTTGGACTTTGATGCGTGTTGCTGTTAAGAAACACTACTCAAAAAGAAACCTATGTTAAAAGGCATTAACATAGGAGTAAGTACTCACAGATACATTGTCGCCTAGGATCTGCAGGTAACAGTTTTGTTGGATCGACGTCGGTATATGATGCTCTACATGGCAGGTCGTTCAACGCCGGTGCCATGTGCAGTGCGGGTTGCCTTATTGGTGATACAAGGCATGGAACGTCATACTGATGGGGGATTCATCGTAAAGGCATCAGAACTGGTGCGGGATGTGGTATTCACACGTCCAAGCAGCTAGGTCTGCTTCAGTGATGGTGGGTGGTGAAGACAGGGACGTCACGGACGACTCAGACATCAGGTCTCAGTGAACCGCGTTCAGCAGTAGATGCTGATACCAAAATGTTTTACGAATGTAACTTCCTTTGGTGGAAGTCCATACCCTGGTGGTAGGATTTGATGCACCTTGCCGACAGGGCGTGGAGTATCCACGTTAGTGCATAACGCACAACCTTCTGGTTTAACCTCCAGACTTTGGTGTACCGTGATAAAAGGTTAAACTCAGAAGATCAGAAGCTGTTGCTTCCTCCTGGCTAGTGCCTGTCAATATATATCCAACAACAAACGAAAGCTCGCCTCCTTGATCATTAAAATTAATGTCTGTATTGTAATAATCAGAATTCCGGAGAGAGTCTATTCGATTTTAAGGTGTGTTGATTGGCGAGTCTATATTAAGGGGCATTCACGTTTGCGTTTCTATGACGTCTATGAAGTTTGTTAGATGCAACTTATGTTGCATTCTTACAGTTGTAGTGCAATCAATATTCAATTTAAATTATTATAAGAAATGATACCAGAAATTTTAGTTGTATGGCCACCTTTGGCCACATGATGTTAGGTTTAAATAACCATACCTTATCCATGCGATATTTTTCACACTTTCTTGGTATATTGCATACATGCGCTTAGACATATCTTCTATGATCCGAATATTTGTTCCATTGAGAAGGTTTTTTTTTATTGATAATATTTCTGATTTTATGTCCATTCGATTTGATGATAACAGGTCTTGGATTTATTGCCAGAATTTTTACCAATGCTATGGCACACTTCTATATCTGTGTCTGAACCTGTAATATCTAAATTATTAGCAAATAATTTGGCAAGTTTAATCTGCAAGTTTTCATTATTTTTTTCAACAACACTATAGATTGTTTTTCGTGTGTAACCTTTCAAATAGTCCAGCTGACGTGTTAGTTGATCATTTTCACTCAAGGTTCCATTACAATTTCGTTAATGTCCAGAAATTATCCTTCAAGTGATTTGTCAAATTTTCAGATACTTCGTCAGTTATAGCGGTTATAAATTTGTCGTTCTGTAGTAGTTTGCTTACGGATTGTTTAATAATTTCGCTAAAATCAGATACTTAATGTTGCATGCATGCATAACTACTTCAAAAGTTTGCTCGTAATAATTCAAAATAAAACTGAAGTACACATAGGATAAGCAAAACTTGCTTCAAACTCTTGGGAATGAAACAGAATGTGAACATTGCCAACAAGTTAGATAACTTAAGATACGTTGCCATGGATGTTGCACTAGACTAAAACTTCTGGAATATGGTTTTCCATTAATGTGAGTAATTAATACATGTAAAATTTTGTTGTGGTTCAGCTTAACACATTACGTGTGCATGATCCACAATACACTAGCACTTGCTAGCATTGTAATTTTAGCAATAAAATAATTCGAATTTTTGAAAGGAGTATCCTCAAAATATAAACATTGATTTGCAAACAAATAACCTTTGGTGAAATGAAGAAGTTAAAAATTATGCACGAGTGTTATGAGGTTAAAAGTATTTATAGTTATTAAAAGTAGTAGAATATCATGTGATATTCTATTTATAAATAACACTGCTAGTAAACAAAGAATAGCTGTTATTTTTCTACCCATTCAAGTTGTACAAATGCCTTATCAACATACACAAGTGCAACTACACTTGATTATCTCTACCGGATTCATCACTAACAAAGACTGTTGCTAAATACATGGGATATATTCAGAACATTTGAACACATACGACATCAGTTTCTAATTTTTTAGATTTACTCATCTTAAAGGGTCAATTCTGTATACACAAGATAACATATTATCATCAGAATAGCTCTTGCAATTTTCAAGTTGTGAAGTATCTATATTAAACATTATATCTAATTTTAAATTGTTATTAGCAAATTATATGGTCCTTAAATCGAGAATTTAGCACTGTGAGGTTAATATTTAAAAAAAATTGTATTTAATTTATATAAGAAATATATTTAAAATTTTTATTTTATCACAGAAATAACCTATACAATGGCAATTGTCCTCTGAAGTATTAAGGCATTTTAATGAATTGTTTATTCTTTTAAGCTGATAAGCAATAATTATTTGATTGTTTCTTACTTGCTAAGTATTATCGTGATTATTTACTCTAATTGGTATGATAATTGGTTACATGATCTTTATATAATCTTGTCTGGTAAAATATAATTTTCCAGTTGCGCCAGTAAAAGTATGCACATACATAAAATACAAATTATGAAACTTTTTAAATATTTTTTGGTTATTTATTTATTACTCCTGAATTTTACTTTCATCGCAATCACTATTTTTAACCTAAAAATACATAATGCTTGTTTCTTGAAAATAGTGACTATATTTGCAGTGCATATACACAAAAATTTTATTTTTAATAAGATATTGAAGGTGCAATTGATACACTTGCAAGTTGAATAATGCCAACTGTGGTTTCAGACACATTTGATGTGAACACAGCATTGATATGATCATTCACAACATATGTTACGTGCTACACTCACTTCAAGTGTCTAAATTGATTTTACTCTACCAGGTACGAAATGACCGGTTAGCTTTCAGTGGTGTGCATTCTATAAAAGAAAATAACTATCAGGAGTATACAAATTACAACACCTTTACTAAATCTTTTTACACCTACCTTGAAAGGTCTTTGAACTTTCTTTGCCTAATAAAGCCTTTGGGCACTAATCCATCTGGATATTCCCAAATAGCGCCTGCTTGGAAAATCGGTGTTCCAAGATATGGTTTAGTGGTTTCCACTGCAGTTAAAGGCTAATAGCACCTTGCCTACACCATTTCCACCTCCTTTGACTAATCTACGTGGAACACAAATAAAAGATCTCCTTGTCTTGTACTCTTAACATATATTATCAAACATGATTATTACAATAAATTACAATAGGGAAAAATACTAAGTGTCAATGTGCAGCAATTCTCTAGCATTCCCATAAGAATTGTATCCTATGAAAGCCTTAAATGTCTTGTAATAGAGATATTTATTTTGCACTTTTTCAATCAACTGAGAGTGAGTTGCTGTTGCAGGATTCCATACTATAATGACAAATTCTAGTCTCATGCGGATTAGTGTATTGTAATGGGTCTTAATACACTCTACATTACTAAAAGACTGCGAATTTCTGATGTTCAAACCTATCTTACTTGCGGCCGATACAGTAGATTTAATGTGCATTTCCAAGTTTAGATTTGTTGTGAAATGAATTTCTAAGTCGTTTTTGTTGCGTACCTCCTTAATTTTAGTGTGTGAAATTGAATAATTAAATTCTATTTTAGATTTAGTGATGGTGTAAGTCATTTTTTCGTATTTACTAATATTAAAATACAACTTATTTTCATTATACCACTGGTATATGCGATCTAGATCAGCTTGCAGTAATTTACAATCCGATGTAGGTATTCTGAATGTCTTTATAGATCTTTAGGTCACATCTGCAAACAATAGATATTGACTGGCTAAAATTGAATTCGGAAGCTCATTGACGAACGAATATGAGAAATAGAAACGGACCTAGGTCGCTACCCTGTGGCACACCTGATGTAGGAGTAAAAGCGTTTAGAAACAGCATTCTTATAAGTAACGTAAAATTTGTTATTCGATAGATATGATCTGAAGAATTTAATTGTTGGTTTGAAAAACCGAATGATACTAATTTCAATAGAAGAACATCATGGTCGACTATCATATGCTTTTGCGAAATGTGTATATATGACGTCGACCTGGTGTTTTTGTCCAAGGCTTCAGCTACAAATTTTGTAAAACCAACTAGGTTTGTATCAGTGGAACATAAAACCATGTTGATTTAGGTCAATCGAAGTCATTACATGTTTAAGAATACGTTTGTGTATAATGTGTTCAAATATTTTTGCGAACAAGATAAAATTGAGATCGGTCTATAATTACCAATAATGTTGGACGCTCCTGTTTTGACTGGTGTTACCTTGGTAAGCTTCCACAGATCGGGAAAAACTTTTGTGAATTTATTGCATCCTCTACTTCTTTTATAGATATTGAAGTCTATAAGTATATGTGGTGGAGTGTGCTCTACTTTTATTTGAGATGAAGTTCCAGAATGCTGCAGGATTTGTGTGAATTTTTCCTTCTACATTCTTAATGTACCTTTTATAGGTTTGCTCAGTCTTGATTTTAGCTTGTATACACAACTTTTTATATTTTCCTAGGTGATATTCCGAGTGGTTCTTTAAACCATGATGGAATTTTTTTCTTCAATCAAATTAACTAGTTCTTTATCAAACCAACAAGGATATTTGCTGTAGTGTTTAGTGTCTACTGCTTCATTTACATCGCTAAACTATCACTGTATATCCTTTACAAATTACTGACTTTAACTATTTCCTAAATCAATTAAAATAAAATTCAACCTAAAATTAACCTCTATTAACATAAAAATAATGCACATACATGTATCCTTTTCTAAAAAATAAATCTTACCCTGTAATCTGGCCAGGTGTTGCTAAAATTAAAATATTCTAAAAGAAATTCGAAAGAAACTTATTTCTAAGCCATCAAGAAAACTATTTTTTACCCAAATTTCTGTGCTTTCATATTTAATTATTAGACATTAAGGAATTCCCTTTTTTTTGGCAATGTAGTTCATTAAAAAAAAGGCAGTTAAATTCCAACTTTGTGTTATATCATTATCCTGTTCAGAATATTTAATAATAATTATTTAATAATATTTAATAATCATTCGTCCCGTTGATAAATGCTTAATTAAAAAAATAATAAGCACCACTGTAATGTTCACTTAATGATCTATGTCGAAAAATGCTAAAACATATTTACGTTCACTCACATTTATACCTATAATATTCCTTCCAGTTTAATTTCCTTATTATAACAGTTCAGCATGTCCCAACCATACCATTTATTTTGTCAATACTCTACCTCCTGGTCTTTGAATAACAGCTACAATCTAACTCCAAAATTCCAAGTTAATGGTTGGATGAACAAGTCCAGTTTCATTCCCGACAATGATCATAACAATGGTAATTCCTTGCAGAGCTGCAAGTGTATGATCAAATAATTCATCGTATGCCGCATATTTCTCCAGTTAAGCTGTGTTCTATACCCTCACCTAACATTTTTAAATCCTAACTAGCATCCCATAAATTTTCACTTTCCGAATATAACTTGTCCAGGGTCTCATACAATCTTACTTTACCATTCTCGCGGCTTATAATTTATTACAATGTATTTATTTGTGTGTGCTTGTCACATTTCGAGGTCTTTAAAAAAATGAAAAATTTATTTCGTGTTTAAAAAAATTTCGCCCTAACAAAAAAACGACTCAAATTTAGTGCTAAAAATCCCTATGGAAAAACTTCCCTAATAAAAACAAAAAGGCTTCGAAGTTGAAAAATTACTATCAAATAAAAAACCGCCTTTAAAAACTCGTCTTCTGTTAAAAAAATTGTCCTTCCAAAAAACATCTTTCCTAATAGAAAAACAACTTAAAAGTTTAAAAAGAAACCCTAATATTAAAATAAATGCCCTAACTGAAAAAAAAGATCCTGTAGATGTCAGGCAAAAATTTATGAAATAGCTAAAATTTTTGGAAAACCCTACCGATAAAAAAAAGAGAGTTCTGAAGTTGGGCGCCAAAAACTTACTATTACTAGTGAAATAGGCATGTTAAACGAATTAAATTTTAGTTTGCCCTGTAACAATATAAGAATGCTTCGGCTAACTGCAACGGTGCGGGAGTGGGTTCCTGTGGATAAACGAGAAAAGAAAATATAATGAAAAATAAAAAAGTACAAACATAATAATGAACAGGATTTTAAATTCAAAATTCTACATTACAGCGACTTTTCGTTCATAAAAAAAGACTGTTAAATCCCAACTTTGTGCTATATCATTGTCCTTTGCAAAATATTTAACACGTACATATTTCTTAATGTTTTACTAATAACCGATTTAATAACCATTCCGTTGATAAATCCTTAATAAAAAAAACACTAATGTTCACTTATGTTCTCCATCGAAAAATGTCAAGCGTATTTACATTCATCCACATATAAGTTATATCTATAACATTACTTACAGTTTAATTTCCTTATTAAAGGACCAGACCACACCGTTTATTTTGTTAATACTCTACTTCCTGGTTTTATCCATTCTTTTAACAACAGCTTCAATCTAACCCCAAAATTCCAAGTTAGTGACCGGATGAACAAATCCAGTTTCATTCTACGTGCAGGTGTTTCAAAAATACCTTGCAGAGCCGCAAGTGTAAGATCAAATAATTTATCGCATGCTGCAAAGCTGTGTTCCGTACCCTCATCTCACTACATTTTTAAATCCTAAAATTTTTATACAATTATTTACCAGAGAGCGTAAAAACTCTGGATCTGTTCATATTTTTAAATATCAATGTGCAAACCATATAAAAAATTGTATAAATTAATGGTAACATGAAGACATAAGTAGCAAAATATTTGGTAATAAAGGTCTATCTATCTGTCTATCTATCACTTAATTTTTCACTTTCCGAATTTAACTTGCCCAGAATCCCATACGGAACAACCTCTCTCCCCAGCCACAATCACACCTCGTTATCCCTACATAATTGGTCTTTTCAGGTTGTCTCCTGTATAACCGACTTCTATCACTCCCAAAATTCATCCCGCTTCCCGTTCTATTCGCGCATATCTCAACATTTTGAGGTCTGCTTTGTTGTTTTATTATCATTGCATGTTCGTTCATACCATACAATATCCTATTTCCCAATATCCTATTTCAATTATTTTTTCTTGGTAGCAATCAAAATTGAAATATCTTGATTAATTAAGAATAAATTATTTACGAAATCTTTTATACAAAAAGTGTCCATATATTTTATTTTGTCCTTTAAAAATAAAATTTCATTTCTTTCGCACCTAATTTAGTGTTGATGTAGCACACCGCAGTGATTCTGGCCTAAAATTCACTCGAGACAATTGGGTACACTAATGCTAAAACCAAACTAAAACAAACGTTAGCAATAAGTACACTAATATGCGTATTTAAATACTGCTATCTGATAAGGTTTTCAAAATATGCTACATTTCATACATATTAATCACCTCTAGGTAATTGCAATATATTTTATTACATCAAGACTGGAACTATCACCTTTACATCACTCTGAGAAACACCAACCTAGAACTATTATACGATTATATTTTCATTACAAGTGCATGTTGCATTCTTAAGCAATACAAAAAAACAAATATATCAAAAATTACTTAGTTGAACAGAAAAGATTTTCAGCAAACAAAATTACTTTCTAAATTCTTAAACTAATAACAGGAACTTTTATAAATTTTTGCAATTAAATAATAATGTTCATTTATTTACAGTTGTTAGGTTTCAGAAATTTGATCATAAATACATCGAGTGATTTTTGACTGTAGATATTTCAGAAACAACTAAAGTGAATAATTCTGGACCCGATTCATTCTAACCAAATCCAATGGGACTTTGTTAAACCGTTTGATGTTTTCTTTTATTAACATTACCTTGTTTCCAACATGAAGTTGTCTACTGAAGGAACAGGTATTATTCCGAAATTCATTGATTAACTACATTAATCAGTTCGATCATTTATTATCAATGGTTAACTGTACCTACCTATATTGCATGTTTTTTTGCCACGATAAGGTCATAGGCGCAAGTGTTATAAATTATTAATCAAAACAAATGGATCATAAAACTGCACTAACTTAGAATACAAAGTAACCATGATAACATTTCTAACCTTAAAAATTGCCACAATGAATTTGACAACCTTTAAGTATGAATAATGTAAGATACAAAAATAATCATTTCTTGGATCAAGAATGCATGTTGTCTAAAAATTATTTTTTTTAAAGGAAAAAACCCTAACCCATTGGTGGGATTTACCAATACAGAAACTATTAAAATGAAATATGATTATAAACATTTACAAAGGAATATTACAAATATTTGTAGTTCGAATACAATTATCCGATATTTTAAGTGATCTTTTTACCAAATTCGGGTTACCATAGTGTGTAATTTCCAATAACGTTGCTTCATTTTCATCGGGGAAGTTTCAAGAATTTCTCAAAATAAATGGAGTAAAGCATATTACATCATCCCCACAAGCCAACGGAGCAGCTGAAAATTTTGTAGAAACTGAAAGAATTTATATTAAAGCACATTGCACAAAATAACAATTACAACATCGTATCACGTGTTCAAAACGTGGCTAATGTTACTCAAAGAACACTAAAGTTTTTTGTTAATGTACTGGAACATAAAGCACTGTAGCATAGGCTGACCTTTAATGGTTAGGGCTCTTAGAACAAAATTTGATATACTACCACCAGATAATATTAAACTTCGTGAAAATCTATCAGTGCTCTCTGTTTAAAACAAAAAATATTTTAAAGGAAAAAATTATTGCAATTTTAAAATCGGCAACAAATGGTAAAACATTTCCAAAATTATCACTTCCGTTGGACCCCGCAATAGTTTTAAAAATAATAGGTAGGAATTGTTACAATGTAAGAGTTCTTAACACTGACATTTTATGGAAACGACATAAAAACAAATGTATAGCCTAAGCAAAATGCCATTTACAATAGTAAACATGCAACACAAAGTAAAGAGAGTGTGGGATGTAACGGTGCTGCCGATCAAAATCCAGAGATTATAGCAAACCCTGAAGCACTGGCCAGTGGCAGCCCTAAAGATGATGTTTTAAATGTGTCTTCCAGTATATCTGGAACGCCCAAGGAAGAGGTTGTGAAGGATCTCGTTTCCTTACTTCCTCAAGGAATAAGGAAAAACAGTTTATATTAATTATTTACATGTACATTAATTAATTAGTGGGAAGAAATGTGGTTTAGGATGTTAAGTTTAGGCAACCTTTCATATAGTACCGTCACATGTGCAGTGTGACTGAGAGTTTGACTATTATTAGTAGAGAGCGAGATGCACTAGGGCGTTGCCTTCTTCTGGTAGAAGAGGGAACGAAAAATATGGGAGTGTCCAGGTACGCAGATGTAAAAATGTATTTTTAAGTGTATTATTCAATGATAGGAAAGATACAGTTGGGTTTTGAATTTAAAATAAAGTAATTATTATATGTTGTTATTCATAAGCACATACATCACAGAGACTTATCACACCACATAACATTCATATGTGTATTGTAAATAAAAGGCATTGTTTAGCTAGAGATTTTATTATGTTAATTTTATCTTTGAGCAAATAACATACAATAAAACTAAGTATTTATTATCAGTTTAACCATTTTCTAATATCACATTACGAGCTATATAATTTTCATTGCTATTAGCTACCTAATAAAAAAAAGCAGGTTATAATAAATTATATAAACATACTGACATCACAAACGTTAACTATGAATGATGCAGGTGATTATTTATTTTTACAGCTATTGTACACTTATAGCTGCATCATTGTCATCTGGAGGAGTAGCAACATATAAATGTTGACTAAAATCATATGTAAAAATTTTAACCCCTATAAAACCACCAAAGTTCCTCTGTCCCTTATGGTAAATTCCAGCACCACTTAGTGGTACTGGTAGTATCGATTCAACTGGCTGAGCGTCAAAGAAAGGTACAGTTGTTTGAGCTGCATCACGATCCATTCCAGTATGAGTAAATTCCACATATTGATCTGATTTTGAATCGGGCATAGAAGCACTTGGTGATCGAGTTGGTATATCTGGTTCATTCATCCTAAGTTGTGTCCTACAAATTAAATATTAATTTAAGTGTAGTGTACTAAATAATAAATTTTATAATACGTAAGTATTGTAGAGTAGTATTGATTACTTAAATATTTAGGTTTGAATTGAAAGGATATTAAATATTAAAATCAATCCTTTCGAATGTCTGTATTAACTAATATTAAGAATAAATTAGATTAAGCTAGTATGTATACACATTTTCTGTTTATTGTAAATGGGGTTTCCCATAAATGTATGAAAATACAAATATAAATAAATAAATGTACGGAAAAACACGGATTCGTGATCATGTACTTAAAGCTTGATATGGCTCATAATTTTTTCTTTTGTTTAAAACATCAGAGCTAACTTGAATAAACTTAGTTGACATGTACCATTAATTTGTTTTGAAGAAATTAAGTAGGGATGATGTTTCTTCTCTAAAAAATGTCATTTTTACTGGCCCGAGCAAAGACAGTCTGGAAAAATCCAAGGTGCTAGCGAGTATATACTTTTTAAAGAAATTCTTATATAGTATATTGGATATTGTAAGTCGGTATACATATTTTTTTCGTTCTGAACTAAAATTTAACTCCTAGGAAATTGAAAAATGTTAATTCCTCCTAGCACAAATTCTTCGTCTATTTAATCTCCCTCCCTTATTTACTCCAAATATGTGAAAATGAAGTGACAATACAACCATAAATAAATGTTATTTATTCCGAATAACTGAAAGTAAAATGTTGTTAACAATATTTTAAAATAAAGGACCTAATTTGTTTTCGTATAAATTGAAATTGGATTAGAGGATAGCAAATAATATGCGACTAAAATGAGCAACGTATAGAATTCGTTTCGGTAACATTAAACCAAATTAGAACAGATTCGTCCAATAATTGAAATCAGTTGCCTTGATGAAGTTGCCCAAATGCAAGTTCCCAACCAAATTATCATGCGATACCATCATTTTAAACTAAAATTGCATCATTTAGGACCCAAAAAACTAGTTTATACTGGTGTAAGAAATATCAAAGTTGGGCTGTTCCAGCTAATATTTCCTGGTTTATAGAAGAATAAGGATAGTGGTCATCACATGGATTTTCAAAAATGTTTTTCGTGAATTTCATAAAACTGATAATGTGCGATGGGATGACCAGTAACAATATGTACAATATCTCAAATCATCTACTCTGGTTTTTAAAATCAGATTCGTTCAAGATAAGCCGTTTTATCTCTGAATGTAGATTGATTAACAACAGTTCATACAAAGAATTAGGTAAATTCGGTCTTGAAACAGAAGATGTGGTATCAAGATGTGAACAATAGTAAAAGTTTATGAAGGTATACAATGTATGGCGAAGCACTGCTGAAAATGTGGTGATACATCATAAATTGCTTACCTCATAAAATACATGTCTATTAGCATGAGATGCCAAACAAGCAAACTGCGAGAGATAAAAAATATGTAAATATAAATTTGTTTTCGATGCTGTAATTATCTCCAATAGTTAGACATTTTCATAACAATGTACCTGCCAAAGTACCAAAACTGTACTATATTTTGTACTTTCCCATTCAATCATTAAACATACCTTTTATGTTTTAACTGAACAAATTTTAATATTTACCATTCTAGTTAACAATTTATATCTATCGTAATATTTACCTTGGATCTTTGAGAGACACTTCTGTATTGCTATTATCTTTCCACATACTTCGTTCTCCTTCCGTTAAATTGCCAGATTCAAAGTCAAATGGGGTTTCAAAAATTTCAAAATTTATGTGCGATCCTATTCTTTTAAATCGAACTCCTGTAAATATATGTTTAATACATTTTCTGTGTTTTAACATATACTTAACCTGTTAAAACATGTCTTTCATCGGCAATAAGATCATCTAAATCCATAGAACGTTGTTCCCAGGTTAAAGTGTGATAATCCTGACCATTAAATATATTGCGATCTGTAATGGAATAGTCCTCAACTGGAACCCAGTGTACCGTTTCTGGGTCAATATTTCCTCGTGGTAAAAGTTTTCCTTCTTGGATTTGGAGGTGAATAATTCTATTTTTCTTGACAAATCGCAATCCTGTTACTACCCTATAATTTTATTTATTAAATTAGTTTCGCACGATTACAAAAACTTTACATATTTTTTTTAATATTGGAAATTGCTGATCGCATATTTATGTATCTATCCGAATAAACTCCTTGCTCATCACATAAACAAAAACAGTATGAGCAGTGCCAAAAGAGCCAACGCCACCAACTATCTACTTTAATACTGCCTTTGTTGCAAGTTTGTTTACGACCTAAGACACGGCCATTTTCATATTCAACATATTCGTAACGTCTACCACTAAAAGGTTCCTTTAAAAGACTAATTAAACCCATTATAAAATAAATTTGCATAACTTACAGCAGGACACACCCACATATCAGAATCAATATATCGACAATTAACTATTTTTCCATTACATCTTCGTTGTTCACGACAGTAAAGATTTTTAAAACAACCATGACTTTTTGTGTATGTATACTCAGCGCACGATTCACGACATGTACCTTCTGGATTTAAATCTACCTCATTTTGAACATAGCCTTGCAAAAGTTGGGTTACTTCGATGTATGTTTCATCTGCAATTTTTATTTTCATTAGATATAATGTATTTGCTCAGTTACCTTTAACATGTTTTTTCGGATCACATTTCCATAGTTCTCTGGAAGCTGACTCCATAACTCTTCTTACAGCTTCAACAGTTGTTGCTGTTCGTCGTTCATACTGATCTCGTGCTAACTGAGCTTCTTTTGTAAAATTACCTAGTGCATCAGATATACAATTAGTTTTGTTTATCACTACACATATATATGTACCTCTGTTATATAGTCGAAGCAGCATATATGAAAACTGCATCATTATATAACCTTTCAACTCGGTCACTGCTATTGTATTATAAAGATTATATAGAACTTGCTGAGGTGATTGACCAGTATTACATAGCATATCACCTTGAATCTCCTGCAATATAATTTATGCATTATTTGAACATTGAAATATGTGGGAGTATTTTTTATAATCTTTCAGTACTAAAATATGGGGAATGTTTTTTGTAATCACACCCAAGCCATGAATAAAATGGCCAATATCTTTAACATGCAACAAAAAACTTTACCAAATTCTATCAATGCATCTGGAGAGGTATGTTTAATTTTCTTAAATAAAAATGGGTAAAAATCAATAGATGTGAATGTTACAAGAAAAAGTTAGACAAGGGCAAAAACTAAAGAATTTTTTTAGAAACTGAAAATTTGATGTTGTGGATGAAGTTTCATTCTCGGCATTTAAAAAGGTTTGGGAGACGAATCGAATATAAAGACGTCTATACTTGGGAATTTAATCAAAGCTCTTTATTCTTTGTTTGATTAGTTCGCAAGGTTGATCTTCTTATAATGAAATTTCGTTTATAGGGCAGGGCAATGGTTTATCAGTAAGATCGTTCTGTAACAGATGAAGCTGATCTTTCTCCCAAGAGTATGTATTGCCAAAAAAAAGTAATAATTTTCTGAGACAAAGCAGGAAATCTATTTATGGAGTATTAAGTAAATACATAAATAAAAAAAACAATTGAAATGAAGAAGGACTTGTGGTAGCAACACACGATCAGAACGATTGAAGGGTTCATAAAATATTTAATGTAGTATGTTAACTGAGTAAAAGTGACTTATTGAGCAGTAATTACCTGAAATTTTGTTCATACATGTTTTAAGTAAAGGTTATGTGAAACGTTGATGATGAATTAAAAGCGGCAACTATTGACATTTAGTTTACAGGGCTAAAGAATTGCCGATAAACAAAAAGCAGTTATTTTCATCTAGTTTGTGGGGTTACAAAATAGCTGTTTTTGTTCTTACCTTTTTTTTCATGTCTAGGTGGATCACTAAAAAAACTTTCACCTGTGTATAGAAAAGTAAAGACTGATACCTTTAATGACGCTTCAAACAGTTTATCAACTACAATTAGTTCGCTAATACGCTTTTCAGATTGTAATACAGAACTTCTGCCATCTTTTAGAATTGCCTCAGTTAAGTCAAGCCATGCTTGTTTAGGAGAAGGTATTCGACCAGGTGCTGTTTGTAATTTCTGAAATCTCCTAAAGCTTTCGTATAAGGCATATATACCCCTTAACTCAGAATAAGTCCTTGCCCAAACCCATACACTTTCTAAGTTTAGTCCATGTTGAACATCATATGGAAAGTCCTTATAAATACAGTAAAATTTAAATAATATTTAGTAATTAATATGAGATTTGTTAATTGTGTTTTGGAGTCTACCTTAAATAATATATCTCCGAATATTTCAAATTCCCTAATTAGCTGGACTTCTTGGTCACTGGTTTTATCTGAAGTGTCAATCGTGTTTTCATCACGATCTAGTATTTGATCCCATAGTTTTTCTTCTAAATGAATAAATTGGTCACGTAAATGGTCCACTTTAACCAATTGCAGTTGTGCTTGTATACCATGTATCAAGTATACTGTACTTAGAGCATATGATATTAAGTGCCACATTGTTTTGTGCATCCTACATTTGTTTCAGGGCTGCATAAATAAAGAAAAGTATGAACAACACACAGTGAACATATAATTCCTATAATTATTTATCTTTATAATACAGCACTTGTTTCTAATTTTTAATAGAACAACACTTACGAAGTTCAATAATCTGAGTAATAAAATACCTGTATAAATTTATGAATCACTGCTTATTGTATTATTTTTAAAATGCTGACATATGGTAAATGCATTGAGTCTATTATTATTATTATTTTGGTATGAATAACACTTTGTACACTGAAATCTACGATTGTTTAATTCACATTTAATAATATGACCATTTATGCTTCTATTTACAGCTCCCTTGTAATTAAGTATTTTGGCATTCATATGGTTAAAATATCTTGACCATTTTGGAAGTTTTAAACAGAATTTTTAGAGAAGCATGACATATCCTTTAGGTGGTTCCGTGGATCAGACAGGTTCGCAGATGACTGCTGATCCCAAGATTCCAGGTCCGATTCTAGACACGGACCACTTGAAAATGTTAGGCTTTTTTCACAAAAAAAAATATGCCTTCGTTCAGATGAGAGCTAAAATGCAGGTCCTCTGTGTGTGCATGCACACGTATGTGTGTTTGTGATGCCTCACATTTTATTTTGTTTTAATCGTAATTCTAATTGTAATAGTTTTATATCTGACTTGGAATTGACACTCAATTTCTAAATTTTTAGTAAATGCTCTAGGAGATAACGAAAGTTCCGGAGTAAAACTCATTATGATTCATAATTTATTTAAAAAAAACACCTATTTACTATAGGGGATTAATAAATACTAAAGTTAGAAATTCTTGGAAACTGATCTTTAGCTTCGAAAATGGTAAATGTGATCTTTGTGCTTTCTTTATGTGCACCTGTGATGAAAATAATGAAATAAGTTATATGTTTTTTGTAAAAAAAAACTTATGAAACTTTGTTTTGATTGCCTTCTGGCATTTACAAATTAACAAACAATGTCAGAATTTTGAAAATGTTATGAACTTTTTAAAAATGTTTTTAAAAATTCTGAATTGGATCATTGCCTCTGCCTTTATTGATAGAAATTTGGTTCTCGTTTTTGACTATCATTGTTCTAACTTCCTTGAAAAATTAATTAGTCCTTTGACTTGGAAATTTATATGTTATTAAAGTAGTTGATGATTCTAAGCAAATAATTGGAAATTGAATATTGCGATTCCAAAATTTGTTGTAGCGGTTTTCTGAGATTGAAGCCTTTGCCTGTACTTATTGGATATGAAATTTATCATCCACAATTATCTTTTTTTGTTATTATTATTTTCTAAGGGCAATAGTTCTACTTATAATATGGGTGTAATTACCAAAATTTGTGTTTAAAACTTTAATCTATACAACAGTTTATTGTTAGGAACGTGTTAAATTTCATGTAAAACAAGCGAATAAAATATATCCCTAAATCCCTGATAAATTTAAACATGGTCATTTTACCACATTTTGCATACAAGTTCAAAACTTCACAAAACTGATGAGTTCTCGTACACTTCACTACTTCACTTTGTTTTTTGAATGGATAGTGTATGGTATGTATAACTTCTGAAGTAGTTCTTCCTTGTCATCGTTATTTATATCGCTGATAATTTTACTGCTATATCACCAGATAGTTTTAGTTTACGAATAGTTGATCAGATTTCTCACCAAACATGTATAAAATATATCACAAAAAACATTTTGTTCTTAATGAAGAAATTGTATCACATTTGGTATAAAAACTCAATGTGTATTTTAAAAAATAAAAATGCTGCATCTTCTTGCTTTTTACATTTTCGATAGGGTCTCATTCAACGTTTAGGTATGCCCATTGTACTCTACAATAAATTATTAGTCATTAAGTTAGTGGAAATGAACAAATGGCCGTATAACACTAGCGGACCCTCTAAGAAAGTACTACACCCTATGTTAAATGAGGAAGTAGGTCTAATACTAATACGTTTCTAGCTAAGAAGTAAATAATTTTGTCTGGCATTAAGAAAGTAATTCAAGTATAGCGAATGAAAATTAATTAAATTGTTGTTTTTTTTTGCAAAGAGAAAAGCCAATGACCGCTTTCGCTGTGGTTACAGCACATCAGATTGGCGAATTTCTCTTTGCAAAACAACCAACCAAGTTCTTGAACTATACACCAATCGTGGTGTATTAATGTGTACAAAACAGTTTTCATGCGCCCTCTATACTCGAATGTAAAGAACTATCGAGATGATCTTTTCACGTTTACGACATGATAGTAAAAATCATTGCCAGACAAAATTTAATAGCTAGGCAAAGACAAGATGGAAATGAACATATGACCGACTACTTACTATTTGTTCATTTCCATTTTGTCTTTGACTAGTTATTAAATTTCGTCTGGCAATGCTATATTTACTATCATGTCGGAGACTTGAAAAAGTCACAGATAGTTAGTTCCTTGCATTTGACTATAGAGGACGCATGAGAAATATTTTGTACTTATTAACACATCACGATTGGTACATAATTTAAGAACTTGATTGGTTGTTTTATAAAGAGAAATGTGTCAATTTGATGAGTTGTAATCACAGAAAAACCTGTCGTTGACTTTTCTCTTTGCAAAATAACCAACAATTTAATTAATTTTCGTTCATAATACTTTAATTACTTCTTAATGCCAGATAAAATTATTACCATTAAGTTAGTGGTTTTTGTTGTTTCCAAATTATTCAAAAAAATTAAAATCCGGTTGTTTTAGTAAAATTGCAAAGCTGGCTTTTGACTTTATTTGAAGGTGTTGTACTCAATATTTTGAACGCCCTGTATAAAGAACAGATGTGGACTGGATAAATAATTTTTTATCGGTGTCAATTTCTGTAGTAGTTGTTCTACTACTAATAGGGATAGAACCTACCAAGTGTCATAAAGTTTCGGTTTACAGAATGGTTAAGTGCTATAAATTTAAGTCTTACAAAAGAAGCGAACCGTATATAGTGCAACAAATCCAAGGAAATCTTGATCTGGATTGACATTGTTTTAACACATTCAGTATAACATAACTATTATTTCTACACTTTACATAACTAATAAATAGGTAGATGTTAGATGACTGCCTGGCGTTTCTTTAAACACTCTATAAAGAATTGTGTATGGTTTAGATATTCATCTGCGCTATTTTATATGATGTATTTCTGTAACTTCAACTAATCATTGATGCAGGGAAGAAAAAGCTATCGTACTTGCAAATTCAGAATTTTGGTGAACACTTGTGCTTGTAACGATAGTATAAATCTTCAATGCACACAACATGCACAGGGTCTGTAGCTTTACCTCTCATCCAGAATAGGGCATATTGTTTGAAAACATCTTATATTTTTGAGAGTGCTGTGTTTGGGAGTCAAATCCGGACCTTCGAGTCTGGCATGTCTTATATTATCGTTATTTACATAGGTAAAATTTTATACTAATATAAATATTACTACGAAAAGTAATGTTATAAATTTAATTTATCAGATGGTTTGTTGCAGAAATGTATTGCATTCACTATATATCAAGTAAAAAAAATATATTGGAAAAAAGCATAAGTTGATCCCGATCACAAGGTCGTTCTGTGACCTTCAGGATATAAAACGGGAGACTTTTGGTTCAGGAAATATTCCAAAATGTGATTCTTTAAAAATTACACAAAAAAATAGAAAAGTCGTTCTGGAGAAGCATGTATTTAATATAGTCACAGAAAAATTTACGGAAAACTAATTTTCACTAAAAATAAAAAAAAAGTATAATTTCATGTCGTGCTTTTTAAAGTAGCTTAGAATCTTTTAGAACAATATCTTACAACCTAGACTCATTTGCTACCATTTTTGAAAATGATGAAAATACATGCTCTTTGCAGATGGCCTCATTCAGGAGTTCAGTTTTAAATGTAGTTTGGAAACTTTAAACAGTAACTTAATTTAGACTATTGGATTTTTACAGGCTTGCTGTGGTCGGTTGGGTTCTACATTTACTCCAAACTTTTGTTAACAGCTACGATGGGATTGTTGATATGTTCTAGGTTGCTTCGTTGTGTAGTAAATTATGTACTGGAAAAACTGGCATTCATTGGCATGACTGGTGGCTCATGCATGACTGGCTGATCTTATAGTCTTATTAACCGGCCACTTATGCATGCTCTTAAGTGGTTTTCTCTTAGTTGTTCTTAAAGCAAGATACCGACTTTTATTTATACCGATGCTGTCTTCCTTTCTGCTGAATTTTGGTATTTCTCTTGAATCCCGATGGTTTCGTGTTAATTTTTTTATAGTAATGCATTGCTGTAGAAAAAACTTCAGTTTGATTGAAATCATTCATATGATGACTTGACAATTGTGAAATGTTTAGCGACTGCAGACCTGTCAGGCTGAACAATACGGTAATCTCCTTTGCATTCTTTTATTCGGGTGTTGATGCTGTGCTGTGTTCTGATTCACATGAGTAAGGAATCCTGTAGGTATCGGCAGTGGAAAGAGGCAGTCGTTTATCTTTTGTAGTCCTAGTGCCTGCCTTTGCTGACATGTAAGCTCTTAAAAACAGTGTTGATGTTGTTTCTGAAGGATATTTGCGATTGCGTCGGTAATATTTCTTAACTATAATAAGTATGCCGCTCCTAATTTGATGGTTTTTCATTACAAGTAGCGCCTTTGTTTTGTCTTGTGGCCCTCTTGATATTTCTTAAATATAAGTATGCTGTTCCTGACTTGATGGTTTTTTCATTACGAGTAGCGCCTTTGTTTTGTAGCCCTCTTTATCCCATATTTGGCGAATCCGTTAGTTTGTAGTGCCAGAGGTATTTTAATTAACTTTGTAGTGATTCCTATTGATTTGATGTGCATGTGTCAGCATGACTTTAATAAAGCTCTTTTCTGCCCTGGGTGATGATTCGACTCCTTGTGTGTTTTCCTGTATACTGTGTGACAGAGATCCGTCACTCCTTGTTACAAACACGTCCAAGAAAGGTAGCTGTTATTACTATACAAGAATAAAAACCGAAGCCATCGAGATTCACAAGAACAACATACCAAACTTCAACAGAAAGGAAGAACGCATATGTATAAACAAAAGTTGGCATCCTGTTTTAAGAACAACAAAGAAAAAACCACTTAATGCACATAAGTAACCAACAAATCAGACTATTAGAAGATCGGTCAGTTACGCAGGAGCACCAAGCATGCCACAGTGTTTTCAGAACATAATTCACTACACAAGAAGAGCAACCAGGAAGATTTCGATGATCCCACTGATGATGTTAGGAGTGTAAACGTAGAACCCGACCGACCACAGCATATCAACCCGTAAAAATCCAATAGTCTAAATTAGGTTACTGTTTTAAAAATTAGCAAACTACTTTTAAAACTGAATTTCTGAATGAGCCTAGCCTATCCACAAAAAGCACATATTTTCATCATATCCGTATGGTAGCAAATGAGTTCAGGTTTTAATATTTGTTTTAAAAGTTTCTAAGCTACTTTAAAAAACATGACATGTAATTATGATTAATAATAGTAATTCACAGCCAAATGCTGTAAACTCGACATTACATCTAACAGGTTAGTATAAAGTCTTTGAACAGTCAAATAACTTTTTTATTTGAAGTGAATTTTTAAATTTGGTACAGATATGTGGTTAAAATTAACGAATTTATTTGTCATTTTCAATTTTGTGTCACTTCCTGTTTGTAACCAGAAATGTCTATAATTTTTTTTTTAAATGAGACACTCATTATATTTTTACACTTTCAGATGCAGAATAAAAACTACCTTCAGAAATATTAACATATTTTTTTATTTTTAAGATTACATTATAAAATATATTAAAAGCTACTGATAACGTAAAATCAAGATGTTCTCGAGAAAGATGATTTTACTTTAACCTGTCAGATTGCAATTGTTTCACAAATTATTGTTGTCACCATCTTTGTAATTGCTTTATTGAACACTTTGAAAATGACAATGAAATTAACAGAATCTGAGCGGATTAACATTTTGATGATGCGTGGGTATGATGACTGTCAACGTTCGCACTTTAATAATATTCAGTCAGATCAATTAGTAACAGTACAGTGCATCAGACAAATCATACGAAGCATTTTGCCAAATAAAAGATTTGCCAAGAATTGTACGTCCAATGCAGATAGCATTCTGAATGTTTTATAAACAGAAAATCCGCATGTGACTACAACTGAATTAGGAGAACTTCACAGTATTTCCCAAAAGTCTGCCCTCAAAATTCTAAAATTTGTAACACTTAAACCCTTCAAGATACATATACTTCATGAGTTGACTGAAGATTATCTAGATCACAGACTACACTTTTGCAAAATAATGACAGAATTAACCAGAAAAATATCCTAATTTGGCAAATCAAATAGTATTTTCTGATGAGCAACACTTTATCTCAATGGTACAGTTAATAGACACAATTGTTGCCGCTGGTTAACGGATAGTCTTCATTGGATTGAGGAAATCCATTCGCAGTATCATCAAAAGGTGAATGTGTGAACTGGTATGGTTGGAAACAACATAATAGGGCCATTTTCTTTTAGAGGAAATTTAACTGGTGATGTCTATTTAAAAAATATATTGAGGAACGAAATTGTGCCAGCATCTGCAGTTCTCTTTCCAAATCTAAACGAGGTATGGTTTCAACAGGATGGGGCTCCATCCCATTTTGCATGCAGTGTTTGTGATTATTTAAACAAAATATTTCCTGCATGCTGAATTATGTGCAGAGGACCAATTTAATGCCAGCCCGTTTTCCAGATTTATCACCACTCAATTTTTCCTAGTGGGGGTCACTTGAAATATCAATTGTATAAAAAACGACCAATTATTCTACAAGAATTAGAAAAATGAATAGTTGAAGAATTTTATCGTATCATGCCACAAATGATGCAGAATTCACCAAGACATTTCATTGATCGATTACATCATTGTCAAGTCGTACATGAAGCACAATTTGAACATATTTTTTGTACCGTCGATAAAATTTCAAATAGTTTTCATAAACTCTTGATTTTGCATTATCGGTAGTTTTATTATTTTTTGTAATACGTTCTTAAGAATGAAAAGGTATGTTAATATTTCTGAGGTAGTTTTTGATTCTGCATCCAAAAATGTAAAAAAAAATAGTGATAAGTATTTCCGGTTAAACAGGAAGTAATAAAAAAATTGAAAACGGCATAAATGAATTCATTAATTTTTAACTACATATCCATACCAAATTGAAAAAAAAGCACTTCAAATATAAAAAGGTTATTTGACCATTCTGGATGCTTTATACCAACCCGGTAAATACATCAGAAGTTCAACGATCCCACTGATTATGTTAATCATAGCTGTTAACAACATGTTTGAAGTAAATCTAGAACCCAATCGACCATGAAAACTCCTATAGTGTTTTTGACATAGGTCCTTTATTCTCAAACTGCTAGCCTTTTAAGGTGGAGAGTTTAAATGGTCTTGCCCCAGTTAACATTTGCTACATTATTATTATTATGGTATTTGAAATTAAATATAGTTTGTTATTGTATGGCATTTCATAACGATTTTGAACGAAGGTTATTGACCATATCCAGAAGATTCCAACGTTCAAAGTAATACCTTGATAGCTGTTGATTAGTTGCAGTAACGCCCATCACTTTATATTTTGAAGCTTGTACCATTTTCGCATAGAAAGCGAGGGGCTAAATCTAGTTTTTTTTCTGAGAAAATTCTGGAAGTTTTCTTCAAATTTTCGAGTTGAGATATTGAAATACACATTTCTGAGCGATTTTCGTGTTTTTGTTTTTTATATAACAGATTGCAGAAATACTTCCATAACAAATACCCTTTTTTTAATTATAATATTTTACAAAGTTAGTAATAGTTGCAAGGCCTTGGTTCCCAATGGCAAGTGTATTCACTTAGCACATGCCATACATCAGAAAGGCGGCGATATTTGGCATGTGGAGCGGCGGAAAAGGTGGTTTTTAATAAATGTATATTATGTCTACTACAAGTGGAGCTGTTTCCACTGTTGCAAATACAACATAAGTTAAAGAAAAAAAAAATTAATTAGTGCATATGGGTTGTGCAAAGGGCGATTATAACTTCCTTTTTTAAACAGTATAAGATACTGTAACTGCTGGATCGTGGCTTAGTCATTTTTAGCACATTACATCAGCTTTCATTCGCCGCATGTCTAGAAATCCTAACCGAGACACAGCTATCAGATACCGGTATCAAAGATAGCCACCTATATCTTATCAATTGTCGGTCAACTTCCAGTCTCCATATCTTCCTAGAAGCTACCGTAAGTTATATAAAGATGCACATTAGTGGTGGAAGGGGAAGTCTGTTTCGATAGTAAGTCATGTGTACATCAGAAATAAACATTCAAAATAAATTTAGTTGTTACTTGTTAATCGATACAAATTACATGCAATGAAGAATAAATTGTAGAAATTAAGTGTTGTATAATTATAAGTGCAAATATCAATTATGTTAAGTAAGTTAAGAAGATCTTGCGACATTGAAGTTATGCAGACGCTGCAGTACTGATGTAACAGACTATTCCAGCTTATAAAAAAATTATGAAGCGTAAAAGACTCTCCGGCGTTCAATACAAAAAGAAGAGGGTGGCCAAAGAAAAAGAGCAGAGCGATTTTCAAATATGTGAAAACTGAGGAATCGGTGCCATCTACGAGTCATGATATTGGTGCTACCTTTCAACTAAGTGTACTAGTGAGAAAAGATTATGTGGGGCTGAGGCTAATGTTCCATCATATACTGTTCATAATGCCTGCATGGATAGTTCTGACATTGTATTCCTATTTCACCAACTCTTTGGGTAAATGGCCACAGACACTTTCACATGCAGAAAGACAACTTTTGGTTTAAAATGATTCCATTCAAGTTAAAGGATACCCATATCCAAAAAATTAGACGGGCCGAAAATTCTCGATCATTTTTGTTCGTGCACTTTGATAAACGGTGAAACATGTGAACGGTAGCGGCTTTCGTATTGTGTCTGAAAATTGTGTATTTTGCTTTTATTGCAAGTTATTTACTTTAAAAAACAATACTTTCGCAGAAAACTGGTACAAATAACTGGCAATACTCGTCTCTCTTATTATTGCAACATGAAAAAAGTGAAATGCGCAATAATAATTTTAAAACATTTACAAATCTGGCACTTGTTCTAAAGAGCAAAACCACAATTGATAATCAAGGACAAAAACTTTTTGATCAATAAAAAAAGCACCAGTATGATGTAATACTGTGAATTGTGTATGTTATGCATTTTCTAGCTAAACAAAATTTAGCTTTTCATGGAGAATCAAAACAGTTGTTTGAACAAGACAACGAAGATTTTTTAAAAGCAATAGAAACAATATCAAATTTTGATGCAGCGTTATATGAAAACATGCTATGGATTCAAACATCTAAAGAAACAAACAAATACATCCCTACATATTTAGGTGACAAGATCAAAATGAGATTATAGCTTTGATAGAAAATGGAATTAAAAAGCATATACTAAAGTTGCTAGCAGGTGCTAAATATTGCTCAATAATTTTAGACTGCACACTACAAATGTCACCAAGAACAATAATTAACAGCTATAGTACGTTTTGTTGATTTGAATATTCAAACAAAGACTGTACAAATTCGTGAGCATTTCCTAGAGTTTTGACGAATATTTAGCTCAACTTCCGAAAATCTATTTCAAGAGCTTCATAACATTTAGAATCTCTAAATTTAGATCCAAGAAATATTTGTGGTCAGAGATATGACAATGGGCCAAACATGAAAGGGAAGCACAATATAAGCTGCAGAAAAAGATTTTAGATTCTAACCCCAGAGCGTTTTTTGTTCCATGCGAATCGTACAGTTTAAATTTGGTTATAAATGATGCACTAATATAAATTTCGAAACGATTTTTTTGGTATCGTTCAGGAGCTTTAAGTAATTTTTTGCATCTTCAACTCAATGTTGGAATGTTTTGAAGAAACGTAGCAATAACTTCACATTAAAACCATTATCCAACATGATGGAGTGTGATAGATTCGATACGTTCCCCGATGTACGATTTATAAACAATACATGAAGCATTAATCACGATCTTCGATAACAGTAAAGACAAAACTCGTCCCCAGGCACAGCATATTGTATAAATGAATTGAAACTTAAATTTGTTCTATAGTAATATGGTATGACATAATGTTGCATATTAATGTAGGACGTAAACCGTTCTAAAAATAATAGTACAGAGTGCTCAGAACTATGAATAAAATAATAGTGTATTTCAAAGCGAAAACGAACAGACGACAACTTCGAAGAATTTGTTCCGGAAGCTATAACAATTGTTGTTTTTGAAACAGATGCCGCATTTTGATTATCAACATGAAGATGAGATGGATAAGGACCCAAAAAAGAATTTTAAATGAAATTTTGATTTCGTTATTTTAGATATGACCATTAACTCACTGCAAGAAGGATTTGCACTATTTAATGAGCATTCTAATTACTTTGGGTATTATACAGCATACCCGAATTAAAAAAAAATTCTTAATCAGATTTGAGGAAACACTGCCTAGACTTAGAAGTATATTAACTGACAAGAACAAGAAAGATATCGATGGAATAGAACTATTCGAAGAAATAAATACTCTTTTTAGTGGTAGTGTAGAAAATAACAGTGGCCCCTTAGAAGGTTTACGTTATTTGGTACAAAATGTTCTACAAAGTTATTTTCCCAATACACTATTTGTACTAAGAATAATTTTGATGCTACCTGTTTCGGTGAGAGATTGTTCTCTAAAGTTGATCAAGAATCCCCTTAGGACTATAATGCTTCAAGAACGTTTAATTAACCCGACAATGGTATCTATTGGACACATTAAATATTCATAGTATTGTCCAAAACTATTCTGAAATTAAAGTTCGGTGTGTAAAACTTTTATAAATCGTGCTCCTTATTACAATAAATAATTATAGGTCTTCTTTAGTTTAATGTTTATTTAATTGTTAGTTAACCTTTAATTTGTAGAAATTGTTTTGTTATCATGTTTACTAATATTAAAATATTTTTCTATTACAACCCTTTATGTTTGGTGCCGAAGGCACATTGTATTTTGAACACAGGCGGCCTAATTGCCCAGGACCTAGGTTTTATATTTTGAAAGTTATCTGCTATTTTTTTAATACCCTATATAGAAAATTATTTATTGGGACAGCATCAGCAGGGTTTTTTCTTACCTTGTTTCGCTAGGCACGATTTGCGCCATGAATGTGTTACCAAAATTAGTCCCCATAAAACAAGTGTAAAATCTATTGTTAGGAAGCTTGCTCCTGTTCGAGGTCGTCTATTATATTCAGCACACAAAACGCAATTATTTCTAATTTCTATACTTTGCAAACTAATGATAGGAGAGTCTTCCTGTGTTTTGCAAGTTTGCAGAATTAATTTGTAGTTCCTAGAACTTACATTTCCGCAAGTTGCACGCAATTATTTGTATAAAAGAAAATAAAATAAGAGGAATGGCGTTTATATTTATATAATTGAACTATTTTGACCAAATCTTGTTTAATTTCAAAAGCTTATCGCATAAAAATGGTCAAGGTTTCGCGAAAGGTCAGGTTATTATTTAAGTGCATTCTGTGTATTATTACAATCGATTAAGTTGCTTCATATAAGCAATAATTAGATTAAAGGGCGCATTTGATTAAAAATTATTAGCAAACGTTGGAGTTCAAACATTTGGAGACTATTCTTTTGAGACCGGATGAATCGTGATTACTCGTTTAAATTATCATTCTGCTATGGGACAATGGTTATTTAAATTTCACAAATATTCTTTATAACTGTAACCTTGAATTAATACATATAATTTGTCTATCACACAAATTTCTACTCACTTTATTCGTAAGAGCACTATTAAAGATACAGGACCCAAAATAAACAAAAGAATTAACACAAAGACTACTGTATTATTATTGAATTTGAGACTTCTACGTACTGTACTTTGTACTACTGTTTGTTCAAATGTTTTGGAAAGTGGATGTAAACGTTACTGCACGTGCGCCGTTTCCGTCGTCTCTATCTGTATCCGCCCCACCATTATAAATATCCCCTACAATATTGCTTTATTTGTATAACAGATTCAACTGTACTGTAACAAAACTTCTGCCTTTTACCTGGCAAAACACCGTAGCTCGTTTTGGTTATTTAATTTTCTATGAATTTCGATCGTTTCATCGTTCCGTAGAAATACATTTATTCTGACAAACTTGGTGATTTTATAGTCCGGACTACGAATGAAATCACGTGATGTATGACCGTATGAATTAATACACGATTTCCTAAGTTAATTGACCATCTAAAAAAATAAGTTTATTTAATGTACATGACAAAATAACAATGCCCGTTTGTATTTTATTTTCTTCCATATGAATTGTAACATTTAATGACCCAGCGTTTTATATTTGTCTCCTGCTGCGTAATACTTTTTTTTGTGTAATATGCAGATTATCAGCTCCTGTTTTAAAAGTTATACTCGATTCAATTGCAATGATCTATGAAATGTAAAATTTCTCTATTTTTCACTTATCTATCCAGTTTGAACTGAACAATGCAAATGAAAACGTGGCTGAATATTAACTTGCATCTGTAGGATTTTCAACAAACTAAGAATAAATATAAAGAATTAAAATAAAACAGAAATGTGCCCAAAATTATCAGAGGTAAATAATAAATTGACATAAGTGAGGTTATGCGTTGAGAGTACAATTAATTTAATTAGGTTTTGTCCTCAATCAAGTCCCGATACAATGTGATAGTTTTCACTATCAAGCTAATACAGTAAAAACTCACACGTATGCGTGTTCTAAAAACGCGTCTTATTGATTTCTTTGTTTACTCATTACGAAATCGGAACATCGTTAAATACTTGTCTATTGTAGAATCTGAGATTAATCATGTGACCGCCTTCTTTCGTGTTTCCAACTATATGTGTACGTACGTAGGGTCAAATATCCCGTTTAAATTTGTTCTGATGTTGCCCGGTTCTCTAAAATATAAATTTATTCAAACGAATGTGTATTGTGTACACATGTTGAAACGTACGCGGTAATTTATCGACTCCATTCCCCACTTTTAAAGTTAGTGATGTAGGTCGTGAAGTATAGTGGGAAAAGAAAAATGGGTTGGAGTATACCCTAAAGGACGTCGAAGGCGGGGCGAAGTGCAGGCGAACAACCCCGTCAAACAATTACAATCATACAATAACAGGAAGATTTTTGATGGATGAATGGCTGTTGCTTTGATTGGTTAATGCACCAATGTTTGTGAAGCTTGAAGGTCGCCCCTAGTACACGGGGTGTTTTGAAATTGTACGTCAATTGTATTTAGAGCAGTAGGTTTGGATGAGATTATACGGAACTGTTCAAGGGTGCTCCATTGTAATATTCTTTGCTAGAAGACGCCATTTTCGTTGTGTTAAATGGAAACTTTAAATAGTTTTGCAGGTGACGTCGATTAATTCGTCGAAGCCATAAATGTAATTTTATTTTTAAACTGTGGCCTAAGAGTTACTTTTCACAATCACATAAATAATGCGAGTAAGGCATATTTCGACCATGTTTAAATAAAAATTCAGCAGCCGCATGAATCTGATACCAGGGTGGATTGTGGTGGACACTCCACCACTGCAACATATAAGTCAACATATACACATGCAGAAGAACATATAGTTACAGTATTGGCTATTAATATACAACACTATAACTATTTATTTACAAGATTAACACATGTGCGTGTTAATAAGCACAAACAGGAACAAATGCATGTATAGAAAAGTACATTAAGTCGAGTAATGAAAAAAGCATAATAATAATCGTTACGAGATTAACACGAGTACGTGTTAACAAGCACAAACAAGAACAACGTTTATATATCCCTATATATATATATATATATATATATATATATATATATATATTGCTGTGATAGGGGTTGTTTAGGGGTGCATTGAGTAGTAAGGGTCGTGTAGTAACTATAAATAGCAATAGGAATCAGAAAACTGCATTTATTTAGCAGAAAAATAAGTAATTCGTACATTATGTAAATAGCAAGCATTTAACACCCTGTATATAGACCGTAATTAACATTAATCAATGCAAGTGAGCATATCTTACAACAATAGAACGGATATTCAGCAAAGAAATAATCGTACATGTATTTAAACATACGTTGAGGAGTGTTATACAAGTTTATAAAATAAAATACGCAGAAGATAAGATGAAACCTAACAAATCTTCATGCAATTACGCTGGAACCATGAGCGCCTTGATAAGATAACGCACTTTCAAATAAATAAATTCATAAACGAAAACAGCACTAGAGTTACATCATTTATTTTTGTACAATTATCCAAAGGCATTATCTATACAAAACAACAGACGTAAGTTGAAAGTCTGGCCGCGATAACAAATAATAAGGTATCAAAGATCGCAAATAAACAACCATGGTACGGAAATCCGAAATAATTTTATCAGAAACAGCTTAAAAATACAGGGAATATTAAAGACAAAAGCTGGATGGTTGAAACTATCTGTAAAACTGCTTGGAAACCCAACCCAAAGGTAGTGGAAAAGCTATTTAACACCCATCGGTGATAAGACAAGTCAGTTTCCACTTGATACACGTCGAAGCCACTACACTTTTAACCAGAAATCTACGCGTCAAATAAATAAAGTTTAGAATATATCAAATTTATGTTATAGTGAAAATAGTGCTACGTAAAAAAAATTGTGTTAAGAATATATGAATAGTTTTTGCCGTTTTTCTCAGAAAACGTGAGTAGAAATTGGGTAATTAATTTAAATTAAATATTTATAATCACATAGGGCTTCTAATGGGATTCTGGTACAATTCTAATTGGATTTTAATTGACTTCTAATCAAATTATAATTGGCTTCTGGTACAATTCTAATCTGCGACGATAGTATTTAAGGGAAGAGATTCAAAGCATAGGCAGAGAAATATAAAATAAAGAACGAGGTGATTTTTGGAAAACAAGGTGTAACTGTACTGAAATATTGGTTCAACAAAGCAGAGCATTGGTATTCGAGTGAAGACAACAAGGGGGTGTTGATCCACAACACGAAACAACATATCAGGAGATCACAGGTTAGATCTACTGAATTATAAGATATTTTTCAATTTAAATTGTAATACTGAATTTATTCAATTTATCCAAAACTTGAAAAGAAGTCGACAAGAAACATTGCATACGTTAAACTTACGTAGTAAATCATAAAGAGGTCTCGAACGTTCCAGATTTTTTTGTAAAGAGGTAGTTTTTGGTGACTTTATTTTAAATCAAACGAATATAAATTTTGGGATAAATAATCCATATGAAATTAATTGATTGAAGGGTGTATTTAAAGAATTTCAAAAATTGTAAATATTATTTTCTTTCATTATATGAATGTAGATTGACTTCGTTTTATCAATTCAAACAGATAATCATAAACGGGTGAAAAAGGAAAATTGATTATCGTAACGTCGTGCACTCTGTGTAGATTAAAAAGGGCTAGCCGTGGCATAATAATAAAAGTAAAAAATTAAATAAATTTGAGAGAGAAACACAGAGCGGTGGCGTTCAGTCAGAACGTTTATTACATCCGACTGCAACAAGTAAGGGGGGTCTTACAGCAAATTTATAGACGAACCAACGTGGGGCTTGAGAAAAATACATAGCAATATATATATTGCTGTGAAACCTCTCATCTTTGCAGGTACTGGCCCTTTAAAAAAAAAACATTCGAGCCCCACAGTTTGGGCGTCAAGAATGCTGTGAAACCTTTTGAATTACCTGGTCCGTTGATTCCTTCTGTTAATCGCCTCGGCTGCTCTTCTAGATAACTTCCATTCTCAATCATAAAAATTAAACAACACATTCCTACCACAAACATCAACGTTAACTCTATTTACATCAATATTCAGAATACATTAAATTTTCAAATTAAATTTGAACATAAAATTCAGTTTTAAAAAGAATTTCCGGATTAATTTTATTATCATTTTACTGTGCATCCAAAATTAAAGTCCTTGTTGGATGCCTACTAATTAATATAACAAGATAAGCAGACCGGAGTCTGAGTATAAAGGAGCATCTACCCCCTTTACGTTAATTAACCAGGTTTGTCTAATTGAGCTCAAAGACCTACCCAAAGTTTCATCCTATTCCCGAACATCAAAACAAAATACCCTTTTTACTTAAACAAGCAAATTTCATCTTAAAATTAAATTTTTATGGTTAGAAAAATTCCACTAATGTCCATTTACAGTAAATCAATTATAAAGTCATTCAATACACACAAAAATGTCAAACAAAATAGTACAATTTACCTGAAGGTTATTGTCCTCGTAGCTTCAGTGTAATCGTCCCTTTTGTAAATCACACCATTCCAACCGGATTCTATTTACAGCTTCAAGTTGTCAACGCTTTAAAAATGTTCTCCATCACCATTAATTTAAAGTTGTTTCTAGGCTTTTCCGGAACTCATCTGTGTATATCTGCCTCTGGTTCAGTGGATGCAGACACATTTACGAACCATTTAGTCATTAACACCCCGCAAAATAGCAAAGAAATTCATACTTCCTTTTACCAATATTACCAATATACGCCAAAACTGCCTACTTTTGGGTATACATTTGTCGTTGTAAATTTTACTAATTGGTACCGTGATAATAAACTTTTATTACCTTGTATCTAAGTGCACTGAAGTACATTCATGTTAGCACGTAAAATAACCAACTATTTTGAGTCACTAAAATATACTAGCACACTTTAAATTATTTAATCAAACTAAAATGCACTGTTTAATATCAAGTCGCGGATGCACGAGCTTTTAACGCATCGAATCGTCGAAAGTCTAAGAGTCTAAGAGAAGGAAACACATATTCCCGCCTGTATATATAGCGAATAGCCGACACGTCGCTTTGTTCCCTAAAACGGGTAATTCCAACGAATTCCTCATTCTACGTTCCCAGTCTGTAGCCTGCACGTCGATTTTATGAATTTAGTCCTCACCCCATTGAGATCTCAGAAAATTTCAACACGGCCCGCAAAGTTGTCCGAGAAAAACTAATTACTTTTATACAGAAATTGTTGTTCTACCTCTGATATATGCATCCTATTTTAACCAATCGCAACCCCTTGACGTTGCTTAAATCCCGCCCTTTACAATATGTGTCTTTGCTTGACGCATTTCTCTTTCCTTTTCTAACCTGTTCGTATTGGTGCAAATTTAGATTCTTTATTATCGATTATATTTTAGTCCACGCGGACTGTTATCTGGGTTTAATAAACCCGTATCGCACATTCTCGTGAATACTAAGTCCCGGTTTCTCCAAGATTCTTTGAAACATTAATTATTTGCCAAATTTACGCAGAATGAGCTTTTTTAAAAATACGCAGGTGTTCTGTATTTCCTGCTAAAGCATCTGATCGTTTCCAATATCCTTAGAATCAACATGTTTATCCAAACAAATTAACTTGAAATTGCCTTTTAAAAACACGCAGGGTGTTCAAACGTAACATTTTAAATAACCTTCCTACGATTTGACTATTATTGGGTTTTCACAAGTTTCTATGCTTATTATATGTTGCTAACGGTTTAATTAACTCTAATTAAATTGATTTCTATCCTTTCATTTTTAGCGAATACAAATTATTATCCGTACGTTTTGTTTAATACCAGTTACTTAAAATAGGGTTAATTAATATAAACTTTGCACGTAATTTCCATTTGTTTAGGAATAATTAAATTATCCACTGCGCTTTTCAATACTGCTTCTTTTGATGTAAAGCGTCTTATAGATAATTTAAATTTCTTATTTTTACTGAAACGACCGAGTTTATTTATGCTTCAAGGTTTTAATAAAGCGTATTATTTAATGAAATTCCTTATACACGGTAATTAAAATTATTTGATTTGATTATTTAATTTTCTACCCTGGTCTAAATATGAGTATTTTTCCCCTATTTGAATACAAATAATCCCACTTATTCGAATTCAAATATAAAGCATTTAGACAACCAAAAATATTTAGAAAAAATTGCCTATCTCTCTCTATCCTTATCTATCTAACTTACCTACTTTGTCTCCAATTCAAAAAAAAATATTTACAGCTACCCTATCCTATTCCTAATTCTCACCTAATTCTATAAACTGAAATTATCCCTAACTTCATCCTACTCATCCATCTAATCCTATATACATCCTATATACCTATCCTATTCCTAACTTTTAACTAATCTTCACTATACTTTACTTCCCCCTACCTAATCCTATATGCCTATCCTACTCTTACTCTATTCCTAACTCTCCACTAATCTTATATAAAATATCTATACTTAACCTATCTTATTTTCTTCCTACATTTACTCTTTATCCTCATCCTAAACCTATTCCTAATTATCTCCCATATGTGTCCTATATCTAGCTTTATTTTCCATAACCACTTACTTCTACTCTTTTATATACACCTATGCTATCCCTATCCTATTTAAATCTAACTCTCTTCTTGACCCTCCACGTCTTCCTTCTTACCATCCTAATACTCTTCATCCCTATCTCTCCCCCTTCTATATCTATACTTAACATCTCTATTATCTCACATACAATAAACTTATCATCCCTCTTATCCTGACTCTTAAATATTACTTCTTCTTCAGTCCCTACACTTGTCTGTTTCTCATTTATTCTTGTTTCCCTTTCTGCCGACAAACCAAACGATACTACTTTACAATTATCGATTTTTCCCTCTATGGAAAATCCTATGTACCTTCTAGAATTTTTGTGTAATGGAATCCGCCAGAATGAATTCCTTAAATCTACTTTATTAAAACAAACTTGCCACTTAACCTCGTCAAAATAATTCTGCCTTCACCTGCTCCCGATATGCTGCTTCTACCCCACTAATTCTGCATTTTCTTGTACTAAAGCTTGAACCTCTACTCTCCTATCCTCTGGACATCTTATCGTGTTGATCTGTTTACCTTCATCATCCTCTACCTCTACTACATTAATACTAAACCCCGTGTCATCCTCTGTGACTTCATAACTGCCCTTCCATGGCACTACCCTATCCTTAATCCTTACTACCTTCCTTTCCATATCTATCAAAACCCCTAACTTCATCATACAGTCAACACCTAAAATGCTCTGAAACTTCAGTCCAGGTACAATTACAAACTCCTGTTCACAGCTTAAACCTCCTATATCTATCCTAAGCACCACAACACTATTTACTACAGCAAACTTCTTTTTATTTGGAGCTACTAAATGGCTACGTTTTATAGGCATAATTCTATCACAAACCTTATCCATAATTTTGCTGACGAATTCCTCCGATATTAAACTCGCCTCTGCCCCTGTATCAAGTAATACTTCTACATTATTCTCAAAAATTTCTAAATTAATAATTGGCAAACATAATTTTTCCTCAGTTTCTGGCTCTACTTCCTCCTCAATTTTGAAAAATTCACGTGGATGTTCGTATACATTTACACAGAAATCTAGTGGTCTGTCACGTTCTAAAAATCCTGTCTCGTCCTGTTTTCAGTGCTTGGTCCTGGTTGTCCTTCTACAACTTGTGCGTACGTCCTCCTCGTGTTAATATCCGTGTCCCTGTCTCTATTCGGCGTGCTGGTCACAGTCCTGTTTACTTCCGGTAAACTGTTCTGTCGCGTGTAACTAGGTCTTGGCGTCGGTCCCCTAGTCGCACTATTGCTCCTGTATTCCTGTCCTCGTCGTTCCCAATTCGGTCGAAAATTTCTGTTGTAGTCAGGCCGTCTCGGATAATTCGGTGTCCTGTTGTCAAACCTAACTGTGTTAACGTTTCGTTCTCGTATCTCTCTTGTCCGTCCTACACATACATCGTCATATCTCTGCAAATACTCTAAAATGTCTCCCGTTCTGTGATGTTTTGTAAGGCCACGTGTTGTCTAATTTCCTGTTCAAAATGTCGTGATAGGTACTTGATAATCTGTCTGTCCGTCAATGGTGGATTCAGTTGTTTGGCCACACTGTACTTGCGGATGGCATATTGCTCCTAGAACCTGCAAACTCTCCCTTAAATTTTCCTGTAATCAAGTCGTCCCTAATCTGATCCTGTTTGTGATCACTCCAGTAATGTTGTAAAAATTTGTCTTCAAAGTCCTGATACGTGTCTATGTCCTGTCCTACTAAATTGTACCATGCTTCCGCGTTGTCCTTTAATAAAGCCTTTATCGTATTTAGTTTAGTCTGTTCGTCAAATAAATTTCCCACTAGATTTCTTACACTATTAATAAAAATTTGTGGATTTACTCTGTTATCGCCATAAAACTTCATGTGTTGGTCCAATGATACGCTACCTGTATAAAATCTAGGACCATCCCCCGTTAAATTTGACATGTTGTATTTAATACTACTAACTTCGCGTTCTACCCTGCCTAACTGATCCCTACATGAGTCCGTTACTTCAGTCATTTTACGTTTATTTCTTCTTCACAGAAAATGCGTACTTCGGACCTTAAATGTCCCATTTCCTGTCGAAGACCTGTAATATCACGCTCATTTTTTCAACCCTATTTTCTACTTCCCCAGTTTCACGGTAAGACTATCTTTAAATTCTGTAAATTCTTTAGTATTTTGTTCAATTTTCCGCTTATCTGCTCTAATTTTTGGTTGGACTCCTCCTCGCTCTATTAGATTCTTCCCTAGCTCTATTAGCTTCATCGCTTAGCAGTTCTAATTTTCTATTGGATTCTTCCTAGCTAATCGCATTTCCTCTAACATTCTCATCATTAACTCGTTTCCTTGATCCCTGATTCCGTCCTCGACTGATCTCTACTGCCTCCAGCTTCTTCCATTTTCGAAATTTTCTCACACAATGCACTATCGTCACTTCCAATTTCCACTCCTTGACTCCTTAACCATTCCTTTCTCTGCATACGTTCTACTCACTCACACACTCTAAAATACTCTTAAATTTATACACACACCGAAACTCTCTCTCTCAGATCGCCAGTTTCCTGGAATAAAATAACAAAATTTTATTTGGAACTCGAGCCTCACTTTTGGGTCGCCAAGAATGCTGTGTAACCTCTCATCTTTGCAGGTACTGGCCCTTTAAAAAAAAAACATTCGAGCCCCACAGTTTGGGCGTCAAGAATGCTGTGAAACCTTTTGAATTACCTGGTCCGTTGATTCCTTCTGTTAATCGCCTCGGCTGCTCTTCTAGATAACTTCCATTCTCAATCATAAAAATTAAACAACACATTCCTACCACAAACATCAACGTTAACTCTATTTACATCAATATTCAGAATACATTAAATTTTCAAATTAAATTTGAACATAAAATTCAGTTTTAAAAAGAATTTCCGGATTAATTTTATTATCATTTTACTGTGCATCCAAAATTAAAGTCCTTGTTGGATGCCTACTAATTAATATAACAAGATAAGCAGACCGAGTCTGAGTATAAAGGAGCATCTACCCCCTTTACGTTAATTAACCAGGTTTGTCTAATTGAGCTCAAAGACCTACCCAAAGTTTCATCCTATTCCCGAACATCAAAACAAAATACCCTTTTACTTAAACAAGCAAATTTCATCTTAAAATTAAATTTTATGGTTAGAAAAATTCCACTAATGTCCATTTACAGTAAATCAATTATAAAGTCATTCAATACACACAAAAATGTCAAACAAAATAGTACAATTTACCTGAAGGTTATTGTCCTCGTAGCTTCAGTGTAATCGTCCCTTTTGTAAATCACACCATTCCAACCGGATTCTATTTACAGCTTCAAGTTGTCAACGCTTTAAAATGTTCTCCATCACCATTAATTTAAAGTTGTTTCTAGGCTTTTCCGGAACTCATCTGTGTATATCTGCCTCTGGTTCAGTGGATGCAGACACATTTACGAACCATTTAGTCATTAACACCCCGCAAAATAGCAAAGAAATTCATACTTCCTTTTACCAATATTACCAATATACGCCAAAACTGCCTACTTTTGGGTATACATTTGTCGTTGTAAATTTTACTAATTGGTACCGTGATAATAAACTTTTATTACCTTGTATCTAAGTGCACTGAAGTACATTCATGTTAGCACGTAAAATAACCAACTATTTTGAGTCACTAAAATATACTAGCACACTTTAAATTATTTAATCAAACTAAAATGCACTGTTTAATATCAAGTCGCGGATGCACGAGCTTTTAACGCATCGAATCGTCGAAAGTCTAAGAGTCTAAGAGAAGGAAACACATATTCCCGCCTGTATATATAGCGAATAGCCGACACGTCGCTTTGTTCCCTAAAACGGGTAATTCCAACGAATTCCTCATTCTACGTTCCCAGTCTGTAGCCTGCACGTCGATTTTTATGAATTTAGTCCTCACCCCATTGAGATCTCAGAAAATTTCAACACGGCCCGCAAAGTTGTCCGAGAAAAACTAATTACTTTTATACAGAAATTGTTGTTCTACCTCTGATATATGCATCCTATTTTTAACCAATCGCAACCCCTTGACGTTGCTTAAATCCCGCCCTTTACAATATGTGTCTTTGCTTGACGCATTTTCTCTTTCCTTTTCTAACCTGTTCGTATTGGTGCAAATTTAGATTCTTTATTATCGATTATATTTTAGTCCACGCGGACTGTTATCTGGGTTTAATAAACCCGTATCGCACATTCTCGTGAATACTAAGTCCCGGTTTCTCCAAGATTCTTTGAAACATTAATTATTTGCCAAATTTACGCAGAATGAGCTTTTTTAAAAATACGCAGGTGTTCTGTATTTCCTGCTAAAGCATCTGATCGTTTCCAATATCCTTAGAATCAACATGTTTATCCAAACAAATTAACTTGAAATTGCCTTTTAAAAACACGCAGGGGTGTTCAAACGTAACATTTTAAATAACCTTCCTACGATTTGACTATTATTGGGTTTTCACAAGTTTCTATGCTTATTATATGTTGCTAACGGTTTAATTAACTCTAATTAAATTGATTTCTATCCTTTCATTTTAGCGAATACAAATTATTATCCGTACGTTTTGTTTAATACCAGTTACTTAAAATAGGGTTAATTAATATAAACTTTGCACGTAATTTCCATTTGTTTAGGAATAATTAAATTATCCACTGCGCTTTTCAATACTGCTTCTTTTGATGTAAAGCGTCTTATAGATAATTTAAATTTCTTATTTTACTGAAACGACCGAGTTTATTTATGCTTCAAGGTTTTAATAAAGCGTATTATTTAATGAAATTCCTTATACACGGTAATTAAAATTATTTGATTTGATTATTTAATTTTCTACCCTGGTCTAAATATGAGTAATATATATATATATATATATATATATATATATATATATATAATATTTTAATTTCTTGACCATCTGTATTAGATATAACATTGTAATTTCTTGGACGTTGGTCAATGTATACCTATAGTTATTTCAAAAGTAGGTAGAATAACTATAACAATTTGTAATTGCGTTTATTATTTTTATTTTTAAGACGCGTTTCGGTCATCAGGACCATTATCAATTATGTTCTTCAAAACATTACCTATAGAATATGAAAAATATTTTAATAATTACATACCTAAAACTGAATTGTAGATTGTGTATCTAAGCTAAAGTAAAACATTTAAACATTTGTCACGAATATAAAATTTGCTAAAAATTGTCACTTAATAAAAATAAAATGATGTTTTACATTTAAAAATACAAGAACGAGAACACTTAAATTATACGAATGTAATAACATTAATTATTTAGTATAAACTGTTAAATAATATAAATTGTAGTGTGTGGTGATAAGTAAACTTGTTTAATAGTGGTGATATATATATGAAATATGTGCAATAGGATATTTATAACAAAGTGCACTTAGGCTATTAAATTTTGGTAAAAATGTGTGAAATTGTCTTGATCGTTTTTTGAATTTATTGCTTGTGAGTTTCTTTGGATTTGTATAGTTTCTAAAAATCCTCTTTTAATATCTTTCATTTCAGTACCTAAAATTTCTACATTATTGAAATCAAATTTGTGTAAATGTTCTAAGGCATGGGTTGCTAGAGCGGTGCATTTTTTGTTGTTAGTTTTTATTGAATATTTATGTTCGTATATTCGTTTATGGAGGTATTGTTTGGAATTTCCTGTATACACGCCGGGACAATCGCTGCAATTTATTTTGTATATGGTGTGTGTTTTGTATTTTTGCTCTATTTCTGGTTTTAATTTTGTAAAAAAGGTTTTTGTAAAATTGTTTGGTTTGTGTACAACTTGAATATTATGACTCTGTAAACATTTTTTTAGTTTTTCAGATAGTCCCGGGGTGTAGTCGATACTAATCCTGTTGTCTATTACGTTTGATTTTTTATTATCATAGTTGTTAAATATATTGTGTATTTTTGTTTTTATAACTGGCTCGAAGAAGCTTTTGGGTGGTCGTTATTCTTTAAAATATTTTTAACTTTTTTAAGATTTTTTGGCTTATGTTTATTATGTGAAAATGCATTGCTCGGTCGACAAGGTTGTTAATCATATTTTTCTTATACATCATAGGGGTGTTAGATTTGTAATTAAGATATCTACCACTCCAGGTTGTTTTGTTGAACCAGTTGGTAGTGGTTTCTCCTTTATCATTGTAAGTAATTAGTAAATCAAGGAAGGATATGGTGTTGTTAACTTCTTTCTCTATTGTGAATTGTAAACGGGGGTGGTAGGAATTAAATTTGTTTAGCGTTTCGTCGATTTTGTTATCTGGAAGGCACATTATACAGTCATCAACATACCTCTTAAAAAATACGGGTTTGTAGCTAAGCTGTTTTATAATTTCTTCTTCTAGATCCTCCAGTACTAGGTTAGCTATGGTAGAAGATATTGGAGAGCCCACCTTATCATTAAAATATATATATATATATATATATATATATATATATATATTGCTACGATATCGCCATACGCCCGATGTGTTTAAACGCTCAGTTGCTTTACTGACCGCCACCTCTCTGTGCCTCTAAAATATCTAAATTAATTTTAAAATCAACAAAATTAAATTTTAGCTTCGACTAGCTCAGTTTTACCCTGCACACAGTTAACGACGATATGATAACAGAATATTTACCCACTCCCCTCTAACACTTCATATACCTGAATAAGAAGAACGACATTCGCCAAATTTTGTATAATAGGCTAAGAAAATGTACAATTTATAACTCTACGTCCTTGTAATATTATTAGCTATAAAAACTTTTGAATCACATGAAAATAAATATTCTATTAAATTTGTTTACTACCAAAATTTTAAGCAATTAAAGCCAGCAAAAATAGTTATGTTTTATATTGAAAGCTTCGTTGAACGTTCAAAAAACTATTTCCTGTTAACGTAATTTTTACGTTATAACCAAGATTTTTTGTTGACCTTTTACACAAAAATTACCTATAGAACATGTGAGTTTTATGTTTATGAAATATTTTAAATTGGAAATGCAACATTCAAGAAATTATAAATTTAAATTCTGACCTTGTACCTTTCTGTTGACTCCTATGGAAGCTTCGTGACCCAGATCGATTGTTGGTTTCAGTCGTTGATACTTAGCTTGGCTCTTAACCCAGCAATCCACAGTTTTCAAATAACTTGTAGAAGTTCTTTAATGAGCCCTTTAGTTGCTTACTTAGTTTACTATCATCATTAGATCTCAGCTAGTTTCTTAAAATATTACTTAGATAGTTTCTTAGATAATTACTTAGATGACTACTTACATAATTACTTGGAGCTGTTTTTAATACTAACGGCAGAATATCACAACACACACCACTTCACACGCTTCTTTCTAATTTTTACTTGAATTCTTTACGTTATTTAGTTGTACGTCACTTTTGACTTCACTTAATTTCAGATTCACGTAATAAATTCGTCTAGACTGGTACATCCGTGCGTTGTTAATGGATTGAATGCATGTTACCAGTTTTGATTCTTTATATAGAACAAGTTCGTTCCTTCCTATCTCTTAATCTGTTGGGTTTATTCAAACTTGCTTACTCTATACATTTAACCTTGCACGTAGACATAATTTTGTATTGATATTTGCTAACAAATGTTGTAATTTATGCTTGAAATATCACGTAGACATAATTTTGTACATGAATTTATTAAATTTTCCTTTTAATTCTCCACGTATACCAAAACTTATGATTCCATATTTTGTGTACCCCATGCCGGGTTTTACAAAAAATGTGGCGATTTCTACATTTCTAATTCACGTACGCGTTATGAAATATTCTCGTTTTTCTAACGTTTGTTTTATGCGTTTTATTGCTTTCTATTCCTTACGCAGTGCGTCGAGTTTTAAAGAGATATGTTTCATGTTTAAATATGCTTAATTTGTATTTATTTGGAGTTAATGAATGCCTTAAATGTTTCTAAAATAAATTGGGTTGCGCCCAGAATTATTTCTTTTCTAAATGCGGTTCATTTATTACAGAATTAGCTTTCTTTTATTTTATAGCAGATGATTTGTATTTGCATTGGCGCTTGAGAATGTTTTAAATGTTTAGAAATGTATTGAGTAACTTTCAAAACTATTTATTTTGATTCGTTTTTAAGTTATTTCAGAACGAGCTTCCTTTTATTAATTGTGGCTGTACAGTATGCCGTGCAGATTAAAAAGAAATAACGTACACTGGTTAATACTTACAATCACGACGGTATGCTTCTAAAGATCTGCTGTTGATATCTTCGATTTTTGAATGTGGACTGTAGATCTATAGGTTGATAGGTTGATAAGCACTCATGTTTTAATGCCGATGCTAGATATTGTTCACAACGAAAAAACCACACGCACTTGGGCGAATTGTTACTTTCATGTAGGTTTTGGCTGGTCGTCTGTAACACGCGACGTGTTGCGCACAAAGTTCGAGAACGACTCTTTTATAACGTTACGGCAGGAACCAAAGGGAATAAAGTTCGGATTGGTTCGTATTGGACCGTGAATGATGGGGGTTACTTATGTACAAGTCAAGGCGGTACTTAATAATTTCTACAACTAATATGCAATTTATATGTATAATAAATTAAACTATTAAAAGGCATTAACATACCGCCCACCAAAATAAGAGTAAAACACTTATTTTCTATCAATGAACAAAAATCAAATGAATATGTAACTATCTAATAAAACTATATATAACCAATACAATAAATTACGAGTTGTCTTCCAAGGGAAGAGGACAAAGTTTGACTAGAGATCGCTTGATGAGACCGCTAGCCGTTCTTACTAAAGCGACACGAGAAACCCCGTCAGTACCTGGGTACAGTTCCTCGATTCTACCTAAGTGCCAAGATAATGGAGGCGCCTGATCATCTTTTATAAAGACTAACATTCCAACTTTGGCTAATGACTTGGTTGAACACCATTTCACCTTTTGTTGCAATGTATGCAAATACTCAAGGTGCCACCTTTTCCAACACGATTGCTGTAGGCGTTGGATAAGTTACCAACGGTTAAGATATGACAACTTGGTATCAATGAGGTTTGGGTCCGGTATGACGGATACCGGTTCGACGATGAGAAAGTGACTGGGAGTCAAGTAGGAAAAATCGGTTGGGTCACTACTTGAGTGACAGAGTGGTCTAGAATTTAAAATTGATTCGATTTGTACTAAAACGGTAAGAAATTCCTCATAGGACAACATTTGATCTCCAATTGACCTTTTCAAGTGAGATTTTACGGACTTAATACCAGCTTCCCACAAACCGCCAAAGTGAGGAGAAGATGGAGGATTAAAAACAAACTTGATGCCTTCGGATTCTGCTGATTGCTGCATCAGTTGTGATAATTCGTTTGCCGCACCAACAAAATTGGTTCCACAATCGCTATGGAGTTGTACGCATCTGCCTCTGCGTGCGACGAAACGACGTAATGCTGCGATAAATGATTCTTTTGATAAGCTGGAAGCTAATTCCAAAAATATATAGCCTTAGTACTAAAACAAATGAACAAACATATGTAAGCTTTTAATGACCTTGAGCCTCTAACACGACTCATTGTGATGGAGTATGGACCACCGTAATCCACACCCGTGTGTAAAAATGCCTTGCCAGGAGTGACTCTAGCAACAGGGAGGTCACCCATGGGAGGAGTAAATGCCACAGGTTTTGTGCGAAAACAACGAATGCAAGATTTTAAACAACTTTGAATAGCACGCCTTGCAGACAATATCCAAAAATTCTGAACCAATAAAAAATGTGTAGTCCGAACACCTGGGTGTAAATATTTCTTATGACAATCGAAAATGATAAGTTCTGTTAAACGGTGTGAACGTGGAATCAAAATAGGAAATTTTGCATCGTAAGGCAAATCGGAATTTCTCAGTCGACCGCCCACCCTCAGCAAACCGCGACTGTCAAGGAAAGGACTGAGACGATGAAGTGGTTTAATACACAATTTACCAGCACGAATATTTTGTATATCTTGATCAAAAGTTTCTGTTTGCATTCTTTTGATTAACAAATGAAGTGCGTCCTTCTGTTGAGATATTGATATATTTTCCGCCAATTTCAAACGAGATTTCTTGGGAACTTTCAAATTGTGAATAAAGTGACAAACATATGTAATTATCCTCAGGACCTTTTGTAGATCTGACAATTTTGTTAATAGCGAATCCAAAAAATTGTCTAAAACGACGACATTCAACGACATTGTACGCCTTTCAATCTCTATATGTGACGAATTAATATGAGTAGGTTCGGTGTTCAATGGCCAGTGATCCTCTGGGAGTTTCAACCATGGCGGACCTGACCACCATAATCGATGATTAATCAATTCAGAAGCAAAAAGTCCACGCGATGCACAATCCGCAGGATTTTCTTGTGATTTAATGTGAAACCATGATGAAGGCGAAACTCGTTCTTGAATGTGCGAGATGCGATTGCTCACAAAAGTTTTCCAATTGTAGGAAGACGAGCGAATCCATGATAATGTAACTGTGGAATCTGACCATGCAAAAATGTCATCAAACGATAAACGACCTTCATAATTAGTTTTAACAAATTTTACCAAGTTTTGATAACAGAACTGCAGCACACAGCTCCAATCTGGGTAATGATATGCGATTTGTAGGTGCAACCTTGGACTTTGCACATACCAATGAAACTTTGATATTGCCATGATCATCAGAACAACGAAAGTAAATTGCAGCAGCATAACCTGCTTCGAGGCATCACAAAATGCGTGTATTTGTAACTTATTATATTTCTCGAAATAACCCATCGAGGGAATTTTATGTTGGGCAACTCAAGCAATTGTTGTACGTAAGTGTTCCATTTTGAAGCAATATTTATAGGTGGACTGTCGTCCCACCCGATGCCTAAAATCCATAAATGTTGAATAATATGTTTTGCATAAAATACCACGGGCGATAATAAACCAAGTGGATCAAAAATACGTGCGATTTCTGAAACCATGTTCCTTTTTGTGCAGGGACGGTCAACGACATTAACACAAAAATCAAATTCATCTAATGAGGGTTGCCATTTTAAGCCTAAAATTTTTTGTGAAATGTTAGTAGTGTCTTCAAATGCAAATGCTTGCTGATAACACAATTCCTTTGGTAAGTCTTCCAACACTGTAGCAATGTTGCTATTCCATTTGCGTAGAACAAAACCTCCAGATTTGCAGAGTTGATTGAGTTCGACAATAAAACGTTTTGCTTCATCGACAGACTGACACCCAGTAAACAAATCATCCACGTATGTGTCCGACGATAAAACTTTTGATGCGAGCGGATTTTTACAAATGAGAAAGTTCTTGGATAACTCGCAGTGCTAAAAACTGGGCTGAAGTAACTCCATAAGTTACTGTATTTAATCGATAATCCAAAAGAGGTTCTGATGAATGAAATCTCCAAAGTATTCTCTGATAGTCACGATGATTTTGAGAGAGTAATATTTGCCTGTACATTTGTTTAATATCTGCTGTCAAAACTACAGCGTGCGAACGAAAATGTAGCAATAATGCCATAATATCCTTCTGAAGAGGAGAACCAGCCAATAAATGTTCATTTAACGAATTTCCACTAGGGGTTGATGCTGAAGCATCAAACACAACACTGAGTTTTGTGGTAATACTCTCGGGTTTGACGACAGAATGATGAGGTATATAATACACGGATGAATCAGACGAATCAACAACCTTAGGCGAAATGACTGTCATGTGGCCACTGTCTAAATAATCATGCATAAAATTTCTATATAAATCATATAAATTAGGGTGTTTTTCTAAACGACGTTCCAAAGACATAAATCTGCGAAGTGCAACTTCACGCGAATTACCGAAATGTGGTTCGATACCTTTGAAGGGCAATGAAACAATAAAACGACCATCTTGATCTCGTGAATAGTTTTCAATAAAATGTTTTTCACAAGCTATTTCATCGGAGACAACTTGTTTGAATCGGGATGTTTTCCAACTCCCAAAATCGACGAATATTTGATTCTAATGGTTGGATAACAGCACATAATGATATGCACGAAGCAACAGGAGATACGACTTTTCGGTCAGAATCCACCCAAACGTTGTGTTAATGGCAACAGGTTCATTTCTATGACCCTTGCGAATTCCATTTAATAAAATATGAGCAACAATGTCTGCCCCAAGAGCATGTCAATAGGGCCAGGTTTATCAAAATGAAAATCTGCCAATTCCAAATCTGTTGTATGTGGCCATCGTTTGATCTTAAAGGTGATGAAGGTAATTTATTACAAATATCTGGTAATCTGAAAACATCTACATCATATTGAGGGTATAGTTTGCCTTTAGGCCTGATTTTGCGATAATGCACCAGAAATATCTGACGATGAGAGTCCTAAACCTTCTACTTTCATTGCGACCTTTGATTTGTTTAATGCAAGTCTTTTACGACATGATTCTGTGATGAAGCTTTCCATACTTCCCCCATCTAATAATGCTCGAACTATTTGCGCTTTGCCAAACCCATCACACACTGCTATTTGTACTGTAGCCAACAAAGTAACTGCATTAGAAGTACGAGATGTAAACAAAGTACTTGTACTAGAAGTAGTAGCACACTGATTCACTGATGACGATACAACTTTTTTCTGTTCAACAAAAGGTTTGTCAAAATGTAACAATGTGTTATGAAGTTTGTTACATTTACTGCAAGCTGATCTTGATGTGCAATTATTAGCCAAATGTGTATTACGAAGACAATTTAAGCAAAGATTTTTCTGCTTTACAACCTCATATCGCTCTTGCGGCGATCTTTCCAAAAATTTCTGACACTGAAATAATGCATGAGAAGTATCACACAATAAACACTTTTCACTAGGTGAGGTTGTTACTAATGATGTACGAGATGTATGACTGCTTGAGTAAAGCGGACGACGCTTTTCCAAATTATTACTAATTATTTTGTTAGGTAGTTTTTGTTCCAATTTAACTTGTTTGCCTGATGACGACACAACCATGTTACTCACTTCTAAAGCCTTGAAATGCTTTTTGATGTAAGCTTTCAATTGATCATACGTCGGAATTTCCTCCGTATTTTCTAATTCAAATGTTTTTAGAAACTGTGAATCTAATTTTTTGGATAACAAATTAAATTTCACAAAATCTAAAAGATCTATGTTTGTTTGATGTAAACCTGCAAAATTTTCAACAAAGCAATTGACCAAATCCCTAAGTTCTACTGACGAGTTTGCTTTAGCCTTAGGTGCATTCTCCAAGGCTGACCAATAATTATTGACGATAAGACGACGAGATTCATATCTTTCGATCAAAATGTTATATGCTATCTCAAATGTGTCATTTGTTACAGATAAATGTCTAATACAATTTTTGGAATCTTCATCCAACGAATCGAGTAAAAAAATGAATTTTTTGCAATTATTTAAACTTGAATTTGAATAAATCAGATTATCAAATACACTTCGAAAACTACTCCAATTTTTTATACACCCTGAAAAACGAACAAATTAATTTTTGGCAATTTAATATTACCGTGAAAACCGATTGCGGCATTAGATTGTTGAGACAAACTTGCGTTTCCAAAACGAGCTTGAAAATCCGCGTTTATAACTTTAATTGCTATTAAGTGCTGATCTATCTCTGAACGAAACGAATTCAATTGATCTAATTCAGCATCACTTCTTTTCTCTAACGGTGTAGTCTTATAATTGTTATTAAATTCCTGTAAGATTTCGATTGCATTTTCTAACATAATTTTAACAGTGATTAAATGTTCTCCTGATTTTTCAAGCTTTGTTAATGTGTTACAATATGAAACTAACCTCTCCGCAACATAACTTGCATCAATTAAAAGTCTATCAAAGCTTAATTTAGACATGGTTTAATATTTAACTAATGAACCTAAGAAATGTATAACCAGAATTCACCTTAAACTAAACTCAATTTCAATGACCTTTTTCTTTGAAATTGTACCCTTTGTAACAATCCAACCCCTTGCTAGAAATATAGCTAGCCAACCCACTTTTATATGTGAAAATAAACGAAATCTTTCACAATATGCGAGTGTGAGAGAGATGTACTTAACAATTTGTGTGGTTGCAGGATTAAACCTCTATACCTGCATGTGTATTGAGTTAATAACTTGCCTTTCCAATACAAAAGAACCCAAAGTGGTTTTTCTGCTTGCTGAGCTTTAGGAATGTTAATGTCTAAACTATTTGTCTGCTAAACGAAATTTAAGGTAAATTTGAAAATCGTACCACCTTGACCATAATTCTTTGTTAAGAACTTATAGGAATGGAATTTTATGATGAATGAATGAGCGTCCAATTGCCGTAAATACGCTTTTAATGATATATAAATTCACGCGTAAATGAAACTTGTCTGTTTTGCTAATGTTATATATTAAAATGTTCGATAACTATAATTGATAATGTTCAAACGAAAAAACAACAACGTGTACAAATCAAATGTCAATTAAACTAATAACACTTCCGCGCTGAAGGATCAATAAATGTACAGTATGCCGTGCAGATTAAAAAGAAATAACGTACACTGGTTAATACTTACAATCACGCCGGTATGCTTCTAAAGATCTGCTGTTGATATCTTCGATTTTTGAATGTGGACTGTAGATCTATAGGTTGATAAGCACTAATGTTTTAATGCCGATGCTAGATATTGTTCACAACGAAAAAATGACACGCACTTGGGCGAATTGTTACTTTCATGTAGGTTTTGACTGGTCGTCTGTAACACGCGACGTGTTGCGCACAAAGTTCGAGAACGACTCTTTTATAACGTTACGGCAGGAACCAAAGGGAATAAAGTTCGGATTGGTTCGTATTGGACCGTGAATGATGGGGGTTACTTATGTACAAGTCAAGGCGGTACTTAATAATTTCTACAACTAATATGCAATTTATATGTATAATAAATTAAACTATTAAAAGGCATTAACAGTGGCTGAGTGTTGATTTTATACAAGGTGATTGAAATTTACTTTTGGCATAATGACCGAAGTATGTAGTTTTTATTATTTAAATGTTTGGTTTTCTTTATTTTTGATGTTCACATGAAGTGTACCTTCCCTGTGACCTTATATACCCCTTCTTATCATAGCAATATATATAAAAGTACCAACATATATATTCTTATATTTATTTTATGAAACCAGGTGGGACGTATAATATATTATAAAATGATTTAAAAGATATCTGAGGGTAAACACATTAATTTACCGCTCCTATCAATGTTTTCTAAATTTAAAACACTACAATAAACTAAGGGTTGATAAATAATTACTTGTTAAACTAGGCTAAAATGCTATTTACTCGTGGTGAAGCGTTTGAGATTTAAAAGAAGCGTTTTGGTTAACTGTTCTTCAATAAAACGTTTATCTAATGTAATTCCAACTGAATGTGTTTCGGTTTGTTGAACTGCAAGCGTCCGCAAGACGATTTTGTTTTATCCTGTAACGAGGTCCATTTGAACAACTCAAGCATCTCCGGTGGAATTATAGGTATTTGAAATTAATCCTTGTGGTGACGCCGGCAACAAATTCCTTTTATTTTAAAAATTACAGTTTATTAATTCGATAAATTATTGCCAGAATAGCATTCAATTCAGGTTATTTTAATTTATAGATAAATTGAAACATATGCCAATTCTGACAATAACTAAATTAAAACAGATAGTAACAAACATCGGTGTGATTCGGTTCGCTAGTAAACTGTGACATCGGTGTGCACGTCAAAATAACCCCTTGCACCCGTCTTAGAGTGGGTTCGAAAACGTTAAATTTCTAAATTGGTGATCCTTGCCTTCCTTCAATGACCATCCTAAATCTCACCTTTTAAACGCCTATTTAAAGCGAGCTGCAGATCTTGGGTAAGTTCATTGCTTTATATTTGTTTGTTCATGTTTAAAAAATTACAGTCCACTGTGTCTTAACCGAGCGCTAATACCTTGTATAAGCACCATTTAAAGATATTTGTTAGTATGTAACGGGCATTTTTAATAGTTTAACCTTTTCCACTTTACCAAATTTGTAAATACATTTCTGCAACTACTATCTCTTGTTTTATATTTATTAACTCGTGGGTATTACTTTAAAAGTAGATAAATTGAAGTTTGATTTTCATTAATAAATAAAGTGCAATGATTTGTAAATAGGATTATTCGTACTTATTGAAAATGATAAACCGCTGTAATTAATTAGTAGATATGATTGTTGCATTCACGTTTTGGATGTTCCTTATGTTATTAACGAGTCGAGATAATAAGTCGATACGCGGTTGGAATAACAACGATTGATATATCTACAGACGAGGAGTTCTAGTTTGTTCTTTGTTTCCTATATGTTAATTACGTTACGTTGTTAGTTTCGTGCTTGGTTCTTATATATATTAATTACGTAAAAGTTACTGTTTGCTGTTTGCTTTGAAAGTTCTGTTCTGTGTTCCGATATGTGTAGTACGTTGAAAATACTGCTTTCTGTTTGCTTTGATAATAGTGAAAAATTAATGCGGTATTAATTTTTCGAATTGTACATGAAAAAAACACGGCACGATTTTAGTTGTACTTTAACTGTAGAATGTGTTTACTCGACCGCACGTGCTTGTTTTACGGAACAGTATTTTAGTGATACACGTTGCTTTACTAATTGTGTTTTGATGGCGTTGCCCTTTTCTTATTGGAGTAGTTCATACTTTGGATTATCCCAAATACTGTGGATACTGTGGTTTCTGAATTTTCTAACCCCAAAGAGTCTACGGCGGATCTTTGCTTGTGCAGGTTTTGTGTTTGCGAAATGTAACAGATTACCGGTTTACTAAGGTATTGTTTGAAGTTTCTCACTGCTTATTGGGATGTTTATGAAAATAATATACCTTTGGTCCCAGTTGAAATTAAACTAGTGCTACAGAATATTCCGAAATTATTGTCTTAGGAAATAGAATTACCAAGAAATTTATCAACTACATAGTTACGACGCGTGATATTGTCTGCTGCTAACTCCAGTGAAATACGTAGGTGTGATTAGTGTAACGTGTGATAAGTTCCATCAACACCCTCACAGTCAAGGGTGAAGTGCTTCGTTAGTGCAGGACATCGTTGAATCCCACACTTCAGTTGCAAGGAGGCGTTGCTGAAGGACTTTTGTAAGTTGAACTATTTCCTACTGATTATTACTGTAAATATCTATCCGTTGCTTTACCATATCTTTGTGTTTCTGATACCTTTTACAATAGACTTGCATGCTATTTTAAAACATAAAAAAAGTAAGAAAGAAAAATCAATACTACTGAATTACTCATACCAATTGTGTTTTATCTATTTATCTTTTGTCAACATTTTTATCTGATTTATGTTTAATTGGTGTGTGAGGAAACGTTTCTGCTACTCCCCAATATTACCTCACTTTATACTAAAAATTTGTTATATTGCTTTTAACGTTGTTATATTATATAGATTATCCAAACAGTTTCTTTTTTTACATTCTACAAAGTACTGAATAATTTAGACTTTTCATTACTGCTATACTTGTTCTCTTTTTTTTCAGGTTTGCTTAACTATTTTTCTTGCAGGTATTGTTACTAACTCCTTACCGCCGCATACATCATAGGTCAGTCTGCTTTCTACACCCCCCCCCTACTCTCCGATTGAGCCCGGTCATTTCTTTGACTTTCTTTGTGTTACGTAGCAGAAATTTGGCGCCCAACGTGGTTGCCACGAAAAAAACGTAACACGTAACAAGTAATTTGAATCTCAAACGTTTATCTAAATCATACATTTGCGATTATATTTATCAATCTTTGAAAATAATAACGCCACATCTGCACTACGAGAGGTTAAATGATCTTAACTAGACGACGCTTTATGTGGAAGTTGTTAATGTGCCTGTAAGACGATCTGATCCCACATTTTCTTACAAAGTAGAAACATCTAGATATAATAATCACTGCGTTAGTTTCAAAAGCCTTGGTATAAATAAACAAAATGTTTTCTTTATTTAATTTTACAGAACTACAAAACGTTAGTAGAGTATTTTGCATCGTGGTTAAATATATGCATGTAAGTCAGGTTGCGGTACTATAAGGAAAAATTACCGCTATTTCTAAATATTTGAAAGGCCGACACAACCTTTATCTGTGCAATCATTTATTCTTTAACTCTTTGATTTTAATTATATTCTTCGTTCACAATAATATATATATATATATATATATATATATTATATATATATATATATATATATATATTATATATATATATATATATATATATTATTATTATATATATATATATATATATATATATTGCCATGATAATAGGGTTATTTAGGGGGTATATAAGGTTAGGCGGCTCCGTGGCGTAGTGGTATGTGTGTGACTACTACGCCCAAGGTCCCGGGTTCGAATCCCGACACGGTCCGATTGAAAAAGTTAGGCGAGCATTTTTCACAAAAATACACCCTCGTTCGGATGAGAGGTAAAATGGAGGTCCCGTATGTGGGTGTTGTCACGCACGTTATAGATCCCTACGTTGCTTGGAACAGCAAGGGTTCGGCAAAATTCCAAATTTTCCAGGTAAAAAAAAACTCGCTTCCTAGCCAATGTAGTACCTTCAGGTGGAGCATTGGAAAATCACATGTAAGGTATATAAGGTCACAAGAGAGGGTATAGTTCATGTAAACAACCCAAAAATCAAAAAAACTAAACACTTGAATCATAAAAAGTACACAATTCGTTAGTTATGCAAAAAACAAATACCAAACACCCTGAACAAAATCAACAACTAACTACAGTCAATGAAAGGAAGCTCCTTTAATAATTTAACCACATTTAGTAAAATGAACAACTCTGCACAATCCAATTCATTTTAGAAACAGTAATACATTTTAAATAAATACAAATTAGGCGTATCTAAAGTAAAACAAATGTGAAACGATTTTTTTAAAAACTCGACGCATCAGTGTAAGAAAATAATCAATGCGTTCACATAATGAATAGGCATTTCAAACAAGCATATTTCATAACGGAAGAAGTCAATAAACGCATTTAATTTACATCACCTGTTAAAGAGTCTCATTATAAAATTTAGCCTACGTGATGTTTTCAATGTAAAATCGCCAAATTCGATTAAAATCCAGCATATGAGGAAAACCAAAATATGGAACCATATGTTTTGAGGTACGTGCAAGATTAAATATAATAGTTCATAAATCCCTGTACAAAATTACAATTACGTGATGCTAAAAGGTACAAAGTATCAATTGCCAACGAAATTCATAATGTAAAACTTATTGTCTACGTGATTTTTGAAGCGTATGAGCGATGCATATAATACATAACTCCGAGTAAAATTTAACCGGCTGCATGATAAGCGCAGTGCTACGCCTCTTCCATGGTAAAATAATAATATAGAGAGCGGTCAACCAATAACAGCACGTGAGATGGCTTGTTTATATAATACACATTAAGCTGATAACAGTAGTTGATTCCTTAAACCAAAGCACGAGCTGTACTTATTGAAATAAAAGTATTACGCAAAGTTCAATTGTGAAGTGAAACAAAAATTTATAGGTGAAAGTAACAATAATTAAAACTTGGAGTAAAGAATACAGTCAAGTGCGCGTTCAAACATACGAGTGTATAAGCAATTCAATAAAAAATTGAACTAAATAAATCAATAAGAAATCTAGCTAACTCCAATACTCTGAGTACTAAATATAACAAATGGGAAAACTCTAAATCAGGACGTTAAGCTCAAAGCAAACACGAAGTCACTGGTTAACAACACGCTGCGGCAATTCGAGGTATTGGAGTGCACGCAGAGCTACGCGTTGACTACTTGGAATTAGCATAAATCTTATTTTTTTAATATTTGAAACTTACATGTACTTTGATGTCTGTGTAAAGGGTCATCAAAAATTTTGTTGATACGTAGAAATTACGTTGTAAGAAAGAAGGGTTCATTGAACATTCATCCAAACATTCGAGATCATACATAATTATTTTTGCTGGCTTTAAGTGCTTAATTAGGGTTATAATATGGTGATAAACAGATTTACTTTAATTTTGATTCAAAGGTTTTAAATAGCAAATGACATTACGAAAGTTGTAGAGTTGTAAATTGTACATATTTCTCAGTTCATTGAACAAATTTTGGTTAAATTCGTTTATCTTATTCAGGTATGAAGTGTTAGAGGGAAAGGGGCAAAAATTCTTTGTTATCATATCGTCGTTCACTCTATGCAGGGTAAAATCGAGTTAGTCGAGGCATCAATTTTATCGTGTGGATTTTAAAATTATTCTAGATTAATTCGAGGCACAGAGAGGTGGCTGAGCGTAATAAATACACCGCTTAAATTAGTTAATGACAAGTACAGTTGATTATTTGCAAGATTAACACGTGTGCATGTTAATGAGCACATACAAGAACAAACGGTTATCTATCCTTATATATATATATATATATATAACAGCACAAACATACATGTAGTAACCACATTAAATCAACTAAGGACAAATGCAGTATAAACAGGATTAACACGGGTGCGTGTTTTAAGTACAAGCAAGAACAAATGCTAAGTTAATTAAAGCAAGTACGATATAACTACAAGATCAACGCGAGTGCATGTAATAAGCACAATACGAACAGACAGCGAATAGACGTGAAGTCTATTTCGTGGAGACCTAGCTGGCTGACGGCGTCGGCCAGGTGGTGCTCCGCATTTTGAGATGTAAGCGCGTAAGGTGGGATCAGAATGTAATTACTGACCGTGTAATAGAATAGAATGATTTTTTGCCATCAGGATATACATCACTGACTGTGTAATGATAAACAATAGAGTGTTGCCGGAATAAAAATCACCGACTATGTAGTGTTTGAACTAGGATAACAATCACTAGCGAAGTAATGAGAGTAATCTGTTAACCAGAATAGCAATCACTGGTTGTGTGTAGTGTTTTTTAATTAGCGTATTTAATGTCAAAGTTGAAATATTTGTACTATTATGTACGTACATAAGATAAGATTTGTGTTTTTAATAATATCTGTTTCTAACAGTAACCTATATTATCTGGTATGTCCTATAAATAGATATTTTGTAACGCCATGAACGGGACTCCGATCAGTATTAACGTCATGGATTCAGATATTTTTATTGGCGCGATCCACTCAAGCGTAAATATAAATAATAACCAGATGATTTATTCGATATTACCGCCAGGAATTGGGAAAATTTCTGCCATTGTATCAAAAAACGCAACAAGATGGGACATGTCAGATAATATAGAGTACTTCAGGTTAGGTTACTGAAACATATATTATTATTAAAACACAAATCTTATCTTATGTACGTACATAATAGTACAAATATTTCAACTTTGGCGTTAAATATATTTTTTTTTTGGGGAGGAGAGCACGAATTTTGCCAAAGGAAAAGGTTGTTCCCCGTGTGAAAACGCGTCGAATGCATCTATTTTGAAGGCGATAGGATGTGGGGGTCCTTTTTATGAATAATTATCGGATTTTAAGACTGGTATTCTTAATAATAACCTCAGTACAGGCCAAAATCACTGACTTTCCTCATATATACGACAGGCACTCAATTTTTGTGGCCACAATTTAGGCGCCCAATAAGTATTAGAGTTTTAATCCCTTAGGTCTGAAATTTTGCACAAATTAGTTTCTGAAGTGGATGTATCTCTGGGTAAAATTTTACTGAAATTTATTATGGTAGGGCGGGAACCACTGGTCCAGTTGACATGGAATGACCCATATGTAATTATAAATCTTATCTCAAAACGTGACTAGTTGACCGAGAACATGTTGATTCACCCTAATGTTTAAATAAAAAAGCTTTTAGTTTAATTTATTTTAATTGATGATAAACTGTTTAAAGAATCTCACACGTTTTGTATGCACTAACTCATTCGTCAAGGGACGCCAAATTATGGAATGACACGCGTGCGACTTTTGGCCTCACGGGATGCATTTGAAACCAATTAGTTGCTTTACATTTTTAATTAACAATCGGTATTTTATTGACATGAATAAATTAAGAGTATTTGTATCAGCTCTCAATAAAGGTATCAGTCAATATGTAGGTGTAACAGAAAGATATTCTCAATCATACTTTACCTCTAGCGCATTTGCAATTGGTGTTAAAATTCCCATATTTGTAAGGCCTTTATCAGAAGAGGATACGAACGCATGAATTCTATCCAGTAAACTTCTCACTGATTCACTATCGTGCGAAGTAACTGTCCTAGCATAATCTTCCATGGTCATTCTTTCAATATCAGTATTGTTAACATAATACTGCATTGTTTTATAAAAAACACTCATTCGTGTAATATAATCAAGTAATGTATTCAAATGAAGTTCAAGTCTCATTCTTTCTGTTAAACTTTGCATAAAACTAGAGATCGTCCGAGTTCCCACAGAATGTATTTCAGAACTAAGTGCTTCCATCTTATCGTTGATCATATCAATTTTGCGCAACAACTTTCTTTCAGTTTTCTCCAGAAGTGGTGCTTTTGTTAAATCAAACTGTTCGTCTATAATATTCCATGTTTTTGCTAAAGCCATTATAATGTCTTTTCCTGTAAAAATTACGTCTAAAGCGCCTTCCAAGGTGGTTGGCATTGATTGAATAGGTGTTATCTCACTATTAAACGTAAGAACTAATAAAAGACATACTTATGCATATTGAAAAGTGTGATTGTATAGATTGTTTTTGAACAATTTTTAACTCGGACGCATACGCACATTCATAAGTTTAAATTAACGAAGAACATTTTCCGTTATTGTTTGGATGGTAAATCATTTACGTATAAAAATCGTTTCAACCGGTTTCGTTTTCTCTGATGTATTTCACGAACTATAGTTCAATTCGCACGAACCGACTAACAAGAACTAAAAGTTGTCGGTTAATTGTTTCATTGTAATTAGCAATGTTTGATCCCAAGTACACCTCGGTAAATCGGTCCATTCGAAATGGATGAATCATATTATATGAAAAAATAGATGACAAACATTTTTGTGTAACCTCAGTAAAGCAACTGGGTGTAACCATACCCTTACTTTAACCCCAGGTCTAATATGATCTCATAGTAAAAACTCTTTTTGGACACATGTGCTAATTTTTGCACTGAAAATCACCAACAGACCTTTTTACTTTGTACATAAACTTCGCTGATCCCTATTATGTCTAGTGCTAATTTATTCATTTCAATTTTCAGGTTCTCTAGGTTACTTACTTAATACTGCTAACATTCCACGCTCCGACTCGCAATATGTTCCCGACTCTTATTCTGAACTTTCCGATCGCATCCTCCGAAGTAGTCCCCTCCCGGAGATCCGAATGGGAGACTATTTTAACTCCGGAGTCCTTTACCTCAGAGAATGCCATCATGTTTTTTTACAATTTAAGTATGCTGTGTAAGAGGTAATGTGGTGGTTTCCCGTTGCCTTCCACATCGCGGTAGTGTGTCTTAGACTGCCATACCGACCCCTGTGATTTCTGCCAAAAGTACCGAAAGAGCCGCTGCCCTCTTTCGGGGACCTGTCTTAGTCTGGTTTCTCACTAACGACCCTACTACTTTGGTTGGACCTGCAGTTTGGCTCTTTAGCTCATTAGAACACGTAAGCCATTTCACCTGTTCTAGTAATCTAGAACTTCGGAAAGGTGCAGGTCCATTCGAAATGGATGAATCATATTATATGAAAAAAATAGATGACAAACATTTTTTGTGTCAATATGTAGCATTATATGCCTAAATTATAACTGGATACAATAGTACATATAAACTATGTCCAACAATCTAATGAAGTCAATATCATACCTATCATTAAGAATTATATCTACAGAACACCATCCTAAAAAATTTGCATTCTGGTATATCAAAACCTGTTCTTTTCAATGGTTATTGAAACAAGATGATTCAAGGTTATAAAACATATATAAAGGCTCAAAAACAGCTAAAAATTGGTACTAACAATTTTGTTTCAATATTTGAATTAAATTTTCTCAGTAAATATTTTATATTAAGTAGTGAAATTTTCAAAGGCTATCAACAACAAGATAATAGCTTAAGAAACCAAATTTTAAGCTTATAACCTTAATGGTTGAGAAGTCACAGCTGCCAAAACATGAGCATAAAATTTTGCAAATTGAGTTTTCTGTCAACTTTGGCTGCTGGTACAAAAAAAGTAAAAGGTCTAAGGCTTTGAAACTTTATTATAAGTTAGCGCAAAATGTTGTATATGTAAATGGTAATTACTCATAAAAAACACCCCTCCCCTCCGATCGCCTTCAAAATAGATGCATTCGACGCGTTTTCACACGGGGAACGACCTTTTCCTCTGGCAAAATTGTACTCTCCGCCCCAAAAAAAGATATTTAATGTCAAAGTTGAAATATTTGTACTATTATGTACGTACATAAGATAAGATTTGTGTTTTTAATAATATCTGTTTCTAACAGTAACCTATATTATCTGGTATGTCCTATAAATAGATATTTTGTAACGCCATGAACGGGACTCCGATCAGTATTAACGTCATGGATTCAGATATTTTTATTGGCGCGATCCACTCAAGCGTAAATATAAATAATAACCAGATGATTTATTCGATATTACCGCCAGGAATTGGGAAAATTTCTGCCATTGTATCAAAAAACGCAACAAGATGGGACATGTCAGATAATATAGAGTACTTCAGGTTAGGTTACTGAAACATATATTATTATTAAAAACACAAATCTTATCTTATGTACGTACATAATAGTACAAATATTTCAACTTTGGCGTTAAATATATTTTTTTTTTGGGGAGGAGAGCACGAATTTTGCCAAAGGAAAAGGTTGTTCCCGTGTGAAAACGCGTCGAATGCATCTATTTTGAAGGCGATAGGATGTGGGGGTCCTTTTTATGAATAATTATCGGATTTTAAGACTGGTATTCTTAATAATAACCTCAGTACAGGCCAAAATCACTGACTTTCCTCATATATACGACAGGCACTCAATTTTTGTGGCCACAATTTAGGCGCCCAATAAGTATTAGAGTTTTAATCCCTTAGGTCTGAAATTTTGCACAAATTAGTTTCTGAAGTGGATGTATCTCTGGGTAAAATTTTACTGAAATTTATTATGGTAGGGCGGGAACCACTGGTCCAGTTGACATGGAATGACCCATATGTAATTATAAATCTTATCTCAAAACGTGACTAGTTGACCGAGAACATGTTGATTCACCCTAATGTTTAAATAAAAAAGCTTTTAGTTTAATTTATTTTAATTGATGATAAACTGTTTAAAGAATCTCACACGTTTTGTATGCACTAACTCATTCGTCAAGGGACGCCAAATTATGGAATGACACGCGTGCGACTTTTGGCCTCACGGGATGCATTTGAAACCAATTAGTTGCTTTACATTTTTAATTAACAATCGGTATTTTATTGACATGAATAAATTAAGAGTATTTGTATCAGCTCTCAATAAAGGTATCAGTCAATATGTAGGTGTAACAGAAAGATATTCTCAATCATACTTTACCTCTAGCGCATTTGCAATTGGTGTTAAAATTCCCATATTTGTAAGGCCTTTATCAGAAGAGGATACGAACGCATGAATTCTATCCAGTAAACTTCTCACTGATTCACTATCGTGCGAAGTAACTGTCCTAGCATAATCTTCCATGGTCATTCTTTCAATATCAGTATTGTTAACATAATACTGCATTGTTTTATAAAAAACACTCATTCGTGTAATATAATCAAGTAATGTATTCAAATGAAGTTCAAGTCTCATTCTTTCTGTTAAACTTTGCATAAAACTAGAGATCGTCCGAGTTCCCACAGAATGTATTTCAGAACTAAGTGCTTCCATCTTATCGTTGATCATATCAATTTTGCGCAACAACTTTCTTTCAGTTTTCTCCAGAAGTGGTGCTTTTGTTAAATCAAACTGTTCGTCTATAATATTCCATGTTTTTGCTAAAGCCATTATAATGTCTTTTCCTGTAAAAATTACGTCTAAAGCGCCTTCCAAGGTGGTTGGCATTGATTGAATAGGTGTTATCTCACTATTAAACGTAAGAACTAATAAAAAGACATACTTATGCATATTGAAAAGTGTGATTGTATAGATTGTTTTTGAACAATTTTTTAACTCGGACGCATACGCACATTCATAAGTTTAAATTAACGAAGAACATTTTCCGTTATTGTTTGGATGGTAAATCATTTACGTATAAAAATCGTTTCAACCGGTTTCGTTTTCTCTGATGTATTTCACGAACTATAGTTCAATTCGCACGAACCGACTAACAAGAACTAAAAGTTGTCGGTTAATTGTTTCATTTGCTAATTAGATGTTATGATCCCAACGAGTACCACCACGGTAGAATCGCGCATCTGACCAAGACCCCAAGGACAACAATTATCTCTCTTATTATGTTGAGGACTAAATACGTACTCTGCAGCATGGCATGAAGGAACTTAGCAAGTAGAAGAAGTGCATCGGTTCCTTTGTAAATTGCGAGGAAAAAATGCGAGGGTGCTCTGAATTAGTGTAACGGACGTGAACAATTCTCCTCGTTTGTACATTGCTTGAATGACTTTGTTAGGATTATTTTGAATTTCTAGGTCGTTCTTAAACCCGGGGTCACATTTAATTATGTGGCAGCCACAAGCGCTGACGTCGGGTGAGTTACCCTTATCTTGGTTACGCTCAAAACTGTTGATCTGTAATTTGTTGCTTCTTGATCTTCATAATGTATATAACGAGTACGTACTACAATTCATTAATAAAACAAATAAATATTTTGTTTGTTTTTTAAAATACTTTTTATACAGGGTCTTTATACCGGGATCGTATTGAACACGTTAAAATAAGCGAAAAATTTCAGTAGCTTTTTCGACTTCGGCTACTTTAGTTACAATACGCCATTCTATTTTCAAGCAAACTTACGAAGTAAGTTAGGTTAATAAGATCGCTACGTCGCCGCCGTCGTCCGTTGCACGTTTTTTTCGTTTTACAAACATTTGATATATGGATCTTGTTCAGTTTTTTACGCTGATTAAGAATATGCTATCCATTTTTCGATATCTCATTTAGTTTTCGAGTTATTCGACTTTAAAGTCGAAATTTTGACTATGATAAACTTCACTCCAGCAAAAAATAAATAAAGTTTTAGGTTAATATCGACCTCTTGAGCATATTTTCTCATAGCTCTCATAGCTCCATACCTCCTGAACATATTTTCTCAAAGCACCAATGCTCTAAGTCGAAAGGTTTTCGAGTTATTCGACATCTTGTTTTTAATGTATATGTAATATTTATATTTTTGATAACAACATATCTGTAAGTTTGGTTAGAAGTTCTACACATGAGAACTTAGATTTTTTAAAATGGTATTTCAAAAACCATTTAAGGTATTTGTTTGAAGATACAAAAAATAAACAAATTTTAATTACGAATTCAGGAATTCCTTATTTTTTTAAATCAGTCTTTAATCAAAGTAGTTACGATCATTTAAAGTTTTCAAATTAACATTAATTTAAAAAAACACATATAAATCAAGTTATCTATGTGACCTTCATCAACAACCTATAAACTGCCTTAATTATTCTTACATTTAAAAGTTAAGTTACAATCCCGCCAGCGCGGAAATAAATGACGCACCGGTAGGTGGTCGCTCTAAACTTTATACAGGTTTCAGCGCGCCCATCTGTCAATGACGTCACCAATATACAAATTTAAATGCGCAATTGACGGAATATATAATAAACATTACAAATGCAGTATAGACAATAAGGTACTCACATAAATAGGTCCAGCTTCCCACGAAGTACGCCAAGGATGGCGTCCCACAGGATAGCGTCCTTCAGGATTGATGGAGCCCCCTTTAAGATAGTTTACGGAGAGTACGCCTAGCGTTCTTCTGGATGGCTCCGACTAACTACGGCGGTCACAGTTGCTCCCAGGACTCGTTCGTCTAGGGTCGTGGGCTACTCCCAGGTCGTATCCAAATTCCTATATGTAGAGAACGGCATGATCAGGTTATAGGGACAAATAATCAGAGGCAAGGGAATCTACATAATAAGATAAAGACACGATACGATACGTTACCAAGCCCGTCCACTGCACTCGAAGTTCAACGGCAAAAAGCCACGTTACAGAGTCCCCCGGAAACTTCCCCACTCTTTCTCCGCCACTCGCGTCGGCGCGAAATTCGTCCAACCCACTTCTGACGTGACGGAAATACGCGCACCGAGCCTTTGAAATTTATGGCGCGAAAACTCCCGCATTTTAAAACTAAACAAAAAGTCTAGTGCCAAATTGTGGCACGCAACATTATACAAATACGTCAGGCATAGTTCTGATATTGCAACAAATCTCTTCAATTGCTCCTTCAGCTACTCGATATTGTCCACAGGTGTTACATACTCTATAGATTTTAAAAGATCTCCAAACAAAAAATCCACGAAGTTGAAATCAGGTGATCTCGCTAGCAAACCTATGGAATCATGCCCGTACATTCAATTTTCCAATGCTCCACCTGGAAGTGCTACATTGGTCAGGAAGCGAGTTTTTCTTACCTAGTAATTTTGAATTGTGCCAAAACCTTGCTTTAACGTGCGCGATAAAACACACGCCAGACCTATTTTTACCACTCATCCGAACGAGGGTGAATTTTGTGAAAAATGCTCGTCTAACATTTTTCGAGCGACCCGCATCGGGAATCGAACTCAGGATCTTGGGATAAGCAGTCATACTCGAACTTTCCTGATCCCCGAAACTGCCTATGAAACCTCGCCCTATATTTGAGTTTTATCCAGTAGTCCGGCCGAAGGTACTACATTGGCCAGGAAGAGTTTTTTACCTGGAAATTTTGAATTTGGCTCAATTCTTGCTGTTCCAAGCAAGATAGGGATCTGTAACATACGTTACAATACTCACACACGAGACCTACATTTTACCACTCATCCGAAGAAGAGCGTACGTTTGTGAAAAATACTCGAGGTCGTCTTTTTTTTTTAAATGCTCGCCTAACGTTTATCAATCGGCCCGTGTCGGGAATCGAAACCAGAATCTTCGGATCAGCAGTCCTACTCGAAACTACCTGTCCCACGGAAACGCCTATGGAACCCCGACCTGCATTTGATTTTTTTCCAGTGCTCCAACCGAAAATACTAGATTGGTCAGGAACCGAGTTTCTGCCGATCCCTTGCTACTCCAAGCAGGGTAGATATCTTTAACGTGTTTGACAACACTCACACGCGGGATCTACATTTTACCACTCATCCGAACGAGGGCGTATTTTTGTGAAAAAATGCTCGCCTAAAATTTTTCATGCGACCTGTGTCAAGATTGCAACCCGGGATCTTGGGATTAACAGTCATACGCGAACCTATCTTATCCACGGAACCGCCTATGTAACCACCGCTCTACGCTTAATTTTTTCCAGTGCTCCGCCCGAAGGTCAGATTGGCCAGTAAGCGAGTTTTTTAACCTGGAAATCTTGAATTTTGCCAATTCTTTGCTATTTCAAGCAAGCTAAGGATCTTTAACGTGTATGACAACATACACACGGCACCTACATTTTACCACTCATTCGAACGAGGACGTATTTTTGTGAAAAATGCTCACCTAACATTTTTCAAGCGGCCCGTATTGGGAATCGAACCCGGAATCGTGGGGATCAGCAGTCATACTCGAAACTATTTGAACCACGAAACCACCTATGGAACCCCGTTCTACATTGATTTTTTTTCCAGTGCTACAACCCAAGGTACTAGATTGGCCAGGAAGCAATTTTTTTTTACCTGGAAATTTTAAATTTTGCCGATCTCTTGCTACTACAAGCACTCACACGCGGGATCTACATTTTGCCACCCATCCGAACGAACGCGTATTTTTGTGAAAAATGCTCGCCTAACACTTTTCAATCGATCCGTCTCAAGAATGCAACCCGAGATCTTGGGAATAACAGTCATACGCGAACCTATCTTTTCCACGGAACCTCATATGTAACCGCCGCCCCACCCTTGATTTTTTTCAGTGCTCCGCCCGAAGGTCAGATTGGCCAGTAAGCGAGTTTTTTTAACCTGGAAATCTTGAATTTTGCCAATTCCTTGCTATTCCAAGCAAACTAAGGATCTTTAACGTGTATGACAACACTCACACATGGCACCTACATTTTACCACTCATTCCAACGAGGGCGTATTTTTGTAAAAAATTCTCGTCTAACATTTTTCAAGCGGCCCGTATCGGGAATCGAACCCGGGATGGTGGGATTAGCAGTCATACTCGAACTTATCTTATCCACGGAACTTTATATGGAAACCAGTCTTACATTGGATTTTTTCCAGTGCTCCGCTCGAAGGTACAAGATTGGCCAGGAAGCGAGTTTTTTTACTTGGAAATTTTAAATTTTGCCGATCCTTTGCTACTCCAAGTAAGGTAGAGATCTTTAACGTGTTTGACAACACTCACTCGCGGGATCTACATTCTACCACTCATCCGAACGAGGGCGTATTTTTGTGAAAAATGCTCGCCTAACATTTTTCAAGCGGCCCGTATCGGGATCCGAACCCGGGATCTTGGGATCAGCAGCCACACTTGATTCTATCTTATCCACGGATTTGCCTATAGAATCCCGTCCTATATTTGAGTTTTTTCTCATGCTGCTCCCGAAGGAAGCGAGTTTTTTTACCTGGAAATTTCGAATTTTGCTAAACCCTTGTTATTCAAAGCAAGGTGGGGATCTTTAAAGTGCGTGAACACACTCTCTCACGGGACCTACATTTGATCACTCTTTTGAACGAGGTCATATTTTTTTGAAAAATGCTAGCCTAACCATTTTCAAGCAGCTCATGTCGAGAATCAAACCCGGGATCTTGGGATCAGCAGTGATACTCGAACCTGTCTGAGCTAGGAAACCGCCTATGAAACTCCGCCCTACTTTTGAGTTTTTCCAATGCTCCATTCGAAAGTACTGCATTGGCCAGGAAGCGAGTTTTTTTTTAACCTGAAAGTTTTGAATTTTGCCGATCTCTTGCTATTCCAAGTTAAGAATGGATCTTTAACGTGCTTGACATTCACATACGGGAGCTACATTTTACAACTCGTCCAAACGAGGGCGTATTTTTTAAAAAATGCTCGCCTATCATTTTTCAAGCGACCCGTGTCGGGAATCGAATCCGGGATCTTGGGATGAGCAGTCATACTCGAACCTATCTGATCCACGGGACTATTTATGGAAACCAGCCCTACATTGGATTTTTTCCAGTGCTCCGTCCGAAAGTACTAGATTGGCCAGTAAGCGAGTTTTTTTTACCTGGAAATTTTGATTTTTGCCCATTCCTTGTTATTTGAAGCAAGGTAAGGATCTTTAACATACACACGGGACCTACATTTTACCACTCATCCAAACGAGGGCTTATTTTTTAAAAAAATGTTTGCCTAACATTTATCAAACTAACCGTGTCGGGAATCGTAACCAAAATCTTTGGATCAGCAGTCATACTAAAAACTATCTGAGCCACGGAACCGCTTGTGGAACCCCGCTCTACATTGGTTTTGTTTCAGTGCTCCAACCGAAGGTACTAAATTGGCTAGGAAGCGAGCTTTTTACCTGAAAATTTTAAATTTTGCCGATCCCTTGCTATTCCAAGCAACGTGTGTGACAACAATCACACACGGGACCTACATTTTACTACTCATCCGAACGAGGGCGTATTTTTATGAAGAATGCTCGCCTAATATTTTTGAAGCGGTCCGTGTCGAGAATCCAACCCGGGATCTTGGATCAGCGATCATATGCGAACCTATCTCATCCACAGAACCACCTATGTAACCCCGCCCAACATTTAATTTTTTTCCAGTGCGCCACCAAAAGGTGACCTAGATTGGCCAGGAAGTGAGTTTTTTAACCTGGAAATCTTTAATTTTGCCAATTCTTTGCTATGCCAAGCAAAGGATCTTTAACTGTGTGACAACATTCACACACGCGATCTACATTTTACCACTCATCCGAACGAGGGTGTGTTTTTGTGAAAAATGCTCGCCTAACATTTTCAAGAGGTCCGTGTCAGGAATCAAAATCAGCATCTTGGGATCAGCAGTCATACTCTAACCCACCTGATACACGGAACCACCAATGGAACCACGTCCTACATTTCATTTTTTCTTCCAATGGTAACTATTTTTTTAAATAAAATCTGTTTACAGTGTAACAAATCTGTATTACGGAAGAAAAAATGAAAAAATTCACTAAAAACTATTGATTTGCAGATCTAAATAAACTTTAGAATTCATAGTAAATATTTGGTCCTATATGGAAACATGAAATGATCCGTTATTTCCGAGATTTAATTAAATCGCACGGCTAAATCCACATTCTGTTGCAATAATAAAATTGAAAATACCTTAGGTGTTTTGAAACCTTGCTTAGAACGTTTTAAATAACATTCTTCTCATTCAAAGTTCGAGTACACAACTTATTGTTTACAAATATACCAAGGTTTTCATCTTGTTTCATAAACGGCACGTAGTCGTCAAGCATTTGTTCTCATTAGCATAAAATTCCGTGGAGATAAAAATTCCCAAAGGTCGAAGTTTTTCTAAATCGTTTTCCTAATCCGAGCACTTCCGTTCTATACTTCGGGCAAATTGGTATGGAGGTCGTTGATGGTATAAATTAGCGATGAAAAGTCAGACAGTGCCTAATTTATATTCTTCTAACTAAAAAATCCTTACGGCAATAATGCCATCTTTCAAAGTCAATCTGGAGTCTTTTGAATTCTGTACCTGCAGAGGAAGATAATGACCTGAAACCTGATCATATCCAGTGAAAGGGTAGCAGTCGGCGACCTGCGGTTAAGGATGAGTCTTTTACTTTTGCTGAATGCTTTACTGGATTTTTGCAAGAAAACCAATTATATTAGACATGTAGGGTCAAATCATTTGCCGTAAAAACCCCATCGTTTCAATTCACGAGATCAGTTTTGTTAAGAACAATAATAGCACTTAATATTACCAATTTTTCGTAACTACAAGATCTTTTATGAAAGAAAAATCACTTGTTAAATCTTTGTAATATTTGAAACTCTCTCACTTATGAGAAGCCTAAACAAAATTATGGTTTATTAGTAACAAAATAAGATATGTATTAAGATTGCTTAAAATTCTAGTTTTTTAATTAAATGTTCAAAATTGTAAATGTCTACCAAATCTGACATTCATAAAAATAACAAGTATGTAAAGAAATCTTGTCAAAATAGGCAAAACTAAAGTATATGTGATATGATTTAATTGTTAAATGTACTCGTAATTTGATTAAATTATTTGTTATGGAATAGACGTGTTATCACGCCAGTAATTCTTTTGTAAAAAAGCATCTGTTAAAAATGTTTCTATGTTGAAGACGCCTGCTCGATTATGTTGTAAGTTAATCCAAGAATTTAAATTAACAAATACGAAAGGCTTTTCTGTACCTACCCTTTTAAATTGATTAATACTTGCTAGATGCAGTGGCGCTCAACTTTAGATTAAATTGTTTTCCGTTTAACTAAGAAAAATTCAGCCTAGATCCATCTCTATTTTTTCCTTGGGGCGATAGCCAACTTAGCCGTCGACGAACAGTATTTAGCCTTCCCGTCCTCTAAGCTTAACACTTTAATTTTTCAAAGTTTAATGCTATAGCGAGTCGCGTGCAACGTAAAAACCTATGCAATAATCGTAAAATTTATGGCAAGACCTTAATTTGCTTTTTAAGCATGTATTATTAAAAACTCTTACATTGACGCTCACAAGGTGAGGCGCATTTGGTTGGCGCGTTTCGTTATTACAACTGGCAACATTAGCGCCGCATCGCAGGGCACTCTTAATCTTAGCACGCATTATTATTTAAAACTGTTGCACAATGCTCCACCCGAAGGTACTACATTGGTCAGGATGCACTTTGTTTACCTGGAAATTTTGAATTTTGCCAATTCCTTGCAATTCCAAGCAAGGTAATGTTCTTTAACGTATGCGACCACTCTCACACACGAAACTTAAAATGCTCGCCTAATATGTTTCAAGCGATCCGTGTCGGAAATCGAATCCAGCACCTTGGGCTTAGTACTCACACGCGAATCAACCAAGGTACGGAGACACCTATGGAACCACACCGCGACCCACCCACTCTCACCGGTATTGTAAATCTAAATAATTTCCTATGATAACCAGAGAGAGGTGGCATCCTATATAAATCGTGGTAGCTGTTGTGTAAGTAGGGGTACATATTTCATGTAATAGTGTAAATCGCGTTGAAGGAAGTGTAAGTTGTCATTGATGTTTAGTCCTGAAGGTAACAAGAACCTGTTACACTTAAGACGAGCGAACCAGGAACGAACGAAATCAGTAACGGAATGCTCGCCCGAATTACGGTAACAGAGAAGGTAAAGAAAGGAAGTGAATATCACACTAACGGGCGAGGGGCTAAAGATCGAAACAAAAGAGCACAAAACCCAGTTTGCCCTGAAAAGAAAATTATTAGTATATAATAGTAGTAGCCTTTATTGGTAAATAATTAATTAAAGCATTCAATACAATTGTTAGAACGAGAGAGAAAAGAAAATTCCACCAAGGAGCGAAGTTCGGCATGGCGGTGAAAACCGCCCACTGCTCTTCCATTTAACCCTGAAAATCCGCGTGTTTAATTTTTATAATGTCGATCAATTAATGCATATTAACATACTAGCAATGGCATCAGCAGAACTAAATTACAAATCAAATTAAAAGTGAAATCATTTGGGCCTATGAATGTGAACATGTTTAAGAGAATCGCCAAAACTATAGGCATGAGGTAAGAGAGGTGTAAATTATAAAACAAAACAAACCGCAATTCATGTGAGCAATAGAAAATTACATTAATGTAAGAAAAATGAATTAGGTGTTCTAGAAAGAATCAATTGTGTAAGCAACTTTTTAAGCCATATGGTAGAGCCAGCTTTTATACAGACTGAAACTAAATTATATTTTAAAATATTATAAGTAAACGATTGTTTAAATTTTTAGATGCGTGAATATACCACATATATATGCGGTCAGAACACTAACTTGTGTGGTAATAACAAAGTGAAATTTCTATGTTAATGCCGAGTAAGCATTAGTTCAAGAAACTTAAGAATGTGGGTTAGAATCCTCTAAGAATGTGGGTTAAAATCTGGGTTAAGAATATTAAAATTTCTATTAAAGAAACATCGCCCTTCAACTACCTACTAGTCATATAACAAAAAGCAAGTTTTCACCATTAAGACTTTGTAATTTTCATGTAGGGCTTATAATATTTATTATAAACAAAACTATGCAAACAAATACCCGAAATATAGTGAACTAGTTCAACAAATGTATTATAAAATTGTTTTCTGAAGAATAATTGCTGAAAACCCATTATAAAATCTAAGTAACTTTGAGCATATTTCCAGCATTCAAAAATATCACATGTGCTTTATCTAATTATAATTAAATTAGATCATTTAAGTACAATAATTATCGATTACTAACGTATAATAGGCAGAACTTATATTTGAGCAATTCTCCAAAGGCGAAAGCAATCATTTATTAAAACAGGATATCAAGTGTAAAATGCAGAAAATATTCAAATTACGAACTAAAACTTAACAAACGCGTAGCCAAACTTTTAGAGCAAAGTTGTACTGATATCTGGTTTACACTATAAAATAAGGATTCTCTTGTAAATACTCCCAGTATGTTTGTTGTGGTTTGTGTTGTTTTTTTTTTTATCTTTGGGAATTAAACCACTCAGTTGTTAAAAAGGTCTTTATTTTGTTTCGATCCATGACCTAGGATCGATAAAACTTTAATACGTCATATTTGCAAAACCTGCAATTTAATAAAAACTTACCGAGATTGTCTACAAATATAATGACTACCGTTGATAAATAATGCTCTTTTGTTTTTGCACCACAACAAAATGGCGGATTGCATCTAAAGTAAGTCGAATGCAAAAAAAAAACTAGTGAAAATTTTTCATTAATTTTAACGTATAGAATACTGTCGTATATTGCGCTGACATATATATATATATATATATATATATATATATATTTTTAATGATAAGGTGGTATTATTTTGGGTATGAAGTCCAAGGAATAAAAGTTGGTTTGAAATTCAAAAGTTTATTTTTATTTTCTTAACGTTTCGGCGTTCCTTTTCGCCTTTATCAAAAGAATCGTATAGAATTCATGATTGTCAAATAATTTTTTTTGAAATATATATATATATATATATATATATATATATATGCTGTGATATACTCCTTTGAATGCGGGAACTGGGTCCTTTCAACACACACAAAATGTCAAACAAAATAGTATAATTTACCTGAAGTCACTGTCCTCGTAGCTTCAATGTACATCGTCCCTTTAGTTAATCACACCATTCCAACAGGATTATATTTACGGCTTCTAATTCTCAACGCTTTTAAAATTTTCTCCATCACCATTTATTTAAAGTTGTTTCTGGGCTTTTCCGGAACTCATCTGTGTATATCTGACCCTGGTTTTGTGGATCCAGACACGTATTTGAACCATTTAATTATTAACACCCCCGAAAAATAACAAAGAAATTAATACTTCTTTTACCAATATACGCCAAAACTGCCTACTTTTGTGTATACATTTGTCGTTGTAAATTTTGCTAATTGGTACAGTGATACTAAATTTTATTACCTTGTATCTAAGTGCACTGAAGTACATTCATGTTAGCACGTAAATAACAAACTATTTTGAATCACTAAAATATACGAGCAAAATTTTAAATTATTTTATCAAACTAAAATGCACTGTTTAACATCTTGAATCAAGTCGCGGATGTATGAGCTTTTAACGCATCGAATAGTCAAAAGTCTAAGAGACCGAAATTCATATTACCACCGGTATATATAGCAAAAAGCCTGTCTGTCGGTCTGTTCCCCAAAACAGACAATTCTTAAGAATTTCTCATTCTATGTTCCCAGTCCGTCGCTCGCGCGTCGGTTTTTACGAATTTTTCACTCGCCCCATTTAAAACTCAGAAATTCTCACACGGCACGAAAACATGTCCGAGAAAAACTAATTAATTTTGTACAGAAATTGTTGTTTCTACCTCTGATATTTGCATCCTATTTTCAACCAATTGTGACCCTCGTGACGTTGCTTAAATCACGCCTTTTACTCTATGTGTCTTTGCTTGACGCATTTTCTCTTTCCTTTTCTAACCTGTTCGTATTGGTGCAAATTGATATTCTTTATTATCGATTATATTTTAGTCCATGTGGACTATCTGGGTTTAATAACCCCGTATCGCACATTCTCGTGAATATTAAGCCCCGGTTTCTCCAAGATTCTTTGAAACCATTTGTTATCTACACAATTTTTGCCGTACGTGATATTTAAACCACGCAGGTGTTCAAAATAATACCAATTCTCAGAGCTTTTTAAATAAACCATGTTTTGTATTTCGTGCTAAAGCATCTGACCGTTTCCAATATCCTTAGAATCGACATGTTTATCTAAACAAATTAAACTGAAATTGCCTTTTAAAATACGCAGGTGTGTTCAAACATCCTACTTCTAACTAACACTTCTAGGATTTGCATTTCATTGGGTTTTTACAAGTTTCTATAGATATTATCTGTTACTAACGATTCAATACCGGTTACTTGAAATAGAGTTAATTAAGATAAATTTTGCACGTAATTTCCATTTGTTTAGGAATAATTACATTACACGCAGAGCTTTCCAATACTGCTTCTTTTGATATAAAGCGTCTTGTACATGATTTAAATCTCTTATGTTTAATGAAACTAATAAATTTTTATTCTCCACGGTGTTTTACTAAAGCGTATTATCTAATAAAATTCCTTATACACGGTGATTAAAATTATTTGATGTGATTATTTAATTTTTTACCCTGGTCTAAATATGAGTATTTTCCCCCTATTTGAATACAAATAATCCAACTTATTTGAATGCAAATATAAAGCATTTAGACTGTCACAAAAAAAACTTACAAAAAAATTGCTTATCTCTCTCTATCCTTATCTATCTAACTTACCTACTTTGTCTCCAATTCAAAAAAAATATTTACACCTATCCTATATCCCTATCCTATTCCTAACTCTCACCTAATTCTATAAACTGAAATTATCCCTAACTTCATCCTACTCATCCATCTAATCCTATATACATCCTATATACCTATCCTATTCCTAACTTTTAACTAATCTTCACTATACTTTACTTCCCCCTACCTAATCCTATATGCCTATCCTACTCTTACTCTATTCCTAACTCTCCACTAATCTTCTATGAAATATCTACACTTAACCTATCTTATTTTCTTCCTACATTTACTCTTTATTCTCATCCTAAACCTATTCCTAATTATCTCCCATATTTATCCTATACCTAGCTTTATTTTCTATAAACACTTACTTCTACTCTTCTATCCACCTATTCTATCCCTTGTTCTATATCTATACTAAAGTTCACCTATCTCTATCCTTTGTTCATTAGGTTATTTAAATCTAACTCTCTTCTTGACCCTCCAAGTCTTTCTTCTAACCATCCTAATACTCTTCATCCCTATTTCTCCCCCTTCTATATCTATACTTAACATCTCTATTATCTCACATACAATAAACTTATCATCCCTCTTATCCTGACTCTTAAATATTACTTCTTCTTCAGTCCCTACACTTGTCTGTTTCTCATTTATTATTGTTTCCCTTTCTGCCGACAAACCAAACGATACTACTTTACAATTATCGATTTTTCTCTCTTCGGAAAATCCTACGTACCTTCTAGAATTCTTATGTAATGGAATCCGCCAGAATGAATTCCTTAAATCTACTTTATTAAAAACAAACTTGCCACTTAACCTTGTCAAAAATATTTCTGCCTTCACCTGCTCCCGATATGCTGCTTCTACCCCCACTACTTCTGCATGTTTTTGTATTAAAGCTTGAACCTCTACTCTCCTATCCTCTGGACATCTTATTGTGTTGATCTGTTTTACTTCATCATCCTCTACCTCTACTACATTAATATTCAACCCCGTGTCATCCTCTGTGACTTCATAACTGCCCTTCCATGGCACTACCCTATCCTTAATCCTTATTACCTTCCGTTCCATATCTATCAACACCCCTAACTTCATCATACAGTCAACACCTAAAATGCTCTGAAACTTCAGTCCAGGCACAATTACAAACTCCTGTTCACAGCTTAAACCTCCTATATCTATCCTAAGCACCACAACACTATTTACTACAGCAAACTTCTTTTTATTTGAGCTACTAAATGGCTACGCTTTATAGGCATAATTCTATCACAAACCTTATCCCTAATTTTGCTGACGAATTCCTCCGATATTAAACTCGCCTCTGCCCCTGTATCAAGTAATACTTCTACATTATTCTCAAAAATTTCTAAATTAATAATTGGCTAACATAATTTTTCCTCAGTTTCTGGCTCTACTTCCTCCTCAATTTTGAAAAATTCACGTGGATGTTCATATACATTTACACTGAAATCTAGTGGTCTGTCGCGTTCTAAAAATCCTGTCCAGGTCTGTTTTCCCTACTCGGTCCTGGTCTAGCCGTCACCTCAGCGTACGTCCTAGGCGTTTCCACTCGTTCCGTGTCTGTATTAGCAGTCCCGCTCATGTCTGGTGAACTATTCATTCTGGTAGGTCCCGGTCTCTGTGCAGGTCCCTTCCTAAACTATTACTCCTAACGTATGGTCGTCTCTGTTCCCAATTCTGTCGCTGGTATCCGTAATTATTCCCTCTTCTAGCATAGTTGTCCCGTCTATTGTCAAACCTAACTGTGTTGATCTGTCTTTCCCTATTGTCCCGAGGTCGTCCACTACTTACGTCGTCGTACCTCTGCAGGTATTCTAAAAACATTTCTCTGTCCACTATGTTCTGTAGTGCTACGTGCTGTCTTATGTCTACCTCGAAGTGTCGTGATAAATACTTAATAATTTGTCGGTCCGTCAGTGGTGGGTTCAGTTGCTTTGCTATGCTATACTTGCGTATAGCATATTGCTCCCTACTTCCTGAAAATTCACCCTTAAATTTCCCTGTGATTAAGTCGTCTCGTACCTGATCTTGTCTGTGGTCACTCCAGTAGTGCTTTAGAAATTTGTTTTCAAAGTCCTGATACGTGTCTATGTCCTGTCCTACTAAATTGTACCACGCTTCCGCATTGTCTTTTAATAAAGCCTTTATCGTATTTAGTTTAGTCTGTTCGTCAAATAAATTTCCCACTAGATTTCTTACACTATTAATAAAAATTTGTGGATTTACCCTGTTATCGCCATAAAATTTCATGTGTTGGTCCAATGATACTCCACCTGTAGAAAATCTGGGACCATCCCCCGTTAAATTTGACATGTTGTATTTAATACTACTAACTTCGCGTTCTACCCTGCCTAACTGATCCCTACATGAGTCCGTCACTTCAGTCATTTTACATTAATCTCTTCTTCACAGAACATGCGTGCTTCGGACTTTAAGTGTCCCATTTTCTGTCGAAGACCTGTAATATCACGCTCATTTTTTTCAACCCTATTTTCTACTTCCCCCAGTTTCACGGAAAGACTATCTTTAAATTCTGTAAATTCTTTAGTATTTTGTTCAATTTTCCCACTTATCTGCTCTAATTTTCGGTTGGACTCCTCCTCGCCTATTCGATTCTTCCCTAGCTCTATTAGATTCATCGCTTAGCTGTTCTAATTTTCTGTTGGACTCCTCCTAGCTAATCGCATTTCCTCTAGCATTCTCATCATTAACTCATTTCCTTGATCCCCTGATTCCGTCCTCGACTGATCTCTACTGCCTCCAGCTTCTTCCATTTTAGAATTTTTTTCGCACAATGCACTATCGTCACTTCCAATTTCCACTCCTTGACTCCTTAACCACTCTTTTCTCTGCATACGTTCTACTCACTCACACACACTCAAAATACTCTTAAATTTATACACACACAGAAACTCTCTCTCTCAGATCGCCAGTTTCCTGGAATAGTTAAACACTATCTGGAATTCGAGCCCTCACGTTGTGGTCGCCATAAACTGCTGTGATATACTCCTTTGAATGCGGGAACTGGGTCCTTTCAACACACACAAAATGTCAAACAAAATAGTATAATTTACCTGAAGGTCACTGTCCTCGTAGCTTCAATGTACATCGTCCCTTTAGTTAATCACACCATTCCAACAGGATTATATTTACGGCTTCTAATTCTCAACGCTTTTAAAATTTTCTCCATCACCATTTATTTAAAGTTGTTTCTGGGCTTTTCCGGAACTCATCTGTGTATATCTGACCCTGGTTTTGTGGATCCAGACACGTATTTGAACCATTTAATTATTAACACCCCCGAAAAATAACAAAGAAATTCATACTTCTTTCACCAATATACGCCAAAACTGCCTACTTTTGTGTATACATTTGTCGTTGTAAATTTTGCTAATTGGTACAGTGATACTAAATTTTATTACCTTGTATCTAAGTGCACTGAAGTACATTCATGTTAGCACGTAAATAACAAACTATTTTGAATCACTAAAATATACGAGCAAAATTTTAAATTATTTTATCAAACTAAAATGCACTGTTTAACATCTTGAATCAAGTCGCGGATGTAAGAGCTTTTAACGCATCGAATAGTCAAAAGTCTAAGAGACCGAAATTCATATTACCACCGGTATATATAGCAAAAAGCCTGTCTGTCGGTCTGTTCCCCAAAACAGACAATTCTTAAGAATTTCTCATTCTATGTTCCCAGTCCGTCGCTCGCGCGTCGGTTTTACGAATTTTCACTCGCCCCATTTAAATCTCAGAAATTCTCACACGGCACGCAAACATGTCCGAGAAAAACTAATTAATTTTGTACAGAAATTGTTGTTTCTACCTCTGATATTTGCATCCTATTTTCAACCAATTGTGACCCTCGTGACGTTGCTTAAATCACGCCTTTTACTTTATGTGTCTTTGCTTGACGCATTTTCTTTCCTTTTCTAACCTGTTCGTATTGGTGCAAATTGATATTCTTTATTATCGATTATATTTTAGTCAATGTGGACTATCTGGGTTTAATAACCCCGTATCGCACATTCTCGTGAATATTAAGCCCCGGTTTCTCCAAGATTCTTTGAAACCATTTGTTATCTACACAATTTTCGCCGTACGTGATATTTAAACCACGCAGGTGTTCAAAATAATACCAATTCTCAGAGCTTTTAAATAAACCCTGTTTTGTATTTCGTGCTAAAGCATCTGACCGTTTCCAATATCCTTAGAATCGACATGTTTATCTAAACAAATTAAACTGAAATTGCCTTGTAAAATACGCAGGTGTGTTCAAACATCCTACTTCTAACTAACACTTCTAGGATTTGCATTTCATTGGGTTTTTACAAGTTTCTATAGATATTATCTGTTACTAACGATTCAATACCGGTTACTTGAAATAGAGTTAATTAAGATAAATTTTGCACGTAATTTCCATTTGTTTAGGAATAATTACATTACACGCAGAGCTTTCCAATACTGCTTCTTTTGATATAAAGCGTCTTGTACATGATTTAAATCTCTTATGTTTAATGAAACTAATAAATTTTTATTCTCCACAGTGTTTTACTAAAGCGTATTATCTAATAAAATTCCTTATACACGGTGATTAAAATTATTTGATGTGATTATTTAATTTTTTACGCTGGTCTAAATATGAGTAATATATATATATATATATATATATATATATATATACAGGGTGAGTTTTAGTGGTCGATAACTCCGTTATTATAAAGCTCGTAGACCAAATTTGGAAGCATATTAGGCATGCCTAAAGTGCACATTTTAAAAATATTTGGAAGCATACAGGGTGTTTCATAATTTCAGGGCATATTAAACTTATATTTTTTTAAATGGAACACCCTATATATTATTACATCTTTGAAAAACCCATAAAAAGAGCTTTAATTTGATATCAAATTGTATCTGTCTATTCCTTTTAGTTTTTGAGATATTCAACTGTTTTTAGAAAAAATGACCCCGATTAGATACATTGCCACTGCACTAATACACAACTTATGTTAATTTTCAAGATGCAGAAAATTTTACCATATACCATAGTATATTTGTAAATATCACTTTTTTGAAATTTCTTCACAGTATACAGGGTGTGTCAGGTTTGAAAATGCAATTTTAAAATTTTTTAAATGGCACCCTACCAATTTTATTGTTACAATGGATAGTTCATTAAGTGTCCTTTCATTTTTGTTAAGCATTCCCTATACCTAAATCCATTACTTTCTGAGATATTTTTGATTTTCTTCAAATTTTATGAATGTTTTTAATTTACATAACTAAAAATAACTTACTATTGTAGAATATTATAAAACAATTAATACATTTTGATTAACAATCAACTACAGTTATCCAATAACAATTTTAACTAAAGATATAACAACCTACAATAATACGCTATCAACAGAATTTTGCCAGATCAACAATATGCATTTTATAGAAAATGTTCAAGCAGGAAATCAGACAGGCTTTGAAAAAATAACTATTTCATGTAAAGTGTCATTTAGGTTTATTAATTGTAGTGTGTTGTCATTTAACAGGATATCTCTCTTGGTATATTCTTGATGCAAGTAGGAAATTTTTTAAACTTGCACCCAATACCCAAATCATTTTTATTTGTTCTTCCACTGTAAAATTCATTTTGAAAACTCCTTCAAACATTACATTTAAAACAGAACTGATAATGTGTTAAATGACCAAACACTACAATTAATAAACCTAAATGACACTTAACATATAATAGTTATTTTTTCAAAGCCTGCCTAATTTCCTGCTTGAACATTTTCTATAAAATGCATATTGTTGATCTGACAAAATTCTGTTGATAGCGACATTGTAGGTTGTTATATCTTTAGTTAAAATTGTTATTGATAACTGTAGTTGATTGTTAATCAAAATGTATTAATTGTTTTATAATATTCTACAATAGTGTTATTTTAGTTATGTAAATTAAAACATTCATAAAATTTGAAGAAAATCAAAAATATCTCAGAAAGTAATGGATTTAGGTATAGGAATGCTTCACAAAATGAAAGGACACTTGATGAACTATCCATTGTAGCAATAAATTGGTAGGGTGCCATTTAAAAAATTTTAAAATTGCATTTTATGAAACCTGACACACCCTGTATACTGTGAAGAAATTTCAAAAAGTGATATTTACAAATATACTATGGTATATGGTAAAATTTTCTGCATCTTGAAAATTAACATAATTTGTGTATTAGTGCAGTGGCAATGTATCTAATCGGGTCATTTTTTCTAAAACAGTCGAATATCTCAAAACTAAAAGGAATAGACGGACACAATTTGATATCAAATTAAAGCTCTTTTTATGGGCTTTTCAAAAATGTAATAATATATAGGGTGTTCCATTTAAAAAAATATAAGTTTAATATGCCCTGGAATTATGAAACACCCTGTATGCTTCCAAATATTTTTAAAATGTGCACTTTAGGCATGCCTAATATGCCTCCAAATTTGGTTTACGTAGCTTTTATAATAACGGAGTTATCGACCGTTGCCACACTAAAAACTCACCCTGTGTATATATATATATATATATATATATATATATTTATGTGTAGTTTACCTGTAACTACTCGAGTCCCTATGTTGGGCTGTCATAATTCTGTGAGCTTAGGCTTTAGAACGTCTCTGGAATCATGTCCCACTGTAGGGCTGACATAACTGACACAACTAATAAAAGCAGCCTTACCAAAATAATAAGATTATATTTACAGTATCTCAGTACAATAGACTTTGTTGATATCCCTACCCACTTTTTGGATATGACTCGTAACTTAATTAAGCTATTTATTAGCACCCCGTTATGAACTGTTAAAGTAAGGACCTAAGTGGCCATAATAATTTATTAGAATGACTATAATACCCAAATTACTATTGTAGATTGGATAGTGCACTTTTTCTTCTGCAATTTACAAAGAAATTAAATAAGGCTGCTAAATCAAAGGTGCATCTAACATATATACCTCTCTATATACATATAATTTACTGCCACTAATAAACACATAAATAAGCCGAAAATGCAATTTACTTGTATTATCCCCAATGCAAAATAATGTTTGTAAACCACCACCAAATTATAGTCGTTACTTGTGATACAATCAAAAGAACGTTCCTTCCATACCCTTAGTGTCTTGTGAAACAATGTGGCTGCATGACAGCAACTGTCATAAAGGTATGGTCCCCTGGGTTGGTGTAGATGACTTGGAAGAGAGCCCCCGTGTAAATAGATTTCTGGATTATAAACGAATAATAGCAAAGCTCGACAAAAAAAAAACCCTGTACGTAACAATAATTAAATTATGCTACAAATGTGTAGCATGTACTTACGCTTTAACTAAGGGTTTATGATGTAATAGTTCCACAACAAATGTATAAACACATATATGGTTCTCAGAAGAATTACTGTTAACTTAAAATATAATAAATAGCAGGATCAAATTCACAGAAGAACTTAGCATGTGCTAGTATCACACAACGCCAATGCAATTATCAGGCGAACTACCAACAAATACTCAATATAGCATCCTTGTTAGTATAGAAGTATAGCCCACAAATACTATATAAAATCAATCTTGTAATTTATGGTTCACACCGCCAAGAATTAGCCTAATCTCCCTTAAAATGTATGTTAGCACTTCAACAATTTGTCAAGGAATTGGGACGACACAACGATCCTTGTAACTAAAGATGACTCACAAAAATAACTTGTTTCATTTGATTAACACATAAACTTTCACTTTCAAATAATCATGAATGCTATATGCACATTCCAACCTAAAATATTACAGCAGAACAAGTGCATTCTGTTAATTTCTGTTAATGACAAATGCATTCAATAGTTAGTGCAACATTTAAGATGTTATACGGGAAATTGTATCGTGGCAGAGACGACACGTTACAATAATTCTGTTCCAAACAATCTTTTAAATACAAAATAATGCAACTACAACAACTCTCCTACCTCAACTACAAAATTAATGAAAAATAAGTTCCTCTCAACGCACATCTTATATACTACATATAGAGTCCAGAATCTCTTTAAAACTAGGATGATCGTTCACTTATTCTAAACATATCTTAAACATCTGATTTATCTTTCATAATTAACTCCAAATTGAAATCTTCCTTAATATGTACAATAATTATTTTTATAAATCATGTAATTTAATATCCTTCGCTTAAAACTGCATTTAAATTTATCTGAATTCGGTTAGGTGCAATTGTTACCATATGTAATGTCGAAAACCTGTCTCGTAGGCTTGTTAAACCCTTAAATTAAATTAAATTGACTTTTACACACAACTTCTACTCTATAACTTAAATAAATTACTTTAAATTTCATCGTTACAGATCTGCTTGTTGTTTGGCATTTCCAAAATTTAATAATCATCAGTTACTGCTCCATCCTCCTGTTAATCGTTTCTCAAATTAAACTTTACATGCTAATGTATTCATTCCACATACAACAAACTATTCCAAATCATGTATGCCCATTCCAATTAAAAGAAACTATACCTTGCGGTAGTTCTAATTATTTTTAGTTACGTCGGAGTTTCAAATTATCTTATCTAATCGTTAGTGTCAACGTCTAGGCATCAATCAAGACTGCCCTGCAATCAACATTGATTGGCTTTTATAAAGCGATGTCCTACTTGCGTAGACTTCGAGAATTTTAGCGCTTGATCTAGTCGCTTTTCTGTGTTGTTTCCACGTTCGAGTTGGTTCTAGAAGGGAGATCCGTTATTTACGTACGTTACCAATTTTCTAGAATTTATTGTTTTACTACCGCTTCAGGCTATTTAATAGTTGGCCGCATGATTTTTGTATGCTTATCAACTTTCGAAATTTAAGTTCATTGATTTTCTACATCTACAGGGTATTAAATAATTGTGTACGTCATTTACTTATCTAAACTTTATCTCATTCTAGAACATGAGGTCAATAAGCATGCTTTTCAATTCTTTAATTATTGTATGAAACATGAATATTGACAATCCTACTATACTTTTATTCATTAATTATTCCGAAAGCTTCTTCAAGTAACATGATTACATTAAATAATTTACTATTTTAGTTGGCCTGTTTACACACTAACTACGGTAATTACGCATGCTAGCGTCTTTGTATTCGGATTTGTAACATGTAATATTGAAATGTTTTCCTTTTTGCGATTTTACAATAAATTATTGACCTAAGTTACGTTCGATTACGCATTATACAAAAAATTATAGCTATGGTTTTGTGGTTTAAGTTTATTGCCTGAATTCCCTTTATAGAACTAAAAGTTATTGAAATATCTTGCCTAATGAACACTACTATTCGTAAAATCATAATATAAGTTTTCCTTTTCTATCTAAAGTAGTGGGAAGTCGTTACAAATTTCTCCAAGCAAAGTTAATTTTTGGTAGAAGTGTAATCGAACACTTTGGGATGTAGAGAGTATAATTTAACAATTTGAACCATGTAACACATTGTAAAAGTGACTAAAATTGTAAAAAATATTGCAATATTTACATGTTTGCAAATTGGTGTAAGTTATTTAAATACACAAATGTGGAGGGTTTCTACTTAATTTTCCAAACATTCTGTAGATATATGCATTCAAGTAAATTTATAAGTGTAGAGTGCAATGCTATTCTTGCAGTATGTTGCATAACATTTATTGCACCAATTGATGCTTTAAAATTTCACTTCTCAAAATACAAAGTAAACTTGTCTACTAAAATATACAATTAGGTGAGACAGAAATATTTCACAAATACCGTATGGTATTTTTAGGTATCAACTCGAAGTGTTTGTAGATTTGCTTTGGGCCAACGCAGGTAAATATATATATATATATATATATATATATATATATATATATATATATATTGTAACGGGCTACTACTACCGCGTTTCTTTAATTTAAAACAAGTAATAATAATGGTCTTTATTACTCACTGTTCACAAGTCTAATTAACAGTATATGCCTTATTTATAGATGTTTTCAGTCCACTTAACAATGAAGCACTATTACACTAATGAATTTACAAGCACTAATATCTTCTTAAACTAACTTCTTTACCATAGGTTCATTAACAACACTAACACAACTATTTGTTTATACACTTCTATTTATTTATGTATACTACAAGCTGCATGTACATTAGACACAGCATATCACATTTATGTATACTTCTAAAAGCTCAAAACTACTATTACTTTACAACGTTATAATTTATATACGACATTCTAGTATAGACTGACTCTTGCATTCATTAGCGGTCTTATATATACTCTGGATTGAAAGGATGACTCATGCTCCTGTAATTTCTAGAAGAATTCTGGAATCCTTGAGCATACGCTGTGCCCCGGGCGTTTGTATGTTTGACGGATTGCCTAATAGTGGATCGCAACACTGTCCCCCTCTTTAAAACCGTTACGTCTCGTAACTGTAAATCCATCTTGACGCCAATTCGATGACTGGTGACGGTATCGGCAGCTATCTCCTCTGGTGCATCCACCGCGTCGTTGGAAGTAACAGTCAACACTCTTTTCCTGGTCTTGGTAGGCAACCGGTTGATAACAACAAACAAGAACCTGGACGTTGGTTCCCTGGAAAATTACTTCTAGCATATTTCGGACTATCCTCCAATCTAAGCGATCCAGTCCACAGCCCAGCTTGGGCACCGCTAGTCTCGTTACTCAATTTTCCATCATCTGCGCCTTAAGATTTAGCAAAGCCTCCCATAGATGTCCATAACTAGGTCTCTGCCATGAAGAATTTTTGGTGACCAGATAGTAAACATAACGATTTTTATCTTGAAGGACCAAAGATTTTCCTACAGTTGGCTGCTGTTGTACTAATTCATCCACACATCCAAACTTTTTCTTGAAAACAACAGCTATTCCCCTTGACATTGCCAAATCTTGAGCTACGCAATGTGCAAGGGAATACTCTTCTGGTGCTCTAAACAGATCTTGCTGTTTTTCAACAACAACGCCAAATCTCGCTTTAGCGGAACCACCATATGCCGCCATAAAGCTCTCAAAATCTACATTTGGCTCATGATTAATAACTTGCCGAACACCATTATCATTATTCTAGTCTTCCTGGTTGTTGCCAGCGTAGGACGTTAAATGGTCAAAGTGTACCACTTTCGGTTTACCACAAGGGGATCTTCTGATCCGGTACACTACATCATTAATCCTTTTTAACACTTTGTACGGCCCTTCCCATTGTTTTTGTAGTTTTGGCGACAATCCACGTTTTCTTTGTGGATTGTACAACCACACTAAATCTCCAGGTTGATAACCACCTTCTTGTGCTCTCGTGTCATATTGTGATTTCATTCGATCGCTTGCTGCCTGTATATTTTTTCGGACGTTTTCGTGAATACTATTTGATCTTTCACGAAGCTTACTAACGTAATCTTCACCTGCGATCTTTTCTCCAGGTTTAAATCCAAACCGAAGATCACATGGTAGCCGCAATTCACGTCCTAGCATTACGCAAGCGGGCGAGTACCCTGTGCTGTCATGTACCGAAGATCGGTACGCCAGTAGGAACAAATGCAGATATTGGTCCCAGTCTCGTTGATGTTCAGAGACAACTTTGGCCAGGTACCTCCCTAACGTCCTGTTCATTCTTTCAACCATTCCATCCGATTGGGGATGAAGTGGCGTGGTTCTAGTCTTCCTGATTCCAAGATGCTTGCAGACATTTTGAAACAATGCTGATTCGAAGTTCCGACCTTGATCGGAGTGTAATTCCAGCGGAACTCCAAAGCGACAAAACAACTCCTTCACTAGTACATCTGCAACCGTCTCGGCTTCTTGGTTAGGTATAGCATATGCCTCCGGCCATTTGGTAAAATAATCTATTGCAACCAAGATGTATTTACTTCCTTTCTCTGATTCAGGAAACGGACCAGCTATGTCAATGGCTACCCTCTCAAACGGATTCCCCATGTTATACTGTCTCATTGGGGCTTTCCGTTTTGTGACCGGGCCATTCACATTTCCGGCACCACTCCTTCACATTATCTTTGCAGTTCACCCAATAGAATCTTTCTCTCACTCTTTCGAGAGTTCTTTTCACGCCACAGTGCCCTCCGGAAATACCATCGTGCAAGTGCTGCAACACTTCCGGCACTCTGCTTCTCGGCACTATCACTTGAAGTCTCTCAGGGCCATCTTCAAATTCCAGGCGTCGTTTCAAGATTCTATTTTCCATCATCAAGGAGTCCCACTGTGCCCAGTATGCCTTCAGGCTCCTACTTGAAATACTAATTTCTTCCCAAGCTGGTCGTTGTCCTCTACTTTTCCACTCAATAATACGTCCCAATTCGGCGTCATTCTCCTGGTCTTCTCGTATTCTTTCGGGTTGCCAAGTATCATCGGTTACCGTCATTCTATGGATGACACTTATTTTCTGTTCCATCTTAGAGCAATGATTGCAGTCCACAGGACAAGGTCTCCTTGATAGAGCGTCTGCATTCCGATGGCTAGTTCCTACACGATGTTCTGTGTCAAAGTCATATTCCTGCAGCCGCTCTATCCACCTTGCCACTTGCCCTTCAGGATTTCGAAACTGCAGTAACCATTTCAGTGCAGCATGGTCTGTTCTCAACAGGAATTTACGGCCGTATAAGTACTTATAAAAGTGCTCTACGGATTTGACGACGGCCAACAGCTCCCTTCTTGTCACACAATAGTTCCTCTCTGGCCGGACAAGACTTTGCTGAAATACCCAATAACTTTTTCTTGTCCGTCCTGCACTTGAGAAAGAACGCCTCCTATAGCTGTGTTACTGGCATCGGTATCCAACACAAATTTCCCCTCCATCCGTGGATAACTCAAAATTGGTGCTGTAACCAGTAGCTGTTTCAGTTGTTCAAATGCACTGTGGCAGTCGCAATTCCAATCATATTCTTGTCCATCTTCGGTTAATTTCGTTAACGGTTTGGCAATGTTCGCAAACCCCAGTATAAAACGTTGGTAATATGTGCACAATCCTAGAAAGCTCCGTAGTTGGTGTATATCTGCTGGTGTAGGCCACTCTTGTACCGTTTTTATTTTGTCAGGGTCAGCTCTTATTCCGGTCTCCGAAACGACATGTCCTAGGTATTTCACCTCTTTTACAAACAGGTGGCACTTCTTGGGGCTCAATGTAAGGTTTGCCCCCCGTAATCTTTGGAATATCTCCTCTAGGTTCTTAAGGTGTTCTTCAAAAGACCGGCCTAACACTATCACGTCGTCCAGGTACACCAGACAAGTCTTCCAAGACAGTCCACGCAGTATCGACTCCATCAATCGTTCAAAAGTAGCAGGGGCATTGCATAATCCAAATGGCATGACCTTGAACTGCCATAATCCAGTTCCAATTGTAAAGGCAGTCTTTTCTTTATCGTTTGGCTCCAAGCCTACCTGCCAGTATCCGCTTTTCAAGTCCAAGGTCGAAAACCATTTAGATCCGGATAGAGTATCTAAGGTGTCATCAATTCTGGACAAAGGATAGCTGTCTTTCTTTGTCACATTGTTAAGCCGCCGGTAGTCTACACAAAACCTTGTCGACCCGTCCTTTTTCTTGACAAGCACTACCGGGGATGCCCATGGACTATTCGAGGGTTCAATCACTCCCTGTTCTTCCATATCGGTGATAATTTGCTCAGCTTCCTTACGTTTTGCCAAAGGAAGTCACCTGGAGTGTTGTCTTATCGGTTGCGCATCTCCAGTATTGATCTTGTGTTGCACAACATTCGTCCTTCCCTTCTCACTATCATCCAGTGCAAACACACCTCGATATCGTCCGACCAGTTCTTTTACCTTGCCCAGTTGGTCGCCATTTAATCCTTGACACGAGGGTATCAACATATCCAGCAATTTCTGTGAACAACCGTTGGTTGGTTTATTTTTCATGTCGTCCACACAACGTTTAATATGACATACTGGAATGCAACTTCCCGCAATCGTGTCTTTCTTCAGGGTCACTGTATGTGGATTAATGTTCAGCACCCTTACTGGTACCATATTTTGAGACTTTACCAGCGTTCTTCCAATCAGAAGTCCCTCCTGACCCATACCCGATTCAGTTGCTTCCATCATGCATACTTGTCCTTCCCGGAGCGTACCATCCGGGCATCCCATTACTATCATTTCCGCCTTCTCGGGTATTTTCATATCGCAAATCATTCGAACTTGCATCGTCTGGTTACTCCTACCTTGAAATGGAATCTCATCATCTATCCGAAGCACATTTTCTTTCATGTTTACATGAAACCCATATTCTCCCATGAGATCCATTCCCAAGATCACTTCTTCTGTAATTTCAGCTACCAACACTCGATGATTAATTAATTTGTCCCCAATTGTCAACATAACGGCAGTCTCTCCGTGAGTACCAATCTTCTCACCACTTGTCGTTCGGAGACACACCGATACAGGTAGCATTTTTCCACGACCAACCAAATCTGGTCTCACAATAGTTCTTGTCGCTCCTGTATCCACGAGTAATCGGACACCCCTACCATTAATTCTTCCATCGATATAAATGCTGTCCAGACTCCCCATCGACGATGCAGCATGGATGATAATCTCCGGGGCACTACGTTGTGCTGTCGACGTTCGCCCCCTTACGTCGACTTGCTTTAGTTTTCCTGCTGCTCAACCGGTTGTTTTTTTGGTTGAGTACAGCGTCTCTGTATGTGACCAACTTCACCGCAGTTCCAGCATCGCAGACGCAATCGCCGCGGTCGTTGTAGTTCCAGCTTTTCTGCCACACGCTTGACTATTTCATCTATGCTGTTCTGAGCTTGACTAGGTTTCTCTAAGGTAGACCGAACTTTGTGACCCATCCTGTGTGATGTCTGCTTAGCTGCTTCAAATTCAAGCGCATGGGCCAGTGCGTCATCCAACATTTTTGGCCGTGCTAGTCTTAGCGCTTGCTGTATTTCGCCATCCTTAACGCCATCCACAAATGTTTGGACAGCAAGTTGTTTGAGGAAGCTGTCTGGTGCCGTTGGGTATGCCAATCTAACTAACCTGGCAATGTCAGCTTTGAATTCTTGCAGGCTTTCACTTGTCTTTTGCTAGAGGTTCTTAACTTGTGCGTGGTAAACCTGTTGAAGGTGAGCATCTCCATATCTCATCTCAAACTTTGATGTTAAGAGGCCGTAATCATTCTGCTGGTGATCGGGAATCGTTTGTAAGATGTTAAGAGCATCCCCCCGTAGGGCCACTATTAAGGAGATAGCCTTCTCTTTGTTGCACCAACCGTTGGCTATTGCAGCAGCTTCAAATTGTTTCAAATATGTGGGCCAAGGTGTTTTACCATCGAATGTAGGTGGTTTTGCTTTAAATTTAGATGGAATTGACTCGCTTCTTTCCATGGTTTTTATTTCTGGAATGTTCTGATTAACAACTTGGCTTGGTAATTCAAGTGGTCGCGTTGTTAGTGAAATCATTTGTTCTTGAAGCCTCATCACATCTTCTTCCATTTTTACCAATTTATTATCCAACTTTTGCTCAACTGTTTTTACCTGTTCAGTGAAATCTTTTTTCAATGCAATGGAACTTTCCATTAGTCTTTGTTCTAACGTGGCTGTACTTTCATTCAACTTTTCATCTATTTTTGCAGCATTTTCAGTAAACTTTTCATTTAGTGTCACTTCCAGTTTAGCCGACTTCTCCTCCATTTTCCCAGCATTTTCACTAAGTGTCAATTCTAGTTTAGCCGACCTCTCCTCCATTTTCTCAGCATTTTCACTAAGTGTCAATTCTAGTTTAGCCGACCTTTCCTCCATACCGGATTTAAAATCCTTGAGGAAATTCATTACAGTTTCTGCCTCCATCTTACTTTGATTTCTTGTAACTGGCATATACAAACTACTCAAATGTCTTTAGACTTAATTAATCACCCAACACAGCCTGACACCAGTGTAACGGGCTACTACTACCGCGTTTCTTTAATTTAAAACAAGTAATAATAATGGTCTTTATTACTCACTGTTCACAAGTCTAATTCACAGTATATTCCTTATTTATAGATGTTTTCAGTCTACTTAACAATGAAGCACTATTACACTAATGAATTTACAAGCACTAATATCTTCTTAAACTAACTTCTTTACCATAGGTTCATTAACAACACTAACACAACTATTTGTTTATACACTTCTATTTATTTATGTATATTACAAGCTGCATGTACATTAGACACAGCATATCACATTTATGTATACTTCTAAAAGCTCAAAACTACTATTACTTTACAACGTTATAATTTATATACGACATTCTAGTATAGACTGACTCTTGCATTCATTAGCGGTCTTATATATACTCTGGATTGAAAGGATGACTCATGCTCCAGTAATTTCTAGAAGAATTCTGGAATCCTTGAGCATACGCTGTGCCCCGGGCGTTTGTATGTTTGATGGGTTGCCTAATATCGGATCGCAACAATATATATATATATATATATATATATATATATATATATCAATAGAAGTTGACAAATATTTACAGGAAACTCGTTTTCCATAAATTCTGTAGGGTTTAAGTATTTTGGCACTGAAAATTAAAAGAAATGGCAATAATTCTACCGTATTTATTATTCGGTACAAAATAATTTTTAAACTTCATAATGCTGGCTTGCTCAAGAATTCCTCTGTTTGTAAATTAGCTTGTTACTAATTTGAAGCTCTGCCAAAATAATCCCATTTTTAATCCGTATATACTCATGTTATATCGTCATAGGCATAACGAGATCAATGGTGCCATTCAAACTGGTAATACTTGTATTTCCAATTGTCATAGCATGTAATTTAGTGTAAGATCACACTGTTTGTTTTGTTTTTAAAGTGACACACCATTATAAAAAACCAAGTTAGAAACCTCAGTCTATTCCTGTTTGTTTAATATTCCAGGCTGCACAAAGTTTATTCTGAGTGTAAACTTTTAAGGTGGAACATAAGGAAATAGCATTGTAACTTGCTTATTTGCAGTTTGCTGCTTGCCAGTTTCATCTGCACCAAGGGTAATGGTATATAGCGAAAAAGAATTATTTTTCAGTTTCCTAATAGCAAATACTTCGTATTGAAACTGGTTGGACGCGTACCTACATTGGTTTCTATTCTGAGCTAGCCTACACATTTCCCTGAAATACCCACAGCCTACATCTTTGACTATCTGTGTGCAATAGCCTAACCTAGGTATACGTCTACTTCTCTTTTTTCCTATCTCTGCTTCTAATATATTCTGCATTATTTTTTCATGCCTTAATATGTGGCCTATCATCCTATCTCTCATGTTTTTTAGTGGTATTGGTCATTATTTACTGGAATATTAAATATGACTTCCATGAATGCGTGTCTTCTTTATAAAACTCTGCTTGATTTTCGTAGCTCAACTGTAGTGTCATATTTAATTAAGGAGACCTACTTCAAAACTATTTGCTAATAGAGTGAGAAAGAAGGATCTTTTTATGTAGAAGCAAAGATATCAAATTGAAAATTGTAGATTCGAAGCATTGATGTAGTATTTAAAGTGAGAGATAACATTTTACTATAGTGTTTTGTAATGTGCCATCGTATTAGTTCAAATAAATATTTTCCTCAGTATTGAATCTTTCATGTAAATGTCTGTAATCTTCTCTCTATAATTTCACTCTATTGAGTTTATTCTCTGAAGTTTGTGGGTTTCGCAAAATTAAATTCAATACTGTTGATTTAGCCCAACAGTTTATCGGTGATGTTTTTATAAAATACTCTTAACCTTGCGAAACCCCTGTAAGCAGTTACTTGTTACATTATTCTGTACGCACAAGAACAAAAAAGTAAAATAAGCAAAAAAGTAGCCTGCTCCAAGTACCGCAACAAAAAAGAGAAAAGAGGTAATGTCGTGCTAGCTAAAACATCGTAGAGTAGGGTGGGTCACACATAAAGAAAAAGGAAACCTCACGAAAGAAAAGTTATTTACAAACCCTTAAGAAATCAACATGTTATAAAAGGAAAACCAACTCATAGAAAATAGCAATTATCCAGCTCATCCCAGAAGATTTACATAATGCAAAAATAATTAATACTCTTCTTTAATTACTTTTATCTAATTTTTTACCTTAATCCTAGTGTTTATATAAAAAGAAATTAAACAAATATTTGTACAGTTTTCAGTCCTGTGGCTATCCGATATTAAATCCTTGATATCGAAATAGTCATAATATCATATACTTACGTATTGTCCACAAGTAACTCTTGATAAGTAATTACAAAAAAATTGTAATGGTAAATTACTGTAATAAAGAAAGAAAAGAAACCACCTATGAGTCGAATGCATTTAGTTGTAGCTGTAAAAAAAATTATTAGACATCACATTTACATCATAGGATACTCTAAATTTTATATAAATAGAAAATTGTATTTTATAATTAATTCCCACAGAAAATAGCTGTCTTCATTAGCATATGCTGAAAGTTTGAGCGAATTAAGTTTAATTTCATCACCGTAATACCTCTGGCTGTGCGATGAACAACCTGAAAACTTAGCAAAAATATCAGACCCAATTCTTCCTTATGAAGGTCATCAAAGTGAAGAAATAGTAATTCTTACCGCTTGGCCGGACTTTCCGTTGCGGCAAGCAACTGGTTATGATCATCATCTGCTGTATCACATGGTACACCATATAAAAATTTTTTCCCTGGAAAACCAAGTAAATCAAATTCAGAAGCAGTATAGGTGAACAGAGTAACTCTTCACTTTCCTTGACCAATAGCTAGTAGTAAATCATCTGACTCAGGATATATGTCTATACATGTTACATAGTAATGGGTTAGATGAAAGTAAATTAGCACCAATTGCAGTGGTTGTTGGAAAAATTCTATCTATCAAAGAAACAACTTTGTACAAATTAATTTCGAACTCCATGTTAGAGATCCATTAACTGTAGGAGCGCACTTGTTTATCTGCGATTACCGATAAAGTTAGATAAATTCGATCACAAAATTGATTCAACTTGGCAACAAGAAAACTACTTCTGTCTTATCATGAAATCCATGTTATACATAAGTGAATTGTCATAGGAATATAATGTAATTTGGATCGTTACAAGTCATGAGATGGATCTAAAAATAATAGTTCAACAATGAATACTCAAACATGCCACATTAGAAAACTCAGGTCAACAACTATTTATAATGGGAAACCCAATTGATAATTTCTATTCCATTGCGACGTATGTTATTTTTCAATAAACATCCATATATAGATAAAGAAAACGACAAATTCGAATTGAATCTAACTCCTTAATCACAAATGTAGAAAACCCATTTTTTATATAAAACTTGCCACAATACTTTTAAATAATTTGAGCCTATCATTTCAAAAAACAAAGGTTGCTGATAACCAAATGCATTTTCAATGCAATATCAAAAATAAAGATAGATTGAGGTACTTTAAATTATAATAATTCTAGAGGATGATGAATAAGTAATCATTTAGAGGGAAATCAGAAATGCTTAACAAATTCGCAAATGACTGAATACAGTAGTGAATATGAAATTGAATTACATAAGAAGGAAAATAATCGCATGCAGGCACTGCACGTAACATACTGTTAAATTATTACTAACAATTTTTAATTTAATTTTACTGGACAGTAGGTACACTGTTTATCTTATACCTTATATCTTTACTGTATACAAATTCAGTTCACTACAAATATGTGTTGTATTCAGAAAATGATACAGAAAGTTTTAAAAATTCAGCTACTACTACAGAGGTGACTACCCTCGCAGCAGGTGATGGATGTTGTGTATTGATGTTCTGTATGTATCCTTTTGTATGGCGCTGCTTGCAGAAGTGGTGACAAATGGCAAGTGGAATATCCGCGATAATTTGACACTTTCACTCTTCTCTTATTGAGTCACAATACCCGCACTTGACAAAACCCTTAGGCTAACAAAAACATTACATTGGTCTCTTACAAATAACTCCATTGTCTATCACTTCCTGTTTGTCATATCAGCTACTCTTCGGTCATCGTTAGATCGCTCCAATAATTGAATCCTCTACTAAATACTTTTGTAAACTAATAACTTGAACTTTACTTCTGTCATTGCTTTATTAATAGTATTACCCACAGTTAACAATAATTATTTACAGTATTTGTTGGTTTTATTTTAATAAAGTTTAAGGTAAAATGCATGAATTTAACACCTATCTACTTTTCCTGAATCTACTTCTGGTATTTACGAACTAAGGCAACTCCAACTCGGTTTAAGGTTACAACAAAGATTTAGTATCGCACATGGTGACGCAAGAACACCATCGAACCATCGTGTATAATAATAATTTTTGAGACGCCCTAGTGGTGCGTGTCTCTCCCTTTCTCTCTCTCTCTTTCTCTCTCTCTATATATATATATATATATATATATATATATATATTTATATTGCTATGATTAAATAGGAATTATCGTGTCCCGACGCTGGGCCGTCAAATATTTATGCTATGAACTCCCTCCAGGAACTAAGAGGATTTTATCGTGGACCGACCTTGTGTCGACCAATAATAAAACTTGATGTGATCACGCCTTCCTCGATATCAATGGCGTATTCTACTTGACTCCTCCTCTCTTTTTAAATTATCAAATTACACTCCCACTAACTTCTATCATTCGTATGGCCTCGACTAGCTTTTATTTTGAATTATAAAATGAAGTTAATTCAATTCCATATAATGAAAGCAAATATTATGTACAGGTTTTGTAAATTATTTAAAATACACGTTTCAATCAATTAAGGTTGTAAATCTTATTTATCTCAAAAATCATATCTTTTTTAATCAATCTAAAGTCACCAAAAAACCTACTATTTTTATAAAAAGAAGCCTGGAACGTTCAAAACCCCTTTATCATATAACGCACTTTCTACATTTGTAAGTTCGTTGTTGACTCCGTCACAATAATTTATATTAAATAAGCAAATTCAATATTTAAATTCAAACAGAGAAAAAATGTCTTAAAACTAAAAATCTAACCTGGTCTGTTTTCTTCGTTATTTCCTTCTCGCAACCAAAATTATCGACGCATTCATTATCAACTAGAATTTTCCATGCATTATACCTTACATTTGGATCAAAATTATTCTCTACCAATTCAGAATTATTATATACCCATTTAAAATTTTATCTATCCACACTTAGATTTATTGCATTTGAATTATTGTCGTCACCCTCTGGATTATCATTATCACCAGCTTCAGAATATCATTTAAATTATTGTATTACTTGAATTATTGTCTTCTACGTTAGACTAATTCTCACCAGCCTCAGAATGTCATTTAAATTCCCCGGACTCAGACTTAGAATTTATTCTCCCCGGACTCAGAACCTTTTCATTCGCCTCCAACTTAGAGTATTTTTCTCCCCAGACTCGGAACCTTTTCATCCGCCTCCAACTTAGAGTATTTTCTCCCCAGACTCAGAACCTTTTCATCCGCCTCCAACTTAGAGTATTTTTCTCCCCAGACTCAGAACCTTTTCATCCGCCTCCAACTTAGAGCCGTTTAATCGTCAATAGTAATTTTCATCTTCGTCGCACTATCTGTCACTTAAACAATTTTCACTTTTAAATATTATTACGTGTTACTCTCACAATCAGAGTGATGCACCTTGGCCTTTGTTGAGTTGAGAACTGACTTCGTTATCATGTCGCTGTTAATATATGCTTGATATCATACTTCGTCTGTAGGCATGGCCTACAAGCCTGTCGCTAATTTTAACCAATCAAGTCTCTTTATTTAAAGTAGTTTCTGATGTAATCTCGTCCTCTCAAATAATTGTTATTTGCTTGCAGCTGCTTCGTTATCAGACATGCGGTGTTTTGAGAAATATTATCGCTTTTCCATATTATACACAAATAACTGATGCAATTCGACTTTCAATTTTCATATAGGCTTGTTTATTTACGCAATTTTTAATCACCTTTACTTATCAAAATTGTTAATTGTTTGTACGCACTTGCACTATGCTTCTTTAAGCTTTATTTCTTATCTCCGTATTATCATAACTGATTTGAATACTTCTGAATGCGTGTTTAATTACCTCTATTATGTTTACTTATTTCTATGCTAACTATGCATCTTCTTGTCCTAAGATGTGCCTATTTGAGTCGCTTAAAACTACTTATACTTTATATACAGGACGTTGACTGCTTACTATTTACAAACTATCCTAATTACTCAATTTTCTATTACATAAATGCAGTTTTCTGCTTCTTATTGTAATTTCTAATTCCTAAACGACCATTGCTATAAAATACACCCTTAAATAACCCCTTATCACAGCAATATATATATATATATATAGAACAAGAGAGAGAGAGAGAAAGAGAGAGAGAGAGAGAGAGAGAGAGACATCGGCTCCTTGTGTCTTTCAGGTTGGCAAATATCTACCCTTTGGTCTCAATTTTCCGTACAACCTTAGCCTAGAACAATTCTTACGAATTGGTTAAGGGCCATCTGTCAATCAACGTCCCATATAAATTTTTACTTATAACCCAACTATGCTTTAACCTAACTTAATTTTGGTCCCAGCAATAAAGCAAAAACAAATTTCTTATTACCTTTAATTATTGAAATTGAAATTCTAATTAAATTTACTTACTATCAAAATATGCTAAAAAAATTCAATCTATAAAATTGTTAATTAAAATTTGGATTAGAAGTTTAATCAATTGGTAAATTACATTATAATCAAATAAATACAAGAAGGTGGTGGACACTTATCATCTGTCCATGACTTACAAATTTCATCTACTCAACCAAAAACCATGACGATGGCCGTAATCCAATGCTATAATTTCAGTCGGGAAAAAGTCCTTTTATAAATTAAATCATATTTAATTTAATGAGATGTTACATGTACTAAAGTTAATTGTTTAAACATCCAGTGCCCTATTTATAATAACATCCAAAATTCCTAAAACAAAACGAGGAAACGATTTTCTACATTATTTAATAATATTTGTAAGCAATATCACAATTATTAGAAAATTAATAAGTTAGACCTCAATGGGTTAATAAGGTAGAATTTTGAAAAATCCATCAAAACTGCAAAAATGTGACTGATTCTGATAGATTGTCAATTATTTTGGTACATATTTTAATGATAATTTCCAAATGAAGATGGAATGTCTGTATAGTTATTAGCATTGTTGTAAATTTATTTAGCAGAATCTGTATTAATTTATTATTTTATTATAGGTTGCTTTTTATGAAATCATAAATGGACTTTGGGTGAGAAATGGTTTACAAATAAAAGGACAGGCCATGACGTATATTCAGTGTAATTTTTGTAATTCAATGGTTGATGCAGATCTTTACCTTTTACAAATTGCTTGTACGAAAATTCAAGCTGATCTATTTTTAGAGATTTGTATGGACAAGTAAGATTTTAATTGAATATTTTATTGTTAAAAATAACGTTGACTTAATAATAGGTTTCATGTAAAAGAGTGGATGAGTCTAACGCCACACCGAGGACCATTAAATGCTTATTTAGATGGAGAACGTGATACACCGATGTTAGAAAGTTTTATTACCTTCCTTGCAACTTTAGTTAGCGTTCGCACAAATCTTGGTAATTTTTTATTTTGTTTTAAACTAACTTATTGTAATATCATACTGTAGGTCTTTCAGAAAGGGATTTAAATAGATTAGAAATGATTACTTTGTTATGTATGGGTGACAAAACACACTCACAATTAATGGAAATGATGCCTGAAAGATGTGGTACTTCTCAAAGCAGAGACTTTGAAACCATTTTAGCAGAAGTAGCTGATTATAAAGCTCCTTCTTTAGAAGCTACTGGAAATATGCAACAGGGAATGTATGTACCCAAATCCAATGTTTGGGAAACTCAGTATGATCCAATTCATGTCTTGTTACGTGCTGTTCATCGAAGAGATTTTCAAACTTCTATGGATAGATACTCTGAATAGTAAGTGTCATTTATTGAAATATATTGAAGGTATTTTATATTGACTTTGTAGCATTAAAAACACAAATAAAGTAAAACCAGTTGCCACTCTATGGCCACCATTTAGAACACCAAGTAAATGTCACGAAGCATATGAAGACCCTAGTGTTGTTTTGGAGTCACGAGTTTTTCATGCCATCACTTTAATTATTTTATACAAAGCTATTAGAGGTCAAGTGTCTGAGCATGTAACTGCTTTAGTGATATTTTTATTGGAAAGGGCTGTTTCAGTGTGCGAAGAGAATTACAATAATGAGGTATATTATTTTTATTGAAAATTGTTAATAAATATAAAATATTTATTTTTAGAGTTCAAAAATGTGTTCTGCAGGTAATCCATTTCAAAGAGTACTTAACGATATGGATTTGGCTAATTGGTTTACTACAGATAGTTTAACAGAAAATATTCGAACAGTTATTGGTAAAGTTGTTTTAACTCCAGAACCTGAAGTTTCTCCTCTCAACTACAGTTCTGATAGTAAGTTGGACGTTCTTCACTAATTCTAAAAGTAACTTTCAAAGACTGTAAATTAAAAAAAAAGAATATTTTTAGTGTAATTGTCTCATATTAAAATGTATAATTGATAAGGCAAATACCTACAGTGTATTTTTATGTATCACATTTAGCTAATTTTGCAAACCCTTTAATAATTTCTTGTACATTATTTTTAACAATAAAACATAAACCACTACACACTAAAGTTGGATAATGTGTCAAAAAAGTTTACGTGCAATTTTAAGGCAGATAGGTGTCATAGAATTAGACAATTACCATCGATTAGGCACTTTGAAATACGGCAAAGTGTTGTCACGTGTCAAGGGAATTGACTTATAAAACATACTCTGTCAGTTTTGGATATTCAGGTTTTGTTTCATCTATTTATCTATTGTATTTTGTATAAAAGTAGAGGAATTCCTTTTGCTTCTTAAATCCGGCCCTAGATAAATTATTATTCACATTATAAGAATACAATGGTTTTCACATACAAAAATTGTTACACTCAACCCTGAACATTCTTAGTTAATTATTAAGGTTTAATAGTGCAAATTTCGGTACTTGCTAACAAGTTTCAAAGTCATAAACAATTACAAAGTCATAAACATAACCTGCTGCAACAGAACTGATTCTTAAGATCGTGGGTTTGTTCACGTTGGGCGCCATTAATTATTCCCCTTAAGTTGTAGTGCAATTATTCCAGAGACTAATTTAAAGAACACCGAAAATAAGAAAAACGTTGCTTTGAAATTTTGCACCTAATAACTCTTTCACGTTTTGTGTTCAATACATGATATGTAAATAGTTTATATTTGTAATTAGTACTACTTAGGTTAACCTATTTTGAAATACCACGGGATTTATCTTAACATTTTTTTAGTAAATGACTTTTACTCATCTGCAATTTGCCTTTGTCGAATAAACATCTTTTTTTGTACATTTAAGTATAGTCATCATTTACGTACATTTCCGTAGGATAAATACTTCTAATTTTTAATGTCTTTAAAGTATTTACCCTTATAGTGATTTTTGCTTAGTCATTTAAGATTTTGATGTTTAATAATCATTCCTTGCCCATTTGAATGGTAAAATTTTTATTTAAATAGACCTATAACATTTTTTCGTTTTGCATATTTTGTTTACCTATTTATTAACCTAACCTAATCCTTTAATAATTTTTATTTGCCGAGTTTCCAATAAAAACCTGCTAATTAATTTTTTTTAAAATTTTTTTTCGAAAATTAATTTAAACCTTTGCAATGAAATTTAGAAAATATCTTATCTATTTCAGTTAACTTCTTTTGATTTGTTAGCACTGCTTTAGCGTTATTGTCATCAATGACTTCACTGTCAGAAGTGATTTGCACCATCAATTTTCCTTTCGATAACCCCATAACAAAGGAATAAAAATGTATGCCTGCTCACACGCTGTGATCAGAACTACACTTTCCACATTATGAATTGATATTTTACTGTTCACATAACTCATATAATATAAATATTCCTGCTACCTGTTCGGTACATAGTAGGTTGTGTTTACCTAATTGCGAGGTCAATTAGTGAAAGGTCAAATGTAGTAGAAAGATAGTAGTAGATATGTGGTGCCCTGGACCGACCGACCATGTTTTCATGTTGTTGTGGGTTAATATATTTAATTAAAACTGAACTGATGTGACTGAGCTGTTTGTATAATTTTTTAAAATTTGTAGGTGATCTAGAATGGGAGGCTTCTGAACTTGAGTCATCTGATTTATCAACTGAAGGATCTACTGTTCTCATGCTTGAAGATCGTGACTGGGCAAATGATCAACAGAATGGTGCACGAGATATGATGGTTGCTGTATCCTCTAGAAGCCAACCAATTTCAGAAATCCCAGAGTCCCCTTCTGCTTCGGGCAATTCTACACAGTTGGCATTACCAGCGACATCTCGGATGTCTTCTTCATTGATGATTGCACTACCCCGGGATGTGAGGCTGCTTCAAGCAGGGGAAGGTTAGTATGAATATATTTTTATTACATTTTAAAGCTGCAAAAATCCCAACTTTACAATTGTAGAAAATATACCACCCAGTCCACAAGAACAGCCTGCCTTACCATCTGTTCAACAACATCCAGCTGTTTTAGCAGGTAATGAAGTAGGACGACAGCCTACATGGTCATCTTCTGTACAAACAACTCCATATAGTCTTGTAATGCCACCCACTATTACCAAGAAGACATACTTTTATAGAAGACGTCCTGTTGAAGTATACAAACCACAATCTTTTATAAATAAAATATGTTTTCTTTAGGCTCCTGTTATTAGTCCTCCTACTATTAAAATTAATGAAAGTATTATATCCTTACTCTTAAAACTTCATTCACATCTATCTAGTGCACCTGATAGTTATAATCCTAATGATGTGAATACCAGTACAAGTGCAAATGAAAGTGACAGTTTTATAGGAGATGGTCCAAATTATATAGCTAAATTATTACGGCGTATTTCTGCCTTGGATAATGCTTGCAAAGATTTTATTCAGGTAATTTTCTTATTTGTTAATTCCTTATTGTAAAGTACTCATTTGTTTAGGAAACACGGAAGAAGCTTTGGCCTCCTGTAGCTGAGTGTGATGAAGAAGAAATAAAACATAGGGATAATTTAATCCGAGAAGAGACCAGGCGAAAAGCAAAAGAAAGACAACAAAAATTAATGGCAGAATTTGCAACTCGACAAAAGCAATTTATGGAGCGAATGGAAACTAATGAATCTGCCGAAGGTTAGGTTTGAATATAAAGTTAATACTTAAAAAAGTAAATAGTTTTTGATAGCTAGAAGTATTTTCAGTTTACTAAATTACAAGTACTTGAATATTCTTTACAACGTTAATTAAACAAAACACTTTCTTCATTTTCTAAATTTTAATGATGTAGTGTAGTGGATTACTTTCTAGAGCATTGTAATTTTATTGATGTTTACATTATGATGACCATTGAAGTCAGTGGGAAAGATCTTGTACTGAAGCATGTTTTCCTGTACAATCTTTTATGATTATTTCCAACGTTCCAGCATGGTTTTGTCCCTTCTAAAAATCACGATTGCCTTCAGAACTTTGTATTCGAATAATACCTCTTCCATTATATGTGCTTTAAATTAAGTAAAACAGTGTGCATATCAATTTTATTCTTAAACGATGTGATTAATTTTGTTTGGTTTTGAATACAGTGTTATAGGTAAAATGACCGTTACGTTATAAATTTAGATTTGCCCTGAAAGAGCGAGGACTCTGTAAAAATTTAAGGGCGCTTTGGCTAATCACATTAGTGCGGGAGTGGGTTCCGTATGGAAGAAACTGAACAAATAGTAAAAATTAAAATAGTAAAATGATTGAAATATAAACAAACTACGTTACTGTTATAACTGATTTTGTTTTTATATATATGTTGTGGCGTCAGTGTAACTTATTTTTCTTAATGGGCGCCAGTGAACAAAAATCTTCCGACATAGCTAGTGGTCTATTCCTGGGTAGAGCAATAAGAAGTGGGGGGTAAGTCGAATTTTGTTTACAAACCAAAGCTAAACTAAATTAAATAGGCGCCACCAAGTTCTGAGATAATCACGATAATAGCAGAGCACAGTTCTAAGGGCGGACGTGGAAACCCAAAGATAAAACGATAGCCTTCGTTAACAAAAACTTGTCTTACAAAAATAAGATGCAGCTCCTGTAAGAAATTGCAAAGATTAAATAAATAAAAATGTAGAACACCATTTGTGTCCTATAAAAGTATCAAAAATAAAAAAATGTATATCCAATATGATATTGGCACAAAATTATTATTCAAAAATTTTACCTTTGTGTAATCAGATTTGATCGCATTTGACCAAAATAAAAGCTTCAAAGTTTAACTAATTGTTTACTGAAAAAAACTCTTTTTTTTTTAATTTCGGAACTTTATAACAAGTAAAAAAAATTTCATCATGAACATCTATATCAAAGTCAAGGTTTTGACATTTTAGAACAACCAACTACTCTTCAAATATGAACCTGCTTTAAACATTTGAGTGAAAATAATTTGTAAGCATAATACACTGAATTAACGTTCTAACCTGGGCAGATCTTTTCAGGTAGATTACAATTTCTAGATTCTTACACAGCATGTCTTTAAATTTTCAGATTTAGATTTTATAATTTACATGTAGATAAATGCTAATCACAAAAATAGGAATGTTTAGTTTAAATTCAATGACAGCTGCACGAAGCATCTGCTTTCATGACAACATCTGTCAGCTGTGCAACACAAAAAAAGTATGACGTTGAAAACATACGTTGAAATTATCTAAGGTTCAGACGGAACAAAGCTTGTAATTATATAAACCTAACTTGGCAAAATTTTGTTTTACGGCTTATAAAACCAGTTCAACAATAATTGAGAATTACACAGATTACATGTTGATAACATAATAGCAACTTTACGTGCTGTATATGATAGTCTGTTTATCAAATTTTTATGACATTCAAAACACATGCATGAAATATCTTATATCTAATAACGAACCAAACTGCTTCTGTTGCTCCACGACAAATCGAGATGGAAATTTATATTCTTCAAGCAAGGTTACTAGCCATTCCTAATTTGGGACGACTGCAATCAAAACCAACATCCATAATTCTTAGTTGACGAATTCTTAGTTAACAAATTCTTAGTAGCCAAATTCTAAATTGACAAATCTTAAGTGACGAATCCTAAATGATGAATCCTACATGACGAATCCTACATGACGCGCGTTAGTAGAAGGTATCAAAATAGTTTCAGGTCTAGCATGACCTGACCTGCTTACATTAGTAATTTATTCGAAGGTCGCCTGCCTCTAGCCGGGAATACATCTTGATAAGGCGGTTGCTAGCGGGTGACTCTCTCGACGAAGCAAGAACCGAATGATAGCGACGTTAGAGGTGGGGAATACAAAAGAAACAACTAGAGATGCCTGACGAAGTAACTTTATGTCACACAGATATTTTAATATAAGAAGATTAATAAGGAATAAGGCACGCTTAGCGCATTATTCTCGTAATTCAATGCGATTAATTATTGTTGAAATTAAACATGTTACACTGTATTCATTCACCGTGAAAAGCTTTTTTCTCTTTGTCATAATTAAGGGGCGCCAAACCGTTTGAGCAGTTTCTTATTGTCCTTACATGGAAGACAGTTATTCCGCGTTGGTTTCTGGTTTTCTGTATTTATCACATTATATTTTACCTTTCTCTCCACTACCTTAAAAGTACTTATTAATTTTTTGTCAAATTAAATAAAATTCTCGAAATCCAGATCTTTCCCGAATACGACTCCATCATTCGGGTAGCTGGATATCCTTTCACAAATATACCTACTTTGCTCTATATTATAAATAATTTTAAATAAAATTGCATCTAAACTTAAATTTAAATTTTATTTACAATAAATTCCTGAAATATAAATACCCATACATTAATCTTAAGAAAAATCTAAGGTAACATTCAACTGGCTAGGTATTATTAACAAAAATCCTAAAAAATATTAACCCATTACTTCACTGCTATCGCACCAGTGTTCTAGTTTCCAAGATTAATCAAAGGACATTTGAAATCATATTTCTGGAAATACTTGTTATAACAATACATCAAGAAACAGTGCAATATCAACTTTTTATTAAACATTCAAATGTCCATTAGAAAGCCTAAATTTTCATTCATTTACCAATAATAATTTCACAATACAGCTTGCATTTAAAATCAATATACACTAATTCCGTTACTAAGTTAGTTCAACAAAATAATTACTTTCACTTTGATTAATTTCCTATTACATAAATACAAATCATGTACATTTTAATATTCACATGTACATAATTGTAAAGTCTCTACATATAAGCTCATTCCACCCACTGTTTAATTTCAGGATATCCAACAACGTCAATTTTTCGCAACCATTACTTAGATTATCCAGCAACAGCAACTTTCTTCACATGGTATTCAACTAAACCAAATTATTGGCGGGATGAACTCTCCAGATTCCTTACCCCGTTTACCTAGGTCATCGTGACATTATATTCTGTCCTTCATATGTATTTACCTACTCTGCACTTGTAATTGTATTTCAACTTCGTTGCCCGCCGCATATTTTCCCAGTGGGAAATACACTGTCAGATCTTGGAGCTCTGTACTTACAAATTAACCTTTAAGTTGTCTTCATACCTCTTCACCCTAATCCTAATTACTTGTATAACTACATATCAATCTTTCTAATTACCTGCTTGCAAACAATTAATTCATTCTTTTTCGTCAATTGTCTACCTCCTGACATTTCTCCTTCTATAAAAATGCTATTCATCACGCTCAGCATCCGGTAATACAATGTAACAGGTTTAAGCTATGCTTAATAAAAGTTATTGCCCCATTAGTTACATAAAAGTCATGTACTTCTGCATTTCTCACATTAATTTATTTCATTTATGTATACTTCGTGGTTTTGATTATTGCATGATTCCCTACATTCTATACCGATTTAACATTTGTGTAGTATATATTTATTGTATGATTTATGAAATCTTTTATTTTGGTGGTTGTTTAAAACGTCATCATCCTGAACTGTTGCGTTTACAATGTATTTAAAAGGAATACACTCATACCTTATTTTCTGAATTACTTTTATAGAGCCAATATTTGAAATATCTGCTTAGTTAATATTTACTATTTGTGAAATGTACTATACAGAATGTGCTCATATCTAGTCTGTCCATCCAAATTTAAAGATTTCTCTTTGCCATCTAATTTATTTCTAATGTAATGTGACTGCGTTACAATTGGTTTATGATGTACTGGTAAAAATTTTCACTACTTGTCAATTACGTAAGCTTTATAGACACTGATGATGATTTAATAAAATTGAAAGTGCTCTGTACATTGTAATATTGTGCACGAATACACTCCTCTTAGGATTTTTAATAAAAATTATATATTTCAAATCATTTGTAATTTTTCCCAAAGACCAAGATTGTGAACTTTTATGTAAAAATAAAATTTCATAATTATAAAATTATAAAATAATCATACTCGAATTGAGAGATTTAGAAAAAAATTCAATAGTTTTGTTTTGAAGTGTTGATGGTAACATTCTTTTATAACTGATTGGAGTAGTCATATTTTATGTTAATTGGTTATATAAATTACAACTTAACGTTACTGATACCTAGAACCAATTGACAAACCAGGGACAGGATTGTTTGATTACTGTTGTCGTTTTTGCAAATACCGTATAAGAAGTTTGTTGTTTCGATTTTAGGCATACACAATTACAGTAGAATTCGACTGAAAGTTAAACAAAATATTTTACTGATATTGTGACCTCCATTTTGTTTTAACTAAAGTGTGTTTTTTGTATCGTTCGAATAACTTTTTAAAGAATCTCCGATGAGTCATTTATTTATTAGCTCTTATTAATGATATCTGTATTGAAATCGTCGATATAAAAAGGATACTCGGGGTTCTTCAAATGTGGCCATAAAAAGCAATCACAACGTGTGAGATCACAAGATAGCACGCTAAAATTGTATCTGCATTTATACTTAAAATGCAATGTTCACAATATTTCTTAATTAAAGTAATCATTACATTAATAGTATGCGCAGGAGTTCCATCCTGCCAAAAACCTCCGTAGTTTGTCATCATACAACATTGCGAATGAGGTTGGAATTTAAGGGGTATTAGTCATAATTTAATGTTTTCTAAAATTGTAGAAATTAAATTTTAACACACATTTTTGCAAAGTGACTTACTTTTAAGTACTTTTCAAAAATATAGTGCAAATTATTCTTGTGGCAAATAATTTTGTCTTATTAGGAAAGTAGTTAAAGCATAGTGAACGAAACTTAAATTGTTGGTTATTTAACAAAGAGAGAAGCTAATGAACGGTTTTGCTGTGGTTACAGCTCATCACATCGGCAGATATCTCTCTTCAAAACAACCAACAAAATTCTTGAATTATACGCGAATCATGATATATTAATAAATACAAAACATTTTTCATTCACCCTCTATACTTGAATGTAAACAACTAACTATTGGTGACTTCTTCAAATCTCCAACATGGTAGTAGAGATGGCATTGCCAGACAAAATTTAAAAACTAGTGCATGACAACGAAGGCGAAAATAAGCAAATGGCCGATTACCCAATATACCTTTCATAGAAAGTCTGCTAATGATATAGTGGGTAATTGGCTATTTGCTTATTTTTCCCTTAGTTGTCATAAATTAGTTACTAAATTTTGTCTCTGGCAATGCTATCTTTACTATCATGTTGGAGATTTAAAGAAGTCACCAATAGTTAGTTGTTTACATTCAAGTATAAAGGGAGGATGGGAAAAGTTTTGTATTTATTAATATATCATGATTCGCATATAATTTAAGAATTTTTTTGGTTGTTTTGACGAGAGAAATCTGCCAATCTGATGAGCTGCAACCACGGCAAAACCGGTCATTGGCTTCTCGCTTTGTAAAATAACCAACAATTTAATTTTTGTTCACTATGCTTGAACTACTTTTCTAATACCTAACCTTTATTAACACAAACTCAAATACCTCCTATCAGGTACAAAATCCTTTTTAATTTATGCGTGGATCATTTTCCTACATTTTTATTACCACGTTCGTGGATATAATTGGCCAATGATGCTCCACAGATAACTCATTAAACTCCAAAATGCTTTGAACTTCGATCTCAAAATTTGCTCTAAATTTTAATTACAAAATATTCAAATGCTATCAATTTAAAAAAAAATCAAAATTTTATCAGTTTGCAATCAATTTAATTGCATTAGCTTTCGTGGCTGGACTACTTATGTTTAATATCGTTCAACTTTTGCAGTTAAAATAATCATGCTTCATATTTATGCAAAGTTCTAAGAACTTATTGATATCGTAAAATCATAAATTGTTCAAATCTTTACTCAAAGTTCCATACTAAATTTTAAATACTGTGTGCATGCCGAAATTAGTCTTTACTCAAACTTACATGGTCGATCTCTTAAAATTGAATCACTCGCGTATATTACATATTGTTTGACTTAGGAAGGAATGGCCCCTGTTCTTATTTAGATCCGATTTATATTCAAAATTATCTCAATTTGAGATTTCTCCCGATTCATTTGGAAGTATTAATCACTGACGATGCAAGAATTGACATTGATTTCGCGTTTTAATGATCCAATTAGTGACAGTTGTCGTAATTTATGGTATCATAAAGTGTGTCATTTATCCTTTTCTAACATACAAAGTTCGTGCTGTTTCCGCCTTTCTTATTGTGACACAGAAGCCTAATAAATTTGCATTTATCTTTTATTGCCTTCAATGTTCACGCGAATTCCTCGAATAGGGCATTTATTCATAATTGGCTATTTAATGGTGATGTGAGGCATTCACCTTATTAATTGCAAAAATTCCAGAAAATATCTTTATTTAAAACTTAAAATGAATTTAAGCACACACGCACACACACATGCACGCATGCATGCACGCACACCTGTATAAGCTTTTCTTCCTAGGTACCTGGTTCTCCTTCAATGTTTGCCTTATCTAAAAGATACATAGGATTTATTGCTGAAACATAAGGTCTTTGACAATTATTAAAATCAATAAAATTATTATTGAATGAAGAAATAAAAGCATTCACATTCATAGAATATGAAGATTTTTTCATTAAACTTGCTAGTTTAAGTGTTAGGTTTCTAGATGTAATGTAACTATTTATTGTGGTTAGAACTACAATAATAATAATTTTTATAAAATTAAGATATGCATTTTCCATTTTCTTGTTTCAACAAACATTTATAATTCATCATTAATGTAATTTCATACATTTTCAGATATGGAGTGGGCAAATGAAGAAGTTGTTAGTAAGCAGGAGTATGATTGCGCAATCTGTAATCAAAGTTCGGCTAGTACTGAAGAGAAACCTATAGGATTGGTAGTATTAGTTCAAGCTACAAGTGCAGTAGGTCACCAAAGAAGAAATGTTTACGGTGGCGACCGTGTGCCTTTACCTACATGTGAAGAAGAAAGAGATATGTTTCGCAAAGATGATACCTTAGTTGTTGAATTTGATAAACGAGTTGAAGAATTGGATAGGCATTTTGATCCTGTATGTATTTCCTGAAACTTTAATATTTAAGAAGTATAATGTAAAAAAATTTAGCAATCCTGGCTGTTATCAATTAATCTTGGATGGGAAGGTGGAGTTCATGTGCAAACATGCGGTCATCATATGCATTTAGATTGTTTGAAGTCCTATTTACAATCCTTGCGGTCACAGCAAAGCCATCGAGCACATAATCTTTCTCCTGATAAGTAAGTCGAAATAATTTAAATTTATGAACTATATTTGAATTTTTAGAGGAGAGTATTTATGTCCATTATGTAGGCAGTTGTCGAATTCGGTGTTACCTCTATCTCCCCAACTAGGTGATTGTTCTCAAATTGTTCGCTCTCGTCCCACAAGTATGTCAGATATTTTACATGAGTTAAATGATTTCCTTAAAGAAAACAAACAAGCTCCGGTAAGTACCACATATACTATTTATCAATTCACATTATTCTTAATATTTTGCAAATGATGCTTTAAAGTTTACATCACATTTATTATGATGAAAGAATTAAATATACTTATAAGTTTGTATTTATTTGAAAGACTTCAGAACTGACGCATGAGATTTTACTGTAAATAAACTTCCGTTTTAGCACTTCATTTTATGACTGACACTTTACCTGTTTGATGTCCAATAGTTTCTCCTTCTGTAGTTTTTCTTTACAAATCTGTAGATATCTCTTTTATATTCTTCTTCAAGGTCCCATGTGTAAGTTTTGTTTTGTATCAGCAAGTCCGCCAAATCGGAAGAGTTATAAAACTTTTCCATTATCAAACAATATCTGAAGTTGAGAAAAGGTCCAGCAAGTGATATCACTGCTTGGGAAATAACGGGAAAATGTTTATATTTATCGGTCATAACAGTCCTTTTTCCCATATGAAATTAAAAAATTCCAAGTACATCCACTTAGTGTTTCACATAAAACGTGTTAATTTCGAATCAGGTTCTTTTTATTGGTATCTATTGTTTCTGATCCGTGTCATTTATATAATAATAAACTTCATTAATTGTTATGTATTTTTCGGGAGTACAAAAAAGAACAAAATTTGTCGACAACTTTTCATTTACTGGCCATTTTTTTGTTCAAATTATTATTTGGATGGTTTGTCACGGGTAAAAATGACATTACATTATGAATTTCTAATTACTCAGAAGGAGCAGGAATACTGTAACAATTTTAGACATGCACTAGCTAACTTGCAGTGGTACGGTAGTGAGTTCGTATGGAAAACATGATAAAAATATAAAATAAAATGCAAGATTGGCCGAAATACAAAATACATTCCCACTTTGAGTATCGTTTAACAATGCTACCTTTACCTATGTTATAACTATCTGCAAATAAAATTCCATCTAAATTTAGACTCTATTAACAGTAAATTTCAAAACATCATTGCACACAAATTACCTTAAAACAAGAAACCTAATCTACAACTTGCTGGTCAGGTATTATTAACAGAACCCCAAAAAGAAAGCAATCCATTAATACTACCATTCCATTGTTCCAATTTTTCCCCGATTAATCCGTATGACATTTTAAATTCCATTCATTTGAAAATGCTCTTAACAACAATACACAGAAAAAACAGTGCAATACCAACTTTTCACGTAACCTTTCCATTTACCATTTAAAATACTGAGTTTACACCCTTTAACTAACAATAATTTCACACTTGAACTTACATGTACAGATTTTTTACTGTTTTACAATATTCAAAATTCTTCGCCAATAATGTTGTGCTTAAATTTAAACAAAATTATTTCTGCTGCTATTTCATTATCCAACAGAATACTTATGTAATAGAATATTAATTTTCCACTACGTAGATACAAGGAGTTTGACTTAAAATCCACATGTACATGATTATACATAATAAACAAACAAAAAGCACGTAGTGTACTTACAATTCTAATGTTCCAAATCATTCTTACAACTAATGATGCAGAATTTTCAGGAACGCCAATGATATTACTGGTGTGTACTCCCTCGGCACGATAGGTCACCTCAAAATTTCAACTTCTGTTAACAAGTGAAACCAATGCATTGTACTTTTGCTGACGATTACCCCGACTCGAATATAAATCCATAATTCATGTGTTTGATCTTTCTGGCCTCTACATATCCAGTAAAGCTCAAAATAATTCGATATCCGTCCCTGAGGGTCTATTGCTTTAACCACTAACGATATATCCACTGTCACTCAAACATCATTTTGTTTTTATCCTTGTCAGTCGCCTTGTTGAGAGGCTAGCGGCTTATATATGCATCTGTTGTCACTTTCACATAATTTTGTTCTCGTTTTGATCACCTCTCGGTACTAATTTCATTCAAACTTAGTCCCTTTAATCTCCCATTCTTTGTTAAAATTGTGAATTTCGTTCTCACCTGTTATGCATCTAATGCTTTTGTAAGGTCTTCAGATCGTGTCAATGAATTAATTTATATAATATTTTATTATTCTGTGCTTGGTGCGGTTTCTTTAAGCCCCATGTAATTTTTCTAATTGATTACGACTAGTGTAAAATCCCTATTTCATTGCTGTTATATAAAAATGTGCTAGGTGCCTTTCCGTGTATTTTCTGTATTTTACTTTAGTATTATAATCAAATAGTCCCATTCTAAACTGTTAACTAACCAGACTTCTATAATATTTGAAGGATATTTTATGCTAAAACTTATTTAACTAGCCAAAATTAATAAATGCTTTTCATTGACAAATGTATGCTTAATTAACGCAGGAATATTACAGGTTTGCTGCATCAAATGTCTTATGGTTAATTGTAAGCACTTTTGTATGTTTTCAAAATGCTTACGTGACATGTACCGAGGAAAAAGTGGTGTTGTCTTGAGCACATTTGACCAGTATTGCTTCATCTTTGGTTATTTCACAACACTTTTTAGATTAATCAAGAATAAAAATTCTCGTATTTCAGCTGAAGTAACATCAGTCCCCTGCGCTTTTAGAAGTTGAAGGCTCACTTGGACTTCTGAGCATACCTGTTTATTTCAAAAATTATCATATCGATAATTTTGTCATTGAAAAGTAGATCAAAATAGTCTAGAATAGTAGTTACCATCCTCTTTTTGGAAATTTATTTATGCAACAAACAGAAAAAACATTAGTAACATTAGCAGCATATTCTACATTTAGCATATGCTATTGATAAATATCTAGTTCTAATTCATCAGACAGTTAAACGATTCACTCTCACTAACATCTAATCTTGCTCAATATCTGACCCACCAGAATATTCATATTCACTTTTGTTATCCGACATTTTGAACGTATAAAAAAGCAATGTAAAATGGCACTAAAGAACATAATAATGTGAATCGACTTGACTTTTGTTAACATATACTGGCATTTATTCATAACCTAAACAATACACATAGTTTAGTAGCACCATTTATTGACCAGTAACTTAATCTAAAACATTGTCATGCGCTAGAGAAGCCTACAATAGTTATTTACGTGCCAAGCTCAGAAAGTGGTACTGTACAGAACGAGCATGGTAGTTTTCAGGGTGATGCCATAGGCAGAGACCTGAAAAGACTTTCCGAGTGTGATACATATAAAATTTGTTGTGCAACCACAAATAATTTGACAATAATAGAACTACAACAATATTTAAATTTTTAAATAATTTACGAGTGTGTAACAAATTAATTTACAAGTACTTACTGATGAATAAAATTAGTTGGCAATTGACATAACATGCCTACTTTGTTTTTAATGTAATGGTTACATGAGTTCGGCAATCGTTTTTCTGATCTCTTGTGTCACTTTTCCTATCTGTTATATAACTTTACCGATCTGGTTCGAAAACAATGTACTTTTTGAGCTGAAAAGTGATTGGAAACATGCATTTTTTATACTGGCTGCACAAAAATTATTTTTATTTATACTCAGTTATGAACAATAAATAGTATATCTTTGCCCGTACATAAATGAGTTTGACAAGATTAATACAGTTGTCTGTCCGAATTATCTCGGGATATAGGAAATTACATAACTTGAATTGTGACCTTAAACGGTTAAATAAATGTTTTTTTTTCTGCATTAGTTTCGGGATTCTTTATATAAAATTCTAGGCAAATTGCACTGATAATTCGTTTTTCGGATGTATTCATAAGTAGTTTTTAAGCGCATATTAATTAGAAAGTAGATGCAAAATTATGCCATCCGAAACTTCTATCATTAGAAGAAATACAACAAAGTTAATCATGTACAAATTAATGTTAATTTATTTTTGCTAATCGTATAAAAAATTACTTTTATGCTGTTTATTTACAAATTGTCTAAGTTTTTGAATGTTTCAGAGCATGTCAAATTTACTAGAAGCAGTTGGAAAAGCAATGGAGGATATGACAAGCAGTACACAATTAAAACCAATTTTTAAACTACGGAGTGATAAGCCTAGTGTCCAAGCATTGTTCCTATTTGTTACTTCAATTGCACGTACAAATTTGGAGGTGGAACTTGTTCAAATGGGAGGAAGTTTAGTAACTTCTGTAAATGAATCTGCAAATCCCTTTTTACCAAAACGCGATTGCATAGGTAACATTATTAAATTCATACTTCGTAATTAAAACCTATTTACCTAAATTAAATTCCTTTTTAATGCTAATTAGTTGTTTTGGAAAATATGTCCATTTTTAACACTTTCTGTCACTCTGTGTTTGTATACCTTTAGTTATAAGTACATTGATCTTATAATACTACACATTCCATGATATATTCCATGGAATAATGTGTGTTCTAGTTCCATACTTGAAGTAAATCTATTTTAAGACATCGAAAGTACTCGTTACACACAAAAAGTTGCATACGGTAGCATTTAGATCAACACTTGTAGGGTCGTAGCTAGGAAGAGGCATACAGCTTCACCATATCTTAGAACGAAACTAGTATTATGTAAAGTCTATTGTCGAGGTGATAACTTTCTGGTGATCAACCAACTAGGTTTTTGAGGAAATTATAGATTAGGTAAACATAAAGAGCAAGAATTATTTATATGGGTTCGAATATGCAAAGATAGACCTCGCCTTGGAAGGTGTATTATTCAAATTCCTCAAAATGCAAAATATCAGTCTCCAGAAATACAGAATCAAATAATCCAGGAAATGGTGTAAATGGTTTACTCTGATTAAGGATGGAACCAGGAACAGAAATAATCGAGAAAATATAGCAATAGCTGTTTGCTATGTTAAAGACGTAATTAAAACTCACTGCTAGACACAGCAACGTTTATCGAAGCTACATTGAATATCCTAATGGAAAATAAAATCGATCTCGGTTTGCTCGTGTGCCCATGGTATGATGGTGCAAGTGTAGTGAGCGGAAAAATTACGGGTATTGCCACCAGAATTTAAAAAAATTGAAACAAAAAATTCCCTATATTTATTGCTACAATCATCGTCTGCATTTAGTTTTTATAAGGGTCGTATCAGAAATGATTTTCATTCTCCAATTTCTTGATCAAGGAATTACGGTGCATGAATTCTTTTAACATACCAAAGTGATCCCCTCATACGTAGGTAAGTCAAATTGGTCGACTTCTTCAGCAGCATTGGTGTGGAATTTGGCTGTTTCAAAAGTCATATACGAAAATTACTCTTTGATTTTGAAATGTTTAGAAAGAAAAAAGTTCAGTGGTGACAATATTGCAAAAAATATTGGCATTAAAACCGTCATTTAAGCATGGAATTTCCAATGGTGATCTTCATAGGAAAAATGATATGTATACTACAGCTTACTGACGCGGCTTTGCAGGGCTGAAATACCAACTTGAAAGATGCGATATCGATAATACAATATTCCAAGAAAGAAATTTTTAACATATCAGATGATATACATACGAACATTTTGAAAGAAGTTGAAAATATCATAGACAAAGGATATACAGATATTTACTAGACGAGACAAATAAAAATAAGTCATCTAGACAACTTGGTGCTGTGTGGTCCATCATTTTCTCGTTCAAATACAGAAAGTGCTAATGAAGACACGCAATTTAAATCTGAATATTACAAAACTTTAAACATAATAATAATAATGGCTCAAATGAAACATTTTCAGAAAATGAAGATGTATTAGATTCAATTTCATGCCTTGATGAGTTAGATGTTGAAAAGATGGTGTCTGGACAAAATTTACGAAAGCCAACAACAGCAATTAGATATACATTGCTATCCATCGATCCATCAACCAGAAATTAATGGACATTTGGTTTTTCAGGTATAAAGATTCCTTCTAAAAGAGGCTACTGTTGTGCAAAAATACTTGAAAGATCATGATGTCAAAAGCGAAAATATAATGTAATTCCTGTATTGGAAAAGGGATGGTATTCCTTTCATTTGAAGGGAAAATAACATTAAAAATAGATATAAATCTAATTTTAAGAAAATTCCACATTGGCAAGTTGAAGATTTTATATTAAGTATATTATGTACTGTTTCATTTTTTATTCAATTAATTCGCAAGTGTTTATGTAAAATATATATCTATATATAAATTGATGTGATTAGAAGTTATCAAAAGGTCATCTTAGCATATTTCGTGTAAATATATGACACGCTTCAAATTTTAGAAAAATATTGATTTTCATAGAGAAACGTATTTGTTAAAATGCTCGATATATTAAATTATAAGTGCACAAACTCGTTATTGAAAGAATTTTTATTCGTAATGACAAAGAAATACTGTTTTTAGATAAAAATAATGGTATGTTTCATGCATATAAGGATGTTTTTTGAAAGAGCTTTATCCAAAAAGTACTCAATTGTGTGCTGATTTAATTATAAAAGATTTTCATGTTTGCAATTAATTATGGGGGATAGTGTTCAAATAATCTAAGAAGAATTGACATTATAGTTGAAAAGTGCATCGAATTGCATTTTGCAGGAAGTCACATGTATCATATTTTAATATTTTCATTTTATAACAAACTGATGAAAGTGTTTTTCATCAGGTTTTAAAATCAGTTGCATGTTCTAAGAAAAGAAGTACGATTGTATTTCAATGGAAAATAACTTGAAAACGCGTTCATTGACTATTATAGAATAACTGAGTACTTAAGTGGGACAGAAGGTGAATGATCAAATAATTTGGAAGCGATGAGATAAGAAATGTAAACTTACATCCAATTAAGGCGAGTTAAGATATGTCATAAACATAAGATTAATTGCGGCCATAAATCTTGGATGTTGATAAGATAATGCATAGATAAATGGTACTAATTATAGTTTGAGGCAATCAATACAACAGAGTTCTGAATGTTGTGATACATACCTCCAGAAAAAACCTATTACAAAATTCTAAAACAAGAACCAGACTTAACACGATCGTTTTATATGCCTAGGTCACACAGATGTTTATCTATATCACCCAATTGAAGTCAAAAACTCTGGCAGTTGTTTGGTACTTATTAAAATGTTGCGAAGTGACAGTACTTATTAAAATGTTATGATGCCGTAGAACTAGTGATAATATATCACGTAGTAAAATAATACAGTTTTAATAGTTGAAATTGTTTTATTGAGATAGCGAAGGAAAAATGTTTTAAATGCACAGAAGTACGAGATATTAATTGGAAGCACAAAATGAATTAATAATGAATAACTACTGCAAGATAATGTTTTAATTTGAATATAAGCGTGTATGCATTTGGAATGCAATTTTTATGTTTAATGGTATTAATGGAACAGTTATAACGATTTGGACAAAAATGGATTACTATGTGCCAAATAGAGGCAACACGAACGGCCAGCATTATTTACACCGTAAAATAAAAATTACATTGTTTTAAAATTGTAAGATTTCTATTTATTAGTTGTTCCAAATAAGAGTATTTTTGTGTGCTAGTATTTGAAATTAGAGTAGAGAGTGTGTACAAGTTTGATAGTTCGATTGAAAAGGGTAACACGCCTTCGGCGAGGGTTTTGCCATTATATGAAAAAAATTTATTAAACCTAACTGATCAGATATGTTTAAGTGCGATTTTAAAGGGGGATATTGAGTTATCTATCTTATCTTGACAAATTTTGTACATAATAAGATACATAATAAGATTTAATTAAGGAGCTACCGATAAATGAAATTAAGATTAGAGTGTGTGTTCATCCTGACTATAAAGATACTTTAGATTCTAATTTACGGAGTGATTGTTCGGAAGTTATATTGTTGTTGTTAGATTTAAAATATTGTTTGTAAGGCAAAGCTGTTGTGGCAGTATTGGACTTTTAGATTCTAATATTTGTATGAGTGTTTTTTTTTGAGGTTGTATAAAACAAATTGTTTGTTAGAGAAAAACTGTTGTGGATATAGCAATTGTTATTTGAACGATTGTTTGTTTAAAAATATTTTATGTCATTATAAATCTTATGTCTGATTCTAGTGGGTTTATTTAAATTGAGCTAGCAAAAATAATTAGGGCAAAACTTTTATTAACCACTTCAGACCACAGTATCTGTTATTGGCTCTCAATGCCAGGTATCTTCAGCCTACAGCACTTTTACAGATGCCCAAGCTGAGTAAAATCATCTACAGTCTGCTAGAACCTATCTTTGGAGGACGACTTCCGCACCTGATTGGAATCGCGGGTTGAGTTTTTATTATATTTATTTACCAAGTGTTTCATCGGAATGTAAGGTTGAACGTTATAACTTAAAAATCTACAGAAATTGCTTTAAACTTGTTACTTTGTTAATTTACCAGCTTTGACTTTTGGAAAACGTAATCGCCAATCCATGCTACAAAATCGTTTTAAAAAAGATTACATATTCATGCAAATTGAGCCATTTTCCATATAATAAAGCATTCCAAATCATATATACCTCTTCCAGTTACGAAAACTTTATCTTATGGTAGTTTTAATTATTTTTAATTTACTTTTGTAGGTATGCCAAATAATCTACTCACGTCAGAGTTTCAATCAACAGTTTAAGAGCTGTGATTTGAGTAATACGTCTTTCATTAAAAGTTTGTGTACATTAATCCTCAGGTAAATTGGTTTCAAGTTGCTATTTTCCACAATGTATTACATAATTTTTGCTACCAAATACTGTACATTCTACTTAACGTATTATCTAATCTCATCGATAGTATGCAAACGTCAGAGCTTCAATCAAAACTTCTCTCTATTCAACACCGATCGGCTTTTATAAAGTTTCTGACGTAGGCTTTGAGAACAGCACTTGATTTAGGTGCTTCGCTATACTACTTTCATGTTCTTATTTGTTCTAGAATGTAGGTGTGTCATGCTATCACAATTCTCATTTGTTTGAGAATATTAAAGTTTATTGTTACCCTATCTTTTATTACCGTGTTGGGCTATATAATAATTGGACAACGTTGTTTACACATCTCAACATCTTATCGCTCTAGAATATGGGTTCAATAAAACGCTTTATCTTGAATTAGAAATATGTTTTTTTGTTATTAAATTACAAGTGAAATCCTTTCAGAATATTTAAGCATGCGAGTTTTCAATTAAAATCCTAACGTAAATTCTTTTACTCATTCGTCTTTACATATAATTGAGTATTAAAATGCTTTTCACCATAACTTCTCTAAAGCTACCTTTTATACCAGGCATTTTACAAATTATTTCTATACAAGTAAATATCTAAATAATTTGTCTTTTTCTCGAAATTTTTAATTTTTCTCGCATTTATGAAATAAAATCTTTATCATATGATGGAATATGATTTTTCTCTGACCGTTAATCACACACACACACGCACGCATGCATGCATGCATGCACGCACGCATGCATACACACACACACACATGCATGCACACACTCTCTCCCTCTCTCACGCACACACACACACACTCATTAGCTCAGACACATGCACAAGCACACGTAGAGAAGTAAATAGGAATGTGTGTTATCACCATTAATTTTGAACTTGGATGTTGAATAGGTAATGAATACTGTCAAATGTAGAAAGACATTTGGAACTATGATGCAGGGACAAACGATTGATATGTATCTAGCAAGTAAAGGTTAGAAGCAGCAGCCCTTGAAATGAAAACAATACTAACGGAAGGATACGGTATGAAAATAAACTAAAATAAAACTAAGGAGGGAAAAGATGTTAAAAACCAGAATACAAATAGGAAACGAGGATTTGCAAGAAATTACGAATTACTGCCACCTAGTAAGCCAAATAATGCAAAATAGGAAAAGTGCAAGGCCGTGCTGCATTTAATACGAAAAAGCAACTACTATGTTTGAAAACAACAAACATGGTAATAAGGAACAGATTGTTGAAAGCTTATGTATGGAGCACAGCACTGTACGTCTATGAACGTGGACAGTAGGAAAAGCGGACAAGATATTGCGGTGCTGCAAACTAGTGATGAAGATATAGTGAATAGACAAAATTAACAACAATGAGATACTAGAATTGATAGAGTAGGAAAAAATCTGTGGAGAACTGAAAACTGAAAAATAGGCTGATAGGACATGTTCTAAGGCACGAGAAATAGCGGGGATGTATTTAAAGCAAAGAGATGTAGAGGTAGACTTAAATTTTATTATTACACACAGATAGTGAAAGATGTAGGCCATGGGAATTTCAGAGATACGTGTAGGTTAGCTCATAATAGAAAACAATCGAGCTACGCTCCCAGTGCATTCCAGGATTGGAAACCTGATGATGATCCATATGATTTTTTTGTCTTCATAGCTACTCGCTGGTATCTCATAATAATATGTGCTATTTTGGTTATCTAAAAGATGGTGATAATAATTATAGTTTGAACATGGAAATGCCCAAAAATTTACATGCTATTTCAATTTTCTGATGCCCTGTCTCAAATTTTATTCTAGCTGCCGCCTTAACACCTGTACTATAATTGCTATTTTTTAAATAAAAAAAACTATGTATATTTTATAGGTATTTTTTCTTTTTCCTTTTGTTATCTTTTGTTTTTTATTAACTTCAGGCTATCTAAGGAGCAATTGAGAAACGATATGAGCTATATAAAATCCAATCAACTATATTAAATAAATATAGTTGCTTCTTTCATCATCAATTAGTGTATTTACATGTTAGTGCACTTAAATCAAAATGGTTTCTAATGAAATAAATTTAAAAAGAATTGAGGTTAATGGTTAAACTAACTATGTTAGTTATAGCATATATAAAATGAGTATTCATCAATTCTGTGTCTGCTTAAAAAGCATCTTTGACTTTGTACTATTATATAATCATCTAGGACATAAAAGTAATATCTAATGAAATCAATTTTTTAAAAAATTGAGGTTAATGGTTAAACTAATTATTTCAGTTATTGCATATATAAATCGATCATTCATCAAATCTCGAGGCTGCTTAAAAGGCATATTTGACTTTGTAAGTATAAAAACATCTAGGAAACCAAAATAGTTTCTTAAGAAATTAATTTTTAAAAAATTGAGGATGATAGTTAAACCAATTATTGTAGTTACAGCATATATAAATCAGCTCTGATTTGGCTTAAAAGGCATCCTTGACTTTGTCAATATAAAAACAATCATAAAGGAAACAAACCTACATTCTTTTAATTACTGGTTTAATTCTATAATAGACAACATAACTTCTAGCATTTTTTCAGTATTCTATGTTACGACAAAATGTTTTGAGAAGAAACACGCGAACAAAACAAACGGTACTGAAAATTTTGAAGCATCAACACTAGCCATAACAACTACTAAATTGCAATTTGTGTTTACTGGGAAATTATTTAGTTCCAAAACATTAAAAACTTATTAATTTTAATGCTTTGTTACAGTAAAGTTGTTTCTCGAGTATTTGATTACGATCACATTTTGGCAAATCTGTAGAAATTTTTTATCAAGTTATAGTAAAATAAATCAACTGTCATTATTTGTTTACACCTTAAAGATATACAAAAAAAAAACTGTATGCCTCGGCTAACTGGGCTATTACCCCAAAGGAGAGTTGAGGTGGATCGGGACTGAATTTACTAGTTGAGTAAAAGAAAAATATAATTTTAAGTTGGATGCCACTGCATCTAAAAAAATTGATTAATATTCAAAGGCAGATACAGAAAACTCTTTAGTGCTTATTAATTCTTATTTGTTATGAAAATTTGTGGGTAAATATAATGCTATTATGTATAAGGAAGGACTTGTCTACCACACTTGATACACTATTTTGTATTAGAAACGTCATACTAATTGTGGTATTCATGTTGTTGCGCAGTAGGGGTTTTAGACAGTGCAGCTTTTGGGGGATTTTAGATTAGAAGGATTGACGGGTAGTAGGTTAGATTTTGGCATTGAGTACGCCCGCATGCATAATTAATCTCTCTTGTTTTCGATCTCATATATAGTGCTTACTGTAATTGCAATAAATATATCTCTTACACCAACAGTGGTTATTATTACTACAACAATACACTACAGCTGGCGCAGTTAGTACCAGAACCAAGGAGGTATCAAGTGCAACTAACCTAAGGGTCAATTACGATCACCACGTGTTACTGTGAACCATTTTCATTTATATTACATAATAATTTACCTAAAAATGGAAGAGGCCACTTCTACCATATTGATGAATTTAGTTCAACAAAGTTTACAGGTACAAGCTGATCTTGCTATTACAATACGCAATTTAGGATTGCCATCTGCTACTACGTCAGCTAGTACGGGAACTCCTTCTATTCAACCCTTCAAAGAAAGCGAAGACTTTGAAGATTTTTTATCCAAATATGAAGCGCTATCAACAGTGTACAATTTCAATGCGGAAAAGAAATGTGCTACTTTTGTGACACTATAACTAGCTCATATTTTTAATGCGCTAAAGGTCTTCTTACACCCTACGGTATTCACAGAAGTTCCATTTAAAGAACTATCTGATTATTTATGCTCATTGCTGAAACCTAAAATGTTAGAAATACCTAGCAGGCATAAATTTCTAAATCAAACAGCAAGAGGGTGAGAAGATTTCAGATTATTTAACTGCCTTACGTAAGCTCTCAGTTCTGTACATTTAAAGTGCAAATGTAAGGAAATAATGAGAGATGTGTTTGTTAGTGGCCTTTGATGTGAGAAAACGTTACAATGTATATTCGAAGAAGATGATGCAGATTTCACTTATGTAGTAGAAATCTCTGAAAATATTGAAAGAGCAGCTTTAAGTACTAGCATTATAATAAATACATCTGTTAACTACAGTACACAAAGTATCAAATACATCAAAAAGGGCTAGAAATTAAAAAAAAAATAAAAGTAACGATAACAATACACTTTCCTGTAAGTCAAAGCAAACTACCCACATTAAAGGCAGTACAAAGTCTACCATTACACGTTGTTATCGTTGTGGTATTTACGGCCATAAAGCACCAGATTGTCATAAAACAAATCTTCACTAGCAAGTGTAGTAGAAAGGGGCATGTTAAAGATGTATGTAAATCTGGAAATGCAATTCATGATTTAGTAGTTGATGAGAATATCCTGGATACAGAGGGGGGAGATTTACCACTGTACTCACCTAAGAACTAGGATTCAAATGACCCTTATATGGTTACTGTGCAAATTAATGATAAATCCATTAAAATGGAAATTGATACGAGGAGTGCCGTTTCGGTTATAAATTGCAAAACCTTCAAAACAATTTCGAATGCATGAAATCCATGCCTAAAATTTTTAAGATTATGGGGGAGGAACAATATCACCATTGGTAGTTGCAGAAGTTGATGTAAATTACAAAAACTAATCTGCAAAATTACCACTTTATATTGTAGAAATGGACTTGCCACCTGTACTAGCTCGCGAATGGCTACAATCATTACGTTTAGATTGTCAAGCCATACGACATGTATCGTGCAATAACCATATTGATCTAGCAGTGCTGTTAAATCAATATAAAACGATTTTTGAACTAACTACAGGATAAGCTAAAAATTTCGAATGCTCCTTAGAACTAGAGCAAGGGCAATGCCTATTTTTCGGAAATCTAGACCCGTACCTTATGCATTACAAAGCAGGGTTGAAGCAGAACTTAATCGGCTAGTCAAAGATGGTGTATTGCGTAAAGTGAATCATTCAGATTATGCTACTCCTATCGTACCTGTAGTAAAAGCAGATTAATTGGTACGTATCTGTGCAGATTACTCACAAACATTAAATCCACAAATTAAGGTGCATCAACACCCAGTGCCACATGTTAACGAATAATTTGCGAAATAGCGAGTGGCAAAGTGTTCACAACCTTAGATGTTCGCACAGCATATTTAAGCTTTCCGGTATCACCTGCTACTCTACATTTGATTTTCCAATGCTCCACCCGAAGGTACTAAATTGGCCAGTAACCGAGTTTTTTAGCTGGAAATTTTTAATTATGCCGAACCCTTGCTGTTTCAGGCAAAGTAGAGATCATTAACGTGCGTGACAACACTCACACATGGGACCTCCATTTTACCTTTTATCCGAACGAGGGCGTATTTTTGTGAAAAATACTCGCCTAACATTTTTCAAGCGGACCGTGTTGGGATTTGACCCTGGTACCTTGGGCATAGTAGTCACATGCATACCAACTACGCCCCGGAGCCGCCTATCACCTGCTACTGCTAAGCAAATGACATTAAACACACTAAGGGGCTATTTAAACCCCAAAGAATAATGTATGGCGTTAATGCTGCCCCTGCAATTTGGCAACGATATATTGAATCTGTAGTGGGACAAATTGAAGGGGTTTGTGTATTTTTTGATGACATCCGTATTTCGGGTAGTGATGAATCACAACTTATACATAGAATGCAAAAGGTATTTCAAAACCTGCTAGAAGCGGGGTTACACTGAAACATCAGACAGAATTCTAGCTCATTATAACCCTGAAATACCGATTATTTTTGCAATAGATCGTAGTTCTGTGGGTATAGGAGCTGTGATTTCTCATGCTTATGCTGATGGGAGAGCACAGCTTATAGCTTTTGTGTCATGTGCATTAAGCAAAAGTGAACAAAACTATTATCAAGTTCAGCTTTAGCGATCAAATTTTTTTATTATTTAATATGGTAAACAGTTTGTACTATACACAGACCATAAACCGTTACTCACCCTTTTTGGCAAAAATAAACTTCCAACATTAACCGCAACGAGATTGCTCCATTACGCTTTATTTTTACACCAATTTACATTTTATGTACGATACAGACCATATAGTGATCACCTAAACTCGGATGCACTATCTCGACTGCCATTATCTTCTGAAGATTTATTCAAGGACGAAATTGAAATATTTCAATTAAAACACATGGAAACATTAGCAATTTGTCAAAAATATTGCTGATGTCACTGCAAAGGATCCTGAATTATTACCGTTGTTACAAAAATTATGAACTGGACAACCGTTAAGTACAAATGAGGGTGCTTATTGTTTATAGTCTGGATGCATAATGATGGGATTACATGTATACATTCCAGAAAAATTTCACAACCAAATTCTTGATGAATTACACTTAGGGCATTTAGGCATGCTTAAAATGGAAAATTTGGCTCGCTCTTATGTGTATTGCCCAGGCATCAATGCCAATATTGAACACTCATGCAAAAATTATATACAATGTTCAAAATACAAAGCACATCCTACACGTATTAAAACACACTTTTGGCCTTCAATGCCATGGGAACGCATACACATAGACTTTGCTGAGTACGCAGGGAAAACCTTTTTATTAGTGGTAGATGCTCATTCAAAATGGCCAGAAATTTTACCAACATCTTCAATGACAGCATTTACTGTCATCGATGCGTTAGAAGCTTTATTCGCAAGGTATGGGTATCCTCACGTGCTTGTTTCGGACAACCAATTTACCTTAATTGGGATTGAATTTCGAAATTATGTCAAATCAAAAGGGATCAAACATATTACAGGTCCACCCTATAATGTTGCATCATCATTGGCAATGATAATACTAAATATACAAGGAAAAATTACACAAAGGGTCAGGAAACAAGGTTACATGTTTCAAGATCCTATATTTAATCCCGGACAAAAAGTTGCAGTAAGGAATTACGGCAACCCGAATAAGATATGGGTTTTTGGTTACATCATTTCGCAAGATGGTGAATTACAATACACTATACAAATGCAGAATGAATTATGGTGACGTCATGTATCTCAAATTCAAACAATTGGGATGGAAATTCCTATCGTACTAGAGGCAAAGCACCGGCCATTAATTAATTTGCAAACGACACCCAGCACGCTACATCTTACAAGTCCTGTTGAGAAGACACCTCAACACCAAAGTGCACAGGGCATCGCGGGAACTGTAGAAGCCATGTCTGAAACACCAACGCAACTCCATATATTGGAAAACACCAGTGCACAGACAAATGAGTCCACAAAGGAACGGAAAAATGAAGCGACTGGCTATATAACGCTCACACACGAACTAGGGTCAACCCCAGATACAGAGCTACAAGTAGAATTACCGCCCTTAGTGCTGCGAAGAGGACGTCGAGTGATTTGTGCTCCAAGGAAACTCGACTTATGAACCACTGTGAAATATTGTATTTTTTGCATTGAATCCTCCTTAGGGGAGAGGAAATGTGGTGTTCATGTTGTTGTGCAGTAGGGGTTTTAAACATTGCAGCTTTTGGGGGATTTTAGATTATAAGGATTGACGGGTAGTAGGTTAGATTTTGGCATGGAGTATGCCCGCATGCATAATTAATCTCTCTTGTTTTCGATCTCATATATAGTGCTTACTGTAATTGCAGTAAATATATCTCTTACACCAACAGCGGTTATTATTACTACAACAGTACACTACACTAATAAACGTACTTTTCTCAATCATTTAGATGAATTTTCCAACTATACTGTTTAGGAAACAAAAAAAAAAATCTAACTTTCAGATTATCAATTGAATAAGGTGCTAACATAATGACATTTCTATTTCAATTTAGATAAATAAATATTTTTTATCAAAATAACACTTTAAAATTCATATTCAATAATATCACCATATAATGTCTCAGATTTTTTGGATCCAAAGTATTCAAACAGAATTGTTAAACATTTTACACATATTAATATTGTTTGTCCCAAACAACTACAAATTTATTAACTTAATTATGATATGTCAGATTTGGCATACCATATTTACATATTTAATTTTGGATTTTACAATTAAATAAATTGTTACATTTCAAATTGTATAATAGAAATGTTGAATTGTTTTCATTTTTATACTAGGTAAAGTTGTAAATCTTCACAATAATAAATCGTTTCAAATAAAAAAAACTTTCTTTCCGGCCTCTCACAAATAAGAAGGACAGACGAACGAAAGCTCAAATTAGAACAAACCAATTTTTACAAATTTTGTACCACTTAACTTACTTTTATTTCAACAATATCCTAATCTAAAGAATAGAATTTTTGATTAGTTTCTTTTTAAAAAAAAAATTCAATGGAATGAAATCACAGTACTTTTGTATCTAGGTGTTTTGAAATTACAAGCGTCCAAGAAAATTCAAGCACAGCTGAAATAGGGGAAAGGAAACGTAAGGTGTTTGTTAGATAACATTCTATATTTTATTCTACAATATTTCCTTGTAACCAAACCTTAAGCCATGGATTTGAAAATTCGTGACATTTTCGAGTTGCTAAATTAATAAATTCAAATATACATTAGTTGCTAACAATTTGTGCCCGGATAAATAACATGTACACAAGGTTATAAATAACTGTTTTCGAGGGCTTCAGTACTGCTAAGAAACTAATTTTCATCTTCTAAACACGATACTTATAAATCAACATAATCTTCAAAATTTCATAACATGATTTTTCGTTTTTAGAAAATAAAACACTATCACTACATCATTTAAGGTACCTTTTAGGCCAAATCTTTGATTACTAATCAATGGGTTGGTTTCCGTGCTTCAAATTTTAAGGGAAGTTGTGTAATTCAACCGGTTACCATAAATGCCTTGACGAATTCAGCAACAGAATAAATCACTCACCCCTAACTGCGAGCTGTGGATAATTATCCAGGTGGAGCTAGTGATGAAGTGGTATGTATGAGAAGGTAATGAACTGTGCCATCTATTTGCTTGTGATTTCTTCTGACAATTAATAATGCTTCAGATAAATATATTTGAACAGATAAACTATATTGTTTCCCTCAATATTTGCACATCAACTCAACTACAAATATCTCAGAGCACCGATATGAGTCACAAAACAGTCTGAGCGGTACATAAGAACGATTCATCCTGGGAAATACTATTTACACAGGACTATGGAAAACAAGTTATATGTTTAACAAGACTAGAACAGACCATCGGCGGTGTTTATAAAATAACTTGAAAATCTTGAAATATTTGAGAATAAAAGTATTTACTCACAATATCTAATGTTTAACGGCTATTTTAAGCTATAACCTCAAAGTTTTCACGACTTTCGCATAACATTATGGACTAGTGCTGTGCCACTGAAGCATACAGTCTATTATTAAAGTATGGAACTTAACTGTGCTAAAAATCAATAGGAAATAAATGATTGTTTATGATTTTGTATGTGGAAATAAAATTAGCAATGAATATGAAAATCTTTTTTAGGGTTGAAAATAAATAATTTGGCGAATATTTTTTAAATTTTTTTTCATCTAAAAACTCATTATAATGTATTCAACAAATGAAGATAATCGATGATTTTATTTTACAAACCACACCAGTTACTAATAAATCTACAAGAAACATTCAACATTCAATCCCAAAGAACTCCGTGTGTATTTCTTCAAGCCTAAACCACTTGATCTTTATACCTTAAGGTCAAATACAACTAAATCGTTATATGTTAATTAATTTGTAATATAACGTCCACAACCACATACTACGATAATTCTTATTTAACTTATAGCTTTAACATATACATGCAGTCGCTATAAATAATTCTTCCTTTAATACTGTAAAAGAGTTATTCAGATAAGGATGCTTATGTAGTTATTGTAACCATTAATAAAGTGTAACTTCAAGAATATCTTTTAGAAACCCATTTTAACTATTAATAATACCATAATTGTGATTGCACGCTTTACACATCTTGCACATAGAACTTGTAGAGGTGAAATTCCAGCAGCGTACTAATGGCGATCTTAACTTTAGGGTAGATTCGGATAAAAAAAGGTTACCAAAACTTGAGCTGCGAATGTAATACTTGGTAATTGCAATACAAACAGTTTTTTGACAATATTTAATCAATTATGCAATCAAAATACCAATAACAATTCCTTTAATAAATGGGCAGTATTCAAGAAACAAGTGAACAAAACTAATACATTGACCGGTGTGAATCACTAATCGAAAAATAAATACAATTTAAAGCTAATCGGTTGTTATCAATACTAAGAAACGAACGCTGATGCAATGCAAGCCATGCACAATTCAGTTTTTATGATCTTTTGTCACGACGTTTACACAACTAAGCATTTTAAATCATTGGACGTAATGCCCAATTTAACGTTTATAAAACCAAGTTTCAATTAGCAGTTTATGAATAGTTCTACAGGCTTAATAAAACAAAAGAAAATGCCCAACCTTTGGCTACAGTTTAAATAAATAATGTTACGTGCACTTAATTGAATGCAACTCGTAAACTAAATACCTCGAAGTGCCGTTGGTAATCAAGATGCTGATTTGACCTTGCTTCCAAGCTTGTAGTTAATTACCTCAAATGACAAAATATGTGGTTCAATCCTAACTTACTTCTTCAGTGATTGGACAACGCTTCTATTTACAATACACATGTGGCAGTTATTCCTAATTAAATTAGCACATTCGCCCATACTTTGTTATAGGTCAAATAAACGTTAAATGAATTAAATTTTGATTTTCGCTGAAGGCGTGGAAACCCTGTAACAATATAAGGGTGTCGGCTAACTGCAGTGGTGCGGGAGTGGGTTTCTATGGATAAATGAGAAAAGAAAATAAAGAAACAAATAAATACCAAAATAATAAATAACATGGCTTAAGTACAAAAATTGTTTGTTACACTATCACTTAGCCTGAAAAGTCTTTCTCTGTTAAAATCAAGGAATGCCAAACAGTTGGTCTCAGCAATTTTGCTCCATGCGAGAGTAATTTCACATGTTTTTGTTGTCTCTGCGAGATGTCCCTTTTTACTTTTTCTTGAAGCTGCAGTCTGTCAATTTTTTTCCAAACTTTTACCTTGTCCTCACATTACCTCACCCCCCAACCCCACGCGATCTCACATCCTCGTATTCATACATATCGATGTTTTCAGGTTAATGATTCCGTCCATCAAATCTAATTTACTCCCACTGCAATTCATATGTACAGTCAGTGTCCAGTTAATACATTGTATCGAGTTTAATCTATGCTTACTACCCAAGTTCTAACGCAAAAGTCTATACAGTGTATTCATCTATGGAGACCATAAACACAAGTGTTTATCACATTCCGATATCTACTTTGTGGTTTATTAATGTCATCGCCCTTCATTCTTACCATACAATGTATTTAAAAAAGTAATGTTGAACTTTATTGTTTGAATTATTTTTATAGCAACAAAATTTGAATTATGATCGTTAATTAACAATAATTATTTACATATATTTGTGTCTTCAAAATTAATTTTTTTTTCTTTCACATCGAATTTAGCATATCGCATCGCTTTCTGACATATACACACAGGATCCAACCAAACTCCTTAATTGAGGAATGTTCAAGCATCCACCAATTTCCCAATCTCACTCTACCTGCACTTAACTCAATGCCCTTCTTGGAACTTAGGTTCTAATTCATATACAATATTCTAGCCTATTTATGCTGTAGACCATATATATGCATCATAAACATGAATGATAAAGGTATAAATTCAATTTACATAATACTACTAATTATTAGTATTAAAACAGCACATCACCCCTCAGTTTAATTCAGTATCGAAAAGAAGAGAAGATGCCAATTCAACTTCATGATTTGTACATGCTATGTGTTGGAATGAAGTAAGTCGCTAACTTTCATATACTCCAAATTCCTTAAGATAACCCAGTAGCATCCTCTACTAGCTGATACCAATTAGGATTCACTATTTCGTTACAATCGTCGGCCCATGAAGAAAAATTTTTTTAATCTACTTTCCACAGATTATGCAGGATGGCTTTTAATTAAAATCTTGTCCCCCAACCTTAAGTTGAGTTAATTTTATTTTATTCCGTTTGTGACAAAAATTCCTCTTTTCCACTTTCGGTGCCAACTATTCTTTTGATAATATATAAAATCAGGATTACTGATTCTGATTGTAGTGTCTAGATATGTGATCCCTGAAAAAAATTGTTTTGTCTTGAGTTACCAAAATGCACTTCGTTTGGTGTACTTCCGATATTCTCACGAATCACCTCATTTAATAACTTCTGATCCTCAGGCAATTTGTTAGCCCACTTTGTTTTTTAAAATTAATGCATGTAAAAATTGCACAACCTCCTTATTTATTCTTTCTGTGGAGTTGCCTTGTGGGAATTCATATTTTTAATTATTTGCAGTAATATAAAATGTAAGTAATAATTTATACTATAATGAAATCCAAATGATAAAAGTCTAAACGACTTCTTTGTAGAACAAATTAAAAAACGCTATCATTTTAGTTTCAAATATTTGCTTCGCTGTCAAATTATTCAGAACAGCTGTTGTCAGGTCAAGTCCTTATGCTAACGCTTACCTTAGCAACTAGTTGTACTTTGAACCTTATTGTAACAAATACTTTGTCGAGACCACGTGTTAGCTTGCGGTTGTTGGACAAACAAGTGACGTCGGCGAACTTTCCAGATCTGCACCTTACAAAGTGTAAGCTTGAGCTTCTTCTTTTAAACTAACGACAAATTAAATGCATTACAGCGTTTCATGGGTCTGTACGCTGAAACTTTAGATCTTTATAGGAGTAGTATTAGTATATAAATCTATGCGTACGTTAAATGTCCACTAATATGTAAAAGATATGTGCAAAAATGTTAGCATTTCTAGCACTAAATTTAAACATTAACCAATTAACATACTGGACCATTATAGGGAACCATTTTCATAAATTTGTTGTGTAATCCATCGAAGTAAATCGAAACAAAATCTAACCATAAAACGAACTATTCAATGTACATCATTTTTGACTCTTCATAAACCTATCCCAAGGCGAGATTATTTAACGGTAAACTGAGCAATTAAACATGATATCTGAACTCGTAAGTTTGTAACCTTATAAATTGTGAATTAATGAAATTAAAAATTGGTAAACGTGTGAGTTATCGTTATCGGTGAGGGTGAGCACGTTATCAGAAACAAATAAAGGTCAAGTGCATTCTGCACTTGATTACGCTGCCACATTTATGGCCACGCGTAGATTGCTAGCTCGGACCTTATAGATCTCCATGATGCTTCTAACTGCAGCGAGTGGTCGAGCCAGACTGACTCTTCTGTCGACGGGATGCGCACAAGGCACAAAAATCGTTTGACATTGGAAATGCTATTCAAATGACCAACGTTTACGAATAGAGCTTTTACTATTATTTTTAATTAAGATATGCCTCATACTTGGGCTATACGGTACTGATCCTGAACTTTTAGTAACATCATAAAATTAATTGTTTATTTGAATAAACTATGCCGTGTATTTTATAATTAAATTTATAAGCTTTTATAATCGTCAAAAAAAATTGTTACAGTACTTGAGTTGAAAATTTACGCCTCATTATAATAATTACATTTAGAATCGTTGCATCATTAAATGTAATAAACTGTGAGGGTTGCCGTTAGAAAAAGAACATCTTTGACTTTGTGTTTTCTTAAGTATTTCTAAATAGTATAAAAACTTGAATTTCCATTTATATGACGGCGTCCAAATCTTAAAATTAAAAATCTGGAATATGAAATGAGATGTATATATGGTGTCATGTACAAGCTTATCTAAAATTTATCGGGATATTCAAATGATTGTTATTTTTTGTAAAACAATAACATTGTTGGCCAGTTCCAGTATAACAAGAAGTACTATCGTTTCAAAAATATTTGAAAGTAGTAGATTATGCTTGATCAACCCCATATGCAAATTTTTAGCTATTTTCTTGGACTGGTGGTCTATGTTATCACTTAAAAAATTTTGATTAATGGTATAGATAATAAATTCGTCAAAGAATTAGTTTGCAAGTGCCTAACCAGACATTACTTATTCCATAAAACGTAAATATTTTTGCACCTTTAATTTAGGATACAAGGTTTTAATTATGAAATATGTGGTTACAGAATTAATTAATTAATTAAATGAATTCTAGTTCCTTTACTTCATGTGCTTGCTGTTCATGCACGCGTTTTAGCACTTTGGCCAGCAGGCATGACTTTCCAACAACTCTGCGGATTACCCCCTCCATCTACATCTACCATATCTATGGTTGAAAAAGAAGTTCCTTTATTACTAAGAGATCCTGTCGCTCTGCTACTTCAGTTTGTTTTGCTATTGCCACTTCATCTAGATCAAAGTAAGTCAAAAAATGATCAACGTAATATTAATTAAAAAATTTTAGCCTATTTTACAACACTTGTGAAAATGATGTATAATTTGCTATATTATCAAGTTGTTGCCCAAGTTTCTTGTGGACTTACAGGAGCAGAAAGGCTAAAAGCATGTCAAGGTGTCACATCTGGACACGTCAATTCTCTTGCTGGTGCATTGGCATTAATAAACGATACATTAGGTCAGACTGATCTTTATATGGAGGATGATGGTGCTGGTTGTAGTCATTTGCCTCAACTAAACATGCATGCTTTAGAACAACAGGTATAATTGGTATATGTTAATTTTACACCTTTTATTGAAAAACTATGTAGGTACAAAAATTGTGTTTGCCTTTCTTAAGGATATCATCACTTCTAAGGCACCATCTGTATAACCAAGCACTGCCCGATGTTAGAACTCCCCAGAATGAATTTGTACGGTTGGTTTATTATTTAGAACTTGTTACAGAGGGTATGGATTGGGATAGTTTTAACGCAGCTGTTGCTTTGAATTGGCCGTCTGAAATGGATATGACAATTACATCACCTCAGACCTGGTGCAGGCAACTACAGGGATTTGTTAGTAAAAGTCAGATAGCTGCTAGATCATTTTTAGTTGATCATCATATAACATGGCATCCACCAAAACTTTTAGATTTACCTAGGGAATACGAGAAAATTTTTACTGTAAGTAAATTTTGCAATTGATATATTTTTCTATATGCTTTGTTTTGCAGTATTATCATGAACGTCCATGTAGTCAGTGCCATTCAGTTCCTAAAGAAACTAGTATTTGTCTACTATGCGGTACTATAATTTGTTTAAAGCAGAATTGCTGTAAACAACAAAATGTTTGCGAAGGTGTAACTCATTCTCAAGAATGCGGGGCAGGTACTGGAATCTTCTTAGTTGTTACATCAACTTACATTATAGTTATTCGTGGCAGAAGAGCTTGTTTATGGGGTTCTTTATACTTAGATGATTTTGAAGAGGAAGATCGTGATCTTAAGTAAGTAAAATCGTTGTAGTAAGTATAACTTTGTGATTTCATGGATTGGTTACGAGATTCGGTATCCAGTTACTGTACATGTACCCTATAACAACGATGTGCAACCTTTTTTTTGGTAGTGCTCATATCTAGAAACTCAATAATGGGCGGCAATCTGACACCTAAACAAGTTGCCATTTTTTATTAACAAACATATAATAACACATGATTATATGAGGCTATTATTTAACACACAACTTGGCAAATTAAAAAAATTTCAATCCTATTTCCAGAGATATTTGGCACTGTTTGTTTTTAATAAGTTTAACAATTTTCGCCAGTTCAAAAATGTTGCAAATTATGTGGACTGCTCTCAGTCTTTTTAAAAAAAATTTAATCTTTACCTAAGAAGGTTAATATATCTTATAGTATGCAAAGCGTGATCTAACTACTATAACACATGTTACCTCAATTTATGCTTTCTGTGAAATAGCATTTTTATTGCCATAACCCCTCGGAGCCCTGAGAACTATGGAAACCAGAGTTTGTAGTGCAAGTGAGGTCTTTTCTTCCTGTTTAACACCTATTTGAGGCACATTACTATTCATTTTATTAAAAAACATTTTCACTAAAAGATACTTGTATACTCATACATTATTTGTAAATACCAAATTATTGTATAAGTACTAATACTACAAGTTTATCTAACTAGTTTAATTCAATTTTGTCATTTGGCAGAAATCTCTGTAAACACTACTATTTCGTTGAAATGCACAGGATCTAATTCTATAGGTTTAATGCTATGAATCGCTATTACTTCACTATTCAATTTTGAATCAACATAGGGTAAATCCATAACGTTATACCTACTAGATATTTCACACTGGCTTATCGGCTCGATCAGATAGCTACCATTGAATAGCAACTGTGATTGATTTTGTTAACAAAGTGTTAATGTGCTCGTCAAAGTATATTAAAATTAACTGATAAAAAGTGCTACTTATATATCAAATTTTGTATCATCTTAGAGCTAACTAGACAGGCTTTCAAACTACTAAACTTTTTTTTATAAAAAGTGCATCACAACTATGATATCAACAGATAACTAACATTTTAAATTGGTAGTATACAAACTTTTGGTTATTATCAACAGTTATCTTCACAATAACTAGCTCTTATCTCTGCAATTACAATTGCCACATTGTTTTGTTATTGTACAGGACTAAACCCAGCAAATTGAAAGAAAATTATTTTGAAAAATATGCAAACATATTTTTGGTAAAAGTATTAATAATAAGGGTATAATATGCATGTTTATTGGGAATGTAATCTAAATATAGAAAATGACAAATGTTATGAGTGTGATGGGTGTACAAAAATAGTACATTTTGACTGTACAGACTTATCAAGTTCTGAAATAAGATGTATGCAGTTAAAAAAAGGAAGAGTTTTAAAATTTTATTGTTTAAAGTGTGAAAAGCAAGTGACTGAGACGAAATATGTACTTGGGGAAGTTATGCAAAAATTACAATCCCTGGAAAGAACTCGTGAGGAACTTTTAAAAAAGTTTGATGAACAGAGTAAAGAATTGGTAGAAATAAAAAATAAATTATTCGAACAAAAGTGTCCAGAGGCAGAACTCAATGTTAATAAATTGTACAGTGCAGTCACTAAACGGAATGTATCTCAACCTCCTATAGTAATAATAGATAAAATTGGTGGAAAAACAGACTCAGGAAATCCTTAAAAAATTGAAAGATAATATTGACCCTGTTAGTTTAGAAATTGGAGTAAGTGTAGGGAAAACTACAAAAATGGTGGTATTGTTATTGAATGTGAAAATAATAGGGCAGTAGAGGTGATGAAGAAAACTGTATCACAAAAATGGGAGAAGAATATACAGTAAAGATTCCATTAAAAAGACTTCCAATGATAAAAATTATAGGAGTAGATGAAAGTGACAAAGAAGGCATTTACAAAAAAATAATAAATCAAAATAAGTTAGATGAGCATAAACAAAATTTTCAAATGAATATTAAGTATGAAATCAAAATTGTTAAAGGGTTATTTAACATTATTGTAGAAGTGGATACAGATACATTTAAATACATTATGAGAGAAGAACTATTGAGAATAGGATGGAGGAGATGTAAGGTATTAGAGCACGTGGCAATAAAAAGATGTTATAAGTGTTGTAAGTTTGGGCATATTGCCAAAGAATGCAAAGGGAGTGTAGTGTGCTCACGGTGTGCATAATCTCATAATGAAGCAGATTGTCAAGAAAGTCAATTTAAGTGTATTAACTGTATGGAATCAAAAAGTCGTTAAATATAGAATTAGATGAGCAGCATACAGTATGGGACTATAATTGTACATGTTTTAAAAGGATTATTGAATTACAAAAGCGTAAAATAAACTACTTATAGCAATTACCTTCTAGATGTTTAAATATAACAGCAGACTATAAGTCAATAATTTTATGCTTAAATACACAAGGCTTAATTACACATTTTGACAAGATACAACAGCTAATAAATCGAGAAAAACCAATATTGCTATGTTTAACAGAAACACATCTGACAAATTGTATTGAAAGTAATGAAATAGGCATTAAAGGATACAGTTTAGGTAGGGTTGATTCTAGTTCACGACACACAGGAGGTGTCATAATGTACTATCAGTCATTTCTACAGTTTGAAATATTCAAAGAGTATAGCCTCCATTTAGAATATTTGTTAGAAGAACTAGTAGAATCACGTGGTAGTGAAGATATCATTCTGATTGGAGATATAATATTGATTGGAATAAAATAAATGATTTCTACACAATTAAGTTAAAAAATATTGTAAAGGACTGTGGATTTGTACAACTAATTTCTGAGAGTACAAGAATTACTAAGGAATCTGAAACATTAATAGATTTAGTGATAACTAATAATAATGGATTAAAAAGTACAGTATGGCACACTCCAAAAGTTACAGATCATAGTATTGTTGTTGCAGACATTAGTCACATCACACAAAAACTCCAAGTTGATGCAGAAAGCAAAATAAAGAAAATTCTTAACTATGCGGCCATAAAGAATGAGTTAATATTGGCAGATTGGAAGTATGAAATAACCGACATCGATAAACTTTATAAAACATTTTACACATACATTAAAAATGCAATTGACCATAATTCATATGACAAGGAGGCGTCACAAAATAGTTCAAAATTATGGTTTAATGGAGAAATACAAAGAGTAATTAATATACGAAATAAATTTTATAAAAAATTTACATTCACAAGAAGTATGGAAGATTGGAAAACATACAAAGAATGCAGAAATAATGTGATATTCATGATCCGTAGAGCTAAGATTAAATATTATGAAAAGAAAATAGATGAAAATAAAGGTAACCCAGTAAAAATGTGGAAGACTTTAAAACTTGTATTAAAAACCAAACGTATTCAAAATAGTAAGCACATTATATTTGAGAATACACTAGAAACTAATAACAAGACTATTGCTGAAAACTTCAATACTTACTTCAGAAATAGTATAACAGAAATTACATCATCAATTGGTATTCAAAAGTTTGAGTTTCACGACCAAATACGTACAAGCCTGAAGGAATTAAGTACTTTTAAATTATTAAAAATATATGAACTAAAAGAATTGGTATATAAGCAAGCAAATAAAAGCAGCCCAGATGGTGTAAACAGTAGAGTTCTTAAAGAACTTTTTGATATTATTGGTTATCCGCTACTAAACATAATAAATATGTCTCTTATGCATGGTATTGTGCCCAAGGACTTAGAGATATCAACAATTACACCAATTCAAAAAGTAGTATCAACAAAGAAATGCGAAGAGTACAGGCCTATAAATATGTTGGCCACAATTGAAAAGGTATTAGAAACAGTAATATATAAGCAACTGAAGCAATTCTTGTATGAGACTAATATATTAACCACCTATCAGTCTGGTTTTCGAACGAAACACTCGTGTGAAACAGCGATTCAGCTAATTATAAATGACTGGAAAGAATCAATGGATAAAGGAAAGGCAGTGTGTGCAGTCTTTATAGATTACAAAAGAGCATTTGAGACTATAAGTAGAAATATTCTCATTCAAAAATTGGAAAAATATGGAGTTAAAGACTGCGTTAGAGTGGTTTAAAGACTACCTACAAAACAGGGAGCAAGAAACGAGATGGCAACGGGAAACATCTAGTAAATCAGAAATTGAGTGGGGTGTTTCACAAGGAAGTATTTTGGGACCATTGCTTTTTATAATTTACATAAACGATATAGTGAATGTAGTGAAGGTAACAAAGATGCATATGTTTGCTAATGACAGTTTAATATATGCTGAAGGTGCAAATGTAATAAACCTGATTCAATCTGTAAATAATGACTTAATAAGAATTAGCAAATATTTAGTTGGAAATAAGCTGAAGATAAATGCTGATAAAACAAAACGGATGTTGTTAACGAATGACAGAAGTTATCAAATGACAAAAAACAGAAAATAGGAATGTACAAATAGATGGCTCTGATATTGAACTGGTAGAGAACATTAAATACCTTGGCGTAATAATCGACCGAAAATTAACTTTTAAAATGCATCTACAGATGGTTATAAATAAAGTAAGCAAAAAGGTTGGATTTCTGAGAAGAATTAGTGCAAAGCTATCAAGTTTTGCTCGAATAACTTTATATAGAGCAATAGTTTATCCGCATATAACATATTGCAGCAACATTTTATTTGTCTCAAACCAAGGTGATTTGGAAAGATTGCAAAAGATTTGCCAAAGTCCGTAAAATGTTAGAATGCCTTAATTTTTTAAATGTTCAGGAACAAATGAAATATAATAGTATGGTTTTTATATATAAAATTATAAATGGTTTGCTGCCTTCGTACTTGGTTAGCAACTTAATTAAAGTGTCAGATATACATAACTACAGCACAAGACAAGCAGACAATTACTATATATACAAGAAGAATAAAACGATAACCACAAAAAATGTATTTCATTATGGCGTTAAGACATATAATACATTATCAAAATCAGTTACAAATCAGCCTTCTCAAAGAAAATTCAAGAGTAATTTAAAAAAATATATTTTAAGTTGTAGAAATGAAAACTAATTATATTATTAACTGTATTTTAATAATTTGCTTTATAGTATAATATTTTGTTTTATACTTTAATAACCTATATTGAGTTATGCAATAAATCTACTTACTTACTTACATTTTGGGCACTACGGCGATCCATCTGTACTTTTTATCTTAATAATGGTTATGGATATTTGGCGACATACATCTACATTCTGGGAGTAGTTTATTAATTAAACTTCATAGGGTGAATTTTTGTTGGTTTCCTCTACTTCAACGTCTTAGCAAATAAACATTTCTCAAGCAACAACATGACAGTTGACATCATAAACGTACGTGACTAGTCATTTAGCAACAGATATTTTGATTGTGGAATTATCACCTTCAAGGATGTTACGGTAATCTGTGCGGATATGAAAGAAAGTAATAAAGTAAGCGACGAAAATAGCCTGCACCGAATACCACATCAAAAAATAGGAATCGAAAGAAGTAATGCCGTGCTAGCTAAAACGTCGTAAAATGAGGTGGGTCAGAAAGAAAGAAACAGGAAACCTCAAGAAGGAATTTTATTTACAAACCCATAGTAAAAAAACATGATACCAAAAAGAACATTTACAAGACCTCTAGTTAAAAAAAGCAATATATAAAATGCCACTTCACGTAGAAAACAACATTCATCCAAAATATATCCCAAAAGATGTACACAATATAAAAATCTGCGCAATAATAATTTATCACAAAATAATGTATACCATTCCTGCTTATAACTAAATTTTAAGCTCACTTTTAATATGTACATAAACAAAAATTAAGAAAAAATATATTTAATGGACTTTTTTCAGTCCCTTAGCTACTGAAATTTTTAAATGTTAACAAAAAAGAATTAAGTATTTACATAGCCACAGCAATAAAAGGAGACTCCCACCCATAGGATGAAATGCATTTCCACAATAGGTGCTCCCGGAGTATGTAGCAGTGTCACACGATAAAAGAGATTATGTAAAAAAAAAAATTGTAAACAGTTCATGTAAAATTAATTTCTAAATAAATATCCAAACCATAACAGTCATCGTCTGATCATAGTGCACACCAACAGTTGGAGCGAAGCAAGTTCAATCTCGACACTGGAACTACAGTTGTGCAATGAGTAATCTGAGAAATCCAGAGACCCAATTCTTCCCGAGGGAAACCATCAAATCGTCGTAGAGAAGAAACAGCAATCACCTTGAAAGTAACTTAGCACCAATTACAGTAGATAATTTAGTTGTTGGAAAAATTCCATACAACTTCGTACAATTCAGAATTCTGTGTTACAAATTCACTAACTGTAAGAGTTCACAGTATTTGTATTTTATCTCCAATTAACATTGCAATATGTTACCACTGTCCTTCATTAAAATAAAAGCTCAAACAAACAACAAATTCGTAAATGTCGTATAGAAAAATACCACATCTTTAACACCTTCATATCTGTGTCGTAAACAACTCGTCAACGTACTTCTTTGTAACTACACCACATACTAACACTGCAATATATTGCCACTGCCCTTCATTAAAATAGAATTTCAAACAAACAACAAATTAGTCAACGTCGTTATCATCAGATAGAAAATATCGCATATATGACACACTTCATGTCTGTGTCATAAACTCGTCGACGTACTTCTCTTTATCTAAACTGCAAGCTGAATAACAGAAAAACAAATCCCAATTATGTTCCCAGTTCACGTTACTTGTTCAATGGATGTTTAATACCATCTTCGCATAAAACAAGAGCAGGTATGTTGTTCACTAAATATTGCACAATTATATTCCTCCTTGTTAATGGACACAAAATATTTCAACTTTTATCCAAACTAAACCGCGTAAAGAAATCATTTGCGGTACCCGTTGGCTGTCACTGAAAACAATTCAGTTTGGTTTTCATGAGAAAGAACACATTTTAAAATTAATGATAGTTTGACGCGTAACTTTCCTCATAACATTTTTTTTCAATAAACAACCACATGAAAGGTATTTTGCAAAACATCCACCTGCTAATAAGAGAAAATAGAGTGACTATGGTCGATAAATGGAAAATCGCACGTTTATCTTATGGCTGTAAACGCTCTATAACACGTTAGTACATTAACCCAAGAGGACGATGTGTATCAAAAGTTGCCTATATTTAGTATAAAGTTTTAGCATACGTTATATAAATACAGTCTAGGGATAACATGAGGGGGAATTTATGTGTGCTCATCAAGAAACTTTGCGGAATACATTGTAATTTCTCTAAAAACAAATGTCTTGATAATCAAACCACGTTTTAAACTTATTCGAATATTTCGGAAGCAAAGTTTTGATAAATAAATATAAGATTTAAAGTATATCCAATATAAAATAGATTTAAAATATTTAAATTTATAATTGAATATTTAATAAAAATTGTACAGGATGTTAGCTGCACAATCATTTAAATTGAAAGGGAGTTGCATTTGCTAATAAACATGCAAAATGACTGTGAATACAATAAGGGATATTGTAACGTTCAACCCCGCATTTCGATATAAAACACCGGGTAAATAATAGGCATTAAACATTTACCTCGTGATTCCTAATTGGGGTGCGTAGGTTGTCCTCAGGGGGATTGAGTTCTTGCTGCCATCGTTGTATAACATTCAACCACCCACTCCGATATAAAACCCTAGGTAAATAATTGTCGTAAAAACACTTATTCCGTGATTTATAATCGGGTGTATAGGTTACCCTCAGGGATTGAGTTCTTGCTGCCTTTGTTGTCGTATTGATTCTGGTGCTGCTCCTGGTGATGTTTGTCGATATGATAAGGAAAAGATATAGAGGGTGGGAAAGACGAGAATGAATAACTCAAGTCAGCACTCCACGGCAACGTAGTGTTCACTCTATGGAAGGTGATACGATAGTGTTCACTCTATGGAAGACGGTATGAAAGTGTTCACTCTACGGAAGGCGATACGGTAGTGTTCTCAGCTATGCTACATTCTTCACATATAACGTCTACCCCCTCCAACTGAGGTCTATGCACTTTTACTGGCGTTGATGGGAACTGAACTTGTTCCCATCTGAGAACTGTTATATCAGCAGCCCGACGACTACCAAGATAAGTCAATGATGTCAACAACCGTGCAAACACCAACTAGGCGTGGTTTTCACGGCATCAGCGGTATTGTTGTGATCTGTGGAGACTTTCCCCACACAAAGTTCTAAAAATAAGTTCCTAAACCTAAATTATTCAAATAGTACATGGAAGCGCAACAATATGAAAGTTAATTACATAAAACAAAAATTTACCTACGGGGACAGCACGTAACAAGGAGTTTATGGAGGAAGTTGGCAAGGAGTACAAGTGATAGTATTTATAATCGTGAATATCTACAATTTGTCGTCCCAAAACAAATACGACCGTGTTGTCTTTGCTGTAGCTTTTAATTGTAACAAATTTTTCATATAGTAAAGTATTTTGTATTGATATATCAAAGGAAAAAATTTATTGTCATTGAATTGCTTTGTGGTTGATATAATTCACAGAGCGCAGTTCATGTGGGTCTGTTATGGCATTATGAAAAATGTTTAGCATGGAAAAACTAATGGCAACTTCTATTCATTCTAGATCATAAACAATCTGAAAACCTGTGAAAAACTATAAGGCTCGTTGTTCCAAAGCGAAATGGTGAAAGCCTTCTAATTTTGAAACTTGTAAATTTCTATTATTTTTTTTAATTTCTTATATGCGAGTTCTTAGTACATACTGATTGTGAACCAAAATTTTGGAAATGTTTTCATAATTTCTGAGGGACTTTTTGAGCAAGGTAATTTGGTGATCAACTAGACCTTTAATTTTATTCTGATTGTAACCAAGTGATTAAATGGCTTTATCGTATTTTTTAGCATCCTTATAAACTGAATTCTTCTTCCTCTTCCTATCCCCAAAGTCAATGTGTTACAATTTAATGTATCGAGGATTGGAGAAACTTCTGAATATACAATTTATTATGAATTACTGCATTAATATACTTACAAAATTTTAAATTGAAATAAGATTTTAGTAAATTTCTATGAAATTTATGAAATAACATTCACAATTTTTTTGTCAGATTGCCGCTAATGTATTATTAAGGTAGAATAGAATAGAACGAGTTAAATTAGTAAATGCCTTATGTAATGAATGACATATTTTAATTGAAAGTTTTAAATATACTTAAATTTAGCAGAAACTGCTAAAAAAAAAGTAATATGGAAACTCTTTGATTTTGATAGCGTAATAATTTTGCAAATTAAGCTCTTAGATCGGAGAATAAAGTAATGGGGACTGATGTTATAAAAATTTTCAGTTACGTTTTTATTTAGTGTGATCTCCTTTGTAGTAGTAAACACTTGAATTGTTCTGGCACTACTAATCAAATTCCTGGAACTGTTTTTCCGGAATGTTTTCAAAAGTCCTTGTCACAGCATTTTAAACTGTGTTTGTTGTTTGAAAATGGCGTCCCTTGACTGCTAGTTGAACTTTGGGAATAAAAAATCACACGGGGTAAGATCTTGTGAATAAGATGGCTGCGGTAGTATTGAAATGTCTTTTGAGGTTAACAATTCTATACAGCAGATTGAGTTGCACATTATCCAACTACCAGCAATGTTTGCGCAGACCTGGAGGATTTATATTCGAAGTCTTCTAGAACTTATTTGTTAAAATATTGATTCACCGTTTGTCCAGGATTTTGCCACTCATCGACAATGCCTTTGCAATCTAAAAAGCACACCAAAGTGTATTTCACCTTTGCATTTGAAAAGCGAAGCCTTTTCTGTCTGGATAATCCCCTTAAAAACCATTGGAAACTTTGGCGTTTTGTCTTTGGATCATATTGAAAGAATTAACTCTCATCACCAATGATAAACAATTCGGTAACTGGGTTGATTTCTAGTTGTTCCAGCAGATCGTCAATCACACTGTTCCCTACATCTCACTATTGTTCCATAAGATTTTTCAGGACCATTTTCGCACAAATTCTCTACATGCTCAGATCTTTTATTATTATTAGACAAAGTTTCCCAATTTATGTTCAGTTCTTCTGTAATCATTTTCACAGGTTAAGTGTCGTTCCAGTTGTACAATTTCACTCACTATGGCGGTGTCGTGTATACAACCGGTAGCAGATCCTCCACTGCAATCTTTGATTTCAACGTTAGTACTGTCTTCATTAAAAATTTTATGCCAACAAGAAACTTAAGCTATTAACATAACCTCATATCTAAAAACCTTCTGGAGCTTATTGTAAGTTGTTGCATTTTACCGAGTTTAACACAAAAAAATGAATTGTGTATCATTGTGCAATATTTTACAATTCCATTTTCGGGAATAACGATAGAAATACATGTTCACTAATTTTGCCACTACCTAAGATTGAGAGCTTGCAGGAATGTACCACTTGGACTATTGTTGCGCTAAGGATCAAGGTCATAGAGGCATGTCAATGAAGGCTGTAAAAATGCCACATTTGATGCCGAAAAGTCACATTCATTACTTCATTGTTCGCCTCGTATATTCTAATCAATTTGTTTTACCAAAATTTTTATTATTATTATTTTTAAAATGGCTTTTGGTTTTTCTTTTGCAGGCGAGGGAAGCCACTATATTTATGCAAGGAACGATATCAACTTTTGGAGCAACAATGGTTAGCACATAGGTTTGATCACACTAAAAAGACTTGGGTATGGCACAGGGATGCCCTGTAAACCTCAAGTTTTCTGTACCAGTGTCTGAACGTTTTCCAATTAATGTTCATATATGTTTTACTAATTATATATAAACAGTAGAAGTTTGTGAGCTCTGATGTATAAAATGCTTTATGATAAATTAATTTTTTCACATATGCTAATTTATTTGTAACTAGCAATATCTTGGTATGTTTTAAAAATATTTTTAATATTGTAAAGGTTGAGATAGATTGTATTATATATTTTTGTGATTTATAAAACCGCAATAGCTTTATAAATTACCATTATGAATTTATACATATATTTCAACTCTAATGATCTTAAATATCCATTTTATGATAAAGATTTTTGGGATTATTCTAACATTACAGTTTGAAAAACATCGTTGGATATTACGTCCCAAATTTTTCTAGTCAAATGAGATAATACAATTCATTGTAGTGTACTTATATAGGTGTAACAGTGGAAGCATAGGTCTTGAAATAGCACATCCTTCCTTCTGCAAAATGAGAGAAGAAGATATGATACATGCGATTTGCTTAGATATTTTTGATTATGCTTATTTTGCTCATTATGTTTCAATTTTTATGTAAATCATGTATATTTTAAATTTAGTTCCCTATAAGTAAATAAATACAAGGTTTAAGAGGAATGTTGTTAGTATTTTACTTACAAATTATTAAATACTAATCCACCCTATTATAAGATTTCATGTGGTTTTCGCTCCGATAGTTGAGAAGTTCGAGGGAAAGTTAATGGTGTATTTTGTTATGTTCTGTGCATGCACGTGAAGATTTTTGTTCTTACTTAATTAAAACATTTATGGTTATTTGAGAGTTTATTAACAATTTCGATCCATTAAAATTTTCACTTTGCATATCTTACACGGTATTATTGAGATGTTACACTTTATATAATTTTATGCGAAAAGTTAAGCAACATTCCTTACACGTCATCATCGCTACGACCGCTTCCTGAGGAGGCATTGACCTGATGTTTCGAATGTTGACGTTAGTTTGTTAGTGAAAAATTAGAACTATCCTAAGGCAGTCTAATTTTTGTAATGGTTAGAGAGACACGGAAGTAAAATTGTAAAAGTCATGGGATTATTGGCTTCGTTTTCCTACTATGCCCTTGACAAATGTCATCAGTATTCTAAATTTAAATAGCACTTCTACTACCTAGAAGTGGACATTTGACACCTTTTGGTTGGAGTTAAATAAATCCGTGTATTGATATGTTCCTATTCAGTCAAGTGAATACTTCTACATATTCGAATCAATAGTATGACGTGCCATGGATATAACAGATGTCGACTCCAAGAAGTTGCTGTGACCCAACTGTGACTTATCCGAACATTCAAGATCACGCTGTGAGGCAGGAATGTCGTAATAAACTGTAACACTTGCTGTTTCTTATTTGGATTTTCTTCATTGGGAATGTTACGGTTACAGCTGGTAGTGGTTGAGTATTTACCAGAAATAGTTTTTAGCATTACTGCTCCTATAAATTTTGCTTGTATAAAGTTAGAGTTACACTATTGTTTAGATGTGACATTTTTTTTCCTAATTATGTTTTGTTTCAGATACAGGTAAGAACGCATTCGATCCTATATATCGTTATTATTGATTGCTGTAGCATGTAAGTAATTTTTGTCTTCTATTAATTTTAAAGGAAAATCTTCAACCACTACCACCTGTCAACATAACATTTACGAACGAAGAAAAGAATCCAGATAAGAAACAGAAAGTCTTATAGTTTATTACGACGTTTCTGCCTCAAACTTACCACAGTGTGATCTTGAAGGTTTGGATAAGTCCACGGTCTGGTAACAGCAACTTTTTGGAGGCAACATGTGTTATACCTATGGCACATCATACTATTAATTCGAATATATAAAAGTATACACTTAACTACAGGAACATATAAATGTACAGATTTATTTATCGCCAACCAAAAGGTGTCGTGACCCCTTCTAAGTAGTAGAATTGCTATTTAAATTTAGAATACTAATGACTTTTGGCAAGGATGTAGTAGGAAAACGGACAATAGCCCCATGAATTTTACAATTTTACTTCCGTGCCTCACTCACCATTACACAAATTACTCTGTCTTATTAAAGGAGATAGGATATTTCTAATTTTTCATGAATGAACTAAGAGTTCCGTGCTAATTCGTACCACCAACTTATGGTTGTATTCTGATAAACGGAATTACTGTCAACACTCGAAACATCAGGTCAACGCCTCATGAGAAGAGGTCGTAGTGATGAATGACACGTAAGGAGAGTTGCTTAACTTTTCGCATAAAATTATATAAAGTGTAACATTTCAATAATACCGTGTAAAGATAAGCAAAGGGGAAATTTTAATGGATCGAAATTGTTAATAAATTCTCAAATAACGATAAAAAGAAATAAGAAAAATTAAGTAAGAACTAAAATATTCACGTGCAGGTGCGGGAATGTAACAATCTCCTCTGAGAGGATTAATGGCGGTGAACCGGGAGGGGAGCCATTCGAAGGGGAATTAAGTTTTACATCCTGTAGGATATGTTTCATGACAAAACGATATTTTCTGAAAAAACTCATTTTTTTTTTGGAAATCTTCGATTTTGCGGTCACTTCTCAGATTACATTTAAAAACCACGCGGGAGTCGAATGCGTCATGCAAGAGCCGGTGACGTCATTTCCGAGTGCAGAAAAGGAGGGATCGAGTTAGTTACTAGAATTCGCTATGAAGTGTTATAAAATTTCTAGTTTGCACATCGATTTAGAACCTGAATTTGATGCTGTTTTGACATAGGTCTATTTTCCGAAAATCTTGCAAGTAAAGTTGTTCGAAATTATTCAACTTCTGTCAAAATTGGATTGTAAGGCCAAAGTGTTACAATCAAAATCTCAGAAAAGAGAATTAATTTCTAAATTGCAAAATATGCCATTATGAAATACCTAATATGTATTGTATTGTGTCTTAAAAATCGATTTAGGATATAATTTCGTGCCAATTTCGAATATAGAAGGTTTATTTTTAAACGGACTCGATCAAATCTGCCCGAATAGTTATATTTGATCATGAATTTCTCAATAAATCAAAGCATTTTAGTATGGCGTTAGTAAATACATGCGTAAAACATTCAACATGTCGAGAAACATTCAGCGCAAAGGCTCAGTACTAATGTTTTTGGAAAGAGTGCAATGGGGTCCCGGGTTCGATGCTAAGGTCGTTCTATTTTTTACTTACAAAAAACCCAATTAAATTTGTTATTCATCTTCCACCAACTAACAAACGAACGGCGTAATGCAAAACTCCATATTCAACCATTAGGATCATATTTCGTGGCTTATTAAATCTTCTTAATATCATAACTTAGAGAAAAAGCGCTGTAACTGAAATCAAATTAGAATAACAAATTAAATACTTAAAACATGATTACTGTTAACAGAGAAAGCAAATTTTATACGAGATTTTCCCATCTAACGGTACAAATCAAAATAACAATATGCATATCGCACAAATGATATTTTTCAAAAGCCATGTTATCTGTTTCAAGAACTGAGAGTGAATGCCTCTCGATTTGACGAACTAACGAAACGACCTTACGTTGCTCGTAATATTGAACAAAGTTGAAACAACCATACGATAAAGCTAATGTCTTTTTTATTCAACTTAGATAATATTCGACTCCTGATTGGATTATATTGTAAATGCTTGAATAGTAGTTAATATTAAGAAATTAATTACTGAATTAAATAATAATTAGTACATTAAGTGTAGTTTACCAAAGAATCTGCGTGCTTATAAATCTGAGCAAAATATATTACAATAGTCAAATAGTACTAAAGACTGCGTCTAGGAATTAAAGAAAAATTTTACCTAGACCAGAAATAGGAATGCTCAAAGCATTGCATAAGGACTGGTTGCTTTTTGGTAGTCTTCGGTGAAACGGACGGCTGGCATCCTGTATCAAGAAGAGCATACTTTGTGTGGCCATTTTCTCTTATGGAGAATTTCTAAACAAACAGTAGACTAAAAGCAAAACACTGGTAGAGACAAATTTTACTAGATACTGTGGCCTCTGGTTCTTTAAAGTATTTCAACTTGTCAACTGCATGGCGTCGCATTTTACATTTAAAATGAAATAAAGTGTGATGTAAAATGAGAGGGGCAAGATGACAAAGTATGTTTAGGTTTGTGGCAATTCAAATAATCCTTTTAGTTTGACTTGTTCAACTTGCTGTTGTGGAGACAATTTACGAAATTGTTCGCACGTATATAATATATGTGTACCTTTGCATAGCACACAATGTAATAAATTATCCTTGTTAGGAGAGGTTTGTGCTAAGAATGTCTTGGGCTTAAACTCAGGGCAATGTGATGTGTTGACATCATGTATATAAAATGAAGACTTATTGGCTGTGTACATGAAATTTTTCAATAAAATCGAAAAACAGAGTATTCTCATGTAAAAATAATAATTTTTATTTTTTTTTAAACAAGAGAATATTGTGTTTTTGGATTTTACTGAATCATGTATATAAGCAAGTAATGGAAGCGACGGAGCAGTCTTATATTGTGCTTTTGCTGACTGCACAGGAACAATGTTGTATGAAGCAATGCAGCAATTCCATCAAGTATTCATAAGTTAGTATGTAAGATGAGTTGAAGTGTAACTTGAAGCATTTTCAGGTTACATCATCCAACTGGTCTAATAATATATCAACAAGTATAAAGTCCCAGTTTTCGATATTAAATCTACATCGTCCCCTTTTCTGATACGATATAAAGGGTAGGTGTAATACAAAGCATAAAACAAATATACTTTGGCGGACCTAGCATCTGCCTGTGAGGGCTGCGGAGTTTGTAAAAGACTAATCTCAGAGGAGGAAAGTTATTAATAGATAAAGTTCTTGATATGATTACTTTCTTTTCTGACCTGGTAATAAAAGAATTAGAAATCAAACGTAAGTTAGAGCGAGAAAAATACTAAACTTGTATAATGAAATTTTAGTTAACATATGAACAATTATCTCTATAAAAACGATCAATAATCAGGAAATCGGTCTTAATACAATGCTTTTATAAGCATTTACACAAAGCTCTTTATAAAGACAAAAAATTGTTCTGTTTCAGCTTTACTTATTTGCTTGCAAACCTTTTTTACCATAAAAAATTTCATGAATTTCCATGTTCACAAAGTTGGTTATAAGCATTAACAAAAATATTTAGTAGCACGTTTTATTTAAGTGCAAGATAAACAAAAGGCAAAATACTGTTGTGAATACTCACATAGATAATTTAGATATGTATAAAAAGTTAGGTTATAATATTTATAACATTTATGTACTACCTTTACATTAAAAGAAAATACAGTAAAATTCATACCTGGAATAAGTAACTATAAATAGAAAGTCGCACACTTTAGTTTCCAGAAGCTTCACATGGCATCTTGACTGCAAACATCTGCAGTTGTTCTTCTTCATGCTAATAACAGTTGACAAAGTTTCGATATTCTGAATAGACTAAACGTCTTGTCTGCCGAATATTTGTAGTTGTAGAGAATTCGATTCCATCAAAGAGAAAAATTCCAGTACCCAGGCATTTTTATACTGTTTAGGTAAAACGGTTGCTTATCCTTGTTTTTATGTAAAACGTTGACAGAAAATTTATGAAGATATCGATGATATTGAACGCAACGGACAGACATGATCGTCAGTAAACATATTTATTTATACAGTAGATAAGTAAGAAAATTGTGAATAAATACAGTAATCTCTGTCTACATTTATTTTCTAGTACAAGAGTAAACTTGAATATATAGACGTAATAAAATGTGTTTCTATAGTAAGGAAAACAGGAATATTTTACAAAGAGTGAAAAACGTTATAACATGGCTAGGCCTTGGCCATAAGGCGTGTTACAAATCCTAAAGATTTCAACATCGTTACATTTTCTGAAAATCTATCTACGGCATGTCTTAAGTTATTTCGACTTTTCAGCATTCATAGGTGGATGATTTTAAAGTTCAATGATAATTAGATAAAAGCTATTTATTGGAATATTGCTCTGTGAGCATTTTCTACATTAAGTCGTAGTTATCAAAGTACAGAGGACTACCTTTAATTAAATTTATTGCGACTTCAAAGAGAGGAGGTACTGGAATTTTTCTATTTTATAAATTCAGCGTTGTATATTAAAGTGTCGAATAAATCCTTAAAGCTAGCTCAGAGCTTTAAATCATCTCTGCCAAAAGTGGTCAATTAGATTTTCAGTAATTTAATATTGGTTGAAAGATTACTGACATGCGGAATTGCCACATGAGTGGGTATGTCTGGATAATTTGATTAGAAACAGGAGGAAGCAGTCGTTCTTATAAAACCTGTATTTCAAAATAAATTTGGTCAATGATTAACCTTTCTTTAAACAAAACCGGTATTATATAACAAATCAGTTTCTGAATGTTTACATGCACGCATCACTATTTTCATTATAATTAAATTTTGTAGTGTGTTGCAACTATCGAGTACATAGTGTAATAATAATGTCAGTTACGATTACTTTGGTTTTATTCAGTATATCATTTATATGGAAGAGGTCAAAACTACATTTGATTTTTTCCAATGCTCCAACCCAAGGTGCTACTGCAACGGTCATGGGTGTTGCGACAAAATGGGATCACAATTGGGGCTATGGTCCCGATGTACCGATAGCAAGCCAGTGCGGTGGTTAGACTCAGCCGCAGGAGGAGGTGTGCGGCTGACTTCCGGAAAGGGGGATCATTATGGTTTACGGAAGCAGGAATGGGCACCAGGGTCGGAGCTGCTACTAAAAATCTAGAAGCTTGACCCAAGGATTTCGAGCAAACACAAGGCAAAGTAATAGCCTCCTAAAGTCCCAAAATCTCAATTCTCTTACCACAATAACAAATTCTCATAAAGCCAAACTCAGAGGGATTAAATACACAATTTAACACCAGCTGCAAAATTACATGGATTACCAAGGCTGAAATAATCACAAAATAACCTGTGAAGTAATATAATGTTAAAGCATAAAATATTTGCAGTAAATAAAATAATAAATGTTAAAAATAAATTTATTTGCAATAAGTAAAATAATAGATAGCACAAACGGTTACTAAAATAAACAACACGAATAAGTAAACGTCTTAACTATGTAAAACTGTTGCATAGGGCGGTTCCCGATCCGCTACAATTTGTGTTGATTTAGATGTGACCCACTATCGGGCACTACACGTAGCATGTAACGCTGCAGCTAAATATTAGAGAGGAGTATGTAATAGTCGTTTTTGTATACCAACACAGACCTGGTTTCAATAAATAAAATACCATAATAATAATAATATACGGGGGGAGGGGGGGGGTTGCATGGAATCCTAGCGGAAGGGGTTCCGTACCCGTTCAATAACATACGGACTATATTGAGGAGAATATAGCCAAAAAGAAAAAAAACAATGTCGGTTGGGGAGGTAAACTACACTGTACACTTACAAAAGCTAGCGGCGGGTATGAATAGGCGTTATGACTATTAAATAGAGGTAAACTTTAAAACAATACTACATAGAGGGGATTAAGTATAAGCACTTAAATTAACATGGGTAATATTCGCACAAATACTAAGTGATGGCAATGGGGGATCTTTAAAATTGTTACGTCTTGAATTAACTTATTTGTATAGCTTAATTTATAGATAAATCTTTTTTAAATATAAATTTCAGAACACCCAGTATTGATGGTATAAACCGTAAAAATATATAGGTGAGTAAAATACGAGTGCAACCCTATGTAAACACTGGTGATGAATGAATGAAAGATCTAACTCACCCTGTATGGTTGTCTAATAGTACCTTAACCAAGTTGAGGCGGGTCCAAGCACATCTGGGCCTTGATGTCTACGGCCAGTAGCGTCAGCGGCCAGGACCGGGGTATATCCATCAACATCAATTGCAACAGGTTCCACACGGACGAAGCGTAATTTCATCCCATAACCATCAGGCTCTACGACAAAACGCAGCAATCACAAAAAGCGGGACGACAAACCAATACGGAAGAACTAAGCGCTATTCTGACGAAAAGCGGGAAAGAGAAAAAAAGCCGGTTCTTCGGCTTAATAATTAGATTATAAGATTGACTAAATCAGGTGTTAACAAGAACCACCTATTTAACAATGAGTTAAATAACTTCAATGCTAAATGCATGCAAATCCGCCAATTTAGGCGATTGTTAAATTAAACAATTCAAAATAGAATATACAACTACATTTGGCGTGATTAAATCGTCAAATGTCATTATCGAAGTAAGTCAACGTTCGTCTGCCGGTCCTACGAGAAATCGAGATAACAAAACTAGTCGTACGGGCAAGGTCGTGCGTAATTAACTAACAGGAGATTTCTAATACTATACTAAGCGTAATAAAACATAAGGCTAATACAATTGAACATTTAAAATATAAAGGACGTTAATTTGAACGTTACACTACATTGGCCAGGAAGTGTTTTGCCTTGGAAAATTTTGAATTTTGCCAAACCCTTGCTGTTCGAAGCAATGTAAGGATCTTTAACGTGCGTGACAATACTCACACGGAACCTATATTTTATCTCTCATTCGAACTAGGGCATATTTTTGTGAAAAATGCTTGTCTAGCATTCTTCAACCAGACTGTGTTGGGATTCAAAGCCAAGACCTTGGGCATAATAGTCACATGCATACCAACTATGTCAATAGCAGTTGATCCAAATAAGACAGCACACCATCACCGCTTCTTGTATTTTAACAAATTGTACAGCAGTTCACATTGGTTCAAAGACAAGGCTTTGTTCATCTTTGTGGTTAAGAAATTATTTGATTCCTTAAATTAGCAAGGAGTTCGTTTGGAATCAGCAATCATCAGTGTCCTTCGCTGTCTTCAAGTAGTATCGAAGTACTTGTCGTTTGTCGCGTTTGGTAATTATTAGTGTATACACTGCTTACCTATTCCCGAGTAATTAGTTCAACAGTTTAGATTGTTTGAAATTTAGACTGTACTCAAAGTATTCTACAGTAAGCTACCGTGTTTTACCTATCTTGTAAAGGGATCATTCTGTAAGATAGGGTAATAATAAATAAATAAATAAAAAATAAATAAATAAACTTATGAATACGGTTTACAATCCAGGTAGACTTTGCTCCATTATAGATTACTTTATTTAAATAATGTACTTACTTCCCAGAGCAAAACTATGCAGCTGTAGTAAAACATCCCAGGGAACAACCATTGATATGAATATTAATTTCTAACCTATACATGAAAAGTCATTTATATGTATTACTGTAAGACATTTCTCCCATGCATGTTTATATTGTTACATACCACTTGCAGCACGCTATGAGTATTTTTTGAGATTGTCACTCTGGCAAAACATATTTTAAAGAAATCGTTAATCAAAAGATACATTTGTTAATTAGTTACTGCCAGTACTAACCATAACTAATAAAATCCACACTAGATAAGTTTTAACTGAAGTAATCACATTTCCATGTTTAAATTTCAAAGCAGAACAGAATAGAAACCTGTAAGAAAATAAATTTTATTACATTGTAAAATTAACTACAATAAGCACATCATTTATTAACTACTTTCTCTATTTCGTGCTGATTACGTTCAATTCCAAAATGAACTTCATCCCCTTTCTGATATGCCCATGCCATTTTCTTACTACTAAATGCAATTCCGACTTCTCCTGCTTTTGAAATGGTTATGGCACCTATTAACAAAAAGGTTTTAACTCTATTTTATAATCACATATTAAAGCTAGACAATACAGATCATATTACAATTTTATTTTTATTATACAGGGTTATTTTAAACGATGGACCCATTTTTAAAAATTTGTATTTATTAAAGTACAAATCCAAAATGAACAATCGTTATACCAATGAAAAGAGGAAGTTTCAAAGCCCCTTTTTAATACATTATAAATGTTCGATGTGTCCACCATTTGCTGCACAACAAACATCTACGTGGTAGGTAAACTTATCCCACACACGAGAAAGCGTATCTGCTGTTCTGAATGCATGGCAGCAGTGATACGGTCCCACATACCAATGAAAATAGGAAGGCGGGCAGTTATGGTTCCAGAAGCGGCCGGTAGAGTTCGCACGGCAATAGTCCGGCATTTCATTTCACTGTCAGTTGTGAGTGAGATAGCTACTGTGGAGTACAAGGTTTTCTGCGTTCTTGAGTTCGCAAAAACTGAGTCGCAAATTGTAGTACAGTATGCATTTTGTACCAAATTCAGCACAGGCCGACCGTGTGTGTCAGAGGATGATGTCAAACGGATTGAAGGAAGTTTTGTTCGCAGTCCACGTAAGTCTACCAATAGAGCTAGTAGAGAACTTGGAATATGCTAACCAACTGTATGGAAAGTTCTGAGAGTGCGTTTGCTGTACACGCCCTACCGATTACAACTTCTGCAGACTCTCGAGCCTAATGACAAAAAGAAGCGTCTTGAATTTTGTGGTTATGTGCTACAAATGATGGTGCATGACGCATTTTTAGAGTGTATAATTTTTAGCGATGAAGCGACTTTCTACCTTAGTGGAAAAGTCAACAGACACAATGTTCGCATATCGAGTTTGCAAAATCCACATTCAAGATTGCAACACGAAAGAGACTAACCGAAGATAAATGTGTTCTGTGCCTTATCCCGTACAAAGTCTACGGACCTTTTTTCTTTATGGAAAGAACTGTAACTGGAATAATGTACCTGGACATGTTGGAACAATGGCTGTTCTCTCAAGTAATGTAAGATTCACAGGACTTTATTTTCCAACAGGATGTAGCTCCGCCCCATTGGCACCTCAATGTACGAGGATTTTTGAATGAATCCCTACCTCAGCACTGGATAGGTTGCAGGGGAATGAAGACCTGGCTCTACACTTCTGGCCACCGAGATCGCTTGATCTCACACCTTGTGACTACTTCTTATGGGGTTATGTTAAGCATGCTGTTTACGTCCCGCCTCTACCAACAACTCTGAACAATCTGCGGAATCGTATCACTGCTGCCCTGCACTCAGTAACAGCAAACACGCTTTCTCATGTGTGTGATATGTTTACCTACCGCATAGATGTTTGCCGGCAGTAAATGGTGAACACATTGAACATTTATAATGTACTAAAAAACCATTGAAACTTCCTCTTTTCATTTTGGATTTGTACTTTAATAAATACGAATTTTTAAAAATGGGTCCATCATTTAGAATAACCATGTATTTTATTTATACAGAGTGTCATACAAAAAGGGATAACATTGCTATCAGAAACGATAAGCTAAAAAGTCAGTTAAAAAGAATAAACTTTAATAAAGAATGCTCAGTATATGAGGATACTTTACACATTATCCACGCAGTATCAAGGAAAATTATTAATAAAAAATACTCCTTTGTTCTCACTAAATTAAACTGAAAATTCCATTAATGTTGAAAGTCATGTAATTTTCAACTTTATTATGCGAATGCATCAATTTTTAATATAAAAGTAGTCTTTATTTTAGTGAATACTTTGTGGTAAATCTGAAATACTGCGAAAATGACATCCCAGAGTTCAATGTGCAACTAATTTGGAAATTATTCCAAGTGATTAGGATGAGAACGGGCATGGGTTTATTTTGTTAAATCTCATTAAGAGGAAATATAATAGTGACGCGCTGCCTCATCCTCTAATACCTAAGGTTAATGCTCGCAGTCTCTTTCTATCCTACAGTGAATGCAAAAGATCATAAATATTTCTTATCAATTTTTAATACATTTTCTGGGTTTTCCAAAGTTCCAGCCACTTCTTGGAATAAACGTTTCTTTATTAATTAGGACATACGAAATTGACATATTTCTAAGTACAGATGATTCATCCTTTTTCTCTATTTCTAATATTCTAGAGAATTCTTTATTTAAAATGAATTTATGTAATCCACAGGGTAACGAATTTAAACTTTATAATTGCTTTTTAATGCAAATGGGTTGCATTTTTATAGAAAATATTTGCTTTCACGGCAAAACGTGTTTTAGTACATACAATTAAGATTAGAATTGGAGTTTTACATACTCGAAATTATTTATTTTTATACACAGAAAGTGCATTTTTTTATTACAAACGTATAGCTTTTGTATTTATTTTAAAATGATCGGTCTGCATTCGCATTTAAAGCATTTTAAGGTATCTTAAAATTAATTATTTTTACACACACTGCTTACATTATTTGCTATGTATTTACAACACGCTTATATCATACAGGGTGATTATTTATACATGCGCAATTGCATTTTTTGTTTGTCATTTTCATGAATAAAAGTACGCTTGTATTATATAGGGCATAATCACGAATTTACGGAAATTTCTATTTTTCCGGATTCGTTTATATCTTGGTGGAATTTATTTGTAGAATTTGGGTTACAATGACCCCTCCTGACCCCTTATCACGTCAATATATATAGACACCAGGTCATATAGCAAACTAGTCTTTGATTTGGACGATTTAAGGGGTCATTGAAACCCAAATTCTACAAATGTATTCTACAACATATATATATATATATATATATATATATATATATATAAGGGGTTGTTTAAGGGCGTATTTTATAGCAATGGTCATGTAGTAATCAGAAATCACAATAGGAAGCAGAAAACTGCATTTATTTAGTAGAAAATTGAGTAATTGGGATAGTTTGTAAATAGTAAGCATTTAACTGTATATAGAGTATAAGTAGTTTTAAGCGACGCAAATAGACACAATAAGACGCATAGTTAGCATAGAAATGAGTAATTCATGCATTAGGTGAATAACAAATATTTAACACCCGGTATATAGAGTAAATTTAGGTAATGCAAACAATGATATTTTTCAGTAGAAACACGCGTATTTAGAAGTAAGTATAGTTCATGTAATTAAACACGCATTGAAAAGGATTCGAATTAATCATAACATAATACGGAGATAAGAAATAAAATTTAAAGAAGCGTTGTGTAAGTGCGTAGAAACAATTAACAATTTTTAATAGTAAATGTAATTAAAAATGCGTAAATAGATAAACATACTTGAAAATTGAAATTCAAATTGCATTAGGTATTTTGGTATAATATGGAAAAGCGATTATTTTCTCAAAACACCGCATGGTCTGATAACAAAGCATCTGTAAGCAAACAACAATTACTCGAAAAGCCAACAATGTTACATCAGAAAACCACTTTAAGTGTAGGAAATACAAAGACCTCATTGGTTATGATTAGTAAGCCAAACCCACAGACAAAGGGGGACATACCCATATATTAACAGCGAGCAATGATAACGGAGCTCAGTTTCAACTCAACAAGGCCAAGGTGTGTTTCTCCGAATCTAAGAGTAACGCGTGCGTAATAATAATATTTTAATAATAAAATTGTTTAGTGACAGATAGTGCTACGAAGATGAAAATTTCTATTGCCGATTAACGTAAGTAGAATTTGGGGAATTAATTTAAACTAAAACATAATAATAATAATAATAATAATAGGGCTCGGAGGCTGACGACAATAATTCTAAGTTTGGGGAGAATAAACTCTAAGGGCGACGACAATAATTCTGAGGCGGATCACAATAAATCTAAGTTTGATGACAATAAAAATAAATTTTGATGACAATAATTCGAGGCTGATAATAATTTCGAAATTCCAAAGGGGTGCATAATTCAGCAGATAATATTTCAAATGGATATATAATAATTCCGAATTGATGGAGAATAATTTTGAATACGATGTTAATGATCCAAATGGATGGTATAATAATGCATGGAAAATTCTAATTGATGTTGGTTGATAATGGATGTGTCGATAGTCTTGGTACAATTTTAAGTTGCGAGAAAGAAATAAAGAAGCACGAAGTAAACAGACCAGGTTAGATATTTTTAGTTTTAAGACATTTTTTTTCTATTTGAATTTGAATATTGAATTTGCTTAATTAATATAAACTAGTGTAACAGAGTCAGCAACGAACTTTGCATACGTAACTTTGCATACGTTGAAAGTACGTAATATAATAAAGGGGTTTTGAACATTGCAGGCTTCTTTTATAAAAAGAATAGTTTTTTTGGTGACTTTAGATTGATTGCAAAGCATATATTATTATATTACTTATATTATATTATATTATTATATTATATTATATTACTTACAATATTGATTCATTGAAAAGTGTATTTTAATAATTTTCAAAACCTGTATATATTTGTTTTCATTATATGGAATTAATTAACTTCATTTTATAATTCAAAATAAAAGCTAGTCGAGGCAGAATAATAAAATTAGTGGGAGTGAAGTTTATGATTAGGAAAACACAAAGAGGTGGAGTCAAGTAAGAATACGCCATTAATACCGAGTATGGCGTTATCATATCAAGTATTTATTGGACGGCCCAATGTCGGCGATCGAGAGTTCCAGGAATTCATAGAAAATTTATATGGCTACCCAAGCCTGGGGCTCGATAAATCCAGTAAGTACATAGCAAAATATATATATATATATATATATATATATATATATATATAAACACTACTTGTTGTTGAATAGAATTATTGGGAACTATTTAGTTCGATATGAAATGCTTGTAGTAGAATGTATTTATTTATACTCCTGACGTTTCGAATCCTTTTTTGATTCTTTTTCGAAGGCTACAATGGTGACAGTTAAAATACAATTAGGTACATAATAGAAAAACTTACATATAAATTTACATCAGCATTTAACTTTAACCAGCAAAATCTTAAATAATTTAAACTTTAACAACATTAAAACTATAAAAAAGAGAATAAAACTAGATATTAACAATTAATGTACAAAATTTTGATTGAAACTTGTCGAAAAATTAATATAGGTTCTCCTCTCTCTCCAATTCTTGCCCAAATTGTGATGGATTCTTTGATTGACGAAGTTTTACCACAACTACCATTCCATCTTCCATTCTTTGCAAAATATGTCGATGACATCGTATGTAGTATTCCAAAAAATATGATTGACATTGTGTTAGATGCCTTCAATAAATTTAATTACCACTTACAATTCACGTATGAAATAGAAGTCGACCGAAAAATGCCGTTTCTTGATACTGTTGTCATACGAGATTCTGCAAACATTATCAAGTTTGACTGGTATAAAAAACCAACAAATTCAGACCGTTACCTAAATTATTATTCTAATCATTGTTACCAACATAAAATAAACACTATTTTAGCCATGAAGAATCGAGTTATAAAAATATGTGATCCCGAATATCTACACAAAAACCTTTTGGAACTTCAACGAACCTTTATTAACAACGGCTTTCCTAAATCCACAGTGAATAAAATTTTATTTGCAGACGTCAATACAACAGAAGTTAAATCAAAAAAAACTCAACTTGCTACCACTCATAAGACCATCCCTTACATTCACAAACTCTCTCCATCTTTAGCAAGAATTTTAAAACGCAATGATATTAAGATCACGTATACTTATAACAAGTCGATAAAAAATCTTTTTACTCGAGTCAAAGATAGGACAGACCGACAATGGTTGAGCAACGTTATATATCAAGTAAAGTGCTCATGTGGGAGCTTATACCTTGGACAAACGAAACAGTACCTTTGCAGAAGGTTAACTCAACATAAAAGTGATGCCAAACTTGGAAAGATGTCCTGCGCACTAGCGTCACATGTCCACACCACTCACCACAACCCTAATTTTGTTGATGTGAAAGTAGTAGAAGTTGAACGTGATTACAAAAAAAGACTATTTTTAGAATCTTACCATATTAACAGGACTAAAAACAATCTAAATTCTAAAAGTGATATAGACAATCTAAGTGCGGTTTATACTTGCTTTATAAATTTAATAGTTAAAGAAATGCCAACCTCGTTTCGTCGACATTTTAATTTTGGTACATTAGAAGGCGTATACCTCAATTTAAATTTGACATTTATATTAATTTTTCGACAAGTTTCAATCAAAATTTTGTACATTAATTGTTAATATCTAGTTTTATTCTCTTTTTTATAGTTTTAATGTTGTTAAAGTTTAAATTATTTAAGATTTTGCTGGTTAAAGTTAAATGCTGATGTAAATTTATATGTAAGTTTTTCTATTATGTACCTAATTGTATTTTAACTGTCACCATTGTAGCCTTGAAAAGAATCAAAAAGGATTCGAAACGTCAGGAGTATAAATAAATACATTCTACTACAAGCATTTCGTATCGAACTAAATAGTTCCCACTAATTCTATTCAACAACAAGTAGTGTTTATTTAAAGCTGTTCGTAATTTATCAAATCATATTTTATATATATATATATATATATATATATATATATATATATATATATATATATTATTAAGATGAAATAATAACTTAGACTTTTATGCAAAGCCCAAATGATCATTTCAAATCGAGCTAGTAATTGAAAGAAGGAAAATATAAGGTCTTGGACAGGATTTGAACCTGCATCTCAGTTTTGCCGATTTGAAATGATCATTTGGGCTTTGCATAAAAGTCTAAGTTATTATTTCATCTTAATAATTGTAATACGTTAGTATTTATCAACTTACCTTGTGTAAAAAACTACCTAAAATATATATATATATATATATATATATATATATATATATATATCCAGATTCAAAATGAATATTTCAAGGAGTGTTAAATTGTCCAAATCAAAGACTAGTTTGTTATATGACGTGGTGTCTATTATTCATAATTAGGAAGACACAGTTGTTCAAATGAAATAACTATCTTCAAGTGCCATTTGTAATAATGCCAAATTACTATGTATGAAATCAATACTTATGCAGCTACCAATGAAAATAAAAACAAATTTATGAGATGCGTGACAAACTTATTGTCATTATTACAATTACCTGCAGTATTATTCAGACGTGCAGTCATTGTCTTTATAGACTCGCTTGTTGATTCCTGAGCTGTTTTACCATTTTCAATAGCTTTTATAATAGTATGTGCTAAACAGAATTTGATTATAGTTTCTCCATGACCTAGAAAAGAAAAATGTAATAAATAGCTTCATAAACTTTACAATATTATCATTTCTTAATAAGTGCAATAATTTATTAGTATTCAACTTATATATTGCTACGTTAAAAATCTAAATTTATACCTCCCCACTGTGTTAATAAATATCCCACGACAAATTAATTAATACCAGCAAAATCCTTCATGGTCCCACTTTCTTAAACCACATACCTCGTTTTATAATTGGCCAATTACCAGAATAAGGCATGCCTAATAAATCATAAAATCTGTGAATTTAATTAACCTTCATTAGAAATGAAACCCTCAAAATTAAATTCATTCTTGTCACAACAAATATTGGTATCTTGTCCTACTTAAGAACATTCTCAAAAATAAATTCTTTGTTACATCAAATAATAATTAAAAGATCAAGTTCGCATAATCAAATTTCCTAGAAATGTTTTCAAACATAAATTCCTTGTTACATCAAATAATAACTAAAACATCAAATTTTCACAAGCATGTTACTTAGAAATGTTTTCAATAATACTTCGATAGCTGATAGTAAAAACCTGTCTGCATATTGCATGCTGTCCATGTTAAATTTTTTGGTTTACCTTTGATTCATAATAAACATATTAGATTCTACTTTTGCCAAATTTTCAGTTAACATGTAAACCCAATTCTCTTCTCCAAGCCAACTGATCGATTATAGTATTTTCATCAACAACTGGTTTGGTACATCTTCATAATTTTATTATACAATACTTTTCATTCATTTATGTGAATATTAACCCTTAAACTTATTCTTTTCTCATAATTAAGAAAAAATTATAATCAACCAAAATTAAGAAAATCTTCCTTGAATTACCCTCCAATTTATATATTTAAAATAAATTAACACCATGAAAATAAAGAATTCTTCCTTTGTAATCAAATAGCTTATTATCATCATAGCGGGGAAAACACATGCTAAACTGGTTTACAACTTTAATAGAAATAAAAGTTGTTTATCACTAACATACCTACGTACCAACTATACTGACATCTATATCTATATCTTGATTAATGTGTCTGGAAATCCGATAAATTCACATAGTCAAGAGATTATTTAGCTATCACTCTAACCTCATGCATTGTAAGCATGAACACCTGCATTGCTTTATTGCTTTTATATTAATTAAATTGACATTTCTGCGGATACTTTTGTTGATTGATGTGCATGAGAACTTGATAAACATTATTTTTCTGAAACTAATGTTTTCAAATAGAACTTCTAAGAATTTAATTTTATACAGTGATGAGTCATTAACTGCATAGCAATATATATATATATATATATATATATATATATAGTATATACATACATATATACATATTACTGTTGTTTTATAGGTTACAATAGGTGTTAGAAGGGTCAAATAATTATTTATTGCTGAGTAACGCATGTATATAAGGGTCAAGTAGAATTTGAAACGTGGTTCCGAAAGATAGATAAGAATTTACTAATTTTCATTAAATATTAGGGTTAATTGTACGTAGTTGTAAAATTCACTGTAAATATTAATCACAATTAGTTGGAAAACGTAATTTCGTGAGGCATAGTTTCATAAATATGCAAGAAACGTAGTTCCGTAAAATGTAGTTAAGGTTTTAGAATGAAATAGCGTGTAAATGTGTTAATATGAAAGCTTTTAGGTTTGTAGCATAATAATCGATAATGGAAGAGGGTATTTATTTAGTAACGCATATTCAAAGCGTGATTTATTTGTTTTGTAACTTAGAGTAATAATAAAGCGGGAACATGTATAATATTTCTAGGAAGGTTTAACATTGTAAACAGGTTATTTGTATCGAATTTAAAGCTTGTCAACAAGTATAGAATTCCTTGAAAAAGACTGTTGAGAAACAAACACAGGTCTATGTTAGCTAAAGTGTTTCACGTTACGAAAATAGATCGATAATATAAAGAAAAGGATGATATTTTGCATGAAGTAGCAAAGGAGGTGAGATAGCATAGGGTTAGTGATCATTGACTTTGAAACATCTGTTAGACGAGGAAATTTAAAGGCAAATAAGTGAGACAGGGACGCGATGTGTTTTCGGAAAATATTCGTTTGGAAAAGGAATCAGAAATCCAGTAGAGAGTTGCAAACAAGTACAATTGTTAGATTAGGTGAATAAGAGCAAGATAGGCTATTGTATCGATCGGTTAGGCAGAACTTATCAATGGGGGGGACACCGAGATATAACATACGGGTTAGACGAAGATAAGAGAAAGGCACAACAAATATTGAAAATTAAGAAAGGGAAAAGACAAAACATGGAAGATTTTAAGTGCAGGTTACAGGGAAATGACATATATGCGCGTACATTAGAGGCGTGTTTTGGAAGCTAGAGTGGATGGTAGTTATCCGGGGATTTCATGGAAAGTGCCAACTGTCACAAATTTTAATGAGGGTTTCTTCGTAAAACGATTGTTTGTTATTGAAAATTCCACGATTTTTGCGACGGTTTGAAAACCTTTGATAATTTTATCTACAATAACTCAAGGGTAATGGTTAGTTTGTGGAATTGAGCGACCGTTTGTTGTTGTGGTGCTATTTAAAATGACTTCTTTCAAAATTGATAATATTTGTTAAATATTCAAGATGTATGAGTAATGTAAAACTGAAATTTTTGAATAGCAACTTGATGTTCAAATAAATGGTGATGTACTTTTGGAGGTCAATTTTTCTTTATTTAAATAGTAGGGTAGGATTTTCAGAGGACAAGTGAGCAGCCGGGGTGAAGATCCCTGAGGAAGCTGGAGGTTTTGACATCCGAATTGGAAAGCATCTTCAGAGGATACTATTATAGGGTGATATGAATTGTAAGTCTACGTGGTAGGTCTTCATTTTCAGGTAGGTGCAGGCATTTTAAGAGCGTACCATCCAGGTAAGCTTCAGAGAAATATATATTTATATATATATTGCTATGATAATAGAGTTATTTAGGGGTATATAGGGTTAGAAGGTTCGCACACTACATGCAAATAGTACTAAAAGCTAGAAAACTAAACAAATTTATCATGAAAAGTACGTAATTCGCAAATTATGCAAAAAGCAAACATCTAACACACTGTGTAAGGATCACAGTTAACTTTAATTAATGCAGAGAAGCTCATCCTTCAATAATACAACCACATTCAGTAAGACAAATAACTTTGTACGCAATCAAACTCATTTTAAACCAGCACAGCATTCATAAATTTTAAATAAATACGCATTAAGAGCATCGAAAGCTAGAAAATCATGATACGAATTCTGTTAAAACAACCCCGTTATAATGCAAGGAAATAATAAAGCATCCTCGCAATAAAAACACCTTTCAAAACAAACGCATCTCAGAAACGCAGGATGTAAATAAACACATTTCAATTTTGCATACGTGATTTTTAACATGAAGTATATTCAAAACCCAAAAAATTTTCTTGACAACAATAAAAGCCATAAGTTTGTCTACGTGAGAGATCGAATTAAAATTTCCTACAACAAAACAAAACAAGACGGGTGAAACTACATGGGCTATAATGAATCCGCTATATAGAACTTGAATGCTATGTGATCAACAACATCATTTCAACAAACTACTATCAAATTCATACCGGAGAAATCCCAAAGTATGGACAATAACCTATAGCACGCCTTAAACTTTGACCGAAGGACACGGATAACCAATAATGTCAGATGGAGGCGTTGTTTTAAATACCACACAAATTTGATAAACAATCAGTCTTCCTTCAACCAGAGCACGCTTCATGGCAGTTCAAGTTATAAAACTACGTAAAGTGAACATAGAAAAATTAAATAATTATATTTCATGGAAGCCATGATAGAAAAGTTTTGAAATTAAAATAATAGTGAAAATATACGAGAGAAGTTTGCCGTTAACTGAAAAACGTAAGTGAAAGCTTATTAATTAAACATAATTTTAATATTTATTATTGGTGAATCAATCTAAATTGGTACATGAATCAAAATTTGCAAATAAATCCAAATTTAAATATACATCGATCTAAATTTGCATAAAAACATTGGTTTGCATCTACGCATCGGAGCAGTAAACGGAGGATTGTTTTAAGCATTGAATGGGTATTTGACCAAGCGGTACTATAAAATCAACAAGTGAACTGAACTGAAAGCAATCCAGGAGTACTAATCAACAGTATGCAGCAGCAGATCCAAGAATAGGGAGAACAAAAAGAGACGCAAGGAAACTACAGGTCCGAATATTATTTAATAGCATAAGGCATTATTTTCTTTTTTATTGAGCATTTACATTTTTATTATTATACCAGAATATTTATTTAAAGAATCATCAAAAATCTTTTTATATGTAAAAGGGAAAGTCATTGAACGTTCAAAGGTGTTTCCAATAGTATACAGTGTCATTTTTGCTGGCTTTAAACTGACTAAAGGGAGCTATAATTTCGGGGATAAACAAATTGATATCATTATTACTTTGATTTGGGGGTTTATTTTGTGGAATAGTGAATCATATTATCAAGCTGTAAAGTGTATATAATTTTTTTGTCATTATACAACAATCTTGGTCAATTTGCATTTGTCTCATTCAAGTAGGAAAGTGTTAGATAAAAAGGAAGGTAAATTATTTGTTATCGTAACGTCGTACACTCTGTGTGGATTAAACTGAGCTAGTCGGGGCATATTTAAATTTTGCATTATTTAGAGACACAGAGCGGATTATACAGAGTGGTAGAAAAGTTCCGGAACGGTCAAATATTTTGGGAAATACTCATCGCATCAAAAAGAAAAATACGTGTTCAATATTTTTTAAAAGCTATCCAATGACACCAAATTGAACCCCACCCCTGGGGTAGGGTGGGGCAACTTTAAAAGTTTAAGTGGAAACCCCATTTGTTATTGCAGATTCGGATTGCAGGATAAATTACCCCAAATTGACCTACGATACAAGCCATTTTGGATGATAGAAGGCGTTGTAATTGACAAAACCAAAATAGGGTACAAAACATTTGAAATCGAAAATGTCAGAATTACATTCATTTTAGTATTCATTTCGTTATTAGCTTTTGATATTATTTCGTGATGTCTCTGTCTGAAAGAGAAAGAATAATTGTCCTGATGATGCGGGGGTATGGAGATAAAGAAAGATCATTGCAGCAAGTCGCAGATTTATTCAATGAAGTCACTGCGGAACGTCAACCGATTTCTAAATCTACTGTGAGTTGAACAGTGAATCGTTTTGAGCGAACTGGTTCGGTGAAGGATGAACCAAGATCTGGAAAACCTAAAAGCGCGACAAATGGTCAATTTGAACACCTTCGGCGGTAATTTCGTTATGTATGAAATAAATAATTTATTATTTTACTTCTTTTATTTTCTGATCCATCAATTCTTCTAGAAATAGTTAATTTTTGTCGATGCAGCGCCATCTGCAAAAAACCTAAAAAAAATCATGACTAACATTTTGTGGCGAATCCGAATCTGCAAGAACAAATGGGGGTTTCCACTTAAACTTTTAAAGTTGCCCCACCCCTACCCCCAGGGGGTGGGGGTTCAATTTTGGTGTCATTGGATAGCTTTTAAAAAAATATTGAACACGTATTTTTTCTTTTTTTGATGCGATGAGTATTTCCCAAAATATTTGACTGTTCCGGGACTTTTCTACCACTCTGTATGTACATCGTACTCAGATCTGAATATGATATAATAAAAAAATTTATTAAACACATCAATTGTCATTTTTATGTAACATTATAACTTGACATAAATTCCATCTTCAGTTAAGATAACTTGAGAAAATTTAATTTAAAATTGTAAATATCTGTAACAAGAAGAGAATTATCTTTAATTTAATAGATATACATATATTTCGTTCTTCAGACTTTTTATTAAATTACTAACGGAAAACAATTTATTAAGAAAGTAGTCCTACGACTAAATTTGATATAAATGCATATTTTTTATTCAGATGCAATCTATGACCTGTTTGATATTTAATGTATAACTACTTTTTCATTCTGGGATAAAATTGCATAACTTAACAATCTTAGCCTGTGTGCTTTTTGTGTGCGTATAATTGTTACTAAAGTTCCCACACTCTCTTCGCTTATGTTAAGTTTGCATATCAACAACAAACGGAAATAATCGTTATAGAACTCTAGTTGAGATAATATAATTTTCTTGATTCTTTGAGGTTTTTCTCTGGTATAAAATATTACTCAACTGTAAGGGGTAGTTGAAATTGTAGTTAAATTTTGGTAATGTTTAGAAATTTCCAGTTGAGAGTACTTGAAGGTTCTCTCCTGAAAAATTTCTTAGTTTTTTGGTTGATTGAAGTAATTTGTTATTGATGTTGTGGAGAATTGCTAGGAAACAATGCTTCGTTTAAGTCTTACTCTGTCGTTTATATAGTATTGAGTATTCTGAGGTTTAAAACCCATATTATGTTAATAACTAAATTTTTTTTGTTCATATTTATGAGGGATAGAAATTGAGCCCTTAGAAAGGTTTTCTGATAGGCATAAGCCAATGATAAATATTGGCATCTAAGCAATATTTTGATAACATTAAGTAGAGTTTCTTCCCAGCTTCATAAATTTCTAGATTTATTAATATATAAACCCCTTATTTTTTGTTCATCCCTATAACCCCCATGTATTATACGAGTGTATTATACGATTATGACTTCTACCGATTGCGACTTTTACCGATTGAGTCATATACCAATTTTATCTGCTTTTGGACATGTGGTATGCAAAGCTACCCCCACACTCGCTTATCAATTTAATCGTTGATAGGTTTATTCGTTTATACCTTTATTCGTTTGTTAGTTTAATGGTTTATTAAATAATTCATTTATTAATTTCAATTTATCGGTTTAAGTATTAATTTATTAATCCAATAAACCTCTGGGTTCCTTGGTCACATGGTAATGTTAGGAATAATTTTTCAAATTTATAATTCTATCCAGTAGAGTCCCTTGAGTCTTCCAATAGTCCAAGGAACCCAGAATTTTTTATTATTTTTTTTTTTTTTGGAGAAGGGCAGTGTAACAATATTTTTTTGTCGAAAGAAAAAAATTGCTTGTTGAAACAAAATAGAAATCTACAGGAATGAATTTTATCCACTTGGAATTTTAAGCAATAACCATTATAAAATAATTTAAATTACAGTATGTACGTGATTATCAAATCTGAAGCTCATTTAAGTCTTAAGAAACAAAAAGTTGTTAAATAATATCTTTTTAATCACTAACCCTTGTGAATTGAGTTAATTTTTTATTGTTGAAAAAGTTATTTATTGTACAATAGATACTTTCTGATTTTAACAGGTTTAATTTTCTAAGAAGGGTAAATTAAAATTTTTGAATGATCCATTCCAATAGGGTTTCTGTATCGAACCCTAAAATCACCTCTTTTTAATACTTGCTAGATACAGTGGCGTCCAACTACACTTTATTAATTTTCCGTTTCACGAAGAATATTTCAACCCAGCCCTTTTCATGATCTGCCATGAATAATAGTCTAGCTAACTGCCGGCACACCAAGTTTTTATACTTCCAACTCGCACATGTAAAAATTCAAGTCCCTATAAATTCCGAATTACTGTTCTATCTTCTCCCTAGGGGCTGAAGATTAAAATTGCTACATTAATGTCATCGCTTTGGGGCTCGAAAAGAGTAACCATTTACGTACACCATATATATTGTTACATTGGTACTGCATCGTGGGGCCCAAGTTGGAAATATAAACATAAATCTGTTACAATATGGAAGATGGGTATTTGGTGTGTAGACGATTGATTGCTACTAAACTATGAGGGATATCAAAACCAACTTGGGTATGATAATACTTGATCATTATACCACATTTTAAAAATATTAGGTGTATACAGTTTAGAAATTAAAAATGCTGTATAATAATTATGATAATTAAATGTATAATAATATGTTAACCACTACACACATATGGTTAGGTATATCCTTCTGTGTATTTGATAAGTATTTTAACAGTTAAATTTTTAGCAATTATTAAGAAATTAATTTGTTTACCTGTAGTCGATACAGCACCAAAATTATCATCTGCATATGAACCACTACCTATTTGAGAAGTGTCACTACAACGACCAACCATTTTTCCATTAATACCACCAGTTGAAGTAGCTGCTACAACATGACCTTCAGCATCAATTGCTACTGCTCCTACAGTGTCAACTTCCGATTTGTTCTAATAAACTTAGATAATTATAACTCATATATTTAATTCCACTAACCTGTCTGTCGCCTATTTCAGTCAATTCGCCACCATGTTCTTTAAAATGTTTTAAAGCTTCTAATGCATAAGCTGTAACTAGACTACCAGAAGGTAAAATTTCTATTCCTTGGGAAATTGCAAACTTTTTGGCTCCTTCTGCTGCCAACAGCACATGGGGCGTTTTTTCCATGACAAGACGAGCTAAACTGTGCATTTTCATTGAAATTAATTAGTCAGAATTAAATCGTTCGTATGCTATTGCAAACAAACAAAAAACAAGCATTAGTTACAAACCATGTTAAAAATGCAAACTTATAATAAAGTTAGTATGCACGTTTATCTAATTTACAACATCTATTCTCTACATTTTGAGCTTATAACTATAAAAGATGAAATGTTAGTCCAAATACTTTATCACGTTTCCTCGCAATATACCTCGGTGCCAGATTTTGTATTTATGGAACCAACGCAACGTTTTGAACTTCTATAAATAAGCCTTTACTTCCCTTTTAAAAATTCTAGCAGTTAAACTGGATCAGTAAAATGTGTACACTGCACGTTATTTTTGTACAGAAAAATGTTCGTAGATTCCAACCACAAACAAAATAACAAATGACGTTACTCAAATGTTCTATTTATTTTAATGTACCACTCTTTCAGCATACCAACAAATGCTCAAAATATATTGCTGTTCTTCATTGTTGATTAAATACAGTATTGTAACAAACTTTTTACTGTTCTATTGTTATTTGTTCGGTCCACTATAAACCTTATTATGAAGAACTACTTACAGAAAATCCTTAGTTTATTGAGATGCCATTACAGAGATCACTGACGATAATTACTAACAATATTTACTAACACTAAATTCCTTCGTAACATCACAATTATATTATACTTATTACTAAATTCGAATGCATAATTTATATATTACTTTTAACAATTAATTGTGGATTAATATATCGCCTACACTAACCGTCGGATCATATGGTTTATATATCTAACTAACATAGCTTCCAGAGGCTTCTGGAAGTTACGCGAATCACCTGATTTGTTCATTTAATATTGGTTCTTTAAATGCACTCTTGTAGCTATCAATTCTACCATAATTCGCTTAATGACTCTATTTCTTTTAATTCTAAATTGTTTGACATCACTATTATAGTTCATTATATAGGACTGATAAATTATAATCCGTTTAGGGTTTTAATTGAAATATGCTAAATAATATTATACAAGCAAAACACTTTCTGGTTACAATTTTTCGATAAATATCATTTACTGAAGCAGTAAATTGCTGTTTTCGAGGCATTAATAGAATTGCTTTTCCAAGTTGGAGTGTTTCTGTAACATATTGTAGATTTAGCAATCATGCTTTACATAAGAAAAAGGGTTGTAAAATTTTGCTAGATACCGATATTAATGAAATTTGGTACAAACACTACGGCGTCACTACATTTCTACTAGCAGCATTTCCTCTAGTAAATGACAGTGATTGTAAACGTTCTCAACCAACTTTGTTCGTGACTGAATTCTAGATGTTTGTGTAAGTGTATGAAATGATAAAGCATCAAAATGTTTCAAAGAAAATGATCTTTCTTCATTTTACTATCCTCTTCAGAAACATGGTCAATATAACAAAGTTTTTCTTTTTTTTTAAACGTTCTAATGTGAAGTTGAATTCACACTAGTTTACATACTGATTTAATAATGTACTGTCGAAAGTTCATCGACAATTCCAAGTATCTTTAAATTTCATTGTGTGACGTTTCTTTGACCATGTTTATAATCATATTTCATTTTAATAGTTTCCATATTAGTAAATCCCACCAATAGGATTATGCAATTTCCTTTAAGAAATATAATTTTTAGGTTACATGTATTTTTGATCTAAGGTTGAATTATTTTTGTATATTGTTCATAATCAAAGATTGTCACATTCACTAGGGCGGTTTTAAAAGGTTCAAAATAATATCATCATCTTAATTTCATTCTAAACTATTACAGTCTTATGATTGATTTGTTTTGATTAATAATGTAATGTGATGGTGTCGATGATCCTATCGTCTGAGCACAAAAACAGATCACATCCAAATTGTGCTGACTCAAATAAATAAAAAGTTCCTGTTTCTGCACTTAGTTAACCTATCGTAAACCAATTGGGCATATTTATTAGATAGAGAAAACAACACAAACATAACTTCAATCTGCAGTGTTAATTCAATTGTTCCAAAGTTTGCCAAAGATGTCTCAAATTATTTTATGAAGGGAGGATCCATTTCGTAGAGAGGACATTCAAACACTCAACATGCAACTTGAGTAAGTTAGCTGCATTTGAGAATGCATTATCGAACAGATTTGAAAGTGGTCAACCATGTTCGGATAAAAGTCGATTGTTTTTAATTTTAGAGGCATATTGATTCTCAGATTGACAACTTTATTTTAGACATAGGCATATTGAGAGTTCCGAAGTCAACATAGACAGAGGCATTTTATGCTGTCCACATTGGCTACAGTCAACAATCGCTCATCAGGTATTTATGAAAACTTCTAAAACTGTACTTGCAAAATCTTGTAAATAATTGAAAATTTTGAATTCATTGCATGAACTGAGAAAAACGTACCTATAGTACATCTGTGTGATAAGGTTAAGGATTCAGTTAAGAAAATTGTGATGTATTTGATTTTTAATACTTACTTAACAATGTCTATCATGTATTGTAATAAAAAATGTAATTGTGCTATATAGTTAAAAACAAGAGTCGTATAATAGTGTAAAGACTTGTGTATACTTGTTTTTTTTCTTCAATTAATAAGTAGATATAGTTACAGTTTTGTTGTAATAAATTATTTTGCAATTACCTAGAGGAGTGAATAAAAATTCAGGTCATTTAACATTTGATTTTAGAAACCTTCCTTTCAGTTAGCAGTTTTAAATAGGTCTATTAGTGTTGTTACGATTAATAGCAGTGGTGTACTTAATGATTTTTCTGATAAATTTTAAGCCAGAATCGCTCTCCTGATCAAGTTTTAGAACCATCTTGTTATTCCTTTAGAGCATATCCCAGAAACCCTGCGAGATTAGATGATGTCCAAGATACTTCCAGGTTAAGACATATTTCACACCTGATAGCCTTCTGGGACCCTCTTCAAACACTTACACCACCCATTCCACTGAGTTAGTTGGTAACCATTTTGTTAGTACAGTCCAGGTCTTCGGTATTTTACCAAAATAGATTTTCTGGTGTATGATGGGAGGATGAAAACGAAACGTAGAGGAAAATGAGCAAAATTAAGGCTAGAATTGAGAGAAGTAGAACAAAGAATAACAGTATTAAATAATGAAGTTACGGAGATAGAAATAGACAATTTAAGGAGGAGCTGAAGAAATTCCAGAAGACAGTATTAGACACAGCAGTAGGGTTATTTCTTTAAAACAATTTTCTAGATTTTCTGGAGATCAGAAAAGCAATCCCAAAATATTTGTAAATAATTTAAAAGTTAGCCTAGCAACCATTAAGTTTCAGCAACAAAAATTAAATATGGTACGAATAATGCGAAGTGGCACTTTGAAAATTCTATTTAGTTTGGTGAAAATAAGAAGTATGTTCTTAGGATTTGAACGGAAAATTTTAAGCTATTAGTACAGGGATAATAAACAACATAAAGTTAGGAATAATAATAGAATTTAACGATAACTGGGATAAAGAACAAAGAAAATGCTTGAGACAGGATGGTCACTAAAAGTAGGAAATGGGAACGAACAACGAGAACATAATAGAAACGCATTAACGATTAGCAATTTTTTTGGAAAATCTTTGACATATTATGTTGATCAATTTAATCGTGAAAATAAAAATGGTAAAATTTTCTTTATTTTCAAAATTTCATAGCTTAATGGAGGGGGGGGGTGTTTACTGAGAAAAAAGACGCCATTATGGCTAATAACGGCAAAAATCAAATTCACAGTAATTAATGCTTGTATTAGTTAAATAGAACATTAGTGTGGCAAAAGGATGTGGACTGTTTTAAGGGTGCGTACAGGAAAAATGCTCTGAATTACCTGCAGGTGAAATTATGAAATTGAGTGAAGCAACTGGTAGCAAGTTAGCCAAGATTTGTATATATAGCGCATAAACTCATGCGCACAAAAACACACCATCAACCCTCAAATTGCACTTGAAGGGTTCCAATGTCTTGCACTTATATATACAGCGATATTGCAAATAATGTTTATTAATATTAATTGCAGAAAGTCAATTACGAGCGAGCGCGGTTTAAATTATATGTGACATGTTTATGTACACTTTACTTTCAACTGCCCGGTTTAGCACATTGAGCATTATCAAGTTCCAATACGATCGGTTTTGGAAGTTGATAATGCTCAATGTGCTAAACCGGGCAGTTGAAAGTAAAGTGTATATAAACATGTATAAACATATATATATTTTTGTACTCTACCCCTCTTTTATTACTTATTTTTCTCGTCGCGCGCCCCTTCTTATAAATTTCAATGCCTTTTATATGATGTGCAAACACCTATTACACGCCCCGTTGCAACGTTTGGTTGGTTATTTAATCCAAAATTGTTATTAAAATGCCTCGACTATTTGAAACTCTTTATTCTCAGGGTGTACACCTACTTACCGTGGGTTCCGTGGTAAGTAGATGTGCAATGCCCAACCAAACTGCACTCTCTTTTGTTTTAGTACTAATTTTAGAATCTAGTTTTGTATATGCCAAATTTTTATGATCAACGTTGCCTTGTGCCAAATTAATTTAATACCACAAATTTATGACTTTTGACGTTATAAGATATTTCACAGCACTCACCTGGATTATACTTAGTTTCCGGCCTCTCTTACTGTTGGCTCAAAATCCTCGTCGCCGTATGTGCCTTTACACGGTTGTACTATCCTGTTGAAATTCCGTCTCGCCTCCAGGTATCTTTCCTTAAATTTTAGTTGCTCCCAATATCTGAAATAAATGACCCGAATTTTAGAATTTAGAATACCCGTTTATTTTACTTCCCCTGCGCTAATTCTTCCGTCGTAGTTTCTGCGTTGACTCTTCCACTTCCAATTACTGCTCTTACGTGTTCTCCTAATTTCGCTCCTCTTGTTCCAAATTAATACGTCCGCCTTTTATCCGCACTCAATCCAAATCTATCGTCGTCCTATTCAAAATCACCCAATGCCCCGCTACATATACATCCATATCAAAATCAATCTTCGTCCCTTTTTATAACCACTCAATGCCCTGCTACCTATAATTCTATATCCAAATCAATCCCAAATATTCTTCTTTCTTACAATTCCAATCCGATGCCTTCTGCCTTTATCAATATCGTTCCAAATCTATCTTACTATCCGTCGCTTCGCCGTCGCACTAATACAAATCTTTACTCTTCCTTGTCGTCGCTATTACTTATTTATGTACCGATGCTGCTCTTTACCCTTCTTTAATAATCAAACTATTTCAAAATCAAACACGTTTATTAATCTTCAAAATCTTTACACAAATTAGCGCAGTTCTTTAAAATACGTCTTTATACCAAAAATATTCAAAATAATCTCCCCTTGTTTACTTTCCAAGGTGATAATTATAACATTACTTGCCTACTACATTACAAATTACATAAACTAAAATCGTCCAATAATATTAAAACACTAAGTTTGTGTCGCACATACCATAAATTATGTCCTTTTACGCTTTCATAGTTTACACATAATATTCTAGTATTGGTTCTAAATATTTTACAATCCTTCAATCACATTTGACATTGTTATCACTTATAATTTTGAAATTACATATTCGTCCAAAAGTTGATTCTAATTAAACAAAAGCCAAAATAAATCACACATGACCCTGGATCGGCGTGGTTGATAGTGGACATCCATAGACGCATCCGGTTTTCGGATGGCAAATGTACTTTCAATGGCCTATTAATTCTAACTCAGTATAAACCCTTGAGCACTGTATATTTTATCACGTCATCAAGTCATTTTAATTTACCTCTTGGCACTTACATTTCAACTACCCTTTTGAATACTTTAGCATTTGTAAAGTACGGCAAACATACATTTTAAATTATGTGATCAGATATATGGATCATTTTACTTGGCATACACTACCTTCTACTAAACAACCCTTAGAACCCTTGGTAGCTCCCTCTGACACTACAATATATATATATATATATATATATATATATTGTTGTGATACTGTAACAATACCCCTATGCGCCTTTTTTGTGAATTAAAAGGAAAAAATTTTGAATCTGTCAATTTTTAATGTATAATTTTAATTGCGTCGGTTAGCTCAGTTTTTAAATTATGCACGGAGCTTGCAACAATACGACAAACAAAGGATTTAAATTTACCTTCTACTTCTCCTTCCTGTTCTATTTTTTAAACCAAAACACCATTAAACACAAATTATTATAATGTTCTCAAAATATTTACAACGTATGAAAAGTTTAAATATTCTCTAAATTAATAATTATCACTCTCAAAGATGATCAAAAAGCCAGCAAAATTACTATTATTATTATTAACTGAAACCAGATGAACATTCATTCAACCTCTTTAAATATTTACGTAATTTACAACGTATACTCAAAAAAAACTAACATAAATTATCATGAAAGCAATTTTTAAAGTATTTAAATTAGAAATATTCAATGAAAAGTTAATTTTTAAATCATTCAGTTTAGCAATGTACAATGAAATATTCACAAATAAAATAATAAAACATTCAGATTGGCTAACCTGTTGTTTTCAGCTCGAATCAGTCCCTGGTCCAACTGTTTCCGATTTTGTCTGAATACCTCATAGCATAGCCTTAAATCACTCTAGCGTCCTCCATTAAACTCCTTGACAATCCATAGTTGAAGTAAATGCTTGTTGCATTTCCTCATTTGTTCCAGTAATCATTTATAATCGCTTATCCATTAATTATTAAGAATTGTCTTCCAGTATTTATTTAGACTTGTTCCCCAGTAATTATTTAGACTTGTTCCCCAGTAATCATTTAAACTTGTCTTCCAGTATTTATTTAGAGTTGCCTTTTGAGGATAAAACGACAAACCCATTAATTTTCCATAATTACAATGGTATTATTTCGCACTTCACAATTAATCACTTTACGTAAATATCTTTGTTTTAAGAGACGTGAACTATGCCTTACTTCATGGCGAAATGATTTGTTTACAAATCCGGTCATATTTAAATGCATCGTCTATCTATTGACAAGAGCAAAGTTCGTTGTTGTGTATAAAACTTGCATACCAGGTTTTCAGATTTCCATCGTATTATATTGTATGTTAACATCAACGCGTTACTTTAGTCATGTACCATTTCGAGTTAATAGCATAGATTCGCTTGGATTTTCATACTTCTAGATAAGTAAACCATTGTTTGTACAAATAAATTTGATGAACTTTGATTTTAATTACCATGCCATGCCATGTCGATTTTAATTTTCTAGTCACATAGACTTAATACAATTTATGCATTAAACTATATGCGTTTGCTATCTTACGCATTTTTAAACCTGCTTGTTTTAATTGGGATCCTTGACTTAATAATGATGCATTATCCATGCGTGTCACGTTTCAGCTTGCAATTATGTTGTTTTACGACTTGCAAATTTGTTAATTCAAATAAATTTTCAAAATATTTTCCATTAACTAAATTAATTATGAGTATGGTTTATATACAGGGCGTTGTCCTTTACTTTCCAGTCTAATTAACGTGTTTCTTGTTTTCTTCGGAAAACTGTCTCGTTTTCTGAGCCCTCATGTATTTTATATGAAGTGCGCTATACTATTTGTCCTAACTATCCCTAAATGACCTTATTAACACAGCAATATATATAAATTTGCCAAACCATGCTCCCCACCTTGAAAGGTTGTTTAATACTTCCAAACCGCAAAGATACAGAGGAGTAGCAAAGATACATGAAAAAAATGTAAATAAGAAATAATTTCTTTTTCAGAGCAAGAAAAAAAATAAAGCACTTTCCCAAAGAATACAAAAATAATTTTTAAATAAAATTAAAATAAGCGTTAGTACAAAAAAAAGCAGTAAATAAGCGAACTATTATTTTTAATAAATAAAATACGTGACTTTTCTTATTTTGTTTATTCACGCAGTAATTAAATTCATCAGAGAACCAAATGTTTTCGAAGCTTCTAAAACAATTTATCATTCTTGCAGAATTTGACTTGTTTAGCATGATCATCGGACTTCATCTCTTACACTCTTTTGTAAGGGTGAAAATGTAAATCTTTGTGAATAATGCGATGCACTGTGAATTTATTTAAAGTTAGGGAAGTAGTACGCAATCATAGTGACTGTCGTAGACTATCCATAACAGACAGGCAAACATGCTTGATATTAATGATCATTCTTGATGTCGATTTGTGTTCTTTGATTTATCCAACATTCTTGAAACTTGCACATTCAAAGCTTGATTAAATTTGCACTTGGCACATTTCTCACCTGGATTAAATTAAAAAAAACTTCTAACAACAGTAAAAAAATCGTTTTGTAAACAAGTCGCATGCGAAATGCAGTACTCTGAAACGATTCGTTTCTACTAAACTATACAAGCTGCCAAGCATTTGACGTTACTTTCCCCTCTCAGTGTGAGTACAGTGCATAATGGTCAAATTAAAAATATTCAGAAACATCATTTATATTTATCTATTTACAAAGTCCACCCAATCTGCCATCAACTTTACAATTAAAATTGCATGGAAAATTTTCTTTTGTCAATGGAAAACTAGGTGAGTGTAATTCGTTGCACAATTATTTCACGACAAAATTTTATTCATGCATAAGCTCACATAATACAGACATTCCGACAAATTTAATAGCTGCAATACAATACAAACCTAATAGGATGTGCAATATCCTTAACTACAGTAACTGCACCGGCACTAAGATTCGAACCAATCATTATACTAGCATCCATTTCAACTTCTCCTTCTATATTTAGGACTGATCCATAACCTAAAATATTAAATTTTTAATTTTCATTAATGTTATAATTTGAACAACGGCAGTAAAGCATAACATAATTAATTGGTATTTGATACGAGGATCACTGCTAAAATTCATGGAGAGTAATACACCTTATATTTCCGGCATTCTGCAATTGTAATATTTGTCAAATTTGACATTTTAACCCATAAATTCCTTAACAAATAGATTTCTAATATAGCACTTTTGTTACAATAAAAAAGTAATATTTGTGTGTATAGATAACTTAGTTCATTATTTGTGGAGGAAGCAGTGGCGTAACTACGATTTTTGGGCCCCCCCGCAAAAATTTTAAAGTGGGCTCTCTTTAAAATGTATTACTTTTACTGGCTTATATTTAGCCATATTTTTAAATTATAGTACATGTAGAGAAGGAAGCAGTATAGAATTAAATACATATACTATATTAATCAAGTGCTTTATTAATTATAAAACCAAATTACATAAATTCAAACTTATAAGTTAATTAATATTAAATCTACATATTTATACGCCGCACAAAATTATTTACACCTAAAAATTTGATACAGTAAAAAAACCTATGAGCTAGCAGACATTCCAAATCAAATTCAAAATTTTGTTTTTCTTGCATGTTTTGCTGCAAACGCGTTTATTGTATCCTCTATATTCATATTTTGGCAGTGTCATGTTCTACTGCTAAGAGGATAAATCGTCTAATCTATCTTGTGAAGTGCGGTTCCTAAGATAATTTTAATAATTTTAATTTTGAGAAAGATCTCTCCGCACTTGCAACGCTAACGGGTAAAGTTAGGTATAACATTAAGGCTGTTATGGTGTTTGGAAAACTGCTAGAACCTGTAGATTTGGAAAGTACTAGATATTCTAAAATTGTAAGATACCGTTAACATTTTTAATTCATCACAAATAAGTCTATTATTTTTGAGTGTAGTAAGTTCTATACCTATAGCATCATTTAAATCTTTGTAGTAAAATTTTGCAATTGTTTTGCCTTAGATAAAATATCGTCTGCAGTTAAATTCAAAAATACATTAGGTTCTAAGAAATTAAACTTTTCGTTTACATGAAAAAGCGATTTAAAACGATTCGACAGCTGTGAAATTATAATATCCATTACGCGATAAAATACATTTATTTTAAATTTAAATTCTTCATCATTAAATCGATAATCATTGGATAATTCATCGTAATGCTTTTTATTTTTGGTTGCCTTTTTTATAAATTCGGTTTAATATTCCATTGCCCTGCAACTTTCGCTGCTTCCTCCTTGATGTTGGAATAGTTATTTCTTGTTTCCTTGAAAAATTTTAAAGTTTTTGAAATAAGAGAGTTATCTGATTAATATTCGCCTTTTCACTCTGAGCAGTTTGTGAGAGCTTGTTAAGCTCTTCTAGAATTTGACTTAAAAACACTTAAAAAATAAAATTAAAATTATCCATGCTAGTTAATATTTGCTTTGCGTCATTTCGTTCATCTGTTTTTTGATATCATAATAATTTTATTAAGAGACATTACTATATCTTTATACCGAATTCTTATGGCAGCTAAAGATTTTACTCGATCCGCCCAACGTGTCGGATTTAAGCGTTTCAATTGTGTGAAATTTTCTTTAAAAACAGAAAGCCAATTCCATCTTACTATACTATTAGCAAAAATGTATATATGTTTTCTAAAAGTAGAAAAACGATTCTATTTCTTTTATACCTTTAACGGCATCATTTATGACTAGATTTAAGTTATGGGCACTACAGTGCATATATAAGGCTGCAGGCTCTATGTTTAAAATTCTCTTTTGCACGCCAGAATACGTACCGCTCATAACGTTAGCTCCATCGTAGCCCTGCCCTCTACATTTATTTATATCTAATTGCATGTTGGTTAAATTGCTTAATATAGTATTACATAGTCCTTCAGCAGATTGGGACTCTACTTTTGTAAAACCCACAAAAGTTTCACAAATATCTATTTTGGTTACCTCTCCCAAGCTGTCTTTTTAAAATCAATATATCTTACAATTTTACTTAATTGATCAATCTTAGTTATATCCTGTGTAGTGTCTATTATGATTGAGAAAAAGGAGCGGATCTAATTTTATTTAATAAAATATTTTTTAAGTGTGCGCTTAAAGTATTAATAATATCGTTTTGAATTTTTGGGAAAGATATTTAATTGAACCTTTGGGTCGTTCAAGCACTTTTGTAATATAGGATCATAGTTACTAATTAAATGAACTAAACTTAAGAAATTACCGTTGTAACTGTCTTTTGAATCAGAAAAACTTTCTCTATGTCCTCGAAATGACAGCATGCGCTGGGATAGTGTTAAAGTAACATTGAAAAGTCTGTGTAAAACATTTTCCAAAATTCAGTTTCTTGTTTTAATAGTAGAGTATCTTTCTTATCTATGGTATAATTTTTTTCCACATATCGTAAATAAAACAACAAGTTAAATGAGATTGAGCAAGCAAATGCTCTTTAATTTTTTGATAAACCCTGCCAATCATTAATTCCGGTCGTCCAACTTGACCTTACTGAAGCAAACAGCCAACATGGTTGACAATAAACACAATTTTTAATTTAGAATAACACAACCGCCCATTTGAATTGTGTGGTAAGTTTAACGTATTGCTTTTATTTTCGCTTGCAGTTATTAAGTAATAATAGTGAACTGAAAAACTTCTATTTTTATTATCTTTAGGAAACGCACCATCTGGTCTACACAATCCGTAATTAATTATTTCTTTTCTTAAATTGTCATGTTGTAAAACATTGATTTTAAAAATGTGCAAAATCGGTTGGATATTCTTCGTCAGATCCATCGATAGTTCATTAAGTGAAAAGTACTACTCACATTTACCTCTGTAATTGTAGTGGTATCTAGTTCCAAATTTCTATCGCGGCCGTCATTATGTGATGTACTTGCGCCCTGGGTGAGAGTTTTTAAAATTGTTGACGACTGCTGTTCGTCTGTAGCGGAACTAGTAGATGCTACTGTCGAAAGCCCAATTTCTTTCATAGATTGTTCTTGTTTTTCGGACTCTTTAGAAGTAAAAAGGAACTTATTTTGGAATCTTGCTCTTTGATTCTTCCAATAGTTTCCTTTTTCGTTTTTTGCAGCGCCGCTTGTAGTGCTCATTGTATATTATTTCCTGCAATTTTGAATGAAATTAATTATAATGTAATTAGATAAGTAATAATTATTTAAAAGCCTTTTGAAATTACAAATAACACATACATACTTTGCTTTAAATGCTTTAATTAACAAAATATAAATGATTTTTATTGAATGCTTAAAGATTTATTTATATGTATTTCTCAGCGACTTCAACTATGATCAAATCAATAGTAGTTTAATAAAAATAGATATAAATACTTACGTTTAAATATGAAAGACCTCCTGTAATACGAACACAACACTATTGAGTAAAATGTACTGGAATGCTTTTTACTTCCTTTCCGTTATATATAATGCAGCTAATGCAAATACGTTGCAACCAGCTGACTAGAAACCACAAAATGAATTTCTTTCTAGTATTATATTTCTAGAAAGCGAAGGTTACTAAGCTACCTGCCATCCTGTGAATCTGTACTGTACAGACAATAGCCCTTTTATTCCTATTTAAAATCCCACAAACCAAACTAACCCTACTATACGTCGTTTAATAATGCTTTACCACTTTATACAACTTATCACTTAAGAATAATATAGACATCTTTGTTATTAAAGTTTACAGTCTCTTTCATCTGTTTATTAACCCTTACAAAATAGGACAGAACGGATAGAAAGAAGAAAGGATGCAGGCTGCAGGTGGTGTTCAGTATTTATCTTAATTATTATTTCTTGTATTTCAGCAGTTCCTAGTAGTAACATCAAGAAAACGTTCGTTAACCTGCGGTTTCTGAATTATCTGCAATATTTTCTTGACCGTTTCTTACCTGCCAAATACGTTGAAGATGAATAAGTTGAGTTTATTATCGTTTGGGCCTTCTTGCACTTGGGGCCCCCCCGCATAGCGGGGGCTGGCAGGGGTGTAGTTACGCCACTGGGAGGAAGCACTATCCAAAACAAAGGTTTACAAAATTCAAACGTATAACATTAATGTTTGATGACAATGTTGACAAAGGTTCTCCAAAGAATATTGATGCTGTACATGACACGATTTTAGTAATTCAGAATGTAATATATATATATATATATATATATATATATATACATATTGCTATGATAAGAAGGTAATTTAAGGGTATATTAAGTCATAGGGGTCATAAGATACATGTAAATATTATTAACGTTTATACAATTCCATCATTAAATGGGAGTAAATCGACAATTTTACATAATGTCAATAGCGAGCACACTGTATATAAATCATAACTAATTTAATTCATAAAAAGGGAAGCTTATTCTTCAATAACCAGATCATATTTAACAAGAATAATAACTTGTGCGTCATATAACACGTTTTAAATTAAATATACAAGTTTAGAATTGAAAAGAAATAAGCAAAAGTAATGTTTCAACGCAACGAGTTTTATCAAAATAAACATGCAATCGGTAAAAGTAAACAACCTGGCATCCTAGCTATATAATAACATCATTCAAAATATTAACACATAAATAAGTAAACGCATTCAAATACGTCATTATAGAAATGTGAATACGTGACCAAAGACATTGTATTTTCATAAAATTCAACATATTTGGAGTAATAAACAATAAATAACAGATGGTCCATGATGTGATAAAATTCGAATTATAGCAAACACAAACAAGACGACGTGACAAAATGTAATAGAAATTTAGATTTTCTGAGAAATATGCTATATAAAAATGAATGCTTACATGAGAAATAAAATGTTTTACCAAGAGTCTGGACAGGAAATTTCGAGAAATACCGAGTCCTGTAGTGATAACGCAAGGTGCAACGCCTTGATAAACAAACACGCGAGGAAAACCAATAGGAAAAATAGGTGGGTGGAGTCATTAAATAGTACGCGGACCTCGTAAACAGGCTGTATCTCTGCGACCAAGGCACTAACCACGTCAGTGAGACGTAAAATAATATGCAAAATGGACTTCGTAAAATAAATAATTGAGTGAAATCAAAGTGCAAAGTCAAGTGCCAATAAATACAGCAAAAGCGGCCGTTTGCTTTTAAAGACGTGAGGTAAATTATTAATTAAATATAATTCTAATATTTGAGAATTTAGGGCTCCAATTAAACTCCAAATAAACTTCCAAATAAGCTTCAAATAACGACGTATGAATTTCAAGTAAACTTCATGTAAAAATTCAAATAAACTTCAAGAAACTCCAATTAAACTACAAGTCATTCCAAATAATGATAATGACTAAGCAGACTCTAAGAATTAAAATAGAACTAACCAAAAATCTGGGTAAAATCCAAAGAGAGAATTCAAGCAAATTTAAGTAATTATTCTGGTCAACAAGTTGAAGAAACTACGCTAAGAATTAACTGGGAGAAGCTGTAATAGAAAATTAAATTAGAAACAATGCTGACCATCCACATACAGAGGCAATGCAATGAAACATGCAAAGAAAACACAGATCAGAGATTTATAATCCTTTATTAGTATAAGACTGTACTTTCAATTTTTAACATTTTCTATTATTTATATCGAAGTATTTGTAAGGGTCATCAAAAATCATTTGAGAATATATACAAATAGAAAAAAGATCATTTGAACGTTCAAAAGGGCTTCAAAGTAAATTATAGTGGTATTTTTGCTGGCTTTCGGGGAGTATGATTTTGGAGGAATCAGATAAATATTAATATTTTATTCAGGGGCTAATTTTTGAATATAAAATCAAATTAATAAGTTATTAGATTAGATTAGATATATTTGTAACCATTAACAATGGTAGTAAAATATTACAAAATCACACATCAAAAATCTAAATACAAGTAATATATACATATAATTAAATTGCAATTAATTTATTATGTCCAAAATTACTAAGATGAAAGGTTGTCATCTAGGAATTCATCAACTGTGTAATAGCAGCATTCAACGAGCAAGGTAAATAATGCAGCTTTAAATTTTTTCAGTGGTGCTAATGATCTAATTGTATATGGTAGTTTATTATAAAATGTCGGAGCCATAAATATTATAGATTTTTTAGAACGAGTAGAATTTGGTTTTAATATATACTTTTGGTAACAGTATCTTGTAGCATGACTATGAACAGAACTGGCTGAAACGTAATTATTAGAATTTTTATAAAACAGAATGAGGGTCTCATATATGAACATAGAATATTAGAATACAAAGTGTACATATTTTCGATTATTATACAAATTTTTGGTTTGCTTCATTTACATTAATTTAACAGATAGGAGCTAGAGAAAAGAGGGTTAACTAGTCTTTATTGTCGTGTGGTTGGGCACTCGGTGTTGATTAGATTGAGCTAGCCGAGGCAGATGTAAAAAGAGGGATAGGAAACAGAGATGCAGAGCCGAGTACGAACATAGCAATAAAGATAAAAGACACGCAACATCTTGGCTCGAAAGGAAAGCTCACAATAAGATTAAAGGCGACCGGCAATCGTAGGGGCTGTAACATAGCAATATATATATATATATATATATATATATATATATATAAATATTTATATATATATATATATATATATATATATGTAAATAGAGACAGTCTTAGACATCGTACGACCAGTTATTTGCAGTTGATGAATCCCTTACACTTGAATGGCAAGAAACAGACATGTGTCAAGTAGTGCAAGGAAATGATAAAAAATTAAATGGTGAAGGTTAAAATTCTGTCATTCACATCATTACAGGCGACAAATCATGGAAGCCTATAACTTATCTCACTTGGCTTTGCAATTGCTAACATTAATTTACACTGACAGACATAAGGTATGGGACGTATCCAACTAACAGTTGGAGAAGTATGTAGAACTTGAAATTTAGTTGAAATTTCAACTCCCTTAGTTTTTGTTACTTACATGCCGTATTTATCTGTTAATTGCTTGACTCTACTTGCTAAAGAAACTTTAATTTCGACTATGGTGTGATAGTTGCAGAAAATAATAGAAATCAATTACGACTTTCTTTAGTAACGTCTTTGTTTCAAACTAGATTGAATCTGGCACATAGTTATCTATGTCTATATATGTATATTATATTTGTAATTAAATAGAAGAACAATACATCACATTTGCCTTCTGCGAACTATAGTTTAAATAGGTAGGTAAAAGAGATGGAACGTGTTTGCCGATCAGTCAAAACAAAGTATAATTATACATAGATGATCGGTTGTTACAACTGAACATTGAAAATGGAAATTTTTCTGTAGTGTATATAATGACAAATATATTTTACATAGTATGTTAGAGATATGTACCAGTTCTATGGTTTTATATTTGTTTACAATTGACAGAAATTAATAAAACATATTGATTGCCATATAGAAATGTTAAATTAGGCAGTAATTTTTGAAATTTAGTTTTTTGCATTAAGGTTTTTTTATGAACCATTTTTTTAGCAAAATTGTCTTATGGTTTGTAACACTCGTGTGTTACTTAAGTTGTAACAAATTTTTGTTCTTACAAATACTTATAGAGTATTTCTTTTGTATGAAGTTATTTTATATTGTAGAGTTGTAAATAAACATTTGTATTTATTAATTGGTTTAATAAAACGATAATGATTTGGTACATATTACATTTCAGTATATTTTCATAAATTATAATCGTAAAGTAAAATGTATCTTCTAAACGCTCACTCATCGTCAATATTCGTGACATACAAATTGATGTATAACCTATCTTTTAAATATAGATTTCTCTTTGTCCCAAGCCTTGATACGGTTAAAACCGTTGAACAGTTGTTAAATGATAACAACATGGCTTCAAACAAATGTTTGGAGCAGGCGAAAAAAGATGTCCGATAATGTAATCGACACAGCTGGCTCTCATAGTTTTGTAAAGAACGGTGAGGTCTTTTAATATTTAGCCAAGAACATAGCATGGCATTCTAAAAACACAGTTCGTAAATTAGATATTATAATACCTTATTAATTCACTTTCTTTAGTGCAAATAACTTAAGAACTAACTAACTCAAGAAGTAACTAACTTAAGGAGTAAAACTTCTTTGGCATTGTAAAAATTTTTGACCTAATTACAACTGTTATGGTATTAGAAATAAAATGCAGTTACGATTTGAAGTGATAACGACGTAGAAATCCAGAAGATTTTTGAAGTGTTTGCATTTACAAACTCGAAAATCGTAGGTTACTAAAAATATTACTAGGGACGATATCTTAACATCGATAATTGAAGGTTTTTTTTATCAAATTTTAGAATACAACTTTTTAATGTTTTTCAGACAGACATTAGATACGTGACAAACATAAAAATTTAATGCATAATATAGACTAAACAGACCAATTTAACATACGAAAAAGCCAACTTTCTTGTTAAAGTATTTATGAGAAAGATTTCCAGTATTTTTGTTTTATTTTTATTATAGGTGTAAATTTGATATTTGTAAAATGCTAATAAGAGGTTTATAAAGAGGGCTATTATTTTATTGTGAAGGTCAGCACATTTTCGGGTTGGATTATACTAAATAATTTTACTTTTGTCAGTTATTTCACTACACTATGTTGCACCTTTTGGATTAACATTTAATTCTAATATTTAAATTTAGGGGATTCATAAACTCTACAATGGAAAGTTTTCTTTTGCTATGCTTAATTTAAGTTTTTATGTGTATAGATCCACAATTATAGTTTCCCAAGGATTCCAGGACATTAACTCAACTATAATTGGTGAGAACTAAGCCTCTTAAAGAAGAGGGCTTTACTATCAGTGTTTGAAGAGATTAGACGTGTGTGAAGTTCAAGTTCGGTGAAATGATTCCTTTCAGTTTCTTGTACCTTCTCCCTCTTCCTACAAACTATCGTGTTTTGCTATCATGTAGGTACTTCATTTCGTCGACGATAAAATTTGGAAACTCCAGCTGAAGACCCCGACCTAAGAAAGAATAAGCGGCCTTGGTGTTTAGTAACAGATAAGCTTCTGACTGTTTTTGTTGGTTTGTGTACTTCACCCGTAGAAACAACTCATGCAACTAAATTTGTATGCGTAATACTTTACGTCTAGGGTCATGCATGATTAACGATGTGGGGGAAGTTTAATTTTATCAAATTTGTATGCTTATAACAACTGATCAGTTAGTAAGATAATGGGCTATTTGTGAGATATTAATAAAAACAGGTATGGTGATTTATTAATAGAAAGTAAGGGTCATTTGTAAATATTATGAGCATATTGATATATGAACAGAGTGAAAATTACAGGTTTTTATTAGTAATAAAACAGAAAATTTGTAGAGGAATTTGTGTATAATTTCCAAACTGAATTTGATCAATTTATTGATTTTAGTAAATCAATTGGCACTTTTTACTTGAGCCTCGTGTTTCTTTGTAGTAGAATTTTTTTGTGATTTTATTCCACACAGGTTGTAGCAGCATTTATCGAACTTAAGGCTGAACTAGCGGGAAATGGTGTTCAAGGTAGTTTTTGTCATAGATTATTTCAGAATTCATCGTAAGCACTGCATGCATACAGTCAAGTTGCAGTTATTGGAAACAGAGCCAAGGAGCAAAATCGACAGGGAATGTTAGCTGAAAGATTTTCTTTTGTTATAATAAAGATTTGTTAATTAAATCACTTGAAAAAATTATAAGATATAATTCCAAAATTGTTTCAGGAAATTATCACTGTTTGAATTAATTCAAACAATCTCTGGATGAATATTGCTATTTATAACTACTACAGAAATTTCGTTTATTGACTGAAAATGATGCTGCCTCTAAAACCTCTCACTCTTCTATTTTTTGTTCTGGTTTAAAGGGAGTCAAACTTTAACACTATTGTAAAATTTCAATTATTGAAAGTGGTGTCGTAATTTAAAATTTCCTGCTAAATGTAACTATCAACTTAAAAGTAGCAAAAATCATACAGCTTTCTCCCCAGATCTGATTGAGTTTATTTCCTAATTAAAAAATTATAATAGAAAGGTAATTTTTAGTAACAAAATAAGAATTTTTCTAAAAGTAAACTACAGTAAATCTTAATACCTGCATTAAACGCTGGATCATCCTCCATAATCTTTACTGCTACTTCAACTGCATCAATACCTGATCCACCTGCGCTTAGAATTTTATAACCAGCTGTGGCAGCTGCTTTTACACCTGCAATTTTAGCAGCAACTCTAGATTGTGGAATATTTCCAGCTCCTCCATGTACTAATACAATAGGTTGCATTTTACAACTGAAATGTATGAACAAAGAATAAAGTTAAAATAAAACAGTGAAGCTTATTAGTAACAAAAATAAACAAATTGTATATATAACTATATTGTTTATATATTTCTAAATAAAAAGAGAATAAATGTTTTAATAATGATAACAAAATAAGTATTTTCTTTTTGATATGAAGTGCAATTTAAATATATAAGTTCACAGCTTAAAGTAATTATTTTAATAGATAAGAAGTGGTTAAGAAATTTTAGTCTATTTTAAAAGACAATTGCAAAAGTTTATGATGATAACATTTTTCTTTATCATCATCATTAGGACTTCAGTCCTGGAACTGGTTAGACACGTACCCTCATTGTTTCCTATTCTGAACTAACCTACACATTTCCCTGAAATTTGCACAGTCTGCATCTATCCCTATCTGGTCTAGGTCTACATCTACTTCCTTTTCCTATTTCTGCTTGTAATATATCCCATCCTATTCCCCAAAAATGCCTTAGAACGTATTCTGCCCTTCTATTTCTTCTATTTTTTCCACAGATATCCTTGTTCCCCTACTATTTCTAAATTTTTCTTTATACCATATTCATATTTTACAATAAATTATACTGGAAGTTATACACAATAGCAGTTATAGCAACATGAATAGTTATAAATTATTAAAGTTTTACCAAAATGTAGGAATTTTAAGAACCAAATTGTTAGATTTTTGTTTGGAAGTCATCAATTCCACTTATGTTTTATTTATCACGGAAACTTTTTGTCTTGTGATATTCATAATAATCCAGTAATTAATAGCATTTATGGTATTTATAATGGGCGATACAATAAGAGCTTCCTGATGTTTTTCTACAATAAAACATATAATAATCAATGTGTTGAAGAAAATCTTTATTTAAATTGTTAGTTTGGTTCATGCCATTTAATGTTTAAAGATAATTTCCTTCAAATGTTGCCCACGACTAACTTATTTGGTTCTTTCTGTGGGTTCAATTTTCGACCACTCTTTCAAGCATATCAGCCGGTATTCCACGAATAGCACAGGTTATGTTTGCTTTCAAAGCTTCAATCGTCTCAGATTTATTGGTGTATACAAGAGATTTCACACATCCCCTCAGAAAGTAATCCAATGGTGTAAGATCACAAGATCTCGGTGGCCAATTAACACGACCTCTTCTTAAGATGATGTTTTCACCGAACGTTTCCCTCGATAAAGTGTTTGTATCGTTAGCTGTATGGCATGTAGTGCCATCCCGTTGAAACCGTAACTCAGCTACACCAATATCTTGAATTTTTGGCAACAAAAATTGATTGATCATTGCTCTGTAGCGAAGTCCGTTGACAGTAATATGCACTCCTTTAACATTTTTAAAGAAATGCTGATGATGCCACCTGCACATAAACAGCACCAGTGTATTTTTCGGATTGCATTGGTAGCTCTTGGATTGCTTTTGGCTACCCATCGGCCCTAATATGATAATTTTGTTTGTTAAGAAAGCTGTTTAACCAAAAATGAGCCTTGTTGCTATATACAATTCTTCGATTAAAAAAAGCATCAACTAGAAGCTGTTGCAAGGCCCCTAAGTCAAAATTAAAACGTAAACTAAGGTCACCCGGCTTCAATTCTTGAACGAGCTTTATTTTACACGCTTTTAAACCAAGATCGTGTTTCAAAATATGCCACAATGCTCCATAAGAGATGCTCAAAGCTTGAGAATGGCAACAAATTGATTGAGCATGGTCTTCACGAACAACCTATGCTACTGCAGAAATATTCTCATTACTACGGACTGTACGCACTCTGGTAGATGGATGAATGTCTAAGAGTGTAAAATTGGTTCGTAATTTGGTTATGGTTTCATGAATAGTGCGTTCAGTGGGACAATTATGACAAGCAAAATGTGGACAAAGAGCTCTATAACAACTTCTAACTGAGCACTGATTTTGGAAATAAGTTTCCACAAACGTTGTTCAGGTGTAAGTTTATTCAAGATGAAATGGCAATGAATACTGAACACAAAAGTCATATAGACAAGACAGTTGGCACATAAGAACTGTCAAAATAACCCTATTGGAAACATTACCCTAAATTGAATCACCCGTTATATGCAATAGAAATTTTAGAATAAGCACTTGTTGAGGGGATGTTTTCATAGCTGTGCGTAAAAAGTGGAATAGTAATTTGATATCCGTAACTGAGTCATCAAGCGAGCAGGTATTTGTGTGGGTAAAGATGAAACCCTATATCTTTATATTAGGGTGTGTATATATTCGGCCAGATTCTTCTGCAGATGTATACAACACTCATGTTGAAACGGTGATTAGTCTACACAATAAATATTACAAAAGCAAAATTTTAGTATTAGGGGATTAGAATATGCCAAAATTGCTATAGTCAGCTCATGGTTTAGTAGCAAAAAAATAAAACCAGTATGAGGCAAACATCTGTGAATCTTTTGTGTATTGTGCTTTCAACCAATATAATGGCGAATTTAATCAATTTGGTAGAATTCTAGATATTTGCCTTGCTAACAGAACATCACAATAATGACAGTTACTTAAAGTCCTCAAAAAGAATGCAATAGGCTTTCCTGCTTATATGAGCGACGCCACTATCGACAAATCCGAGGCATCCGTTTCTACCGTAAAAGAAACTTTTGGATCCATTGCACCCAGCACCGACATATATATGATACGCTTGATGTCTTCAAAAGCACTAACTTGGTTGTCGCTCATTGGGAAACTTTCAACGGTAACCAAAGGATGCAATTTCTTTGAGAAGTTAGGAATCCATTTACAATAGTGCGAAAACAGTCCAATAGCTCGTTTGAGAGATATGGAGTCATGAGGCATTGGCATTTCTAGTAGAGCATTTAAGCGATCAGGATCTGGGTTGACACCCCTGTTACTTATCCTATACCCAAAAATATCGATTTCTGTTAAGGAGAAAATACTTTTACTTTTGTTAATTGTCAAGTTATATTCATTCGCAACGTCCAAGAATTTCTTTAATCTAATATCATGTTCTTCCTGGTTGGAACCACATATAGTCAGATAATCCAGATATGAAAACACTCCTTCTAATCCCGTCTAGCGAATGATGGAGTCTATTGCTCTTTGAAAACAAGCTACATCATTAGTAACCCCAAAAGGAATGCAGCAGAACTGGTACAAATTACGAACTGCCTCAAATAGGTATTTGACGATAGACGGATTTTAGATCGATTTTGCTGAACACTTTATATGAAGAAACCTGTGCAACAATTACTTCCAGATTGGGTGAGGGATAAGCATCAAGAGCAGTGAATTTGTTAATCGTCTGTAAGTAATCGACACACATGCGCTTTTTGTGATTAGCGCTAGATGTAGTGACGACTTGGGCATGCCAAGCCGATCTGCTTTCTTCAATTATGTTATCATCTAACAAAGCTTTTATCTCGAAAATGATAAATTTTCGGTCTTCATCCGTATACTTTCTCGATTTGACCACTATCGGTTTACATTTAGATGGTAGATAAGAAAATAGGTTTACGGGTTGTATTTTTGCTCTGGTTACTATACAGCAACTCATCTTGAGAGGAGGTGCAGCGCCGCCAATTTGAACTTTTAGAGAGGAATACCTTTCAAGCAGATCGTGACAGATAATTATATCCGTACATAAGTTGTCCATAACTCAAAACAGCACCTTTGAAATCTTGTGTTCATATAGATCGAGTGTCAGTTTGCAAGCCTGCTGATATAGACGACGAAGCCGTGGTGAGATCTTGACGGAATGAAGTTATAGACAGTGCATATCTCTGAACTATATGTTTACTAATAAAGCTAGCAGAACTTCCTGTGTCAATAAGAGCTTTTAAAGGCTTCCCTTCTACACAAATAGGAATTATACAGGTTTCTATTCCTGTTGCACACACAATACTAGATACGACAGTGTTACTTGTTCTACTCCTACAAACTTTAGCATAATGACCACGCTTGCCACAAGACCAACAATTATTGCCAGCAGCGGGGCATAGACGGCGGGGATGTCTACCGTTTCCACAAAAATAGCACAGATTTTGGTTCTCCATTCTAGTGGGAGTCGTTCTTTTATATTCTTTCATAGCTGCGGCCGATTTATTTGATGTAGACCTCAAAGGCACTGATATTTCCAAACTCCGACTTGATTCGCATTTTTCAGAATTGTCAGTTGGGTTAATTGCTGCTACGAATGGTAGTTTGTAGCTCTCAGATTGAACCTGAGCCGCTTCTAAAGCACGAGCTTTATTAAGGGCATCATCAAAACTAAGAGACATATTTTCAAGTAATCTTTGACATATCGTAGATGAGGATAGAGCGGCAATAAAAGCATCGCGTACAAATTCGTGTACATTTTGTTCGGCCGTAACTGCTTTAATTTGCAATCTTTAGAAAGAAGTTTTAAGGCTTACATGTATGTGTCAACACTTTCATTTGATTGCTGTTTCCTATTTGCTAATTTGTGTCTTGCAAATATTTCGCTTCTAGGTTTTATAAAGATTTTATCGAGCAAGGCCACAGTGGATGTATAAGTAACACAGCTGGAGAAATGATCGTATATATTAGGCGATACATAATTCACCAGTAGTTTCAGTTTTAAAGTCTCATTTAAAGTCTGCTCAGTAGGCTCTTGTTTATTTGATTCTTCTATGAAATTATCGAACGTCCTCTTCCAATGTACCCATTCGGATTCGAAGTCTTTTCCAGAAGAGGGATTAACTTCGAACCTCTCAGGTTTAAGATATCTGTTCATTTGTGTTAAAGTTTATGTTGATTAAATTGTTGTGAATTCATTCGTACAACTATTAAGCTTTAATCAACATAAACTAAACATGACAATTTTATGAAACACTATTTTAAATATTACTGCATATAGTAAATGTTCATATTAGAGCAGTCATTAGCTTAGGTGTACGTCTACCTAAAAATTGTCCAAAAATATGGCTTGCATTGTACAAAATCCAACCAAGCAAAATATTGTTAATAGAGGTTCACAACGTCGGTTTATATTAGAGCAGCCAATAACTGAGGCTTGGGGCTACTTAAAAATTGATCGAGAACATAAGCAAAATATTATTATTCAAAGTCTACAGTATAGGTCTATATTGGATCAGGTATTAGCTGACGTGGAGGGCTACCAAAAATTGTCCGAGAACGCAGCTTGCATTGTCCGAAAGCTAACTAAGCAAAATATTATTACTAAGAGTCCTCATCTATTGACTCCTGTAATATAAACCGATACTGTGAATCTTTAGTAACAATAATCTGCTTTGTTGGTTTTCACACAATGCAGGCTAAGTTATCTAGCAATTTATAGATGTACTTACGCTTGAGCTATTGGTTTTTCCAATATAAACCGATACGTGTACCTTTAATAACAATATTCTGTTCAGTTGGTACTGGTACTACGTTCTCGGATGATTTTTAACTAGTCCTATTCCTAAGCTAATGGCTGCTCTAATATGAACTGATACTGTATACCTAGAGTTGCAACATGACAGCATGTAGATGTGCCTCTCATATAAAAGCTTTAATTTAATGGTTCCCAGTTCTAATATTTTTTAAAAGTGATATCAAGTTATTCCTTAAATTGTAGTGATTTTCTTGTTAAACAAATTTTGGAGTTTGGTTTAAGTATACAAGTGATAATTAGGACTTTATAAGTTATATTTCAACATTAGAATAACCATTTTATCTAGTAGAACAGGTGGTGATAATACTTGTTATTATGGCAAGTTACATGTAATATGTTTTGTTGATGCATATAAAAACTATTTGTTTATATTAGTGTTTATAACTTAAATGGCAGCCTTCATTATCTACTTTTTTCTTTAAGTGGCTCACTGCTGTGAAAATTAGTGGATATTATGGATTTGTGCTCAAAATGTAACACCACATGTCAAAATGACTCAATCTTGATATGTGATTCGTGTATTACACCTTTTCATGATAAATGTACTGAATTAGGATCATCAGAAATTCGAGTTATGCAACTAAGGAAACAAAGATCCCTGTTCTTTTTTTGTGATGATTGCACAACAGCAATCAAACTTTTTCCAATGATGATTAAAAAATGTAAAATTTTGGAAAATGAAGTTCAAGATCTTAAAGAAACCGTTAAACGTCTAGAAGCTCTAAATTTTTCCTCAAATTGTGAATCTTTCTACTCTGAAATCAATGAAAGGGTTAGTAGAAGTAGGAACTTTATACTTTTTAATGTTACTGAACCTAACTCTGCTAATGTACCTGAAAATCAAAAATTGATAAAACCGCTGTTACCCAGGTATTAAACACATTAGAAATTTATGATGTCACTCCGGTGGCCGTCATTCGATTGGGGAAGAATGGAGATAAACCTATGCCTTTGAAAGTCATCTGTAGTGACAGTGCTATTGCCCGCTCTATTCTAAAAAACAGTGCAAAGTTAGTCAATACACCTTTTCGTGTTGCTGCTGATTGCACTGCACAACAAAGAAATTATCTGCAAATGCTTAGAAGTGAATTTAGCAAACACCAAAAAAAAGGGGAAGCAGTGACAATCAAATATTTAAATAACACACCTACTATTGTACCGACTAATCGTAAACATTACACAAAAAACTAGATTTACCCCTTTTTCAATTAACTGTGTACTATCAAAATGTGGGCGGTCTTAGATCCCGTTTAAGTGAGTTTAAAGATAGCATTATCCTCAGTAATAATTACGATGTTTTAGTTATAACCGAAACATGGCTTAATAATGCAATTTACGATAATGAACTTACAACTGATTTATATAATGTTTTCCGTGTTGATAGAAGCCAATATACTAGACCTAAAATGCGTGGTGGTGGTGTTCTTATTCTAGTGCGGTCCTCGTTCTCTGCACAATTAATCAAAACTAGGGTACTTGATGTAGAACAGCTCTTTATTGCTATCAATGGCATTGGTTGCTTAGTTATCATTGGGGGTGTATATATTCCTCCCTCCTCTACAGTTCAGACTTACGAATCTTATTGTAGTGCTATTGAAGAGGTCGGTATTAATTACCCTAATGCTAAAATAATTTTATGTGGTGATTTTAATATACCTCGAGCAACCTGGAATAATAATGAATTTATCTTATGCAACTAAGGGGATGCACCTGAACCTTTAATTGCCTCTTCTTCTCTGCTTAATCTGAAACAGCATAATAGGGTTTATAATAACAACAACCGACTGTTGGATCTTGTTTTTTCTAACATTCCCATTCTGAATGTTTTGCCAGCCATAGAATTAATAATGAATAACAGTTATCACCACAGAGCATTAACTTTTGAAGTACTGATTGAAAAAGAGCAACCTTATATACAATATGAGAAATATAGATATGATTTTCATAAAGTGGATTATGAATCCCTTAACCACTACCTTAATACAAATTGATTGGTCATTTTGTACAACAATGAAGAATATTGATGATGCCACTGAACATTTTTACTATTTACTTCAACATGGTTTGGAATCCTATGTTCCTAAGAAGCTTATTAAACCCTTTACATTTCCTAGTTGGTTCAGTAAGGAACTTATTAATCTTATATACATGAAAAAAGCTGCTCATAAGCATTATAAATTGTCAAATAAGTTGGAGTCTTACCACAGGTTTATCTTCTATCGTAGCCTAGCCAAACGTCTCAGTGCTCGGCTTTATTCGAAGTACATACTATGTACAGAACATAGTATACAAACAGATCCTCGAAACTTCTGGACACATATTAACAATCTGAAAAATACAAACCGAATTCCTGAACAAATGAAATTTAATAATACCAAAGGCACTGATGGTTTGAGTATAGTGAACTTATTTGCTGAATACTTTTCACAAGTTTATTATTTAGAAGACATAGTTCCACCTAACACAACTGTGTCCCAATCACTAAATTTACAGAATTTACAATTTAGTAAAAGTGACGTTTTTAAAGCTATATGCAATATAAAAAATTGCAAGTTACCTGGTCCAGATGGTATTCCTTCCATCTTATTAAAGAAATGCATTTATGGCCTCTGTTCACCATTAACAGATTTATTTAACCTTTCTTTGTCTCTTGGCAAATTCCCTTCAGAATGGAAACTCAGTTATATAAATCCTATATTTAAAGCCGAAGACAAAGAGGATGTATCTAATTATAGAAGTATATGTACTCAATCTGCTATTCCAAAACTGTTAGATTTCTTGATTTCAAAATTTCTATACTGGAATTGTAAAGAAATAATAAGTTGTAACCAGCATGGTTTTCAGCAACACAAGTCCACCACAACAAATTTACTAGTATTCACTAATTCAATTATACAATCTTTGGAGAATGGTCTAGAAGTTGAGACTATTTACACGGATTTCTCGAAAGCCTTTGATCGAGTGAACTTAAATCTTCTGATGCAGAAATTAGACAAGATTGGTTTTAGAGGAAACATCTACAACTGGCTTTCATCATATCTTTATGGCAGAGTTCAGGCAGTTAAATACAAACAATTTGTATCATTCAAATTTACTGTGCATTCGGGGGTACCGCAAGGTTCGCACCTTGGGCTCCTATTATTTCTTCTTTTTATTAATGACATTGTCAGCTGCTTCAAATACTGCTCCTTCCTGTTATATGCTGATGATTTAAAGCTGTACAAATCCATTTTTTACGCAAGTGATCACCTATTAATTCAAGCTGATCTTGATTCGCTGGTTGTATGGTGTGAATTAAATAGACTTTTTCTTAATACTAATAAATGTTATGTGATCACTTACTCTCGTGCGACTAATACAGATCATATGGATTACTTTATAGAAAATGTTATTCTACAACGTATTGTAAAAATCAAAGATCTTGGGGTTGTAATTGACTCCAAGCTCTCATATATTTCACATATTGCCTATGTTCAAACCAAAGCCTTGCAGATGCTAGGTTTTATACAAAGAAACTCTAGAAACTTTTCCTATGAAACCATTAAATTACTGTATTTATCCTTAGTTCAGAGTATCTTGGAATATGGGTCTATTATCTGGTCACCTTATTATAAAACTCATATTAATAAAATAGAGAAAGTCCAAAAGAAGTTTCTACGGTACGTTGCTTACAAATGGAACATTTACGGTTCATCTTACTCTACTGTCAACTTGATGAATGAACTTCAACTCCTAAGTATACAACAGAGACATCTTTTTCTGGACTTGTGCTTTCTATTTAAAATTATAAACTATCTGATTTGCTGTCCTGAAATTCTACATCAAGTACACTTCAACGTTCCCAATAGAGTCACCAGAGGTACTCCAACTGCATTTGTACATCGTTATATACATACCACAAATTATGGCTACCATTCATACCTTAACCGATGTGCAGTTTATTCAGATAAGTTTCCTCAACTTGATTGGTTCAGCCCTTCGATCAATTTCCGTAGTACTTTGCGGAAAATGTTGTTAGCAAGAAATTAGATCAATGTTCATTTAGATTAATTGTTTATGTTTTAGAATGTGCTTTTATGCTTTTTGTTTTGTGTTATTTTTACTATAACATGCTGTTGTAAATATTTGTAAGTGTTGGTGAAAAGGGGTTTCCCGTTAAGTAAATAAATAAATAATATTCTGTTTAGTAAGTTTCGCACAATGTAAGCTACGTTCTCGGAATTTTAGATAACCCTCTGCATCAACAAATGCCTGCTCTAGTATGAACTGATACTGTATACCTTTAGTGACATTATTCTGCTTAGTCGTTTTTAGAACAATGTAAGCTATGCTCTCAGTGTTTTTTATGTAGCCCTACGCTTCAGCTATTGGCTGTCCTAATATAAACTGATACTGTGTACCTTTACTGACAATATTTTGCTTAGTTGGTTTTCGCACAATGCAAGCTATGTTCTCGGGCAGCTTTTTGAGAACCCTACGCATCAGTACTTAGCTGTTCAATTATAAACGAACAGACATACATGCAGACTAATAATTGAGTTTTTAATAATTAAAAGTTAATAAGTTTGAAGCTCTTAAAATGCAAATCAACCCCTTGAAGGTTATTTCGTTGGTTAAGGAGAATCATTAACCTTCCTGCACTGTTCATTTGCACAATACACTTGTACTGTTCGGGTCATATTGACCCGAGTTTTTAAACAAAATATGAAAAAGAATTACATAATACTTATTGGATACAACAAAAAAAAGAGTACACAATGGCAATAAAAATAATTAAAATTGTTGGTGTACAAAAAAAAATTTATTATAAAAAGTTACTAATGAGATCAATTTTTACAAATAATAATAGAGTGTGTAGAGCAAATGTATATGACATATTGTTTTATATTTATTGTCATTTTTGATGCACTTCACACATGTGCCTCTTTTATTCAACGATGTAGTGGCAACACTTGTAGTGGTAATGTTGTCAACATTTTGAATACGTGTTACCATAGCAGCTGAAATTTCCGTTCTGGGCATCGTATTTCTTCTTCCGATTTCGGCATTGATGAGATTTTCCAAGTTCTTCAATATATAAACGTCTCTTGTATAATTTATTTTTGTTCCATTCTGGATTGATGTTATGCCATAATACAAACGCATTGTACGCTGATATATCTAGCATATTGTAAAATAAGATTATTGGCCAACGTCGAGTCATTCTCTTTACAGTGCATGTTGCTACTAATTTGTCTAATGTATCTACAGCACCGTTTGTAGCATTGTAGTCCAGGATTACTTGCGGTTTCCTATCGTTTCTGTTTGTCACTTCTTTGGTTGTGTGAAGTGTGCTCATCAGTACAACAACTTTATTTTTCTTAGGTATGTATCTCAAAACACACGTATCTTTTGTAAATGCAAATTTAGAGGAATTAACCTCAGCATTTTTGTAATCAGATATTCCAAATTGGTAACTCAGGTTTGTTTTTTCGAACCGTACATAGCATCATCATCTTTCGTTGCAATAAAGCTGTCCTAGCTGATAGGATGTAAAGAAATGATCACAAGTTACATTTCTTTCTTGTAAGTTTTGTGCTAAATCACTAATTATGCGATAACCTTGTTTTTTTGTGGTTGGGCTCGTGGTAGTTTACCAGTATATACTTGCATATTCCAAGCATAGCTAGTAGTAATATCACAGAGTGCCCACACTTTGATACCATATTTTGCAGGCTTACTAGGAATATATTATTTAAATGGACATCGTCCTCAGAACCCACTAGTTGCTTGTCCACAGTTACATTTTCTCCAGGGTTATAACATTTTGGCAAGTTTTGTACCCATTGATTCCAAACTACCCGTATAGCAGCTAATTTGTCTTTCATTCTGCGCTCTGACCTGTCATCACGATTATCAAATCTTATAACACATGTGATATTGTTAAAGTTTTCTAAAGTCATGGTAGCACGTAAAATAGAACGTACAGACTCTTTATCCCACAAACTCTTCAATGACTTGCCGTGCGATTTATATACTCCGGCTAAAAAGAGTAATCCAAAATGTGCTTCTAATTTGATGTCATCAATTTCTTTCCAATTTTCTCCGAATATCCGTGTTCCTTCATTGTTTGTCATTTTTTTTATTGTATGCAAGATGATTGTTCGCATTATAACATTGAAACTTGATTTTATATTTGTTATAAGACTAGTTGCATGAGTGGTTGGTTCTGGTATTGTTTTCATAACATTTGAAGCACAATGGCACCCTCTATTTTCCGTTGCACTTATATTCCAAGAGATTGATTTATTTTTAGAATAAATTACATTAGCATCTTCATACTCGCTATTTGTTGTGTTTATCAAACCACTTGCAATTTTTACTGTTTCATTATCATACAAACGTTCATCGAAGTGAACGGAATCTTCTTCTTCATAATCTGAATCATCGTCGATCTCGGAAATATCTTAGAAAAAATTATCATCTTGCAATATTGCCCTCAATTCATCATCACTTAGTGGTCTACTCATGTCATCCATATTACCGTTGCGTGGGATCCTAACGTTTACTGTTCTCAATAAAATTCTACCTCAAACTGACGTTCAGTAGTGGTGAAAATATGGGGCAGAAGTAAAAATAAAGTGAGCATTGGCCAATCCGCTAGACACAACAAGTTAAAGTGTCTAACCATATGATATGCGGTAACATTTTACTAGGGGTCATATTGACCCGAACGTAATGAATATAATTTTTGATATTGCAACAAAACTAAAATGAATATATGAACTAATTTATTTGTAAAATGTAGTGCTTTATAAAATATTAATTGTGTTAAAAGGGCTGAAGAGTATAATTAACTAGAACCATAATATAATACACTACATTTGATTTTCCAATGCTCCACCCGAAGGTACTACATTGGCCAGGAGGCGAGTTTTTTGTTGCCTGGAAATTTAGAATTTTGCCGAAACCTTGCCGTTCTAGCCAAGGTAGGGATCTTTAACGTGCGTGACAACACTCACACACGGGACCTCCATTTAACCTCTCATCCGAACGAGGGCGTAATTTTTGTGAAAAATGCTCACCTGTCATTTTTCAAGCAGTCGACCGTGTTGGGATTTGAACCCAGGACCTTGGGATCCGTAGTCTTACGCTTACTACATTGATCCACGGCGACGCCTCATAATATAATACATTACATGTGATTTTCCAATGCTCCACCCGAAGGTACTACACTGGCCAGGAAGCGAGTTTTTGTTACCTGGAAAATTTTGAATTTTGCCGAACCCTTGCTGTTCCAAGCAAGGTAGGGATCTTTAACGTCGTGACAACACTCACACGGGACCTCCATTTTACCTCTCATCCGAACGAGGGTGTATTTTTGTGAAAAATGCTCGCCTAACATTTTTCAAGCGGGCCGTGTCGGGATTCGAACCCGGGACCTTGGGCGTAGTAGTCACACACATACCACTACGCCACGGAGCCGCCTTCATAATATAATACAGCAGTTTAAAAGTGCGATTAGGTCATATAGACCCGAATAGTGCAGGAGGGTTAAAATAAATAAGAGAATACAAGATTGTGACTGGTGCACAATCACTGTATTGGGAATCGACTGCTAGTTTCATTGCCATTGGTAACTAAATAAAATAAGTATACAATAGTATTCTAGTGTTAAAAGCATTTTAAACTAAATCGCCAATTATTTTTATACTACTTACTTTGAAACATTTATACAAATACTAATAAAGACAAGAAAAATAACAATAAACACAACCATCTTCAAATTTTAATAATAAAACATCAGATATTTGAGGATACGACGCAATATACACAACAATTTTAATTACCGTTTTATGTTCTAATTCCAATAGGCCGCACCTCCAAGTCAAGGATCAAATATTAAACTCGTTTCTTGTTTTCAATTCAAATTCCGTGGTTGAAAACAAAACTTAGGTTAGAATATAAAAATTTCAAACAGTCATTTATTTTAAAAAGTTTTTGGAAGGAGTAAAAGCGTTAGACAAATGAATGTACATTAGTGATGTATTCAGTCTCCGTAACCCTAAAATCTTAGCATTATTGAATAGACCTAAACTATGCAGATTGGTCTATTGAACCTTTATTCGTTTTCCAAAAAAATTTGTTATGTTAATGAATCGCATTATCTAAACAACGAAAACAATTATAAAATTTGAATAATTATCTGTTATACCAGATTTGAACTAAAGCTGTAAAATCAAATAGCTCATTTCTAAACGAGGATTTTTAATAACAGCTGCTACTGTTAGTATTACTAATTTATACGAGCGTCTCGCGCCACACCTGATCTTGGCTGCCGCAAGGTCATCATACTCGTCATTTACATACTTGCAGCTTTCCAATATGCTATAGTGATATTATTGCCTATTTGGTGTCAATATTCGAGATCCACCATTTTGCTGAGATTATTATCCTCACAAGCGGTTTCCAAAATTCGATTTATTGATTTATTCTCCTTTCTGTGAGATACACTACTGATACAATGAGTGATTTACTTTTTTCTATAATGTAATGAAGATATAGTTTCCACTTGTTCATTTACAGAATTAAAATTATTAAATTAAAACCACCAACGAACATAACATCTGTGAACATAAACATAACTTCTCATACATAAACCTATCCAGGCAAATGACAACAAGGAAGCTATGGCTTTGACGGCAGTCAAGGTCAGATGTGGCGCGAGACGCTCGTCTAATTTATAGCCATTGAAAGTAAAATAGTTATTAGCAACGCCAATTATTATACTTTTCTTGCCCTAGAAAATCATGGACTTCTTAAACAAGCAAAATTCATCATAATATAATTTGGTAATTGATTCAAAAATTAAACAGCACGCATTCCTTAGATTGTAAGAACCGAAACAGTAACAAATTTTAGGTTATTAGAAATGTAGACTCAGTTTATTCAGACAATTTACTCATAATAATTCACTTTAAAAAACCGCACTAATAAGTTGCCTGAACTCATCATTAACTAGAACCTTCGGTTACCTTTCTGTAGCATATGGATTGGTTCGTATCATTCACTATTTCTAACTGCACGTCAATATCGTTGTGCTAACATAAAATGACATCTTTATTTTTCGATTGAAACAAAACTTATAAAAACCTAAACACTCAGAAAAATGAGAACATAGATAACCCACCTCCTTACATAAGTAATCAGTAATAATTTTACGACCGTCTCACGCAAGTAATGCCGTGGCTGTAATGATAGGTTAGGTTACTGTTAGAAATAAATATTATTATTAAAAAACATAAATGACTTAACACGCATATCAGAACAGTTGTTACTAAAACAATTGCAGACTGTTCTGATATACTTGTTAAGTGATTTGTGTATTGCGTTTTTTAATAATAATATCTAATTTGTGTTTTTAATAATAATATCTATTTCTAACAGTAACCTAACCTGTCATTGCAGCCACGGCGTTACTGGCGTGAGACGGTCGTATAATTTTCGCTTGCATTGCTGTGCCCTCTAGGGGGCGTAAAATAAACCACGGCCGTGGAGGGAATATTTAAATTATGGGAAAAACCATTGTATCCTTTTTCTTAGAAATAAAACACCATATGCAAAGAAAATGGTTTTGTCATTCACTGTACATTCAATGGACATGTACTAAGCACAAGGAAAACACAAAAGCACTTTTACACAGGTGTTGCGGCTTAGATTTCAATATTGGATAATTTGAAAATAAAGATTATAACACACATTGTTACATTCCAAATTTGGAAATGTACACTTTTAAACTTGTGAGTGAATTACCGCCATTATTTTTAAAATAGACTTGTTCATTTCCGTCATTTTGGACAGTTGCGTCGGCGCAAAAGAATGCGCAGACATGGAGTGATGGGTAAGTGCGCGGTTTGGACACGACAGATGATGATTAGTCAACGAGACGTTGAACGGTGACGTTTGCCTGTGTCTTTTTTTGTCTTTTCTCTTTCAGAATGTAGGTTTCCTCCTTATCTTGCTTTATCTTTCCTTACCTGGTCGTTCCTTCGCCATACCTACGAACGACGAAGAGGGAAGACGAACGAATTTGGTTTCAACGAGGGCATGACGTTCCCCACACCAAACAACACCCAAACGAGATACCCGGAGATTAGAATGGCCCCTGCGCAAGGATGACACGCAAAATCGTAAAGCGTTCCACATTTTTAAGTGAGTACTTTTTATCTTTTTAAGGTGCAACTTGTATCATTGTAAACGTATTTGGCATGTGATAAAATTTGACACGCATTTATGTCGTAATATTATTATTGCGCAATATTGTGAACGTAGAGCGTTTCAGTGTTGCCAACTGTAGTAGTGGCGCTGAACACGCGGGACTGGGTTATAATAGTGCCGCCTAAACGTGTGTTGAAAATTTGTCTTTACCTTTGATTTATCTTATAAGGGGTTAGTTATTAATATCTTTGTAGAGATTGGGTTTTTTTCACTCAAATTGAATAAAAATAATATTTTTTTAAATTTTTAATGGCTTTTGGATAGAAGAAATACAGCCTGGCAACATTGCATTGTTACATGCCAAAATTGGCATTGTACACTTTTAAATTTGTGAGTGAATTACCGCCATTATTTTTAAAATAAACTTGAGCATTTCCCTCATTTTGGACAGTTGCGTTAGCGCAAAAGGAATGCGCAGACGCGGAGCGATGGCGCAAGTGCGCGGTGTGTGACACGACAGGATTAGCGAACGAGACGTCGAACGGCGCCGTTTACCTGTGTCGTTCCTTCGTCTTTTCTTTTTTAGGATGTAGGTTTCCCTTTATCTCTTGCCCTATCGTACCTTTACCTGTCTCCTATCGTACCGCTACAGACAGAAGAGGGAAGACGATAAATCTGAATTCAACGATGGCATAACGTAACTCAGGCCCAAACAACACCTAAACGAGATACATGGAAATCAGCATGGCCCCTGCGCAAGGATGACCGCAAAATCGTGAAGCATTACACATTTTTAAGTGAGTACTTTTTATCTTTTTAAAGTGCAACTTGTATCCTTGTAAACATATTTGGCATGTGATACAATTTGACACGTAGTTATGTTGTAATATCTTTGTTATGCAATAATGTGAACGTGGATAGTATCCGTGTTGCCAACTGTGGAAGTGGCTCTGAACGCGCGACGCCGGGAGTATAACAGCATTTGGTAACTTCTATCTTATGTTGGCCGTCATTTAATGCAGTTTGAAATGTCAATCTGAAGGATTAAGTCGGCCATGTTTGAACAGTGTTTGTATACCTTTTATATAACTTATTTTAAACTTAGTTAATTGGCATTTTCCCTTATAAAAACAGTGTATTGATATTTTAATCCTCTCAAATAATTACCTAACCTAATTTAGGATGAAACTAAAGCATATACCTTTCAAATGTATTTAACAAATTATCTTAACCTCTAAGTGGAAAACATGTGCTTTGGAATTAAATAATCCTTTTCGTAAGTACCTTCATATTTAATTAATTAACTTTATGGTTTATTCATTATCCCGCATGGAAATTTTTTTGATATCACATTAAATTTGATTATATACCTGTTTTTTGGTTTAATTTATTAAAAGCATTGTTTAGATAACTCATATATTATCTTAGTTTGTCATGATTCTAAAGTGTTCCTTTACAATCTAGATAATTAACTATGAGTTACGAATTCTTTCTAATAGAAAATGTTGTCCCTAAATACAGCTAACGTAATTAACTGAAATCTTACCTTAGTATATCTATACCTACTCAAACACTAATAAATTTGATTTCGTTACATGTGCTTTCTTAAACACTACAATAGTGACGTTGATGATAATGTTTTGTATTTAAGTTCATTTACTATCCCCTTTAGTTACGATGGTTGCTTGATAAATTCCCCGATGTAAAAGTAATACTTTAATAATTTGGTATTCCGATTTTCTCTGTAGATGTATCGCTAGAATATTGCTTTTGTGTAATGAGCATGATTTTGTTTTAATAGCAAGTTTTTTATTTATATCGGTATTGCAACGCAGCATTTTAAGATCTATTTGGTCTAGGCGAGACTTGACGTCGTGGTTGGTCGCTCAGCAGTATGTTAGTCTAGACGAGACTCATGAAGAGTTGGTCGCTCAGCATTACATAAGTCTAGACGAGACTCGTGGTAAGTTTGTCGCTCTAGTAATTTTTGAATCATTTTTTGAGGTTGATGTTGAAGTTTTTGTTTATTAGTCTAGGTGAGGCTCAAAGGAGGGCTTGTCACTCTAGCAATTATATGCGTTGTAAGATATTTTTTTTTGTTTGTCAACAATTTTGTTATGAGTAAATCGAGTCTTAATTACCGCTATTTTTCATATATCGATTCAGACCACACTAGGTGGGATGAAAATATCTTTAAATCGCTCAAGCTTTGCGTACATCCAAACACGAAGCAACCCAATTTACTTCGTCATTTCTTGTTTTTGGAAGATATACCCCAATCGATGGTAGCTATTATGGTTCGGTTCTTGACGATACTAACGTAATTGAATTTGACGAAAATGTAAGCTGGGACAAAGACCAACAATCATTGCCTTCTATCTTTAACGACGTTAGAAAAAATTTGCTAAAAGCTTACGAAAGAAGCAAGGAGCACTATAATCTGCGTAAACGAGATATTTCCTTTGCTTTAGGTGAACATGTCTGGTAAAAGAATTATGTCTTATCGGATGCTACCAAGAAATTCTCTTCTAAATTAGCCCCTAAATTCATTTTATGCAAGGTCACTCGTGTTGTTAGTCCACTTATTTACGAACTTCAAGATGCTGAAGGAAAACGCTAAGGAAAGTGGCATATTAAAAACCTTAAACCATTCTCTGCTGACATAAATGCTAATTAAATTTTTCACGTTCTATTTCTTTAACGATTTACCTAATGTTTTTGTCCCTACTATGAATTAGATAACTTTATTCGGCCATTTCTTTTCTTATACAGCACTTACCTTCTACATTTTTGCCTTATTTACATTAAATTAGCTATCTTTTTGCTGCCCGTTAACTTTTTCTTGAATTTCTTGCTAGCCATATATCCGTTTATTATCTACATTCCCCAGTATAACTTTGTTGCTTCATTTAATTAATCCTCGCACCTTTTCTACACCATATTATTTTGTTTTCAACATTTATCTTACATTGTTTAATTTTGCGGTGATTGTCGTAACTTTGGTTGTAATAACTCATTGAATTTTTATGATTGGTTGTAGCTGATGTTGACTGGATGCTTTTTTCTTTGGGCTCACATAGGAGACGCGGCCTATGTCATTCTAAGAAATAGTCCATATTCGCAGTTGCAATAAACTAGGAGTTTCTTATTCCATGCGTTTTTCTTCTGAATTATTACAATCGCCCACTTTATCCTTTATCATTACTTGTTTTCTTTTTCTATTAAGTTATCAGAACATATAAACATCTTTTTTTGTTTTTTATTGAACTTAGTGGTGAGGTGCTATCGCTTTTTATTGATACCTTATTGAATTCTCGGTTGTTTTTAGCATAATGGGACAGTGTGTTTGTATTTAACTGCTTATAGTTAGGCATTCTTGTGTGTTTATGGCGTTACCGTTTCTAAAAATTACCTTGAAACAGTTGGTTTTTTGTGCGAAGATATCTGTAGTGATACTTTTAAGTTGTTGTTTCAACTCTTGTCTGATTTTTTTATCGTAGTGGATGCACTCGTTAGGAAAATGATTGTACTACTTCTCATCAAGAGTCTAGTAATTTTGTAACTTATGATGTATCTTAACTTGTCTGATTAACATAGCAAGTGGTCCTTCAGACCGACCTGAATTTAATAGAGACAACTCTCTACCTTCTCTCAGACGCTTGTCCAAAAACTCTACTTTTTTTTCTTATCCTGCTGTCTCCGTTTCCGCCTTATTTTCATTCGGTAGACCTGTTCTTGTCCCGGAACACCCGTCTACCACATAAGAGCGATTTTTCCCTCAATCCAGGCTACTGACCACATTGGCTGGTTGAGTAATGCTTTTCTATCCACCTTTTCTGTCTATTTAGCTCAATGTGAGCCCTTCCTTTATTCTTTTCTACCTGGAAGTGTCACTTATGCATTCCAAAATGCCTACCTCCCTCTTTTTATCTTTCCTATATCTCTATTGTCTTTTTATTTCCGTTAGTCACTGTGTGGTTGCGCAGGGGGTTTTCACAGACACTCGGACCACGTCTCTGGGAATCTTTCGTGAGGTCATACGGTGCCGCTGTCAGCGCACATGGCCGCTAACAATGCATGTATTTATGAGTATGTGAATGTGTGAGTGTATGTAGAAACGTGTGGATATCGTATCGAAATCGTTCAACGCCGGGTGCAGGAATGCACCCACATGCTTTTTTCGGTCCCTCATACCGTTTTTATAAACGGGCCTGCCTCACAGGTCGCTCTCTTCTAGGGGGTATGATATTTACCTATATAACGGCTTCAAGGAGCCACTCTATCTTGTATCTTTGTGATGGATGACAAAACGGCTTGGTGAACTGAGGAATTCTACGCTATATCTTTAATGTATGTAGTGTCTTAGCGTTCTGAGACGTTTCGGATCCACCTATTGTTATCTAGTTTTATCTTAATATCTTTATCTTACCTATTATCTTTGATAATAACTTGAGCTTAATATTTTTATCTTACCTATTATCTTTGATAATAACTTGAGCTTAATATTTTTATCTTACCTATTATCTTTGATAATAACTTGAGCTTAATATCATTATCTTACCTATTATTTTTGATAATAACTTGAGATTTTGCCTTATCTTTTTTTGTCTTCCTAACGTTTGATATTTATGATCAGACGTAGGAATTATTTTTTGAGTATTGAGTGAAGAAGCTAACCTGATGGTAGCAATATAATTTGTTAGGTTGGTAATGTAAGAAATTAGCAAGATGGTACTGTTGGTAAATTTGTTAATCCACAACCATGTCATGAAAAAGTTTTGATGTGTATTGTTTATTAAGCAAGAATACCAGTACATAAAAATTTGCTAAAGTCTAAAGTGCATAGTAACTTACTCTTTTGGACATTTTGAAATTTGGGCATTTTCTTGCCAAAAAAAAATAGTTTAGATGCAATGCTAATGTGCGTGTGCACTTAAAAATTGCAATGTTAGCTTTAGTTATAGTATATATATATATATAGCATATATAGTATATATTGTTTTAGTTTTAGTAGTGTTTCGTGCTCTCAGACAAATTTGTGCTGTCGATTATAACTGCGCCACATTAAAGACTCGTGTGTGCATTTGTACATGTAGCTCATAAACAATGGGGCTACACATTCCGTTCCTGGTTATTCGCAAGACGTGTTATTGGTTGAAAAAACCAGGTGGCGCCTAAAATAAGCATTTTCTAGAATTTAAGTTAGGGTATATGTAGGTTAGTTAGGCTTTAGATTTTAAGCTTTTACCGTGCTAACAGTCATTTTCTTTTTCTAAGATTTTTTCTTTTATGGCTTTGTTGCGATTGTTACATTCCAAATTTGGAGACGTACACTTTTAAATTTGTGAGTGTATTCCTGCCATTATTTTTAAAATAGACTTGTTCATTTCCGTCATTTCGGACAGTTGCGTCGGCGCAAAATAATGCGCAGACGCGGAGTAATGGGTAAGTGCGCGGTTTGGACACGACAGATGATGATTAGCCAACGAAAGGTCGAACGGTGATGTTTGCCTGTGTCTTTTTTTGTCTTTTCTCTTTCAGAATGTAGGTTTCCTCCTTATCTTGCTTTATCGTTCCTTACCTGGTTGTTCCTTCGCCCTACCTACGAACGACGAAGAGGGAAAACGAACGAATTTGGTTTCAACGAGGGCATGACGTTACCCACAACAAACAACGCCCAAACGAGATACCCGGAGAATAGCATGGCCCCTGCGCAAGGATGGCACGCAAAATCGTAAAGCGTTCCACATTTTTAAGCGAGTTCTTTTTATCTTTTTAAGGTGCAACTTGTATCATTGTAAACTTATTTGGCATGTGATAAAATTTGACACGCATTTATGTCGTAATATTATTATTGCGCAATATTGTGAACGAGGAGCGTCTCAATGTTGCCAACTGTAGTAGTGGCGCTTAACACGCGGCGACGGGGTTATAACAACATAAGTGTTGAATCCTGAGGGAAAGGTATACAAAATGTTTTCCATCGATAGCTCTGTATACATTCGTTGTTGTTAGCACAAAAAACACATTTTGCTTGTAAATATATAATTAACTTGAAATTACATTATTTGACATAACAATAGGACTTGTACATAAATAACCCGTAACCATAACAACTATTAGTGTAAGAATCTTGATCAAATACATTTTATAATTATCAAAGAACAGTAAACCAAAACCAACTAGACACTAATAGAAAATTAATTCTCAACAGTAAATATACAGAGAGCGTCAGTGTTAAATTTATTGACGTGCATCAACAATAAGGTTTTTCTAATTAAATGGCGTTTTATTGGACTTTTAAACAACGGCAGTTCAAGCATTTTATTAAATTAATTATATTCAGTAACACAATTTATTTATTTTATTTAATATTATATAATAATAGGTTTCTAGTAATAGAAAAAATACATTTCAGTAAATAGATTGTTACATTTTAGCCATATTTACCCGCTATTGTTATAATTTCCACAAATCACGTTTTACCGGCGGATGCAATAGGTCTAAGTCTAATTTACATGCACTGATTTAGGTAAAATCAAATTACTTACGTGAGGTGTATCATGGAACTTAATCTCAAGATCCAGCAGGTGGTTGGGTTGGGTTACGCTATGTTGAACATCAAAGTTGCCATCCGTCCCGAAACTTCTGTTGCACTCGTAGGAGTTAAAGGAAGATAGGTAACGGGTATGATAAAGGCAAGGTACAGGAAACCTACATACCTGTTTCTTAGAAACTACACTACACTCAGATAGTTGTTGCTTCGTCCATGTCTCGTGGCTTAATCCCCGCTTTTCCACTCGCGCACATCCGCATTACTTCTGCGCAGACGCGACTGTCAGCGACGACGGAAGTTAGCGTATTATTTGAAAAATACGCGGCAATTAACTTACAAATTATATCTAAATCCAAAAATGATACATAACCAGTTTGGCATATAACAAGATATGCTCCAAAATGCGACTACATACTATACAGTATTTGTAGTAAACGTAATACTAAAGATTAAAAATTCTACAAGGTAACATTGTCACTATAAAAATTTCTGAAAGCCTCTGAAATAATTGGGTTGTAATAGTAGTAATCTCTATTTGCTTACATACCACAATAGTTACAATAAAAGAGCAATAAACAATATCTTTAATTTTTAATTTCAACTCGCACAAATACAAAATTCATATCTAAAGTCACAAGTACATTAAAACAAAAATAAAATAAATTGTTAATGGAGTAAAAAATAAAAACAATAATAATAAGGACTACATTTTGATCTTAAAAACTAACATGATTAAACAATAAAGATTTGGCAAGCCTTGCAGAAGGCTTGCATTTTGATTGAAAATGTACATTTTTCTTTAGTTAATTGTTATTCGCAGACATTCATGCAATTTTGTTGCAAACTGTATTTATTTACTTTATTAACAATGCCCATGCGTCAAAAATGTCCCTTTCATATGAGAACACAAATTGGTATGTTGCAAATTATTTTGGTTTACCAGAACCCAGATATATTCCACAATGTTCCCTGTATAGGGAATTCTGCCTTCTTCTATTATTAGACAAAAGTAATATCGTGTAAAAGTATTTACCAAACTGAAGAAATTAAAAATAAAACATAAAAACTCTGGTCAATATATAAACATATGCTATAGTAAAGTGGCTTCAAAAAGCACAAATTTACAAATCGTGGTTCTACCAAGCCCTTAGTGTTATTATTTTTTTATTGCCTCCCTAAACGAGGGTAATACTAAGATGGTCTTAATACTTGATCTATGTCGGGCTGTCAGCTCTCTGGATTGCAACACTAGTAATTAAATTGGCTAAAAATGAGATTATAAAACTACTAACATTTTTGATAAATAGAGGTTAGAGGGATGCCACTACCTCGTCACGCTAGAAATTGCAAGAATGGTATGCCATATAAGAATGATCCTAAAAACAAATCAAACTATTATCTCATATCAGTTTTGTCCGTTTTTCTAAAATTTTTGACTGTCGTTATACAAGGTATTACCACTTTTCTAGAGAAACAAATTCATCAATAATGAGCAGCTTTGTTATCAAAATCAGGTCTTCAGTCCTGGAACTGGTTAGACGCGTACTCTCATTGTTTTTTATTTTCATCTTACCTACACATCTCCCTGATATTTGCAGTCTGCATCTTTTACTATTTGCGGAGCAGCATTGCATGTAAAGAATAAATCCACTATGAGTGCCCTTAGTTGTATTTTAAATTTTGTTTACAAAAATGTGGATAACAATAAAAGTGTTTCGTTGGTAGATTTAACTACGACATGTGAACGAGCAAATAATGAATTACTTCTTCAGAAATTACATTTATGTGAAATACAAGAAAATGGTAATTCTTATTTCAACAGCAGATGACAGTATGTTGACTTTGAAGGGTGTATATATTATCACACCATTATTGAAAGTTGAATGAGGTATGTGGTGATACTTTAAGGATATTCCATACATGCAAATAGAGTATTTATGCTACCAAAAAAATCCTTAAGGTATATGTTACAGGTCAAGCATTATGAATGGTGCAAGAAATTTTTTTATTAGTAAACACATCTTGACGTTACCCTCTTTATACATATTAAAGATATTAAGGTTTGTAAAAAACAAACTTAAACCAATTTTGACATTTACATTTTAATCATACTTACAATACTAGAAATGCTGCCATCCTATGTCACGACAAACACAGATTGTAATGCTTCAAGAAAAATTCCTATTGCAGTAGCATTTTACTGTTCAATAAGCTACTTCATCATATTAGAAATTCAAGAGTCCAAATATTTAAAATCTTAGAAAAGCTTTTATTCAAACATGCATTCTACTCAATACAGAGTACTTATCACATAAATGGGAATAACTTACATTTGATGCTATTATAAATTTCATTAACTGTCGAGTTTAGCATTTAGTTATAAAACTGTACACATACGACATGTTCTATCCACTCCTAACAGCGCAAGTACTATTATGAACGAATAAAGTACATATATCTATCTAACTAGCATCTGTATTTATGATTGTATTGCATTTGTACTTGTAAACAAATTCATTGTAACGGCTCACTTAAGAAATCATACCTACAGTACTCGAGCTAAAAAGGATCTGTTATGCAAAAAGATCAACTGCACTTATATACTAAAAAATCCGCATTACATGCTAATGAAAATCTACAATAAATTACTCCAGACTTATAGAGAACTTTCAAATAAAACATTAAAGTATAAACTTAAATCTTTTCCTTTCACATAGCTTACTACAAACCACGTATACTATTCTTGTTTTGTTCTATATAGTTGTGACATGTTCACTGCTGTTTGATATTATTATGCGTTAATAAAGAATGTCTATTTGATATTGATTAATAGTTTACAACCAAAGTAAGAAATCCTAACAACCCTCCCTTTTTCTTTTATTCTATTACGAATGAACACTAAGCTTGTACTTGTAAAAAAACCCTAGTCTGCACCAGTTTAATTTATGATGGTAGATTTTTCATTATCTGCACTTTTGCACTCATCTTCCTTTAAGTATTACATTTTTTACAGCAAGCAATTTGGTGGAATCTTCTTTAGGAAATGTTCTTTGCGTTTCAAAATTTTGTTCACTTTTCTGCTACAGGTGTGTATATAAAACACCAAATACAAAGAGAAAAATATTTTTAAAATATCATGCGTTTGCAATTAAATACCCCATGCCATTTGTAACAATATTAAATTCTAATGTTTTCTTTACACGCGGTTTATTGTGACACTCTGATGTATAATGTACAAACACATTTCTACACATTTTGTGAACAAATTGTTGTAATTGGTAGATGGATATAGAAGCGTTTTATGTACAATATAATAAACAGTTTGTGGAAATAGATAGTTCCTGAATGTTATCTGGATTCCCCAGTAGATCTTTCCTACACTGTGAACAGTCAGAAGCACCTGTTTTGCAAAATACTTTGCAATATAAGAAAGTGTACCAAATTTAGGTAGAAATGATAAATTTTCCTGAGATGGAACTACATACAGTGGGAGTGCCGGCGTCACAATATCTAACATAACCACTGTGCATGATTTTATCGACCAACGACATTTTAAAACAGTTAAGCAATTAAAATACACTAACCTGTAATGGTTTCTATTTGCGCTGGTATGAAAAATATAGTGGACTGTAATCTGCATGACCGCCGTTAACTGCATAAACAGAAGTTCACTATTCTTGAGGTGTTTTCACCATTGAAAGTCACATGGTCAAAGCACACCGAACTAACTCGTATGGTGATATTGTCGGAGGTTTTCACGACCAGAGTCATTATAAATATTTATGGTTCCGGGTTGGGACCGTATTATTTTATAAACTAACGTCGACGTTTTGCTCACTTTTGTAAGGGGCTTCATCAGGACAAGAAAAGAAAATAAGTAATAAAATAAAATAATAATAAAGATAAGAATGATAATATTAAGTAGCCAAGTTAAAGTGTAAAGAGTAGAGTTACTTCTGAACTAGCAGACTCGCTAGCCCATTCAAAGCCAAAGATGTCTTGTGACGAAGTAACTGCTGAAAGTAGCAAAAGTGGTAGTTTATATAGGGTGAGAACTTGATGCATCAGTGACTATGAATAAAGAGCAGTGTCGAAGCGGATCAGTGAAAGTCCCGGTTTTAATAATCTAAACAAAGACGATGGCTACTGCCTTTCCCCCATTTGGAAAACAAGCCTATGTTCACAACAGTGGAACCGTGACGTTCATTGGTCTGCTACAACACTCATGCATCAAGTTCTCGCCCTATATAAACTACCACTTTTGCTACTTTCACCAGTTACGTTGCCACAAGACACTTTTGGCTTTGAATGGGCTAGTGAGTCTGCTAGTTCAGGAGTAACTCTACACATTAACTTGTCTACTTAATATTGTCATTCTAATCTTTATTATTATTTTTATTTTATTACTTATATTCTTTTCTTGTCTTGATGAAGCCCCTTACAAAAGTGGCCAAAACGTCGACCTTAGTTTATAAAATGACATGGTCCTAACCCGGACTCATAAATATTTATAATAACCCGTACGGTCACTCCCGTTGTTAAGGCGATAACATACTCTCTAAAGCCTGAAGCTGTGCACATGAAACTAAAGACACTCGCGCGCACTTCCACAAATGTTCAAATTTGTATGTATAAGGTATAGGATAGGCGATAACAGGGAAGGAGCTTTAATAATGTTAATAGCAAACCAGAATAATATAATGTGATAATAAGTAACCAAAAATGCTATAAAATGCATAACAACCAGTATGTAACAAAACTGTTATGGCATTAAGATTTTTCACCCTATCATCTTCACAGTTTTCATACTTGGAATATGAGTAACAATTTTTATTTATAATTAACGCTTTAAACAATGAAATGAAACGAGTGACATGATGGATTAACATGATTCCTTATTGAACCGAAAAAAATTCTCAAGAGGATCCTGATTGAATTTTCTTGGAATAATATACTTGAACCCACTTGCCATAAGATATTAAGACAAGTACATAAAACCTTTCAGAGTATGAATCTAATTTCTCACTGTTGCTGAAATGTCGTTGTTTTTAGAATCCTTCCAAAAGGTAACATGACAAGTGTCTTTCTTTACTGCACATCTATAGATATTATGTTTGTTAGGCATAAGTTTTGATCCATCAACACTATCAAAAACTCTATCCATAAAGAGAAGAAATTCCACACTCCCCACAGAGGCAGACAACATCCCACCGATACTTAAACGTAAAAGACAATATAATTTCATATTACTTAGGCACATACATCACTAAAGACATATTTTGGACCTAATACTACCAAATATGTTTTTATTTACTTAAAGTCAAAAATATATCCATCGCTAATAGACTATACTCTCGATTATTTGTACTATCTTTTCAAGTTTATTAATAATTTGAAATTTTCAGACATATCAAGAGTACACTGTATTTCTATTGCCATCAAATACTTACCATGGACTGCAACTGTTTTCAATACAGACTCAACTCTTCTACTAAACACCTGTGCAGCCATAGACACCATTTTTTTTCAAAATTTTCACATGTGATTTTGTTAATTTATGCAGTATTTTATATTCATCGTTCGGGTCTTGAAAGCCATACACCTTTATAATATCATCCCATGTTGTTGTTTGGGTGTCATTGGTGCGCCACGAGACGCACACATTTTCATCAAACGGGGCATTCCTTATACCTTTCAGCAGATAGAGAACATCATATAGAAGTACCGCTTCAATACCATAAACTTCAAAGTTGAAATTCTGTTTTCTACACCTTGTCTCGGATATACTGTGTGTGTCTCTTCATATAAATACTTTATAGCTGCAACATCTACAGTTCCCTGATCGCACACTGTTGCTACAGTATGAAGCCCAGTCCTTCTCACAGCTTTTAACACTTCTTTAATAGTCTTCTGCAATATATCTCGCTGAATGCCTCCCTCATTAAAATAGAAAGCAAAAGGATGTTTCCACTTTCTGTAAACACACACAAGCATACACACCATGAGTTTATCAGCTATTAAAGCAGATTTTTGTCCTCTTCCATTATCTTTATCATCATCATTAAGTCTTCAGTCCTGGAACTGGTTAGAAGCGTACCCTCATTGTTTCTTATTCTGAACTAACCTACACATTTCTCTGACATTTGCATAGTCTGCATCTATCACTATCTGATCTAGGTCTATATCTACTTCCTATCTCTGCTTGTAGTATATCCCATACTGTTCCCCCAAAAATGCTTTAGAACGTATTCTGCCTTTCTATTTCTCCTATTTTTTTTCCACAGATATCCTTCTTCCCCTACTATTTCTATAACCTATTTGTTATTAACTTTGTCTGTCCATGCTTCATCCTCATACATCTGAAGCACAGCATTCCAAAAGGCTGCTACCGTTTTTCTGCCTGCTTTTTCTACTGCCCCTATTTCATAGGCATACTGTGCTGTGCTCCACACATATGCTTTCAACAATTTTCTTCTTGTTTCTGTTTGTTGTCTTTCATCATAGGCGCTGTTCTTTCTTGTTAGATGCAGTTCGGTCCCTTTCTATTGTTTTACAATTATATATCCTATTTCTCCGACATTCAGTGGTTGTGAAGGGGGGTAAATAGCTTGATGTTGCCAAGTTCCCCCAGCACTTGAACATTTGCCGATTTAATATTTTTTCCAATATGTCTTTTTGCACAGTCAACATTAGTTGCAGGTATTTCACAACCAACACCTGTAGTTGGTTATAATAATCATCAGATTTATCTGCGCTTATATTTTTCGTCATTAGGTTTTCTGTCTCAAAACTGGTTGGACACGAACTTCCGCTTATTCACGTTCTGAGCTAGCCTACACAGTTCCCTGAAATTCCCACAACAGCCAATATACAATTCGGTTTCCCTTCTATTGTTTTATAATTTTATGCCCTATTTCACCGATATATATATATATATATATATATATATATATATATATATATATATATATTGATGTGGAACTCCGCTCTAATTTAGTACTCTCTCAGAAACATTCGAGCCCCAACGTTGGGCCGTCATTAGATTGCCGTGGAACTCGGGTAAAATCCTTACCAACCAAAAATATTTTCGAAAATTTTATAAAAGTTTCAAAACTCGAAAATTCAAAAATTAAATAATACAAAAAAAAATTCTTACCCGTTTTCCTCTCTTCCTCGGTTGAATGGCCTTCTTCAACTGCTTCCGGCTAGCTCATTTGGACCTCCTTTTGGATATCTATATTCACTCTCAAATTCTATCATTCACGCACACTCCCAATAAAACCACAAAATACAACCATCATACAATCTTTTATTTATTCCTATTTACAGATGCAATTCAATATTGTCCATATTTTATTGTTCACGTTACACTTCAGTAACTCTTATTTTGTAATGTCCTGTATTTAACTTTAAAAATCATCAAACACATAAAATGTACTCGGAGTAAATGGACCTTGAATAATACCTTCTCTAAAATTCCTTCTTTATAATTTATTTATTTATTTTAATAATCTAAGTAAACTGTGGGGTATGGTGAGCTCATAATAACCCCAACTAATTCTGCATAATGTATGCCCTTCTACTTTGCATACTCTTAAAATAAAAAAAAACAAAGCCATGTACTCTTCACAGAAATTTCACGTTCTGATGGAACGTTTAAAAGCTTTATAGACACCTTCAAATTTCTAGTTGAATACCGTAATAAAGTTATTTACACATATTCTGTTCAATACGCAAATAATTCACACTACCTTGAAAAACACTCTCATACGCCACCCCAATATTTACAGTTTATAGGAATCACAATTTTAAATCGTTACCTGGAAATTTCTTAGAAGATCTCCGCTCTGTAGATGATGCCATGTATTTTTCTATCTGGTCTGCAGGTCGCTTCTTGCTATTACTAGACGAACTCCATCTAAGTTGATCCACCAACGCCGCCTTCTCGGTGTAACCAAATTCCAAATTTCATTTCAATTATACTTCTTTCACAGTAATCTGTCCCGACACGAGTTGATAAAAAATTATAGGTGATACCTCAATAAAAATTGCAATCTCGGCACACTAACCGCGTTTTTAATTAAGAGGCTACCACTAAGCAATACAATTTAAATGATTTGATAATACTTACAACTCGTGTTCACTTTCATACGTCGTTTGGGACGATCGAAATAATAAGGGCTTTAATAATGTTCTCGTAAACTATTTATATCTTTAGACTGCCACCTCCTGGCCACGTTTATTCGAAATCTCCTGCTCACAACAACACATTCCCACAATTTTGCACTCAACCCGATTTTCAAGTCCGCGAATTTCAGTAGGTCGTTGTAATATTTTAAGAAAATTACGCTACACTATTCTCGTGTTTATATCAAGTCAAACTAAACATATCGACCAATCGTAGACCGAATGACGTTTCTCAAATCCCTCATGGTCATGGTCTCATGCTTATACGTTTTCTACATCTTCTTCTAACCTGGTTTGAGTGGTAGAAAATCAATATCCTTGTTTGTGCGCTGTTTACCACACGTGGACTTTCTACGTGAGTTAAATAATCGCTCATTAGTATTTCATGCTAAAACATCCGACCGCTTGTACAATTCTTAGAATAATTTGTTTGTTATCTACAAATTAAACAGAACTTGACATTTAGAAAATACGCAGGTGTTTAATTTTACACGAACGTTTTAAATACATTTCCACGATTTAGAGTTCGGCGTATTTCTACCCCACTGATATATTTGTCAGATAGTAACGCGTTTCATCTTGGTATCATTGGGCTTTTACACGTTTTTATGCATATCATACATCAATAATCGTTCAATTAAATTCAAATTAATTAATAAATTAATGGCATTGGCTTCTCCCATTTAATTTCTTTGCAAACCTACTTAAATTTCATTAATTATTTATAAAATTTCGTTAATACCTAATACTTAAAAATGAATTAACTAATATAAATTTCGCACGTAATTTCTGGTTGTTCCTTTATACAGGGTGTTTTGAAATTGCTTCTTTTATATTTATTTTTGATCTTTTAAAACCACTATAATATATATATATATATATATATATATATATATATATATATATTGCTGCGAGGTTCCTCTGAAACGTCGCTCTACTTCGTACCCCAATATTGAGTCGACAAATTGCTGTGAGGTTTACCTGTAAAATCGCGCCCATCACTTGGGGTGTCATTGATATTGTGAAATTATCCTCAACTGCTCCTCCTTTAAATTCTTTAATCCACCAAACCTTTTAAAACCCACACAGACGCTTACCTGTTAACGCTGGATCTAAAACTCCCGCTCATTGCTTCTATGCTGAAACCTACTAGAAATGTACACCCTATAATCACACACTCAAAATAAAGCAAATCACAAAATGCATCACACTCTATTTACATAAAACACATATTACAATTTCAAAACACCTTTCCTTATGTACATTCGTATTATTGGTAATGTCCACAATTTCATTTTCAAAAGTATTTTTAATTAGCTAACGTTATTCAAACAAATACTTTATTAAAGTAAGAGGGTGTTCCTGATACCTTACGTTAAACCCTTTGTCTTATAATTAGCTCATATTAAAACTTGTTAAATATGAGTGCAAATTTACCGCACCTCCTCTACTTTCTTACAACATAGCCTGGTTATCTGTAAATTAATTATTCTTGATTACCTAAATAAATTTTATTTTCAACTCAAGTCCCATAATTTTCAGTTCATTAAATATATCACATACGAAACACTCAAAAGCACAGAAAAAAATTAAAAAACCATAGAAAATATTCACCACACAATGTTTTTAAATAATGGCATACCTGGTAACTATCTTTCAAACGTTACCGCCAACCAGCCCTTGAAGATGATGACGTCCAGTATGGCACTAGTCCATAAAACAGCTCCCTGATTGAATTACCATCCTTCTATGCCTGGAGCTATCCCAAACTATCTTCATTTTTACCTCATGGTATTTTAATTCTTCATCGCCCTATCTTACAATAAATACTATGACACGTCATTCCTAAATAAATATAACTAAAATTAAATTAACCCTACATTATTATACATTGACTAACCTCTAAATGAATTATTTCAAATACCCTAATTATCTAACTGCCTTGATTTTCTAATGAGTTGTTTCTCTAACCCCGAGCTAAATTTATGCCCTTATTTATTTACAATTAGCTAACTAATTACACGATATTATATATATATATATATATATATATATATATATATATTACTCTAATTTAGACCAGGGTGGAAAATTAATTAACGACATCAAATAATTTTAATCACCGTGTATAAGGAAGCTTTGGGTAATAATACGCTTCATTTAAAGGTATATTGGATAAATTCGTCATTTACTTCTAAACATAGGGTTTATATTGTTTAGATAATGTTAAACACCGTGTATATCAGAGCAGTGGAAAATAGAATGCGAATTTCTGAAAATCGTCCGCCGCGGGACAAATTCGACTTGCAAGCGAGCCATTATATAAACCCGTGCTGATAGGTGTTTAGCTCTCTTTTATTTTTGATTTTATTCGATACTTCAAGCAGAATACATGGTGATTACGTGCTACGATACAAGTTATTATTTATTAGTGCTCTTAGAGAAGATAGATAAAGGTAATAAAGTCTAGTTATATTTGCGGGTATTACTGTACCAATTATCCAAATTAGTAACGATAAATAACTAAATAGAAGTATGTAGTTTTAGTATAGCGTGAAAGTATTATGAATTTCATTGCTATTTTTCGGGAGTGTTAGTAATCAAGTGTTATTCGTAAACGTGATTGGATCCACAAAACAAGATTTAGATGTACATAGATGAGTTCCTGAGAAGCCCTGAAACCTTTTAGACGAATGGTGGTGTAGAAAAATTTTAAAGGCGGCCAGAAATCCGAGGACGTAAACATAACCCAGCTGGAATGGTGGGATTAGCAAGGACGATGTACATTGGAGCCACGAGTGCATTAACCTTCAGGTAACTTATGCATTGTTGTTTGATCTTAGATGTTTTGGTGTGTGTTGAATATCTTTATAATTTGTTTGATAAAGATGGACAGTAGTAAATTTGTATAAACAACAAATTTTGAATTTTAAGGTAAAATTTTCTTGTATAAGCAGAAAGGAGTATTTATCAAGTTTATGTTTTGGATTATGATGAAAATTTGGGCCTGTCTTTGAGCTCAATTAGACTAACCTGTTAAATTAACGTAAAGGGATGGGTGATGCTCCCTTTTATTCAGACGCAGGTCTGCAAATATTGTTTACTTAATTAGTATGCATCCCACAAGGACTTAATTCTGGATGCAAATTAAAATGATGACAAATTTGAACTTGAAATTTTATGATGCTGAAATTTATGCTGAAATTTAATTTTAAAATTTTAATGTATTGTGAATATTAATGTAAATAGAGTTAACGTTGATGTTGGTGGTAGGAATGTGTTTGTTTTTTTTATGAATGAGGATGAAAGTTTTAACTAGGTGAGCAACCGAGGCGGAAGGAAAAAGTCAAGAGGCGATTATCAGAAGAGATTCAACGGACAAGAGAATCACAGCAATTCCTAGCACAGAACGTGGGCAATTCTAAAACAGAGCGAGAATCACAGCAATAAATATATATATAGTAAAATTCCTTTAAACAGGTTTTAATGCATTTATAAAAACCGTTAAATAAGTCTAGGGTTCTATCCACTTTAAGAATACTAAATAACTTTTATGTCAAGTTATCTTTTAAATATCGTTTAAAATATTATTTAGCCGGCAAAAATTTAAAAATCCGTGCTTTTCTCACATGTAAATTCTATAATGCATTCATCTTTTTTGAGAATATCATTTAATTCGCAATTAACAAAACGAAAAATACCGCATTTATTCACTTAAGCAAACCCCCGTTTGAAAGTCTTCTTAAAGCTATACATCTGTCACGTCAATTTGTGGAAAGCAATAAAACCGAGAAACCATAATCCAGATAAGATAAGGAGTTTTAATGGCTCTAATTATTACAGTAGCTCGTTGGAGAGCGTTATTTATATCTGCATGTGTAAGTAGATTTCTTAGATAATGCGTGTAAAAGAAAGATGTATTTGAATGTATTGAGGATGGTTCATAAATGCTTCTTGAGATTTTTTTGTTTTATTTAATTATCGAAAAATCCACAGCATATTTGGCGGTGATCTAGCAAGAGATGTCGGACCCAATATGGTAAGAATTCGCATCTTCTATTAATCAAGCATCTATTGATAGGGATATTTAACGTGCCTGACAACACACACACACACATACACACACACACACACATACACACACATACGGGACCTCCATTTTACCTATCATCCGAACGAGGATGTATTTCTGTTAAAAATGCTCGCCTAACATTTTTCAAGCGGACCGTGTCAGGATTCGAACCTGGTATATTTGGCATAGTAGTTACACACATACCAACTATACCACGGAGTCACCTTGCAATTTACATCAGCTGTTTTTATCCATTGTGTATTATTTCATTTCCTGCTATAAAACAGTTCTTTTTAGAATTAAATTACGTCATTTTGTTATTATGTGGGGAAGCATTTGTAAAACGTACCCCCTAACATCGCAGAATAACTTAACTACTCCACTATTGCTACATTTTGGCGCACTCTGTCAAATGCCCTAAGTTCTTTTTAAAGCGATTGCCTCAACAATTATTTACAATTTTTTTGTGATGATAGAAAGTAAAAAGGATAATCCCAAAAGTCCAATCCTTGGACTAAATATGCTAAATTCTATGTAGAGAACAATAACTGATTTAGCTAGTCTTCCTGCTCTCCATTGGTCCGTTAACGGATAGATGCGAAACAAGCGGTTTTTTGTTATCCGTTGTACACTTATATCTGTTAAATAAATTCAAAGTAAATAAATAGGAATTTCTTGTGTTTTTAAACCATTGTAGCGAAGCATGAAAATGTTTCGGAGTACGATGCTAACAGACTACTATTCCAGACATTACAGGAAAAGAATTAAGATCAACGGAGCAACCGATGAAAATTGTTCAATTTCTTTCAACGTTTCCGTTGAAAGATAGATGTGCTCAAAGTAGTTCTAAATTTTGATTGGTCAATAAACAAACAGAAACCTACCAATGGCGAGTTACGAACATATCTTCAGGCTAAGAGCAACTACTATATTCTACTTTATTTTTTTCTTTGTCACTCTTGTTATTCTTCTTTTGTTGTAAAACAGGACGGTTGTGTTTACGGTATTATAACCTGTATAATTTAATTAGTATTCTTGTTATAATGGCAACTTAACCCTATATAATTATAATTGTTGATTTGTTTTCAAATCAAATGTTAAACAAATAGTCATGTTCTTTTACACTACATACGATGTGGTACGCCGCCCTCGTAAGATTTATACGACGTAGAATAGTCTTAGGAATAATCTTTACATTATCATTGATGTACTGTGTTATCAGCTTTGTACATAGGGTAAGAGGATAACAACTGTAATATTATATTATCAAATTTCTGTAATTCTATATTTAGCATGAATATTTAAATGATGATATTCCTCCTCCGGTTAAAAGGACAAAACCCTTTGTTTGGCGCACTTTACAGGAACATAATGAGACCAGTGAGGATGAAATTTGCCGAAACTCTGTACAAGGAATAGTTTTAATAGTAGATGATATAGGTATAGCAATGTAATGCCTTTTTAACTTAGGCTTTGATATTTGTTATAGGTTATGTGTGTCGAAGGTTTGATGTTTTGCCTAATGGGTGCTGTAATAGGGCTTTAGTAGAAAAGTCGTTAGAAATGGAACAGTATTCTTGCAAAACCTGCATAAGCAACAACTGTTGTGCTATTTATGAATACTGTATATCGTGCTGTTTACATCCTGATAAGGTAATTCTAATGCAAGCAGGTAATTTTGTATCAATCCTTACATTAAACGTTACCTAATATTGTTAAGGATACCTGAGCGTCTCTAATATATAAAAACAGTACGTTCTGTATCTTAGCAGCAAATTTTTTTTAAAAAAAATTTGACACTTAGTTCTACTAATCTGAAAGAAGTATATAAATATATATCCTTTTCTGACTCTTATTAACCCATTAATGCTCGAAAGTAGATTTTGCTTACAATTTCATAAAATCTACATTCTGTCATGAGAAGGTAGTTAGTTTTAGCGTTCACAATTATTGAAATTTAGTAGCGGAAGCTATTTTTTCAACCGTATGAAATATAATACATTGGGCAGTAATGAGGTTTGTGTTATCTAAAAAAAAATTGGTACAAGCAATCCCGCTACTGTATTATAATATTTGTATAAGTATTGGTATAATATTACTTGACCAAAAACTATGACATATGGTATTTCAAAAAACAATAGTCTGGATGTAGTCCCACATTGCATTTAACACGTTTGTAGTTGGTACATTTTTCGCATTTTCCACAGCGATGCTACTTTTCAATTTTATCCACAAGATAACCCATTGTATTTCACTTGCTATATACTTATATGCTTTTGGCCGTATTTCTCAAAGACGTTCAATATCAGGCGCGACTAACAATGCCTCTATAATTCGCCTGTAGATTTCTAGGAGGGACATTTTTTTTAACATGACAGTATAATAAACAAATATTGACAATTGCTTCATTTAGACAAAGTCTAAAAATAGGAAAATACCGTTTTTTAGATCTTATGCGAATGCAGTATAGTCCTCGTAATTTATCCAACAGGTCAACATTATCCATTCTGTGATTATATAACTGAACAGTTTTTGGTTGAGGTGCAGATACAACTTTTCTGTCTTTTCTTGACCACCTATTGCAAGAGCTTTTTGAGAGTACGTCTTCTGATGTAATATTAGTAGTTACCGTTACTTGGCTATTATCGTGCCAAAAAATAAGGGTTAGTCTTGCTTCTTCATCATGTAGAACATGACATGTACCTCTAGCTTCTATTTCCAAATCCTTGAGTGGAGCTCATTCGACTCCATCTTTGCGAATAGTACTAATACAATTAATGTTTCAAGATTTTAACTATGTAAGCAGGTAAAGAAATTATCGTAAATATTGTGAAATTTTCTGGTAAAAATCCTACACACTACTTTTCAGTCATGGAGCTACCTAATGTACTTCTTGTTCTTTATCCCCACTTCCAGTATATGAATAAAATTTTACTGAATAGTCTTTATGTGTTGTAACACACCAAAATTTAAAACCAAATCTTATTGGTTTGCACGTTATAACTGTTTCATACTATGGTAATCATAATATGGCTCCATTGCTTCATCAACAGAGAACTTTGATGGATCAATAAATTTTTGAAAATATTTATTCAGATTATTTATTATAGGACGAACTTTGTATATCCTATCACTTCTGTCAATCTTAGTATTGTCGTTGAAATGTAGAAATCGATGAATTTGTTTGAACTTATTTCGGCTCATAGTATTACTTACCATTTCGAATGGACCTGCACCTTGCCGAAGTTCTAAATTACTAGAACAGGTGAAATGGCTTGCGTGTTCTAATGAGCTAAAGAGCCAAACTACAGGTCCAACCAAAGTAGTAGGGTCGTTAGTGAGGAACCAGATTAAGACAGGTCCCCGAAAGAGGGCAGCGGCTCTTTCGGTACTTAGTTTGGCAGAGACCATAGGGGTCGGTATGGCAGTCTAAGACACACTACCGCGATGTGGAAGGCAACAGGAAACCACCACATTATCTCCCAAGTACACAGCGTACTTAAATTGTAACAAACATGATGGCATTCTCTGTGGTAAAAGATTCCGGAGTTAAAATAGTCCCCCATTCGGATCTCCGGGTGGGGACTACTTCGGAGGTGCGATCAGAAAGTTAAAAGTAAGAGTCGGGAACATTCTGCGAGTCGGAGCGTGGAATATTAGAAATATGAAGCAAGTAGGTAAGCTAGAGAACCTAAAAATTGAAATGAATAGGTTATCAATAGACATAGTAGGGATCAGCGAAGTATGGTGGCCAGAGGCCGTGGATTTTTGGAGTGGAGACTTCAGGGTAATTCATGCAGGAGCAGAGGAAGGAAATTTGGGTGTGGGGATTGTTATGCGGAAAAAGATAGGATACTGTGTAGAAAATTACTTACAAAAGAACGAAAGAGTACTCATGGTTAGATTAGAATTTAAACCGGTAAACACAGTAATAATACAAGTATACATGCCCACCTCTAGCTACAGTGACGAAGAGGTAGAAGCCATCTACAAAGAAATCAAAGACATATTAAGATACGTAAAAGGACATGAAAATTTAATAATTACGGGGGATTTTAATGCCTTGGTAGGTGAGGGTAGGGAAGGAGCGGTAGTAGGTTTATTTGGTTTAGGCACGAGAAACGACAGGGGAAATAGGCTAGTAGAATTTTGCGACAAGAACAATTTAATCATCACAAACACATTATTTTAACATCATGCTAGAAGACGATATACATGGAAGATGCCAGGAGATATAGGAAGATATCAAATAGATTACATTCTTGTTAGACAACGGTTTAGGAATCCAGTAAAAGACTGTAGAAGCTACCCAGAAGCAGATATAGATACTGACCACAACATCGTAATTATGAAGGCCGCACTTAAATTTAAGAATGTGAAGAAAAGAAATGGAAAAATGCACTTGGACTTAGAGAAATTAAAAGATAAAGATATTCAAGAAAGATTCGAACAAAAGTCAAATGAATTGCTCAAAGATATCGGGAAAATATCTCATGCTAAGGAAGTAGAAACAGAATGGAATAACATTAAATCCAGCCTAGACATGGCGGCCAGAGATATTCTGGGGTATACACAAAAAGAAAATAAGAAACCCTGGATAACAAAGGATATCCTGAATTTAATAGAAGAAAGACGAAAATACAAAAATAAATCAGACGAAACAGGAAAACAGAGATACAAAGCCATAAAATGGGAAATTATTCGAAAATGCAGGAAAGCTAAAGAACAATGGATTGATGAAAAGTGCAAAGAGGTACAAACGAAGATGGAAATAGGAAAGACAGATGAAGCATACAAATTAATTAGAATGAATTTTAGGGATATAAAACCGTATAGCAAAAATATAAGGGACACACAAGGAAACGTCATCATAGAAAATGTAGAGAAGTGGGTAGATGGCAAGAATATATAGGGAATTTATATGCAGAAGAGGAACTAACTGCATTAGAACAGGAATTAGACATTGAAAATGATGACTTGGGATATCCTATACTTAGAGATGAGTTTGAATTAGCATTAAAGAGTCTGAAAAATGGTAAGGCGCCGGGTACAGATAAGGTGCAAGCAGAAACTCTAAAAGCCGCTGGACAAGCAGTAACAGAACGTCTCTTCCAACTTGTAAGCTATATGTATGAGACATGCGAGATACCCAAAGATGTCAAACGTAGCATCATAGTAACTATATCAAAAAAGAAAGGCAGGGATAGATGTGAAAATTTTTGAACAATAAGTTTGACAGCACACGTGTCAAAAATAATAACTAGAATTATGCAAAGACGAATGGTAAAAAGGGCGGAAGAAATACTAGGAGAAGACCAATTTGGGTTTTGGTGAAACAGGGGAACACGGGAGGCTATTTTAGCTCTGAGAGTGATAATGGAGAAAACAATAGAAAAAGGGGAAAGCGTGTATATAGGGTTTGTAGATCTGGAAAAAGCATTTGACAATGTAAAATGGAAAAAAATGTTTGAAATACTGAAAAAGATTGGAATGAGTTATAGGGATAGACGAATAGTACATAGCTTATACAAAGAACAAACAGCAGTAATAGAATTAGAGCAGGAATGTAGAGAAGTAAACATTAGGAAAGGGGTGAGACAGGGATGTGCCCTATCCCCATTGATTTTTAACTTGTACATAGAAGAGGCAATGAATACTGTCAAATGCAGGAAGACATTTGGAATTACTATGCAGGGACAAAAAATTGATATGCTTAGATTTGCAGATGATCTAGCGGTATTAGCGTTTACCAAGGAAGAGTTAGAACCTGCTCATAATGAAATGGAAACGGTTCTAACAGAGAGATATGGTATGAAAACTAACAAAACTAAAACTAAAGTTCTAGTATGCAAAGGTGGGGAAAATAAATAAAAAACAAGAATACAAGTATGTAACACAAACTTACAAGAGGTTAAGGATTTCTGCTACCTAGGAAGCCAAATAACGCAAGATGGGAAAAGCACAAAAGATATAAAACAAAGATTAGCACAAGGTCGTGCTACATTTAACAAGAAAAAGCAACTACTGTGTTCAAAGACCGCAAACATAGAAACAAGGAAAAGATTGCTTAAAACATACGTGTGGAGCACAGCACTGTACGGCTGTGAAACCTGGACAGTAGAAGAAGCGGACAAGAAAAAGGTAGAAGCCTTTGAAATGTGGCGCTACAGACATGATGAAGATATCATGGACAGACAAAGTTACGAACGAAGAGGTATTAAAAATGATAGGGGAAGAAAGAAATATGTGGAAAATGGAAAAAATAGGAGAGATAGGATGATAGACCACATACTACGGCATGAGGGAATAGTGCGGAATATATTAGAAGCAGAGATAGGAAAAAAGAGAAGAGGCAGACCTAGGTTAGGCTACTGCACACAGATAGTAAAAGATGTAGGCTGTAGGAGTTTCAGGGAGATGTGTAGGCTAGCCCAGAATAGAAATCAATGGAGGTACGCATTCAAACAAATCCCAAGATAGATAAACTAATGAGGAAAAAATAACTGTGCTTAAACATGATGATTATTATAAGTAACTACAAGAATTAGTTGGTCAATATTCTTAAATAATGTTAAGTGTGTGAAAGGATTTACTGGAAAACCATTACTTAGGCAAATGTCTAAGTGTTGGGGGATCTTGGTAGCCACAGGTTGCTCAACCCCTTCACTGAATCTCGGTGAAATAGGGCATAAAATTAGAAAACAATAGAAGAGGAACGAGCTGTATACACATGCTGTGTGAGAATTTCAGGAAACTATGTAGACTAGCTCAGAATATAAATAACTGCAGGTACATGTCCAACCAGTTTTGAGACGGAAAACCTAATGACGAAAAAATAAGCGTAGATAAATCTAATGATTAGTATAAACAACTAGTTGTTGGTTGCGAAATATCTGCAACTAATGATGACTGTGCGAAAAGATATATTGGAAAATATATTAAATTGGTAAATGGTTAAGTGTTGGGGGAACTTGGCAGCCACAGGCTGCTTACCTCCCTTCACAACCACTGAAGGTCGGAGAGATAGGATATATAATTGTATAACAATAGAAGGTGATTGAACTGCATCTAACAACAAAGAACAGCGCCTATGAGGAAAGACAACAAACATAGAACAAGAAGAAAATTGTTGAAAGCATATGTGTGGAGCACAGCACAGTATGCCTATGAAATACGGGCAGTCTAAAACGCAGACAGAAAAACGGTAGCAGCCTTTTGAAATGCCGTGCTTCAGTTGTATGAGGACGATAGCATGGACAGACAAAGATAATAACAAATAGGTTATAGAAATAGTAGGGGAACAAGGATATCTGGGGAAAAAGATAAGAGAAATAGAAGGGTAGAATACGTTCTAAGGCATTTTTGGGGAATAGTATGGGATATAGTACAAGCAGAGATAGGAAAAAAGAGGTAGGTGTAGACCTAGATTAGATAGTTATAGATGCAGGGAAATCTGTAGGTTAGTTTAGAATAGGAAACAATGATGGTACGCGTCTAACCAGTTCCAGGACTGAAGACCTAATGATGATGATGAGTATTACTTACCAGGTGTGAATGAGTCATTTTGATATTCCCAGTAAATTTTACGAAAAGGTAAAAAATGATATCCGGAAAGTATAAAAATACCAAAGTATTTGTATAAGTCTTCAATCGATAATGTAATCTGCTTCCGTTATGTGAAGCGTATTTGACTGTCTCTTGACAAATAAAGGCTATAAAGTTCTCATCTTAAAATAGCTTGAACACATCAATTGGCTGCACATCATTTTGTTTCCACTCCGCAACAACAGATGGCCGTACGTTGATATCTTCAGCAGTGTTAACAGCATTTGCTTTTTTAAGAGTTCTTTCCTGTCAAATACTGCACATGTTTTTTGATCTTGGTTTGCGGATTGCATTTGCAACATACGAATTATTTTCTGAATTTGCACAAGAAGACTCTTCAGATATAATTTATTTTTATCTAAATTTTTGTTTTGTCATCCACAGCTTGAGCTGCACATTCTGAATGAACTGAGTTTTGAACCAGTAAATCAGTTTTTTCTTGGTGAAGGTTATTCATAGTAACTGTTCGAACATCCATTGTTAGTGAAAGCACGCCTCTTCCAATCTTATCAAAATTGTGGCTCAATTGATCTTCGGTATCACTTGTAGCATCATCTTTATCCGAATCATTTCTATCGTTAGAAAAATGTAGCACAAGTTCAATTGTGCTAACTTTGTTCACTTGTTGAGCTAAACGTTCTTCTTCTTCTATATTTTCTAAAATGTGCATCAATTCCTCAGCATCCTACGTGTCGTTAGGGTTATATCTTTTCTTTGCAGCCATCTGCGGCCTGTATAAACTCTTGTAGTGCTATTGCATAACACAAGTTAGTCATCTAATCTGCTTACCTGTTAAATTACTCCTTTTACTAAAATAAATATCGAACATTTTTTTGAAAAAGTCAATCGGGCTCCAATAAAATTATTTGCAATACTAACACAGAGCAGTTGATCTGAAACACACGTGCTTCTCAAAGGGTAAGTTAAATTTGCGTTATTCAGAAATTGTAATAGCAATTTGTTCTGGAGTGTTTGAGATCTAGTGAACAAATTACAAAAGAACAACGGGAGATAAATTGCCTACTTAGTAGTAGATAACACTAAGCATAAGAAAGCACTGCGTATGATATAAAATACAGCGGGCATTAACGGGTTAATAGAAGTGTTCAATGGTCATGAACTGAATCTATTAGGTTATGGGTCCCAGCACGATTCTACTGTGCAAACAAGAAAAAGAATAGCCATTAAAATTGAAAACAAAACTTTAAGTATTGAAAAGCTTGAGGGTGCTAACAACTGAATTAAATGGAAAATGCTTATTTCATTATTACTCAGATGACATCGCCTTACTGAGGTTGCCGGAGTACTAAGCGACCAGAAGTGTCGTCAGTACAATCAGAAAAGACAGACAAAACAGCAGCGTTAAAAAGTCAGTAGAAGAATGTTGTAGCATGCAAACAAGCTGACTCAGAAGCAATGTTGTATATTTCAAGTGCGTTATCTGATGAACCAATGACTTTGGGAAACTCTCAAATCTGTCTACGAACCAAGCAGTGAACAGCGATTAAATTGGTACAAGGCATCTTGTACCGAGTGTTACAGGCGGAAAAGCTACTAAGTATATATTTTTCATTAAAATTATAAAATGGGGGCGGCCTGTAAAACAAAAATTAAAGGGGGGTCACCGGCACTAGCTAGCGGAAGGTCGTGGATCGTTTAGAGGGTTAAAATTTTGCAGAAAGGGCTAAATTAATATATATTATACAACAAAAAAATTTGGCACTTACCTTTCATAAATATTGTTGCTTAATGACAATTACCAAGGGTGCCAGACAAGTCGACAATGTCCAAGCAAAACCTTGAGAGACTTGTCATCCCAAGAAGGACAATTGTTTCTTTTAATCAATTCTTACCTTTTTGACTACGTATGCAACTTTCATGATAAAAAAAATTTAAAAAACTATTGACTTAATCAACGGCAAACAAAAACTATTTAATTAACAGAGCAATAAACGTGAACCTCTTACATTAGGAAATTCATGGATTTTAATTTAGAAATTTAATTGAATGGTTGATATGGAATTATGAAAATTTTACATACACAAGTAATTCCCAAACACTTTATATGGAAGAAAACTAATACTATAAATTTTACACCAAATTAATCCTACGGTTTATGGCCAAAACGTCCTAACAAATAAATTAACTAAAAATTCGTCATGCTAGCTTAACTATAAAAACGTACTTACTAAAAATCGTCAATTGTTTGATGGCTTGCCTTCCAACCCAGAACAGTTCTTAAATTGGGGGAGAGAATCTCGCTTGTTGCTCTTGTACTTCGCAATTATTATATAATTCAATGGCACACGAACCCGGCAGGGTCTTGTTGAGCTTAACTTAACTTGTGCATCACACGCATACAAGCTTTTTATTATATACTTCAATATCACTTATAAATTCGCGAACACACGGGCATCAACCCTCGTGAATTGGAAGAGTTAATTACTCCTTTCCAATTTCACTAACGTGATACTAAGTGCAATATCATATCTGTGATGTCGGTGAATGCTACCAGCGAACTTCTATGGCTACGTTTCTTTCTACCTTTTGACAACGGACAACCCCATTGGAATCTTTGTCTTTTGACTAAAACCTTAAGTTATATATTAATTCCTACTGATGACTATTAACAGAACCTTTCAAAAACAAGATTTTAGAAACCAAATCCAGCCACTTTCAAAATGAGGGTCAGGAATAGCAATTATTTTTCTAATGGTATAACTATGTTGTATATTTTTGGAATTTTAATACTGAAATTGTTGACCATATCTATTGGCGACAATTGTCTTGCCATTGACAAAAACCGAATAGCTGAAATGGATTTTAATACAATGGATGTCTCCAGACTACTTAAAATTACTTGCAATCTTTGAACAAATCAAATTGGAAAATAGTTGGGTTATTTGTAATGTTTTGTTTTCTGTAACCCGCTGTCAATCACGAAAATATTAAGTAAATTAAGTTTTACAACTGAAAATTGCTTTTCTTTGTTTACGTTAAAAGGTACTATTCCATTTAAATTTATCAGATTCGTCAATCTATAATCGACACGAGTTTTAAAAGGGTTATTGTATTCGGTTTGCAAGGTTGGAGCTTTAAATTATGATGACAGTCGCTAGAATTTATAATATTTTAGGGTAAAGCTATTTCTAAACCTGGTCTTTATTATAAGGGATGCTTATTAAAATATAATGGTAATTTATTATGGAATTCTGCCTATAAGTTATACAAGTTAATGAAATTTAATTAATTATTTAATCTGATAAAACGTTAACATTTCAAAATAATGTTACACGAGCATACGTTGAAAACGCTTGTGGAGAAATTGTGTACCATTGAACAAAGAAATAATGTGGAAACCGAAAAAGGTGCATTTTATGTTATAAGTAGTAGCTCCACAGGGTCGACTTCAACAGCAAGAAATGCTAATAGTGCTGGTATACAAAGTGGTAAAAATAAAAAGCGCTGGGAAAAGTTAAACTGTATAAAATGCAGCAAAAGAGGGCATTTAGCAAAGGATTGTCCACAATGTATCTGTGATAGAACAAAAGAAAACAGAGGTGATAAATCCTCTGGTCAAATCAAAACTTGTGAAACTGCCCGATCGTTCTTTTGCTATCAGGGATTATCTCCGTTTGATCAATGGATTGCTGATACTGGCGCAACGGCAAATTTAGCATATATACAAAAGGTGCTTGAAAAATTTAACATGAGTAAAGCCACTGCTATATCTACACCATACGATAGTTCTGGGTGATTCTTTAAAGCTTGTTGGTGACCAAGTCCCTTACAGGGAGGCAGTGAGATGCCTAATGCATTTAATGATTGTCGCACGACCAAATACTGCATATGCTGTAGGTACAGCTGCTCATGCCGTAGATAAACCGACAGAAGCAGACTGGCTCATGGTAAAAAGAATATTTAGATACCTATGTAGTACAGTTGACTATGGATTTGTGTTCAACTCTAAATACAAGCAAGGTGTACTTGAAGCATTTAGTGATGCAGATTAGGCAGGTGACGTCATCACAAGATGGTCAACCATTAGTTTTGTTTGCAATTATGCAGGTGGCGCAATCAGTTGGGCAAGTAAGTCAACAGGAACGTTCGGTTGCAGTAGCTACAACTGAGGCAGATTTTGTAGCCACAAGCGAAAGCACATAGGAAGTCATAAGGCTATCTCGTTTATTAAATGAAGTTGCTTGTTTGGAAAATGTACCTTACTCTTTTGTAGACAATCAAAGTGCGATAAAATTAACAAAAAAACCCGAATTCCATAAGAGAACTAAGCATGTGGATGTGCAGTATTTCTTTGTGAGAGAAAAAATTCTTCAAGGGAAATTAAAAACAGATAGCTCACATTCTGACAAAATCACTTACCCGAAAACGATTTTGTAAATTATGGAACGATAATGATTTTGTTGGTATTAGTGACACAACTTTTAGTTGTGGAGGAAGTGTTAAGGATGCCTGAGTGTCTCTGATATATAAAAACAGTATGTTCTGTATCTTAGCAGCAATTATATATATACCATTTATTGATAAAAAAAAATTAAAAACAAATGTTGGAGTTTGTTTGTTTTTCTTTATAGTATTAAAAGTTTTTAACAAACTGGTCATGGGTTAGATCCAGGTTCTCCCACGATCCTCTCTTTTTCTCTCTACCTTGAGCACAGAATAATTTATTTATTTAAACAATATTTGGGAGACCCTTTACAAAAATATCACACTAAATCTGATTTTACTTAGTTCCTAATATAATAACTGTTATATATAGTTTCTAGAATGTTCATTATTATCTGATCATAGGTTGCTGATGTCATCCAATTAATTAATATTGTCATATTTATTCTTAGCTGATGTATGTCCTATAGTTATAATAAATACATTATTATTGATAGCTATTCAGTGTATATACTAAACATAACAATAACAATTTAATAATGCAAACATCCACCTATTTATGACTTATGTACTGATATCGGCTGTAAGTTATAAGTAGCTGTATATAAATAAACCAGTTATCCGATACTCTACAATTATGCAAAGAATACTAATAATCTGCTTAGCGTGACCATATAGTTTAATATCACAGTTCAACCTATATATAGTAACACCAAAAAATTAACTTTCTGTGCAATACTTATTACCGCTACGCTGAACATAGGACATAAGACAATTAAACCCATAGTTTGTTCTATGAAACTTAATTAATATTGTGTTATGGGTGTAAATTTGGAATTGCTCAAAATGGACGGGAGTTCCGTAACAAAATAAGGATGCATCAGCCAACAGCAGTGGTGTGGGGTGGGTCCCTATAGAAATAAGTATCGGAAATCGAACAAAAATTCAGTAAATGTAACAATTTAATAGGTGCAATTTCAAGCTACGTTACTAATAACACTTACTTTCAAAGACTTTCAATCACTGCCAAGTTTATGGATGCCAATCACGCCCATCTGCTCTAATAATCTTGTGAACGACGAGTAATCCTTGGGTGATTTTAATTACAATAACCTTCTAGTGAAATGAAGTTTCCTTTACAAAATGCTACCTTTATGTGTAAACAAATTAAACAACAATTTCTACTTGCTAGGTCAGTTAAATCTATTTTAATACAGTATTATTTCATTATTCCTGTAAACAAGTATACATACAAAATTTTGAAATTGCATACATTAATTTAAACATCAACGACATAATGTTCTTGTAAAGAAATGCACATACACAATTTCAAAATTTCATAAACAGTTCATATTCAATTGATCCTAACCTTGATAATGATAATAATTTACATGTCTCAAATTTTCATTAAACTGTCAATATCCAGATTTTATACATCTGTAATTGTCGCAACCTGTTTAATACTTGCTTGAAACACTAAATAGCAATTCCTTTTTTAATGTTCTAAATGTAATATTGGAAAATGATTAAATAACACTACAATGAGACCTCATCTCTGGATCTCCTAGTGGTTTCTTTGTTTTTTGCTGCAGGAGCTATTAAAAGGTACACACTTTAATAATACTGTAAAAAATTAGTATATTATCTAGCTAAATAAAGGTTGTTAAATAAAACAGCTGAATAACCACCACCAAGTTCATTTATGCTGAATAAAAAAAATTAAATCAATGATTACAGTTTTTCCACATCAGATATAGAATAGCAAGTATTTACAGTCGGTGCATAAAAAAACACTTCCTTAAAATTAAATTAATAAGAAAAAATATCGACGCCAAAAGGTTAAGATTCACTTACCTTAAACCTTGAAGGCAAACTTATGGTTAACTTACAGTCAATAACAATACCATAAATTAAAAATGCTTATTATAAATCTTAAACGCATGCATAAATTACTCATTAAACCAATTTCAATGCACTCAAGACGATCCAGTTAAATTAAAATAATGGTAACTGAAAATACGTTGTTGACGTAAGTAGCCTTGACACCTGTTCACCCCAGATGTCGAAAATTCCTGTCCTGAAATATTTCTAAAGTAAAACTTAAAATATCGAGCAAAAAGAATTTTCATATCTACTTATATTACAACATTTATAGATAGGATTTCGTACTAAATGTATCACTTCAGCCAAAGGATAATTAATAAAGCCAGCCCAAATTTATCAGGTGGCTTTAACCATTTAGTGATTAGAATTCCGATCCTGTGGTAACATGGCGATTTCAATAAAATGGAAAGCTTTGAAAGTATATTTCTTCCTAGTTGCCAAAAAATCTACATCCTTACGAGTGAAATTCAATTAGCAGCACAAAAAAATCTTACCCCGTACAGAACTTGCATTATTTCAATTGCTGATTGAACAAAGTGGTCACAACCTTGTTGAAATAGTAAAAAGAACCAGACATGGCGATAGCAATCCATCGTCCACCACAGCTCTAAGAAAGAGAGGCAGGACGACACGTGGAATTGCACTTTGCATGAACAAGTTGAACTGGTTATTCTTTCTCAATTTCACATAACAAAAGGCAGCTGCTTTTTGCTCCTACACCCATAATAATGCACATAAAGTTGCCTAACTTCCTAAACTAGTAACTTGGAATCATACTGTTACACATCTAATAATTTAAATCTACTGTAACTAAGAGTGGACGTTTTATGATATTATCAGTATTTTTCAAGCAACAAACGTTATACATAAATACCACAATACAAAAAAAAACAAACAGGAATTTCTATTTAGCTATAACTTACAATACGCCTTCAGGTGGCTAAAGGAATCTCATGGAACCAAGAGTAATGCATTAGTTTGCTATTGGGTTTTTATTTCCAATATGTAGTTATTACTTGGAACCAATTTGTTCAAATCTTTCTGTTTTGGTTTAGTCGAAAATCTGCGGATTTCACCATGTTACTGCCCTTCTGTTAATTCATAACCACAGGGGAACTCTTAACAGGGGATCATGCTGTTACATATCTAATAATTTAACTTTATACTGTAACTAAGAATGGACGTTTTATGATATTATCAATATTTTTCAAGTAACAAACGTTACACTTAAATGCCACAATACAAAAAAAAACAACAAGAATTTCTAGTTAGCTATAACTTGCAATACGCTTTCAGGTGGCTAAAGGAATTCCATGGGGCCAAGAGTAATACATTAGTTTACTATTGGGTTTTTATTTCCAATATGTATTGCTTGGAATCATATCGTCCAAATCTTTCTGTTTTGGTTTAGTCGAAAATCCGTGTTCACCACATTACTGTCCCTCTGTTAATTCATAACCACAGGGATGTACTCAATTAACTTTTGTCTTGGTCACTCTTACATGTGTTTTTCTTTATGGCTTGCGATTAATTAATTTGTGTGATTTTCTTTGCACTATCTGCCGTTTGTCCTTTTTTCTCCTATTTTTTGTATGTGTTTGGCGGGGGTTGTCTTTGTAACGCATTTCTATTTTACATGAATCAGGCGTGACCTTGTATGATCCCATCACTGAAGAACCACGTGTTCATGACTTGCATTTTGTAATCAATCTGAATAAATACATTGAAAACGTTATTACTTTGTACGAAATAATATAATGATCTCTAACTTAATATTGGCGAGTTTGACTACTCAGCATCTGGATTTTTAAATAATTGCTGCATTATATGAATATATTTCTAACATCGTCTGGAGTTTACTTGAAATTGTAACTATGTAATATTAATTCTAATTTTTTACAAAAATTTGTAAAATGCGCTCCTATATTTGAAATAATTATTATCATATGCAACATGCAGATAATTCAAGCAGTCTAAAATCCTATTTACGTCATATATGTGATTAATTGGCATACCAATATAAACCGATGTTTTTCCTTTTCTATCCTCAGTAAATTTCACCCATTAAGTTGGTTAAAAATTCAAAGTTTCCGACTCCTCTAACAAATTAATGTTCAATTAAAATACGGATATTCAAATCCGTGTTTCATTTTTTTATATATGCTAATTGAACTATACACTAAAATATGTACATGTTACTAGCAATCTTAAATCAACAAATTATACCGATGAAGTTTTGTACAAAAATGCATCTCTACTAATTACACGGCGTGGCTGGATGTATTGCAGTGGAACCATGCATTATCAGATTATGTTGTTTGGCGGAATTTAACTATATTAACCCACAACCTTGCTGAAAATATTCATTTGTGCAAGTGCGGCGGCACATAGTTCCAGAAACTTTTAGATCTGCCAAACGATGTATTTGATGTATACAAATACGGAGCCTGCCATTTTCATCTAACATTTTTCTTAATTGTTTATATTTTTTTATTTTCTTTTTTCATTTATCCAAAGGAACCCTCTCCCACACCACTGCAGTTAGTCAATGCACCCTTATATCGTTACGAAGCACGGCAAATCAAAATTTATTAACTTCACACACATTTAACCCGTAACACATTTTGAATGAAGTTTCTATTTAAGAACGGTATTTAATTTTTATGTTAGAAGATTGCAATACATATACAGTGAAATCTCTCTTAGGCGGACACCTTCAGGACCACAGAACACTGTCTGTTTAAAGGAGGTGTCCGCTCATCGAAGAAAATATACATACTTACATGTTTTGAGTGAGGGGGGGGGGGCGTACACTTGCAAGTTGATACATACATATTTACATATGTATATACAAGTATGCACATACTATATTTATAGCTAAACACAATGCGTAAATGTGTATACGTATGTACATACATACATATTACATACATATATTGTTTCCTAAAAATACCATCATATGTATACAAAAATAAAAAAATTTGTTTTAAAATGTATGTCTATGTCATGAACATATCCATTGCTTTTGAATCTCCACGAATAAATGCAAACTCTTTTAAACCTTTCTTAAAACTGCTGCTAGAATGGATAATAGCACTTCATCTTCTTCAGTAAGATTATCATCTACAGTACCTTCGCTATTTTGATGTGTTATTCCAGCTTTCCGAAAACAATTTTGAATAGTTTCACTGCTAACTTTCTGCCAGGTTGACTTTATAAAATAAACAGCATCTAGCAAGTTAATAGCTGTGGCGAGATCTCTAATCTTTTCTACAGAATTAATTTTTGCCAATAAATTCTCAATTAGCATGACTGTAAAAGCTTTTAAAATAGGAGCGATATGATGCTAGGCCACATACTAAGACATGAGGAAATTGTGCAGAATATATTAGAAGCAGAGATGGAAAAAAAGAGAAGTAGAGGTAGACCTAGATTAGACTATTGCACACGGATAGTGAAAGATGTAGGCAGTAGAAATGTGTAGGCTAGCTCAGAATAGAAATCAATGGAGGTACGCATTCAACGAGTCCCAAGATGGAAAAACTAATGATGAAAAAAATAACTGTACTTAAACATTCTGATTATTATAAACAACTACAGGTATTCGACTTGCAATATTCTCAATTAATGAATTGTGCAAAAGGATTTACTGGAAAACTATTAATTTGGCAAATATCTAAGTGTTGGGGAATCCTTGACAGCCACAGGCTGCTTAACCCCCTTCGCATACCACTTAATCTCGGTGAAATAGGGCATATAATTAGAAAACACGAAGTGGAACTGAACTGTATATAGGCTGTTGTGGGAATTTCAGGGAACTGTGTAGGCTAGCTCAGAACATAAGTGGAGGTATGCATACAACCAGTTTCAAGACTGAAAACCTGACGACAAAAAATAAGTGCACTTACATCTGATGATTATTATAAACAACTACAGGTGTTGGTTGTGAACGGTTGCGAACGGATATATTGGAAAAACTATTAATTCGGCAAATGTTCAAGTGTTGGGTTCAAGGGTTGGGGCATAGAATAATAACACCAACAAGAAGTGACACTCGGTATTTTTAGGAAGGCCAAATTTCTTGCGGATGTATAAAATCCGCCATTATTTTGTTGGTATATCCATAGAATAATAATACACTCACACTAGTGTAGTGTATTATTATTTTGTGGTATATCCTTCAACCTTGTTTAAGTGGATTGTACTGTTCTTGTTCTACATTGTAATTTCACTTCAATAGGTTTCTTTATTACGTTATAGCCTAAATTAAGCAGTTTTGCATACAATAATCAATTTAAATATTTAAAGCAATTTCTAACTCAACGTTTTTGAATTCTACAGAATAATGGCTGAAGGTCATGTGTTTTTGGTACATGAAAAACAAAGGATTTTTAAAGAGTATCACTTCTTTTGGGGGTGTTATTATTTTGTGGCTGGGGAAACTTGGCATCCGCAGACTGCCCCCCCATACCACTGAATATCGGGGAAATATGGTATATAATTGTAAAACAATAGAAGGTGCCCGAACTGCATCTAACAAGAAAGAACAGTGGCTATGTTCAAAGCATATGTGTGAAGCACAGCACAGTATGTCTATAAAATAGGGGCAGTAGGAAAAGCACACAGCAAGAGATAGAAGCCTTCTGGAATGTTGTGCTTCAGATGTGTGAGTATAATAGCATGGACAGACAAAGTTAATAACCAATAGGTTATAGAAATAGTAGAGTAAAGAAATCTGTGGAAAACAAAAAAAAAGGAGAAATAGAAGGGCAGGATACGTTTTAAGGCATATGTTGAGAATAGTACGGGATATATTACAAGCAGAGATAAGAAAAGAGAGGTGCAGTTAGACCGAGATCAGTCTTTCACATGCAAATAGTGATAGATGCAGGCTGTGCAAATTTCAGGGTTAGTTCGTACTAGGACACTATGAGGGTACACTTCTAACCAGTTCCAGGACTGGAAGACCTGATGATGATGATGTTAGTGTTTTACGGCACACAATTTTTTTAAGTGCTTATTAATATCTATAGTTATTATAAGACAGAAAACGAAGAAAAATAATCACCTTTTAAAGTGGCAAGCTGTATTTTTGTCACTTCGATGATGTCCCGATAAACAGAAAAATTTACAACTCCAGAGATAATAAATCTAAATTACAATCATAAGCATAAAACTACACACATACATTGCAAACTGAATTGATATTAACAAATTGTTACATAAATAAGAAAAGTAATTATACAGGTTTATGTTGGCGTAATATTTGAATATGTAGAATCTATATTTTAGACCCAGTTCAAACTGTTATGGTGTTCACAATATGGCTTTTCATTGGGGTATGCGGCAGGTGCATGCACTGCATTTCTTAATTTTTAAACTGAGGCTAGCCATACACAGTAAAGTTGGTTGTAAACTATTGTTAAGCAACTTTGGCCTTGGTGTTTGGAACACATCAACCTTCCACCATAACAGTTTCAACCAACTATATTACCTTTTTTCCCTAATATTTGAAGTATTATATAAGATTTTATTCTAAACGCAAAATACAAGGATTTATAGTTAATCTTCTTGTATTGTTTTTTTACAGAGGGCCCTTTTGGAAACAGTATTAGGAAAAGCATCAGAAGAACAAAGTGTCTTATTAGCATCTGTAACGGATCATTTTGAATTATGTTTAGCATTATGTCGAACCAATTCTCAAAGTGTACAACATGAAAATTCATACAAAGATCCTACAGCAAAACATTGTTATGGACAAACTGCTCCGGGCAATATAGACAGTGAAGTTTAATATTTGATGAAACTTAGTTTTACAGTTAAGTAGAAATTTGAATACTCTATAATTTTCAGGCTGATGTTGATCTTCAGTCCCAATGTATTGTGTTCAGTAGTTCTATGTAGCAAGCGCTATTGAAATAATTTTGTAACATTTTAGAAAACATTGAATGCATAGTAATATCTTGTACAATTTTGATATTTAATATGCTATGCGTAATTACATATTTTGTATCGGATTTGCTTTACAAAGATTCTCATGTACGTTAAGCTTATTACATTTGCAATGTAAATGATTATATTAACAGAAAACTTTTTTTAACACACAAAACCAAAATTGTTAGTGCAGTTAGATAAACTGATTGTAGACAAACAGCTTTTTAAAAGTCACGTAAGAAACAGGTAATGTATTGCAATGTAGTAATATTATGTAAAGTTGAATATGCTTCAGGTACTTTCATTGTATTATTTAATTAATATGCAACTCTAAATCCCATTCTGTTCATTGCCTTAGCGCACCTACTATTTAGGCAGTGCAGATTGTTATGCATTATTACTTTCGCCGTTTGACACCTATTATTACGTTAACCCTGGGCATGTTATTACACCTTCAAATTTAGTCGCTATTTATTGCCATCAAAAAGTTAACAATTCACATGCTAAGGAACCATTAAAAATTGAACAAAGAGCTTACTTTAATTAATAACCAGCTAAAGGTATCCTCTGCTCATCGCCAGGTAGATCCGGGTAGCGTCAGTTTTTTCAGATTCTGGCAGTGGAGGTAGTTGAACCTACACCTTAAGGAACACAAAACATATTTTACGGTATTTGGACAGGTAAAGGAATTGCAAAGAGGTACACTTCACACTTAATCAACGTGCATTCACGTTTAATACCTCTATATTGTCTAGTAGGTGACAGTCAAATCCTTTAAAACGCATCGTTCTCATGTACTTGTTGGTGTCCACGCCATAAAACGTCTGTCATACCTAAGCATGCAGAACACACATACCTTCTGCCTGGAAAATATGCGCTTAGTATGAACACATGCAATAAATTAGAGGATAATATCCTATAACATGTGAGAACGAAAAACCGCAATTTTATCCTAGTAATGTAATTAAAGATGGACAGAAGCTTTCTAAAATCCCCTTTGCCTAATATTAAAACGAAAGCTTTGTGCAGCTACAGACATAACAATCACGTCAGAGCTTCAATAAAGAAAAACGCCCTTGTAGAGATCACATACACAGAAAACTTAAACTAAATGTCTTAAGAAAAAATATAAAGAAAAAATAACAAAAATTAGTTTTTGATTTGGAGGCCATATACTTATCAAGGTAAACCGCTTCTACAAATATAATAACAGAAAGGGGGCTCCCAAGGGAACAGAGTGATCCCGTAAGAACCTGAATAGGGATTTTTACTCATACCCCTCCCAAAAAGGAGTTCAGTGAAGCAATACTCGTTCATATGAACAGCATAAGGGACCAAACAGAAAGCGGAATGCAATCCCTGCATCGATTAGGAAGGGATTGGTCCACAGGTCAAATCAAATAACAAATTGCAGTGTCAGCGGCACTACGTAAACCAGCAAAAGACAGTCGCAATACACAACTAGGTAGAGATTCCTCACACCCATGACCCAATGTTGTGAGGCAAGCACCCTCTAATTATGCAGCAACTTAGAAAGTAAAAGAAAAAAATAGAAGATAGAAAAAAGACGAAGATAGGATATTTGGAGCTTTATAGCAACCAGGTAGAAGAGAGAAAAAGAAAGGCTCGCATTGACAAAAGCAATAGAAACAATGGAGGATATCGAAGCACTACTGTGTAGTCAACAGCTTGGAGTAGGGGAGCACCACTCTTATGTGATTGATGGTTGTCTCTGGACTAAAACAGGTCCAACAGAGGAAAAAAATGAGGTTGAAAACAGATATAGAGTGATAAAAAAGTAGTTTTAAAATAAGCATCCTAGAGAATGTGCCCCTATTAAAACAGATAGGTCTGAAGGACCACCTGCAACTTTAACGATAAGATAAACCCAATTCCAAGTCGGCGATAATTAAAAGTAACTAAGCTCCAAGTGAGGCTTAGACATAATCTTGCTACTGAGTGCATTCACTGCGATAAGAAAATCAGACAAAGGTAACACGACCAACTTAAATATTTCCACATGGTAATTTTAAAAACAAATATGGAACATACTAAAATAATTGTACGACAGATAGCTATTCAAAGAAAAAGGAAAATTTTCAATACATCAGAAATAAAAAGGGATTATGTTGAAGACGACAAAGGCGGCAGCCTTTTAGCAACGTGTTCAGGAAAAACTAATGTTCCTAAGGTATACAACGATTGATAGTGGAATTAATAACAAGTCGTTGAAATATTTGCGAAAGAAAACACATTGAATAGAAATTCTTTGTAATCGCAACGGTTGAAATAGACTGTTTACTACAGAGGAATCGGTTGCGATCCTATGGGTCGTAAGAGTAAACCATCATCCCGAAATCGGCAAGTCCAAGTCCTAAGGATTAGCTGAGTGGTTTAAACGAAAGATACTTCAACCACGATAAAAGAATGTATTGGGTTGTGGAATAATAACAAGATAAAAGATGGAAATTTAAAAGAAATGGAATTATTTGGGAATACGTACGAATAGAAATTTTTTGTAACTAGGAACGAGAAAATATTTTTTAGAACTGAATAAGCTATTTATGACATGATAAGGTTTGAACCGCTTCAAGGTTCAAGGGTTACATCCAGTTAAGTGTACGATAAGTCAAAGGTTATAAAATGAATTTAAGTAGAAGAAGAAATGAAAGTTGAATGCTAAGATATATTTATACAGAGAAGGTAAAGCCACAATAAAAAAAACTTAATTCAATAAAGATAGAGAAGAAAAGGTATGTTTACATAATTAAAGGTAAGACGACAGATAGGACTTATTTGTTCATCGTTAAAAGTAAAGGAAACTGATTGCAAATTTTTTTGTGTCATAATTTTGGAAATTACAATTAAAATCGTATAATTTAAAAATTTATGGCGGTACTAGTAGTGATGTCATGTAAGATACAATTAGAAGTTAGTTTTTGAGGGACGCTGGTAATTGTATTAGACAAGAAATGATTTGGATGCATTTTCAGCTTTAATATAGCAAAAGTTTTTAACTAAGCTTACTTGCACATAATTCATCTTAGTAATCGAAATCAGAAAGAAAATTAAGTTAATAGATGTTTCAGTTAATAAAAACAGTTAGCTATTTGTTTATTAAGTAAATGATATTAGAACTATTTTTTGTTTGTATCTAAGACAAGGTTTTTAGTTATCAATTCATATAATTAAAAGAACGATATTTTGAGTAAAAAATTGAAATATTTATTATATAAAAGCGACTTTTAGATAAGAGGGAAATATTTTTAAAGATAGATTTGGTACTATTTCTAACAAGTTAAGTTTGATTTACTTAAAAAATTTGATTATTAAATAAGTTAGCCAAAATCACTAGAAGGTAAATGTTTTGAAGGTTAATTACGAATATAATAACAAAGCTTTAATATAAAAATAAACATTTTTTCAGCAAACCAAATTACACGTAAATTATTTATATAAAATTCTCCTTGAAAGAGGCACATCTTCCTAAATATTTATAAAACTACAATTTCGATCACACTATATTAAAATTCAATCTATTAGTAATTATTTTAACAGAATATGTGCTGTAACATCAACATTCTGTTTAGTTTTTAAGTTATTATGCAATAGGTTAGATAAGGTATATTGTATTGTGTTCATTTGTACACATAAAAATGGTAGTATAAAAGACTTTATAAAAGTATATCATCAATGTAATTAATCACTAATGTAAATTAAAGAATGTCACTAGAGGTTGACAGCAGTATATTCTAGTGTCAAAATCCTTGAAGATTTTACAATTTTAAATGCGAAATTAAAAGATGTTTTTAGTTCAGATAATAGAATTTATGTGTGTAGTTCAGACAATAGTTACGTGACAAATGTAAAATATGCGATATGCAAATGGTAAAAATATTATTACTATATATAAAGAACAAACTTTTTTATTACCAAACATTTTGTGTAGAAACAGCCCCTTTGTTACAGTGCCAAATTCTAACGCATTATTGTTTTCACCATTTGGTGTCTATCATTACGTTAATCCCAGACGTAAGTTATTGATCGTAATTTATTGCCATCAAAGGGTTAACAATTTACATGCTAAGGAAGTCATTAAAACTTAAACAAAGAGCTTACTAATTAATAACTGCAGCTAAAGACATCTTCCGCTCGTCTTCAGCTAGATTCGGGGTAGCACAAAAGTTTTCTGATTCTGGCAGCGAAATGCGTTAAACCTACAACATTAAGGAAGACAAAATATTTGAAGGTATTTGGAAAGATAAAGAGAATACTCCCTGTAAGTTTGTTGTGGTTTGTTTAGCATTTTTTAAAATCATGTTTATTTACGTTTCGATCCATTGACCTAGGTCGTTGTCAAAATAATAAAAACTTCAAGTTTGACATAAATTGAAGGTGACTTTGATTTATTGATGTTCGAAATATTTGGTTTGAGTACACTAGGCAAAAATTTTTAAAGTTTAAAAGAATGATTGCCTTCAATTTGTGTTGCGACCTGGGACAGACTTTTTTAGGTAGTCAATATGTTTAAAGTGAAATCAGCCGATTAATTTTTATTGGTGAATTTTATATAAATTCAATAACTTGAGGATTGGAAAACATTTTTTAACATGTTTCTATTTATACAATTAAGAGGATGGTTATTAAAGAAGTGTGCGATTACGTTACCGTAAGGCTTAAGTAGTCGTTTTTTATATTTATTTTGAGGGGGAAAATCATTATGATTTAGGCTACTTCTTTGGTAGATTTTAACATGGTTTTAATTCTGAATTTGTTTCCTATTCTTTGGATTTTTTCGGAGAATCCTTTTACGTATGGTATTGAGAGCATTTTTTGGTGTGTATCGTTGTTTTTGTTTTCTTTTTCTTTATTTTTAGGGTTTTTATTCATTTCTGTCTTTATTTTCTTTTACGATATTTGTTTTCTATTAGTGTACATCTGATTAGGTCTTTCTCTTTCTTCGTTTGATGATATTCACTTTGCTCTATCATACATGGTTTTAATAATTCCTCGTTTGACACAGTGTGGGTGGTTTGAATCGAAGTTTAAGTATCTGTTTGTGGGCGTTGGTTTTCTGTATACCCGATGTATTAATTGTTGTATAGTTTTTGCTAACTAGAATATCTAAAAACGGAAGTTTTCCATGTTGGTCTAATTGATATGTGAATTTAATGGTTGGTTCTATTTTGTTAATTGACTGTACAAAGTTTTTAATTAGTTCTGTATTATGAGGCCAAATAGCATAGACATCATCTACGTATCTCCACCAGATTAGTGGTTTCAATTCTTGTGTGAATATTACATCTTTTTCAAATTCCTCCATGAATATATTACTAAAGATTGGCGATAGTGGACTTCCCATTGCCATTCCGAAGCTCTGTTTGTAGAATTGATAACTTATTTGAAAATATGTGGTATTGACGCATAAACCGAGTAATTCCATAATCGATAATATACTTATTTTTGTTCTTTCTTTAAGGTTGCCATCTTTTTCTAGTTTGTTTTTTTATAATATTAAGCGTTTTGTTTATAGGGACGTTTGTGAAGAGATTTACTACATCAAAACTTATAGTAGTATTATTATCTCATGGCGGGTGACCTTGAAAAAACGCGCGAGGAGGAGCTATATTAATAATCAAAATAATAAAGTGAGACTAGAAAACATCGACTGCATGCACGTCCAGTGTTGCCAGAGCAAAAATTCTCGAGCAACCAAGGAATGTGTTTTAAATAGTTTTATGCGTTTCAAATATTGAAACACATTAAAAACAATCTGTCGTCCTTGACTATGAATCACCTCCTTCTTATTCATAATATTACTCTAAGAAATATCATAATTAATCATTGAACGAACATTCTTTTTAAATACTTACATTGCTGAAGAAATTAACTATCAGTTAGTTTTGAAAAAACTGTTTTGATGACTATTACTTGATACAAATATTAAAACGGAAAACTGGAAACAATAAGACCTTGATAAGAGCAAGAATGACAATGACAGTTACGGTTCACATTCGGTATATAGAGTATTGGGATCCGCTGAGTATGTGCACTGTTGCCACAGCAAATATTTAGGGATAAAGAAATTACGAACCTAGAATTGTTTATAAGTAAAAACAAGTAAAAGCTCCGATATTATATGGAGGTCGGGATTTATTTCATATATTTATGAATTTCTAGATACCGCCAGCATGAACGGGGTCCTTTCAAACAATATTTTACTTAACGTAATAATGGGATATTTGTGACGTCGTATTAAAGCCACATTGCTAGCAAGATGTTTGTGGGTTGTACTGTGGCGTTGTGAATCTTGAGGTTTAAGTTTAAATTGAACCTATTGCGCATGTGACGTCAACCGCCATGAGATAATAATACTACTCTACCATTGTGTGTATTTTCAATTTTTATGTTTGATAATTTTTCTAAAAAATGTTGGTTATTTTTTATGAAAGAATCCGTTTCGCCTGCTAATGGATTTATAATTTTAAGGAGAAATTTTGCTAAATTATAGCATGGTGAATCTATGGAGCTTACGATAGGTCTTAAAGGAATGTCTTTTTTATGAATTTTTGGTAGACCGTAAAAGTGGGGTGGTTTACTGTAATGTGGGACCAGTTTGCTTCTTTCTTTGTCTTCAAATTGAAGACAATCATTCTTTTAAACTTTAAAAATTTTTGCCTACTGTACTGAAACCAAATATGTCGAACATCAATAAATCAAAGTCACTTTCAATTTATGTCATAAATGTCAAACTTGAAGTTTTTATTATTTTGACGACGATCCTAGGTCATGGATCGAAACGTAAATAAACATGATTTTAAAAACTATGAGTGGAAGAAGATTAAGAAAAAAAGGTAAAGAGAATGCAAAAAGTTACACTTCGCACTTAATTAACACGCACTTGATTTTAATACCTCGATATTGTCTGGTAGTCAGCAGTCAAGTCCTTCCGTTAAAACACGTTCTACAAACTTGTTGGTGTTCCCACTATAAAAAGTCTGTCATTTCTAAGTACGTTGATCCCACACTCCTTTTGCCTGAGAAATGTGTGCTGGGCACAAATACATGCAATAAATTAGGGGTTATCCTATAATTTGCGAGAACGAAAAATCATAATTTTATCTTAGTAATCTAATTAAAGATAGTAAAAAACTTCCTAAATCTCGTGTTGCTAATATTAAAATGAAACTTTGTGCAATCACAGATGTAACAAGATCCTTCAAATACATTACAAAAGAATTCAATGCGATTAGAGTTTGGCACATGCTTATTGGAAACAATTAGTATTTTCAAGGAGTCCAACACAGTGAGAAAAGTATTTGTGATCATCCCAAGAAATAAGTTTGAGATTTTAATAGATCTTGGCGTTACAATCCCAAAAACTTAAAAACTGGATAATGAAATGTTATATAGTACACGATATTTTATTGTAGCAGACAGCAGATGAAAATATATAAAGCAGTTGATATTTTAATTATTACAAACTGTTCCATGTTCCTAGTGTACAGAAATTGAAAACAGTAATTCAGTATTCTATGGGAATTATTATTTTTACAAATATAAGGCAGACGCTTAATGCTGTTACGTGTCATTTTGATACATAGTATATTCCTTTTGATATCTAACAATGTATCTTCATTATTGCATTAAGTTTAAATTATTACTTTTATCTGACATTTACCTAACTTCCTGTTAGAAATTGTGTGGTTGGCTGTTAACAGTCGCCTTATGTTTGTTGGCCAATAAGACAACTGTTTGGCATAAGCATGACTTGTACGTTTAATCTCTTGAGGCACTTTAAGATATTTTTCGTGGTTGGTCAATCTTTCGGCCAAAAGACTTTCTATATGTTAAATGGGGGATGCCATTAATATACCTGATGTGGACTTCCTCGTTACAATAGGTCACCTCAAAATTTCAACTTTTGCCGACAAGTGAAACCAATTCATCACCCCTTCTTGGTTAATTATCCTGACCAACACGAATATAAATCCACGATTCTAGTGTTTAAAGTTTATGGCCTCTGTGTATGTAGTAAAGCTCAATGACAATTTTGATTTTTCGACTAAGGGCCACTGGCCACAGGAAGAAAATACAGGTTACCACATCAGCATTATGGAATATTATTTTTTGTTGTGATTATTATCTAAACATGCGAATTTTAGAAAAAAGTTTAAACTTTTTGCAGTAATAGCTAAAGTACATCAAGTTATTTCGTTTGACAGCAAAAATGCACTCTATTTCACTAATTTAAGTTTGCTAAAGGTCACAACTTAATAAGTCGACTTTAAAGCATGATGTAGTTGTGTATTTTATTTGTGACCTAGTCAACATTGCAGTGGTTTTAAAACTTTTCTTGTGTGTCTATTTGTAGATAAACTGTTTACTTTAGACTTCAGGTTTATTAACAATTTTTGTTTGTCTTATTGGTCTCTACACCCACTTTAAATTAATGATATAAAACTAATGACACTCTGTATATATGTTACTAATTTGAAGTTTGTCAAATATAGCTACATTTGAAAGTTTTTATATAAAAGACTATTTTTAGTATAGCTCTGCAAAAAATCGCATTTTTGCTATAAAAAAACAAAATATCGTGGACGTTAATGGGTTAAGTTCATTCCAACTTTGTCCTGTTAGTCTGCCACTCTTTTGCTAAAATTTGCTACGTACACAGATGTATCCGAAAGGGGCGTAGAAATTTATAAGGTTAAGAAATGCACGGGTCTGACAGAAAGAGAAAGGGGCGATTAAAGTGAGGACCCGCACGAATCACAATTACAAAAAAATAGAACCAAAGAAACGTAGAAATACCAGGCAAACTATCAAACACGGAGAGGGGGGGATTCACATAAATACTAAAAAGCACATCGCCGACGATTTTTTATTAAGAACTAAAATAGATAAAGGATTCTATAGAAACAAGCAAAAGAAATAAAGTAAGAGTTACTATTTAAAAGAAAACAATCATATTATACTTAGTAATTTAGATATGAAGTGCGCATCTCGTATTTTACAAAAAAAACTAATCAGTAAAGAGAATAAAAATAAAATCTTGATTCGCAGCAACAAACAATAGTTCTACAGTTTCAAGTTTCTTTTCACGTAACTACACCAAATGCTGAACGTGTCGGGATACTTAGCTTGTACCCCATCGGAAGGGAATCAATCAGTACAGCATCGCCACGGTGGTCGGGATCCATTTACCCTGTTACCATAACGGCACCAGCGATCTACAGGTTAAAGGAGTTGGTCTGTGGCAAAGAACAAAACAATTTGGCCAACAGCTAAGAGCTAAAAGGAGAACCTTATTAGTGTGGATAAGCACAGAAGAACTTACCGATGCACCCAAGATATCCACTACTTGTCCAACAAAAAAACGTGCATCGCTCTTGAAGTACTAGGACGAGTAATGTAGAAAATACCTCGAAGCACGAACTGCAGAATCAAATTAAATTCGTTTAATAACAAGAATTCAAAATTCAATCCTTGCGTTATCAACCATCCAAATGTGATTAGAAACTCGAACCACACTTTATCAAATAGAGTATGATCCATTATTTAAACGAATCTTTAGGTCGAATTAGTATACGAAGTAATTATACGCTATAAGAATATGGGCCAAACCAACAGACGCCTAAAACAAGGTACCGACTATTCGATTGTAGAAGAGGTTTTTTGTTTTAAAATAAATAGATTTAAATGCAAATTATTAGGAAGTGTACTTATTGTAGGAAGGTGTAATATACCGGGTGTTGTTGGAGGATTCAAGCAGAATCTACGTAAACGAATAACAAAAGGCAAAAAAGGTACGTTTTAATTTTGCTGTTTGAAAGTGAACGTAACAAATTCTCTTCTCACACTTTACACATCTAATGCTTTCATGTCAACATATTAAATTTGGCATTTTTGAGTTTGTGGTTATTGAGTTTGAATTGCATGTGAATCGAAACAATATTATTGTAGACAATAATATCCTTGATTTTTATCAGTGGTTTTTCTAATTCATTACGAAGAATGTAAAATTGTTGCCATTATCGTTGTTTATATAAAAATGTACCAGGTATTTCTCGGTGTATTTGCTTGTCCTGATTTAACCTTATATTGAAATTACCCGAACTTCTATCAAATTTTTATGGGTATTTTTCTTACTAAAGCTCCTGAACTAGCTGAAATTGAAAAATGATTATCTATTTCGTAGTTCATTTAAAAGCCCCTTCCTTCCTCTCCCCCCCCCCCCCCCATTAACACCTGGTTAGATAATGCCCTCTTCTCTTTTTAAGATTGGCCCTTACTCTCGTCCCATTGTTCGTGTCTCTATGGTCTTAATCCCTAGCTAGCTGTTTTCCCTTCTAGTTTTTCCATTTACTTCAGCCATTTATTCTTTCTCCATTGTCTGTGGGCTGAGAAAGAGAAATCTCCTATTAACATGTTGATGTGCTTTTAGGTAAAACTTCGCCATTTGAAAACGTAAAAGTTTGCTATTAAATAAATGACCAATAAACTTGCTAAATTATCGTCATTTATTTTTGCTGAAATTTCAAGACGAATACTTGGTATGAAAATAGTTTTTTTAGAATGGTTTACTCATTGACAAAGGGAACAAAAATAGTACTTATTTATGGTGCAACTAATAACTATTAATGTAACGAGATTAGTATACAATTTATAATAATTCAGGACATTACCAGGCGACGAGGCACCTGCCAAATCCAAAATGAATTTAAATCGCTAATAATCAAGTTGGATTCAAAGCTTTATCCTATCATTGACAATGATGTAAACAATAAAATCGACTATTTTGTTTGTCATTTCGTATTACCATAAAAGTCAAAAAAAAATTATTCTCTGGTCTACATCACAATTTTGCGAAGATTTGATTTGCTTCCAGATATATAAAAAATTCATTACGAAAAAGAATACAGTTAATTTTGTGAATGGCGATGCATGGAAAAGGTTCAAGGTGCTGGTGAAACGATATTGCCTGCTTATTTTGTGAAACTATCAAATGAATACTCCCCCTTCATCTGTGCGGACAAAATATAATAATAATAATAATAACGTTTATTGCCCAACAGCCTTAGCCACATTACAGGACATCCAACAAACCATAATTATGTACAATTTATAATTATTAAAACTGAGAATAATTATTAGAGTTAAAATTAAAATTAAAAAGTAACTGTTAGAAACAAAGTTTTAGAGAGTAAACATCATTTAGCAGAAAGCTCTTCAAGAATTTTTCGCAGGCTATCAACATTTATATCAACATTGCCACATATTTGATTTAAATTACTACACATGTAATATATGGGAGATTTTAATAACATATTGGTTTTATAGGCTGCGAGATAAAACACTATTATTTCTAGGAACAAAAAAATTAGTTTATCCATAATATACGGACAGTCTATATTGTCATGCATGATATTATAGAGAATGATGATGCTTAAAGCAATCCTTCTGGATTCACAAGATTTTAGATGAAAGGTGCTTAATAGTGTTTCATAGTCGAAATCTGATGGGATAGGTACCATGCATTTTGTACCATAAATACTTAAAAAATTTCCTTGAACTCCTATTAAGATCTTGTGATTACTGTAAATGGGGTTCCAAATGACACTGCAGTATTCAAGTTTTGAATGTATAAAAGATAAATATAAAGTAATCAGAGCAGAGCGGTTTGAAAAATGGTGTTGCACAAAATAAACCCCAACATTTTGTAAGCAGCAGCAACAATTTGCTTAATGTGTGCAACAAATGACAACTGATGGTCAAACATCACACCCAAATCTTTGGTTTCAGAATATCTGGTCAAATTAATTGAATCAATCCTGTACTCAAAGACGATCGGGTTTACTTTGCACGTAAACGTGACCACCTTACATTTACTAATGTTCAGTGTAAGCATATAGTTCCTACACCAGTTCAGTAACATATCTAAATATAATTACATGTTTCTACAGTCTTGGGCCGACTTGATTTGCTGGAAAATTTTCACATCATTTGCAAACATTATACCTTTGATTTCAGATTGACACATATGTCATTGACGAATAGTAGACATAGCAAAGATCCTAGGTTCGACCCCTGAGGAACACCAGACCTAGCAATAAATATATCAGACTTAAAACCATTGTATACAACTTGCTGTGGTCTGTTTTCAAGATAAGATTTTAACAGAGCTATGTACTTATTACTAAAACCGAAGCTTCTTAACTTCTCCAATAATATACAATGAATGATCCTGTCAAACGCCTTGGAGAAATCTGTATAGACTACATCCACTTGACCACAATCATCTAAGACTTCTGTGGTGAATTGGGTAAAACAACACAAATTGGTAAAGGTAGATCGTCTTTCAATAAAACCATGCTGACTAGGTGAAATATAAGTTTTGATATGACTATAGATATGTTGTAATAGGACCAATTCAAATACTTTTGCAAAGTTTGATAAAATGGCTATTGGCTGATTATTAATTATACTGAAAGCATCACCAGATTTGTAAACAGGATTAACACATGCTATTTTCCATACACCAGGGAAAGTACTACTCTTTAGACCTAAATTAATTATAAATAGTAGCGGTTGAGCTAAAACCACTGCACAATCTTTAATTAGAAAGCTCTGCACCTGGTCCATACCGGCTGTGGGCTTATTTTTTAATTTACGAATAGCAGCTATGATATCATCTTCAGTGACACTGTCCAAATTAATGTGCAGCATGTTAATACCCAATGAGACAGCTTCTTCATTGCATTGTATACCTCTGATATCTTCGGGCTTATGGTAGACAGAGCAAAAATAGTCTTTGAATCCATTTACAATCTGTTGGGGGTGTCATAAATGGTATTTCTAACATTGAGTACACCTGGTATTCTGCTAAAGCTTTTTCTACCTCTTATAAATGACCAAAAGCTTTTAGAATCTGCATTAATAGAGTTTTCTGCATGAGTCAAGTAGCTGGTATAAGCCTCCTTGATTTTTGATTGGAATCTAAGCCGTTTGAATGTAATGTAACGAACCTGTGAATCCGTAGAAATATATTTCTTGTGAGATTTATTTTTCTGCTTAATTAAGCTCACGAGGAAACCATTTAGGATATGTTTTTGACTCGTTCCTGGATGTATACACAGATACATATCTATCCAACAGAGAGTAAAGTAATTTATAAAAAATGGAACATGCTTCATCTACATTATTACATTGTTCTAACGGGTGCCAGTCTGCTACAGATAATTCTTTGTATAGTGTACAGTAATATGCTTTATTATGTGTGTTAGAGGAGAAGTTTATTTTGGGACTCCTTTTAAAATCAAATGTAATTTTTAATGCAGGGTGATGAGCATATTCAGTAATTAGTGGCCAAACATCTCTCTCAAGGACAAACAAAGTTGGTAAATACTAGATCAAGTAATCTACCTTTGTTGTTACGTATGTGGTTTTGTTGTACTACATTAAGTATATTTTCAAAATTGCTTAAAATATGAATTAATTCATCGGTTTTTGAATCGGTAAACTTAGGTATGTTAAAATCCTCAAGTATTAATAGCTTTTTGGTACACAAATGGAATTGAATAAAATAGTTCACTAGTAATTGTAACCAAGTAACAGTGGGAGTATGTGGTATGTAGACTACAAATACATAGAAAACCATGGTGTTCATGGTACATTTGCAGTCTACATGATCAACAAAAATGAGAGTATTTAACAAGTCGGATAGATTTAGTGTTTCCACCATAATATGATTTTTAATAGCAATTAATACTCCTCCTCCACGCATCAAATTAGTCCTGTCGGAATTTCTGTCACATCTATAAACTGTATAGGTTTGTGACGGGAAATATTCTGAATTCGCTTCATCTCCAGTTAGCCAAGTTTCCGTAAAGGTAATTAAATCATATTCATTATCAGCTACAGATGGCCCTATTTGGTCTACCTTGTTCCTTAAGCTGCGAACATTCTGGTAGTAACAGTATATGCTATCACAGTTGGTGCTTCCAGTTAAACAGGTTTTTTTTATAAATCGAAGAGATTTGTTTGTACAAATCACATTATCTTCGCTGGCTGAGGCCTCTACTAGAAAATTCGGATTTACCGATGTTCTGGGAACATTTCCCCTATTGTTATCATTAGTTATAAATTTACGAATAGCAACACCATTTGGCCAGAATTCTGGATCCAGTAAGGTAATAGCATACTCTGCACTCAGTGTGATCTTAAATGAACTATATGAGTCCGGAAACCGAGATGTTAATTTTTCAATTTTAAACGTACGTGTGGAATTGTCTGAGGTGGAAGTAATCAATTTATTTTCAACGTATTGGGTTATTTTGTTTATATTTACAGTTGGATTCACCCTTGATAGATGAAGATTAGTATAATGAGGCCTGCATGGGGCTGCAGCAAAACCATCTAAGCAGTCCTCATTACCCACTGCAAAAATATCCACATTTGTGCCAATAATCATAACATTTTTATTCGTGGAAGTGGATTTTCCTTTCAATGAAGGATTCCTTACAGATGAACTAATTGGTGTAGTAACATTGTTATTAGCATTAGCATTGTTATTAGCATTCTGTGATAACTCTTAGTTTGCTAGTATTAGATCCAGAGCCTTTAATTACCCTTGAATAACTTGTAGAACCATCTGCTACTTGATATTAGATTATTAGTTTGATTATTGGTTTGAATACAATGTTATTATTGCTATTATCAGACAGTGTATTGGTAGATGATAAATTATCCATTGTTGTGATCTTTGCTACAAGCTAGAGCAATTTCAGGGAACTGCCTCTCCATTATTAGTAATTTAATTAACTCTTTATTGCTTGCTGTTAAATCAAAAACTTGTGTTTTTAATTCGTTTATTTCACTTACTAGAACTACAGTTGCCTAGTTAACCCGTGATTTGATCCATTCCTGGATTCTACTATCAATAATAAAGCTATCAGTTTCTTTGGAACATACAGATGTGCCACCATCACTATTTAACTTTATATTTTTACTGACTTCAACATTGTAAACACCTTCATCAACTTTATTGCACTCCTCACATAAAAACTTTTTTTACCTGTCACAGTAGCTACAGTAACACCACATCTACCTCCACAGGAGGTATGAAATAATAATTTGCACTTACAGCATTCAACATATTTATTAATTACATTTTTACAACAATAATTACAAAGTTTATGCTGATTACTAGAACCATGCTGTTGCTGGTCCTACATTTTGTTTGGAATTGAAGCAAAGAGTAGAAATTGACAAATATGGCACTTTGATTCGATTTATCAAGAAAAGAAATGTGCGATATAGAAGTAAAAAGCCGAAAGTTTTTACGAGAGAACAAATTAATGAATTTGTGTGTACTGCCCCAGATAAGAAATTTTAATGATAAAAGTAGCTTTTTGATTGGAATTGGTGGAGCATGTAAAACCAATGAATTAACAAAAAATGTCCATGGAAGATATTGAGGTTCTAGAAAGCAAACTAGTCATCACTATTCCAACTCAAAAGAAACATTTTTTTTTGCAGTGGTGTGTGACGGCGATGTCTAATCCTGTGGTTTTATTTAAAAGATATGTAGAATTACAGCTGGTGTGCGAAACATTGTTCATATCATATGGAAAAGGTAAATTTCTTTTCTAAAGTACCTGAGAAAATTGTTACGTATCTCAAACTTGACAATTCAACTATGTATACCGGTCACTGCATTAGATCTTCAGCAACCTTTCTTGTTAATGCTGGTGGAGATATACTAGATTTACAAGAATTTGGTGGCTAGGAATCTAACAACGTTGCATGAGAATATTTAGAAGAAATTTTGATGAAGGTTTCCATTGTGGGGAAAATTCAACTTGAAAATGTTTCTGTAAGCAGTGCATCATCATATATTAAAAAGATCCTCCAACTGGAAAAGGATGTTGTTGGTCAAGTTACAAAGGCCTTTCCGGTCACGATGGACACACAAACCATATCGGACGCATCTTTCAAATTTGAAAACTGTCAAAATTTTGACATTTATATTAATAAGTAGATAATTGTTTTTTAAATAAATTTTGTTTCTAAGGTAATATATGGTTTTGTACCTAACGTACTATGATTTCATAACTAATGCATTATGAGGTATTTAACACGTTCAATGCGGATGACGCACATGTGCGTCATTTTATCCCTCCACTATATGCGGATGACGTGCTTGTGTGTCTTGCTAGTATCCGCTTATTTAGTGTTAGCCTAGGCTTAGTACTGGCCAGAAGTATTTGTATTTGTAATTGCACATTCTTGTAGCCACTGTAAACGTAAAATTATAATTCGTTTGTAACTATCATAATATATTATGAAATTGGATAATTTTAATGTTCCTGTTACCTCTGACGCAATGCAAAGAAAAATTACCATTAAAAACCTTGATAGATTGAGAGAAGATGAAATGTTACCATTTTTATATGCTTCTGAGTCAGAACCTGAAGACGATATGAAAGATTTTGATGAATTTGTGCTGTTTCGTGAGAGCGATGACGACGCTGAAGGTTAGTTAGATTTATGTACCTACCTGTACATATGGTTTGAAATAAACTATTTGTAGTTGAACCAGCTGCTATTGAAAACGACAATGCAAGTGGAGATGCAGAATCTTGGTCTGAAATTTCAACTGAAATGCGAGAAATTTTGTTTACAAAGAAAAATAAGATATCGATAGATTTACCAGAATCTGTTGAGCCATATGATTACTTTAGATTATTTGTGGATGACAATTTGTTAGACTTAATTGTTACTCAAACAAATTTGTATGCAAAAGAAGTGCATTGTTCTAAAGGTGTATCTGAAAAATCAAGGATTTCTGCATGGAAAGACGTTACAGTACCCGAATTATTAATTTTTATGGGGCTTACGTACCACATGGTAACGAACGGAACTATAAAACTTAGTCGCATTCGGGACTACTGGAAAACACATCGTCTATTTAATTTAACTTGCTTTTCAAAATTCATGAGTAGAGATCGCTATTTAGTAATCATGCGGTGTTTACATTTTGTTCAAAATCCAGAAGATGGAGAACCATTACCAGCAGACACATGGGGAGATTTTGAGTCATTCTATTAATTTATTTCACCAGCAGATAGGTTGTACAAAATTAGGCCTCTAATAAATTATTTCAATAATAAAATGGATGAATTATATTATCCTGGAAAAAATTTATCCTTAGACGAATTGATGGTTTTCTGGAAAGGCAGATTGTTATTCAAACAATACATAAAGAAACAAACAATAATCAGAAAAAGTTTTCTTACTTTTTTTATCGATTTTTATCTCATAGCAAAAGTTTTAATGTCTTTATATATATAACGTTTTTATATGTGCTTATTGTTTGATGTATATAATATAATTACATACAATTAGTAGTCTTATTATTTAGTTTACTATTTATATCTAAATGATAATTGGAATGACGCATAAGTGCGTCATACGCACAAACTGTAAAATTTTATAAAATGTGCTAATGACGCATATGTGCGTCACGGTCAAAATTTTGGAAAAATGCACTCTAAAGCTATAAATAACAAATACAATATACACATATAAAGATTTCCTTAGGAATTATGCAAAATACCTCAGCAGCATTGCGCATTCGTATAACTTTTTACTTTAGCAGTGAATGTGTTAACATATTATGGATTCAGATGTAGTGTTATGATACAATAATTATCAATAACGATTTAACATAATGAAGCTTTAATAGTCAATGATACACGATAATGAATATAAATTGAAAATTGTGTGGTTTTTATTAATAAATAATCGTATAACACCCTGTTATCTAAGTCAATGTCTGGACAGATACTTTACAAAATATCATAATAGGTCTGTCTTATATTTATTGATTTGAATTTGTTGGTGAAACTACGTCAATATGCAACAGGAACAAACCAATAAAACTTATTCGGTTGCAATGTTAAAGTGTGGACAAAGTGACCTCTAATTGAATTAATGAGTGGATATTTCAATGCACGGGATCTTGATGTATTCAAAGGTGCTCAGACAGAATCAGGGTAAATTACAAATGCTCATTTCACAATAATTAGGTTCAAAATCGCACTAGGATTTAACAAATAATAAGTATATTATTTTTTTTGTTATTATACTGTAGCATGATCTACAGAAGACTATCATTTTTTAATTCTCTGAGGAATATGTACATATTTAAGCCTTGGATTTTTAAAGCTCTCACGATCAACAGATCAATTGCAATCGACAGTTTGAGCTACTCACCTTAGGCTGACTACATTGCTGTGCATTTTCAATAGATTTGTGATTTGTTGTGCATACATTAAATGTATGAAAAATATAGTGTTTTACACTTGCTTCAAGTGGCTTTAGTATTTTTTTAGGATTCCTAGGTAACCTACATACAGTGTGTAAGCTCGTACAGTTACAAAAATTTTACTTGGTCAATATGCAACAGAGTTTCTACAATTTTTAACATTATTGCTTCTTTTGTTCAGCAACACCACATTTATACGTTAACGTTCCGATTGTGTTAACGATTGGTGATGACAAGCAATTTTTAATTATATAATATAAAAAGATCACAATAGTAATTTTAAGCTACTAAAATTGTTACTTGTCAATTAGACAGGTAAAAGGTACTATAGTTCTTCGTGTGCTTGTATAGAAAGTATAATTAATTTAATTTCACATGCCAAATTACTAAACTAGGCTTACCTTTGGTCCTTCTAAATAATTAAATTAAAACCAATTAATGAATCCTTGATTACAGCGTTTGTCATTCTGAAATACCAAGTTGTTCCTCTTTCCTTGGTTCTGCAGGACATGGGGTTTCAGTGGCCGCATCTCTAAATCCTATTCTACAGTGAAGTTTGCTGGTCGTTTACCCACAACATATAAGAACAAACAGGCAGGGTAGGAACAGAGATAGGGAATTGACAAGGTAAACTTCCGTGCATTATAAGCAGTACTGCACCAGTCTTTCAAATACAATAGTTACGTGTAGAATGCGTTATGGTGGCTGGTTTTTTTCAAGTCAAAACCACTACATTACATGTTCTCATTGGTCGAAGCAATGATGTATATTTATGCCAAAGCGTGGGAAAACATTGATGGGAACTCAAAACTGCATAATACTTAATAGTAAAAACTAATTCTAAAAACCTCAAGATGATTACATAACCTATTTTCTATTTGAATCACAATGTGTAATAGCCCTGGATCCTAAAACTATATTAATACAACTATATGTAATATACTGTAAATTAATGATTAGAAATCGCCTATGATTAAGTATTAAATAAAATCACTGTGAAGCCAATCAAGACGTAACAAAATCTATTGAACAACATTTCCACTACAAGAAAAGTGCATCTTAGGTACAAGAAAAATATATATCATTAAAATTACGAACTATGTATACTCAGAAAAATCTTCCATTTGGGCCTTTCGTTGTCTTGAAGTAGCATCATTATTATCTTCAGGCACTGGTGTAGTATTTGGTTTGCTTTCTTGTAAAATCTTTGCTTGAACATTTTTTATTTTTCTTAATCTTTCTAGCCAATTTGACGCATATGGATCTGAGAGCGAGATTTTTAGAGATTTTGATACTAACGATGCCAACTAAAAATAATGTTATCAAAATCTGATAGAAATAAGTATTGAATCTTACATCAGCGTGTAATGCGAGCTGTCTAGCTATAAGAGCAACATTTTGGTCAGATACAATTTTAGGTTCAGAAGTACCAATTAAGTCTGTTAATTCGTCCTTAGTTTTAGTAATAATCTTATTTGTATTATGATCCAGTGGGTGAATAATAATGCTGGCAAAGTTGAACTGGCTCTAAAAAGTAAATTTTATATAGATTACAATCTTTGGAAAGTTCTCTGCTTTTTGGACAACGTACAAGATCAAAGAGAGCACTTCCTGTATGTTTGTTGTGGTTTGTTTTGTATTTTTCTTGATCTTTTTAGGAATTAAACCACTCATAGTTGTTAAAATCGTCTTTATTTACGTTTCGATCCATGACCTAGGATCGTTGTCAAAATAATAAAAATTTCAAGTTTGGCATTACATAAATTGAAGGTGACTGATTTATTAATGTTTAATATATTTGGTTTGAATATATTAGATGAAAATTTTAAAATGTAGAAGAATGAGTACCTTCAATTTGTGTTGCGCATTAAGAGCGACTGCGGTAGTCAATTCACTTAACGTGCAATCAGCTGATTAATTTTTATATAGTTATTTCATATAGATTCAATAACTTGACGATTGGAAAACATTTTTTAACATGTTTCTATTTATATGGTTGAGAGGATGGTTATTACAAAAAGTGTGCGAATACGTTACCGGTGGCTTAAGCAGCTGTTTTTTTTTACGTTTCTGTTAAAATCTACCAAAGAGATAGCCTACATCATAATGAGTTTTCCTCTTCAAAATAAATATTAAAAAATGGCTGCTTAAGCCCTCTGTAACGCATTTGCACACTTTTTTTAATAACCATCCTCTCAACCGTATAAATAGAAACATGTTTAAAAATGTTTTCCAATCCTCAAGTTATTGAATTTATATGAAATTTAACTATATAAAAATTAATTAGCTGATTTTACGTTAAACATATTGGCTACCTCAAAGTTGTTCCCAGGGCGCAACACAAATTGAAGGCACTCATTCTTCTAAACTTTAAAATTTTCATGTAAGGTATTCAAACCAAATATATCAAACATTAATAAATCAAAGTTACCTTCAATTTATGTCATAAATGTCAAACTTGAAAAGTTTTATTATTTTGACAACGATCCTAGGTCATGGATCGAAACGTAAATAAAGACGATTTTAACAACTACGAGTAGTTTAAATCCCAAAAAAGATCAAGAAAAATACAAAAAGAGTACGTTTCACATACTGCATACTTTCGATTAATTATCCATGGATTATCTGATTTGCAAATTATTCATGTAGAATATTTTATTGTAATTATATTTCAGCAAAAGTGTTTAAAATATAAACGATAAGAAAATGAGGAAAGCATGAACTGGACAAGCACAAATTTTAACATGCACATCATAAATAAGAACATTCAAAACAGCACATAATAAATAACTGAATCAAATTTGAACCTACTGAAAGCTACATCAAACAATATAATTTGAAATTGCATTGCAGTAAAGTATTTAAAGGTATAGTATTGTACCGCTTTGTTGATTTATTCTTTACTTGCAAATACAGAGCTTACGGTGTACTGAGATGCTGCTACTAATTGAGACGACCACAATTATTACAAGCTAATCATTAACAATGTTCAGGATTAATTTCTTAAAACGATAAAACTATCTTCTGTAATTAATTCTCGAAGTGCTTCATATATCAATTAATTAACGGTTAGATAGACATAAACGTATTTATTTCAACCACTAGCTCTAATAATTTCTACCACATTAAGCGTATCTATTTTAACAGTTGATCTGATTTATTTCATAATCACGACTTCATACTATTTCTCGAGCCGTGTTGCTTTTTATACATAATTTGATTGCTTCTAGATCATTCTCAACATTGCCAGAAAGTTCAGAACCCTCTTTTGTAAGCTTTAAGTTGTTAAAAAATCCAACTTTATTATAATACCTTAGCTTGTAAAGCAGATAACAGTAGTTTATAAAAATAAACTATCATGTCAAGTTTTAATGACAAAATATAGAATAATTAAATATACTTTATATGGTTTAATTCTCAAGAGGTGATGGGCGCAGACACCATCAACCACACAAAACTGTATAAATTATAAGTGGCTATTTCAGTTACGGACAGTGCTTCAGCGTTCAGTAAAATAAATTTCTATTTGGGCCGCTTTTTGATAGATAAAAATTTTGAAGTCTGTCAAAAGACTGTAAAGTAGTGCAATAAAGATCCCTATATATTAAATATGGACAAACTGCAAATACCAAAACTAAAGGATCAGTCAACCTGGTCTGTTTGGAAACTCCAAATAGAATCAAATTTATCGTACCACGATTTTGGAGGAATTCTTACGGGTACAATTCTGAAGCCTGCTCCAATTGTAACAGATGCAAATGTTGTACAAACTGCGGCATTCGATGCAAGTACGAAACTATTTAAACATGCTAATGGTTATGCCATTACCCTGCTTACGACTACCTTAAGTGAAGAGCCATAGCGTTTAATTGAGATGTATAATGCAGTAAAAGATATCTGGGATAAATTAAATGCCACGTTTGAGTGTGTTTCTGAACAACATCTAGAACATCTGTATATGGAATTGCTCGAGTATAAAAAGGAGTCCCATGAGTCCATCGCAACTCACATTTCTAAGCTACAAAAGATCTGGCTTGAACTTCAACAAGAATCACGTCGTGTTGAGGATAAAAATGTATCAGTCATTTTGCTGCTTATGCGTATCTTAAATACGTTACTGGACAGTTACAAGGAATTTACAACTACGTAAACAGTGCACGGTTGAATACCTTCAGGAGCGATTAGCAATGGTTGAAATAAGGGTAGAAAAACATGTAGTGTTATCAGACTCAAGCGGTGGTAGTTAATGTAAATCCCAAATCAAATTTTGGTAACAGTGGCAGCAGTAGCAGTAAGCGCAAGCCTTCAGAAAATAATAAACTTAAGTAGAAAGACCATAGCAATTATAAATGTTATATTTGCAAGGAAATGGGCCATACCAAATAGAAGTGTCCTAATAATAAAAGCAATTTTGATTCAAGTACACAGTCTCGTAATGTAGTACATGCATTAGTAGGCAATGCTGCGTTTCTGTCAGATTTTGACTTGTGGATTCCTGACACTTGAGCCAGTCATCACATGATAAAATCTAAAGAATGTTTCGTGTGTTACACTCCGTTTAATGAGCCGAGACTTATTTCTACAGCCGACAATAATATGCTACTAGCGTATAGTAAAGATGACGTAATGATCAAGGCATTTGTGGCTAACAAGTGGTATGAAAGAAAGTTTACGGACGTGTGGTATACACCCAGAGTTGTTAAGAATTTGTTTTCAATGCCATCAGCTGCAGATAAAGGATTCAAATATAACTTAAATAAAGACTTTTGTAAAGTCAAACTAGAAGATGAAGTTATTCTAAAGAGAAAGCGACATAAAGGTCTGTACAGACTGTTAGTTCGTACAGTTACATCTGAAAAACCTGCTCATGTTTATGTAGCAAAATTCTTGCAGTTATGGCATGAAAGATTGTCATCAAAATAAAGCTCATGTTGAACGATATCTTAAGGAAAAGGATATTAGATATAATCCTGACAGTTTTTGGAATTCGTTTTATGATTTTTAAACATTCTTCAAGTTAGTCAAATAAGTATGTAAAGGAAAAGGATTATCTAATGAATTCGGCGAACTATTCGCATTTGTTATTAAACTTGGATCGATTGGTATTTCATTTGGATCATTCTTCAAGATTGTTTGCTGGTGCCTTTTATTAATATGAATTTTCAATTCTCTACGTTAGAAAGTTTTAAGACATATATGACATTCTACATTGGTGCTGCTTTCTTTTTGCTTCATTTATAATTCTCGCACTAATGAAACGACTTCCGATATTACACAAAATAGTATACAATTCCTGAATAAAAATGGTTTTAAGGGATCGTCTGATTGAAAAAATTTTAAAAAGGGTTCAATTTCTACACAAATTGATTTAAGAAATCGTAATCTATCTAGTAAAAGTTTATCTGCTAAAAACCTTTTATCTTTTGGAATGTTCTACTCTGAGGACACTTCTGATAGATAGATAGATAGATAGATAGATATATTAATAATAATAAGTACAAGTAATGCTAACAAATTATTTCATATCTTATATTTTAAATATATGCTTTAATATGGAGTAACAATATAAATTAAGATAAGGCACCTAAGAACAAAGAGTTCTTGCATGTGCCATATGAAGTGATTGGTACTATAATATTTCAATGTAGCATATTTGTAGGTTTATTTCTCCGTTGGTGGCACAACCGTCTACAATTGCTCTTAAGTTTTATTATTTTCTAAAATATATCTAGTAATTTTTTTGCGGAATAGATTATGGTTGTTTATATTCCGTAATTGAAGTGGCAAAAGATTGTATAACTTAAGGCCCTGATAGGCGATAAATTTCTGCTTAACAGATTTCTTAATTTTTGGTACAGTACAGACTTGTTTTAATCTATCCCTTGTATGATACATATGAGTGAATAAGCAGTTTCTTATTTGTGAATTTTTATGTAGAAAGCAATGGATGCTTTTCATGTATTTCTGTTTTACGTTTAATATATTACTGTCTTTATATAACCCATTAGTAGAGTACAATTTAGGTTTGTTAAACATAATTTTAATACTGACTTGTGTGTTATTTCAATTGGTTTCAAGATTTCCTCATATGCCGAACCCCAACAAACAATACCATAATTGATAAGGGAGTCAACAAGTGCATAATATAGAACCTTGAGTGCCTTTATTTGTAATACATTTCTAGTTTCATAAAAGACAGGAATTGTTTTACGTATCCGCTTTATCAGTAACTCTACATGTGCATCCCATCTAAGATGTTCATCTATTATCACTCCCAGGTACTGTATTTTGGTTGCCTTATAGATTATGTCCTCACAAGAGCAGTTAGAGTGCATCCCACATTGGAAATGATGAATTTTGATTTCATTCAAGTTAGGTTGTTGGGGTTTATATAAGGAAAAAGTGATAAACTTTGTTTTATTCATGTTTAACGTTAGTAGATTTGAATCAAAATAATTTTTAATTATCTTCATACTTGTGTTAAGTTTATTTATGACTTCATCCCATGTTAGGCCTTCAAATGTTAGGGCAGTATCATCTGCGTATGATGTTATTTTACATTCTAATTGTAAGCTTTCTAAGTCATTAATATATAGCAGAAAAAGAAGGGGGCCTAGAACAGTTCCTTGTGGGACGCCACATGTGATTATTGACGCTGCACTTACATAGTTATTGATTCTAACAAACTGAGTTCTGTTCGATAAATAATCCTGCAATAGTAATTTTGGCAAACCTCTAATACCTAGGTGTTCTAACTTCTGCAATAGGATGTGATGTTGTAGAGTATCAAATGCTTTGGATATATCTAAGAACACGCCAATTATCTTATTGTTCGAATCTAAAGCATCAACTACATTACTTACAAGTGAGAAAATAGCATTTTCCGTACATAAATTTTCCTTGAAACCAAATTGAGACTTTGCAAATAATTTATATTTAGTTAAGAACGACACTAGTCTCTTTTAATCGCTTTTTCAAATACTTTAGCCACACTGCTTATTAGTGATATAGGACGATAATTATTAATGTCATGTTTATCTCCCTTTTTATATATTGGCACCACTACTGCACGCTTTAGAATCTCCGGGAATTGACCATGTTGAAATCCTAGATTTATAATATGTTTAAGGGGTGAAGCAATTACTGTTTTAATCTCTTTTAGTGCCCTATTTGGTATGGAGTCTAGCCCTGCTGCTGTGTTACTTTTAATGTGTCAATATGATTGATGATTTCGTCCGTTGTTGGCTCCAGGTATAATGAGTTTCTGCATCCCTAATTTTAGCATGTTTTTCCCAGATTGGATTAACTCGTTGTATTTTTTGTGACATTTTAATCCCCACTGTGGAGTAATGATTGTTGAACAAAGTTGCAAGAAGTAGCTGATCTTCTATTTTGTCACCATTATCATTACATATATAATCTATCGACTGTGATTTTGTATACCCTTATTTGTTATCTCGCTACTATTCTCCAGATTTCTTTTGGATTACCTTTAGCTTGAGATATCTTTTCGCGATAGAAATCATATTTTGCTTTTCTTATCATTTTGGTTACAAAATTTCTATAATGTTTATAATATGCAGCAATATGTGCATTTGTAGGATCTTTTAGAACTAATTTTTTTAGCGAATCTCTTTGCTTAATCGCACAAACAATAGCTGTTGTAACCCATGGCTTTTTTATGTATTACAAATTTAGTATCTATTGAATTATTTAAGTTAGTTTTATTATGTTTATGAAAGTGTTAGTTGCAAAGTTAATATCTTCACTATTAAGTACAATATTCCAGTTCTCTTCAGTACATAGCCTTACATACTTACTATAATTTATAGTTTTAATATTATTATTACATTTTGACTTGCAATCAATCTGATTCCTAGTATGTAATGCAGTTTTAGTTTGTAGATGTGTGAATGTCGAATAGTGATCAGTTATTGAATTCTGAAGTATGTATGTATTACTGAAAAATTGCGATAAATGGAGTGTAATTTGAACTCTAGTAAATACATGGTCAATGCATGACTTTGTAGTTGATGTTACCCTGGTTGCTTTGCTGATTGCTACACGAAAATTATACTCGTCTAAGGTATTAAGATATTTTAGCGTTACAGGATTCACTGAATCACACAAATCTATGTTCATGTCCCCTACTATAAGTTCTACTTGCTCAAACTGTATATTAGCTAAATAGTAACGTAAGTCTTCGATAAAAAGATCTACAGATGTTGATGGTGGTCGATAGATACAAGTCAAACCGTATAGTGTGTTATGTTTTCCACAAATCAATCTTGAAAAGGTTACCTCATTGTATTTATAAATGGTATAGCTAGCTGTTATGTTGTGTCTTGTGTAAATTGTAACACCATCATTTTGATTGAAACTTGCCAAAGTGTAATAGCCATTGTAATTAGGAATACTGTGATAGTCTGGATTGCTTTGCCATGTTTCCGTTAATACAATTATATCTATATCAATCTCACCAGCTGTGAGAGCCTCTAACAACGTTACGATTTCATCAAAATTTTATTAATACTTCTTATGTTTTGTTGCCAGATTTTTATGTCCTTGCAAGAACCCTTTGTTATGAGTGCCTCTTTTAACATGTCTAAATCAACATAATAATTGTTACCACAATTTTGGATATTATTATCTAGTTCCTCCATATATTGTATACTTTCCATATTTAATAATACTATAAAATATTTATACTTCTAATATTATATACAGAGTTAGTACCTTAGCAGAAAGAAGTAATTAATTAAAATAAAGATTTATGCTCAGTAAAATGTTTTTGTAAATATTCAAATAAAAATAAAAAAAATGTAATTTATTTAAATTATCACCACCTACAAGAAACTAATTTAATTTCGAATGCTCCATTTCAAACATAATAATAGCAGTATAACAATAATCGGTAATATTTCTACTATTAATTAACTCAGTTTAACTATTTATAGTATAAAAATTCATATCTTGAAGATATTAAAACAATTAAAAAATAAAAAAGTAAAAAATCAATTATGTGCTTTAATGCGATTTTATACTAAATATTTACCATGATTAATAATCAGATTTCGCACATTGGTGAGATAATAACTATTTCCTGGCGATGATATTACTCAGTTGATCTTCTGTGTCGATTTTGACTACCTGATTTTGCATTTTTAAAAAGATATTTCCATCAATTGTCCATGCTTCTTGGAAGTTTTGTTTGGCTTTTTTAAAAAGACCTAAACGAATTTTAGTCAAATCTTCCGACATTATTATACCTGTTCCTTTAAGGCATTTTTTTGCTTTATATGCTAGCTGTCTCATGCGATATGTTGTAAATTTAATAATTATGCATCTGGTTTTTTCTCTGTTAATTGCTCCCACTCGATGACATCTATCAATATCTTTCAGCGTAACATCATCAAGTTTCAATTGATTCTTTAACAGAGAGATGATAATTTCTTCAATCTGCTCCCCTGGTTTTTCAGCAATGCCAAATAATCGCAAGCAGTTTCGACGAGTATATTGTTCTTGTTTATCCATTTCGCTTCTGAGTTGAGTATATTGTTGCACCAGTAACTCGTTGGATCGCCGCAGATCGTCATTTAATTTAAGTACATTATCCAACTTTTTATTATAGCCGGGCTTGCTTAAAACAGAAATACATTCCTCACAGAAATATATCATAGTACGAGCTTTTAGATCTATAACCTTCTTCTCAGAGCTTGTAGCGAGGAACAAGCATCATGTACTACCATTCGACATGAATCACATAACTGTAACTTATCATTCTGCACATCTATTTGTTCCTCGCATTTTCCACATTGTGTTGGCATTGTTAAATAAATATTTTCCTTTTATTATTAGAGTAATTAACTAATGAACAAATTTAAGGTTAGGAAAGTTGAAATTTCAAACTGTTTTATTATATCCCACAACAGCTAAAATATGTATTAATTTTACAGTGCAAAGATCAAAACTTTTACTTTACACGCAATTGTATTTGTTTATGAGCACTTTTACTACAAACAGAAATTGCACCACCACGCGGTCTATGTTTATTGGTTATGTTATACTTGCACAGGTAAATATTTAAGGTGTACGGAAATAGAATTGTTAATCAAATCATTTGAATTGGACTCATGAGTAAATTAATTGTTGACAAATATATTTATCCACACTATTATTATACATTTTACTTTTAATTTAGGAGCACGAAATTTACACGTCACGCCATCAACATAACCTCAATGAAATAGATTGATCAACATATACCGCTACAGGTTTTATGATTTCAATGGCTCTGCTAATAACTGCTTGATTTTCCACCCAACGTATGCTGCAAAATCGTTTTGGAAATACAATAAAACCAGAAAAGGCTGTATAGTTAGCACGTCTTGAAGGAAAATCTTTAAAAAGATAATAGAGTGATCGTCAAAAATCTTGCATTTCCCAACCCGTCTTTTTCTGCTGTTTTGAATGCCCCTTGAATCACATGTATTCCACAAGTTCCAGTGGAAAACAGTTCAGGATCCTCAATGCTTTCATCTTTTAAATATTTGCGCAAGCATTCTTAGATTAACGTTAGGACCATCTATCCTTCCCTGTACAATTTTTTTCAGAGACAAACCCAACGAAGTTATTAATTAAATTAGAAGCAGTTGCATGTTTCAAGAGTGCCGAATTTATAAATCGTGTTTGTACAGCATCTGTTGCCTCATCCCAAAATCTGACAATTATGTCCATCTGACCAAGTTGGGACATTTTATTAAGACTTTCGTCAAATGACAAAGTATAAAATGTACACTCTTTTAATTGGTTAGAAAGTTCGTTTTGGATATAAGGTCCTAGTCCGTACGTTATAGAATAAGCTATTTTATCCTTATGAAACTGTAAATTTGTTGCAATCACACTATCTGGAAACATAGCAGGAAAAATATCGGTGGCAGTTGCAAAACTTCTCTCTGAGGAATTGGTCATAACTTTGTGAATACACCATAAAATTTCTGCTATACTTACTTCTTCTATTTGTAAGTAGGTTAACTTTATTATCTTACTATTATCAGAATATGTTGAACTATCTTTTGTTGAGGAATTAGGTGCACTTGTACTTGCTACTACTTTCCACCATCAGCGATGACAAGTCCTGTATTTATATTTAACAATTCAATACCCATACAAATTGTAGGCACTTTAAAAAGTGTACTTTGAGTCCCCTTCAGTAAAGGTTGCACAATTTTCAAATGTTTTTACCTTTTGCGTGTGTTTTAACACAATGTATACCACCTTGACTAACATTAAACTCCTTTCTGTATATATTACAAAGCACGCGAAATTTTTCTTCACACGACCGTAACCACAATCTACACTCCTCTAAATTTAACCATAACGGATTAAACTTGCATTTATTGGGCATATTAATAAAAAAAAAGCACTACGGTGATAAATTTGCTTCAAAATATTAATAAAAACTTCTGCAACTTAAATTAGCAGCACATAATAAAATCACCGCCGTCGCATTGTAACTTGAATTATAAATAACAGTTGAGTACGCTAAATTTAAGCTTTTAATAAGTATAGTGAGGAAGGAAAAACAATAGCTTACTTCTTTGAAGTAAGTTAAAAAATGCAACTCTGAATGAATGGTCCAGAAAGATCCCGTTATAACTAATACTCACGAAAACAAGATGAGATGTTTTAACTAAAAATGTAAAAAACCGCCGATTCAATCAACGGTAAAACAGTTGAGTAATTGCAAACTAGGAGGGCGTGGAAAACTGTCAGAAATCCATTTTGTTGGCTAGTAAAATAGAATACAGATAAAAATTTTGAAATAATTATTTTTATCTTCTGCTAACAACAGAGATGTATTATTCAGATGAATACGTGCAGAAATAGACGGCCCTTGCTAGAGTGCCTAAAGATCCAGCATTAAAGCACTTAATAATTTAATTGAGAAGAATGGAGTTAGTCTGAAGAGAGATGTAATGTAATTTGTTTTCGATTATGAATGTATTTACGGCCATGTATCCGTTCGGGCAATTTTTAGTAGTAAAACATTTCTAACAAAAACCTAATACCTGCACACTACTTTCGCATATATGTACATATATATTTTTAGGCACTTTAGCAATCACGAAAGTTTTATTTTATACACAATGAAAGACTACACAAAATAAAAGTCAGACTTCGTAATGTCTAAAAACAGACGCTTAATTTCCATACGTGAAGTATAAATTCCGCACTTTTTCAGTACTTTCTGGATTTTCTGTATCAGTAGACAACCTGTAGGCACTGTCGTTTTATAAAAAATATTTAAATGCCCTTCAAATCTTAGTAATGACGTAGAACATTCGTCTTCCATAAACTTTTCAATATATTAAGGTTTGTAAAATGTCACACGAACACTTGTACATAGTCTTCATATGCTTATTACTTATTAAAAAAGGAAATAGCATAATATGTAAAGTTTAAGAGTTAAAAAATTAAAATATTCAAAAGATTTAAAACTTCAAAATGACAGGTTTCAAAACAAAATTACTAATAGTATAAAGTAAATGTACTCTGGCGGAACTAGCATCGGTCTTTAATAACTGCGGAGATTTTTAAAAAAACTAATCTGAGTGGGGGATTCACAGATAAAGCTCATACCGCTCTTGATAGTATTACTTTCATTTCATTTCCTTTCTCACCTTGCAATAAAAAGATTAGAAATCAAATGAAAGTTGTAGCAGGAAAATTACAAACCTTTATATATTGACATTCTGGTTCAAAGATATAAATAGTTATATTTATAAAGTGTTAAAACAATCAATATTCACTCTATGGAAATCATAAAGTCTCAATACAATCTTTTTTTTTAAACGTCTACACAAGCCTTTTGTTGACATTAAAAGATGGTTCTGTTTCAATTTTAAACTACGTGCTTGTTGACCTTTAACCTATAGAAAATTTCATGAAATTTTTATGTTCATAGAGTTAGGTTATAAGCAGTAGGAAATATGTACGAGCATATTTTAGATATGTAAAAAAATAAGCAGAAGGCAAAATGACAATTATAATCACTGCTACAGATAATTTCGATATGTGTAAAAAGTTAGGTTGTAATATTTATGCACTACCTTTACACTAAAATAACTTATAATACTACTCATATCCGGAGTAACTATTAAACTTGTTACTTATATTTCAGTTTCCTTTTAAGTTTCACATGACATCTGTAGAAAACATCTGGCGGTTGTCAAACACCGGCGTTGCCGTGGATCAATGTAGTAAGCGTAAGACTACGCATCCCAAGGTCATGGGTTCGAATCCCGACACGGCTGACTGGTTGAAAAATGGCAGGTGAGCATTTTTCACAAAAATTACGCCCTCGTTCAGATGAGAGGTTAAATGGAGGCCCCGTGTGTGAGTGTTGTCACGCGTGTTAAAGATCCCTACGTTGCCTGGAACGGCAAGGCTTCGGCAAAATTCTAAATTTCCAGGTAACAAGAAACTCGCCTCCTGGCCAATGTAGTACCTTCGGGTGGAGCATTGGAAATGTATATGTACGGTTGTCAAACACCTCATCCAAATAGTAACAGCTGACAAAGTCTTCATCTTTCTAAATAGACAAATGCCTTGCTCATCAAATATTTGCAGTTATAGATAATTAGATTCCATCAAAGACACATCCTGACATCCAGATATTTTATATGATGTAAGTAAGCTTGTTGCATTTCATAGTAGTTTTTTATATAAAACGCTGAGAGAAATTTACGAGAAATGCGACGATTTTTAACGTAAAATATAAAACTAAGGACATGATCGTAGATAGAAATTTATAAAGAAATAACCATAAACATAGGTATCTAGGTATTTGTTGGATTTGAAGTTAAACTTGAAGTTAGAGTTAGACTTGTAGTTTGAAGGAATGACACTCCAGACACAAATTCAGATCCACACTAGTTGGGTTTGAAAAACATGCTTAAAGGAATCAACCAATAAGAAAATTACTTGTAAACACTTATTTATATAAAGTAAATAAAGGAAAAATATTTGTGAATAAACGTGTTCAGTTTTATTTTCTAGAAGTAGAGTAAATGTGAATATATGTTCGAAATCAAACCAAAAGAGGTAATAATATGTGTTTTTAGAGTAAGGAAAACGCGGGTATTTTATAAAATACGAACCACGTTATAACATGGCTAGGCCTCAGCTAAAAGACATGTTACAACACACAATGACATAAACAACAGATAAGCACGTAACAAAGTGCAATCAGTGTGTTACAACAAAAGAACCTGCAGCAGCTTGGATTGTCAAAAAGGCTCTAGTAAGCTTATATGACCAAACAACTTCCAAAATTATAATACTCATTTCCCCCAATTTAATACTCAGGAGGTTAAATTAGTGACCTTGAGAGGGTTTCTTAATGTTGTATAGGTCGTAGGTTGGGATGAGTAGTAGTATGCATACCAAGCATTAAAAGTCGAGGTGAGAAGAGGAACCCGTTCGCATATGGCGTTCTGAAAATATGTACATTGAATGCATTTCATATTTTTATGTACATAATAAGTAAAAATACGATTGCCAACGGTTTGGTTTGCTTGTGTGAATGTGTTCATGAACCTGTGAATAAATATTATAAAGTAATACGCTTTATTGGGTGAGATGGAACAATCCTGATATATAAGCAAAAGAGTTCATTGTAAGGTGACACAGAATGGAAACAAAATTTTTGATATTTACAGCACAAAGGTGTAAAGAAATTGTAAATAATCATTAAATACCAAAGTACCTCCTGTAACGTTGAGGATAAGATAAGCTCTATAGCAACATGTCGATACTTAAAAACAACTAGACTCCAGATGAGACCCGCCCAAATCATCTTCCTACCAAGCGCATCCACTACGATAACAAAATCAAATAAAGGTAACGTAATCAACCTAAATATACCCAAAAAGTAATTTCAAAACATAACTACCGAGGACACGGCAATCCTTATATGAAGACAGTTAATCGAACATAAGAATAGGAAAATTTTCAATACAACTACTGCTTAAGGAATAATATTTGAAGTGACAAGCCCCTCACCAATACGTTCAGGAAAAACACAAAAAAATGCATTTACGTTCCTATGATATAAAAATGATTAATAAGGGAAATTGTAAGAAATGATTGAAATATATGTGCAAGAAAACACATCGAATAGAAATTTCTTGTATTCGCAAGTGTTGGAAACTGACTTTTTACTACATAGCTTGCGCTTGCTATTGGTATCAAAAAAGTAAAGGATCAACCCGACATTAGCTAGTACAGCTCAAAGATTCCCTAAGTTGTTATGCAGACGAAAAATATGTCAAACACTAACGTTTGTATTGGATTGTGGAACGAAGGTTCACTTTGTCGACTCAACCCATGCACATCCGTATTAGATAATGGTCAATAGTAAAGTTCCGTTCTATTAGAAGCTTATTTCTTATCAACTATAGTTCCCTCCACACAATTTTCATTTTCCCACACTAAAACTGCAAACACATCTTCGTTTTCATGGAATGGGAATGTTACATTTGGAATCTTTTACACCACTAATCATAGACCAATGTCCTGAAATGTGTGAGAACCTAGTCTTCATGGGATTTATACGTAAAGCTTAAAATTAAAAATTTTTAAAGAGAACTTTCCATTTGAGGTTTAAAAATTCCCTGAACTTAAATAGTAAAATAAACATGAACCGTTATATAGAAAAAAGGCACGATAAACTTAAGCTTCAAGTATTGTTGGTTGTTGTTCTAGAACTTTGTTCTTACATTTAGCTGTGTATGAGACAATATTTTGTGCGAGCGAGCATCAATGCATTGTTTTTGTAGAGGTTAGGTTAGTCCGACACATCCCGACCATTCGATCTCCAGTCTTTACTTCGTTCAGAATCACTGTCGATCGGAGAGTGAATTTGATAATCGTTTGGAGGAGTTACATCGTTTAGATAATTTACACCACTTATTTATTGTTTTCAGTGCAACTAATTTGTAGCATAAGATATTAATAGTTTTAACGTAGTAGTTTACTGCAAGAACATGGACGATTAAGATATGTACCGTGGTTTTGTTTTCTCTTTGGTTAATACATTGCTGCTTATGGTACTGGTGTAGTTTGTTCATCTTTATATTTTGGTGCTTGATGCCCTAAACGAGAACTATTGATAAGGCGAGATTGAGAAATCGAGATCTCCTCTAGCAGATGAATAGTATGCAAGCTGATCTGTACAGTATCTTTTTGTCCCGTTTAAAGTACATCCAGATGGTGGTAAGTGATATTTCAATCTTCCATTCATATTTATTCTGGCTTCAACATATGGTTAATGAATTGTAAAAAAATTCTACGAAAATGTATTATGGTTTGTTTGCATGTTAGTCAACATTGACAAGTAGAGAAATATTGTTACACTTGATTCGAATGTTTATACGGTCGGTAAAGCAGTTTACAAAATATTACACTTAGATGGTCGTACATTGAAAGGGCGATAGATGGCTCTTAAAAGCCTGTAATACAGTTACCAAAGTTCATAAGATACACCATGACGTCATCGACAATTTATATTGCGCGGAATTAGGAAAATTTACATAAAATTAAAACAATAAAAATTAGAGAATCTACTCACGTGAAGGAGTCCTGTAACCAGCAGCAAGTCACGTTACGGTAGCCTCGGCTCCAGTGGTGTTGCTGAGCATGGACATCGGTCGTGGGCTGCTCTAGGGGTCGGATCCATCCTAAATGTAGTGGAACGGTAAGGAAGAGGTTATTTAGGAACGACAGACAAGATAAAAGGAAATCTACATAATAAGATAAGACACGACACCGGCACGACTAGTTCACTTGAAGGTAGAAAAAGAACAGCCCAGATTTCAGGGCGTCACGGAAACACGTCCCCACTCATTTCTACTATTGCCTTACCCCTATGGGGATAAAAACCCTTGCGCAACTCACTATTGTGACGTACCGGAAGCCCCGCCCAGTCTATTTAAAAATGTTCCCGCGTCTTGCATATTTGAAAATATGGCGGGAAACTTCCGTACATCAAGAAAACTAAACCTAACCTAAGATGTTAAAGTGCAAATTCGATTTGCACGTAACAATATGATCGGCTCAGGTTATCATAGTGGTTTTGTAGAAATGTATATTATTAGAAAATTATAACTTACTGCTGAAGCTAGATTCGTATAAACATTTATGTTCAAGTAGCTTCATGTGTCATAATTATTACAAAGTGCCTAAAAGAGCAATCTCATAACTTGTGCTTACTTGTAAAGTGTTTTCCCCTCCGATCTGGGAGTGATATATAATTTTCAAAGACCAATATTAATCTTATTGTTACATTTTGCTAATTCCATTTGGAATTGATTTACAATGAAAGTAAATGTACTTTACGTTTATAAAGCAAAAAGACTTGATATTTCAGTACGAATACTTAGAGATTAATTGTTTATTTGTCATTTGGTTTTCATGATTGTCAAAAATATTAGTAATAATTTGCGAATGTGTCTCAATTTGACTTTTAGATTTTATTTCTCTTTTAATATTATTTGAAGCTTGAGATGAAGAATTTCGTTACAAAGAATTTTTATTATGAAAATTCAATGAATCGAAGTTACTGTTTATTGATTGTTATACAAGTGAAGTGCAACGTGACGAACTAAAATAAAAAAGGTTCCATATAAGCCCTCAGTACATTCAGTTGGTTTTACCTGTTATCACATTATTTCCATTATATTAGTATTTTCTTTGCGGTCTCTAGTACATAAATAATATTGTTTTATTTCAGGTACTCTTATGTTGTATAGCATCGGTAGAACAATGGTCTGACTTTTTGGTTATTTTCGCCCCCCACCCCACCCCATTCAAAGGTATGGCGGCATCCAAACATTTTTAGTCTTTACTCTTTACCACCTTTTGCAGTAACCACCCCAATTGATCTCCACTAAAGTGAAATTTAGAGCTAGACCACATGCCTCACCTTACTGTCTAGCTGGCAGTAGGATCAGAACAAAACATTAGGCATTTCTCTATGATTATAATAATTTCAAATTTAGAAAATGATGTTCAAAATGCCAACTGTCAGATTTTAAATTACTGTCAACTTTAATAGTGCTGGTAAATATTGCATACCAGTGAAGAGGTGGTAGTTAAAATGTTAAATTGTAGTTTTATTATATATGCACATAAGGCACTCAATAGATGCATGCACATATTTTGTAACATCTCCTTTTAATTCAAATTAAAAGTAAATACTATAAGGACATGTGGCCCGACCACATGGCATCGCACTGAAATGTGGGCGCTTATGATTTATAGTGACCATCCATAAATATGCCGAGGCATCGCCAGATTGGAATAGCCTGCCATCTTTTATCAAAACATAGGGGTTTTACCGCTTAATTAAATAACTAAGCAAAATTCTATTCAGGAAGTTTTGTAAATCACGATTTTTAGAGTAATTTGATAAGAAGTCTGTGTGAGGGGCAGTTAAATTATGTTAGTTAATAGTAATAAATATTTTCATAAATTTATTGCCAGCATGTTTAAGTAGGTCAAATTTAAACGTAGTTTGTAAATAAGGAAATAATAGTAGGATATTATGTATGAAACTCGATCTTAACACATCAATAAGGGTGCTTTCAAAAGGAAATTGATAGATTAAGAGTACCCCGAAGCTCCAGAAAGCATAACAAAGAACCGAAAATTGACAAATACCAGGGTGTATTCAGTTTAAAGAGATTATTATTTTGAGTCTCAGATAGAGTAGTGAGAAACCATTCGCTAATCGTTGAGTATTAGAATATTAGGGAAAAAAAGAAGCTTTTATCTCGAGGGGATCCTCGAGGGAATACAAAGGATGATTAATATTTCGTTGGCCGCATCGAGAGCGGTTCAGTTCCAGTTTTAAGTGATTTATCATCCCAAAGTGTTACTGATTAAATAAATTGTGGGCGCGATTAACGGTCCAGATAAACTGATTTCACTAAATCAGATTGGGGGAGCGACCATGCATTGTAAAACATCAGGTACCCCATCATTTTCACTTTCAATGTACTGAAAGTGAAGATATTTGTAAACTTTAAATACAGTTAGCCCGACAAAGCAACCCCTGCGGTGTGTGACCTTTAGCAGGTAGTTGGTATAGCCACTATACACATTATTAGAATAGAAAGTGAAAGTGTTTCGTGTGAGGACCATAAACTACACAAATACCGCGAGTATATTACAAACAACAGTGCCACACGTCAACCAGAACACTGACCCAGGCTCTGGAATTTGCGCCTGATCTTATACGCAATGCTGGTGGTGAAAAGCGGCGCACGTAATGTAAGTAGTTTTAACGTTAAATTGACCCTTAATGCGATTTATGACATACTTGTCTGTAGTATACAAAATAACTAGGTTAAGAGTATTTAGTTAGGGAATTAGGTATTCATAGAAATAGATACGTGGTGTATTTTGTTTTTACATCCAAGTAAAGAAGTTGCTTGTAAAGTGTTATTTTTTCTAAATAAGTTTGAATATAGTTAAGTAAAAGCTTGTAAGTGGCTCACGAACAAGTACTGGAAGTCAGGGTAAAGCTTTTTAAAAATTGAAATTCTGAAAAATTTAAGGGATTAGAAGCATCCCCTACCGTGTTTAATAAGGGATAATGATTATCTTTTAGAAATACTCTGTTGCAGGGTTGTTATAAAAGAAAGAATAATAGGCTCAAGAGCTTATTTTTATATTGAAACTGTAGGTACCCGTTTTAGGTGGTTATTTGTCACCGATACAGATAAAACAAACCAATATTAAACAAAGGGAGACACTATAATTTGGTGGTACACGAAACAAATTCTATCCTCACAATATTAATATTCCTAAAACATACATACCTTAAGAGTGTTAATGTTGTAATCTTCATTACTTTCGTTATAAACTATAATAACATAGTCATTTCCAATATGGGCCTTCTTGCTAGTACAATTTGGATCTGTTTCCTTATTGGGCATTAAAGTTGCTACATGAAATGATACTTTAATGACATCATCTTGCCAGATGTAGGCAAAATTGCCATCACTTCCATTCTGATTTAAACCACCTAAATACACCACTTGGGGATCTACATCTTGTAATTTAATCAACGTTCCTAAATTCTGTAAAAATTGAATATAACGCATAGACCCACACTGATTACGCAAAATGTCAACTTCATTATGAGACTGGTTCTCTCTGATATATATTACACCAATTCCATGTGTTTCATAAGGTGGCAAAAAGTCTAAAACTTTTACAGCACGCTGCACAACCTCACTTGAAGTTACTAATAAAGGTTTTTCACTTGTGCTTCCAAATTGTGACGAATGATACAGCTGTAAAAACACAAAACTTGGACTTATTCCACTGCGTGGCATATCTTTACGTGATGAAATTGCCTGACGTAAATTTTCAAGACGTGGTTTTCGTGCTGTATTCATAACTGATATAGTGTAACCTCGATCACGCATCTGTGCTAAATCATCTGCTTTCTTATCTTTTACTTTTAGGGAATGGGTTCGTTCAAGATTGAGAGAAGAACTTTTTTGGATTTCATGACCTACAAAAATTTTAGAAAACAAAATTTTTTAAGTAAATAAACACTAACCCTCTTTAGTAACATGACGAGAAAGGCGGGGCGATGTTTGAGGTGGACTTTGTGGTGGTTTCATTGCGAGTGGTGGTAGATTGGGTATAGTAGATAGAGTAGTTGGCCTTTCTAAATTTTTTTCAGATCCAACGCTATCTCCTGAATCACTTTTTGATTTTAAAATGCCTCTTTGAGCTAGATGTAGATTAAGTGGTGCCTGCTGCAACTGAACTACATTTGGTGAAGGTGGTACTGTATGGGCTGCTTTTGGAACAACAGTTTGTTCAGCTGTTGATGCGGATCCAGGATAACTATGACAACTCATTAAAGCAGGATGTGCAGTTGTTGTTAAAGTCGTAGTTGTTTGAGTGGATTCGTTTGAAGGTGGAGTCGTTCCTATATATGTTGAACTAGTATTTTGTTTTAGTTTGCTCTAGCATACTTACCCATTCCCGATATCTCTTCAGGGATTGCTTCACAACTTACTCTCATGTCCTTAGTAAATGTTTTGGCTTTTTTAGTACCTTCATCATCTTGGATACGTTGGTCTTCTCGTTCCGTTTCTGGTTTTGCAAATGGATTTTTCCAACTAGCAGACATTTCTGGACTTGAATTTGATCGCCGTACTGGTGTTCTTGATTTACCTTCATCGTCATATAAATTTTCCATAACATCATCTATGCTATCCTTTGAATTCTGTCTGGAGGTAGAATGTTTAACAGGAGAACCTAATAATAATTAATAGGAATAAAACTATAACGTAATATACAGCAACTGTAACCGCAAATTAATGAATTGCATAAAATAGCAAAACATTAAAGTGATTCTCAACCTCTCATGAAATTTTATATTATCTATGAATGATCTATAATGCCAAGGTCTAGTCAGTCGGTACATAATGAACAGAGTACTTAACTTCATACATTTATTATTTTGTTAATATAAATAAATTCCCCAACTCTTAAATCAAGGCGCCTAGAAGTATTGATACGAAATAGAAAACTTAATTTAATCTCAGCCAAGTGGCAACTGGCTACACTAATGCAGTAGGTGGCTGAACAAAAATTACCAGTAATTGAACAAATACACATGAATAATTTTCAGGAACTAACTACGATGCAACTTACTAATGATAATAACTCTAGGGCACACACTGTACACAAACAATTAGGTCGCATCACCACCTGTTAGACTTGGGGATCCTCTCTCAGACGCAAGTGTTAAAGGCAGACTGACCACTTCTTCCTAAATTTGACTTTGCAATGCTCCACCCGAAAATACTATAGTGGCCAGGAAGCAAGTTTATCTGGAAATTTTGCCGAACCCTTGCTATTACAAGCACGGTAGGAACCTTTAGCATGCATGACAACACTCACACATGGGACCTACATTTCACTTCTCATCCAAACGAGGGTGTATTTTTATGAAAAATGCTTGCCTAACATTTTTCAAGCAGTCCGTGTCGGGAATCTAACCCTGGGCCTTGGGATCAGCAGTCATAGGTGAACCTGTCTGATCCACGGATCCGTCGCCACTACTTCGCATGTACCTTGCACTTAGTTATGGACAGTGACACTAAAACGCACCACAATAACACCCCCATTAAAATCGATAACACACTAAAGTCGGAGAATTTGATTTCAGAAATAGCATACTTCACTAATTTAAATCAAGAAAACTTAACTGATTAAACATAGTCAGGCACAATATGTAACCTTTTTTGAATTTACGATATTATGAGGACCTACTACTTCAACACGCTCAAAATGTGCACTATTATTTAATTATTTCTTTTTCACTTTCTTCTCTCTCTCACACCACAAAACATGTTCACCGTTAACATCCATGATGCTACACTCAATCGCACCCTAACACAATATTCTCGTTAAGTTTCGGAATCACACAAGGTATATCAAACAATATTTTATTCATCCTTAGTGGCAGTAGAACTTGCCTATTTATCTTTTGTTTTTCGTTTCAACTTCAATTGATATCCATGCATTTTTTACCGGCAATGGTTCCAGCTTAACAGACTCCCTCAAAACATCATTTAAAAACTTCTCAGACACCGTGCTACATTGTGATCCAGAATCGATTAAAATCTCGATGTCTGTACCAACCACATTATGTTTAATTAGTGGCGATAATAAATAAGGTCTCACCCTTCTCCAGTGGCTCATTTTCGCCTTTAGTTGCAGTCACTAAGTCCTCACTAATGTGTATATACCTTACTGGCCTATACATTTCTTGCTGTTATCATCATGACCACCCTCCCATTCATGATGTCTTTCTCTATCCTTGGCTCTATTGCTTGGTCGATTTGCATTACAATTATTATCGTTTCTATTTTCACTAGATCTTCTATTCTCCCTCCTTGGCCTTTTCGATTTTTAATTCTATCTATCCTACTATTGTCACCCCTATAATTATTATCCTCCATGTTTCTATTTATTGTTTTCTTATAATTTTGGAAATTCGATTCCGTCACAAATGTAGAATTTTCATTGCATAAGTAAGCTTCGACTTCCTCCACAACCTTCAAACCTGAAACTTTTTGTGGAAAATGTTTAATTAACAAGTGTACTAATTGCTCTTCTTCCATGCTTTCTGATAAGAATATGGCCTGTCCTACCCACTTCTAGAAATAATCTGCTCTCGTCTACCACCCTTATGTTCTCCATATTTAATTTCTAGGAATAATTCCCGCTCTTGTTCGACACTCCAATAATGATTTTTAGAACACCCCCAGAAGTTTGCAAAATTCTTGAAACTGCTTTTCTTTGCTGTACTACAATTGTGCGTAGATCCTTTTAAACAATTCAAACCTAATCCTTATCTAGTGTGCTCGACAACGTCTGCCTCTTACGTTAAATTTTTCTATTTTTAAAAAATGTCTTAGGGTGCAACAAACTCCTTCGCCTAAAAGACAAATTCAACCTACCTAAATCCTTCCACAAAGAAATATAATCGTGATCATAATTATTTTCATTTTTAACTTTATTTTGTGATGCCTTAGCTGGATCTTCCAATATCAATATTTCTCGCTACAGTTTGAGCTAATTGCCCCAATTCATTCCAAACATGCTTTCCACTAGTTTAACCTAATCCTCTAATTTAACTATCTTCGAGAATTTATTACCTATTTTATCTTTACAATCTCACCCGCATCATCATTATTCATACTTTTACGTTGTATTTTATACAAATAATACCACAACTCTGCTAGTACAAATTCAACACCTTAAATATTTCTTATTTACTGAAATTTAATAAATGTTAAGATTAAAATGCCATCCTCTTATTCTAACAATTTGTTTTATGAAAGCATTAACCCTATATAAACAGATCTACATTTAAAGAATGAGATGCCTACTGTTAAAGATAAACCCACTCATAGATACACAGAAACCCATTCAACCTAGTTTCGTATTGTCATTAATACAAAAAGATACCCATTGTTCTTCATTTGGGTATATCCAAATTATGCCGTTTGCACACGTAGCATTGATAATTCAAGTACAATCTTTTCCCCTTAGTTTAGCCCAACGTTGGGCACCAATTGAAGTGCTTCTCAACCTCTCTTATGAAATTTTATATTATCTATTAATGAACTAAACACCACGGTCTTGTCAGTCGGTAAATAATGAACAGAGCACATAAATTCATACACTTATAATTTTGTAAACACAAATAAATTGCTCAACTCTTAAATCAAGGCTCCTAGAAATATTGATATGAAATAGATCATTCAATTCTCAGCCAAATGCCTACAGTAATGAGGTAGACACTGAACAACAATTACCAATAATTGTATAAATATACCCGAGTAATTATTAGGAACTAACTACAAAGTAAATTACTATTGATATTAATTCCAGGGCACACACTCGAAACACAAACAATTAGATCACATTGCCACCTGTTAAACTTGGAGATCCAACATCACCAACCCAAGTGCCAAAAAAGGACTACCCACTACTTCTCCATGCACCTCGCACTTAATTAAGGACAGCACCACTAAAACACACCACAATGTGCGTTGTGGTGTTTAGCTTCTCTTTCTCCCCGTATTCAGAGACTTTGGACATGTGCTCTAAAATGAAACAAATACCTACGCTATTTATCGTTAGTTTTATATAATAAAAAGAATTCTCAGGGCGTCGTAAGTTTGAAACTGGTACATTGACTTGTCTAACCATGCACATACAAAACTAAATAATTTACAATATTTTAATCTCGACAGACATAATATATTTTCTAGCACATTTTTCTTCAGATTTTTTCAACTGATCAGTTCTCTTGTGCCAGCGTCCTTCTTGTGCCATCTGTTTATATCTCACCAACTACACATGCGCATGCACTAAATTTGAATAACGTTATACTTAATTATAATATAGTCGCACTACAACATGTTAGCTAAAAATTCAAAGACTGTATTCGTCACAGGTTCCATTATCACAATAATCTACTTATTTGCCACTATTTATATATTTTCCAAGTAAAACCTACCAAAAATAACTGTATAAAGAAGCAATTCTGCAGAATCGTCACTTAAAACAAATCAAACATAGGTCAAAAATAATCATTATATTGTGAACATCTTAGATAGGATTTTAGGATAAAAATATGGTGGCATGTCAACCTTATAATCGCTATCCCATGGTCTTGAATGTACAAAGAAGTTAAGTTTATTGTCCCCATAAAATTTCGAATATTGTTCCAACAGAACACTGGTTGAACTCTATCTCATCGGTTCCCCAACATGAATATTTTTAACTCTTCTAAATTCTCAAACTTATTCCCTAAGTCTGTTTTAAGATTTCCCAAATCATTTCTAAATGTTTTAAAACCAGCTTGGCAGTTTCCCTCTATTTCATTTACTTTTTTATCTAAAATCTTAATTTTCCCATTAGTTTCTCTTTCACTTGCTTCCTGATTCGACTTCATTTAAACAATTTCTTCCTTAACATCATCCATATCCTCTAAAATGTGTACTACGTTCCTTTAATTTCAAATTTCATTCTTCAATGGTTTTGTTAGTTTCCTCTAAACCCAAAGTTATTCTTTCACTAATCTCTTTAAATTTCTACCTTAAATTAAATGCAAATACTCCAATATCAGTTAAAAATAAATCTAAAAGTAATACTTGCAGAATCCACAAAAACGCTCCTCGTAATTAAATATCTTCTTTTCAAATTGATGTCAAACCAATTTACAAGATTTTCCATATTTAAAATCCTCATTTCAAACAGCAGTCACCAAGGTACATTTTTTGGTTAAATCTTCCTTTCGATTATTTAATAAAATTTTTAAAATAGCATTACATTGAAGAATTTTCTCTCTTTATTGTAATTAATAAATTCCATTTTTTCTTTATGTAATTTGCATTTAAAATATCACTTCTATATTCATTGTACCATCGTAACTATTAAATTACAGTATGCTTACTGCATACTTCAAATATTATCTTCGCAAAGCAACAGCTCACGATAAATAAAAATAACATTTCACGTTCGAATTTAAGAATCGAATAAGTTCCTGTTTTTAATAAGCGCTTCCTTATATACACTCATTTATTTATTTTCTAGAAGGTAGTAGAACGTGCGCGATTCCATTCTAAATAATAAACGCCTATCTTACATAATTTCTTAGAAATCCTCATTAGCGCCCAAAATCGTGAACTTTATTACTGCATTATCTGATTCAAGTTATTCGTGACGTGCGCTGTTTGTCCTTGTTTAACACCCTAAATTAATGTGTGGCATCGCTTCTCTCAGTGAATGCAAAAGGTAATCATTAATTATTATCAGTTTTTACGAGTTTTTCAATGATCGGACCGCTTCTTGGAATAAATGATTATTTATTAATGACTTCATACGAATTGACGTATTCTCCCAATTCCTCTCGAAACTTCTTTCTTAATCTCGTCTATTCCACAAAATTCTCTATTTAAAATAAATTTATATAATCCACAGGGTAATTAATCTAAACTTTAATTGCTTTTTAATGCAAAAGGGGTTGTATTTTATAAAAAATATTTGCATTTAACATCAAAACGTGTTTTTAAATACACCTATTAAAATTAGAATTGGGTTTTCAAATACACGAAATTACTTATTTTTATTCAAATGTGTAAAGCTAGTACTATTCTATGCTATTTACAGCAAACGAAAAGCATTTTTATCAAAAATGTATTGATAATTAATAAGTGAAAATAAATGGCTTTGTATTTATCTTAAAATGATTGATTTGCATTCGCATTTAAATGCGTTTTCCGGTACCTTACAATTAATTATTTTTACATACACAACTTATGTTACTTGCTATTTATTTACTATACGCTTATATCACATAGGGTGATTATTTATAGAAGCGCAATTGAATTTTTCGTTTGTACATCAATGAATAAAAGTACGCTTGTATTATACAGGGCAAACCATGAATTTACGGAAATTTTTTTTCCCTGATTATATTATATTTTAGTGGGATTTATTTGTAGAACTTGGGTTTCAATGACCTCTCATGACCCCTTATCACGTCATTTCCCCCCAAATTAAAACATAAAATTCGAAGTCTGCGTTGTTTTTCCATATATACGAGTAATTGTACTATTTTTTATTTCAACTACCTGCTATCTATAACTAATTCTATAAGTTTTAAAATACACACACATATTCTTTTCATACTAGGGCTTTTCTCCTTTTAACAATCCATCTATTCTCCTTATCTAGTCTACTTATGTTACTTTCAAATCATATTCTTTCAATTACTCTGCATTAAATGCATGAACTTCAGTCTTAAATGGTTCACTATTGATAACTTCTAACTTATTTTCACAATCAGTAGTAATTCCTAACTCTCCCATCTTCCAATTCATAAGATTCCTCTTTTATCGATTCTGTTTCATTTATAACTTCACGTGGACATTTAACAGTAATGTATCCTTTATATGCATTATCTTCACATTATCTCTCAAAATAATTCACACTTATACTTTAACTACCTCCTTTTCATCTCAATAATTTCTTTCTTTCTCCTACGCTTTCAATTCTTTCTTACATCCGCATATTTAAATGAACATTTCGACAAACCAAACGCTATTCCTCCATAATTGTACATATGCCATTTCAAAAAACGATTTGATTCTCTAATCGCAATTATTCCAAACGAATTATTAAGTTCTATTTTCCAAATATTTTCTTCATTATTTCAAATTTTACTACCTTTATTCATTTTATTTTTAAGAGTTGCATTTACAAAAAATTCCTTTATCTCCTTTTCAACACCTACAATTATACTATTTTCATCAGTTTCATCTATTATTTCCATCTCTTCAACATCATCTTCTGCAGTTTCCAATAATTCTGAGTTTTTCTCTAAAAACGATACAACTTCTCTTCTAACTTCACCACGGCACTTAATACTTAAATTTCTATGTCCTTCACCTTCCATCTCCTTCTCAAATTGATTCAAATTCATACAATCTCCTTGTACTTCTATATGAACTTCTTCGTCCCACTTAATCCTCTCATCTCCCATAATTATCAACTTATTCTCAGTGTCTATTATACCCTTCATCTTATAAAATTCATTCCCAGAATGGCATCAACTGTTAATCCTGGCACTATTAAAAACTCTTGCTCAACTTCCATCTTTCCAAAGTTAACTTTCAGAATAATGATACTTTTGATAACTGCAAACTTATTAATCGGCGATACTAAATTATTTCTCTTAATAGGGATAACTTTCTGCAAAAACTGCTCTAAATTATCTTTAATAAAACCTTCACTTACTAACGTTGCTTCAGCTCCTGTATCTACCAGTAATTGTATCTCTTTTCCCTCTACTTTAATTTTATTATAGGTAGTAAATCATTTTTTTCAAACTTTTTCATCATTTTTAAACTCAAATTTTATAAATTCAATGCGCATGTTAATAAAAGTACGCTTGTATTATACAGGGCATAACCCTAAATTTACGGAAATTTCCGTTTTTTCAGGATTCTTTTATATTTTGGTGGGATTTATTTGTAGAATTTGGGTTTCAATGACCTCTCGTGATAAGGGGTGACGAGAGGTCATTGAAACCTAAATTCTACAAATAAATCCCACCAAGATATAAAAGAATCTGGCAAAAATAGAAATTTCCATAAATTCATGGATATGCCCTGTATAATACAAGTGTACTTTTATTCATTGATGTACAAGCGAAAAATGCAATTGCGCATGTATAAATAATCTCCCTGTATTATATAAGTGTATTGTCAGTACATAGCAAATAACATAAGCTGTATATATAAAAATAATTAATTTTAGATACCCTAAAAATGCATTCAATGCAAACGCAAATCGATCATTTTCAGATAAATACAAAGCCATTTATTTTCACTTATTAATTAACAATACAATTTTGATGAAAATGCTTTTCATTTGCTGTGAATAGTACTAGCTTTACACATTTAGCATAAAACTACAATCAATGTAGTATTTAAAACCCCAATTTTAATATTAATTTTGTGTACTGAATCACGTTTTGACGTAAAAGCAAATATTTTCTATAAAATGCAACCCCTTTTACATTAAAAAGCAATTCAAGTTTAGATTAATTAACCTGTGAATTACATAAATTTATTTTAAATATAGAATTTTCTGGAATAGACGAGATTAAGAAAGAAGTTTCGAGAGAAGTTTAGAATATGTCAATTTTGTTTTTAAATTTATAGTTTATGCAAGATTTTGAGAATGTTTGATAGTTGTATATAATAACAAGTGACACTACTTCAAGGAAATTAAATATCTAATAGCATAATACATACCAGGTATGCTAATAGGCATAGTAGACGTTACCACAATATCTTCCGCCTGTTTAGCATTATCCTCACATTGATCGCTTGCGGTAATCAATGTTTCTGCTTCTTCAGACTGAGCTGATGGTACATACATAGTTGAAAATTCACTCAATGGATAGTCGTACATTGTTAATTGATGTGTTGATTGATTTTGAATTTGCATTATCCACGACATATCACCTAAAACAATTAACATAATTATACCACTTAGTTTCAATATGCTAGCTAGAAACAATAAAATTATATGTACTATATTCAAAGACTAGTTATTCAAAACTTCAGCTTAGTCGGCGAAAATAAGGGATCGTGAAAAATCTTACTCAGATCACAGTTAATGCTACATAATGGTATGAAATCATTTCAAACAAATGACCATTCATTTAGATTTGGATTACTATGATACGAATCGTCAATTTGTAACAATCCAATGTGAATATTCCGAGTATATAACTAATTATAAACATATGTTATTTGCGGGCAAACATATACGAGATACTTATGGATGGTCTAGGTCAAGGATAGTTTGTCCTTCTTCGGTAAAAAAAAATTTATTATTGCTTATTACATGCTAGCTGTAGATGCCAAATATTATGTAACCCTTTACTTAATTGAATAGTAAATTTTTGGAAATTATAACACGTGCCGTTTAGTTCTGCGTTGAAGAGAGTTTCTCAGGTATTCCAATGGGGTTTGGGATATTGTACAGAATAAAGACTATAAAAACAAAAAATTTGCATAAAAGTCAATGTTGATGTAATTTTATAGATGACACTACCATTTTTAATATTGTACAGGTTGATTGTAATATTACAATTATGTATGTTTCTGTAGAAGAATATTAAAGTGTAAAAAATAAATAATAAAAAATATGTTGAGAACTTGTAACGCTCATACGTTATTTGGGCATATAATTGGTTGGAAAAAATCATTTAATAATTTCAGTTAGTTAACCCATTAACGCCCGAATTTTTTGCATTGTCCGATTTTGATGAAATTACACATCGAGGGAGACAGTGGTTAGACAGTTATTTTTCCAAAATGTCAAAGTGATATCTGCTTTAGATTTGTAGATAAGGGGTGTGTTCATACGATCACGCTAAGCGTTAGAGGTATAAAAATAAATGCATTGAATATATGTTGGTTTTTTAGCACTATCTACATAGCTAGAATTTTATTTTTCATGAAAACCTTTAAAACAAGAAATACACAGCCCTACATTACATTTACTGCATTCAGTTCTAACAGTACTTTTGCATTTCCACTCTTGGCATCTTCTTCGTGCGCATTGTTGAACTAAATGCTCCCTTCCATCAAATCTCACGTAATCGGCAACCATTACACTGCTTGAATTGGCACTAGATGATGGACGGCCTCCACCTTTTGGTGGATTTTTGAATGATTTTAGGTAGGTCATTACAATTGCACGTTTGAATTCTAGTTGAGACAGATTCCCCCCACATTTTCTTGATAAATACCAAGCATTCTGAGCAGCAACATCTAGCAACCATGTAAATATCGACCAATACCATTTTTTTCCACGAAAACTAATTCGATGACAAGCAACATTCTGGTCCATCAGATCCGTGCCTCCCATATACTTATTATAATATCCTATGAGCAATGGCTGCGAAACGGTTATAGTCTTTTTTTCAATCCTAGAATATCTTTGAACTTTGGAAACAGGATTTACACTATGTATATTGGATGCAACAGTAATCACACTGTTGTCAACCCATCTTGAAAAGATAATGTCTTTGTCACAAATTTTTTTGAAATCAAAGATTCCTCTTTCTTGTTTCTTCAAAACCTTGCTTGGAATGAGAAGGCACTTCTTGGGAACACGATTTTCCCTAACAGTTCCTGTTGCGCCATAGCCTCTTTCTTGTAAATTTATTAACAAGGACAAACCTGTGAACAGATTGTCAAAATATATTTTTAGAGGTAGACAAGCAATATGATTAGGGAGTCCATCCAACATTTGCAACAATGGTGTAGCTGCTTTTCCATAAATATTTTCGTATTCCTCATTTTTCTGAATACTTTTGCCTTGATATATATCAAAATTTATTAAATACCCGTTAGCAGTATTCAAGCACCAGGCTTTGTAGCCAAATCTAATCGGCTTACCCTTTATAAATTGCTTGCAACTATGCTTGCCGTAGTATGCAATCATGCATTCATCATAAGACAAATGCTCTTCAGGACTAAAATGTTGCAAACACTTTTCCTGCAATAAACTAATAATTGGCCGCAGTTTCCACATTTTGTCATTTTTGATATCATTGCATTATCTGCAAAATGTATGAATCTGTTGATCTCTAGAAATCTGGCACGACGATAGCATTTAAAACCAATGAATTGCGAACGCTCTTCTGCAGATTCCCAATACGACCTTTGGATGGAACTGTTAACATACCCGATAAAAATAGGATTCCAATAAAACGCGTATTTCTTCAGCGGTAAAAGCAGGATCTCTTTCGTTTTACTCATGGCATAACGAGCAGATTCAATAAGAACTAACTCCATGAACTTATCATCTATAAAAGCTCAAAGAGCTCCACTGGAGTTTTACCAGCATATTGTTGATAATTTGGTTCGGGAAAACGTTCTCTTTTCTGAGATGTCCTTTTTTCCCACTTATAAATAGTTTTTAAATTGTTTACATTGTCTGGGTGGATTTTCCGACATCTTCACCAGATTCAATGCTCTCTTTATAAACAATTTCATGCGTGAGATGATAGCTGTCGCCACATAAGTTATCCACTAAACCGCCTTCATCTTCTTCTGCAGAATCTTCATCAGAATTCAATGCTGGATCAGGAGGTTCAATAAATATACTATCAATTTCTTGTTCATCATTTTCTAGTATATCTAATGCATCCTGAAGTGTAATTCCGCTGAAAACAAAAGAATTGATATAAATTTGCTACCGGTGCTAGGAGATATTGTTAATGCTTAGCGTGTTCATATGATCACACTATTGTTAGACAAGAAAATATTAGTACTAAATATTTTTATTCAGAGAATTTATACATCCGTTATATAATATCGAATATATAATATCGTTTTATACAAAAAACAATTACACATATACATTTCTACTTACGTAAAACGAATATCGCTGGCTGCTGCTTCATCAACTACAAAACGTGAATGACCGTCCATTGTATTTGCGACTGTAGATTCCACTTTCTTTTGAAAATAATCTCTACCTGAACGCATACAAAACACAACTGAACTTCTCTCAATCCTAAGAAACGACCACAAACCGAATGAATGTCCGCATCCGGTTTTGTAAGCGATTGTTTAATGTGACATAAGGTGTGTCCATATGAACACACAAAGCGCTAATGGGTTAAATTAGCTTTAATACGAAAATATTCTGGAAAATTATAAAAGCTTGGGTAGTTTACCTTTAATAACATGGCTACTTCAATATAATATTGAAATAAAAAAAATCATGAAATAAATGAATACGTGAAAAATGCCGAAACCATTAACAGGGAAAATTACATTGGAGACATGGTTAGATTATCAAGGATAATTGCAAAAGTGACTGTTATGTAACTAACAGGACAATAACCTCATTATTAAGCATATATTAAAATTGATACATTGTATTACCGGATGTGAACCACAATTAACCCTTTAACTGCAACGTCCATAAATATACGTTTTCAAAACGCATACTTAAAGTGCTACGTCTGTAAATATACGTTTTATAATTTCAAAAATCTGTGCATTGTCAGTAAATATACGTACGAGAAGCTCGCCTACTCTATTTTATAGTTGCATATATGTACTTCGTAAATCACAAGTATTTGCGGTTTTATTAGATTTAGTCGTGTTCAGATTTTCAATCGTGTCGCAGGTGCTTTTGCTGCTAAATAGTGCATAGGTATAAATTCTTGTATTATGGCAGGATTTGTCGGTTTGACTGATAATGAAGCTTAGCAATTACCGAAAAAGAAGAAAGGACAGTGGATATTGTTGTCCCGACTGTGATGTCGGACTTTGCACGGTACCCTGTTTTGAATTATTTCACACATTGATAAGTTTTAACATATTTAGCACAACTGATTTTTATTTACATAATAAAAAGTGTAGTATTTATTTGCATTTTTTCAATATCTAAGTTTGACAGGTATGCTATGAACGTATGAACGCACCATAAATTATATAATATATATGCTATGTCAGTAATTATATGTTCAATGTAATTCTGAGTGTTTACGCCTTGCCTAATATAAATTAAAAGCATGCTCCTCTTATGTCTCGACTACGATTTGTTACTCGCGCATCGCCAAGGGTGAGCGCTGATTACAACCAATAAGATAAGTAAGTCGACACAGCTCTCTCTTAGAACACAGTCCGTTTTTAAATATCACATTCGCGCCGGTTTGTCGGCATTAATTATTAATTAATTAACAACGTGAGCACCTCTATTTCCCTTCCTTCACCAACCCTCTCCTGTCTAACCAATTATGTATTTAGTGGTGAGTGTAAGTGATAATTGAACACGGGGTAAGTTTTTTATGCAACCACATTTTATTACACGTTTAATTTTTGTTATTGTGAACCAGCCGTTCCGCTTAGGCATGAACACTGAGTGCTACATCCGTATATATATGCTTTTTAGATTTTCTTAATTCAGCACGCAAGTGGTACAGTTTCATCCTTAATTCAGCAGCGAAAGGGTTAATAGGATTTTTATAGTGGGAGAAATGACAGTAGTTACACACCTGTTGGAAAAAAATTAGTTAACTATTCATGCGCAGGTAATCAAAAACATCAACATGTAGTAATACGAACATGTAGTAAGGAATGGCATGAAGTTTAAAGTTGAAAAACACAGTTTACAAATTATAAGAATTTAAATTCCCACAAAGAAAAAGACGCGGCGTGCAACTTATTCTTTTGAACTTACACTTGTACGGGGAGGGTATGTTTCAATTCACGTATTTGTGGAATTATCGTTGTTACGACTGGTTCAAGGGGTTATGGATCTGGAGAATGCATCCCTCTAATAATTTGGACTTTTGTGTTATGTTAAGGAAGTTGTGTTAATTGGAAAGAGAGCAAGAAATTTAAAAACTTGTGGTTTCTGAAAATCATAAAATTTAAAGAATTGGAATTTAAGCAGTCAACTACGAGTTTTATGTCTACACCTCATAATAGTGTATACATGAATTTAAAAATATAAACGAATTGATATTCATGTAATAGAAAATAGATTTTAAACGTAAGTTTTATTGGTGAAATCTAGTATTAGTTAAAGTATGGAAGTATGGCAAAAGGAAAAGTTGGTACTTAACTGTTTTTCATGTTTATTATTAAATACATTTCCAGACAATGGGATTTATGCCATGTAATTTAATATGGAAAACGGCAAAATTGGAGTGATAGTATTATCCATGGATTTAATTGTTTTTTTTAGAATTTCTTTTAGTAATACTTAGCCAGAGTGAAGTTAGAAAACTAGGTTTTTAAGTGTATTTGTATTTATCTTGCAATTGTTTAATATCAAAAGAAGTTAACTGTGTGTTGCATTTATTTATAAGATAGATAAAAATTAGGTCATTGTAAAAGGATATTCAGTCACCACAAGTGATGTCGTATTTGGGAGACGCCTAGATGTTGAGAATTTTTTAAATTATGACAAAACTTAAAAGTGTTATATATTTTAGAGAAGAATAAAGTGTAGTGGGATAATTTAGGAAACCAAAGGGCACAGGACCCCTATGTGGAATAACCAATCCTGCACAGGGATAATATCGAAAGAGATTGCTGAGACAAGACGGTTTGGCGCCCCTTAATTATGATAAGAAAAGCTTTTCAGGGTAAGTGAATAAAGTAGTGTAGTTTGTATTTCACTCATTTTCTTTTTTGTTTATTTCGAATTTTTCTACTATCTTTTTTATTTCTTCCATAGGAACCCACTCTCGCACCACTGTAATTAGACAAATCATCTTTAAATTGTTACTGGTTCCCCGTCCCTTCTGGGCAATTCCAAATTTAATAATATAATGCTCATTTTACCTGTGACATGTTATGTCCTCGATTAAACTAAACAAAGACTTTGAATTCAAACCCTAGTAACATAAAAAGTTATTACTGAAGGTACAAGTAGTAAAATATATCATCTTCTAAACATACCTGTAGCTCTTCTAACATAAATCTCTGCCCACCCTTGACACCAACAAACACATGTTTGTTTTTCTGTGGGTTTAGTTCCATCAACCGTCATAATCTGTTGCAATTTAGAAGGTAATTGTTCAAGTTTGTCGACGATTTTTTTATTTTCTTCCAATGGTGAACTGGCTGTTGTATTATTGTTTGACTTTTCTGCTGAATTTTGATGAATAATTCGTGAAATAGCGGCATCATCAGCACTACTTCTACGTACAGTTTTGGTAACTACAGGAGGTTCTGTATCTCGAGATTTTAAACATGCTAATCTGCATGTTGACCAACATTTATCACAAAGCCCTTTTTTTAAAGCCTTCTGAGTACAGCCACTTGTGGTAACAGTTATAAGTTTATTCCCTAAAAACCATGACATGGAATAACCATTAGTTAATAAATACTCTGTGGTTGCAGACCTAAAAAATGTTACATACTATTTTAAGAAACAAACCATTTTATGTATAAACCGTCTTGGCAATGCACTACAGGAAGAAAACGTGTAACGTGCCATTAAGTCAATACAAGTTTCGGTAAGTTCTTCATAAAATGCTGATAAATTTTTATTCATGTTAGGCTTGAAGTCCGGTCTAACAATTGTTGAAGTTCTTTCTCTCCGTCGTGAAGTTTGCTCTGTTAAGCTAGAACTACGCTTACGATTAGAGCTATCTTCATTAAGTTTACTTAAATCTGATTTCAAAGCATTTGTTTCTTCAAATGGGAACAAAACATTAGTCTGCAGTCCCTATTAACATAATTTATTAAACATATTCGAAGTGCATGGCTGTTACACTACCTTTGTTATGTAAGAAATGAAGTCACGCCTAAAGGGTAAACGACATTTTAAAAACCATACTGCTATAACATGGTGTGCTAAAGATACAATATAGTGATTGTATTTAAACGGATTTGTGTAAGGCAATGATATTGCAAAAACTGCCATATACTGGTCTCCAACAAAGTTCGCAAAAACATCAGGCAACTTAGAAAGAGCTGTAACAACTTTAGTTATTGTCTGTATTTTACAAAGGTAAACAAAATTAACTTGACAAAAATTCCAAAATAGGTATTGCAATATTCACAGTAGCTGAAATTTTCGATAAGTCCAATAAAACTTCGGACAGCATTTTTACCATGACGTCTCTCATTTCTAAAATGCATATTGTAAGAGCCACTATGCACTGCTTAGCACACTTAGGAACCAAGCCATATTTCATTAAACAGCGTATAATTTTCTGTTGAAATCCAGAATCCAAATAAGCATGGTATGAAGTTAAATTGGATAATACAAAAAGCACAGAAGCATGGAAATCGGCACGGCTTAACTTCATGGACTTCTTTAAGGATTCTGGTAAAGTCCTATCTTTTACCTTAAACACAAATTTTCCTATTGATTCAATAACCAAACTAAAATGATAACTTACCAATGAAATAAGTGCATCTACCAATAAGTGAATTTCATTGTTTCCATTCTTAGTTAAAATCATAGCTTTATTTTGGAGAATCTGTGAAATCTCGTGCAAAACCAAACTGAGAACTTCCCAATCTAAAACAAACTTGGACTGAAAATATGAAGTTATTAATTATTGTTAAGTATATAAGGGCACATAGTTGTATAATAAATCCAAACCGAATCGTTAAATATATAAAATCACAATATTAACTTACAAACACCACTTAAAAAAATATTAAACTATTGAAACCAATTTCCAATTAAGTTCAGATCTTCTAGTAAAGTGAATATCATACAAGGACATTAAAATAGTGAATTTAAACACTAGTATTTCATAATTTATAAAACATATGTAATGTATTGCGTTACGCTAGTTATAAAGTAGACAGAGAAAAAAATTTTATTTTGAAGAGACGAATAAATTTGAAAGCACCCTGTATATTAGATCTCACAAATAATTAATCGTAATTAAGCATGATATTTCAAATTTTGTTTCTATAAAGGTCATTCAGTTAATGAGGTACAACATTGTTTCTTTTAAATACATTGTAAACATAATTATCCAAGCCGATGACTTATTTTAAAACCACAAATGCAAATAACCTTAAATATGACTACATTTCCCAGAAAAAGATAATTAACAATAGACAGTTGTCACACAATAATGTTGTACGTAAGCATAGATTAAAATTGTTACATTGTACTACCAGATGCTGACCACAATTAATGTGATTTTTCTAGGAAACATTTGATATAACAACTAAGCATGACAGTTGAAAGTTAAGTTCAAAAAGTTAATTAAAACCTGAAAATGAAGTCATACACGTAATAAGGCAGGTATGAAGACAAACAGAAATTAGTGGATAGAATGCAACTTCGAGATTACTGTTTATTCGGTTTTTAATCAAGCGACCTCATATCTGTTTAACCATAAGAAAGGATGATACATATATATATTTATATATTGAAGTGTACGTAGGAGCTAAAAGGGTATAAAGAGTACTTTATTGTTTTAAGGTTGTGTATATGCCAAAACAAGCCAATGACCAGATCACGTAATTGTAAATTTTGTGTTTGCCGTACTTTACAAATGGTAAAGTATTTAAAGTAATTTAGTCAGAGTAAAAGTGCCAATACGTGCAAGAATGACTTGATGACGTGAGAAAACTCAGTATTTATACTAAGTTGTACGTTGATAATCCATAGAGTGTAAATTTGCTGGTCTAAAAGCCGGTTGCGTCTGTGTAAGTTCCACTGTTCACAACACAGGGCCAGGATTATATGTGAAACATTTCGGCACGTATTTAGTAGAATCAACCTTTGGACAAACTTGTATTATCGAAATTATATGTGAAATTACAATATCAAAAGTGATTTAAGTGCGACGCGATCATATGTACAAATGATCGAACAGTTATTTATATAATCGTAAAGTGTAAAAAGATAACTGATAGGTATTAGTGACACAACACTAGTGGTGACGATATAATTGGGTGTTGGGATTTTAGAAATGTATAAAGAGTAGGCATAATAATTTTGAAGGTGGCGGTATCACCTAGGTAAATAATAAAGGAGAACGATTTGAATAATTTTGGTAAAAAGACGTGTTTTGGTATAAATGTACTAAGTTGGATATTTTAAAGTCGAAATAAAATCTTTTGGAAGTTAAAGCTTTTGATTAAATTAGAGAAGAGTATAGATAGTCAGAGGGAACAGTACGAGTCAAGAAGAGTGGAAAGTTAGAAGATTAGATATTGGAGCGGCACCGAGACAGGTGTAAATAAGAGTTGGAATTTAGAGTGATTTGGATTGAAGTAAAAAGGATTTGGAGTGGATTTAGTAGACCGAAGCAAGACGAATTGGAAGTGATTTGGGTATTACATTGCGATTGAAAGGTATTGAGTGGAAAGTATAAAGCAGCACAGAATTTGAAAGAGCAGGGTAAAGATTGGTATTGGATCGTATATTGTTGGATTGGAAGGAGTGGTTAAACAGAACGACGGTATAAGTAGAAGAAAATTAGCACGGGGAAGTTAAAATTTAAGGTATTCTAAATTCTAAATTCAGTAATTATTTATAGATTTGGGTGAAAAATAAAAGCAAATATATCAAAAACCAGGTGTCTGGAAAGCCAAGTAGTCCTTGTGATAGTGGAGCTCAGTGTGAAGACACAGCCGGTGGCCGAGATCGTTAGCCAGAATTAAGGGAAAGGCCTACAGCTGAGGATAAATCGGGTGAGTACTGTGTTTTTCGGAACGTCAAAGTCATTTTGGAAGTGTATTTGAATTGGCACAAGGCTACGCGGATCTGTTTGTTAGATTTGGCATATACGCAAAAAAAAAGGTTACGTATACTAAAACTAAGGTAGTGCTGTTTCGTCGGTGTCGTGACCATCTACCTATCACCGAACCCACAGTAAGTAGGTGTAGATACCCTGAGAGGGAGAGAGTTTCAAAATAGTCGAGGCACACTTATATAAATTTTGTTTTGTAGACCGACCAGACATAATTAAAGCACGAAAAAATAGAGTCAAAATTTGTATATAAAGTATTTAAATAAATATAAATATGAAATATATATATATATATATATATATATATATATATATATATATTACAATCATTTCTGCCTAGCGGCAAGAAGGGTGATTAATACGTATCAAAACATAATAGGTTTGATGACGCACATTCTAGATGTTTTCTCAATTTAACTAGAATAATGGATTATTGTATATAAACACAAGCCTTGTTGCATTGGGGAAGTATTAGTTTGTAGGTCCTAATACACGTTCAATGTGTATAAATTAATGTAGATTTGCTTACGTGATATAAATGTGTTAGATAAATAAATTACAAGTAAGAGTGGTGCTATAATAATGTTTAATTCGTCGTATTTAGAAGACTGTAAATATTTGTGATTGTGCAGATTAATCATTATACTGATAATTATTGAAAATAAAAGCAAAGGATAATTTAGAGTATTCGTTACAACATACTATGTTTCAAGATCCTCTTACTGCTATGCACTTCAATATCCAAAAATAAATTTACATACAAACATAAAAACAGAAATAAACATTCAGAAAACCAACAATTCTATTCATCATCACCATTAAGTCTTCAGTCCTGGAACTGGTTAGAAGTGTACCTCCATTGTCCTATTCTGAGTTATCCTACACACTTCCCTAAAATTTCCAGTCTGCATCTTTCACTATCTGCGTGCAATAGTCTGATCAAGGTCTACCTCTACCACTCTTTTCCTATCACTGCTTCTAATATAGCCTGCACTATTCCCCAAAAATGCCTTAAAACATACTCTAACCTCCTGTTTCTCTTATTTTTTTTTTGTTTCAGACAGATATCTTTATTACCCTACTATTTTTATACCTTTTTTGTTATTAACTTCATATGTCCATGTTGAAGCATAACATTTCAAAAGGCTTTTCTTGCTTTTTCTGTCTGCTTCTACTACTGTCCTTATTTCACAGGCATACAGTGTTGTGCTCCACACATATGCTTCCAACACTTTTGTCCTTGTTTCTGTTTGTTGTCTTCGAACATAGCCACTGCTCTTTCTTGTTAGATACACTTTGGTTCTTCCCCCTCTGTTGTTTTGTAAATATATTCAGTGGATGTGAAGGGTGTTAAGCAGCCTGCGACTACCAAGATTCTCCAACACTTGAATATTTGCCGAATTAATAGTTTTCCAATAAATCCCTCTGCACAATCAAGATTAGTTGAAAATATTGCAAAACCAACAACTATAGTTGTTTATAACAATCAGTGATTGGGGGGGGGTTAAGGAGTTGATATAAATGTGTGATATAAATATGCAAATTATAATGAAGGACCAATTGCTTTTATAGCAATAACGATAATGGTGGAGCGGTTATGTAATAACTAAAAACAACTACCAACTAATTAAGGAAGGGTATAAATACCTTAAGTCCTGTGCCGCTGGGGCAATAAACCTTCACACACAAAGAGCTTCCGACGGAGAACCAGTAACACGCTCGACCGGGTGATGGTCTCGCTTTCAAAAGCTCTAATACGACCGTCCTTTGCAAGGGTTCTGTCACAAATTCCAATGAATGTTCGATGATGACGTAACATACCGCCCACCAAATTCATAGAATTTTGAAAAGGAGGGAAGTAGGTTGGGTGAAGGAAATCACATGGGATTTGACCTTGCTAGGAAGACAGGTAACAAAAGATAGGGTGGTACACTACAGCGAGCGATATTACCAACTATGCAAAAAAAATAAAAATATATATGTAAATAAGCAAATATGTAAAAATAATATACTACGATACATGTAAAAAATGTGTATATACATCTAAATATAAAAAATAAAATTAAAATACCGGTAGCGGTGCTAGTTTGACCAAAGGTCGTTCTAATGTGCCATGTGCAGTTTTCATCTGGGTAATACGTGCTGCCGGTAGGTCTCCCATAGGAGGAGTTACCAGGACCAGTTTGGTACGAAAACATCTATGACATGATGATAAATAACTTCGGATTGAATTTTTAATAGAAAGGATCCAGAAATTCTGTTGGATAAGATACGCTGTGGTATTAACACCAGGATGGCAATACCTTTCATGAGTTGACAGAATGATAAGTTCGGTTAATCGGTGCCGCTGAGGCAATAACACAGGAAACTTTTCGGAATAGGAAAGCGAAGAATGTGTCAAGCGCCCACCTACTCTTAAGATGTTTTGTGGATCAACAAATGGAGAAAGTTTTCGCAAGCTTTTAGGTAACTTACGGTTTGCCTTGATCGAAGTTATTTCCTTTGAAAATGTAACATTTTGTACATGCCGAACGATAATCATGAGAGCATTGTGTAATTCAATGTCTGTTAAGGGACCCGCATGACGTTGAGCCATGGGTTTAGAAAATCTATAAATATAAGCCACGATGCCTTGGATTTTATATAACGATGAAAAACGACTTAGTAGAATGTCAATGACGGTTGGATCTGTTTGAGCGACAAATGTTAGGATCTTCTTTTCCGTAGTTACCTCAGCAATTGAGGTTGACAATGTTGGTTGAGGCGGCCACGAGTCAATAGGGTAGTGAAGCCATTCAGGCCCCGCCCACCATAGCGAACAAGAAATAACCGCGCTTGGCATTAATCCCCGAGATGCAGGATCAGCCGGATTATGCGAAGATTTAATATAAAACCATCGGCTAGGTGCAATGATTTCTTGAATGTGGCTAACACGGTTTGCCACAAAAGTTTTCCAACGAAAAGGTGGAGAACGTATCCAAGTGAGAGCGACCGTAGAATCACTCCACGCTGAAACATCGGAGATGTCAATCAAGCCTTGATAAGAACGAATGGTAAAAGAAAGTAAATCGGTTAATAAAACGGCGGCACATAATTCCAAACGTGGAATTGAGATGCGCTTAATTGGAGCTACTTTTGTTTTAGCGGTTACAAATTGTACAGTTATTTCTCCAGTAGTTTGATTTATGAACTGAAAATACACTACCGCTGCATACCCTACCTCGCTAGCATCGCAAAACCCATGCAAATGACAAGTAAAAGGATCCGAAGGGGGTAAACAACGTGGTAACTTTAATGACGATAATAACAGCAACTCTTCTTGATACTGCTGCCATTGAGACGAAATGTCTGCTGGTGGGATGTCATCCCAATTCAAACCTAACATCCACAGATGCTGGATTAGGCGTTTTGCAAAAAGTGTTAGTGGGGCTAAAAATCCTAATGGATCATATATTCTGGCAACTTGCGCTTTGTACATATTGGGTTTAATGGTTTAACCCGAAATGAGAAAATATCTTCTGTAGGTGACCATTGAAGACCTAATATTTTTATTGATTCGTCAGTATCGAAATCGAGAGAAGTACATTGGCAAAAATCTGACGGAATGCCTTCCAAAATAGAAACTGAATTAGAACTCCATTTTCGAAGTTCAAAACCAGCCAAATGTAAAAGTCGGATAAGTTGATCTTTAATTTCGCGGGCCGATTGTATAGAATCTCCACCGGCGACGAAATCATCAATATATAGATTTGACCGTATAGCCTCAGCGGCTAACGGAAACCTTTTGCCTTCGTCAATGGATAATTGCTGAAGAGTTTTTAATGCTAGATAAGGCGATGACTTAATACCATAGGTCACTGTATTAAGCTGATAAGTCTGAATGGGTTCTTCTGCGGAGAACCGCCAAACAATTAACTGAAACTTTCGATGTTCTTCGGTAACCAAAATTTGTCGATACATTTGGCGAACATCACAAGTAAAACGAAAGATGAGAGCGAAATTTAAGTAAGATTGACGAAATGTCATTTTGGAGACTAGGTCCAGCCAATTGAGTGTCATTATGACACGTTGTTTTAGCCTTTGCAGAGGCGTCAAAACCACACGAATTTTAGAAGTATGACCTTCCTCTTTAAACACAGGGTGATGGGGTAAAAATAATTATCGTTCCCAACGGGCGGAGAATCGAGTAATGCCATATGACCCGCATCAAGATAGTCCTGCATGAAATTGTTGTATTGGGCGCGTAGCTCGGTTGGGCATGCAATTTGCGCTCCAACGAAAATAGTCTTTTTAGCCATGTCAAAGGAATTATCAAAACGGGCAAAGTATCGTTGAACGGTAACGCAACAATAAAACGACCGCTAGGGTCACGAGAAAACGTGTTTTCAAAATCAAATCTGCCTTTTCTTCTTCTGGAGAAGTATAAGGCTTGGATGGTAACTCTTCTATCTCCCAAAACCGCCTTAGGGTCTGGTCGATAGGATCTTCTACAGAAGTAAAAATGCTGGGACAGTATCAGACTGCAAGCTTTTGTGGGACCAATAATAGTCCAACCAAAATTGTATTTATGGCGGCAGGCTGAAGAAATTTGCCATGTATAACACCGCCATTGACGATGAACGGATAAACATCTGCTCCAAGGAGCATGTCAATGGTTCCTGGGGAGTTCCAGGTCGGGTCTGCAAAGTGCAGGCTGCATAAGTGTTCCCAATTATTAGGAACTTCAACGCTAGGTAATTTGCCAGATATTGACGAAAGCACAAAAGTTGTGACTTCTAGAGATTTTTCAGAGTCTAACATAGAGCGAATGGTGCAGCTGACGGCACCCCTATTGACTGCTGAAGTTGTCTGCCCAAGTCCATAAATCGGAACTTGAGAACGTATGCGTGGAAGCCAAAGTTTGCTCACGCAATCGTCTCGAATAAAGCTAGCTTGAGAGCCAGGGTCTAAGAGTACCCTGATCTGTTTGTATCTACCAGACCGGTCTTGAACTTCCACAACAGCAGTGGAGAGTAAGACAGTAACCCCAAGATTTGAATTCGTCTGTGAAGACAAAACATTTGCCGGAATAGGAGAGGCTGACTGCGTCCTATTGGCATTTTTATGCATGTGTGTAGCGATCGGTTCAGCTGAACGGCTAGAAGCAGGTTGCGGTTCAAAATGTAGCAAGGTATGATGCGGCTTGGCGCAAGTTCGACAGGAATTATAAGATTTGCATTGCATGGACGCATGGTCTGTTCGTAAGCAATTTAAACAAAGGCGTAAGCGTTTGACAATGTCGAAACGTTCTGTCGGAGTTTTCTTTAGAAACGATTGACATCTGTAAATTAAGTGATTGCCCTTGCAAGAAGGACAATGGTGCGAAAATGAATTATTTGAGTCACTGGAGCTACTTGGTGTGTCCAGTGAAACTACGTTAGAAGAAACCTTTGGTTTAAATTGAAACGCTGAGGATTTCTTAGGCACTGATGTGTGCGATGTATGGACAGTCGTCGAATAAGAAACAGGTGCGGTTGAAGAAAAGGTTTCCAACGCTGCACATTGTTGAGTTAAAAAATATCTCAAATCCTCGAAATTAGGTATTTGCTTCGGATCCGATTGGAGTTCGGAGCAATTTCTAGTGAACGGATCGAGTTTTTCTAAAAGCAAATCGACTAGAATAAAGTTCCAATGTTCAGTGGGAAACTTTAAGTTAGTTAGAACAGCAAGGTTCTCTGAAAAACAATCAATAAGTGCCCTAAGTTTCTTAGGGTCTTCTGATTTTAAAGGTGGAAAGTCTTTCATTGCTTTCCAATGCAAAGTTGCCAATAAACGCGGATTGCTAAATCTCTCACGCAAGGCGTTATATGAGATAATGAAATTATCCCCCGAAATAGGTACAGATTTAACGATTCTCAAAGACTCCCCACTACAACAATTAATAAGGTGATTTAATTTTTCGATATTGGTGAGTGACGCATTGTTATAGACCAGACTGTCAAATAAATTGATGAAAGACGCGAATTCCGTTGCTTCATTCTTAAAGAGTGGGAGCTTTAACGGTACCAATTTTGATCCCGAGTTGCTTGGAGCATTTACGATGATTTGTGGTGCTTTCATTTCTTGCATCGTTTCGAGATGCAGCAGTATGCAAAAATAAGCGGAATCTACTTCCTTCCGTACAGCGTTGTAATTTAATGATTCTGCCTCGTCACAGGAGGCTAAGACCGCAATTAAAATTTTGCTGAAATTTGTATAAAGGTCATGTATTCCCCTTGTTTGAATAAGGAACAATGCCTTTAAAGTTGGGTCACTTTGTATAGTGTTACAAAGCTCAAACATTTCTAAAATACGTGTTTTCAGTAATTCTAGTTCTACCACATGTGCCTTCTTTGGAGCCATTCTGACAGTTATTTGAAAGATCTACAATAAACTGTTGTAAAACGGTAAAGCTAAATGTGCACTGAGAAATTAAAATATTATGAGTTTGTTCAAAGCACGAAAAATGTAAAATAGGGTATAAACCAATAAATCACGTTTTATGACTAAGCAACACATAGAACCTAACGGTTTGTCAAACAAAGTGTTTAGATAAGATTTACCGCTTAACAACCCGAGCGGTTACGGTCGGCCTTTACTTCAAAGCTCACAGAAACGTGGTTTTAACGTATTTGCCGTAAGATGCAGCTTAACGTGTCTGCAAGAAGAATGCAGCTTTTACATTATATTACTCCTGCAGATGTTCAATATTTTACCGTAAACCGACTGAAAAGGTTGCATGTGATAGAAAACGTACAATAGCTTTTAAATACAGAGTAAATCCCTTTCCTTTTTCGTTTAAGAAGTATAAAGCGATTTATAGTTTTCAGGTTGCTTTGCTTTATACCGCTAAAATAAATTTAAAACTGAAAACTGACAAATTTTATATTATGGATTTGTTTGTAATTAAAACGCTTGCTGGTTTCAATTACGGCGAAATCGCTTAATTTAATCTAAAGACAGTATAAATAATATTTACACATTTTAACCCGCTAAATATGGAGCTTAAACACAAATTTTAAAAGCTAAAATATTTACTTAATTAAAAGCTCGCTGGAATGCAAAATAATATTTAATTTAGGAAATGCGAATACCATAAGACTGGTGAATGCGGATCGACTTTAGGACCAATGATTGGGGGTTTAAGGAGTTGATATAAATGTGTGATATAAATATGCAAATTATAATGAAGGACCAATTGCTTTTATAGCAATAACGATAATGGTGGAGCGGTTATGTAATAACTAAAAACAACTACCAACTAATTAAGGAAGGGTATAAATACCTTAAGTCCTGTGCCGCTGGGGCAATAAACCTTCACACACAAAGAGCTTCCGACGGAGAACCAGTAACACGCTCGACCGGGTGATGGTCTCGCTTTCAAAAGCTCTAATACGACCGTCCTTTGTAAGGGTTCTGATGCGACTTGCTTCTTTAAAGGCTCGAGTACGACTGTCTTCACGCACTCACTGCCGGTATATAAAATGTTTCACTTAAACTGTAGGATGCACGCACAAAGTATTTATTGTCACAAATTCCAATGAATGTTCGATGATGACGTAACAATCAGGTTTAAGTGCAATTATTTTTGTCATTAGGTTTTCTGTCTTCGAATTGACTGGACGCGTACCTCCACTGATTTCTATTCTTAGCTAGCCAACAGTTCCCCTAAATTCCCACTGCCTGGATACAGCTCGGTTCCACTTCCATCGTTCTGTATATATATACACCCTATTTCACCGATATTCAGTGGTATGTAAAGGAGGTTAAGCAACATGTGGCTGCCAAGATCCCTCAACACTTAGACATTTGCCGAATTAATAGTTTTCCAATAAATCTTTCGCACAGTCAGCATTAGTGTATTTGTTTACAGTACTCATCAGGCTTAAGTGCAATTATTTTTTCGTCATTAGGTTTTCCGTCTTGGAACTGGTTGGATGCGTACCTTCAATGATTTCTATTCTGAGCTAGCCTACACAGTTCCCTGACATCCCTACAGCTTAGATATAAATGTCCTATTTCACCGATATTCAGTGGTATGTAAAAGGTTAAGCAGACTGTGGCTGCCAAGATCTCCCAACACATACATTTGCCGAACTAATAAGTTTTCAGTAAATTCTTTCACACAATTAACATTAGTTGAGAATATTGTAAATCCAACACCTGTAGTTGGTTATAATAATTATCAGGTTAAAGTACAATTATTTCTTTTCACCGTTAGGTTTTCTGTCTTGGAACTGGTTGCCCGCGTACCTTCATTGGTTTCTATTCTGAGCAGCCTACACATTTCCCTGAAATTCCCACAACCTACATCTTTGACTATATGTTAATACACATAAAATTATTTAAATTTTGTTAGCTATACAAATACAGTAAAGAAAAAACAAGTTGGAAAAGAACTATTTATACAGTTTTCACATTCACTGATGTGCTCCTCTCCCCAATCTGCTGCGAATTTATGTCTTCTCTTTGTACGACACTGTTTTCACATATTATAGTGCAACTTTCCTACAATTTGTCTTCTCTTCTATCTACTTTTATCTTTGATCATCTTTTCTATCACATTTTTAGTCATGCAACTAATGTACAATAGAGTTCCCTTTACTTTGTTTATGCATTTCACAATCATTTTCACTCCTACTCTAAGACTTCTTTGTTTTTAAGCTGTTCTGTCAACCTAGTTTATCCAATCGCAGACAAGTCCACACTTCAAATATTGTCAGTTGCCATTCGTTCGTTCGCATTTCATAAAGTTCAAGTCCCAAGATCATATAGAGTTAAGATTCCATACAATATATTTATTCATTCTGTTCAGTCTTGAAGGGCCTCATAAGTATTATTCACTTGCTTAATTTTATTGTTCAACAAACATATTTTACCCAGTACTGTGAATGCATAAGGTGTCTGCATCGCCATAGTTACGCTAATTTGATTTGTTGACCATTACAACTATCAAGCAGCAGCTTCTGGATTGTCAAGTCACAAGTTATGTCGACATTTTTTTAGTTAATTACAATATCTCAAATAAATTAAAAGCAATGATTACCAGTTTGTATTTATTCGGTACATGTCAACAATACGCTCTTTATATGGAAGTGGTCAACACCAATTGCTCCAAATAAGAGATAACAGCAAAAAACTTGTGCATCTTGCATAAACTCATTGAAGTTCTATCAAAACGATTCACATAAGACACAATGTGCTGGTTCCAACACATTGATCCGTCTTCAAGCTCGGATTTTGTGTTTAATAAATACCTAGCAGACAACGTCATACAACGTGTCAAAGAAGTATCAATCAAATGTGGTATTTATTATGGTCCTTACGAGTTCAGCAAAACCTATTGGATATATAGGAGCACCATCATTCTATACAGAAGCAAGATATTTGCATAACACGTGGCAGTAACTACAGTATTATGGACGATGTCCAAGTACGAAGACAATGAAATTTCAAGGGTTATATTGGCCTTCAAGTATTATCAGTGTCTTCTCATCCTGTCAATCAAAACAACAGGTCATGGGCGGCGGTACATAATTCAACATCTGTAAATTAAACAGCCTAATTACTATTCTTACCATTCTATTATATCTCTTGTTCTTCGTCTCTGTTACATAACACCAGTAACATCACAGTTACATTTAAAGCAATTTTTATTTTTAAAAGCATTTTAATTTAACAATATGCAATTTATTTGTACAAGAAGTGAAAGTCACTTAGTTTATTTATTTTCACAAAAATAGCGCTGAGAGACACTAAGAATTTGGTTATAACTATTTTACATTAGTTAACATGAATACATTTTTATCAATTTATTTTGAGAAGTGCTCATATTTTATTGCAGCTTCATTCATGGAAGAGGAATTAAAGCAACTCGTTATTAAATGTGCTCAAATTAAAGGCAAATTGGCATATTTTTCAAATTTTTAAAGACCTTTAATGATGACAAAAAACGATCAAATTACAAAAGCACTTGGACATGTTTATACTGTTATTCTCCCCTATGGGGGCGGTTACCCTGGGTTGAAATACAATGGCCTCTTTCTATGACTGAAGGTCATTAAAAAGAGGTTTTTTCCGGACTAACTCGGGGTCTATTCCTGTGGAGGCATGAAACATGCAGGGCGAGGTGTAAAATTTACTAAGCAAAAATACCGCTGATCTGATTGACCTAAAACAAATATGGTGCCACTGCGTCTGATCCGAATATTTGATAATTTAAGGAAGAATGCAGAAAACCCTCAAATATTTCCTTTAAGTCGAAACCTCAAATCTCAATGAATAAAACACTACTGCTATTACCACGGGACCGTAATAAATGCATGATTATAATTATATAAAAAATAATAATAGGACACCCTTTGCGTCCTCAAACAAACCACACACAATCCTTATTAGATGATGTCATGAATAGGCAAATCACTTGACCTTTGAATCATTAATTCCAAACGTGAATCCATAAGGAAATAAACATGCAAGCTCAATGTTTCTCTATTAATCTCTATTGTTATTTACAATTACTTTTCACAATGTTTCATATTGTTATATACAATTGGAATTAATCCTTTTCCACTAAAATGGTTCCGTTTTATATATTTATTTACAATTTTTTTATTATTAAACAGACCACTGGGCTGTTCATCAAAACTTTCTTTGTCTTTAATACTTACAAAAAAATCATAGACTTGAACAATACAAATACTAACTCTTTATGCAAATTTGGTAATGCTTTCCCATAATTTATTACTGAAATACTAAAAATTATTGAACCTGTCCGATCAAAGATCTTTGATAAAAGGGTGCACACAACTAAACAAATATATAAGCAGCGCAATATATGTAAATATTGTTAAAGCTATTTCTTAAACAGATTTATTGTATGTGTATGTTTAATTTAAGTTTATCAACTGACAGTTATTAATCGACCAAAGTAGAATTAGCTTTTGAATTTACTTACTTCTATAAATTCAGGATCTTATTAAAAATGTACGAATTGTACACATCTTATATCATAGAGTTTGAATTTATCCGATTAGCAATAATTAAAATCCCAAAAATCAAATTTCAAACAAATTGCAAAGTTCAGCACTATTAATAGAAATGTAATTTCTAAACACAAGGAGATGGCTGCCCTCTACCATGTGAACGACGAAGTATTCATGCCAAAAATAGTTTTCTACTCACCATGAATTTCTTCTATTTAATGGGTATAGGTGTAGACACATTACCTACATCGTAATAGAGGCGGACCTTTACCTGATACCTTGTCCTTATGCTTGTGGACCAAAACATCTGTTTCCCTTGTACTACACATGACGAAATTTATTAAACTATTTGAATTCCAACATAACTTTAACGAATGTAAAATCTTCTGTTGGATGTAAAACGACCAATTTTATTACATACATCGAATATCACCAAATAGCTGCATCAAATAAATACGAATGATTTCTCAGCATTTCATATTTAATTTCGTAGATTAAAAATTCCAAAAGACATCAAAACTTGCCACAAGCTCATATCAGCTCATAAAAAAAACTCCATAAGCTCATAATTCAAAGCAACAAACAAAAACAAAAAACTCCCTAAAACAAATTTGAATAAATATTCTTGTTTTAATAGATTTATACCAACCAATTCTAAACTAAAGTATGTGTTTGTTTACACATAATATTATAGCAGCACATTACCACTAATTAATGGCAATCCTAATTGCCCACGCCAAACACAAAATCATCGTGCTTTCTTGCACGAAATTACTATCACTTCCTAACTACATCTGGCAAGCAAGTCTTCGAAACTACGTATTATCTGGTCGTGTTACTTTCTGTACGAGCGGGGAATAAGTTATTTGCAACTTTGGCAGTGCCGATACGTTTATTGTGGCGTTTTCCAAATAATAAATATTTTTAATGCGGTCGTGGACGCATAACAAATTTTATTGAAATGAACCGTGGAAATTTGACACGGTACATGTTTTTGAAATTTGATTTAGTTCAATCACAAATTGAATATTTCCTTCGAGATAATAAAGCAGTCTTAGATGAAACTAAATCACTTGAAAATTTATTATACGAGGCAGTCGCCATAGCCAACATATTTTAATGAATCAAACCAATGCAAAAGATAGCAAAAGGGTTTTGAGAACAGCAGTCGTGATAATTTTTAAAATATTTTGCAAAAGAACGTCAAGCTATCGCATGTGGTCCTGCCAAATTTTTCTGGAAGCTACCACGAGTGAATGAGCTTTTATGACACTTTTTCAGTTTTAATTGATCAAAACAAAAGCCACAGCTAAGTAGAGAAGTTTTTCTATTTGCATAGCTGTCTCAAAGGAGAGCCAGAACAAATTTTGGATTCAATCTATGTCTCAAACAACAATTACGATATTGTGTGATGCTTGTTGAAAAAGCATTTTGAAATTAACCGGTTATAATCAAAAGTTCATTCAATTTCTATTTGAAATATCGTCAACCACAAAAGTGGAAAATTTGTTAATAATTTAGAGAAAAATATTAGAACTTTGAAATCGTTAGGTGATCTGAGAGACAGTTGGGTTCGTTAATAATTTATGTTTAAATCATCATGCTACGAAAAAAGAATGGCAAGACCATTCATTCATTGATTCATCTTTAGGTGATGACTTGCCTACGATTTTTGATTTTATCACTTTTATACAAAAACGTTCTGAATTAATAGAAAGTATTAATACACCAAATAAAGACAATAATGCGAAACCAATTTCTAAAAACTTTGAAAGAAAACGAATAACAAGAAATCATTTACGCACATTTCAGTTCAAAAACATCCACAAGACAGCTTTTGTAAAAATTCTCATCATATTTATAATTAGAAAAATTGTCTTGTACTGAACGCAAAGAATCGTTTACAGAACGTTAAGAAATTAAAGCTTTACTTAAATTGTTTGCACGATCCTCATTTTCTTTCGGAATGCAAATCAAATGGTTTTAAGACTTGTCAGGTTCATCATAACACGTTACTGCATTTGGAGAAGATTGGAACTAACACGTAAAGAAAACAACAGGTAAAACTGCAAACAATTGAAAACTCGAATAATAATTCAATAGCTCTTAAACATTTCAATTCAAAAAATTCAAAAATCGATGATCTTATTGCTTACAGCAATCGGTTAGCTTGAAAATTATCAAGGAGAGTTATTTAAATATAGAATGTTACTCAACTCTGTTTCACAGTCTAACTTCACAACTCAAAAGCTTTTTGAGAAATTAAAATTACCAAGTCAAAAAATACATTTACTCATAATAGATATCAATCAAAATCAAATCAATATTATGTGCAGTACCAAAGCAACTATTAAATCAGCTTATAATGCATATAGGGTTAAGCTTTCAATTAATTATAATATTGCCCAAAATTACAGAAAACATTCCTCGTGTATCTTTCAACACTTCGAATTTAAAATTTCCATCAAATTTAGTATTGACAGAACCATCATTCAACAAGAAAGAAAAAATTGATTTATTAATAAGAATTTCAATCTATTTTGAATTGTTACGCTTGGGTCAAATAAAAACGGGCTTAAAAAATTCAATTTTTCAAAAATCAAAACAGGTTTTCATATTATCAGGTCCAGTCAACATGCATCATAATATAAAAAAGATATCGTGTAATCTTTCGCTCCATGCGAAACTCGAAAAGCAATTATAGAAAGTTTGGTCCAAGGAAGAGATTTCAGAAGTGTTAAAATACACGACCAAAGAGCAACAGCGTGAAGACAAATTTGCAAATGAATTTAAGCGTGATAAATTGGGTCTCTTCAAAGTTCATTTTTACTGGTTCAAAAAGGTTTAATGAATCCGGTGATTTGAACGTAAATTCAGAAAAGAAATTGCGTTTACTCAAAAATAAGTTATAAAAAAATTTAGAATTGAAAGTACACAATTTATATTGAAATTGGTCCAAATAAAGAGAACAGCAAAAACCAGTGCACCTTATATAAACTCATTGAATTTATATCAAAATAATTCAAGTAAAGCACAATACACTGGTTCCACCATGTATGTTATGTGTGATTGTTTATTTAACGATCATGTGTTTTTCTTTTTTGATTAAAAGCTTACTTGACCAATTCAATTGTGCCTAATTTCCTTCTTATATCTGTTCTCTCGCTTAACATGGAGCTAAGTTATTTAAAACTATTTTTTGTCTAGTCCTACTTCCATAACTACATTTTTATTTTTTCTTCCAATAACCATCCATATCGTTTCAGTCATGTTAATATGCGTGTGATATTTTTTCCATGCAGTTCTTAAATTTTTAAACATGTTATTTATTTCCTTATCAATTTTAGTAGGATAATGTTTTCTATAAATCTGATAAATTATATCCTTTTTCTCTTAACTATGACTGTTCATTTATTATGGAGACATTGTTTTACAATTTCCACCATGTGAATATTGAATAAAGTTGGGGAAAGATAAAATTGTCAGTTCCACTTTAATTATTATGAGCTTTCTTTAAATTAAAACTACATAACACAAACTGTGACTGAAATTTCAGTGATTTTATATATTTGCCAATCATCGCAAACAGAATGTTATGAAAGTCTTAGATCAGAAAACAATTATAAGCCTAAAATTTTTTAAAATAAATTAATAATGGAAATATTTTATTTAAAAAGATTATATCATATCAAAGTCATAGGAAACAGGGAAGAATAAATACACATATACAAAAGTCAATCAATAATTGAATTAAAATCTTACCTCGCTCTTGTCGAAGACAAGTTATGAATATCTTAAAAACACGTCTCAAGGGAACATGAGTAATCACACATGGATTTTGTTGTGAAATAGCAGGTGACATTGGAGGTGGAGAGCTCATTAAACTGCGTTCTGTGTCTCTATACATTACACAAATATATGAACTAAATTTTAAAAGGCCATTGGAATCAGTACAGCCCACATGATAAAGTGAATCAGCCCGCATTTTCAAAAAACAAAGAAGAATCTGTAATAGAAGTTGAAAAGACTTTATTTAATATTATTAATCTTACCTTATATCTAATTTCGTTACAATCTTCAAATACCTTTGGTTTAAGATAATGCTGTTCTACTACAGTTATTAGCATTTTAAAAATTGTTACAGCATGAATTGAAGGTAAGCGATGTATTTTCACAGTAAATACATTAATTAACCCAAGAACTGCACTATGCACATCTTGTATATCATCTTCATTTGCAGGAATATCTGTATATTGCTCGAATGGACGAGCAAGTAACTAAAATAATAAAAACAAAAGAGGTACAAATAAATACATCAAATATTGTAAATGTGTTTAGCATGTTTTACATTTGTACGACGGAATGTTCCATATAAAAACAAAAGCTGATTTGTATAATAAATGATACAATATTGCAATACATATTCCCAATTTTATTTAGTAGATAAGAAGTTATTTACAAGCACAGTGCAATATAATACAAGGTCTGTTTTTATTTTTAGAATACTCTTAACTAACTTCGTAAAAATATGTATACACTTTAAACTCGTAAACTAGTTTAAATATTAGAAAGACTTATTTTTAGCTATAATCACTAAGACTAGTCATAACTGCATAAAAATTTTGTCTGTTATGTGTTAAGTGATTTAACCTGTAACATACCCTTTCAATGATTGAATAGCCAGTTTTCAAACTTATAATATTCATTAAATTTACCGTTTTGTCTAAAAGTTAGAATAATTCCATTTGTTTCCCGAATTCAGTCCTGTTTAGTTTATAAGTTACTAATTACGTTGTAAGAACACCACGTTTTAATATGCCTAAATACCCAAAGATGCCATTTCATGGATTTTTTTATTATGTTCGGGAAAAAGATGTGGAATTTTATTGTACTCCGAACTATTTCTGCCAAGAATTACACTTTACTTTAGTACCAGGACTCAACTAAATCAGTTGTGTTTTGGTCGGGTGCCCTTTAGTGCATGTTTTTCGATGTACTGATCTAATTATTGTCTGCACCTCTCTTTGCCTTATCCTTTAACTGGAAAATCCATCTGCTGAGAACCCGGACAAACCTACCTGAAAACTCAACACCATAGTCAGAGAACGAAAGTGTAAGTAAAAACCTGTTATAACCTTGGAATAGAAATTTGCATGTCTAAATCACAAAATTTATTACGTAAGGGTTAAGCGAAATTTAGGGTGTAGCATGTCTTATAGCTCAAACACTCGATTGGCAACTGTATGAGTTGAAGGTAAGGGCAGTTATTCAACAACAAAAAATTATTTAAATTAATTATTATTAATCAGCATACCCAGCGCATTCTGAATGTTCTTAAACAATAGCGACTATTTGTTTTTTTATTCAATACACAATTTGTAATAGTATAATTATTACTGTGTAGGTATGCAGCCCAAGGCTGCACGAAACAAACTTCATAAGCGTCATAGGAACGCAGACATAAATGCCCCTTAATAATAAACTCGTCTATCAACACACCTTAAAATCAAATACACTCGTCTGGAATTTCCGATTATTAAAATACAAACATTATCCATAATGATCAAGGAGGTGAGCATTAACATCTTAAGATGAATACTTTCGCTTGTTTCTGGGTGTATGATGACATGCAATAGCCAGGAGCAAGCAATAACTTCTGATTTTCTGACTTTAACCTTTTATCACAGTGCACCAAAGCCTGTAGGTTAAACCAGAAGGTTGTACTTTATGCACTAATATGGATACTCGACGCCCTGCCGGCAAGGTGCTCCAAAACCTACCACCAGGGCCTGAACTTCCACCAAAGGAAGTTACTTCGTAGAACCATTTTTGTAGCAGCATCTACTGCTGAACTCAAGTCAAACACGGCCCACTGAGACGAAATATCCGAGGCGTCCGTGACGGCCTCGTTTTCGCCGCCCACCATTACTGAAGCAAACATAGCAGCCTGGACGTGTGAATACCACACCCCGTACCAGTTCTGACGCCTACTATGAAGGTTTCGCTATCATTATGCCGTTCCACACCTCATATTGCCGATAAAGGAACCTGCACAATACACGGCACCTGCATGGATTGTCCTGCCACATCTAGCACCGTACGCAGGCTTCGGCCCAACGAAACTTCTACCTGCGGATCCCAGGCAACACCGTATATGTGAGTACCTACCACTAGAGTTAGTATTTGGAAAACGATTTTAGCGTTTTACACTCAAATAATGATTTTTTTTTTTAACAATTCTATTAATTCGTACAATTCATTTCCCTGCAAATATATACAAAAAAGGTGTTAAAGTTTTTTATACAATTTTGTATGTCGAATAAAATGGTGGACTAAAATGTTTAATATGTACAACAATTTTGAAGTTATAACGGAACTTGCATTTTTTAATCGAAAATGCAATTGACTGCCACTTTACTTAAAAGCTCTTTTTGAAAGGTTTTCAAAAATATATAGTTTATATAGTTATTTATTCAATTAGTCAATTTATTCCATTTTTGGGTATGATAAATTAGTTTATAATATAGGTAATAAATAGTTGGCCTCGAAACAAAATGCATATAGGAAATGACAATTGTTTGCATAACAAATGTTAAAAGGATATCTATCATAATTATTGCATAAGCAATAAATTGTGTTATTAGTTCTTAAGTGAAGCTGTGTAAGGTTCTGATTTTAAGACATTTATTTGTCTCTTTCTTACACAAAATTTCATTAAAATCACAATACCCTACGTGATCCTCATCGCTACGTTTTAGTATTTTAAATAAAATCCATGCAATGTTTTAAAGGTCAATATTTGATTTATGTCATCTTATTGTTGAAAGGACCAGCTTGTTTATACATGTCTTATCTTAATGGTGCATTACCCTGTGCATTCTGTATTTCAATAGGAAAGCTTTTGACTACAAAATTAAATAAGTTATGTTGACAAACTAAAAAAATAGTACATCAATTTACGATTTAAAATTATCACGTGTTCCTAATCGTGATTCAATATTTTTCAAATTTAAATGAAGTAAAAAAATACATGACGTTTTATATTTACATTAATTCGCATAATGCAGTTTTAACTTTCATATATAGCGAGAAACTTAACAAACATGCTTTTTGACAACTTATGTTTGTGGCAAACACTGCTATTGATACTGAACTCCTTATGATTTTATTATTACGCCCTTATTAAAATTTGTTATAAATTAGCCTAGTAATCCAACACCTCAGGCCTGAATATTGATACACAAATATAGATTTCAAGTATGATATAAATTTATATTTTTGATAAAAATCTTTAAAATCAACTTAAAAATTAGAACTACAATTCCATGTTTTTTAACAATTTGAGACATTTAATCAGATAAAATATCAAATTCTTTATCTTAATAAGACCTAATGATCTTTTGTAAATAGTTGTGATTATGAATTTAAAATGCTTAACTATTAATATAATTATAGTTGAAATCAAATAAAGTCAAGCATGACTTATCGTTGCGCATATGAATAAAACGGCCACAATATTGTTATGCTACTCTATTACCTGGCTCTCCCCCATCTAAAAAGGATAGCTAGAAAAATATTCGTCGGCTGTATAATTCAATGCAATCACTCTGAACGTATGCCCATAAAATATTTCCGTTTGTAATTAATTGTCAAACATTTTTAAGGTTAGGTTAGAATTTGTGCTTTGTTATTTAACTTGCGATTCTCTACTTTTCTTTTAAAGATAATTCTGATATACAACAAACAGTTTTTTTTTAAAACTAAGAACCTTCAACACATTGAATAGTGTTTGGTCAACACTTATCAAAATGAACACGCTTTGCATTGCTTTGTTTGTAATCTAAATATAATTGTTCACGGAACAAAATATCCAATTGGGTAATTAAATAGAAACCTAAATAACCGTCATAACCTATAACTTGTTCATGGACCGACTGAAGTGTAGAGATGAGCCGCTCTTTCAATAATATTTTTCAATCCGGGGATCACGAGTCACTTTAAAGCACGTTCGTTTAATGTATTTAACGTGTTCTTTAATCGTTGCTATTTTCCCCACCTCTAATAAAGTTTAACCGACGACTGTATAAAGTTAAGAAATACGTTGTACTACTATTAGTTCTTACAGATTTGAATAATGAGTTATGCTTGACTTTATTTGATTTCAACTATATCTATTTGACCCTGTTTATTGCTTTGATTACTAAAGTAAAAAAGTAAAAAACTTGTGTTTTGAAAATATAGGCTATTACTGATATTGGATAGCAAATCTTAAATCAAACTTCGCATGATAAAATTTAACTTATCTTGCAATATTTTTCAATACTGTTTTGAGATACAAAATGAAGTCTCATATATCATTAATATGTTTTTCTTTCAGGTTCTGGTTTTGTGTAATTTTTAACATCAAGCATTTATGCTTTTTAAATGTGTGTTCACATCGAGGTTTCTACACTTTCCTTGACAGTATTTTCTAGATTATATGTCTTCAAAGGTGTGCTGGCGCCTGGCATATCCCTTATTATAAATTCCCCATGTCTCATCAAAATTCAGAAAAATAGTTCTGAGTTAGTCCCAAGTCTTTGGAAGGTCTCTTAAAACATAAATTGTCATCTACTGTTACCCTTCAGGAGAAGCTTGTAGAATCAGAAAGCATACAATACTTATTACCCTTTTTACATAAAAAGGATATTCTAATACACTACCATTCCATTTTACACTAGTGCCCAAGTGCCAAACTGCCGCTCAACAACGTGTGGGGGAGTCACAATTTTTTTTTATATAAATTTTGTACTTCGACTTTATTGCTTGATTTTGTTCTATTTCTTCACTGTAGCATCATTTTCTCATAAAATTTTTGTAATGATTGTTCCAAATTGTACACTCAATATAATAAAATCAGTCGATTGTTCTGTTCTCGTTTGAATTCTTTATCCTTGCCAAAGTGAATCGAGTTATATATTAGTAAGCATATATGTGAACATGAATTATTTTGTATAAAAAAATATTTTTGTTGGTTCTAGTAAACAAGTTTACAAAACTGTACTATTAATAATGTACGAGTCATTGTGGTTTGTTCCTTAGCATGAAATTTTTGTAAAACGAAAGAAGTTAAGTAGATTGTTAGTGAAAGAAAATGTCTAAGCCTGGTTGTTTAATTAATCTTGTTGACAATCAAGAAAATTTCCTGAAAGAATGTAAAGAAATATAGTATTCTATTAATTCAGTATAAAATATTGTACCAGAATTTGATGGCAACCCTAGAGGCACAATTTTTAAGACAGTCTCGTCGATATTAATTCATCTTAGTGGTAGCATAAAACTTCCAGTTGCATATATAGAATCAAAGCTTTAGCTACAGCTTTAGTTTTAGAAGCTAATCCTTATAATAGAATCGATAAAGATGAAAGTTCAACTAGACATGATGGAGTAGAGTAGCAAATATACCCATGCAAAGTCGCCCATTTCTATTGATTTTAGGTGGTGTAAGATTTTCTGGAGAACCTGGAGGTATTTATTTTTCAGAGAGAATCAATCTTGTGGTGTAACTCATGAAGTGTTCAGCAGTTGAATTGTTTTACAACACTATTATTCGATATCACAGTAGGAATTCATTAGTGGGTCGTTTAAAAGAGGATTTTCTTCCTTCAAATCCTGAAGATGAAGTTTGGGAAAAAGTTATGAGCTATAAACAAAAAAAGGCCAACCAGTAGTATTATTTTTAGCATATATGGAAAGGTTGTTCGGTCATTTCCCCAACACTCCTCCTAAAATTACTAAAGTTAGGTTGAATAGAGAGAATTATTTCTAGAATATATTTGGCATCAACCTTGTTTGAAATTCACGATACTCAGACACTAAATAAATTATGTAAAAAGTTAGAGCAAGTCTCTAATAAACCAAAAATTAGTTTTGAATTCTTCTGTTAATATTCTTCTGCAGTGGCTGCAAAATATTCGTACCTTCTCGTACTTTTAAAAATAATTACTTTTCAGAACAAGATCAAGTTCTCAAGAATACATCATCTAATTCTACTATTAAAAAATTTCCTAAAGTTGATAAGATAAAGAAAAGTTTTTGTTGAAATTGTTCCCAAATAGGACACATGTTTACAAATTGTAGAAGTTCTAAAAATTTATTTTGTTATGGTTGTGGCCGTGTAGGTGTCATTCGTCCAAATTGCGTTAATTATTCAAAAATGAATAAAGAGACAGATGTATTTTAGTCAAGTTTTCAAAGGCTAAGCCTAAGAAAGAATAGCAATATGAATATTGCACTTATCCAGCAACATTATCGGCAACCTTTCTGTTTGCATGTATAAGACCTGGCTATCTTTCCAGGTGAGAAAACTGCCAAGATATTCAAACAACGTGTCTACAGCATAAACTAACTTGAACAATGGCCTTTAAAACATTGCAAAGATATTATTTAAAATACTAAAGCATATTCGTTTTCTATAAGATACGGATCACAAAGTGTATTATGATTTTAATGAAATTTCGAATAAGAAAAATAGGCATAAATTTGAAAATCACGAGAAATACGACATGTTAACTGCATATATAGAGTGCAAACAAATATTATAAATTAACTTATAACAAACAAAATAAATTGATTAATTGAAAAAGTAAGCATATTGACCTATATAATTTCTCTTAAAAAAAGCTTTTACGCAAAGTAGCAATCAACTGCGATTCCCATTAAAAAAAAAATACAAATTTATATTTTAACTTCAAAATTGGAAAGTGGTACTATACAGGGCAAGCATGCGGTTTTCAGGTGAACACCATAGATGTTGTCCGATTAAGACACTTTATGAGTGTGGCACGTGCAAAATTTTTTGTGCAGCCACAAATAATTTGACAATAATAGAGCTACAACAATATTTAAATTTTTAAATAATTTACAAACTTGTAACAATTAATTCACAAGAACTTACTGACAGATAAAAACAGTACTGTCATTGCCACTGACATAATATGCCTACTTTGTTTTTAATGTAATTGTCCACATATCAAACCGGCAATCGTTTTTCTGAGCTCCCGTGTCACTTTTCCTATGTCTTATGTCATTTTACCGATCTAGTTCGACAATAACAAACTTTCCAAGCTGAAACATGATTGGAAACACACGTTTTCTATATTGGCCGCACAAAGATATTTTAAGACATATTTGTACTTTGTAATTGATTAAGGTACACATTTCGTAAAACTATGATAGAGATACCAATTCTTTACATTTATGTTATAAATGTTTTCTACAAATGAAACTATTTTATAACAAAATAGGCATAGCTATATCTATATACTACAAAAGTCCAAAAGTATCTTATATAGAGTATCTAGCATTAACCATTGTTGTAAAAATATTACCACATACAAATAATTACTAAATTTTATAAGCATTATTTATGCGGCATATTTTCAATGCATTTCAGTACACAAATGTTACGCTTTTTAATAAAATGAGAGTAAAATAAACAGCTTATAATATGCATTCCGCAATGTAAAACCAGGCTGTATCGAAATCAAACCTTTTTACATTGTTTGCAAATTTCAATAAATAATGAATCACAAAGTACCTTCTCTAGAATCTCCAAAATTTCTAAGCAACGCCTTGTTGAACAGTCCATACACAAATCGATAAGCAACTCTACCACTGATATGCGAACTACAGGATCCGTATCATTTACAATATGAATTAAATGTGGAAGAACTATACGTTCAATTAGTTCGTCTTCATATTCTTTTCTAAAACTCTTTGTTGAACAGTAAATAATATATAAATATGCTCACTTACCTGTTTAGTTTTATAACCTTTGAAAGAACGCTAATTGCTTTTAATCTTATATTAGTTCTAGTCTCATTTCTAAAATATCTTTGCAATAATTCATATAAATTACTAAACCACAAATGACTAGTTGGTACTATTTCTTGGGCAAGGTAGGTAATAAGTCTAAATACTGAAGGTTCTGGTCTATTTGCAGAACATGCCCCTATTACATTGTAAAAGTGACCAACTGATCCAAAAAAACTGCCAACTTCAATATAATTTTCTATAGTAGTAAAAATTTCATGTATAATAGACGATACCAAATGATGCTGCCTAGACTCTGAAGATGAATCTGGAATACATAAATGTCAATGAATGAAAAAGTTGAAAATTTCTACAGAATATTATTAAAATGTTTAACTAAAACCCATCTGCAATCCTTAGAAGAAAATACTGTACTTAAAATACTTTTTAAAATCGGCACTTATGAGAAACAAAATAGCAAAATTTCGGGTTCTAGAATTTGATTCATTTTTAAAATTAATTGTAACACTAACGTTAAACAAAACCAGATGAAAAAGAGGAACATTAATCTAAAATGGACAATTTAACATTCATCTGTATAATTCTGATTTCATGAATAATAGTGTTCAGAAGCATGACATTTCTATAAATTGTTGGTTCTATTAAAATTATAAACTTAAAAACCACGCAATCATTGTTTTATTTATAGTAAAATACACATTAGGACAGAACTCCGGTTTATAAATTAATTTAAACGCAAAAGGGTACACAAAATATTTATTTCAGTAAATTTTTATAATGGGATTATGTCATTTGAAGGGAGCTTTGAAAATAAAGAACGAAACAATCGTGAAATTATTAATAGGCATGTTCCATATAATTATTCCATATACAAAAGAACTTTTTACAAATTTTAGTAAAAAAAAATTCTTACGTTCCATTTCGTATATGAAAATTTACTGCCTCCTTTCTATAAAAACCATTCAGATTCTGCTCATTTGAATTTACGGATTGCTACACTTCTATGATTTCAAGTCTGCTTAGTTAGGCAGGCAACTGTACACGTCCTTTATTAAATTCACAAGTATGCTTGTCTATATTCTTTCTGGTATCTTATCTAGACATCTAATCTTGATTAATTAGGAATTTCCTGGATGTTGCTAGTTTAATGGTAATTAGGTAAAGAAGTCGTCATCTTGGCAAAATAAACACTTGTTTAATTTTATTTCTATTGTATATGGGATTTCCATGGTTATTTCTTCAAAAAACAATTTTACAACTACATCAGTTAAACGAGTTCACTAGATTTTTTGCGCTTGGTCGCATTGGTTTGTCTTTGCTAAATTGGGCAGTTGCAAATTCTTATGATGAAAAACGTGCTTTCTCTTTTTACGTGACTGCACAGATTTTTACTCGATATTCTTTGATTCTTAGAACTAAGACGTGCTTTGTTGTACCACAGAAACTTGTTATCGTTACAATATATTTTGTCTAGCTACCGTATTATATGTAGATCAAGCAATGATGAGATAGGTAACCATTGTAGCTACCCATGCCCTTCACAGACTGGGCAATGGAATAGTATATGGTAATGACCAACAGCTGTTTGCTTTACTTCTAAATGGTATGATGTTTGTCTACAGTCTAACAATGTTAAGAGTAACACCTTAAAATAAGTATTTTATCTAATAATTTGGGATCATCTTTAAATGTACTCTTGTAAATACGTGTGGTTTTGCTTTGTGTACTTATATGTTTCAGTAGCTCTAGTCAAAACAAATTTGGTCTGCATCAATATAGTAAGTATTTATTATGTAGGTTTCTGCCACTGTGTACAGATAATTAGTATTAATAGCTTGCTGTGCCAATACAGATTATTATTAATTACGGTGGTTAAATCCACTTAGGTAGTTATTCTAAACTAAGCGGCAATATTTAAGAGGTGTATACTTGCCTAGTTCTTTTGTTCCCAAAACCCTCCTTCAAAGTGATTGTTACTAGATATGATTAGTATTTAAGAAGGAATGGAAAATACAAACGTTTGCCCTTACAATTTAATTTGATTTGCTATTCAAATTCCTGGGAATTATTTACTAGAGATGTATTTTATGTGCGTTTTGTGTTTAATTATTCCTGCAAGTACAGGTGTTCGAGAAAAAAAGGTGAATTGGTCAGTGTGTACTATCGTTTCGTTCTTTAGACCCCTCCAATTCCCGACTGTGTTTAGTGCAGCATTCGTTTTCCTGCTCGTTCTTTCCCCACCGACCTCCTTTGTGATCCCATAATGCGGGTAAGCATTTTGTTCTGATTTCGTTCCTTTCTTACGAGTTTGCTCGTATTACGGGTAACAAAATCCAGACGTTAAGTAGTCAAATTTATGAATATCAAGTTAGAGGTGATTTAATCATAGCATACTATACAATGTAAAATGTTACAATGTATTCATTTTATATTGCTGAAGGCAGAAGGAAACATGAATGGTTAACATAAATAAATCATGTGATACCACAAGTACTTTCCTGGGATTCATTCCATAAACAATAGGAAGACTGTACCATGATAAAACCCCCGACTAAACGTAAGAAAGGGGGAAATTAAATGACTATAATTACATTCAACGAAAAATAGAAATTAATTATCTGCAAACCTGCAACAAGACTACATGTGCGTCTGAATGATAAAGGGCAGTCGTAGATACTCTTGTGTTACGGAGTAAACACTTCCTGTATGTTTGTTGAGGTTCGTTTTGTATTTTTCTTAATATTTCTTGAAGTAAACATCAGATGTAACGTGGTGTGATCCCATGGATTTTTGGCAGACCCAAAACATTCACAGATTGGGACGAATTGGTTCTCAGCATTAACTTGGAAATAAGCACAAAAAGGCAAATGAATTGACTCCCGGCTAATGACGAAATTCTTTGGTTCACAGGAAAATTAAACTGTAAGGTATCTGTTTGTTTAAAATTGTTGTTTTCTTGTACTGTGGCATATATGTATGTTTTGTTCCATAAAATATTGATAAACTTATACAACGTCCACTTTAAGTAAATCATAGTGTTAAGTACTTAAATGAATAAAACCTGGATATTACAAGTTTTAACTACGAATTAGAGAGGTTGCAAATTATTATTATGGTTAATTGCGAAGGTTATGTTTGACTAAGAATGAACTGATCATGAAATTTTACCATTCTGTGTGAGTATTTGTTTACAGGAATATCGCTGTCGCTGAAATTGTTGTATGTGTACCTGTTTACAAGAAAATAAAATAATGTTTTCGTAAAATTGATTTTAGTGACTTAGGAAGTAGAAACTTGTAATTTTATTTTGCTAAACATATAGATACCATTTTGTAAAAAGGAACTCCGTTTCACCAAGAGGTTAAAGTAATTAAAACCCTCACCAGAAGTACTTGTCGTCTACAGGACTGTCACACACTAGATAAATAATTAGTGGTTCATCAATATAACACAGTGTATTCATTTTATATTCTTGAAGACAGAAGGAACCACGAACGTTAACCTAAGTAAATCATATGAACATAAGAAAAAAAAGGAAATAAAATGACAATAATTACATCTAACGGAAGAACCAATTAAGTATCCGCAAGACGTTAATTAGAAAACACCAAAATGCAAACACATGACCGATTAGTGAGGGGGGGGGGCGCAGTTGAACGATAAAAATACAGTTTTAAGATGAGAATATAGATTTCCCGTAGTTGAAGTTACGCCTGCACGGACAAGGTAATGGGTTTCGATTAGCAAATTATCGCCTTTGCGACTGGTCAAAAAGGGGCTAAGACTTGAAAAGTTTACCGCTCCAGTAATATGAAATTTTGTCGTGAAGTGAGTTAAAAAGCTGTGTTAGTCGGAAAGCAAGCAGGAAATGGAAATACTCATGGTTTCTGAAAATCCTCAAAAACAAAAATATACTTGGAATTACAACACTGACTAATGTAAGCTTGTATGTTTAGATTTATTAATTTTGTACTTGTGAACTGATGAAAAGTCAATGATTTGTATTTATGCAATAGGAAATTAATCAAAATTAATGTAATTGTTTTGTTGGACTAAATTAGTAATGGCAGAAATGTATATTGATTTTACATGCAAATTTTATTGGTGAAATTTAGAATTAGTTAAAGCATAAAAAATAGTATTTTGAAATGGACAATGAAATGCTTAATGAAAAATCAGGTATTTAACTGTTTTCTATGTTTGTTATTAATGACGTTTCCAGAATTTGGGATTTATGTCATGTAATTTAATATGGGAAACGGAAAAATTTGGAATGATAGTATTATTGACGGATTTGATTTAAGGTCTTTTTAGGATTTCTTTTAGCAACACCTGATCAGAGTAAGGTTAAGGAATTTAGGCGTTTCTTTTAAGAAAAGTATATTTGTGTTACTATCGAAATTATTTAATGTTAATAGAGCTCAGTTTAAGTTGAATTTTATTTGAATTTAGTAAAAAATTTTCAGCTACCCGTGACAAAGTCATATTTAGAAGAAGCATTTTATTTTACAATTTTAAGCAATCACGACAAAAATTAAGTGTTTTAAGATATTTGAAAAAAAAAGGTAACGTATAACGTGATAAAGTTGGCAATCTATGTGGAATAACTGTCTTCTATGCAGGTATAATATTGATAGAGTTGCTGTGACAGATGGTTTGGCGTCTCTTAATTATGATAGGTAAGCAATTTTATAATGTATTTTTCATTTCAGCCATGCTTATTATTTTTATTTTAAAATTTTCTATTTTGTTTTATAATTTTTTTCTATAAGAACTCACTTCCGCACCACTGCAGTTAGCGGATGCACCCTTATATTGTTACGGGCTTCCTGGCCCCTCAAGACAAATCTAAATTTATTAACGTAACACTCATTTTACACATAACAATCTCGTTTCCTAAAAAATGCTGTATTCTTTAACATCATCATTAGGTCTTCAGTCCTGGAACTGGTTAGACGCGTACCATCATTGTTTCCTATTCTGCACTAACCTACAAATTTCCCTGAAATTTACACAGTCTGCATCTATGACTATTGATCTACATCTACCTGCTTTTTCCTATCTCTGGTTCTAATATATCCCATACTATTTCCCAAAAATGCCTTAGAATGTTTTCTGTACTTCTTTAACACTATGACACAAAAAAATATTTAAAATAGTTACAGTAATTGAAATTTAAATTTGGATTAAAGTTAGTCGATAATGTAATACTTCAATATTAGAAATCAGTGGATACTTTGGGCATCGATACATTTGCAATAACCTCCATAGTTAAATCAATTGCCTGGTAGGTGTTGTTTTTAGACATCTGAAAAAGTTATTAATTGCTCATTGTTTAAGCATTTTTTAAATGAATACCAAAACTGTTCGGTAGACGTAGTGTAAAACCGGTTGATGAGATAAATAAGACAAATAATTAACCTTATTAGTTATAACCATATTTACATAAATTTTAATTTAATAAAAGATGGGTTTCAACTAAATATCCCTTATTAAGAAGAAATACATACCAATTTGATAAATAATATATAAAAATATTTCCGTTATGATGTCCCATTCTGGATTATGTAAATCCATTGCAAATTTGTTAACAAGAGGATGAATGAGACACACCACTTCATAAGTAACAGCAGGATGATTAGTTCGTAATCCCTAAATTAAAACCATATAACCTTAATTTAGTGTAGATATCACAATACTTACATCTAAAACAGCAGGCAGTATTGCACTTGGAGAGCATCGCAAATTAGGCAATGGCTGAGTACCCCATAAACCCATGTGTATATAAAATATAGCTCCTCGAATTAAATCACAATCACATTTTAAACTAGGCTCTTGTAAAATACGACACAGTGTAAACAATGCTGCATAACCCATATGTGTACCAAGAAAATTACGCATTACCTATAAATATAAATTCATTACTTCTTTATTATTCATTATTTATTTATGCGATCCCATATATGCTTTCTGTAATTTTTGGTTCAAGAATAAGATCACGACCGGATCAATGTAAGTAGTGGTTTCTAAAACGTATAGCTTATTTAGTTTTTAATAAATCAAACTTTACAAAACCATTTGATTTTATAAAGGCAGTTTTAATTTAAAATATGCAACTCTTAAAAAGTAATATTAAAACAAATTCTGGCACAACCCCATTCGAACCTATTCGATATTACTTTATTCCTTGTTATCTTTCTCTGTCTCTCTTTCTCTTCCAGTTACAACAATCACGATGTTAAACAAGTGTGATAGTATTTTATGAGGAGACTTATTGATGGAGAATTAATATTTAAATTGTTTGGAATTTAAAGTATTGAATGGCTGGCGAATCTAAAGTTAGTTCAATCTACCACTAAACAAAGGTTCGCTTAGCTTTTAAGGTTTGTCATTTTGTATAAGAGACTATGACGATATTTAAATCTGAAATTTGTATAGTGTTTTCTAATTTGATAATTTTATTATAAAAGGTAGTAACTTCTAGGTTTAATCAATTAAAAACCGTACGAGTTTGTTAATTTTGAACCAATGGTGTGTGACTGTAATAGCAACTTGTATTTTCTCTAAAAGTAAACTAACAGAGGAGCCTCCCACTGTAGGCTAATATCATCCGAATAGCATTTTGGATAAAAGTAACGAATTCATTTATATATAATAAAATAATACAGGACCAAGAATGAATCCTTGTGGAACCCACATTTTTAACAAAACTCTTTTTGACAAAGAAGAGATAGAGTTGGATACTATTCTAACAGATTGTGACCTAGCTTTAAAGTAAGATTTAAAACAAGTATTGACAATACCATGGAATCCATAAAACTCTAACTTCTATAATAGTATAGCGTGATTGACACATTCAAAAGCCTTACTTAAGTCAAAGAAAACAGCGGCACATGATTTATGTTACATATTTAATGTTTCATATAATGTGGAAAGGAAATTGTGTATTGCATCAGTGGTGCATGTATTAGATACAAAGCCAAATTGAGCCGGGACGAATATATTATACTTTATTGCATAACCAATTATACAGTTTTTAATAAGGGTTTTGATCACTTTAGAGAGAGTTCGTAATAGTGAATGTGCCAGTAATTATATGTTACTTATTTACACAAAAAACAAAAGGAAAATACAAGAAAATATGTTATATAATACAATTTCCAGACCATTTGATTTTGTAGTAGTACACATTAGCCTTGGGTTTTAAATAAAGAAAGATGCAACATATAGTTCCCTATACTCTACTTCTATTGGTATGTAAACCATGCTTGTTTGTCTTATTACAAATTATAAAGCGTCTTAATTGGGTTTTTGCATATTCGCTTAGTTGTAATAAACAAATAAATTAATATATTTTACGAAATAAAATTATTATAAGCAACAACAAAACAAGTTACCTTCCAGCTTCTTTGACAATACATTTCACCATTTACAGTTCGGCACAATGCAGCGATGTAATTTGGAACTACCTCATTTGGTAAGCTGCTATATGCTACAATTGCTTCTAAAAGTTCTAGACAAAGCATTACTATTTCCCAATGAGTCTTTGGAGTACTACACAATACATCAATATCTCTATCAAAATTAAAAATGTATGGGTTAAATAAAATTAGATTTTACACATACCGAACATAACCACCAATAAAATGATCCAAATAAGCAGCATTATATTTAATTAATACAAGTACCATTTCCAAATAATCTTTTGTTTTACCTACTCTTGAAAGCTCTGGATACCAATTTAATAAAAATTGTCCAATCTGCAAATTATTAATAAAATTATAATATATACTAAAAACTATACCTTAATTTTGATTCAACAATCGAATGAAAATTAACCGGAATTGAAAAATTCTTCCATGATGTTCTCAAAAATTTTTTAAATAAATTAAAATCGAATTTCTTCTTTACAATTATTTTAAATACTCTGCGATTTTTAAGGAACATTAAAAACTTTAGATAGTTTGAATTGATAACGATAAAGGAAGAGGTAACTGATCTAATGGGTCTTTTGTAATTTCAACTTCTAAGGCACAAAATTATATTCAACTGATGAGTACTCAATCTCTGGAAGATGTCACGTGAGCAGTTTATCTGTGAGATTATGATCCCTTTTAAAATTGATTCACAAATGAACTAGAAGATAGTTACTATATATAGATGAAGCTTCGTGAAAGAATAAGCTGTATTTGTAATTATTAGACATTAAAATAATGTTGAAGTAAATTAGTCGATAACAAGTATGCACGAATTTGTTGTTCTATTTCATATTTCAAAAATAGTGCATGGTCTCGTTTCTTTAAAAATCCTATCAGTACCTACTTATTTAAATTTACGTTTGCTACATTTCTATAAATTCAATCCGCATAGATGGGCAACTAACTGGACTCGTCCTTTTATTTAATTCAAGGTCTGCACGTTTATGTTTATATTCTTGTTCCTTATCTAGGCATGTGTTTTGATAATTAGGACTGTCCTGAATGTTACTAGTAGTCAGGTAGCCCTGCTTGCTGGTTAACAGGAACGCCTTATGTTTTATCTACATGCTTAAATTATTGATTTTGCTCATTGCCGTAACAAATATATTATAAGTGGTGTAAATCTATCAACTTGTAGTTAATACTGGAACTCGTCGCTGTAAAAGACCATGAGATAACTTAAAAATGACTTTTGTTGTATCGCCATAACTCCAGTCGAAGTGAATTTTAACTGCGAGTATAGTGAAATTGATAATAGGATAACGATTAGTACTTATTTTGATGCATATGAATCTTTCTAATAATAAAACTAGTACAGTATTAATTACTGCTTGTACTGAATTCCTATTATTATTAGAAAAATTTACATGCATCAAAACAAGTACTAATCATTAACCTGTTGTCAAATTTCACTATACTGGTGTTATAGTGATAAAACAAAAGTTACTTTAAGTTATCTCATGGTCTTTTACACTGACGAGTTCTAGCGGTATCAACTACAAGTAAATGTATGATATATGTATGATATATTTGTTACAGAAATAAACAAAATCAATAATTTAAGCATGCAAACAAAATAGAAAGCGTTCATATTAACTAGCGAGCAGGGTAACCCGACAACTAGTAACATTTAGGAAAAGTTTAATTATTAAAATACATGCCTAGATGAGGAACCAGAATCTAAACATAAATGTGCAGACCTTAATAAAGAACGAGTGCAGTTGGCTTCCTATCTATGGTTTTTTTACAGTTTTGAGACCGTAACTTTTTTTAAATATGGAATACAACATAACAAAAGTAACGGTGAGCGAAGATTTTTGGCATGTATTATATTTTGGGCAGTGATGTTTAACTTCTGCAATAAGCATGCTTGATTTTACACTTCTCTCTATGAGTTGATGTAAATATTTCAAGTCGATATGTATTTCCTGGGTTCCCAAATTTAATAGAGATAGCATTTCCAAATAATTATATTCCCATCACTATATTCTCATTTTGTAAGAACAATATCTCACAAATCTTCTCTGGATTCTTTTAATATTCCTAATTTGAACGAAGTACAATGGCCTCCAAATCGTTCCATATTCAGTTACCGAACATATTAGCGAACAATATAAACTTTTCAAAGTGTGAACTGAAAAATCCTTCGCAAATCTGTTAACAATTTGCAGAGTTTGCATAGATTTATTGATCATACCTTGTGTATGATTTTGAAACATCACCTTACTGTCCATCCATATTCCCAGATCCTTTATAACTTCAACTTGTACCAAGCCCACCAATTTCTCCTTTAAAGTAACAGTATTTTAGTTTTCAGGTGTTTCCGTGTGCAGTCGTAGTGCTTTTGAACACAAACAGCGGAGGTGACAGTTTTTTGGGAAGGAAGCTGCGATGTGGATGATTAGAGGTTATGGCGGAAAAGAATCTACGATAATTATTGATTGTAGTGTGTTGTAGTAGTAATTTTTACGAAGTTAAGTGTGGCTTTTGTTTTAAGTAATAGTAAGACGTAGCAGAAGTGTGAGTATCATGGCTTTACACTAGAAAAGCCGGCAAGGGCTTGCGCAAACAAGAAGCATATCATTGGCACAGCACGGCACGGCAAGGTATAACGCCAGCTGCCCTTTTCATATGATAGTCATCGAAGTTCAAAGTTAGTGACATAACCTGCAGGTTACAACAACCATGAACAGTAAGTGTTGCTGGTTTATTTTCCTAGTTCTTTAATAAATTGATTTGATTTGTCACTCACTTTGCGTTGTCGGGTAGTGTCCCCTGTAACGGATTCTGTACTTTACACTTGAACGTTCTTTTGTGTAATTGTGGTTTGGAGCATGGCACGGAATGAATAATATTAATTCGTCTTATTTATAAGTGCTACTTTAGATATATTTGATGCATGTAAAAAGTTATGCCAAGTTACAATTTTTGTAATAAAACTTTTGAGTGTTACAGCACCTCGTCTTATTGGTCAGCCCAACCCAAAATCACAACCAATAAAAATAAGAACCAGTATTAAAAGAGTCTCCGGCCATTCCATCTTAGGCTTAGTTCAAACTCTATTTGGGAAACAACTTATCTACTACAAAAGAACTTCAGCATGTCATGCTACCTTTTCCTTATTCTGCCATCAGCCAGTATCTCTAGAGATATGTCGCCATAGCTTTCTTCGGGATCCGGATCGGAAGTGCTGGGACCCCTAGCAAAACTTCTAGGGCTTGGGTAAATTACGATAAAAGAATCAGAACATTTGCGTTCATCATCATTAGATTTTCAGTCCTGGAACTGAAAGGGCACACTTCCATTGTTTCCTATTCTGAACTGACCTACACATTTCCCTGAAATTCCCTAAGCCTACATCTTCCACTATCTGTGTGGAATAGTCTAATCAAGATTTACCTCTACCTCTCTTTTTTCCATTCTTTGCTTTAATATATCCCGCATTATACCTTCATGTCTTAGAACGTCTCCTATAATCATGTTTCTTCTATTTTATACTGCATTTCACATATTTCTTTTTCCCCACGACCATTTCTAGTACCACTTTATTCTTAACTTTGTGTTTCCATGTCTTCATAATATGTCTGTAGCACCACATTCCAAAGGTCTTTTCCTTGTTTCTATATTTTTGTCTTTGAACATTAGTTGCTTTTTTGTTGTTAAAAGCAACATGGTATTGTGCTAATTTTTGTTCTGTATCTTTTGAACTTTTTACATCTCGTGTTATTTGGCTGTCTAGGTAGCGGAAATTCTTAAGCTCTTGTAAATTCTGGTTACCTATTTATATTGTCGTTTTTGACTTATTTTTCCCTCCTTTACATACTAGTACTTTAGTTTTAGTTTTGTTGATTCTCACACCGTATCTTTCTCTGTTAGTATTATTCCCAATTCATTAAGCTATATGCTAATACTGTAAAATAGTCTTTGAATCTAAGCATAGTAATCGTTTGTCCCAGCATAATAATTCCAAACGTCTTTCTGTATTAGACAATATTCATTGTCTGTTCGATATAGAAGTAGAAAATTAATGGAGATAGTGCACATCCCTGTTTCAGCCCTTTCCTAATACTTACTTCTCTACATTCCTGATTTAAATCTATTATCACCATTTGCTTTTGGTATAAGTTATCCCTGCAACTCATTCCTCTTTGTTTAGCACATCAAACATTTTTGCCATTTTACATTGTGAAAAGTTTTTCCAAATCTACAAACCCTATATACACCCTTTGTTCTTTTTATATTGTTTTCTCCATTATCACCCTTAAACCTAAAATGGCCTAACATGCTCCCCTGTTTCTCCTAGACCTAAATTGATCTTCTCTTGGTATTTCTTTAGCCTGTTTCTACATCCGTTATGGACAATTCTAGTTAATATTTTTGACACATGCACTGTTAAACTTATTGTTTAAAAATTCTCTTTTTTGGTATAGTGATTGGGTATCTCGCTTACCTCATATATACAGCTGACAAGTTAGAAGAGACGTCCTGTTACTGCTTGTCCAGAGACTTTTAGAGCTTGTGCTGACATTTTATCTTAACCCAGGGATTTATTATTTTTCAGGATCTTTAATGTTAGTTCAAACTCGTCTCTTAAGTACATTTTCAATGAATATTTCCTGTTCTAGTGCTTCTAATTCCAGTCCTGCATATAAAGTTCCTATATACATTCTTACCATCTATCCACTTTCTCTATATTTTCTATAATGGTGTCTCCTGCATATCTTATATTTTTCCTATACAGCTTTATATTCCTAAAATTCATCCTAATTAGTTTGTATGCTTTGTCTGCTTTTCAATTTCATCTTAGTTTGCATCACTCTGCACTATTCCTCAATCCATTGTTCTTTAGCTTTCTTGCATTTGTGAGGTTTTCCATTTTATGACTTTGTATATCTGTTTCCCTGCTTCGTCTGGCCTATTTTTGTGTTTTTGCGTTTCGTCTATTAAATTCAGAATATCCTTTGTCGCCCATGGATTCCTATCTTCATTTTGTTTAAATCCTAGAATTTTTCTGGCGGCAATGTCTGAGTTGGACTTAATGTTATTCCATTCTGCTTCTACTTCCTAAGTATCAGAAAATTTCCTGATATCTTTCAACAATTTGTTTGACTTTTTCTCAAATCTCTTATGGGCACCCCTACCTTTTAGCTTCTTAAGGCGAAAGTGCCTTTCCTTTTTTTCAAATTTTTAAACTTAAGTGTGGCTCTCATAATTACGATGTTGTGGTCAGTATCTATATCTGCTTCTGGGTAGCTTCTACTGTCTTTTACTTGATTCCTAAACCGTTGTCTAAAAAGAATGTAATCTATTTGATATCTACCTATGCCTCCTGGCATCTTCCACGTGCATCATCTTCTAACAAGATGTTAAAATAATGTATTTGTGATGGTTAAATTGTTTTTGTTGCAAAATTCTACCAACTTATTTCCCCTGTCGTTTCACATGCCTAAACCAAATAAACCTACAACCGCTCGTTCCCTACCCTCTCCTAAAAACCCCCGTAATTATTAAATTTTCATGTCCTTTTACGAATCTTAGAATGTTTTGGATATCTTTATAAATCGCTTTTACCTCTTCATCATTTCATTTTTTTGTAAGTACTCTTCTGCACAATGTCCTACCTTTTTCCACATAACCATCCCAACACCAGCATTTCCTTTCTCGAATCCTTTATAAAGTACCCTCATGTCTCCAAAATATTCTGCTTCTGGTTACCGAACTACGCTAATCTCTACCACATCTAATGCTAACATATTCATTTCAATTTTCAAATTTTCTAGCTTATCTATTTGGTTCATGCTTCTAATATTTCTACGGTCTGACTCACAAAAATGTTCCAGATTCTTCATTTAAACTTGCTAATTCCAACATCCGAAGTTGTCCTCTCCCAAAGATCCAAATGGAGGACATCATTTCAGAAAACGTATACGTGAAAGTTAATGTGGCGGTGTCCTGTTGTTATCCATATCGCAGTAGTGTGTTTTAGAATGTCATACCAACCTCTACAGTCTCTACCACTCTAAGAACCAAAAGGGCTGCTGTCTATTTTCGAAGTCCTTAGCCTGGTTCCTCGGACTCCACTAATTTGGTTAAACCTATAGTTCGACTCTTTAGCTCACTGACACACTCAAGCCATTCTACCTGTTCTAGTATTCTCCAACTTCTTCAAGGGGCAGGTCCGTTCAGAACAAAACGTTTGCCTTATGAAAATTTTAATAAATTTTTTCTATTCATATCTTCGTAACCATTTTGAATGGATCTGCACCTTGCCGAAGTTCTAAATTACTAGAACAGGTGAAATGGCTTGCGTGTTCTAATGAGCTAAAGAGCCAAACTACAGGTCCAACCAAAGTAGTAGGGTCGTTAATGAGGAACCGGACTAAGGCAATGGGAAACCACCACATTATCTCCCAAGTACACAGCGTACTTAAATTGTAAGAAACATGATGGCATTCTCTGGGGTAAAAGATTCCGGAGTTAAAATAGTCCCCCCATTCGGATCTCCGGGAGAGGGGACTACTTCGGAGGATGCAATCGGAAAATTAAAAATAAGAGTCGGGAACATTCTGCAAGTCGGAGCGTGGAATGTTAGAAGTATGAAGCAAGTAGGTAAGCTAGAGAACCTAAAAATCGAAATGAATAAGTTATCACTAGACATAGTAGGGATCAGCGAAGTTCGGTGGCCAGAGGCGGGGGATTTTTGGAGTGGAGACTTCAGGGTAATTCATACAGGAGCAGAGGATGGAAATTTGGGTGTGGGGATAGTTATGCAGAAAAAGATAAGATACTGTGTAGAAAATTACTTACAAAAGAACGAAAGAGTACTCATGGTTAGATTAGAATCTAAACCGGTAAACACAGTAATAATATAAGTATACATGCCCACCTCTAGCTACAGTGACGAAGAGGTAGAAGCCATCTACAAAGATATCGAAGACATATTAAGATACGTAAAAGTACATGAAAATTTAATAATTACGGGGGATTTTAATGCCGTGGTAGGTGAGGGTAGGGAAGGAGCGGTAGTAGGGTTATTTGGTTTAGGCACGAGAAACGACAGGGGAAATAGGCTGGTAGAATTTTGGGACAAGAACAATTTAATCATCACAAACACATTATTTCAACATCATGCTAGAAGACGATATACATGGAAGATGCCAGGAGATATAGGAAGATATCAAATAGATTACATTCTTGTTAGACAACGGTTTAGGAATCAAGTAAAAGACTGTAGAAGCTACCCAGAAGCAGATATAGATACTGACCACAACATCGTAATTATGAAGGCCGTACTTAAATTTAAGAATATGAAAAAAAGAAACGGAAAATGGCACTTGGACTTAGAGAAACTAAAAGATAAAAATATTTAAGAAAGATTCGAAAAAAAGTCAAATGAATTGCTCAAAGATATCGGGAAAATATCTGATACTAAAGAAGCAGAAACAGAATAAAATAACATTAAATCCAGCCTAGACATGGCGGCCAGAGATATTCTGGGGTATACACAAAAAGAAAATAAGAAACCATGGATAACAAAGGATATCTTGAATTTAATAGAAGAAAGACGAAAATACAAAAATAAATCAGACGAAACAGGAAAACAGAGATACAAAGCCATAAAATGGGAAATTATTCGAAAATGCAGGCAATGAATACTGTCAAATGCAGGAAGACATTTGGAACTACTATGCAAGGACAAAAAATTGATTGGCTTAGATTTGCAGATGATATAGCGGTATTAGCGTCTAGCAAAGAAGAGTTAGAGGCTGCTCTTAATGAAATGGAAACGGTTCTAACAGAGAGATATGGTATGAAACTTAACAAAACTAAAACTAAAGTTCTAGTATGCAAAGGTGGGGAAAATAAATCAAAAACAAGAATACAAGTATGTAACACGAACTTACAAGAGGTTAGGGATTTCTGTTACCTAGGAAGCCAAATAACGCAAAATGGGAAAAGCACAAAAGATATACAACAAAGGTTAGCACAAGGTCGTGCTACATTTAACAAGAAAAAGCAACTACTGTGCTCAAAGACCACAAACATAGAAACAAAGAAAAGATTGCTTAAAACATATGTGAGGAGCACAGTGCTGTACGGCTGTGAAGCCTGGGCAGTAGGAGAAGCGGATAAGAAAAAGGTAGAAGCCTTTGAAATGTGGTGCTACAGACGTATGTTGAAGGTATCATGGACAGACAAAGTTAAGAACGAAGAGGTACTAAAAATGGTATGGGAAGAAAGAAATATGTGGAAAACGGTAAATAATAGGAGAGATGATATGCCACAAACTACGGCATGAGGGAATAGTGCGGAATATATTAGAAGCAGAGATAGCCAAAAAGAGAAGAAGAGGCAGACCTAGGTTAGACTATTGCACACAGATAGTAAAAGATGTAGGCTGTAGGGGTTTCAGGGAAATGTGTAGGCTAGCCCAGAATAGAAATCAATGGAGGTACGCATCCAACCAATCCCAAGATGGATAAACTAATGACGAAAAAATAACTGTGCTTAAACATGATGATTATTATAGTAACGACAAGAAGTGGTTGGGCAATATTCTCAAATAATGTTAAGTGTGTGAAAGGATTTACTGGAAAACCATTATTTCGGCAAATGTCTAAGTGTTGGGGGATCTTGGTAGCCACAGGTTGCTTAACCCCCTTCACTGAATCTCGTGAAATAGGGCATAAAATTAGAAAACAATAAAAGGGGAACGAGCTGTATACACATGCTGTGTGAGAAGTTCCGGGAACTATGTAGGCTAGCTCAGAATATAAATAAGTGCAGGTGTTTGTCCAACCAGTTTTGAGACGGAAAACCTAGTGACGAAAAAATAAGCGCCGATAAATCTGATGATTAGTATAAACAACTAGTTGTTGGTTGCGAAATATCTGCAACCAATGTTGACTGTGTGAAAACATATATTGGAAAATATATTAAATCGGTAAATGGTTAAGTGTTGGGGGAACTTGGCAGCCACAGGCTGCTTACCTCCATTCACAACCGTTCATTTACATTTCCAATGCTCCACCCGAAGGTACTACATTGGCCAGAAGGCAAGTTTTTTGTTGCCTGGAAATTTAGAATTTTGCCGAACCGTTGCCGTTCCAGGCAAGGTAGGGATCTTTAACGTGCATGACAACACTCACACATGGGACCTCCATTTAACCTCTCATCCGAACGAGGGCGTAATTTTTGTGAAAAATACTCACCTGCCATTTTTCAAGCAATCGGACGTGTCGGGATTTGAACCCAGGACCTTGGGATCCATAGTCTTACGCTTACTACATTGATCCACGGCGATGCCTTCCCTTCACAACCACTGAAGGTCCGAGAAATAGGGTATATAACTGTAAAACTATAGAAGGTGACCGAACTGCATCTAACAAGAAAGAACAGCGCCTATGAGGAAAGACAACAAACATAGAACAAGAAGAAAATTGTTGAAAGCATATCTGTGGAGCACAGCAGAGTATGCCTATGAAATACGGGCAGTCTGAAAAGCAGACAGAAAAACGGTAGTAGCCTTTTGAAATGCTGTGCTTCAGATGTATGAGGATGATAGCATGGACAGACAAAGTTAATAACAAATAGGATATAGAAATAGCAGGGGAACAAGGATATCTGTAGAAAAAAAAATAGGAGAAATAGAAGGGCAGAATACGTTCTAAGGCATTTTTGGGAAATAATATGGGATATATTACAAGCAGAGATAGAAAAAAAAGAGGTAGATGTAGACCTAGATCAGATAGTGATAGATGCAGACTGTGCAAATTTCAGAGAAATCTGTAGGTTAGTTCAGAATAGGAAACAATGATGGTACGCGTCTAACCAGTTCCAGGATTGAAGACCAAATGATGATGATCTTCGTAAGTTCATTATTACAAACAGTGTTACGTAGTCGCTACCTTGTATAAATATAAGCATAATTATTTGATGAAGTATAAAGAAGTCATTAATTAACCATGTAATTTAATTCCATGTATTTTAGTCATTGCAAAGATCGTGAAACGAATATAAACTTAAATGTCCCATTTCCAAATCATTTCTTTTCCTTAAAAACGAGCACCATGTTAAAATGTAAATACACAAGCCATTCATTTTCACTGCACTCGCGTTATTAAAAAACATAAAAAAGCCCTTATTTAATTGTGTAATTAGATCCCATGCAGAATGTAAAAAAAATTGTGAAATGAATCTAATCTTTAAGCCGTATATGTAAAAAATGATTACTCTTGTTAAAATGCGACCCGTACTTTATTAGATATCAAATTAATACATCTGCGTAAAAGTAATATCAATTTATTGCATTCCATCTAAAAAATATTTGATAGGCTTTATTTACTGTGGAGGCAAATCTTGTTGCCTCTATAAACGAAATAACTTAGATTTAAGCTGTCTTCTTTAAAATATACATCCAACCCTGTTAGAATACAAATAAATGCAAATCTTATTGCATTTACAAAGTATAAAGAACCCTTTATTAATTATGTAATTAATTTTCCATGTGTAGATTTTAATATTCATTCTTGTTAAAAACTTCCAGAATCTTCTTTATTGATAAAGAATATGTCCCGTTACTAAGAAATGTTGTAAAAGGCAAATTTTATATAAAAGTATAAACACGCTGTTTCAAATAAACATGCGACGATTAAAAATGCAATAAAATAGATAAGAAATATTTTTATAGCTTTACGTGTCACAATATGAAAGAAAGGAACAGAACATTTAACTCCGTGCGCTGGAAGGCAATTGATATTACAAATTGGTCAGATAAGAGTTGCAAACATTTAATACCTAAAAAGATTATTAAATGGACTTAGAAATTATGTGAATTACGTTATATCTTAAACCAAACCTTGATGCGAATAGGCATGGTCCATCCTACTAGCAGTACAGTTTTGCTGAATTACTTTGATGATGGTCTTGGGGTCATAGAAATTTCCAGGGACAAAGGCCAGATGTCAGGAGGAGTATCTTTTGAAGGCATCATCCCATCAGAGTATGTATGTGTTTCTTTTCTGGGCATCTATATTTTGTTGGCTTGATATGTTTATGTATTCAGGCCTTGTTTATAATTTACGGAGTGAAACTACTTAAATTGGTAGGTATAAACATTCTATTATGGCGTTCCAAGGGTTGATAAATTGTAGTTGTTTTGGTTTAAGATAGGAAAATGCTAACAATGACAGCTTTTCTTCACTGGGAAAAGATTATAAACTCAGCATGTTATATATATAATCTTCTAGAGTCGCACCATTGCTTGCTTAGGTATGAGATTATTAGCTAAAAAATGTTTCTTTTCAGTGGGAGGAAATGTATTTCAACACATAGAGGATCATCTGTATTGCTATAATTAAGTAAGTACTAAATTTGCTATTTGGACTGAAAAACAGTCTCGTTAGATATTTTGATTAAATTTTTGCTATTTCTATTTACTATATTACATATACATTGAAAATTTTTTTTTATAATCACAGGACTGAAAACAGTCCATGCTAGAGTTTGTCAAATTTTTCTTTAATCACGTGTAAAAAGTTATTTTAAGTAATTAAAGGAGGGTATTCATTATTTTTGTGAAAAATTATTATTTTTGTAGACTTGTTTATATATTGTAGAAATCCTTCCAGATACATGTTGGATGAAGGTTATGTTATATGCATGTTGATGTTTTCTTTTTGTATCATGCTTTAACTAGAAGTTATGTAAATGTTCATTTTGGTATCATGCTTGGTTTCAACTAGAGGTTTTAAATATAATTTTTTTGCGGAGATTTCCTTTTCTTTCTTTATGACCCATCCCTCTATATGACGTTTCAGCTAGCACAGCAATATCTCTTTGAATTTTCCCCTTGTTTTGTTACGGTACTTGGTGTGGGCTTAACTGTTTCTTTGCTTACTGTACTTTACTTTTCTCTTGTTCGCATGGATTACCATAACATGTTTTTCTATTAGTTCCAGGTCAGAGCAAAGTAATTAACAAATTTAGTGACATGATATTGAGTTATTCTATGCTAATAGTATAAATGAACGATAATGGCATTACAGTAAAAAAAAGCACTACAACGTAGGTATAGACAGACGCAAGGTAGTTTCTGATTGGTTGATTACAAAACTCGAAGCCACTGATGCCTGAAAACCAGTAATTATATATAATCAACTCTTTGAAACTGATTTTTGTTTTGTGTGCATGATGAAGTTGGGTTCTTCTTAAAGTGAAATACCTCCACTATAAGTACGTCATTAATTAAACTAATAATAAATAATAAAAAGTAAAACATCAACTTTGTTTAACTTTGATACACTGTTGTATCCAACCTACCTCTTCCTCAAAATGGAGAAGATCCCTTCCTTTTTCAGTTAAAGTTTGCAATAACTCAAACCTTGGCACTACATCTTCTGGATGGTCATAAACTTTAATCACTCTAAAAAAGTGTGCACGAAGTATTCCAAGTCTATCATACTGACCTTTAACCATACATTGCAAAAAGTTCAAAGTCAAATGTCGCACTTCAGTTGAATTTTCTTTACCCAGTAAGTCTTTTACCCACAAATACAATTTTTCAATGCCTTTCTGAAAAAAAAAACTCAATGATAATCACAGTATGTATTAAAGAATGAAGTATGAATTATAAAAGCTTTTGTTGGTCATAGATTGATAATATAAAAATCAATGGTCCAATCATAAAATTTATCTGGAAAAATAGCTACAGAATATGATCAGTATAATATATGTTAATAAATATATTCTGAACACCTTTAATACAACTACTTTCTTCTAAACAATAATACCACTGTTAGTAATGCGTTGCAATACGTTAGTTATAAATTAGATGGAAAAGAAAAATTTAATAAATCTGAATAAACAAATTAAATATGGTTACACTTTGTACAATAGATTTTTTTGTTTCTATAAAGAACATTCAGTTAACAAACCTTAACTTCAAAAAGTATAACATTATTTCTTTTAAGTACATTGCAAGCATAAGTAATTCAGGACGATGTCTTTTAAATTAAAACAGCAAACGAAAATATAACTTAATATTACAAGACGCGGTGCGGCTTATGCATTTCACATGAAAAGGTAATTACAAGAGGCAGATAACGTGCGTCCCAACCACCAAGGACAATTAAAATAATAGCACATTACAACATAATACAAATTACATACAAAGTATGACTTTTACGCAGTTAATGCGACAATAACCTTTATTCAGCCTAGAGTAAAATTATTACATTGCATTAATAGATGCTGACAGTAAGTATAGGATTTTGTACACAGGGAAGGTAAGGTGGCAACTAAGTGAGGAAGTTGAAAGTAAAGTTCAAACTGTAGAAGTCGAGATGCAACCACGACAAGGTGTAGGTCATGAGGGAGTTAAAAGTGTACCATGAGTCGCAAGTGTTGTGTTTTGATTTGCGGCAAGGCAAATAACAACTTTAATGTGTTTCATCGATTTTACTGTCGCACCAGTGGAGTAGAAATACAAATGTAAGTATGGAATTGAAAATAAATTAATGGGTTGAAACTTGTGAGTTTACTTGTTTTATGTAAATTGGTGAACTAGTATGCATATGAGTCATTGGTGTTCTGAATTTTCTTCTTCAGGGAATGTAAAATAATTGACTAAATAAACCTTTCTAAATGTTGCAGAAATAGTTATGTCTATTAGGTTGTGTATTATAGATGATTTCATTTATAGAAATTTGGCACACATGCTAACGAAATTGTTTTCCTTCACTATTTAAATAGTGATTGGCTAATTTTAGGTAGCTAGTATGCTAGTGTATGAAGTTGAAATTAGAACATTTTTTAAATGATTAATTAAGATATGCATGATAATTTTTAAGGTAGGTTGTTTATCTAGTATAGTGCCAATTATGAAGTGAACATCAAGTTCGTAATTTTTAAGGGACTACAAAATGCGAACATGAAAAGTTGCATTGTTGAACGTTCTTGTTTATTGCAAAGTTGGCACTGCCTGCCGCTGCCTGCAAACTGTTCTTGCCTAAACAGAATCAATGTATTCCACTAATGGCTGTTGATGAAGACACTTTTAGAACAAACCAGTTCAAGGTGCTTTTTACATATCAAACAATCTACTTCCGTCGTTTCCATTCACATCCTGTTGCATTAGTTTGAATGGCTATAATAATGCAACGTGGCACTAATGCCCAGCCTAGTGGTCAATATTGCATACATCAAACAACCAATTAGTTCACAATAGGGTTTCCTTCCCATGATGCACTCTTGGTCGCCTTCTTCAACTTCCCTTTTCCGTGTTTCCCAGGAAGTTTTCACTGATTTACAGTCTTCCATCTCCAATTTGCATAGAACTTCCAGTGGCTAATTTGACTTTCTTCTTCTTCTCAAAATTAATGCCCAGAGTCAGTCATTTGGAATTCAACACATAAGTTGCATCCAGCAGAAAATACAACTCTTCATCTTCTTTTGCATATAGACACGGATCGTTTAGAGAACACCAAAACACCTTTTGCACTAAAAAATGATTCTTTCGTGTATTTCAGATGACCGGTGCCTATTTAAATCCATAACGAAAACGTTTTAGTCGATACACCTCATTTCCATCACTGAAGCCAACAGGTTGCTTCTTGTCGATCTCCTTCAAAACTATACATTTGTTATGTTTATTTGGTGCATAATTAGACCCTCATGCATGGTAAGCACAACAAGTGTACGTACAGTGGCAAAACATACCACAGGATTATGTGTCATCATAATCAAAATCCTTTTTTGTGTACAGCCTTTCACTACTTTCTCGACTTCCCCACTTGAATAGACGTTAAAGAGCCACTTCATTACAATAGCTCCCCTACCTGATGGCAAGTCCAATATCAAGAATTATAGAGCAATTACTATTGCATCTCCCATTGCTATGAGTTTTGAAGCAATTGTTACAAAAACAAATTAAGTTAACCATTTCTAAAATAATCATACATCAGGAGCATTATTTTGTAGGAGGTAGATCTACTGTCACATTTGTTTCTTTTACTGATTATAAAAAACTTGGAATTAGGGTATGAAGTTAATGTTATTTATATTGATATAGGCAAGGCCTTTGACGAAGTCAATATCAAAAGGCTATTATACAAATTAATGCTTCTTGGTTTTGATGAAAACATTTTTAATTGGATGGACTCTTATCTTAGTGGCAGGATTCGGGTGATTAATTTGAATGGTATTTTGTAGTATATGCTGATGATTTAAAAATATTTACAAAAATAAATACTGATGAATTGTGTCTGCATTCAAAAGGAAATAGATTCATTTACCGCTTGGTCTGATTACAACAATCTGAGTCTTAATACTGATAAGAGTAAAAGTATCATAATCACTAAAAAGATATTTCAATATATATTATAATAATTATATAAAAAATCAAAAGTTGTTTCGGTAATAACTGTTAAAGATTTGGTGTCTTTGTTGATACTAAGTTGTCATTAAAAATACACTGTGAAAGTACTGTATCCAAGGCGAATAGAATGCTTGGGTTCATTATCAAACAGTCCAAAGATTTCTCAGGTATAAGAATAATGTTAGTGTTATATGGAGATTACGTGTGAGATCTACTATGGATTATGACTCTGTAGTTTGGAATGCAACTAATAAAGAGCTAATAAGAAGACTTGAATGTATTCAAAAGAAGTTTGCTAAATTTATGTTAATGTTTATCATGATTATTTAACTTTTTACAATTTTTACCTATGCGTCTTTTCAAATTAATTAACAACCATATTTGTAAGTCTGCAAATTAAATTTTGTTGCAAATCCTTATCCTGTTTGTAATCCTCTAATTTTTAAGTCTCCTCTCCACCGAATATTTTATGGAATGCACTTTTGTATTCTATCAAGAATTATACGAACTGCTAACAACTACCCCAAGTTAATTTTTTTCAATGTCTCGCTCCGAAAATTAGAGCAAATTGAATCAATCTTTTAGCAATATATGTAAATGTCAACTATTTACATTGTATTATTCTAGAGAATTTTGTATATTTATTTTGATCTGTTTTCAGCTTTTGTAACATATGGCTTGCACATATAAAAATTTATTATGAAATGGATACATTTGTTACATAAATAAATCCATTAAATACCAGATATTGTTTTCTTTTAACGCATTCATTTCTTCTTCAGTAGTTCTCTTCTGTTCTACGTTATCACTACCAGTGAAGTTTCATCAAAGGTTTGAGACACATTGTCCACGAACGAACACAAAGAGCAAAAATAGTGTACTCATTAGTGTTTTGACCGACGGACAACTCGCCCTGAACATATTTTAGTGGCAATATCTACTTATTTCTCTTCAGTTGTCACTTCTTGTTCCCTTAAGATTTCAGGAATCTTCTCTCAGTTCTTCATGTAGAATAACTTCTGTATATTCATTAGATCTATCTCTGCCTGACTTCGAGGCTTCGGTTATACTCCTGTAAAAGTAGTTGCTTTCATCATGACCAATGCATCGTTTCTTTTCATGCTCATTCCACAAGCGATAACTATTTAATGAGTACTCAACCATGACACACTTTTCAGATCTCAAGTAAAGTTTTTCTACGAGTTGTTGAACATGGGATCCGCTTGAAAAATGTAAGGCGAACATTTTTCACAAAAATATGCCCTCGTTCGGATGAGAGGTAAAATAGAGGTCCCGTGTGTGAATGTTGTCACGCACGTTAAAGATCCCTACATTGCTTTAAACAGCAGGGGTTCATCAAAATTCAAAAATTTTCAGGTAAAACAAAACTTGCTTCCTGGCCAATGTAATACCTTCGGGTGGAGAATTGGAAAATCACATGTAGGGTACTTGCAGGTCCAAGGTTCCAGGTTCGATTTCCGGCACAGAGATAAATGTAAGGTGAGCATTTTTCACAAAAATACGCCCTCGTTCCGATGAAAGATAAAACGTAAGTCCAACGTATGGCTGTTGTCACGCACGTTAAAGATCTCTACCTTGCTAGGAATAGTAAGGGTCCAGCAAAATTTGCATTTAAAAAAAACTCTTCCTGTTCAATGTAGTACCTTCGGGTGGAGCATTGGAAAATCAAATGTAAGGTACTCATAAGTGCGCAGCACAATTGAAAAATCGAAGCTTTTCTATACTAATTTTTCTTCTATACCATCTTAGCTGATACTTTGTTCTCGAGCACAATCATAGAGGAACGATTGATTAATTAAATATACTGCAGAATAGATTGCTTCCGACCATGTCTTTGGTACACCACTGTCAAGTAACAAGCACCTAGCTTTTTCCATAATAAAGTGACTTATACAAACCGATACTCCGTTTTGCTCTGGAGTATACCGTACAGGTCATTCATACTGGATGTCTTTACTCTTAAAGTATTATACCACTGCTTTATTAACATATTCCTTCCCATTATCACAACAGAAACAAGTAATTTAGAAATTCACGAAATGAGCTGTGGTTATACCTTCATACCACTGAAAGTATTCCAGCACCAATGATTTGGCCTTTCTTGCATAAACTACTGTGAATTGGGTACAGTTAGAGATAAGAGTCTCGACATATTTTGCCCTGTCTTGTGCCACCTGCTTGATTGGCCCTATATCGTCACTGTGTATTTACTCCAAGTGTTGACGAGCACAATTGCATTCTTTATTGTGGGGCAATTTTGTTTGTTTACTTTTCACGCAAGTTTCGCAAACCTTCCCTGGTGCTGTTGCAACTGCAAGTCCATCTGCTTGATTCTCAAGTACTTTACGTTTACAGTTGCTTATATGTCCAAGCCACTTGCGCCACAGTTCCGGAGTTAGCCTAGCTACCAATAACGTTGGTACTTCTAATGCCAGTTAAAATTAAACCCGTCTAACTGCCCAACATGCTTGCCTTCACCAAACTTCCCATTTTCTTTCAAAATAACTGCTTTTCCGCATTCAAACACGATTTTATACGACCGTTGTAGTGATCCAGGTTCAACTGGATGGATGTTGTTCAAGTAACCATGGTAATAATATAAGTTATGTCAATGTAATATATAATTAAAGAAATATAATTATCCAAACAGGAGGAATTCATTATATTTGTATTCAATTCTATTCATAAGAGTCACAACAATTGGCGACGAGGATTAAACTGAAAAAAAAAAGAAAGAAAATGAATCCAGAACAGTTTCAACAAATGATAGAAATTTTATTAAAAATCAAGAAGTATTAATCAGTCAATTTCAAAAAGTCAACATCCAGAATGCAAATACTGAAAATACTACACAAAGTTATATAAGTTCAATTCCAGCATTTGAAAATTTTGATGGAAAGAAAGAAAAGTTCAAGTGTTATTTAGAGAGGTTTGAAAATTATCTGACCATTAAAAACGTTTATAATCAACAACAGAAAGCACAACTTTTATGTATATCAATTGGATGTATACATTACAATAATCTTTCAGTGTTTTTGGGTCCAACAAAATCAATTAAAGAGCTGCCATCTGTGAACTAATAAATGCTTTTCAATCAATGTTGAGTCCTCTAAGAAGCACAATAATTTCTCAACATTATTTCTTGAGCACCTACAGCAGGAAAATCAAAATATTGGGGAGTTTGTTGCGACTTTACAAAAAGATTTGGACGAATGCAAATTTCAAGTCAGATGTGAATGCGAAAGAGTAGTATCAGTTACCGATATGTTCCTACGAGCACAGTTTGTAAGAGGAATAAAAGATAATTGGATACGAGAACAGTTACTTCAAGCAGAAGAAACCCAATTTAGCAACGTCCTAACAAAGGCCGTAGCTTTAGAAGCATCTCGAATAGAGACCAAGGAAATTTCAAACCAGCAATCCATGCCAATTAGCCAAGTAAATAGAATAGGTAATAGTTCAAGCAAGACCTATAAGTCCAGTCGTGATGGGAAACATCGCTTACATTCAAGATCAAAACATAAATCAAAAATAGATTATAAATATCTGGGGATTGCAGATTTGTGCATCAAATGCAGCAGGAATAATCATTGTACTCCAGACTGTCGTAGTAATCGAGATCATCTACATTGTTCAAGCTGTCATAGAAAGGGACACGTCGTAAAAGTTTGCATTACCACACTCCTAAGACATAAAAATTATAAAAATTATTCAAATAACGAAACACATAATTACATTAGTGCGAATGATGATAACCAATTTGGAGTTAATTCAATTAGTCCAGGCGACCCCAAACTTTTCGAAGCATTACAAATAGTGGAAATTTATGATCATCAAGCGATTAATGCTCCAATTCAAGATTGTCAAAAATACATTATTACTGTAGAAGTGAACCATAAACCAGTCGAATTTGAGGTAGATTCAGGGGCAGGATTTACACTATTACCAGAAGACAAGTTTAAGATGTTAAATCTACAATTAAATGAAACGTCAATTTGTTTTCGTGCATATACAAACGATGTATTTATTCCTAAAGGAAAGGTTACAGTAAGTGTCTGTTACAAAGACATTAGTTCAATAGAAGAAATGTTCATAGTACCTAGTGGTCGTCCGGCAATTCTAGGGCGCACTTGGATACGCCACCTTCAAATCAGCTTGCAAGAGATCAACAACAATATTAACACGGCATATTCAAATAATTCAACACATCAAGTGGATAGTCTTTCTATAGAGCAAATTATATTTCAATATTCAGAGGTATTCGAATCAAAAATTGGATGTGTATCAAATTATTCTGCCAAAATAACACTACGCAAGGACACACAGCCAGTTTATATAAAAGAAAGGAGTATACCATTTGCATTACGTGCCAAAGTCGAAGCAGAATTAGATTCATTGGAAGCTGCAGGAGTAATTTCTAAGGTAATCACCAGCGATTGGGGGTTCACCTCTGGTGGTAATACCAAAAGCAGATGGAACAGTTAGATTATGTGTCGATTACAAAACAGGAGTCAACGAATGTCTGGTAAATGCTAAATATCCAATACGAAGGATACCAGATATTTTGCATAGTCTAAGGAATTCAAATTACTTTTGCAAATTAGACATATATAAGGCATACTTACACATCGCATTAGATGAGGCCAGTAGCGAAATTCAAACAATTACAACGCACAGAGGGATATACCGCATGAAGAGATTGAGTTTTGGTATAAAGACAGCACCAGCAGAATTCAATCGCATGCTGAGTAGAGTTCTTCAGGGTTTAAGAAAAACGGAATATTATTTGGACGATATCATTGTACATGGCACTACAAAAGAGGAATGTTTAAACAATTTAAAGGCGTGTTTGTCTCGTTTTCAAGAAAATAATTTGCATGTAAACAAGAATAAATGCACATTTTTAGTCCAGAAAATAGAATATTTGGGGTGGACATCAGAGTGTGAAAAGGCATTTCTGAATCTAAACGAAGAAATAGCAAGTGAAAAAGTTCTTGTACCATTTGATCCAGACTTACCAATTGTCCTAGCGTGTGATGCAAGTCCAAGTGGCATTGCTGCGGTTCTTAGCCATGTAGTTGGGAATGAGGAAAGGCCAATAGCTTTTGCTTCAAGATCATTAACAAGTGCAGAAACAAATTACAGCCAGTTAGATCGGGAAGCACTTGCGATAATGTTTGGCGTGCAACATTTTTTCAAATTTATTTACGGACAGCATTTCACTATAGTTACGGATAATCAGCCACTTACGAGAATATTTCATGAAAACAAAAATTTACCAGCGATGTCTTCAACCCGTCTTTTAAGATATGCCAGTTTTTTATCACAGTTCGATTATAAAGTTCAGTTCAAAAAGGGGAAGCATCATGAGAATGTTGATTGCTTGTCTAGAGCAACAGCGAGCCAGTTAACTAGTTCAACTGATATAGTTATTAATAATGAAGTTTCTTCAATATACACGGAAGCTGTCGTGGACATAAGTTCTCTAAAGCTTAACTCAGAGATACTTGTTCAAGAAACGGCAAAAGATGTTACATTAGCAGAAATTCAAAGGAATTTACTTACAAAATCAATCGAGTCTCCATATACTTTGGAAGGGGGAATTATATTTTTCAATGACCGAATAGTTATACCTCAGAGCCTTCGTGAGTTAACACTTCAAGAACTACATACAACTCACGTTGGAATAACTAAAATGAAGCAATTAGCAAGGCGTTACGTTTATTGGCCAAAAATAGACAAAAATATAGAAACTTTAGTAAGATCATGTGAAGCTTGTGCTTCAGTACAGTCAAATCCAGTAAAAGCTATTGTACATCCATGGTCTACACCAGAAGGTAACTGGGAGCGTGTACACATTGACTACGCTTCATTTGGGAAACATAATTTATTTATTTGCATAGATGCAAAATCGAAATGGGTTGAATGCAAATCAATAGCATATGCACCAAATTCAACAAGCACAATGGAATTACTTGCGGATATATTTTCGTTAAATGGTTATCCGAAGGTTATAGTATCTGACAATGCTACCATTTTTGTTAGCGAAGAGTTTAAAAAAATACTGTAAAGAACGTGGAATATTCCAGAAACTCATAGTTCCAGGACATGCTGCAACAAATGGATTAGCAGAACGGACAGTACAAACCATCAAAAGAAAATTAAAATGCATGGGTAACTGCAACGCACCTATATTATCAAAATTACGAGCTATTTTGTTTCGATATCGTGCAACTCCACTAGCTTGTGGGAAAAGCCCAGCAGAGATGTACTTCAATCGTAAATTTCGTATTAGTTTAGATGCTTTAATACCGCATAAAGAAAAAAAAAGTTCAAAACAGTTTATTTCATTCAATAGTTAGAACACTTCAAGAGGGGGAGAGAGTACAGTCATGCGAATTACGTAACAACAAATACGTATGGATCTTGGGAACAATTCAAAGAAAATTAGGTACCCGACATTACGTGGTAAAATTAGATACCGGTTATACATTGAAACGTCACGTAAATCAATTGAAAGGTACAAATGTCAAGCAGATTATGTCTCATCCGGACATGATGGACACACCACAGAATGAACGACAGATACAAGGGATCCCAACATTGAGACGTACAGTAGAATTGCAACCGCGTTCACAAGAGATGGCGACTGATGTTCATGATCCCAACAATGCAACGTTCGCCGAAGCCGATCCACGAATCAGACGTTCAGAGCGCATTCGTAGACGCCCAACTTGGCTAAAAGATTTCGAGTGTAGATAACAGTCATGGTTACAAAAGGAATTGGGGTATGATCCTTCTTAGGGGGGAAGACTGTAGTGATCCAGGTTCAACTGGATGGATGTTGTTCAAGTAACCATGGTAATAATATAAGTTATGTCAATGTAATATATAGTTAAAGAAATATAATTACCCAAACAGGAGGAATTCATTATATTTGTATTCAATTCTATTCATAAGAGTCACAACAACCGTGTTTTTAGTTTACCCATGGATATCAGGTTAAATATAAAGGGGGTTAACAACATGTTTTTGGTTACACTAGCTTTCTACCCAGAATCAACAGTGCTATTTAGTGGGTGAAGCAGCTCCTCCACAATGTCTAGCAAACATGCATCCTCACTACAAATCATGTGCTGAGATGTCCCGAAATCCAGATAGAACTGCACTGTTCCTGAACTTTTCTCCTGCTAGCATTGTATCAAATACTAGGTATTTAGACGAATTCTTCAGATTGGGACATTTCACACGCCGATGACCTACCCTTTTACAATTGTGACATGTAAAAGAAAACTCTTCTTTTGCACTGGTTTACTATTCCACTTCTTTGTGTTTTGTGCACTGAACCCAACTGATGATGATGAATGTCCCCCATTGCTACCTGATGTACGTACACCTGAACTTTTCTTCCAGAAAGCAATTTTTATAAATGACAAGGACGAAGTCTATATTGCAGCTACAATATTATCGTATTCAGAAGGCAACGTTAACAGCAAGTGACAAACTATGTGCGTTTCTTAGAGAGTAGCACCAGTACGTTTTAACTCTCGTACACGCTTGGCAAATTGTAAAAATGGCTTGATACATTTCCAAAGGAAGGGTTAAACGTGATCAAGAGCAACTTCTTACACAGAAGTAATTGACAGCCCAAGCCTTTTCTTTCAAAGGCATTTTGCACTTAAATCCATATAGCAAAGCACGAATCACACTTTAATATACTCTGCGAATCAGCTATCCTCATAATTATTTGCAAACAGCATTTTTCCTCCTTCTTCATTAATTCTTCAATCTCTTTTCTTTCTAAGAGTCCTTTCAGGTTTTCTTACACGTCTACCTTCATGCACTGCAGTATCGCTAATTCGCCCAAGTCTCCAAACGGAACTTCCAATTTGGAAAATTATCACTGTTGGACAATGGGACTTTGAATCTGTTTTCGAACCCTATAATTAATTATTATAATCCAGAACATCTGGGCCCATAACGTGTTGAATAATAACTAATTACAGTTTAAAGAGTAACAACGGTTTATTAACTTAAAGCCAGACATTTGAAATATTTGTCTTTGCTGAACGTCCACTAGCCCCCCTACTATTATAATATAGAAAGTGTAACTACATCTAATCTGGGAACGCTTTTCTAGTCTACATTCAAAATGCTAAGTCTAATATGATATATGTATGTATGATAACAAAACAATAATAGCAAATGTATTTTTTAAAAGGAGCCTTAAGTATATATACAGTTTTTCTATTAAAAATACCATACACTGTGTTTATTTTCGTAATTTTTGCAATTTTTTTTATAATGAATATTCCTATATAACAAACTAATTTGGAAGCAAATTGAAGGTTCATTATAATTGATCTTTACTGTTTTATCATAGACATAAAACAATCCTTATTTTGATTATTTTGGTTTAGAATTTTAATTCAATATAAACAAAAAAAAATATGTAAACTTACATCTTCGACTTTATGTGCTAACACAAGTTCACTTAATTCTTTTACAGTTTTTAAGCGAGTTGCTAAAGGAGCTTCTTTACATAACTCGCTACGAATCTCTTCGGTAATAACAAAATCTCCTTTATGTGACTTCACTCCACCTAATTAAAAAACATAATAAACAATAAAATAATGTTAATTAAATTTTTCTAATACCTGGTGCTGTTCGACGAAAAAATTGTTTAAGTTTATCTTGCAGAGACTTTGTATCTTTTGTACTAGTCATATTGGTGTACTTCTATAAGAAATTAACACAGGAGTAATATTAACACGATGAACGTGATTAATTAATAGCACAATGTTGCATTTTTACATTATGTTTATAAAAACGATTCAACAAATACCACAAATTAAAAACATGAACATAACCTGCTTTCAAATCAAAGCTATACAGTCCTTGAAGTTTTTTGAACAGCTGTTTCCAACAGAATGCGTTCAACTACGAATTACCTAGGAGTAACTAGAGTAATGCACGAGTTTTAAAGAGTGAAAACTCATAACTAAGACTAAAATGACTCGATTTAAACTCGAAATATTTTTTAATTAATATTTATGTCTACATGATAAAATAACAAACGCATTTAATAATAATAATTATTTAATGTTATCCTAAATCACATTGACTTACAGCTACGGCAAGTGTGGCCTTTTTCATTTTTAATTCTTATTTGACCACAACGATTACTGTAACTATAATCCTACGTAAATATTTGTTTAAAAGGAGTTTTAAAACTGAAATGTTTTTGCGGTAGGATTTTGTTTTCGCAACATGACGAGTTGTATATGTATTCGATAGGGGATAGTTTCATAAGTATAAATATATAAAGCTTTTTGACAGGAAATGACTCCTTAAAAAGTTATGAACTTTTAGATACTAATGCTAAATCTATGAGGAAATAGATTTTCAAACCTAACCTAACCTAACCAAACCTTTTTATTACTTGGGGTCGGAGAGCTTTTATTGCATTGCCCTCCAACTTGCTCAAGAACATCTATTGTCGGCGGTGGTATGCTATTAGTTGGGATACCCACTTAACTTTTTTTCCCTTCCTTTTAATGATAAGAGTCAATCCTATAACCATCGGTAAGGCATCTACATCAGGAGAGATCGATTTTCAAACTTAACATATCGTAACCTAAGCTAACCCAAACTGACCTAAAAGAAATAAATAAATTAAGACTATTCAAAATTCTAAAACGGTTTGAAATTTATCGGAAAGGAAATTAATAAGAATAAACTAAAATTTAAGCAACAATTTGAAAATCTTTATATAGCTGGCAAATAACAATGAGAGGAACTATAAAGAAATCGCGTCCTATTTAAAGTTGTGAAGAAACCACAAATATTCACAGAGATGAATTGCAAATTCATGATGTGGAGCAAGTGTAAAAGTATTAATTATTAGAACAGTTTAATTGATAGAAGTAAACAAAAATACATACTTTTAAATAGAAATTGCAAGCTGTAAGTCAAAATCATGTTGTGCTTCAGATGAAGATAATAGCATGGACAGACAAAGTTAATAACAAATAAGTTATAGAAATAGTAGAAGAAAAACGATATTTGTGGAAAACAAAAAAAATAGGAGAAATAGAAGGGCAGGATACGTTCTAATGCATTTTTGGGGAATAGTACGGGATATATTAAAAGCAGAGAAAGGAAAAAAGAGGTAGAGGTAGACCTAGATCAAACTGTCGCACGCAGATAACGACAGATGCAGACTGTGCAAATTTCATGAAAATGTGTTGGTTAGTTTAAAAATAGGAAACAATGAGGGTACGCGTCCAACCAGTTCTAGAATTGAAGATTTAATAATGATGATGATGTCAAAATCAAAATGACACCAAAACATATGCCAGATCCTTATTTGACAGCTGCGTTTACATGGGAATGTATATTTAGCAGTTAAGTGAGTAATTAAAAAACTCTCATAACCTTAACATTAGGATTTAAAAAATTTATAACTTTTTAAGATATTATAGTTAATAAAATGAAACAATAACTTAGACTGATAAGCAAATTCAAAATTATCATTTCAAACCGAGCGAGTAATTGAAAGATGCATAATATAAGGTCCCAAACAGGATTTGAATCTGCATTTGCATTTTTCAGGCCGACGTATTTACTAATAGCACTACCGGGACTAGTGATGAAATTGGAAAATTTTTACAAATCTAAAATCGTGTATGTCATCATACATCAATCTCACTTTTAATTACGTTTGCCATTTTTGTCAATTATGTCTAATTTATTGCATGTATTCGTGCTAAGCACGTATTTCCCAGACAAGAAGAATGTGTGGTTAGTGCGCTTAGAAATGACAGACGTATTATGGTGGGAATACCAACAAGTTCATGAAATCGGCGCGTTTTAAACGCGGACTTGACTACCTACTACTGAACAACATCGAGGTAATAAATGCGAGTGCGTGTTAATTAAGTGCGAAGTGTATCTTTTCGCATTCTCTTTATCTGTCCAAATACCCTAAAAGTATTTTATGCTTCTTAAAAGTGTAGGTTCAACGCACTTCGCTAACAGAATCTGGATTAAAAATAAGAAACCGACGTCACGGACCCGAGACCTGTCTGAGGACGAGCGGAGGATACCTTGGTTCCCGCTATTAAGCTAGGTAAGTCTTCGGCATATTTTTAATTGTTATCTATAACGGTTTGACGACAATAAATGGCGACTAAATTTGAGACGTAATAGATTACGCCTGCGGTTTAACATAGTATTGACGTCATATGTGGAAAATAATAGTACATAACAATTTAAGCAGTCTTGCAAATATTAAATCCTTACCCATAAAGCTCATATGCATTTAAGTCCTGAAAACCCACGCCTTTCATTAAGCATACCATCACAGCTGTCACAATTTGTAACAAATTGGAGACATCGACGGGACTGATTTATTATCCTCTATTACCATAATTACCAGTATTCAAACAGCATAAAATATTGTTCTAGTTAAAATGCATTTTTCAAAAAAAAAAATAAATCTCTAAAACCCAAAAATGTTTTGTAATGCATCGATGTTTGTATAGTTTAATATTGGATTATCGGCTACTTAAGTGTTTTTTGCGTCTTAGAAATGATACCGTAGCAGGGCAAAAATGCGCCTGTTTTTAATTCAGCTGAAAAATTGTTTAAAGTGAACCATCCTTATTATTTACAATTTGTTAAACATAGTATAATAGTAGTAAATTAGAGCAAATGACCAATTATAATACAATGCTTGACTTCTTATTTAATCTAAAAAATAAAAAAAGGAATCTGAAAATATAAAGCTTTACAAAAGTTTTATGTTTTAAAAAAGAAAAGGTTGTCTGTAAAATTGACTCTTTACAGAGTTCAAATTTCTTGTATACTATTGGCTACAGTAGTTAAAACTGCAGCTGAAGTTTTAAGGTATGTGAATCAAATTCAAAATTTATTTCTTAATTTATGTATAGCGTACAAAGTATGTGTGTCATACGTGTTACAATAATAAGACAGAAGATATTTAAGGTTGTCCATGAACTAATAAGATTGTTACGTTTATTTTCGTAAATAATTGATTAGTTTATATACAATAATTTTTAACTTAAATTGTATTAAAATTGTATTTCAATTAATAATAAATATCCTATATATGTTACTTGATAAATCTTTCTGCTATTAGAAAAATAAATATCCTTTCTAAGAATTCCTTACCGTGGAATTTACGCCATAATTAGATAGGCGTCTTTCCAAGTATTCAATAATTAATGCTGGTGTGTTTTCCCTTGTTAAAAAATTCGGCGAAATTGTTTCAATAAATTAGGGTTTTCCTGTCTTATTTCCTTGACGACAAGTTTACGTTGAGCTTTGGTGCTTTAACTAAACAAATTTAATATTCACTTTCTGTTCGAATAGCAACAAGAAAACATCCGTCCTGTTTTGCTTCGTTTCGTTTTTTTTATGCGAATTACTGGCACGCATTCTAGCGTGCGTCCTGCGAGGGACACGTTAATTCCTTGAGCTGTCGTTTCTTCTGGTAATGGGAGGCCAAACGCGTTTTTCCTGGGTGTAGGTCTACCTACTCGCTGACGTGGACCAGCGACTGACGCAACCTCTACGTCAGCAACTCGAGGGTGAGTTTTTCTTTGTATTTGCTTCTTACTTTGGAACTACAACGCCTAGGATTTTACCGTTCAAATATGGCATTTCCAAATTTAATTCTTATATACGAAAATTATTGAACTATTTTGGTATTTACTGCTTTTTTATTAATGCTTTACTATTTGGTTACAAATCACTAAAAATATACTACTTATCAATGTAAAAACGGTTTAAAGACTTGCTGGCACATTTGAAAATATTGTTGCCATTATGTTTGTAAATATAGGTTAAGTTTATATTTACGATGATCTAGAGCTGTGGTTTTTAAGGTTGCGTTTGGTTCTTTTTTTTAATAAATAATGTCATGGGGTAATTACTTAAAAACTACAGCTCGCCATTTTCATGAACAATTTTTTACTGTGTTCTGTAAATATTTTGTTTAATTATAAGTTCTATTTCCTTTGTATGTTTGTTCTGAGTGTGAATGAGTGCGTGTATATTTTTTTTTCTATTTTTTGTTCAGGTTTTCCTTTACGTGCTTATACGTATAATACCCCGCCCACTCACCGATTGAGCCCGGTCATCCTTTCTTTCTTTTTCTTGATTTTTTTAGGTTACGTCAATGTACGTAGCAAGATTTTCATTTTTAATGGCACTATTATTTGAAACACGAAATACAAACTTTGTATGACAACTGGGTAGTTTCAGAGCTTAACTAATTAATGATGACACTTTAAAGCATATATATTTAATACGACAATTTTAACTTTAAGAATGTAGAGATTAGAACATTGCCAAATAGTATCAGTGATTTATGATAACGTGACTAGGTTTGATTTATCTTACCTAGTGTAATTATATATTTAACCTTAATTTACCCAATTTTATTACTATAATTGTTTATAATTTTTAGACGACATTTGTAGATATGTAATCGGTATTTTGTATAGAAGCTACTGATATAATATTAATTTTATACTTGAATATTAATTAAAAAGTTACACCTAATCGATATTTTCCTTAAGATATCTATAATGTTTCTACTTTGGGGTTTCTTTATTGAATTGTGAAAGGTGTGACTTACACATTTTTAAACCAATCCGTAACTGTCATTTTAATCATTTATAACTTATTTACTTAACCTCTTTTTGTTTATTTAATTAATGTATTAGATTTGACTATGCATTGGTCTATTTTGCGTTTAAATTTAATTCCATTTATTAAAGTAGTACGTGTCAACTTTATACAATAGAAATATATGATTTAGATTTATCAAAAAATGGATTTGGATGACGTTATTTATTCGGCCCTGTTAATAATTTGCATTTGTATTGGAGTTTACTATAGAAAAATACAGGACAAACAACAAAAGAAATGGATAGGTACCAGCATAGGTTTACTAGTTGTTGTACTGGTGTCTGGATTTGATACTTGGCATCCACTTTTAACTTTTTTGGTGAATGCGATCATTATTCTATTGGTTTCCAAAAGGTAGTACATAATTTTTTTATTTGAAGCACAATTTTCATAGAAACATTTTAAATTGTATATGAGTTTAGTGATGAGATTGTTTATGATTTTATGGCTAAATCTGTATATATCCTAACCATTATGATGAAATCAGTTATCGACATCACAGTCATAAATATTGTACTATTGATGTGAGAAATATTCTGATTGCAGTTAGAGGTGAGGCAAATAAGGTGCTTACTTTGGGTTAACAATGGAAATGTACACAGTGTTGGTCGTGAAAATTAACTTGTAAAATAAATAAATAAAAAGTCAAATGTATCTTAAGATTACCTGAGCTTCTCTGATATATAAAAACAGTACGTTCTGTATCTTAACAGCAATATTTTTTTTGTAAATAAGTTTTGACACTTTTAGTTCTACTAATCTGAAAGAAGTATATAAATATACGCATTCAAATCTATATCTTTTTCTGACTCCGATTAATAGGTGTTCAATGATCATAAACCTAATGTATTAGGTTATAGGCCCAGTCTGGTTTAACAAAAAACCGTTGAGTTACATTATTCAGTCCATAGATCCTTCGGCATTTCACGTACTTCTAACATAGATAAGGCGGCTTCTACTATTGTTTGATTTTCATGCTCTGCAGTGCCATTCTGTTCTAGCGTATAGGGCGCTGTTGTGCATAGTGGGATTCCACGTTCTGATAAAATTTCCATAATTTTTTTCAGAGACAAATTCACCTCCATTGTCGCACAAAAATTCTTTCACTACATAACCCAATGTCTTTCTCTTCCAAAAAATTACGTAGACTGTTCACAACTTCATTTTTATGCTTAATAAAAAGGACATGCCTAAACTTGCTATAATCGTCTTTAAGTATCATAAAACAACGATTATCACATGGGCCCACAGACATCAGCATTTATCAGTTCTGCGACGACCACAGGTCGATTTGAACTAGAACCAAAGCTATGACGATGTGACTTTCCAAGCGCACATCCATCACAGAATTCACCATCTGCTACCACATTTATCCCTTTGAGTTGTAAAAATCTTTTCACATGCCTTTTATTTTGGTGACAGCGTCGCTCATGCCATAGTTGGAACGTGTCGGCATCACTTATATAAAATACTGCCAGCTAATCTGGAATCATTACGTGCATGCTTAGCACATAAAGGCCACCATACATATGACCTGTAAGTCATACTGTAAGGTCCATTTTGAACTTACGTCTGTAACGATCTGCTTCAAATATATACTTCTTAGCTACAGCTCCACCCACTGAGAAAGGTCTGAACCACTGTTGAACCAACTTTGATTTCAATATTTAAATTTCCTTGTTCAATAGCATAAATTGCTCTACCATCAGCTTTGCATAATGGCATACAGAATGCTATATATGTAGCAAAATATTCCTTATTTGAAATTATATGTGCCGTTGCACCAGTATCAGCAATCAGTTGATCATACTCCTTGTATGTTTGTTGTGGTATGTTTAGCATTCTTCTTAATCTTCTTTGGGAATTAAACCACTCATAGTTTTTAAAATCATTTTTATTTACATTTCGATTCATGACCTAGGATCGTTGTCAAAATAATAATAATAAAAAAAATTCAAGTTTTTATTATTTTGACAACGATCCTAGGTCATGGATCGAAACGTAAATAAAGTTGATTTTAAAAACTATAAGTGGTTTAATTCCCAAAGAAGATTAAGAAAAATTCATTGATCAGACGGAGATACTCCCTGGTAGCAAGAGAACGATCCGACAGTTTCACAAGTTTTGATGTGACCAGAGGATTTATTACTTCTGTTTTCTTTTGTTCTATCGCAGATAAATACTGGACAATTTTCTATAATTGAACTTTTCTCACAGTTTTTTTCTTTTTACCACTTTGTATACCAGCACTATTAGCATTTCTTGCTGCTGAAGTCGACCCTGTGGAGCTGCTACTTTAACATAAAATGCGCCTTTTTCGGTTTCTACATTATTCCTTTGTTCAATGGTATGCAATTTCTTCACAAGCATTTCCAATGTACGCTTGGTACAAGGCATAGCTTCCCAAACGTTTCGGAATTCACCGTACCCAGCCAAAAAATTCTTCCAGTAACCAGTCCAATTGCTGTTCACTGCTCTGTTTGTATATAGATTTGAGAGTTTTCCAAACACTGTTAGCTGTTATGCAGGTCATAACCAAAGTCATTGGTTCATCAGATAACACGCTTAAAATATACAACATCGCTTCTGAGTCAGCTTATTCTCATACTACACAACATCCTTCTCATACTGAGTTTTTAACGCCGCTACTTTGTCTGGTTTTTCTGATTGTACTGATGGCATTTCTGGTCTCTTAAGTACTCCAGTAAGCACATCGGTAAGGCGATTGTCTTCGGAATAATAATGAAATAAGCATTTTTCATTTAATCCAGTTGCAAGCACTCTCAAGCTTTTCAATACCTTAAGCTTTGTTTTCCATTCCATTGGAGAAGAACAGATAGCTGACATTGTGACAGAACCACTTACTTGAAACCGATTTTGTAAATTACGGAACTATATTGGTGTCGTTAGTATTAGTGACAGAACGTTTAGTTGTGGAGGAAGTGTTAAGAATACCTGAGCATCTCTGATAACAGTACGTTCTGTATTTTAGCAGCAATATTTTTTTTTTGTAAATAAGTTTTGACACTTTTAGTTCTACTAATCTGAAAGAAGTATATAATACGCATTCAAATCTATATTTTTTTCTGACTTATTAGTAGGTGTTCAATGATCATGAACATAATCTATTATCTTCAATTCTTGTCAAATAGCTAAAGTAAATGAATTTGAATCGTACACTTTTGCTAGATGTTCCTCTAGAAGCAGTTGCTATGTGTAAACTTGCACATCTGAGTAGATGATTTTGCCATACATTATTTGTACAGTGTGCTAGTTTGTTCGAGGTAGCTTTCCATTATTTCCTATCATGAGTCAACTCTAAGTTACTTTACATAAATCATTCTTAATATAGTGAATGTATTTGTGTTTGCCTTTCGCAATAAAGTTTGCCTTCTTCACTGGCTTAAATATTACTTCATGACTTGACATGATCTTGTCACACCTTCTTTTAATTATCCTAGTAATATTTCCAACTTCCTAAACTGTTTCTAAGATTCTACTGTTAATAGCTTTAAATGCACTGTTGATCTTAAGAAATTTGCAGCACCATCTACTGTCTTGCCTAATGTTCACATTTCACAGATGTATAGTGCTATACTCCCAACACAGACCTTCAGCAGTCCTTTTTTAACACCTATAGCTATACTAAATTTTGGTATCGTGCATTCAATCTCGAAATCTTTCTCTGCTTGGGTGTTCTCTTTTACTTATTTGTCACTTGTGATGCAACATTCCCAGTAACAAAGCTACATTACTTCTCGTAATATTTCTAAGCCTAGATTTACTATCACCTTTCTTTTGCTGTCTTGTTTATTTAAATGTATTATCATTGTTTTGGTATTGATGATTTTTATGCCTATCTCTATCTAATATTTCTTTCATTTTACTTAGTCCTAGTTCAAACTTTTTTCTGTTTCTGTTTATATTACTATATCATCTACATTCCTTAACATTTGAATGATCTTTTCTTGAATTTTGCAACAATTAGCAATTCCTTTTTGTCACCACAAGATTAAACGTTGCATAATCAGTGGACTGTGGGTGATATCTGTTTATCTTGCTAATAACATCTTAAGAAAAGTAATTTATAAGTTTTGCAATAATCTTAATTAATGTGCATGTTGTAAATTCAAGAAAACACCGTGTTCATAGTCTGCTTCTGTTGCAACTTGAGCAACGGACTGTAAGCACTGTCTACTGCAGTGTTGGTATTGGAAGCTGGAACTGTAATAGCCTTTTTTAAACACTGAATTATATATAAGAATAAACTTGTATTGTAATTTTAGTAATAAATTTTTACAGCGATATCAAAACTTGACATAAGTGTTTTTTGGTTTAACAAAAAGAATACTGAACAGCGGGTCCATCATCGAATGCTTGATTTTGTACCATTCGTGATGTATGAATTTTTAAGCAACTGAAAGTGGAAAGAACATACTCTCCACCTTGAAGAGCTGCCTTCAAGATAATATTGAAATATATACATTGAAACTGTACAAATGATACATAAACATAATAATTATACACAGATACATACGAATAAAGTCTACAATAACACTGCATCTACTTCACTGTTAACTCTTCTAGAGGAAGTGGACACTGCTTGATAACTGTTCTTTTGATCTATCTCTTTTCTAGGTTTGGATTATCGCTATACGAGCAGATGCAAACAGAGAACTCTGCCAAGTAACCATTTATTTGGTGGAGAATAATCCTCTTTGATGATTACTAATGAACTAAATGATAATATTTGCTTGTTTTGCTTGAACTTAATCTTTTCTTGCAATTTGCCGATGTTTTCAACTGATCATCTTCTCCAAAAATGCTGATATATTTGTTGTAACATGTTTTATCTTGATAATTTCTTAGATTTAAGATATGCCAAATTTGGATCTGGCAGCAAAGTATATGTCCAGCCAGTGAGAAGACGTGATGACATTAAAGAAGTGCGCTCATTTAGATTACTTTGCATTAATATAATAGTTCGAAAATTCACAGTTGCTTCTATTTGAATTAGCAAGGTATAAAATGTGTTTCAAATGGAATTTAACACTTTTATACACCAGCTTCTCATAATACACCAAAGTTTGTAGAATGGGGTGGAATAAACGGCCACGAAACATTTTTTCTTGTTAGTTGAGTTGTTTCATTGTTCTCGTTTAAAGAACAATATAGTAATTGTAATTCATTTTTAGCACAAACAAAATTAGTGCCATTTTCTGAAAATATTTGACTTGGCTTACCACGTCTAGCACAAAATCCCCTAAGTGCTGCTAGAAACGAATCTGTTGTAAGATTCGAGATTAGCTCAAGATGAATTGCTTTAATTGCAAAACAAATGAAAATTTTGCACCTCTGGCTTTTCTATCTTTTAATCGGAATGGATTTGCATAGTCTACTCCACAAAACTGAAATGGAAATGTTTGTGAAACTCTTTCAACTGAAAGATTACACATAGTGGGCTGAACTGCATTGGATTTAAAGCTGCAACAAGTTACACAATTGTAAACTGTTGTCTTTGCTAGATTTCTGCCGTTGATAGACCAATATGTCTGTCCTATAGTATCTAATATAGTGATTCTTGACTTTTTTTGTTGCGGTACACTTTTAACAATTTAAAAATTTGGTCGCTCACTAACAATAAAATACGTTTAAAAGAATTTTACTTACCTATAATACATTGTGTAAAAGTGGTACGTTTGATTCGGCTCTGCAGAATAATTGAGTTGGCATAACAATAATGCTGATGGTGCGCTATAGTGATTGTGACGTCACTCGTTAGATATCTTTTTTCCTCTGGCATTCCGGTTCCAATAAATTGCTTTAAAGAAATAGGTACATACAAAAAATTTTTAATATTTACATTTCTAAAATTTGGTGGTACACTTCAAAAATTTGGTGACACACCCAATTGTCGCAGCACAGTGGTTGAGAATCACTGATCTAATAGTTATTGCGAACCTGCATGAAGTAAACGTAAGTGCTCATAATTAAAAATGAGCTTCGTTAAATGTTGCTTTGGAGGCAACAAGTATGGGTGTTTGATATCAAACTGAAAACGAGAGGACTGCAATCTACCGCTGACTCGTAAAAAACAACACTGTCCACAAATGGATACAACTTTCATTTCCATTATTTTATGAAAATGGTTTTTGCGACTCTAATAAACTTAGTTCAGAGATGAAATGAATCTGAACTATTATAATTAAAAACTCGACTGCTTTATTTCTTTCAGAAACACTTAAATTGCTATATTGTCTTTGATTCTCCAGAACTCTGCAATTGTTAATAAATCTCAAACAGTAGGCCATAGTTATTTGTAATTTTAAAAAACTGGAAAACCTTGTGAACACAATGACTTCTTAATCTGTTGAAATTTGCAGAACATGACATTGTTTTTAAATTCTGGTATTTCCAAAGACTGTATATCGTCTGAGTATGTAATAGGTCACTGTGATTGATGATGACGCAACCATGGAAGACCCATCCACCGCAAGTTTGTTATCAATAATTCGTTTGGAAGCAAACCTCTGGAAGATGAATCTGTGGGATTATGTTTTGTTCTAATATGATGCCAATTATTGACATTGGTCAAATTTCGAATTTCGCTGACTCTGTTTCTAAGAAAAACGTTTAACAAATGTGGTGAAGTGTGTAACCATGCTAAAACTATCTGTGAATTAGATCAGTAAAAGCAGAAAGTTGATAGAATAAGTGATTGTAGTACTTGATGAGTACTACACAACTCTAACCTAAGAATACGTAATGTTTTAAGTGGGGCCACCCTTATTCGAACAGAAAGTAGCTTAACCTGACAATTATTATTGTCACTTTGTAACGTTCCTTTGAAATGTTTATATTCATATTTCATTTTAATTTCCTACCGATATGGTTATGCTGTTTTTTATGAAATATAATTTTTAGGTTAAATGCATTTTTGATCTAAGGTAGAATTATTTTTGTATCTTATATTGTTCATACTCAATGGTTGTCAAATTCATTATAACGGTTTTAAAAGGTTAGAAATGATATAATCATAATGTTGTGCAAGTTATTACAGTTTTATGATTAATTTGTTTTGGTTAATAATGTATTAAGCTAGCGCCGATGATCTCATTGCCTGAGTGCAAAGACAGGCCACATGCAAATTGTGCTGACTCAAATAAACACAGTCCCCGTTTCTGAGTTTAGGTTTATTCGTAAGTTAATTATATTATTATATTATATATTAGATAGAAAAAGATGACACAAGCTGTTTTCAAAGGTCAATTCATTTGCCCGAAGTTTGCAGTAGATGTCTTTAATTATTGTATGAAAGCAAGATCCCATTTTCTTATAGAGCATTTCGTACTTACCATCCACACAATCAACATGCACTTTGAGTAGGTTAGTTACCTTTGAGAATAGGTTATTGAACAGACAAACTAGTCAACCATGTTCAGATAATACCCTACCAAGTTTGTTGTTGAACTGAACATATATTGTTATTCAAATCCATTTTTTAGTAAATCTAAATCTTATATTTCTCCAGTATAAAATTGACATGTACTAAACGGAATTTAATTTAATAAAGAAAAATAGGTTAGGTTAATAATTTAAAAGGATTAAAATAACAGTTACAGATTGCTTCAAAAATTTGTAAATCACATGTTACAAAATTCAGTAAAGAAACCTCAAAATAGAACCATATGGATATCATAAAAGAAATAACGGTTTTAGTGTAACTATTTACTTAATTCTCATATATAAAATATAAGATTAATATTATTCTGATAGCTTCTCTACAAAGTATTGATTAAATATGTACAGACGTCGTCTGAAAATTATAAGAAAGAGTAGTAGTGAAATTAGGTTAATTTTAAATGTACGAATACACTAGATAGGATAAATTGAACCTAATTATGTGATTACAAACGTATGCTACAATTGGACAACGTCCAAATCTTTACATTTTTAAAGTTAAAATAAGTTATATAAAATGTAACTGTTTTAACTCATAATCATTAACTGATTAAGTCGCTGAAATAACTAATTAAGTCGTAATACCAAGTTCGTGTTTTGTGCTTCGAATGATAGTGTGGCTAAGGACAAAAACCATCGTTGGTTCATGGACAATCTTAAATGTCTTCTGTCCTTTTCATTATTGCATGTATGCTAAGCAGTACCTTGTACGCTATAAATGTATTAAGAAATAGATTCTGAATTTGATTCATGTATCTTAAAACTCCAGTTGCAGTTTTAACTTCTGTAGCTAATCACTTACAAGAAATTTTAGCTCTGTAAACAGTTCAACTTCTCAAATATCTCTTTCTTTTTTAAAACATAAAACTGTGCTAAAGCTTTACATTTTGGAATGAGTTCTTCTTGTATGTTTTTTTTTAATTTTTAGATTGAATAAGGGTTCGATCACTGCATTATAGTTAGTCATTTGATCAAATCCACTTCTAATATACTATATTGTGCAATCTGTAAATGGCAAAAAATTGTTCACTTTAAACAATTCTTCAGTTGAATTAGATACAGGCGCATTTCATGATGGATCCTATGTTCAGTGTTCTTTTTGTCAAAACAAAAACACGTTAAGTTTTGACATCGCTGTAAAAAGTTTATAATTAAAATCACAATACAAGTTTATTTTATATTTACTGTTGAAAAAGGTTATCACAGTTCTAGTATCTAACACCATAGGCAGTCCTTATAGTCGCTCAAGTTACAACATATTTTTGAGTTCTACGACCCCAGATCTGAAAACCGTTTTAGCTTCAAACACAGATGAGTTTTGAGGTTTAGTTCCAACGTACACGCTAGAGCAAGTCAATTCAAACATTGGATAGTTCAAGGTAATCAAGTACCATTTATTCAATATATTACAACAGCACTGCATTGTGCAATTTCACATTCAAAAACACGGTACGCATCTCACAAGTATATGTTGGCAGTTGAAATCAATTAGAATTGCGAAGCATGTAAGTCAGAGTTTATTAAACTATCAAATTAATTTGAAGCCTCAACGAAGTAAGAAATACTACATGTTGGAGTTTCATATAAATTCTTTTATATTTTAAAGGCCATAAAAATTTCTTGTTAAATAATTTTTCGTTCTAAAATTCAGATTTTCTATATCATTAGATTTAAGAGCATCAAATTCTATATCTATTCTATTTAACAAACAAAACAATAAGATGATAGCACATGCAGCATATTATTGCTGTGCTTACCTGCTTGAATGTAAAACAAAAACGATAATTGTTCTTCAACAGTCCTCCACAGAAAGTCGATCTAAAACAGTCTCTCAATAACTGTATCTCTTATTAGTTGCGAGGGTGCAGACTTTTCTAATTATGTTGAGGTCGTAACTCTATATAATTAATTTCTGTTATACCAGCTAGTAAAAGCCTCTTGTGCACTGTAAAGAGATTGTGGTGGTCTTTACAATTGCTAGTATTTTCTCTTATAGAAATTACTGATTAACTTCAAACGAGGCGATCGTTGTTCCTAATAATTTCTACTCAACGCAAATGCTTGTTTCTGGAAATATATAAATTAAGTCTCTCGTGGTACAATAAATATCGTGCAATAATAATTCTTAAATTCAAAAAATAATTATAAAATTATTCCTTGTGGTTATTGTCTCAAACCATAACCTGTTACGTGCCAAATTGGCACTAAACATTTTTTAGTTTAGTCTTGATATGCGGGAATTTCGCCCCACAAATTCAAAAGACTTGGCGTGTATTTCCGTCACGTCAGAAGTGGGTTGGACGAATTTCGCGCCGACGCGAGTGGCAGAAGGAAAAAGTGGGGTAGTGTTTCCGGGAGATTCTGTAACGTGGCTGTTTTGCCTGGAACTTCGAGTGGAGTGGACGTTTTCGGTAACGTATCGTTATCTTTATTTATATAGATTTCCTTGCCTTTGCTTATCTTGTTTGTCGTCCTTATACCTGTTTCCTTATTCGATCCCTACATAGGTAGAGGTAATTTGAAGCCGCCTAGGGCGAACCGGAGTCCACGACCCTGGACGAACGAGTCCATTACCGCCGTAGCTGGTCGGAGCCATCCTGTGGGACGCCATCTTTGGCGTACTTCGTGGGAAGCTGGACCTATTACGTGAGTACCTTATTGTCTATCCTGTATTTGTAATGTTTATTGTGATATTTATTGCGTAATTGCGCATTTAAATTTGTATATTGGAAACGTCATTGACAGATGGGCGCACCAAAATCTGTAAAAGATTAGCGCTACCAACTGCCGTTGTGTCTAGTAAACCGCGCTTGCGGAATTGTAAATTATGAACTTTTAAATTGTAAGAATGGCGCCTTTAACGTGTGAGGTTGTAAAATAAGGGGTTTTTTACTTTGTTTTTAGGTTGTAATATTTCTTTTATAAACATACAATGTATTAACTAATGTTATTTATAGCTTTTTCACTAAAAAAAAATCAATCAATTATCTAATATCTAATGACCTTAAAATCCTATGTTCCTGTTTTGGAACGCACCACATTGCTTAGATGTCAAAAATGGTTGTTATGGTAACTGAAGGTAGTCCGCCATTTTGGATATTGAAATATACAGCTTTTGTATTTAAAGTGTTTGGTTGATTTAATGTTTTCCCAATTTAAATATGGTGTGCTTTTGTTAACTTTAATTATATTATTGTGAGTGCACAGTTTGTATTTAAATGCAAATTCAAGTTTTTAGGAGGGATTTTCAATACATTAACCTCACAAACTATACACGTGAGTACTCATAAATAAATAAGCATTTAAGTAATGCATGCCTTAAACAGTGTTTATTACGAAAATTATCTATTTATATTAGATTAAAACATAATCCTTGCTTGTTCTTCGATTTTAAAAATCTGTTTTGAAACCATAAATCAACACTGTCTTGTGTGTTTACATTTTAAAAAGTGTCTTAGTGATTTACCTGTCTGATTATGATATTCGAATTACTTTTAAAGAGGCTTTCTATTTAAAAAACGTTTAACGTAGTGAATTGCCCTTTTAGAATATCTTTTGTAAATGCTAGACTAACAGGATCTGGTTTTATTTGTTAAATAACACATATTATCTGCCTTTTCATAATTTGGAGTGTCTTTTTGTAACTTAACAGTGATATATTTCTTTTATTAAACACTAATCTTGCCCTCTTACAGTTCTAAACGTGTTTTTTTAGTGATTTAAATACGTACCGTAATTAAATTTAGATACTATACCTTATGAATGCCTTTTATAAGAAGTTTTTTACCTTTAAATATCTTTATCGTACTGACTTGAAGTTAGCTGTACCGTTTCTTATCTTCTGAATTGTTTTAGTATTGTATATCCGTATATATATATATATATATATATATATATATATATATATTGTCTCAAATATTAATTCAAGATGAACATCGCACATCTTAAGTCTTTGGAACTGATTTACGAGATTGAGTGTAGAAACATTACACCTGCCCCTAATCAAAATGATAGACGATTACAACTTAAAGCCATTCTAGCTCAGGAAACGAAAGGCGTACCTATTTTAAAGAAAATTGTTTCCGATTTGGCTCACAACGTATCTGAAATCAAACTCTCTCTTGACGATATAACTAATATAATAAACAAAATAGATCCCGGGCCAACGGATATCGAATTAAAACGCTTAGTTTCCAGAATCTTTCATCTTAAACAGCGCATAGAATTATTGTGCTTATATGACAATGAACAAGCGAACCAAGCTAAACAAACTTTTCTATCAGATATATTATTACTTGAAGGGATTGTTCTTGAGAGACTCGATCCAAACGCAGACGCAGATATATCTTCACCGCTATCAAATCTCGTGCTTGCCCAAGCTCAACCATTAGGGAAATCTATACCTGTTTACAAATGGGGTCTAACTTTTCAAGGTTTTGACTCTCAAATATCTTCAATGTCTTTCCTCGACAGAATTAACGATTTTAAAATTTCTCGACAATGTACCGATCAGGATTTATTTGTTTCAGCCGGGTGAATTATTTTCCAATTCTGCGTTGATCTGGTACCGAAACATTAGAGATGAAATTTCTACCTGGGAGGAGTTAGTTGCGTGTTTAAAACGAGACTTCCTACCTCATGGTTATATTACCGACCTTTGGAACGAGATACGAAATCGAACCCAAGGACCTGACGAAAATGTTGTTTCCTTTATTACCTCAATAGAAGCCTTATATTGTAGACTCGATGATAAACCTTCAGAATCTGAAATTATTGATCAGTTACTTAGAAATTTAAATCCTTATTTTTCCTAACGTCTAGCATTACAACACATTTCTTCCTTAGCTCATTTTAAAGACCTATGTCGTTGCCTTCAGGAAGTCAAGCTAAGAGTTGATAAATACCGCCCTCCCCCAGAAAAACAATCTGGCCTTTTAGAACCCGATTTAGCATGTCAAGTTCGAGCTTCTCATAAAGTATCTACCTGTTACGATGCGGACCGCTATTCATGACGTATCCGCAGGTAACTAGAAATATTAATGTTTGTAGGGACCCTTCGAAGGCGACTGTAATCTATGGAAGCTGCAAATAGTTGATTTTAGGGCCGCTGAACTCTTGTTTTTTTTAATAAAATGATAACAACGGATCCATATATACAGGTTTATTTACATTGGAAACAATATATTTCTCGGAGCGGATGAACATAACTTGATACACATGCAAGTGCAAAATCCAATCTCGCAGTTAAACAATAACTAATTATGTGCTAATGTACTTACAATAACATACGGATGGCACAAATGGTTTTTACTGGAGGTTTCAAATTTGCACTTACTAATTTATTTTAAACATAATGAAACGTATACTGGCGGGGTAGCTTCAGGACTGGGGAGCGGAGAGTTTTTGAAGGGTTGAAACGTGAAAGAAAGCGCCTGCACGAAGATAAACGAGGGTAAGAAATGTGTAGCGATGCCGCATGATGTACAGCAGGTACTTTGTTATTGAAACGAAACGGTTGGAGGTAGAGAAAGATGAATTTAAATGTTAAATGTAGGAATGAAATTCCAACACTACCCTTAATGTTCCTTCTACCGCAACAAATAACTCACTTACCCGTTGGAACTGTAAGAGAAGTGGACATAACTATAATGTTTGCACATACCCTAAAAATATTTTTTGTTATGGTTGTGGTCGCGCAAATATCAATAAATCTAACTGCACAAATTGTAATCCTAACGTATCGTGAAACTCTCGTCGAGATATTTCTACTCAGGGCGTAAATATCTCAAGGAATCAAAATCGTCCTCAACACCATTTATTCAACGGACCCAGACGTCAATAAACTTAAACCATAAAACTACCTCTAACGCTGTACCGTTATTAAATTTATCTAACAATAATATCGCCACTGTTAATGTACAAAATGCCTTACCTTCACTAGAAGAATTATGTTATACTACTCCGTCAGAGTGGTCTAATTGGCTACAAACCGTTAATTCCTTTTACCATAAAAAGTCTGCTGCTTTACAACTTGTTAAGAAACCCTTCGATAACCACCCGCACTTACCCATCTCGATTGGTTCCTTAAATGTAATAGCTTTATTGGACACAGGTTCCTCATGCTCCCTTGTAAACAACGAAGGTCTACAACAATTATCTAAACAAAATATTAAAATACAAATTGTTCCCGAAAAAACTTCCATAAATTTAGCTGACGATAATCAAATATATGTAACGGGTTTCCTTAAATTAAGAATTCGAGTAGAATCACTTGAACGTGCGGTTCCATTTTTGATTGTACCTACATTAGCTTATCCTTTCCTAGTAGGTGTAGACTTTTGCAAACTTTTTAATCTGTCACTTTATTTCCAGGATTTTTCTTGGCAAACTTCTCTTAAAACAAATTCCTGTGCATCTGCAGGAATATCTAACAAAATTTCTCTTACTGATTCCCAAATTGTAATTCTTAACTCTACAATCGACAAATTTCGTAAACTGAATACCTCTGAACTTGGTTGCGTTACTACCGCAACACATGTTATCTCTACAGGTGATGCCCTCCCTTTTAAGCAACGTCAATATCCATTATCGCCTTCATTGCAAAGCATTTGAATGCTGAAATAGATAAAATGTTAGAATCTGGTGTTATCTCTCCCTTAAATTCACCCTGGATGTCTCCCGTATTATTAGTTCGTAAGAAGAATGACGATTGGCGTGTTTGTTTTGATGGCAGGAAGTTGAATTCCGTGACTGTTTCTGACGCTTATCCTCTACCAAGAACTGGGGAATTTCGCGCCACAAATTCAAAACACTTGGCGTGTATTTCCGTCACGTCAGAAGTAGGTTGGACGAATTTCGCGCCGACGCGAGTGGCGGAAGTAAAAAGTGGGGTAGTGTTTCCGGGAGATTCTGTAACGGGGCTGTTTTGCCTGGAACTCGAGTGGAGTGGACGTTTTCGGTAACGTATCGTTATCTTTATTTATGTAGATTTCCTTGCCTTTGCTTATCTTGTTTGTCGTCCTTATACCTGTTTCCTTATTCGATCCCTACATAGGTAGAGGTAATTTGAAGCCGCCTAGGGCGAACCGGAGTCCACGACCCTGGACGAACGAGTCCATTATCGCCGTAGCTGGTCGGAGCCATCCTGTGGGACGCCATCTTTGGCGTACGTCATGGGAAGCTGGACCTATTACGTGAGTACCTTATTGTCTATCCTGTATTTGTAATGTTTATTGTGATATTTATTGCGTAATTGCGCATTTAAATTTGTATATTGGAAACGTCATTGACAGATGGGCGCACCAAAATCTGTAAAGATTAGCGCTACCAACTGCCGTTGTGTCTAGTAAACCGCGCTTGCGGAATTGTAAATTATGAACTTTTAAATTGTAAGAAACCAAGTGTGTTTCCTTTGATGTGTTTTTTATTGCTAATCGAATGAACGCTTTTCATTGGCGTATCAATACATTAGTGAATGAAATAGTCTAGAAGTTATTGTAATTAAAATATTACTGTACATTTGACTAGTGTTTCGATACACATACTAGGTGTTATAAAATTTGTACTCTTAACGCACTACATTACGACTACCAGTGATGTTATTAATTGTTGTTATATGGTGTATGTTTGATTAGTTATTTATTAAAGTGCACCACTATACCAATTAAGCATTGTTATTGTGTTCACCAGTGCCATTTCTCACCTACCATTACAGTTCACTGCTCTTGGAGAGTTCTAGTACGACTGTGTCATCCTCCCATCGTCATGGTCATGATGACACGGAAGTCCCCGCTCTCTCTATCTACTCTTTCCCCATTACAGTTACGTATTACATCTTCAATTGAAGTAAGCGACTAGCGTCAAACTATTACCTAAACTAGATAAATTATAGTCTTACTAATTATTCATACATTTCAGATATCTGAATTCACCAAAAGCACTAAGCCAAGGTAATCTAGCATTTTTATTTGAATATTGTATACGTATACAGGATACATTGTCTTTGCTAGCATAAAAACACTTAATTAGCTGGTTTTCAATACAGGTTTGTCTAATGGTTTACAAGTGTTCTCAAGTTTCATTCATCATCATTATCGGGTCTTCTGTCCTGAAACTGGTAGAGACACGTATTGTCATTGTTTCCTATTCTGAGCTAACCTACACATTTTCCTGAAATTTCCACAGCCTACTCACTAAAGTCGTATGCACCGCAGGTATCAATAGATGCTTATACTCTCGGGCGACTTACAAACTTCGCGGATCAAAGGCCCTCGGGTTTGTAACGTCGTCGCACTAAGGGCATACACATCTATTTGATACCCTTGGTACATAAATAACTAATAATTTGTTTGTAATGAAATATATAATCGAACTCTTAAACTTGCAACATTTTGAAGACTTACAGATAACAGAACTACATAGACTCGCCGAATCTGTACCTTCAGCAAATCTTAATAGTGAATTTTAATTTGCTAATGTGTATACTAATATACTGACTTCTGCATATTTTTGGACTAATTAGTTCTTATATAAATAAATTAAAGAATATTAATGAGTTTACAACCAGAGTTTTTCAACCAAAATTAGACTAAATGTTCTTAAACAAATTAAGTTTTGTAAAATTAAATCTTTTACTAAACTCATGTAAATTTCTGATACATATTTATTAACTGCGTTTGTTTATCAATTGTTTCAGATACTGTCATATCGTTAGTTTTGTATTTACATTTTCATATCTATTGTTCTTCCGAACCACTTTATATTTTGGTATATCGTATCCTCCTGCTCACACAAATTTAATACAAATGATGTTAACCTTAAAAATGGTGGGTTTAGCATTTGAAGTAAATAACTCATATTTATCAAAAATTACAAAAGAGGAACAATCTGGAGAGAAGTCAAATGGCACTGAAGATATTGATCCTAGTTTTATTAATATATTTCATTATGCATTTAATTACATTGGCGTTTTAACAGGTAAGGACAGCACTTTTTCTATTTACTATATGTAACATGTGCAAAAGTAAAATGTTTTAAATTTGCCTCCTTTTCACCTCTTCCTTAAATGTTGATGAACACAACCCTAACGACTAAATATTTAGACACTATGTACGTGATCATAACTTGTATAGCAGCTTCTTTGCGAAATATTTTGTTAATGTATTTCTATAAGATGATATTGGTACCTAAAAATAATTATTTAAAGATAAACTTTTATTAATTACTTTTTTAATTGTTACATATGTAACAACCACTGGATGTTCGGGTAACAAATATGAATGAAAATCTAATGTGAGGTTGCATAGCCCTTTGTTTTATTAACTGATTAAATTCCTTTTTATATAACATTTATCAATGCTGTGCAGTTTTTATGGTAAAGGAATTCCAAATAAGTTTAAGAAACTAAAATACTTATATAATATATACATTTTTAAATTAACAGGATACTTGGCATTAAGGTATTAGATATTATTTGCATAACCTCTCCAAATGTTACCAATGAATATTTTGGAAATGGCGTGATTATAACCTCCATACTTTCATCATAATGAATGAATGAATAAACTTTACATTAACGATATTAAGAACTGTTCCATACCAAGTGGTTAACTTGCAGTAAGATTTGAAACTATTATTTACGGCTATTCATAACCATACAACTTTTTCTATCAGTGGTTAATTGAGACCTTGTAGCAATTTTATTTTCTACCTTATATATATATATCTGTATAATCATTTCTTTTATTAAATGTTAAATAATATAACACATTATAATGTAATCCAATCCACTTAATATAATTCTATCTATTATCCAATGAAGAACTAGTATTTAGTTCATGTTAAAAGTTAAATTCTACGGAGACAAAATAAAAGCTTTCGTTTGGTATCCTTTCTGGATCCCCTTCCACTCAGGAATCGCAACGTATCTTTGTTACTGGGTAGCAACAAGCTCAGCGGTCACTTCCGACGAAGCAAAGGTTCAAGCAGGTCGATAATTGTTCGAAGGAACAATGTCCGTTTTTGATTTTTATCGTTGGAAGCGTGTAAAATGGAAATTGCACGTGTATGCTATCTGCATAAATTTGTTTCGAACGGTCCGTTTTTGTGTTGAGGGCAGTCGAAATGAACGATGAAGCTTTGGTTAAATAAGACCATTAGGAACAGTAAGTGAATTTATTTTCTATAACAATATTAATTGAAACTTTCAGTGTAACTTTTGAAAATTATGCAATTTAAAACATGAACTTTCGAGATATTAAATTTAAATGTAAATTATATTGCAACGTAGATTCTAAAGCTCTTTTCTGAATGGTATTCATTTGAAGTAATGGAAAACAATTTTTATCCTTGTATAATATGGAATTACATAAGTAAAGTTATTCAAATCAAGTACAATCAACATTTGCTTTCTTGTGGTATTAATTATTGAAACGCAGTTTATGGAAGCCAGGTGACGGTTTTTCAGTAAGCAGCGCAGATGTTTGTTTGGTATGGAATTTTCCGTGTTAAAACATGTGTCAGCATTCACGCAAGTATATAGTGTAAATTGAACTTTGGTATGTACAAATGATTAGATCCGTATTTGTTTGAACTTTCGACGTAGTAACGAGATAAATTTTGCTGTAGTCGACTTGTGTTAACCATAAAAATAGGTCAAGGCTAGACCTCAGTTATATTTTTCGTAATCATATGTTAGAAATCTGCAATTTGTTTTACAAATCCTATTATTAACTCAATAAAACATCAAAAGATGTCACTACAAATTAGATAAATTAAATTCTTTTTATTTTAAATCTTTAGAAATTGAATCTTTATAATTGATATTTTATGAACAATTAGTTGTTATTATCATCTGTGAAATTAAGGTAAATTTACCATAATTAACTCCTTCTTTAAATAAGCGATTTTATGCTTTGTTAAATTGTAATATAAACTTCATTAAATATTAACTGGTACTGATACTTTCAGTGCCATTATAATTAACTCTTCCTAATTTTAAATTAACTTATAAAGGAAGACATTTTTTTGTAAACGAAACATTACCTTATTGGATATCATAAAGAATAGATACTTATTTTCGGACTAAAGATTATCTTTTATTTAAGAGGAATGAAAGTCGATTCTGATAGTATTTGATTATTTTTGAATTTGAATGCACAAACCGTGCTTTTCTTTGTTTAATCTGTTCACAGGTGCAGTGCAGGATTGCTAGATCAAGGTCGAACCATAAGGTAAGATACCTCAAAGGTCAGGAGGTCTTTAAAAATTATATAGCGGTTATAGGAAACAGGTTTCCGCATTTGCCTTGTACAAGGGACTTGTATTTGGTCTTCTCAGTATAAAAAATACGGTGGCGCCTTATTCTTATTATTAGTGGTTGCAATTACACCCCGACCCACAGCTCATTCTCCACCCAGAGCATAAAGTTCGACTAGCCGCTTGCCTTTGAGATTTCCTCAACTTAGAGCCACTTTCCATCTTGATTTGCCGTGGGCTCCATTCGTTATTATCGGAAATTCTCGTTAAAATAAAATCGGAATTTAGAAAAAGGCTACAAATAGCGCCCAGCGTGTAGGCCTCGATTGCTGTATCAATTGTATAAGCACATAAAGTATAGGCTTCGATTGACTTTGGTTGTTTGCACTTGTGGTTTATAAATCATTTATCCTCAGATTAATTTAGTCTATTGATGTTGTTGTTTAATTGAATTTAATTTGTAATTAGTTAGTTAGCCTAATCCATGATGGCTGAGACGTATCAAGTTGTTTATTTGCATAAAGATGAGTTGGATTATGAATTGAGAATCCGTGGAGTTGTTAGCAGCAGACCGATGCAGGATAAGAGGAAAATGTTAGGCCGACTTATTAGCCAAAGAAACAACATTACCTGGTCGTTTAATTGATCTTTCCACATATGTCGTAGATTATTCAGATGAACGAGATGAAATTGAGGCTTCGATAGAGTCAGTAAGAAATGTTTTATTAGAATTTGAAGGCGAATTAGCAGACCCCACATTTAAGAGGATACAGTCGAGATTGATACATCTTGATGGTCGAGTTAGGAGAATAAAATCCTTTAGATAATTCAGATGAAGTAACTTTATTTAAGAATGAATCATTGGCAACTATTCTTACGATGGAGGCAGAGCTACATGAAAAGCTTAAGAAGAATGAAGATGTAAACGCTTATGGTGAATTTTCAATGAGAGAAACCATTCCAGCAGTTGTCAGTACTCCTATTCATACTGTTTCATATTTAGTACCCCCTATTCCAATTGGTTCATGGTCAGTAAAATTTTCAGGAGATCCAAAACAGGTTCATCAATTTTAGATAGAGTAGCTGAGTTGGCACACTCGCGTAAAGTATCTGAAGAAGATTTATTTAATGCTTCTGTAGAATTGTTTACAGGTAACGGTTTAGAATGGTATCGTTGTGTTCGAAATTCTTTAACAAACTGGAATTCATTAGTTATTCGATTAAAGGAAGATTTCTTACCATCACACTCAGAGGACGAGATTTGGGAAAAGATTAGGTCACGTCATCAACAAAAAGGAGAATCTGTAGTCATTTATATAGCTCATATGGAGAATTTGTTTAGTAGGTTACCACAATCACCTGCGGAATGTACAAAAGTTAGAATGGTAAAGAAGAACCTATTACCTGATTTTATTTGTCAATTAGCTCTAACGGAAATTGATAGTATGTCTACATTGATAAGGTTGTGTAAGAAATTGGAAGAAGCATATGCATCCAAGCATAAATTAGTACAAAGTCCAGTAAAATATGTTCCGAAAACATTAGGAAAGTCAAAATTTCAAGTTGAAAATAATTGGTCAGCTCCTGTAAGAAACTTTTCAGCGCGAACTGGTCGCAGTTTTTATAATCAATCATTTCCCCCTCAAATACAATCTCTCGGCAACAGTAATAGTAATAATAATAATAATCCCTCTAGTAGAGTCTTTGTAAATAAATATAAATTAAATAAACTTACATGTTGGAATTGTTTAGATGAAGGTCATACTTTTGGAGGTGTAAGATTCCTCGTAAAATATTTTGTTATAGCTGCGGATATAGTGGATTTAAGTCAATAAATTGTCCGTCGTGTTCAAAAACGAGTAGATAGGCAGATGCAGAGTGGCCGGCATCGCGCTTTCATGCAAAAGGCTACAGTTATGTTGTGTAAGCAGGAAAATTTTTTTGATATAGATGATTGGTCAAAATGGCTAGGCATCGTTAAAGATTTTTGTCAAGGAACGTCAAGCCAAAAGCTGACGCGTTATTTTTAAGGAAACCTCAAGACAATCGTCCGTATATTATGGTAAAACTGTTAGATAGAGATGTCACAGGTTTGTTTGACTCTGGTTGTACTACTACCGTTGTTGGTTCATTAGCGTTTTCTGTTCTTGAAGAATTAAATTTGAAGGTTTTTAAAACTGAGAAGAAAATAGTTTCCACTGCCGATGGTGCTCTTCAAGAAGTTATTGGTTCAGTTGATTTACCCATTAGAGTTGGTAGACAATATCGTATTGTTAACGCTTTGGTTGTACCATCTCTTCCTCACACATTTATTTTTGGTAGCGATTTCAAAATCCTTTGGTTTAATAGCAGATTTCAAAACAATACATGGCAAATTCAAGATTATGATAACAATAGTATTTCGTATATTGGTCATTCGTCAGTACCCTTAAGTTGTAGTAATCAATTACTTAGTTTGGATGATTTGTTAGAAACACAACAAGAAAAAGCACGAATAGCAATAGAATCTTACAAGGAAATTAGCAGTGAAGAGAGACTAGGGCGTACCGATAAAATTGTTTTAGATATTGATACTGGTGATGCAAAACCATTTCGTAAAAACCATATGTCATGTCCCCTTTATGAGCAAGATGTTAGATAAAGAATTAGATGAGATGCTGAGATTGGGAGTAGTGGAAGAATGTCAGAGTCCATGGTCATCCCCTGTATTGTTAGTTAAAAACAAGACAGTGAGTACAGATTTTGTTTTGACGGAAGGGCACTCAATGATATTACTAAACATGATAGCTACCCATTGCCAAATATCGATAGGATTATAAATTTACTTAGAGGTGCAAATTACATTTCTAGTTTAGACCTTAGAAAGAGTTTTTGGCAAATCCCACTTTCCGAAACATCTAAGGATAAAACAGCGTTTAGTGTTATCTCGAGAGGACAATATAGGTTTGTCACCATGCCATTCGGATTAAAGAATGCTGCTCAGACGCAACAGCGTTTGGTTGATTCAATTTTGGACCGAAGTTTGAGCCACATGTTTTTGTTATTTAGATGACATTATTTTGTGTTCATCATCTTTTGAGGAACATTTGAAGTTATTAGAAACGGTGAAGGAACGTCTTAAGGAAGCAAACCTTACGATTAATTTGAAAAAGTGTGAATTCTTTAAGAAATCGTTAAAATTTCTTGGTTATATTGTTGGATCGAACTCTCTTCGTACAGACCCCGAAAAGGTTTCTGCGATGGTAAATTTCCCCAGACCTAAGACAACTACTGAGGTCAAACGTTTTTAGGAATGTGTAGTTGGTATCGTCGTTTTATAAAAACTTTTCATCTTTAGTGTCACCGATCAGTGATTTGGTAAAAGGAAGAAAAAGGGCCAATCTATTGTTTGGACATCTGAGGCTGAGAACTCATTCGTACAGATTAAACAGGCTTTAGTTTCCGCCCATTGTTATCGCAACCGGACTATTCAGTTCCATTTATTGTCGAATGCGATGCTAGTGATACAGGACTCGGAGCAGTTCTAGTTCAAAAATCGATGATGTAGAACACGTTATCTCTTATGCCAGTAAATCACTTACCCGAACTGAGCGAAACTATTCAGTCACGGAGAAAGAATGTCTCGCTGTAATTTTGCTATAGAAAAATTCCGACCTTGGGTAGAAGGTACCCGTTTTACTGTTATCACAGATCACTTTTCTTTGTTATGGCTTAATAATATACAAAACCAACCGGAAAATTAGCTAGATGGGCAGTCCGTTTAAGACAGCATACCTTTGAGTTGGTTCATCGAAAAGGAAGTTCAATGTAGTTCCAGATTGTCTTAGTCGCGCAGTTCCAGTCGTGAGTTATGTTGATAATTTGGTTGAGATCAAGTTAGATGATGTGGATCCCTGGTATGTGTCTCTTCGAGAGAAAATTTTAGCTTCACCTGATGATTACCCACAATGGAAGGTAGAAGATAATTATGTTTTAAATTTCTTTCATCAAATTTACCACTCTCGTCGAATGTAAGGAATGGAAATATTTAGTCCCTAGATCACAAAAGGAAGAGGTTATTCGGATACATCATGACCCTTCAGTGGCCGGTCATTTTGGTTTTTTTAAAACATTGGCACGCATACAAGAGAATTTTTATTGGCCAAAAATGCGTATTGACGTGTTGAAATTTTGTAAAAATTGTTTAACGTGTGGTGCACAGAAGGCATCGAATAGAGGACCCCTTGGTTTAATGGGAAAGGAAAAGGAAGTGAAGTTCCCTTTCAGATTGTTGCTATAGACCTCATGGGCCCATTTCCACGGTCTAAGGTTGGACACAAATGGTTGTTAGTTATAGGTGATTGGTTCTCAAAATTTACGTTATTGTTTCCGTTACGTAGTGCAAAAGCTCATTTAATAGAACGTGTATTGGAGGAAAAAGTTTTTTTAGTTTATGGTGTTCCCAAATATATTATTTGTGACAATGGCTCACAATTTAGTGGTAAAATTTCAAGGCAGTATGTACAAAATATGACGTTCAAAAATTTGGTTTAATGCAGTTTACTCTCCCAATGTAACTTTGTAGAGAGGATAAATAGAACGGTTGGAACAGCTATACGTTCGTATATTGGAGAACATGATACTTGGGACATAGAGTTACCCCAAATTCAGTATGCGATTAATTCTGCAAAACATCATGTCACTGGTTATTCGCCAAATTTCTTAGTTTTTGGTAGACATGTTCCTGTATCTGGAAGATTTTATGGTCTTGATGTGGAACCCTCAGTTGATATTGATTTTATTTCTAGAGATAGACCTTCGTATGTATCAGATCATCAAGGACTGTTTGATATTTTATAGACATACAGAAAAGGTTACATTTAGCTTACATGCAGTCTAGTAAGTCGTATAATTTAAGAAGACGTAACATATCTTTCAAGTAGGTGACAAAGTTTGGAGGTCAAATAAAGTTCTTTCGAAAGCAAGTGATAAGTTTACAGCTAAGCTTGCGCCAAAATATGTTTTGAGCATTGTTAAAAGAAAGTTTCAAATTTAATTTATGAATTGATTAATGAAAATGGTTCGAGAGCAGGCAGATGGCATGTTAAGGACTTAAAACCTTATTCAGAGTTCAGAGCTGATTTTGAAAGAGAGAACGTTTCTGGACATTAATTAGTGTTGTTGATATTTTAATGGTTGATAGTAGGTATCATTTCTGTCTTACCTTCTAGTAAAGAGTTTAAATATTGTATTGGAATACTGTTTGGTAGTCTAAAATTTTAGATGTTAGATAAGAAGTATAAAAGAATTTTCATAGTGCAGTAAGGCTGACACTAGACTGTGCTGATATTGTTAGTTGCAAGTTACTTATTTGAGTCAAGATAAAAGTTACATGTTTCCGTTTGTCAAATGATTTCATTTGTCGTATGATTTTTGTTCTAGGTTATAAAGGAATGTTTAGGTATGCTTATGGTTATGAATAATGATAAAGTTGTATATAGTTGGTTAGTATTTTTTGATTTGTAATCAAGGTGTTAATAATAGGAATCAGGTAATTGAGTCCATATTAAATATTGGTTGGAGGTCAACATTTTTAGTAACTTTGATAGTTATGTTTAGTAGGAATATTGTGTAAGCTGACAATGTTCTACGTTTAATTATGAATATTGCGTGAGATAGCAATGTTCTATGTTTATAATGAATATTGTGTGAGATAGCAATGTTCTATTTTGTTCATTCATGCGTGAGTGAAATTTTTGAGGAGTAAGACGTGGTGACGTTTTACTTGTCTCTTCAGGGAAAGAGATATTTCTACATTTTGGTTGCATATACATGCGGTAGAATTGTTGAACATTAGTGATTTCAAGACATGTTTGCTGTTTTGAAGTTATGTTTAGAGTGGATCTCAAGGATAATGAGAGTCCTTTTCTTCTTTTGTAAATATGTAAATTAAAATTAATAAATTAAAAATATGTTTGTCATGATAATTTGATATTTTCATTAAAGAGTTATAATACAGTAGTATTATATGTTTTGTTGTTTAGGTTTCGAGTATAAATGAGTGATATATTAACCCCGAATATGATTAAACGATAATGACACCCTACCGATTAAGACTTCCCGAATTTGTCCCCTTGTGGCGTATAGTACGCGTAGTTACTCGTCACTCATTTTCAATTATGTTGTACCATAAGTGGTAATTTTTGTTTTATCTTTGTAAAATTTAATAATAATAAGTTGTGAATACGTAATAATAATTCAAAAAAAATTCTTAGTATTTATTCCAGAATTTTTCTCTTAGAAAGAGGCAGTGTAGCAATTTTATTTTCTACCTTATATATATATATCTGTATAATCATTTCTTTTATTAAATGTTAAATAATATAACACATTATAATGTAATCCAATCCACTTAATATAATTCTATCTATTATCCAATGAAGAACTAGTATTTAGTTCATGTTAAAAGTTAAATTCTACGGAGACAAAATAAAAGCTTTGTTTGGTATCCTTTCTGGATCCCCTTCCACTCAGGAATCGCAACGTATCTTTGTTACTGGGTAGCAACAAGCTCAGCGGTCACTTCCGACGAAGCAAAGGTTCAAGCAGGTCGATAATTGTTCAAGGAACAATGTCCGTTTTTGATTTTTATCGTTGGAAGCGTGTAAAATGGAAATTGCACGTGTATGCTATCTGCATAAATTTGTTTCGAACGGTCCGTTTTTGTGTTGAGGGCAGTCGAAATGAACGATGAAGCTTTGGTTAAATAAGACCATTAGGAACAGTAAGTGAATTTATTTTCTATAACAATATTAATTGAAACTTTCAGTGTAACTTTTGAAAATTATGCAATTTAAAACATGAACTTTCGAGATATTAAATTTAAATGTAAATTATATTGCAACGTAGATTCTAAAGAAGCTCTTTTCTGAATGGTATTCATTTGAAGTAATGGAAAACAATTTTATCCTTGTATAATATGGAATTACATAAGTAAAGTTATTCAAATCAAGTACAATCAACATTTGCTTTCTTGTGGTATTAATTATTGAAACGCAGTTTATGGAAGCCAGGTGACGGTTTTTCAGTAAGCAGCGCAGATGTTTGTTTGGTATGGAATTTTCCGTGTTAAAACATGTGTCAGCATTCACGCAAGTATATAGTGTAAATTGAACTTTGGTATGTACAAATGATTAGATCCGTATTTGTTTGAACTTTCGACGTAGTAACGAGATAAATTTTGCTGTAGTCGACTTGTGTTAACCATAAAAATAGGTCAAGGCTAGACCTCAGTTATATTTTTCGTAATCATATGTTAGAAATCTGCAATTTGTTTTACAAATCCTATTATTAACTCAATAAAACATCAAAAGATGTCACTACAAATTAGATAAATTAAATTCTTTTTATTTTAAATCTTTAGAAATTGAATCTTTATAATTGATATTTTATGAACAATTAGTTGTTATTATCATCTGTGAAATTAAGGTAAATTTACCATAATTAACTCCTTCTTTAAATAAGCGATTTTATGCTTTGTTAAATTGTAATATAAACTTCATTAAATATTAACTGGTACTGATACTTTCAGTGCCATTATAATTAACTCTTCCTAATTTTAAATTAACTTATAAAGGAAGACATTTTTTGTAAACGAAACATTACCTTATTGGATATCATAAAGAATAGATACTTATTTTCGGACTAAAGATTATCTTTTATTTAAGAGGAATGAAAGTCGATTCTGATAGTATTTGATTATTTTTGAATTTGAATGCACAAACCGTGCTTTTCTTTGTTTAATCTGTTCACAGGTGCAGTGCAGGATTGCTAGATCAAGGTCGAACCATAAGGTAAGATACCTCAAAGGTCAGGAGGTCTTTAAAAATTATATAGCGGTTATAGGAAACAGGTTTCCGCATTTGCCTTGTACAAGGGACTTGTATTTGGTCTTCTCAGTATAAAAATACGGTGGCGCCTTATTCTTATTATTAGTGGTTGCAATTACACCCCGACCCACAGCTCATTCTCCACCCAGAGCATAAAGTTCGACTAGCCGCTTGCCTTTGAGATTTCCTCCACTTAGAGCCACTTTCCATCTTGATTTGCCGTGGGCTCCATTCGTTATTATCGGAAATTCTCGTTAAAATAAAATCGGAATCAGGAAAAAGGCTACAACCTATCACAATGAAAAACATTGTATTAACCCACTAACGCCGAGAACTAAAAAAGTCACATAATTTAAACAATTTTATTGAATTGCATTTCAAAACATTTAATTAACACCACTTAAAGATAAAATATAAATGCACGTGATTTTTTTTTTAAAAAAAGCCCATACCCATATGAGACCACTAGGCGTATCCGAAGAATAAAAATAGAAAAAGTATTAAATTTTCTCTGTTTGTGTCAAACGACTTGAAGAAAGCAATGCAAAATCCTACATTGCATTTACTACACATTGTATGACCTTTCGAATCGCATTTTGGCGCAGCACAACTTTTTTTTTCCGTTTGGCACTGTGGAATGCCAGTGGTCGCAATGGTCGTATCGAACGGTATCCGAAACATGAAAATCACCTCTAGCTGCTATTGGTACTCTTCCGCTCCTTTTGGCTGGTGTTTTATAAACCATAACTAAACCTTTATGAAAATAATAAAAGCTTATTCACCTATACAAATCGAGCTAATATGTATAGCCATTAATAAAGCAATAGCTTTATTATTTCACAATAGGAGGAAACATACACTGACCAGTTTCAGCTTTATTAAGCTTCATCAAAGCGAATTAGGGTTGCTGGAAACTAATTCGCTGTGACGAAGCTTAAGAAAGCTGAAACTGGTCAGTGGATGTTTCCTCCCTTTGTGAAATAATAAGGGTGTTGTTTTGTTAATGGCCATACAACTATTAGCTCGATTTGTATAAGTGAATAAGCTTTTATTAGCTTTTATATACGCTGTGTCCGAGATAAGGAGGGCCACTATGGGGATCTTGAAAACGGTATGAGATACAGATTTGGTTAAATGGGAGAAAAGTTGTGTAATCAAAGGCCTAAAAAAATGGCGTTTAGAAATCCACAAAACAGTTTTTGGTTTTTGAGATATTTCAAAAAATTGGATTTTCTTATTTTATATATTATTTGTTCTGGCGTTAATATGGCACCTACACCAAAACCGAAGGCACTTCTCCACAGCAACTTTTAATGTCCCTTTAACATCTTCAACTTTTTTTTTAAATACCGTCCTGGTGATCTGGTATCAGATTCTGAAAGCCCTTTTTATGCTGAATTCAACGATGTATTACACTTTATGGTTTAATTGGGTTTTTATTTTTTTCGGCTTTAATCAAGAAAATTCCTATTACGGACCTGTAGTGCATGTTTTTAATTTTAAAGAATAAACATTAGCTATACCAATTAATAGTTTAGTCATTTAGGTGTTTAGTAATAGTCTACTGGCTGAGTTTATGCACTAATTTAATAGAATAAACAACGAACAAATAAAATTAAATTAACGAACACGAACAAAACAACTAAATTTAGAGCATATGTTCGAACAAACTTCCATTATTTTCCAAACATAAATAGCACCTTCTAACTGTCGATTCTAAAACTCTAGTCAACATTTGTGGAGTAATGCCAGCAAATGCTTCCAGAACTAACCCCCTGAGGTCTTGTTCTGTAGCAAAATTTTGCTGATAAACATGATTCTTAACGAACCCTCATACAAAGAAATCAAGCGGGGTTACATTGGGTGAACGCGCTGGACAGGGTGTTTCCGAATGCGTGCTAATCACCTTCTCTGGAAATCTCATTGAAAGGTATTCCCGAATGGCTCTGTAATTATGTGCAGGTGCACCATCCTGATGTATCCAACAGTTGCGAACTGTCGCCAGAGGCATGTTATCGAGAGCATCTTCTAAATCGTTTTGCAGCAAATGTAGGTAACGCTCTGATGTTAAATTACTGTGGTAAATAAACGGTCCTACAATCGTTGTGCCGAATATCCCAGCCCACATATTAAAACCGAAACGGTGTTGATGCCTTGATATTTTGTTTAAACGTGGATTGGTTTTAGACCAATAATGAACATTTCGTCTGTTGAAAATATCGTTATTCGTAATCATGCTTTCATCAGACCATATTATTTGATATGGAAAATTCATATCTTCCTGGCATTTTCTTGTGTACCATTCACAGAATAAGCGATGGCGTTCTAAATCACCTGATCTAAGTCCTTGACAAATTCTGTACTTATAGGGATGTAAATTTTGTTTTTGTAAAATACAATGTGCCGTTGATTTTGGTATACCAACGTTTTGTTCAATCCGCTGGACTGATGATCCAGGATGCTCTGTGACGGCTAACAAAACATTATGTACAGTTTCTTCATTGCTGGTCTTTTTCCGAGAAACTTTAAGGTTTACCACTAATTTGCTAAAAGTCCTTTTATTTGGCTGTCTCCTTTCGGGATATTTCTGCAAATACATATGCTCTGCAACAAAACAATTTTGGTTGACGAAATGAAGCATGCCACCATATCAAACTTTTCTTCGTTAGATAACATAATTAATGGAACAAATTACTAATTACTTCACAATAAATTAAGCACCAAAAACTAACGTTACTGTCAATCCAAATACGCCACTATCACATTCATTTGTTTTCCAAAGCAAGCTTTTAATTTTTTGGTCTTCTGTTAATTTAATTTTATTTGTTCGTTGTATATTCTATTAAATTAGTGCATAAACTCAGCCAGTAGACTATTACTAAACACCTAAATGACTAAACTATTAATTGGTGTAGCTAATTGTTTATTATTTAAAATTAAAAACTATGCACTACAGGTCCATAATAGGAATTTTCTTGATTAAGGCCGAAAAAAAAAACAAAAACGCAATTAAACCATAAAGTGTAATACATCGTTGAATTCAGCATAAAAAGGGCTTTCAGAATCTGATACCAGATCACCAGCACGGTATTTAAAAAAAAAGTTGAAGATGAAACGTCAGGTGAAAAAACTGACAATGCCATGTTAAGGGACATTAAAAGTTGCGGTGGAAAAGTGTCTTGGTCTAGGTGCCATATTAACGCCAGAACAAAATAATATGTGAAATAAGAAAATCCAATTTTTTCGAAAAATCTCTAAAAACTAAAAACTGTCTGGGGGATTTCTAAACGCCATTTTTTTAGGCCTTTGATTACACAACTTTTCTCCCATTTAACCAAATCCGTGTCTCATACCGTTTTCAAGATCCCCATAGTGGCCCTCCTTATCTCGGACACAGTGTATATGTATTGACATGATAAGGGGTCACGAGAGGTCATCGGAATCCAAATTCCACAAATAAATCTCACTAAGATATAAAAGAATCCGGAAAAAGTAGAAATTTCCGTAAATTCATAGTTACGCCCTGTATAATACAAGTGTACTTTTATTCATTGATGTACAAGCATAAAAACGCAATTGCGCGTGTATAAATAATTACCCTGTATTATATAAATGTATTGTAAATAAATAGCAAGTAACCGTAAGTTGTATATGTAAAAAATTATTAATTTTAGATACCCTATAAGCGCATTCAATGCGAACGCAAAATGATCATTTTAAGGTAAATACAAAGCCATTTATTTTCACTTATTAATTATCAATACATTTTTGATAAAAATGCTTTTCATTTGCTATAAATAGCATAGAATAGTACTAGCTTTATGCATTCAGCATAAAAACTACAATCAACGTGTATTTAAAAAAACCCAATTTTAATATTAATTTTGTGTACTGAAACACGTTTTGCCATAAAAGCAAATATTTTCTATAAAATTCAACCCCTTTTGAATTAAAACGCAATTCAAGTATTACAGAAATTTATTTTAAATAAAGAATTCTCTAGAATATTAGTTATGCGTATTTAGAATTATGTAAATATCTAATTAATAAATGAAACATTTATTTGAAGAAGCGGCCCGATCATTGAAAAACCTGTAAAATCCCTGGAATATCTGATAAATTATTTATTACCTTTCTCATTCACTGTTGAGAGAAGCGGCGCGACACTTTAACCTTGGGTGTTAAAGACGAAGCAGCGCACATTACTAATAAGTGGAACAAGATTACGAGGTAATAAACGTCGCGATTTTAAACTCTAATGAGTTTTTCTGGGAACCTTTTATCATAATGTTCTATACGATTCTACTACCTTCCGGAAATAGATAATTTGGATATATAACGAAGCGTTTATTAAAAACATGGATTCATTCGATTATTAAATTCGATCGCGAAATGTTATTTTGATTTAAGTCGCGAAATGTTGCTTTGCGAAGATGATATTTGAAGTATGCAGTAAGCATACTATAATTTAATAATTACGATGGTACAATGAATATAGAAGTGATGTTTTAAATGCAAATTACATTTAAAAAATGGAAGTTATTAATTACAATGAAGAGGGAAAATTCTTCAATGTAACGCTATTTTAAAATTTTTATTAAATAATCGAAAGAAAGATTTAACCAAAAAATGTACTGTGGTAACTGCTTTTTGAAATGAGGATTTTAAATATGGAAACATTTTGGCTATCGTTCTGTTACTAGGTTTTGTAAAGATATTTGATAATATAATAACTATAAGTTTTGTAAGCCCGTCTTTGTGTTAAAGTTGAGAGGCGCGAATCGATCGCTTTTTGGGATTTGCGTCCGAGGGTTTCGGAGTTGGGGACGCGGGCAGGTGGTGGTTAGGTGGAGAATTTTTGCGTGCTTAGGATAGGCCGGTTTTTATGGCGGAAAACCGATAACTTGCGGAAAAATAAGGATTTTCCGGGAAAAGATTAATTTGAAGCGACGTATTCGTTAACGTGTTAAAAAAGCTTGGATCCCTCAAAAATTTCCGATCTAAAATCCGAACGGGCCGTGCAACGGGGTCGGCAACTGTTCCGTTAGCGTTGGTGCGAGAGAGTAGAAAGATCGAGTTGGTTTCTAAAATTCGTATTCGGGCGTTAAAAAATATCTAATATATACCAAATAACGCTATTCGTATTCTAGAATCTGAATCATTAACCATTTGCGAGCTACCACTGCACTTTTTTCTTAAAACGCTTATTAAAAATTGTATAATTTATCCGAGAAACGTCAAAATCGGGTAACGATCACCAACGGAAAAGTACGAGCGTGTACCTTCAAAATCTATAGTAACACAATTCCTTTCAAATTTCTGGATTTTTCCATTACAATTCATGTAATATAATTTAGAAGTTCCGTTAATTGATTTCAATTATGGGAAAACATCGCTTTTTCATATACGCTGGCTATTTGTTTCAAAAATAGCCGAGCATTTTCAATAGACCGTGATTTAGTCAGAATTCGGTGTATTTCGTGTACAGCTCGCTAAATTTCTAAAATATTGATTGTTAATGAGAATAATTGGAAGTATACCACTAATCGATTTCCAACAACCGACCCCTCCGTAGCGCGATGCTAAGGTGTCTGGTTATCATTCCTAAGTTTAATGGTTCAATTCCCAGTTCAATTTCCTTTTTTTAATTTTTTCGTCGACTTAATAAACAACACCAGCATTTATTAAATTTCTTACATTTATTAAATTTCTTACATTTATTAAATTTATTACATTGATTCAATTCAACAATATCCATTATTGGAACCAAATCACATGCTACAACTACTTATGACACTTTCCCATTCCTGGAATTCTCCAAATGTTGTGACGTGTTGCTTTATGCATTAGGTAATATGGTATGAACGGTTTCAACTACAAACACGAAGCGCATACAAGTGCGAGAGAGAAGGACGATCGAGTTGGTTTCCAAAATTCTTATTAAGCCTCTAAACAATTCCTAATATATATGAATATACGCTATCCGTAGCCTAAAACCTGAATTGTTAACTGTTTGCAAGCTGGTACTACGGTATTTTCTTAAAACTTTTATTGAAATTTGTATAATTAATTCGGGTGACGTCATTACAACAGCTGAATCTTAGGCACATTGACAGACTATATTCAAATAATAGAACTCCATCATACTCCTTATTTACCATTGAACATTTGCTATGTATAGAAAGCTGATGTGATTTCATATCTCATTTAAATAATACCCGCCTTAAACGAATAAACATAGTCCATAACATTAACGTGTCTTTATCGTTATTTATTTAACCGAGTTATATCATAATTCTGCAGCAAATTAAACATCACACATTACTGTTATTAATCAAAACCGATGATTCTACATAAATTGTTCACGAAACAATCTAAAAAAACTAAAACGTACGTGGAAATTATCAGTTCGGTTAAAACCATGTTTTCGGTCCAGTTTGCGCATATGCATTATATTTTTAAACAATATACCATTGAATACGATCCAATGTTTACAATTTGACTTAACGATCATTTCCAATACGTTGTAAAAGCAATGCAGAACGGTATAGTTTTGTCAAAGTAAGACAGGCAAGGTTGTTTACATTTCCTTATGCATTACCAATTATGTGCCACAAACTAAATTTTTCAAAACGTAAAACCTACATTCATTTATGTTTACAAACACTAACTAATGCAATTTATTGGAGAACTGTTACACGCATATTACGGCATAGAGGACGCAATTTTCTATTACATCTATACCGGTACAATTACTTGCATTTGCTATAGCCGAAGGCTATGTTCCCAAAAAAAATCTTATTACCCGACGCGTTATTAAAAATATGCTCATATGGAACACTCACTACATTCACAATTATTACATATTGTTCAATTTTTATCGGCTGTATGTATTATAATATTTTTAACAATGTAACTTCATTGGCGGCCATTTGCTACGAATACACTAAACGTCAGCCTGGCCGAACTATTACATTGAACGAATCTTATACGTTACCCGCCATAAACACAAACGACAACACATGCTACCTTCCTTTCCTGCTGAATTGAAAAGGTTGAAGTATTTAGCGTTATTTATAAACATTACTAATTTCACACTTACTGTAGACAGGAATATGCAACTGGTATTTTTCACATTGCTAAAAGAAAAAAACTTCACATCGTGTGTTTGTAAAATACTTTTGAACTTTATTTCGTTTAGAGACATTGCTTGCGGCCTTACTTTTTTTCACTGAATGACGCATGCGGCTGTTCTAAAGTATGACTTTATTGCAATTTCTACAAATTTAATTTTTTTTTCGCATTTTTTTAATTCTTCTGCTGCATTCAAGATTGTTTAAAATTGTTTTCAATTGTTTTAAATTCATTTGAAGTGTTTTCAATTGTTTTAAATTGATTTAAATTGATTTCAATTGTTTTCAATTGCTTTCAGTTTTTTTCCATTCTTTTCAATTATTTTCAAATGTTTACCGTTGTTTTCGATTGTTTTTGGTTGTTTTCAATTATTTTGATTGTTTTCAATTGTTTTTGGTTGTTTTCAATTGCTTTTGCTGGTTGAAATTGACTCTACCCATTGTTATTGATTCTACCCATTGTAATTAACACTAGCCATTGGAATTGACTCTAGCCATTGGAATTGACTCCAGCCATTGAAATTGACTCCGGCCATTGGAATTTACTCTAGCCATTGGGATTCACTCTACCCATTGGAATTGATTCTACTGACTACAATTGATTCTACTGGCTAGAATTTACTGGGATTGGCTGGGATTTACTGGGATTAACTGGGATTGTCTAACTGACTAACTAACTAACTAACTAACTAACTAACTAACTGACTAACTAACTGACTAACCAACTGACTAACTAACTGACTAACTAACTGTCTAACTAACTGACTAACTGGCTAACTGGCTATCTTATTAACTTACTGACTGGCTAACTTACTAACTTACTAACTTACTAACTTACTAACTTACTAACTTACTAACTTACTAACTTACTAACTTACTAACTTACTAACTTACTAACTTACTAACTTACTAACTTACTAACTTACTAACTAACTACTAACTAACTAACTTACTAACTAACTCACTAACTAACTCACTAACTTACTAACTTACTAACTTACTAACTTACTAACTTACTAACTGGCTAACTGACTAACTCGCTAACTGGCTAACTCACTAACTGGCTAACTCACTAACTAGCTAACTCACTAACTGGCTAACTCGCTAAATGGCTGGCTGACTAACCGACTACTCTGGCAGAGTGGTCTTAGTCCGATCGGCTCCCCGAAGTGATTTCGGTAAAGTCTACTCGGGCTAGGTGTTCCTGATGCGATCTACTCCTACAAGTGACTTTGACAAAGACTACTCGAGCGAAGTGGTCTTGATTTGATTGACTCCTAGAAGTGGTTTCCACAACAGCAACTCGGGCGAAGTAATCTTGATCCGATATATTGATAGAAGTGATTTCGACAAAGTCTACTTGGGCGAAGTGGTCTTGATCCGAACGACTCTTCAAGATGAGTTCGGCATAGTCTACTTGGGCGAAGTGGTCTTGATCCGATCAATTCTCTGAAGTTATTTTGACAAAGTCCACTTGGGCGAAGTGGTCTTAATCCGTTTGACACTTCGAAGTGGTTTCGGCAGTCTGCTTTGGCGAAATGGCCTAGATCCGATCGACACTTCGAAGTGATTTCGGTAAAGTCTACTTCAGCGAAGTTGTCTAGATACGATCGACACTTCGAAGTGATTTCGACTGTCTGCTTTGGCGAAATGGTCTAAATCCGATCGACACTTCGAAGTGATTTCGGCAACGTCTATTTGGGCGAAGTGGTCTTGATTCGATCGACACTTCGAAGTGATTTTGGCAACGTCTACTTTGGAGAAGTGGTCTTGCTCCGATCTACACTTCGAAGTGATTTCGGCAACGTCTACTTGGGCGAAGTGGTCTTGATTCGATCGACTCCTAGGAGTGATTTCGACAAAGTCCTTTTGAATGGAGTGATCTTGGTCCAATCGGCTCCCAGAAGTTATTTCCACAAAGTCCACTTTGGCGAAGTGATCTTGATCCGATTGACTCTTTGAAGTGATTTTGAAAAAGTCTACTAGAGCTAGGTGATCTTGATTCGCTCAACTTCTCAAAGTCGTTTTAATGAATTCTACTAGGGGAAGTGAAGACGGGGTGTAGAGAGGGCGGGGCGCAAAGAGGATGGGGCGTAGAGAGGGCGGGTTGTAGAAAAGGCGGGGCGTAGAGCGGGTGGGGCGTAGAGAGGGCGGGGCGCAGAGAGGGCGGGGCTTAAATATGGTGGGTGTAAAGAGAGTGGTCCACAAAGCGAGTACAGGCGCTCAAAGTAGTCCCGTAGGGACTACAAACCGCTTCTAGTTAATAACTATAAAGAGGGTGATGATGTTTAGTTATGGGGAGAAGGTTAGATACTCTCCAAATAGATTTTAACAATAATTTTTATGAATTTTACTGCGGTCCCATATTTGATAATCTTCAGTTAATTTAATGGGGAACACATTTTTGTTTTGAGATTGTCTGTGTATTTTATTTAGTAAAGTTATTTGATGCACTAGTCATCTGTTAATATTTTCTGTAGTTATACAAAAGAAACGATTTTTTAGAAACTTTAGTTAATTCATTTAGATTTTTGGGTGATCATAAAGCTTTTATTTCAGTAATGATTTCCGTAGGGTTGTATTTATAATTTTGTAAGGTCGTGTGTTTTTGTGTATGTTAATGGCATCGGGTTTAGAATTTAAAGTTTTATGTTATTGCGCATTGAATTTAATCGATACGTGTAGATTGTAGCCTTCAGATATTAACAGTGGCGGCATTGAATTTTCAATTTCGTTTTAGGAAGTTTCCTAAGGTATTATTTTCAGACTTCGTTCAAAGAGTTTTGGCGTTAGTTATAATTTTCTGGAGGGTACAAGCTTATTCCATATTTATATTTCATATAAAACTATAATTCGAATAATTTAGTTTTAAAAAATAAATAAACAAATGGCCGAATTCCTACTTTTTGCAAAATAACCAACAATTTATATTGATTTTCGTTTTCTATGCTTGAATTACTTTTCCCCATGCCAGGCAAAATTATTCATTATCATTTAGTTTTATTAGAATCGATGATGCCTATGGGACAGATGTTGTTTTCAAATTTGAATCATGTTATCAGTGATTCGACAAATAATTCAAATTAATTAATTGGAAATCAACTCATCTGCATTATTTACTGCAGGATAATGTTAGAAGAGTTTCTAGTATACATTAATAAGTATGTATTATTGTATTTAACGGATTTGTTCTGGATTTTGAGATTACCATTTTAGCGCTAGAGGAGCATTTTTGTAAGTATGGTGGCATGCCATGTGCATTTCCTAATTTCTTTTATGTTAGATACGTTTATTCCATGTACAATTCTTATTTTTACTGCGAATCTACTTTAGGGTTGAATATGTATTTTCCTTTACTTGGGAAAAGTGTTACTGATGGGGAGATCCTAGTTATTCTATTTCCTATCACCAAGAGTAGAAGAAATACGCGGCATCATTTTAACGTTCGTAGAATTTTATCCCTTATCTGCTAAATCGATTCTGAACCAAGGGGTATTTTTGCACTAAAGCTTATTTTACCTAACTTAAATTAATAAATACTTTTCTATTGACAACTATAAGCTCATTGCATCAGCATTACAAACCACGTTGCAACTAAAATAACCATATCGTTTAATTATAAACAGCTTGATAGTTTAGTATAATTCAGTTTTGCACATAGACACAATTTTGGTAATAACTAATTAATATTTTAAACAATTGAGGTGTTGAGTATTCTGAATGATTTTAAGGATGCCACTAATGTAACGTGTTACCAAGTCTTTCTCCCTTGTTTTCTTACATTTGTATTTAATCATTTATTTTCTGCTAAATTAGTGACTGCTCTTAGTATCATATAATTAATTTGATGTGAAAATTTTTCTTATTAGTGCATTTATTTTAATTAAAGTACCTCAATTTATCTTTATTGTTTGATATAAAGCCCCAAATGTACTCGGTTATCTACAATCCGTGCCTTCTGAAAAAATATGTTTGCTTTATTTATGAGTAGTAATATAAGTTTGAATAGCATACATTTTCTACAGGTGTGATTAACAAAAGCAATTGTATTCGAGTTTACCAGTTTTATTTATCTATTTATGAATTACAAAGACTTTAGACATGTTCTTTGACATGGGGTATTCTAATAATGCAATCGATTATGATATCGTTTCCAAAACTGGACTCACTTTGATTCTGCTTTTCACCCTAAGATGTATTGTATGCTTTTCTGATGCTGTAAATTTGAGAGCAATGCACGCCTCCTTGGATAAGCTTATATCCCCTGTGCATTAGTAAGTTTCTTACGTGTTTATTAATACTAGTTGGGTTCCCTTTTTCTAACTCTTTTACATAGGCCAAATAGCTTTTTTTACGTAGGTCCAATTGCTCTTTTGCATAGACCCACTGGTTCAGCTATGGTTGCAATATCAATGAATCTAGCTACCATTGTAACGCTTCATCAGTGAGTGAGGTCAAAATGTGTTGCTGATTCACCTTCACGGATTCGTCTGCAAGATAGGTATCTTGTCACGTGGAGGTATGTTACCTAATTTTCTTTTTCTGCATATCAAGGGATTATAGTTTGTCTGCATTTAATGTTGGTGTGTTAAAAGAGATCATAGGTATTGCTATTAAAATCGCTCTAAATGTACTATGTTAAACTTAAAAATGTTTGTCTAAAAGAAATCCTAAGTTTTATTTGTTTTTTTCATTGCCGATTAGTTTTTTTACGTTACACTATGAAATGCGCACTTCGTAGATCAATTATTAAAATTTGTCCATGGGTATAATTGTTTTCTTTTAAATAAAATTTTTGTGTTAATTAGCAATTTTCTTACTTTTTTGTTTATTGTAAATAAAAAGAAATCGATGGCGATGTACTTTTTCTTGTCTATGTGATCACTCCACTTTCCGCATTTGTAGTTAGCTCGATCTTTCTAAATTTCAGTATCTTTTATCACTTTTATCACTTTTTTTTATCACTGTTGTTCAAAAGAGCAGTATTACTTCTCAGTCACAGACAAAAAACTAGTTCATGTTGATAAATCTAATCTAGTCATCTATTATCAGAACTGTAGGAGTCTGAAGAATAAGTTTCGTACTTTGCAAGTAAATTTAAGTCAGCTGACTATTTCGCCTGATGTTATAGTTTTCACCGAGACCTGGTTGGATAGTGCTGTACTGGATAGTGAAATTGGCCTGGATAATTATGTGCTATATAGAACTGATAGGTCTGTTCAACATAGTAACCTTACGCGGGGTGGAGGTGTGCTTGTTGCTGTAAGCAAATCTTTTCTTTCTGCTTTATGTGAAGTTGATGATACTTGCTGTGAGCAGGTCTTTGTAAAGATTAATCTAAATTTCAAGAAATTGATTATTGGAGCAGCCTATATACCTCCGATGTCCTCTATACAAGTATATCAGTCTCATTCTGCTGCTTTGGAGTCTCTACTTAATTCTTTTACTAATGATGAAATGGATGTTATCTTGCTGGGAGATTATAATTTGCCGCAGGTCATATGGACAAATGAAGAGGATTGCTCGTTCAAGATTTTAGGTTATCTTAATCCTAGTTCTGCGTCTGCCGTTGAAGTAGTGAGTGATATGGTGAATACCTTTGGTTTAAAGCAGTACTTTCCTTTACCTAATAATAAGCCATATTCTTTGGATTTACTATTTACTACTTTGGCTAAAATCAGTGTAATTTCTTCTGATGAGTATATATTACCGGTTGATATTCACCATGTCCCTTGCTACTTTGGTATTGATATTTTGCCAGGCTCTTTTGTTAATTTGCGTAGCGTAATTAAAAGTTTTGATTTCTACAATGCGGATTGTGATAAATTAAGTCTTGAATTTGATAATGTTGACTGGGACTCTCTCTTAAATTCTAATGATGTAAATTTAGATGTTGCTTGCTTTGAAGATCTAGTCCATAATATTATAAGTCGAAATGTGCCTTTGAAAACTAGACGTATTTCTTCCTATCCAAGTTGGTTTTCTGCTGAACTTTGTAAATATTTAGTATCTAAGAAGATTGCACATAGGCGCTGGAAAACCTCTGGTAAACTTCATGACTTTATCGAATTTAAGATGTTAAGAGCAAAATGTCTAAGACTGTCTAGGTTAAATTACAATGATTTTATACTAAAGGTTGAGAATAGTTCTATAAGTAATGTTAAGTCATTCTGGTCATTTGTCAATAAAAAGATGTTCTACTAGTTTTCCAGCTGTTATGCGACTTAATAGTTGTTATGGTCGTACTGAGTCTGAGATTGCTCAGCTGTTCTCTGATTGTTTCAGTTCTGTTTATAGGGTAACGCCGAATCTTAATGCTCCATTCTTGAATAGTTGTCCTGAACTTGATGTGCCTGTGATTAGTTCTGAAGATATTGACTATTGTATTAAGAGTATGAATGAAAGTGACAGTACAGGTCCTGGTTTATTACCAACTAGGTTATTGAAGAAATGTATTGCCTCATTGAAGAAGCCTCTTCTTGTATTATTTAATAAGTCTATCAAATTGGGTGTCTTTCCTACTTCTTGAAACTTGCATATTACTCCGATTTTAAGTCTGGCAATAGACAAGATATTTCGAATTATAGGCCTATTTCACTGCTTGGCTCTTTCTCTAAGCTTTTGAGTCAATAATCGTTAGTAAATTAACTAATCTAGTTTATCCTTTGATTAATAGCAGTCAACATGGTTTTATTGCGGGAAGATCTACTCTGACTAACTCTCTTCAGTTTACCACAAATATATGTGTGTCTCTTGAATTGGAAGGACAGATTGATGCTTTGTTTCTAGATTTTGCCAAAGCTTTCGATACCGTTAATCATGGTCTTCTTATTCACAAATTATTTTGTTTTGGTATTAGAAATGAATTTCTCTCTTGGTTTAAATCTTACTTAGAAAATAGGGTTCAAGTAGTGAAGATTGGTGGGTGTTTATCAAGTCCTATTCGTGCTATTTCTGGGGTTCCGCAGGGTTCAAATTTAGGTCCGCTTTTGTTCATACTATTCATAAATGATGTCTGCAATGTAGTAAAATTCTCTAAAATCCTTTTATATGCGGATGATCTCAAGTTATATTGTAATATAAGTAATACCACTGACTGTATTAATTTGCAGTCAGATCTTAATGAAGTTGTTAGATGGTCAGTCGAAAATGATTTGTTGTTAAACATTGCGAAATGTAAAACTATGTCCTTTACTAGGCGTTCTGCTCTTACTTTCGATTACAGTATATTGGGTATTGATTTAGAAAACACTAATTCTATAAAAGATCTTGGGATCTTTCTGCAATACAATTTTAGTTTTAATATGCATTTAGATTATGTTATAGCTAGATCTCTTAGGATGCTAGGCTTTATTATACGATCTACTAAGGACTTTAAATCTACAAACTCTGTTATTTCTTTGTATAGAGCTTTGGTCATGCCTATTCTTATGTATGCCTCTGTTATTTGGACGCCATATACTGCTTGTGATACAGTAAAACTTGATAAAGTTCAACATTTGTTACTCAGATATCTGGCATTCAAGAGTGGATCTCCTATGTTACCATTTGATCATAATTATGGTCCTGTGGCTTCTAAATTTAATTTGCCCACCATAAAATCAATGCATGATATTTCTGATGTTATCTTTGTTTATAAGGTTCTAAATGGTTTCTTAAATTGTGAATTTACAGTGGGGCATTTTGCCCTTAGTCTTAATTCATATCCGACTAGACATCATCGTTTACTGCGGGAGCAAACGCATAAATTTAATTTTGCTTTCTATTCTGCCTGTCCTAGACTGCGTAGGAAGTGGAATTCTCTTGATGAGACTGTGCGAAATTCTGATCGCTTAAGTTGCTTTAAACCTATTATTCGTAAATTACTACATAGGTACTGAGTCCTATATTCATTTTGTTATAGTTTATAACTAAGTTATATTTTATAGTCCTTTATTTTGTTATTCTTTATTAATTTTGTATAAGGACCTTTGTGTCCGTGGATTTATCAATAAATAAATAAATAAATAATTGTGATTCGTTCGGGTCCTTATTTCGTTTTCCTTTCTGTTTCTGTCTGACGTGTGCGTGTTAACGAAACAAAACTAAGACTAAGTATTTCTACAGTATTGCTTTTATTCTTTGATGGAAGGAAGCAGCATCCATATCAAAGTATATAGAAAGCATTTCAATCAACATTTGAATGAATTTAATAGCCTATATAATTGTATGCAGTTATGAATAGACAATTGAACTGTAATCAAGGGATCTAAGAAAAATCCAAAGGTTCTTGGAACAACTTTAGAATTTACTTAAATGAATATCTAATATGGTAATGTTTGGTAGTGTTGAAAATAATAGTGACAAATTTGATTTAACTGACCTAAAAGTAACAAAAATCCTCTGAACAAAATTTTTACAGCACAATAAATCCTTTTCGAATAACCTCAAATAATTAAATTAAAATATGAAATTTAAACAACTGTTTGGATAGAGTTTTGTTAGGCCGGTATAATCTTGACACTTCTATTAATATTAACATATCTTTTAAATTGTAATCAATGGAAATTAATATTCTATATAAAATTCTCAAAAATATCTGGGAATTGACAAAATTTGTATGTAAAAATATCTAAGAAGCTAATGTAATAATTAAAATACATTACAGATTGAATGAAGATTTTAATCTACAGATAATTAATTATATTATTTTTCGTTTCCCAACTATAAAATCCTAATTTAACTTAATGCATATTGCGATATTTTTGTAATAGATTTACCATATTTTCCTAATTAGAAACCACAGTACATACCTACATTTGCAGTCGCTGAATTAATTTATTTATATTTTTAAGTAATTATAATTGTGCCATTCTCTTGTAGGCCCTTACTATCGTTACAAAACATTTGATGACTATTTTAATCTACCATTTTCACAATATATCAATTGCAATGAAGAAACTTTAAAAAAGTTAGCCTTCATACCACTATACTCTTTATTATTTGTATTGGGTACCTACAACTGGCCATTTTCGGTAAGTAGTATGATAACGACACTTCATTGTAAATTGTGAATGGATGCACATTTATAAAAAACTATTGTTACGTAATCCTAAAATGCCTGTTGGAAGTTAAATATGTATTTTATTTCAGTATGCATTATCAGATGAATTTTATAATGAAAGATCGTGGCTATATAGATTTTGGTATGTTTGGCCTGTTTTCTTTAACTTTCGAATGCGAATTTATATTGGTTTGGTTTTGTCCGAGTGTGTTTGTACAATGGCTGGACTTGGTGCATATCCTTTAATAACAGAACCAAAATCCGGACTAGGGCCGTCTAAAAATTTTCAAGAACTGAATGAAATGTATAAAAATTAATAATTTTCTTTTAATTTTAATGTTTATCTTTTAGCTCAAAACATTCATCCAAATTAATCAACGAAAAATATGACTTTGAAACGATACACAATATAAATCCTTATGGAGCAGATTTCTGTACAACATTTAGAGATGGAATGAAACATTGGAATATATGTATACAGTATTGGCTAGCTGCCAATGTTTATAAACGTTTTCCTAATAAAAAGTATCGTACACATGCAACACTACTAGTTTCAGCTTTTTGGCATGGAATGTATTTAGGACATTATATTTGTATTGGTCTAGTTCCATTTTATTTACCAATAGAAGACGTATATGTTAAACTAGTTCTTAAGGATAACTCGGGGATAGTAAGTATACAAAATTTATATTTAAAACTTCTAATAATTTACTTTGCTACAGTCACTTAAAATTTGGGAATGGATTATATGGTTTTTTAAAATGCAGACATTTTCGTACTTAGGAATTGCCTTCCATTTGTTAACACTTCCAAACGTTTTCTATTACTATAATTCAATATATTATTGTGGATTTATATTTGCTCTTGTAATGTATGTGCTAGGAATATCTATGTTAAAGTCAACATATGTTAAGTTGAAACAATCTGGAAAAGCTTTCAAAAAAGGTGAAGATAAACAGTTAAGTGTGGACTAAAAGCTGAAAGTACTTCAGTAAAGTATATTTTGTATTATTTCGTCCTCATTTTCATTTATTTTATCCTTTTCCTAACACCGATGCAAATATGTGTTATCTTAAGGGCAAGATTTGCATCGCACAAGTGTACGAATTACAATAAGCAAGTTGAGGTTCGAGTTTAGAGTGTTGAACATAAAACATTGTCCGGCAAGGATGTTCACAGAAGTGTTTTGCAATAATTCACATGACCATCGTCGTAGAGGTTTTCACATGCCCAAACTGTGAGTACATGTATTGTTTATTTTTATTTATTATAATTATTTGTTTCAGAATCATCTGTAGTCATTTCTTATATTAACCAGTTTACGTTTACATTATATTTTGCATTACCAAAATAAATATTTTTCACTTATTTGCACATCAACCGTTTTTAGTCCTTATTTGCCACAAGTTTGAAGTTCAACGGCAATTATGAATTAATAATTGTAAGATGTGGTAATTTTAATAGATATTTGGTACTTTAAATACATTAAATTTTATTACATGCATTAAGGGTGTATGAACTTTGAAATCTTTGATTTTCTCGCCTGTCTCATACATATAGCTTACAAGTTAAAAGAGACGTTCTGTTACTACTTGTCCAGCAGCTTTTAGAGTTTCTGCTTGCACCTAATCTGTACCCGGTGCCTTACCATTTTTCAGACCCTTTAATGTCAATTCAAACTCATCTCTAAGTATAGGATATCCCAAGTCGTCCTTTTCAATGTCTGATTCCTGTTCTAATGCTGTTATTTCCTTTCCTGTATATAAATTCCGTATATTTTCTTGCCATCTATCCACTTTCTCTACATTTTCTATAATGACGTTTCCTCCCGTGTCCCTTATATTTTAGCTATATGGTTTTATATCCTTAAAATTCATTCTAATTAGTTTGTATACTTCGTGTGTTTTTCCTATTTCCATCTTAGTTTGTACCTCTTTGCACTTCTTATCAATCCATTGTTCTTTAGCTTTCCTGCATTTGCGAATAATTTCCCATTTTATAGCTTTGTATCTCTGTTTTCCTGTTTCATATGATCAATTTTTGTATTTTCGTCTTTCTTCTATTAGATTCAGGATTCCCTTTGTTATCCATGTTTTCTTATTTTCTTTTTGTGTATACCCCAGAATATCTCTGGCCGCCATGTAATGGTTATAATTATACATGTTACAACAATATATTAGAACGATAATATAAATATGTATCAGCATCAAATGTCATTAAAATCACGGTTAAGAAATTCATTTAGTGAAGAAAATGCTTTTTTAGTTAAACGTGTTTTTAGTTTGCTTTGACTTTACTAAACGTATAGTTTTTAATGAAATTGGAAGCAAGTTAAAATATTCTATGACATAATAATTAATCCCATGATTGAATTTGTTGGTTTAAACATATATCTAATTTATTCTTAATGTTATAACAATGAATAGTCATGTGTTGTAGCTGCTTAACTTTTGGATACATATATGAGACATTGATAAATGTATAAGTTAAGAAAAGTCAATATATTTAGGTTACTAAAATTAGTCCTACAGTTTTATAAGGAATGTCAGCGATAATCCTGATTACACGTCTTTACAAGGCAAATATTATGCGTGCAGCAGTAGCATGACTCCACACATGAACAGCATAAAAAAGGTACATTTAAAAAGGGAGTAAATGGACTGTTTTAAGAACATCAATTGAGACCTTGTCTTTTAAATTTCTTATTAAGCTGTTTTGCAAAGCTTTTTTGATAGACTGCTGTTAACCAGCTCTCTTTCCATAACAAATCACAATCTAAATATATTCGTAAGATTTTAACCGATGTTGGCTTTTTAAAATCATGATGTCTTAACCAAATCATTAATTGTTGAGATTTTGTTTTGTTAACGCATAACTGATTTACTAAAAACCATGAATTCGTGCTATGAATGAATTGATCAATTTTAAGTTCATCAGCAACTTCCTTTGATCTTGTTATTATCGTTTATCATTCGCATACAAGATTGTTCTGGAAATAGTACAGTGTGGAAATCATTAATGTAGATAAAGAATAATAAGGATCGGAAAACAAAACCCTGTCGTACTCCATGGCCAAGCTGTAAAACATTTGATTCAGGACCATTTATTGAAGTATATTGTCTTTGATTTGTAAGAGAGGATAGTATTAATAGCACTGTACTGTATTCAAATTTATAATGTTTTAATTTATTGCTAAAAACAACATTAGAATAGTCAAAAGCTTTACTATGTTCTAGAAATGTAGTTACACATTATTCCTTTCTGTCAAAGCAGTCTGAAACTTCATTCATTATATACAGTAATGCATCAACTGTTGACTTACCACAACGATAACCAAATTGTGAGTTTTTGAATAAATTATTGTCTTCAAAATTATTTTATGATTTAGTGATACCTCAAAAATTTTCCCATATATATGCACAAATAACATAGGTCTGTAATTATTGAAGTTCTCATTGTCACCACTCTTATGTAAAAGAATTACTTTGGTTTGCTAAAGCAATCTAGCCTCAATTTCATGCCTCTAATGAAAAACTGCGACATTTGTGACAAACCATTGGGTTGCGAAATTTGTTGTGACCAATGCCGTTTACCTATCCACGCATCTTGTTTGGATTTAACTCGAGCAGATATTCAGTTAACAACTGTTAAAGGAGGCCGACGTTCTAATGCACCAGTTGCACAGCTGTACGAAAAGCCATATTCAAATTAAAAGATCTAATAACTAATGTGTATAAAGAAGTTGAAATTCTTAAGGAAAGGGTGAAGAATGTTTTGTTTGTGGAAATGGCAGATTGAGATTAACGTAAGGGGTGTTCATAAATTTAATTTGACAGTTTTTGGTGTACAGGAGCAAGATCGAGAAATGTCTCACGCTATTCTCATGGAAAACAATGAACGTGTTATTATAACTATCTTTAATTGTGTTGGTACAAATTTTAATAGTGATCACAGTGAGATGATGAGAGTAGGTATGCAGCATTACGGTAACTTTCATCCCATTAAAATAATATTCGATGATGAAAAGCAAGTTATTGATGTAATGCAAAAACCCATGTATTGAAAAAGCCATTCATCTTATAATAAAAATACATTGTCTTTCGATAGAGCTCCTAGATAAATTGATCATATTAATGCTGGTGAACTAAACCTAAAAATTAAGTATATGAGGTGTCTGAAAAATTATGTCTTTAAACTAAATTCGCTTGATAGTACAAGAAGTTATGTATTATTTTCAGAAGATCCGCGGTTTAACTAACAAAGTCCAGCAAGTATATTCGGCCGTTAGTGATCATGATTTTGACTTATAGGTTTTGTTGAAATGGCTTTATTAGAAAACATTCATTATTCGGAAACATTTCCTAACACTTGTCGTATATATAGATGTGATCGTCGATATGACAAAGATAATTAACTTTGGGGTGGTGAAATACTTCTAGCCAAAAAAAAGGAATTCAAGTTAAGTTAATTGATATGCCAGTGATTACTAATTCCCTAGCATTTATAGATATTGTTAATTGCACATGCATTACAAATTTCAATATTCTATATGTGATTGTTGTCTATGTGCCGTCCAGTATAACGTCTAAGGATTATAATTATGAACATCTGAGAAGTATTTAGAATGCATTTTTTTCGTTGGGGAGTACCAACTTTACAATCGATCCACTCTGCTGAAATGAATAAGCTAGAGTAAATTTGCTAAGGCGAGTTAAAGGGTTCTACCTATACCGATTCTAGGAAACATCGGAAGGACTTTTATGCATTTACTGAATGTCCTGAACAGTCAGACTTATCACAATGAAAATGTTATAATTTGGAACTTTAATGTACCAAATATTAATCAATCTGAACACAATCATAGCTTCATCAGAGGCATGCATAATGTAATTGATTTATTAAGCCTGAAATAATATAATTCAATCACAGACAAAATAGGAAGATGTCATATAAAATATCGAGTGCATAGTTGCTCATGACTATATGCCAATAGTAAAAGAAAATGCTTATCATCCAACGCTGAGTATCAATTTTTATGTAAAAATGAGCCTAAAATAACTTTCCCATAAATAAAACCATAAAAGCACACAATTTCAAGAAAGCAGATTTCTCAAATATTTACGATGCTTTTATAAACACCCACTGGTCATTTCTGAATAGTGGTAGTGATGTAAATGTAATGTATGATGAATTTTATAGTACACGTACTCACTTGTTGATATATATGTTCCCTTATATACTAATAAAAAAGTGTATTTCCGACTTGCTAGACCATTAATTTAAGAAAAAACAAATAAATCAATTATTCATGCAAAATACAAGAAAACTAGAAGTAAAGAACATTACAAAAAATTGAAGTGATTGTGTACAATCGTGAAGTCTCAAATCTCAGAATCATTTAAAGGCTTCAGTAGTAATACTAAAAAATCTATCCTTACTGTTGCTAAACCATTCTAGTCTTTCATGCAGAAAAAACGAGGACAAAGTAGAATACCTGGTGTAATGCGATATATTGCCATAACCCTGAATTTACCTCTATCAACTGTTAATGCATTCGGTAGCTATTTCGATAGTGTTTATAGGCCAACAGATTACAATATGGTAGATTTGGGTCAGATGTGTGTTAACTTGCCAACAATTAATATATGTGGCGATTCAGAAGTCGAAATAGAACTTGTTTTAAGAATAATGAATAAGATGACTGCTGGTCCAGATGGAGTTGCAACATTTTTAGTTGGGAAGTATTTGGGATATCTGTATTCTTAAAATCGGGGGAGGCAGATGTCTTCACAAATTATAGGTCTATTGGCTTACTATCTAACTTTGCTAAACTGCTTGAAATGATATTATCTTCAAATATATACTCTTCTGTGAAAATTTATATATCTATATACCAGCTTGGTTTTATGAAAAGTGGTCCACACTTAGTAACCTATCATACTTCTCACAATACTCGTCAGAGATTAAGAATAATCATGGTCAAGTGAATGTAATTTACACCGATTTTGCTAAAGCTTTTGACAGCATAAACCGTTCGATCATAATTAAGAAATTAAATGATTTTGGCTTCAGCAATTCACCTCTGGAATTTTTAAGAACATAGTTAAACAACCGATTACGGTACATATAATTTTATAATTTCTCATCTACACAGTTTAGAGCCTCAATCCAATCTGGGCCCATTGTTGTTTCTGCTTTTCATAAGCGATTTACCTGACACCATAAAGTGTGAGAACCTTTTATTTGCAGATGATTTAAAACTATTCACATCAATTAATTCAGTAGATGATTGCGAAATACTACAAACACAATTAAATAGACTACAGAAGTGGCGTGAGAATAATAAGTTGAGACTTAATGTAGCAAAATGCAAGACGGTAACCTACACTAGAAAACTTCGACCTGTTACCTATAAGTGTCATGGGATTATTTTGAATCGCTATACTATCAACTTTGATCAGAAATTTAGTTTTTCAAATCATACTTATGTGACATAAAAGTTTGCAATGAAAACGCTTGGTCTTATTATTAGAAACTAGATCATTTACCAACATGTTAGCATTGAAATCGCTACTTTGTAGTTCTCTAAACTTGAATATGGTGTTTTAATTTGGCACCCATACTATGGATACCTTACGCGATCTCTTAAACTTGTACAAAGAAAATTTCTAAAGTTTTGTCTCTTAGAGTTGAAGGACATTATCCAGATTCAGCACTTAGTACTAAACAAAAAATTTTGGCAAAATTTAACTTGCAACATTACAAATACGAAGAACAACTATTTGCTTTGTATTTTTATTTAGCTCACTGTACAACAAAATTGACTCCAACTTGCAATTATCTCTACTGAAGTTTAACGTACTTAACGTCTCAACTCGAAGCGTTAGAACTTTCTATTCTCCTATTCACGTGCAAATCTTCTTTTAAAATCACCAATTTATGTAATAATTAACAATTATTATCAAATAAGTGATACTTCTTGTTGTACATTACAAAGCATTAAATTGGCAGCAGCTAGTACATTTAAATAGAAAAATAATGCAAAATGGATGAAACACATTAAATTTAAGGAAAACACATTATATCTCGTACGATTGCTAGTACAATTTGTAGTTGCATGTGTAGGTAATTTTTGTTCAATATTAAAATTTGGAGTCACCATAATTTTTAAATTTAAATTTTGTACGTAAGTTATAGCCTTTGCTAGAATTTTTTCTGTTGGGCAATAAATACAAATAATAATAATAATCTAGTGAGTGCAATAAACTCGTATGTGGTTTAATCAATTTCATACTTGTTTGGTGTCATTAAATGTATCAATACTTATTTAGAAGAACTAGACCAATTAACCAGAACCGCTCTTACAAACTTCAGATCTTTACATCCAAATTTTTGTATACAAAGACTTTATCTACTTGGAAAATCAGGAGATAGGGGGGCTATTAAATATAACCCAAATGTGGAATAGGCAAGTAAACCTAGTAAGTGAATATTTTAAAAACATAGATATTGAATTTTTAATAAGTTGCTAAGTTTGATAATAGTTATACATAGTTATACATCATTAAAAATAAATAAAAAATACAGCGTTCTTACTACAGCATACCAAAAAAATATTACTAATTGGGAAGAAAAATGACTCTACGATCGATATGCGCATCAAATTCTCACCTGTTGTAATACGTATCAGTATCTTGGTATTATTATAGATAACTTTTTTAGATGGGACTATCAAATAAATCTAGTTTGTAAAAAATTAAAAGTTGTATTAATCAAACTGTATTATATAAGGCATATGATTCCAGAAAATATTAGGAAAATAGTTTATTGTACACTGGCGGAATCAGTGATGAGGTATGGTCTTGAAGCTTGGGGTCATGCTGGTGCTACGTATATACATCGAATCGATTCAATACAAAGGAGACTATTGAAAATAGTTAGTAATGAACATGAGCATACTAATCTGAAGGAACTACTTCAAAAAAACAACATGCTGAGTGCTAAAGGAATACTATATTATAAACTAATAATGGAAAATTACTTTAAAACACACACTTAGAATTAAAACATAATATATATAACGTAAGATCATTAAGCTATATAGTTCCGAGGGTTTATAACAAATATGGAAAATGCTGTTTAAATTATTTAATTCCAACCTTATTTAACGAACTACCTATAGAATGCAGAAACTTTGTTAATATGAAGAAGTTAAAAACGAAGTAAAAATGCCCTTAATTTAAAATATGTCTGATTTGTGATTAATTTTAGTGACCACTTAGGTATTGATATGACTGTAAAGGTTTGAAATTATTCAATCTAAGGTTTTAGTTTAGTTTAATTAGTATTTACTTGTGATTCAACAGGGATCTGTAATAATTGAAAATAATGTATATATTAAATCAACAGAGTTTGAAAGAAAGAAAAGTTAAAATTGAAGAATAAAAATATAATACTTTTAATTTTAAGATTATTCTCGTTAACTTCGTTATATTTAGATATTTAGATATTTAAATAACATTTTGTGTAAGTAAGTATAGTTTGTATAAATGTGTGTGTGTGTGTGTGTGTGTATTTATGTGTGTATATGTATTGTATGTGTGCGTGTGTGTGTCTATGCATATGTATGTTGTACCCATATATGTAGGCACAAATAGGTTATTAATATTATTAATGCAATTATTATTAGTACTAATATTAATATTCGTACTTTGATTTTTTCATATTTTTTTCTCTGTATTTTTTTCATATTTAGCTTCAATTATTTGTATAGTATAAAGTTTTTTAGTGCGTATATTTGCAATTACGTATATTTGCAATTATATTTGCAATTATATACTCTTTTACTTGTAAATAAGCGGAATGTATAATGCTAAACATTTTGAAACTTGAGGGTCGGGTCAAAAAAAAGGAAAATTTAATTTAGTATCCGAAGTTGCTTATATATTCTACATGAAATTAATCATAACTGTAATGTTAATATTGCAACGTTATATGTAGCGAAATTGTTTAAATTACTTATCTATAAGTTATGTTATTTTTAGATACCGCTACATCAATTTGTTACACCTTGACAAGCAAATCATGTTGCTTAAGGTGTGATTTGAAATTTAAATAAATAAAAAAGTTTTGAATTTGAATTTTAAAACTCTGGAGATGATGTAGAAGAAAACTCTCAATTTCTTTTTCAACAAAAGAATCATTTCATTCAGAAACAGAAGGTTTCTTTATTTCCATCCAAGACAAAGTTACAAGAACTCATAATTATGAACAATTACATTTTAAAAAACAGTATCGATAAATGCCGTTTAATGTCAACAACCAGGGGAAACTATTATACACATTACATCGGAGTGTTCAAAATTGGCTAATATGGCATATCTTGAAAGGCATAATGATGTATGCAAAATATTACATCAATATCTGGCTATACAATATAAATTACCTGTAAAACAAAAACTATATTATAAACACCTTTCGGAACCAGTTCTTGAAAACAAAAATACTATTTTGTATTGGGATATAATAGTTTATACAAATAAAACAGTAGCGTAAAACAATGTTAGATTTAATTAATGACAGGGGTAATTTAATTAACAGGCCCAATGTATGTGAAAAAGTATTATCTGAAATAAGGAAAAAAAAGGCGTCTAATATTATTTTTATTAATCAATTTTCAAATGATATGCACTCAAAAAATTTATCAAGACAGTATATTACTAAGGTAGTAATTAATCAAAATTTTCATGTAGAAACAGACGCAATGAGAAGTATATAGCAGGAGATAATGAGGTGTTTTTTGCTATACATGAATGCCCAAAGTGTACTTGCTCACTTGGATGAAATAGTAAACTTTGTACATATCAAGAAGCCCGAAATGCATGTTTATCAGAAACACATATAACATCTGATGTATATGATAATGAAATAAAACTAGAAGGCTACTTTAGCCATAGTAGACATGCAGGGGGGCACTTATTTATACTAAGTAAAATTTAAGGGTGTTAGAAAGTAGTAGCATTAGTACGGATATGATGTATTGGTTAATTGCAGTAAAGATTTTATTTCTTTCAAAAAAGTATTTAATAGTATCACTATATAGGTCACCTAATAGTAGTGGGCTGCATTTTCAGAATTTTTTGAAAACTGGTGTGAAACTAATGTATTAGACAAAAATATGGAAATAATAATAGCAGGTGATTTTAATATTGCTTGGATTAGGGATGCAACGTACAGTCGAAGATTAAGAAATATTGTTGTAGATATAGGTCTGGGAAACATTGTCAAAAAAACTACAAACAGAACAATTAATGGGGGAACTTTAATAGATCTTATTTTAACAAAAAATGGTGTGGTGGCAAATGTAGTTGATACACCTAAAATAGCTAACCACAGAAATATACTGTAAATCTTAAACACAGCAAAAAGGTGGTTGATCTTAAACACATGTATAGAAAGTAGGGGCCAGAAGGTGGATTATAGTAGAGTTAATAATTTATTGTACGAAATTAGTTGGACCTATCACAGCAATGATATTAATAAAAAATTATCAAAGTTTGCACAGTTCTAGAAATTCTTAATAAAGTAGCTCCCAAAAAAATTGACACGTTACCAGGAATGGTGGAATGAAAGGGTGAAAACAGCAACGAAAATCAGGAATGAATGTTATAGGAGATGTAAACTAAACAGTACAGCTGAGAATTGAAAAATATATAAACAAAAGAGAAACTTAGTAGTAAGTGTGATACGTTAGAAAAAAAGAAAATACTTAATATTAAAAATTGATGCTAATAAAAAGAACCCCACTGAAATGTGGAAAATTCTAAAAAAATATGTACCTAGTAATAAGAGTGTTAGGGATTTTACAAGTATTGAATTTGAGAATGGATTAGTTGAAACAGATAATGCAATGATGGCGAATAAACTTAGTAAATACTATGTTAAAAACATAGACCTAATATCAGACCAGATATGTAAATTACCTAATTAGCCTATTACACACAATCATCTATCTAGCTGCTTAGTTAAATTTGAGTTAAGTAACTTAGATGAGTTAAAGGAGATAGCTTTTTCTTTGCAGAATAAAAGTAGCCCTGATGAAATATCTGTTATGCTAAAAAAATGTTTTGATAGTGTTGCAAACCTGTTATTAAACATTCTTAGAAACTAGTAAAGTTCCAGGGGATGTTAAAATTTCAACCATTATTCCGGTACCTAAAATAACAAATAACAGTAAAGCACATCAGCTAAGATCAAAAAATATGATCTCTACCATTGGTAAAATTTTGGAAAAAGTTGTATATCAAAGGATCTTATCTTATCCTTAATCTTTATTTTTAAAACTAAGAAGGGTATAACACCAAAATATCTTCAAACCACCCTGGATGTGCATGGGTACAATCTAAGAACAATTAATAATTTTAGAATACCGAAAGTAACTAGAAATTATACACAAAATGCTCTATTTATTAAAGGACTGAAGGAATTTAATACTCTACCTAGTGAAATTAAGAACTTGACTAATTTAAATATGTTTAAAATAAGACTTAAGCAGTATTTAATGCACTATAGTGTCATTTGTTCGTCATCAGATAGGTATTAGAAAATTATTATATTTAATTACATTTATACTATGAGATTGACAATGTAATAGTATAGCTGGTTTTATATTGTGACATAATTTTAAGTTTATTTGAAAACTAAACTGAATGTATGATATATAATTATGTAATTGTTAATAATTAGTCTTTTGGACTAAATAAAGGTAATTTATTATTATTACAAATCGGACATTTTAATAATCAACAAAATTAAAAATTGGGCATCGTTATCGATATTTCTATACCTCTTTCAAACAATCTTATTCAGACCAAGAAATTAAAATTACAAAATACAGTGCACTTGCATTTGAAATAAAAACTAATTGGAAATTAATAAAAGTAAGCACAATACCTATTTTATATCTGTAGATTGATTAGTCACCAAAAACTTTTGCAACTATTTAAAGAAAATTGGCATACTACTTGGACTTGTTACAATAATGTTCAAACCAATTATTCTCCACACCTGTAGGATAGTACGGAAGACATTAGCTATAAGTTAAATTGTACATATTTTCTTATAACGATATTGACCGATATGTTTAGTATCTATTTTCCGACCGTACATTTTATAGAGTTTTTAATTAAATAATAATAACAATAACAGATGCAAGTGATGTAGTAACACTCACTTCAAACATGTTTCTACAAGATCTGCAACATTTTGGAGTTCAGGACTGTGACGTCATTGAAAGATCTTCGCTATGTTGTAAAGCACTGTACATGTAGAAATTGAGGGATCGTCTACAAAAGCGTTTTTGGATGGAGTATGTTGGTCAATTGAAATTGTGGAGCAAGAAAAAATTTAGAACAAAAGTTGCTCTAGGAGAAATTGTGTTGATTAGCAATGACATTAAAAATTGAATGGATTGGAGTCTTAGTTGAGTTGTAGAAATACTATGTGGCAAAGACAGTTCTACACATTTAGTAAGAGCGCATACTATACTTCTAAAGATCAGTTGTTAAGACTAATTCAAATATTATACTCCTTAGAAAGCAACGATTTTGATGTGCCAGATGAGTATAAACTCCAAGAATATTTTATAAAGGTGATCGGTATATCAAGTAAAGAAATGGTTGGCAACAGTGTAGACATCAGAACCAATTGTAAACAACAAACCTCCAGTAGTATTGGCAGTAACATCGAATCTTTGTCTGTTTACTACAGTCATAGCGGGCGAGCGTGTAAAGTGCCTAAACGATTTACAGGGTCATTTTGACAGAAAACAAGATTAACGTTAGTAAGTAATATTCTTTGTAATATGTTTTTTAGGTAGAAGTGTCTTAAAATTTGATTTTATATAAAAGTAAAGGTACGTTTAGTAAAGAAATGTCATAATAAATAAAAGTTGTATTGACAATAGTTCCCTTTCTTTGATCAAATAATTAACCTGTATAAATTCATTGGATTCCTATTCATATTGGTAACTCGCCCATTAAACTTCAGTGTGTTAAAAAGAACCTATACAGTGAGAATAAGCAGGTAGCTCATTGCTGACAAAACATTAGTGACGACATTGACAGAACATCGAAAGTGGATTACATTTTACTTGAATAGGAATTGGTGAACAATCCATTAGATAGGCAACTGGTAAAATGTCAAAACAGTTGGAAATACAAAGAAAAAGTAGAGTAGTTGCATGTACGCAGCTTACACGATCATCTAAATAATTAGAGTTGCTGCCAACCAAATAACCTATAGATTTAAAGAAAATGCGCGTGCTATGGGCGATCGTTCGTCCAAAGTTAATAATTTAGTTGGATTAGATTCACAGGTATGAGTTGGTTTTAAAAAAAGCCAGTGACGAAGCTCTTTCATCTGAATTGATGCATATGAAGCATACGAAAGGAAATTTGTATAGTTAAAACTCGCCTATGAGGATTTGATAATCATCAATAAAAAGTCTATAACAAGCATAAAACTAGATGAAGTCGAAGCTTTAGTTTATAACAAAATAGGAAAGTCTAAATTTAAACTTGCAATAAATACACAGTTTAAGACTTACGATGGTAATATTAAATGTTTTTTTAATCATTTTGGACACAGTTTAGGAAAATACACGATAACAAGGTATTGACAACCATGACCAGATGAAATAATTGGTCCAGGTGATTGTTGTAGACAGTAAAGCAAGACAGATTGTGGAAAACATTTCTGCTATAGGGGAAAATTATCCAGTTCATGCACGTTTTAGTAGAAAAGATCTTCAGACAATACTAAAAGAATGTCATGTTTAACCACGTTTGTTGATGAATATGGTGTAATTAATCTTCTGTCAAGATTAAGCAGAGCTGTTAATCTATCCTTTAGAGTTTCTGTAGTTTTACCCACTAAACATCCCATTGTGACTAGTGTGCTTGTTGTGTAGGTATTCAGGGACATTTTAACATTTTAAGAAAGAAATATTGGATCCTAGGAGTACGCAGAACTGTTAAAATCTAGATGTGTAACCTATAACAGATACGATTTAATATCATTTGAGATAGAACCCTCGCAATTACCTGGTGATCAAGTGCATGGTGTTATCGTGTTTAAAATAACGGGACGACATGACTGACCCCTTGTATTTAAAAGATAGGTGAAAGGCATGGGTATGCCTTTTTACATGTGCAATTTATCGTGGCGTTCGCTTCGAATTTTGTTAATATCTATCTACTTGTTTTCTGTAGGCTTGTGTAAATTTCTTGCTAGGCGTGGAAGACCTATACAGACCTTTATAGTGATCATCATCAATAGGTTGTCAGTCCTAGAACTGGTTGGAACATAGCAGGTACTTTTTCTTGTTAAATACGGCATGTCCTTGTGGCAGTCTTTTTTGTATCTTTTCCAATTTTCCCTTCTATTGTTTCTAAAAATATACCATATTTCACCGATATTAAATGTTATGCGACGGGGTTTAAGCAACCCGATGTCTACCAAAATCCCCTACCACTTAGACACTTACCGAACCAATAGTTTTCCAATTACTCCTTTGCACAATCAATATTTATTGGGAATATGGCAAAACCAATATATGTAGTTGTTTACAATAATCATCAGCCTTAAATACAATTACTTTTTTCATTGTTAACTTTCCATCCCGGAACTAGTTGGACGCATACCGTTGTTGATTTCTATTCTGAGCAAACTTACACATTTCCCTAAAATTCCCACAACCTACATCTTTCACTATCAGTGTGCAATAGTCTAATCTAGATCTATCTCTACCATCTTTTTCCTTTTTCTGCTTCTAATGTATTCCACACTATTACCTTATGCCCTAGTATTTGTTCCATCCTATCTCTCCTACCTTTTTATTGTTTTCCACATATTATTTTTTCTCCTACCATTTCTAGAACCTCTTTGTTCTTAACTGGTCTATCCGTGATATCTTCATCATACGTTTGTAGCGGCACATTTCAAAGGCTTCTATCTATATAGTGATAATGGGACTAATTTTATTGGGGCTGAAACTGCCTGAAAGTGAGAGTGAAACGAAATTATCAAAAGCGCTTCTATTCAATGCATTGCTTGGAAATTTTTATCTGATGCAGGCCCTTGGTTGGAAGGGGTTTCGAAATGTTTAACAGGAGTAATGAAGTGTTTACTAATGAAAGTATAGAACGTGCTCATTTACTTACGAAGAGTTGATGACTGTGCTAAGGGACTGCGAAACGATAATCAATTCAAGATCTCTGACATTATATCAACAGATGCATGTGATGTAGTAGCACTCACTCCAAACATGTTTCTACAAGATCAACAACATTGAAAGCTATTTGTTATGTCGTAAAGCATAGTACATATACAGTATGTCCCCAGATGGAGTTGACAAGAGGAAGAAAATTTTTATTATTGTTTTTATGATAAACAAGTTGAAAATGCAAGGCATTGTCGCAACGAACTTCCAAATGTAGACTTACTTTAAAACAATTTAAAGAAATTAAAATTATTATGTTGTAATAATTATAAGTATTCAGATAAAATACAAAAATTTATAAACAACAAAAGACATTTTAATATATTTTATTTTATTGAATAAATATTTTAAAAGCTATATATTAGTTCTCATCAATAAGATAAGAAATTTTTTTTTTTATTTGAATCTAATTATTTTCGGTAATCAAAATTTAAGTTTAAACAATGTCTATAATATTGGAATAATTGGCATGAAATGCCATAAATTGTTCAAATATGTGTCTCATATTGATTTTAAACTTATTTAAAATTTTAATTATCCCTGTGGATTTTCCCGGGGGCTTGGCGTCGCCGTGGCCCGATTTTAACTGACATCAAAACTTAAGCTCTGGACACCGAGCTGAATCGATTGATGTATCACATATTGATGTCCGACCATTAAAAAGGCCTCGGACACACAGACAGACAGACACACAGACAAATAGATTTCATAAACGAACGAAGTTCGTTGAAAAGCAGTCTTTATAAAAAGTCCTGTTTGTTGAATAAATAACTTTGGCATCAGAAAATCTAAGATTAAATGTACAGGATGTTCATAAGTTAAGATAACATGAAAATTCCTTAAAAATGCAGTACCATTTATCAAGTTTTTTTTGTTTAAATACAAAATTACAATCTAGAAAGTCAACAAAAATTATTCTACAACGCCACCTTCAACCTCCATGCATATTTCTATCTTCTTAATGAACTCACCATAGACTTTACGTATGGTTTGTGGTTCATTTATTTCATTTACTACATCCAGTATTTGCATTTTTAGTATTTCCTGATCATGCGACAGGTTATCTATGTAAACTTTTTGTTTTAAAATACCCCACAAAAAAATGGTGTAAGGTCAGGTGATCTAGCAGGAAAATTTATTGGTCCAGATCTTCCCATCCATCTTTCTCCATACTGATCTGTCAACCACTGCTGTACTAAAAGCTTCGAATGAGCAGGGCACCCGTCTTGTTGCCAAAAAATTTTGCACTGCATTTCTAGTGGTAAATTATCTAGAAACGGTAATACATACGTTTCCAAAATATGCACATACACATGGTGGTTCAAATTTTCGTCAATAAAATATGGACCAACGATTTAATTGTAAAAAACTTCACACCAAACATTCACTTTTTTATAACGTTGACTTCGTTTTTGAATGACATAGTTTAGATTTTGAAACGATCAATAGCGACTATTTTGTGATGAAACATGACCATTCGTGCAGAAGGTTGTTTCATCAGTAAAACAGATCATTCTATGGAAACTTCTATCTACCAGGTAATTCTCACCAACCCATAAACAAGAATCCAATTGCTTCTCTTCATCTCAATTTTCAAGTGTGTGTTGGAACTTAGATTTAAACGGTCAAACTTTGTTGTCTTTATAAATTCTTTGCAAATGAGTTTTGCTAATATTCAGTCCTTGTGATCGTTTCCGTAAAGATAACTTTCAATGTTTCTATTACTGAATCTATTGCCAAAAGTGTAGCTGTATCATCTTCATTGTACTTTTTCTTAACAGTCGCTACAGATCCAGTTAAATCAAATTTATTTACAAGTCTGCGCATTGCTTCACACGATACTGCAGTGTTTGAGAATTTTTCATGAAACATGTCTATAGCATATCGATCATGTACGTTTCCAATTCCATAACATTTAATCAAATAAATTCGTTGGTTAAGGGATAACATTTTGTAATACCGACGGTTAATAACTGAAAATAAAATCTACACTTTTCATGTTTGATAGTTCAACACAACAACCTTTGATCGATAAAATTAAATTATGATTACTGTACGTTAAATTTAAGAAAACACGTTATTTTAATTAAACTAAACATTATGCAACAACCATAACAATCTAAATTTAAATTTGAAATTTTGTATTTTAACTAATTTTATGTTTTTAACGAGGTCTCTATTAACAATTAACTATAAAATGCAATAAAAATGGTACTTCATTCTCTTAAAGAATTTTTATGTTATCTTAATTTATGAACATCCATCTCAGATTTTCTGATGCCAAACTTATTTATTCAACAAGCAGGACTTTTTATAAAGAATGACTTTTTGTCGTAAAATCAATAATAAAAATTTTCTTCCTCTTGTCAACTCCATCCAGGGACACACTGTATATATTGAGAAATAAGATGTTTCCGGGCAGAGTATCTTGGCCAACTGAAACTACGAAGCAACAAAAACTGTAGAAGAAAGGTTGTTCTAGGAGAAATTGTGTGGCAATGACACTAAAAACCGAATGGATTGGAGTCTTGGTCGAGTGTAGAAATGCTATCTTGCAAAGACGGTTCAACACGTTTAGTAAGAGTGCATATGCCTAAGGGTCAGTTGCTAAGACCAATTCAGAGATTATATTCCTTAGAATTAGAAGACACAATTGTAATTTGATGAGTGAGTATAAACCCCAAGAATACTCGCTAAAGATAATTGATAAATCAAGTATAGAAGTGATTGGCAACAACATAGCCTTGGAATCAATTATAATCAATCCTTCAATAGTACCGGTAGTAGTATCGAATCGTTGACTGTTTACTAGTCATAGTGAACGAGCTTGTAAAGCGCCTAAACGATTTATATGAGGTCATTTTGACAGGAAACGAGATTAATGTTAGTAAAAATATTCTTTGTAATTTAATATTTCTTAGGTGGGAGTATGTTCGAATTTGAATTTATATAAAAGTAATAGTACATATAATAAGTGAATGAATTGACATATAAAATAAAAGTTGTATTGACATTAGTTCCCTTTTTTGGCCAAATAATTAAACCAAAAATTCATTAAATTCCTGTTCATATTGATAATTTACCTATTAAAATCCAGTGTATTCATCATAAAGAACGTATACTCTCAGAATAAGTAGGTAGCTCATTGCTAACAGAACAAATGCTTAATAAGAAAACATCGGCATTTGTTAAGCCTGAAATAGTGTATTAAGTACCAAAGATGGTAAAGTACACATTGAAGCTTTCGCATTGCTCGAGTGGCTGGCAGAGAGGGTTTCAAGTGCTTTAATTGTGGTAGTGCTTACGACTGTCCCCTCCCCACATTATGTTAAATTTTATGTTTAGTACATCCAACACTGTTTGGATAAAAAAGCAGTCGACATGATCATAAGTAATATCGTAAGACTTTGATAAATATTCAACTATTTTATTGTGATCAATTTATCTTTAATGCGTTGCATGTCAATCTCACAAGACCAAATTACCATTACTAATTTGACTAATGGCAATTTGGTCGAGTCTGATTGTAGAGCACTTCTCAACTAATTTTATTACCTAATTCAGGTTTGTCACTATTTGACATTAGGATTTATTATTATTTCGACAGCCTGCCTATGTCATAATGAGCTACTGAACTAGAATACCTTATATTTGATTTTCCATGCTCCAACCGAAGATACTGCATTTGCCTGAAAATTTTGAATTTTCTCTAAATCTTGTTGTTCCAAGCAAGGTAGGGATCTTTAATGTGCGTGACAACACATACACACACAGGACCTACATTTTACCTCTAATCCGAATGAGGGCATATTTTTGTGAAAAATGCTCCCCTACCATTTTCAAGCGGTCTGTGTTGGGACTCAAACGCGGGACCTCTGAATTAGTAGTCACACGTGAACCAACTATTCCATGGAGCCGCCAAATTAGAATGCTGTAGAAATTCGAATCGTAACTACAAATGGAGTTGCCAAAAATTCAAATTTGACATTGATGGAAATAATTATTTAAGTTTTTGGGCTATCTATCTTAAATATGCCTCTGGTCACCTGATCTAATTGCCTGATTATTATTTTGACTTTTCTTATAATCAGTTTTAAAATGAGTTATGAATACTTTGAATGTACTCCAACAGAATTGCAATAAAAGCGATGGAAAATTTGCTGCCGGCTAACTCAAACTAAGATACGAAAAGAACTATATCGCATTTCGTAAATGGAAAGTCTACAAGGTGAAAAACACAATCGAAGATATTTTATTGTCATATTTTACACATCAAAGAAGGACTATGCACTCTGCTTCGTTATGAGCAGAATATTCAATGCTGAAAGCAAAAGGAAACATGGATATCTCCATTTTCAATAAACTTGAAGCATATTTACGACAGCAGTCTGCCAACTATAAACTTAAAATATGAAAAATATTGAATTATGATGATTGCATGAAATTTTTAAAAGGCACGTCAGATGATGCATACCTATTGTTTAAAGTAAGTAAATTAAGAACTAGTAAAATATCGTTAGTAAATTATTTATACGTATAAGAGTATAAGATACATTCTCAATGGACCTGTACCTTGAAGAAGTTCTAGATCACTAGAATGGGTGGAATGGTTTGCATGTTTCAGTGAGGTAAAAGCCAAACTGTAGGTCTAACCAAATTAATGGAGGTGAGGAACCCGACTAAGATAGGTCCCCGAAAGAGGTACCTAGAGTGGCAGAAACCATAGGGGCCGCTATAGCAGTCTAAGACACGCTACTGCGATGTGAAAATCAATGGGAAATAACCACCTTACCTCGCAAGTACACAGCGTACTTAAATTGTTATTTAAGATGATGGCGGTCTCTGGGGTAAAAGATTCCGGAGTTAAAATACTTCTCCATTCGGATCTCCGCAAGGAGACTACTTCGGAGCCAGGAAGGTTTAGTGAGCACTGGAAAAAAATATTCGAAATACTCAAATAGATTGGAATGAGTTTTAGGGATAGATGGATAGTGCATAGCTTATACAAATAGCAAACAGGGGTAATAGAATTATAGCAGGAATGTAGAGGAATAAATATTATGAAATGGGTGAGACAGGGATGTGCCCTATCCATGTTAATTTTTAACTTGTACATTGAAGAACCAATGAATATTGTCAAATGGAGGAAGACATTTGGAATTATTATGCAGGGACAAAAAATTGATATGCTTATATTTGCAGATAATATAGCAGTATTAGCATCTAGCAAGGAAAAGTTAGAAGCAGCTCTTAATGAAATGGAAACAATTCTAACAGAGAAATACGGTATGAAAATTAACAAAAATAAAACTAAAATACTAGTATGTAAAGAAGGGGAAACTAAATCAAAAACTAGAATACAGATAGGAAACGAGAACTTATATAAGAGGTTAAGGATTTTTGCTACCTAGGAAGCCAAATAACGCAAGATGGGAAAGCGCAAAAGATATAAAACAAGGATTAGCACAAGACCGTGCTGCACTTAATAAGAAAAAACAACTACTATGTTCAAAGATAATAAACATAAAAACATCATGGAACGGCTGTGAAACTTGGACAGTAGGAGAAGCAGACAGAAAAAAATGAGGTGCTACAAACTTATGATGAAGATATCATAGACAGTCAAAATTAAGAAGAAAGGGGTTCTAGAAATGGTAGGGAAAGAAAGAAATATACTGAAAACTATAAAAAGGAGAGATAGGATAATAGATCACATATTAAGGCATGAGGGAATAGTGCTGAATATATTAGAAGCAGAGATAGGAAAAAAGAGAGGTAGAGGTAGACTTAGGTTAGACTATTGCACACAGATAGTCAAAGATGTAGGCTGTGAGAATTTCAGGGAACTGTGTAGGCTAGCTCAGAATAGAAATTAAGGGAAGTACACGTTCAACCAGTTCCAAGATGGAAAACGTAAAGATGAAAAAAAATAATTGTACTTAAACCTTATGATTATTATAAACAACTACAGGTGTTCGTTTTGCAATATTCTCAACTAATGTTTATCGTGCAAAAGGATTTAGTGGAAAACTCTTAATTTAGCAAATGTCTAAGTGTTGGGGAATCTCAGTAGCCGCAGGTTGCTTAACTCCCTTTACATACTACTAAATATCAGTGAAATAAAATATATATTTAGAAAATCATAGAAGGACAATCATACTGTATCTAACAAGAAAGAGCAGCTGCTATGTTCGAAGACAACAAACCTAGAAAGAAGGAAAAAATTGTTGAAAGCATATGCGTGCAACACAGCACTGTGTGGCTATGAAATGGGGACAGTAGGAGATGCAGACAGGAAAAAGGTAGAAGTCTTTTGGAATGTGGTGATTCAGATGTATGATGATGATGGCATGGATAGGCAAAGTTAATAACAAAGAGGTTTTAAAAATAGTAGGGGAAGAAAGATATTGGCAGAAAACAAAACAAAAATAAATTGGGAGAAACAGAAGAGCAGGACACGTTCTAAGGCATTTAGGGAACAGTGCGGGATATATTACAATCAGAGATAGGAGAAAAGAGAAGTAGAGGTAGACCTAGATCAGACTATTGCACGCAGGCTGTGGGAATTTCAGGGAAATGTGTAGGTTAGCTCAGAATAGGAAACAAACGGATTATAAGCTTACTTATAGTAAATTCGAGCTACCAGCATTATTTGCACGACAATGACGTCATGCACTCCACGAGGTTTGTATGGTGTTAGTGCGAGTGCAGTTTGGGTTCGAACATAAATTTACTGTTCAGTTTGGCTCGCGCTTTAACAGCTTAACTTGTAGTAAAACCTAACCTTTTAATCGTGATGAAAAAAATTTATATTTGTGTAAATGGGGATGTAGATGAAAAAACATTTAATGCTCTCTCAGGTTATAGCGACCTGTAAAACACTAACTTTGGTGTGTTCGATTATTGGCTACCCAGTACAGATCACCCTTCGGTTTTAAAACTCTATAATCGAAAGCAGTTATATTTGCACTACGCAGCACAAGCTACCAGAGCGCGTGCAGAAAAGTGCGCACCGAGTGCAGAACTGAATTGCACCGCTCACTGCTCGAACATGACAAAACTAAAAAAGTGTCCACTTAAAAAGTTCGATCGAACACGTCGGAATAAAGAAGTGCAGTTGCTCGAATTTGTCTATAGAGTCCTAGATCTACACTCACTCACTCTTCACTTGATTCAAGTATTTTATTAAATAACCTAATTTAAGGACTATTTTTAAAACTAATAAAAGTTTTTTATAATTAAAAAATCGCTTCTCTCCCTCCTGTGTAACATACTCAGCTGCACAGCAAGGCTAATAATTTACTTGTATTATTAGATGCTTAGGCTTTACAGAAGTCCTATATATCTCACAGAACATTGGCTAAAATCACGAAATCTTCACAGTGAAAATTATATTATGATTAGTATGTTTCATAGAACACACTCTGGTCATGGTGGTGCCGTTATTTATTGTAGCCTAAACGTTGGTTTCTCCTGTAGTACTAGTTTTAACAAACTACATAGTGAGCTCAATTTTGAAGGTTCTCACACCGTCAGTAAAAGTCTTAAATGACATGTATTTTGCATCTATCGCTCACTCCCCAACTGGCAATGTTGATATTTTCTTCAGTTCCTTGGATACCCTTTATACTCGGTTACATCATCCTATTGTAATCTAATCATTACTGGCGACTTTAATCTAAATTATAACTATAATCTTGATAAAAATGTTCTTCAGTTGAAGCAAATTTTTAATTTATACAGCTTAGTTATGCAGGTAACATCTGATACTAGAATAAAAGCTAGTTACAGTTCCAGAATCGACTGTGTAAGTTCAAAATAATTATTAATACTGAAATAATCAGCTGGGACTACTTGGACAGTTCTTTTCAGTACCTGTTAAAAAAAATTTGATACTACAGTCCTTACCTATCGTACAATTTTTCTCCAGATAACATGTCAACTTTTGTAAACCACTTTGATACTCTACCTATTTCAATTTTAACAGAGGTATGCAACAATTTCTAGTCACGAAAATTTCTTCGGCATTTGAAAGGTTCTTCCCACTTGTGATATTCAAACCTAAGAATAAAAGCTGGTTAACTGACGGCTTAAGAATTTCAGCTAAAACAAGAAGTCACTTTCATTGAATCTTATTATATTCGCTATAAAAAGGTTTTTAATAACTTAGTTAAAACAGGAAAATCTTGCTTTCTATTAAAATGCATATTAAAATCGAAAAATATCCCAAAGGAAACCTGGAACATTATTAATGAATTGACTAAATCATTGGATACTCGGAAAGAAGACATTATTGTTGAGAATTGCAACCAGAATAATACCGCAAACACCTTAATTGTACATTTTGCTAATGTAGCAATTAAGCGATGTTAGAAAACGATTCCCTGACATTTGAAGCAGTTGAGTTTTCATATAAATACAAGGATGTAAATCGAAACAGTTTCTTCCTCTATCCTATGGATCACAATGAAGTTTTAAGAGCCCTAAAAGCCTTCAAAAATAAAAACAGTAGAACCTGACAATGTTTTGGCAAGAATTTTACTATTTTTACCATTTCATGTTATAAAATACCTAACTGAACTTATAAACAACTTTCTAAATGGAATATTTCTTTCATGCTTGAAGCATGCCATTGTTAAACCCTGTACAAAAGGGTGGGTTGTATATGTTAAACAATTTCAGACCAATTTTCTTACTATCGCCTTTTTCAAAATTACTAGAAATACTCATGAAGGATCATATTGCCAAATTTGCTAACAAATTAAAAATTTTCGACGTTAACGAGTTTGGTTTTTGCTCTAACAAATCCATGCAGATGCTATGCATAATTTTTTATTTTCTCTATTACAGGTTAAATAGAAGAAATTCTGTAACTGCTGCTTTATTTCTGGACATCAGTAAAGTCTGATTGTGTACATTGTAGCGTACTTTTAAATAAACTGAACTACTAAGGCATTAGAGGTGTGGCAAATACTTGGTTTAAGTCATGCTTAGAAAACACAACTCAATTGGTTAGGCTCACTACTCAATATAAAGCAGTTGTATTAACATGGTACGTTTAAATCTAAGAGTGCCCAAAGGTTTTTCATTGGGCCCCATTTTGTTCTTATTCTATATAAATGACTTCACATTTTCTATAATTATGCTTCATGTACACTATTTGCATGTGACATTACATTGTACTGAGACTGCCCCTATGCCTTTACTATATAATTGGATTTTGTCCGATCTTGATTTTACGCAAAATTGATTTCAAATAATCAAATTTTCTGTGAACTTTAGAAAAAACTTGCTATTTAAGTTTCAAACACCATTTTGTCTCTGAAATTATAAACATAGCACATGAATTATCACTAAACGTTACTGCTAGTACTAAATTCCTAGGCTTAACTCTTGAGCACGGCTTGACATGATCAGATCGTATATCCTCACGTGCTGCTAAATTAGCCTCAGCATGTTGTGCACCGAGACTGTGAACCATATCTTCGGAATAGGAGAAATACAAGGATAGGACACTTGGCTACGAGAAAGATTAAACAATAGGTAACTGTTGTAAATATTGCCTGTCCGATTACTAGCAATTAAATGGGCGAGTGCTAGCGTGTACTGTCCGACTAATGGTCAAATGAGTACATTTTCGCTAAAATAATTATGAAAATGTATTGATATATTTGTTTTAAAAAATCTTTGATTAGGATTGAAAATATCAATTTCAAGGCACGTATTTGAATTCGTTTTTTGGAAGCTTGTTTGTACAGGATCCAAGAGTTAATAACTGAGGTGCCTAAAAGTAGTTCAATGCCAAGTTTCCTATACCATTTTACCCCCTTTTGGAGAGTTATGGCATACGAAGCCATTTGATCCGATAAATCTATGTCTGCCTTCCCTTTGTTTTACGCTGCAACAGCCAAAGGTTTTTCTGCGGCACGTCGAGATTTACGTTTTCTAGCTGTAAGTGCTGGCTCAGTTTGGCTGTTTGAAGGATGTGAAGATGAGGAACTTGCAGTGTTTTGGATGTTAGAATTCTGTACCTGATTTATCCCAGGTTTTTGTTGAATGTGTTTGGACTGTACTGGTACCATTATAGGCGCATGTTTTGTTGATAGTAGCCTTACATCTCGAATGTCTCTCCACTTTATTATCACGATACCATTTTTATGCTCTGGTGATACAATTTCACCTCTTTTAATTTTTGACATAATAACTTCTTTGGGCATATGTATCTAATTTGCTCTGAGTGTCCCTACAAGGTGTGTTTGATTGTCAAGCATGGCATTGGCTAGTTCGAAGCTAGTGTAGAAATTATCTGCATATAAAGTTCTGCCTTCGTTCAAAAGGTCTCTACACAGATCTAAACCAACATTCTTGGCCAATCCAACTTCAACTTGTCCCGTTGCAAATTTTCCAGAATAAATGTTTAGGGCCCCATGTGTACCCATCTACGGAGCACAATTTGAACAATTTTATGCCGTAGCGACGTGCTTTGTTAGGTATGTACTGTCTAAATATCAGACATCCTCTCCAAGGTACTAAAGTTTAATCTATGACTATATCTTCACTAGGATAAAATAATTCTTGAAATTTTCTTTGCAGGATATCAACTAATGGCTGAATTTTACCAAGACGTTGGCCTCTCTGAATTGTTTCATTAGTATTGAAATGTAACATACTTAGTAATAACTGATATCTATTTCTTGACATAGTTGCACGTGGAATGTCTAGCCGGTAAATGCCTTGTTTAGCCCAATAATCTTTCAAAGAATTTAGCCTAACTAAACCCATCCACAGTGTCAATCCTAAAAATTTCTTTATTTCTGCTGCTCCTTTGTGATGCTATAGTTTGCTGTGCAAATCTATTAGTTTCAGTGTCAATGAGATCTATAACCTCGTCATCCACGATTAGGAAAAAAACTTCTAGGGGAGAGATGTTCTCTGGTAGATCTCTTTGCAGTCCTTGGGAACCAGTGAACTGAAACACTTTATGCCTTCCAACAAATTCACTCTAAACAGAATCCGCTGTTGCTTGTTCAACTTGTTCATGAAAATTCTCTTCTGCAATTTCTTCCATGGCTAGTTCCTGAAGATCATTTTCGATACATATCTCATCATGATCATCGATTTCATTGTCAGATAATTCTTGTGAGACTGGTGGGGAATCATCAGGCTCCCATCCTGGATCTAGGAAAGAGTCATCTGAATCATAGTCGTCGGCGCTATAAGCTTCTAAGTCAATTCCTTCAGCAAGTTTTTGCAGCTCGGATTCTGTCAATTGCGACGTTTTGACATTTGTAGGTGTAAACTGTTCGAATGAAAGTTTACTCTTCAAAATCTACAACATATGAAACTTTACTCTTCAGAATCTACAACAAAAGATTAAAAAAAGTGAAAAATATGTCATACTTATTTGAATGGGTTGCCAACAGAAAACTTTCTTTACAGGCCACGTCATTCATAAATGTATGATACTAAAAAATTGCCGAAAAATCTCAAAATTAAAAAAGTATATAAAAACATAAACCGCAAACATATTAATGTGTTTGCATTAAGTGAATTACGGGAGAACAGTCCTTGGCCCCTGGTGTAATTTTTGTTTACATTTGGCACTCAATTTGTTAAAGCCGCACTAATGAGAGATTTGTAAACTAAAATTCAAAAAATTGAGAAAGGTTAAAAGAGAGGGATGGGATCTAGGTAAGCTTAATGATAGTAGGGTAAAAGAGGAATATAAACAAGTATTAGATATTAAGAGCAAAGAGATAGCTGTAGGAGGGAATGTAGAAAATAGATGGAAAGAAATAAAACTGACTGTACATGATACAGCAACACAGACTATAGGTAAGAAAAAAATAGAAGCGAGAAAACCGTGGGTAACAAAGGAGATATTAGATTTAATAGAGAATAGAAGAAAGCTTAAACCTTTCAGAGAATTGGATAGTGAAAGTAAGCAAAAATATAATACAGTTAGAAATACGATAGTACATGAGTGTAGAAAAGCTAGAAATGAATGGATGGAGGAGAATTGTAAGAGAATACAAGATGATTTGAGAGTAGGTAACACAGACAGGGCTTACAGGGCAGTTAAAAAGTTTTTTGGGGAAGATAGGAAAAGATATAATGGTATTAGAGACGAGAATAATGAGCTTCTAATAAATAAAGTTGAGATAGCAGATAGATGGAAAAGATATTTAGAAGATTTATATAAGGGAGACGATATGGATGAGTTAGAGAACGACCAAGAAGAGGATGTAGAAATAGGGTTCTCAATATTAAGAGAGGAATTTGATAGAGCTGTTAGGGATCTTAAACTAAATAAAGTGCCAGGGATAGACGATATTCCCGCAGAATTAATAAAATATGCAAGTCAGAAAACTTTAGACAGATTATATGAACTAGTAAAAGTAATATATGACACAGGTGAGGTTCCAATAGATTTCGAAAAAAATATTATTATTCCAATCCCAAAAAGTCAGGAGCTGATAGGTGTGAGAATTTTAGAACGGTTAGTTTAACTTCTCATGCTTCCAAAATACTAACAATAATAATTAAAAATAGAGTAGAAGCTTTAACTGAGAATTATTTAGGCGAAGACCAATATGGTTTTGTAAAGACAGAGGACTAGAGAACCGATACTAATGATTAGGCTAATTATCGAAAAAGGTTACAAAAATAAAAGACTCATTTCGCGTTTGTAGATTTAGAAAAGCATTTGATAGGGTTAATTGGATTGTTATGTTCAGGGTTTTGCAAAAATAGGAATCTCTCATAGGGATAGAAAAATTATTTACAGTCTATATAAAACCAAAGCGTAGTAATTAGATTGGATGAAATAGAAAAGGAAGCTAAGATTAGAAATGGTGTTAGACAGGGTTGTATACTGTCTCCCTTGATTTTTAATGTTTATATTGAGGAAGCTTTAAACTTAGCTAGAGAGAGAAAAGAGATAGGTATTAGTGTACAGGGACAGAAAATAGACATGTTACGTTTTGCAGATGATATAGCCATTATAGCAGAGTCTAGAAAAGAGTTAGGAGAGTTTTAAATATTTTAGATGAGATACTACGGAGTAACTATAGTATGAGAATTAACTCAGTAAAGACAAAGATAATGACAAGTGAGTTACAGCCTAGTTCTAAACCAAAATTAAAAATAGGTAATACCGAGTTAGAGGAGGTAGATGAATTTTGCTATTTAGGTAGTATAATTACAAAGGATGGACGTAGCAGAAGGGATATAGTAGCTAGAATAGCTCAAGCTAGAAAAATGTTTTTAAAAGAGAAAACTTACTAATAGCTAATAGTATTAGTTTAGATAATAGAAAAGTTTCTTAAAGTCGACGTATGGAGCGTTCTACTATACGGTAGTGAGACTTGGACAATTAAAGAAGTAGATAAGAAAAGATAGAAGCTTTTGAAACTTGGTGTTATAGGAGAATGTTAAAGATTAGTTGGACAGATAGAGTAACAAACGAGGAAGTTTATAGAAGGATAGGTGAGGATCCCTGTATGTGGAAACAATTGAAGGTCAGAGAGATAGAATGATAGGGCACCAGTTAAGACATGAGGGACTATTTAGTAAAGTCTTAGATTATAGACTACCAAATAAAAATAGAGTAGGAAGGCCTAGACAAAGCTATATTAGTCAAATTATTAGAGATTTAGGTTGTGAAGGGTATGTGGACCTTTTTAGACTAGCTCAGAATAGAAAAGAATTTAGAGCTGCGTCAAACCGACTTTAAGTAAGTTCGAAAACAAAACAAAAAAAATAAAAATCAGTTAACTAAATGTCACCAGGACATAACTCACAATTAGTTAGCGGTCTGGCATGTTGGTAGCGTTTCGTTGCTTAAGCCTTACTATAACATATAATTTAATAAACGTCACCATGACATAACTTACAATTAGGTAGCGGTCTGACATGTTGGTAGCGATTTGTTGCTTAAGCCTTACCATAACATATAATTTAATAAACGTCACCATGACATAACTCACAATTAGGTAGCGGTCTGGCATTTTGGTAGCGTTTCGTTGCTTAAGCCTTACCATAACAGATAATTTAATAAAGGTCATCATGACATAACTCACAATTAGGTAGCGGTCTGGCATGTTGGTAGCGATTTGTTGCTTAAGCCTTACCATAACATATAATTTAATAAACGTCACCATGACATAACTCACAATTAGGTAGCGGTCTGGCATGTTGGTAGCGATTTGTTGCTTAAGCCTTACCATAACATATAATTTAATAAACGGTCACCATGACATAACTCACAATTAGGTAGTGGTCTGGCATGTTGGTAGCGTTTCGTTGCTTAAGCCTTACTATAACATATAATTTAATAAACGTCACCATGACATAACTCACAATTAGGTAGCGGTCTGGCATGTTGGTAGCGATTTGTTGCTTAAGCCTTACCATAACATATAATTTAATAAACGTCACCATGAACATAACTCACAATTAGGTAGCGGTCTGGCATGTTGGTAGTGATTTGTTGCTTAAGCCTTACCATAACATATAATTTATTAAACGTCACCATGACATAACTCACAATTAGGTAGCGGTCTGGCATGTTGGTAGCGTTTCGTTGCTTAAGCCTTACCATAACAGATAATTTAATAAACGTCACCATGACATAACTCACAATTAGGTAGTGGTCTGGCATGTTGGTAGTGATTTGTTGCTTAAGCCTTACCATAACATATAATTTAATAAACGTCACCATAACATAACTCACAATTAGGTAGCGGTCTGGCATGTTGGTAGTGATTTGTTGCTTAAGCCTTACCATAACATATAATTTAATAAACGTCACCATGACATAACTCACAATTAGGTAGTGGTCTGGCATGTTGGTAGCGTTTCGTTGCTTAAGCCTTACCATAACATATAATTTAATAAACGTCACCATAACATAACTCACAATTAGGTAGCGGTCTGGCATGTTGGTAGTGATTTGTTGCTTAAGCCTTACCATAACATATAATTTAATAAACGTCACCATGACATAACTCACAATTAGGTAGCAGTCTGGCATGTTGGAAGCGATTCGTTGCTTAAGCCTTACCATAACATATAATTTAACAGTTTTCCTTTTTGAAGCGGATAACCAGGTTATATTTCATTTTCCTATAAATGGTAATCATGTAAACATGTTAGAGTTCTTTAACAACCATCAGGTTGCTAATATCTATGTAGAGCCAGCTGGATAGGAAAAAGATAGAAGGATATAGGAAGACCTAGACCAAGCTATATTAGTCAAATTATTAGAAATTTAGGTTGTGAAGGGTATGTAGAGCTTTTTAGATTAGCACAGAATAGAAAAGAAGTTAGAGCTGCGTCAAACCGACCTTAAGTAAGGTCGAAAACAAAATGATGATGAATGAGAGATTGTTTCTTAGTTATAGGATGGGTAAATGTTTTGTAAAAACAGTTGGAAAAAATTGATTTAGTAAAATTCCAAGTAATATGCAGAATTTCTAGAATTGCCTCTAGCAGCGCAGTATACTGGTCGCTGCTTTGGATGGAGTTTGCTTCACTTATAGCAGAGTCTGGAGCAGATTTGCTAAATATAAAGAAGCATAGGGGGTGATGCTCATCTAGCGTCTTTGAAGGGTATATTGATACTTGCCTACAAAATAAGAGAAATATAGCCAATAAAGTATTTAGACAGAAAGAAGCAACTACAGCCACAATTTCAGTAACTACATCTAATGGATCAAATAATTTGGAAATTGAAGCACTTGTTGACCTGGAAAATTCATGTGCAGTTCTATTTTAATCAAACATTCAGATAATGAATAGCACTTCTACCATCAATTATCCATCTACTTAAAGAAAAACAATAAATACCTAGTTATTCACAAGGAATAATAGATATTAACCCCTTGAATCCCATGCCGCATATGGGTGCGACATATGCATCAACTTGTACGCTAAAGCTATATCCCATGCCGCAACAGTTTGCGACAATATACTTTTCTAGTATATTGTTTAGCTGTATGTTTCAAATTCTAGGATTTAACTGCCGGATATGTATTTGCAAGCTGGGATGTGGCACATGATATAACACTTTTGTTGTAAAAAGTGGGAATAGTTGCACACGCCTTTCTTATACTATTATTGGTTAGGGTAGTGGTGTTTGAAAGTGGTAGTACTAATTGCAGTGGTTATGCGAATTAGTCTGTGTCTAGATTTTGTTCTGTCAGTATTGCTATTTTACATTAGTGTATTTTGTTCGTAAAAATGTCTGATTCCAATAGTGATTATGATTACATACCTGACGATGACTTTAATGATGTTTCAAGCAGTGACGATGAAATTACAAGTTGTTTTGAACAAAGTGATGAAGAAAATGAACCAACACAATTCGGTGAATGGAAAATTGTGTCTGATATATACAATGACCAAAGGGGTTCAGGGTCTGATATGGACTATAAATCATTTTATGACATTCATCTGGCTATTGAATTAGAAAATGTAAAATCGCCCCTGGAGCGTTTTGAAACTTTTGTTACACCTGATATTGTAAATAATCTTTGCAAAAGGACAAACGAAAGAGCTGCTTTATATTTTTTTGCAAATTTAGGTAAGAATTTGAAGGTGCATTCAATGAAATGGTGCAATGTTGTAATAAGTGAGATGTATGTTTTTATTGCACTTATTTTTCTACAAGGCCTTATACATTATCCAGAATTATGCGATTAATGGAGAAAAGACTTTTTGATGGGAGGACCTCAAGTTTTTTCGGCAAAAGTCATGAGTAGAGATAGGTTCTTGTCAATTCTAAAGTTTTTGAGATTTAGTGACCCTCGTTTTGCTGATAAGTCAAAACCACATTCACGTCTGTTTATGTTTTTTTCGGCTATCAGAGAAATTACTACAATAACGGTAGATGTTGGACCAACTTTTGCTTTAGATGAGCGTTTGCTGCTATATAAGGGTAGATTACACTTCAAGCAATACATTAATCAAAAAGGTCACTTTGGAATAAAACTTTTTTTGTGTATGCCCAAGTAAAAAGAATTTGAGAGGATATACACACAGTTTGCTCTTTATTTTGGTTGGAGCACTTAAAAAACCCAGTACCATTGAACATTATAATAGAAACATGGGTGCCGTGGATGCTACTGATCAAGATATTGAACCATATAATGCAGCCAGAAAGTCCTACAACTGGTTCAAAAAAGTAGGCATACACATTCTGCAGCGTATGGAATTGAATGCAAAAGTTCTGTATTCAAACTCGAATGCAAAACCGATTCGTATGAAAGATTTTATGGTTGAACCATGTGATGCTATTTTCATAAAACACATTAGTAACTACCCAGAAATGAAAGATGAATGTAATAAGAGGAAACTATAAAAAGAAAGAAATCGTATGCATCAACGTCGACGGATCCTAAGAATGGTCATCATCTTATTATTTCTGCGGAAACTAAAACTAGAAAAAGATGCTGAGTTTGTTATAATATTTATAAAAATAAAAACATTCACACTAAAAAGTATTGTGGAAATTGTATATTGTAACGCCGTCATTCAGTGTTGTGTGCCTCGTCTCGCTATCACGCCCTCCTGGCACTATCAGTTGTCCATAGCGCGCTGTTGTTTTTACATCGTAGAGCTCGCGAACCTGTATCGAAACCGATATAATGTATTGTTACCCAACAGTGATTACCTTAAGCCTGTTACATTAAATTGTGTGCTTATTTTGGTTTTGTTATTAAATGTTTGCTCATTCGTATTGCATAAATCTCTATGTTTTACTCATTAAAAGAACCTTAACGACGGAATACACCACCCACCACCCGTCACAATGGCGCCCACGTGGTTATGTTGTTTTAAGTAAATACGTTGTTGATAATTATGCAAAACAGTCGGTTTCTAATAAGAAAATTTCAGAATCTTGTAGGTATAACGTTTAAAATTTATTAAATCGCAGTATATTCAGTGATATTTCGTGCACATTTGTTATACCTAACGTTAGAGAAAAACAAAGTCGTTTAACTATTGTGTATTGATAAAACACGTGTGGATTTCATTTTATTTCTAACCTTGGTTGTTTTTGTGCATTTTAAAGATATCGGAATACTGTTACAATCTACAAATTGTTATCACATGAACAAAGAAGTTGTAAACACGGCAAGTGAATGCACTTATAATTTGCGAAGAACAAAAGATAAAATGACCCAATCAATTACATTGGCGGAAGTGCAATTTCGTGAATTATTAGCAAGCTTGCAAAACGCAAAGATTTCTCAGACATCAATGGTGGTGCAAGAGGGAAGTTTCGCTAATTGTACATCGAGATTTGGTGGCTCAAAGTCAACGGATATAAATGCGTTTATTGATGCAATAGAAATTTTAAGGATTGTACGAATATTTCTGATGTTAACGCAATTTGAGGCTTACCCATGTTGCTTGACGGACTAGCCGCAACCTGGTTTCAAGGGGTCAAAGATTCGATTGAAACATGGAATGAATTAGGTCAATCATTAAGTGGTGCTTTTGGAACAAAAAAGCCTCCTTACAAAATATATCGGGAATTATTTGCTAATGAGCAAGATTTTGTTACTACGACGGATATTTTTGTTTGTAGGGCTAGCGCTTTAATCGCTCAGCTACCACTAAATACACTAAATTCAATCGTACAAATAGATATGATCTATGGAGTACTAAATAATATGAAAATTTGTGAACATATTTCTCGCGAAAGTATTAAATTACTTTATGATTTGCTTAAAGAAGCTCGTGTTGTGGAAGAAAATTTAAAGGAAATTGACAGTGCTACAAATTTAAATAGTAAGGCACGCGTTGTTATTGATAAAAATAAAAGCGTTCGTTGTAGTTATTGTAAAGTTTTTGGTCATATTAAGAGTAACTGTGAAAAACTTATTAAAAAAGAAGAACAAAACGGTAGTTCGGCAAATAAAACAAACCTCTCGGTTAATAGTGAAATTGTGTGTTACCATTGTGGGAAAGCTGGACATATTCGCGGAAATGTCCTAATTTGGAAACTAAAGTGGAATCGTCAACAATGAAAGCAACCTTCTGCACCGTAGGTTCTCAGTCCTTAAAATAATTCAACCTAGAAACAGGCCAATTTTGAAGATAAGTATTCTGGGTACAAAAGGCACAGGTCATTTGGACACTGCTGCTAAACACACAGCATAGCTGGTAAGTTTCTTCACAAATTTTTACTGGAAAAAGGTCAAATATTTTGGCATGAATTTATAAATATTAAATTAGCAGATGGTAGTGCAAAAACTCAAAAGTTAAAAGTAACTAACATTGACGTTTACGTTGATACTAAAAAAGTGAACACAACTTTTATTGTATTACCGAACGCAGACTATACCTTACTTGGCGTCGATTTTATTGCTGATGCGAATATTGTTCTGAACTTATCGGAAAAATGTTGGTATTTTGGTGAAAATCGTGAGCTCCGGTATGAGCTAAATTTTGAAAATAACACAAATTGTGTAAATTTAAACGATGTTTCGGGTACGCATTTTGATAAAAGTACGGTTCTGTCGGCAGAACAGAAGCACGATTTAGAGAAAATTTTGTGCGATAACCGAGATATTTTTGAAGTAGGGGAGATGCTACTCCTTTTATTGAACATTATATAAATACGGAAAATAGTTTGCCAATTCATAGTCCGCCTTATAGAATGCCTTCTGCAAAAAAGGAAATTTTAAAAGGGGAACTCGATAAACTATTAAAAGAGGGGATTATTGAAGCATGCGAATCTCCTTGGGCTGCTCCGGTGGTTCTTACACCAAAGAAAGATGGTTCCGTAAGACTTTATGTCGATTATAGACGTCTTAATGAAAAAACATTTACTGATTCATATCCATTACCACGAATGGACGATCTTTTGCATACGGCAAAACAATCTTTGTTTATGTCGACAATTGACTTACGCGCGGGTTACCATCAGGTTACTGTTGCTGTCTCTGATCGCGATAAAACTGCGTTTGTTACGCCATTCGGAACTTATCGTTTTTTACGAATGCCATTCGGTCTTAAAACGGCACCGGCGACGTTTCAACGCTTAATGGATCATTTTCATTCTGGACTTCCTGAAGTCACATTATTGGCATATCTTGATGATCTAATTGTAATTTCAAATTTGTTTGAGCAACACATCGAAGACTTAAAAAAAGTTTTCGCATCTTAGACATTTTAAACTACGGGTGAATAAAAAAAAATGTTTTTTTGCCTGTTCTGAAGTAAAATATTTAGGACATTTAATAACGCTGGCAGGAATAAAATTTAATCCTCAGAAAACTAGTGCGATTGCAGATATTCCTACTCCTCGTAACGTAAAGCACGTGCAAAGTTTTTTACAATGTTGTTCTTGGTACAGGAGGTTTATAGCAAGTTTTTCAGATATTTCTAGGCCTCTGAGCAGCTTGACAAAAAAGAAATGTTTGGAAATGGGGTGATGAAGAACAGAATGCTTTTGAAACTTTAAAGAAATTATTGGTTAGCGCTCCAATTTTGGGTCAAGCTGATCCTTCGCAACCTTTCATTATCCGTACAGATGCAAGCAATTATGCACTGGATGCAGTATTATTACAGGGTGAGCGAGAAAGCGAGCATCCAATTGAGTATGCGAGTCGTTTACTGTCTCCTGCCGAAATTAATTATTCTACTACTGAACGTGAAGCGTTAGCTGTAGTTTTTGCTTTAGAGAAGTTTCGTGGATATATAGAAGGATCCAAAATTATTCTTTCGATGGATCATCAACCGTTGAAGTGGTTGTTTTCGCTGAAAACACCATCAGGCCGTTTAGCCAGATGGGCTTTACAAATCCAGAGCTTTAACCTACAAAGAGAATATTTACCAGGGAAAAAGAATGTGGTAGCAGACACGTTATCCTGTCCACAGTGTAGTGATGCTCTAAATACTAAATTTGAGCTTTGCACTATACATGATTTTCCGAAAAAATCTGCTTGTGAAATTCATAATGAACAATTGAAGGATCCAGATATTAAAAAAAATTAATAATAATAATAGTAATATTTATTTAAAATAGGTAATCCTAATATTACAATACATTAGAATAGAAAATAAAAAGAACATGCTTTCTTAATTTAAGTAAATATAAATACAAATACATTTAGTGTTACTTAGAAGTTACTCTAGACCAAAAAGAAAAATTAAGTATCAGGAACTATTACTTAACTAGAAGTGTGATTCACACATGTTTCATTATAAATAAATAAAAAGTGTGAAAATTATAATTACTCCTACCAAGTTTAGGTCATTTGGTTTATTTTATAAACTAATAATGTATAAACTAATATAAATAGTTAGGTTTTAGTTTTTTGATTAATTCCCGTTTAAAGGATGTCAATGTATTACAGTCTTGAATATCTTTTGGTAAAGTATTATATTTAATCAGACTTTTGAAAAATATTGAATTCATATAGTCTTTTTCAATTTGGTCCTTGCAACATATAAATTGCCTTGTGACCTAGTTTCATGGTTATGTATTTGGTGGGCATAAACAATAAACTCATTAAAATAACTTGGCATTAATCCATTGATAATTTTTAAAATAAATATCATTGTTAAATATTCAATTTTTTCGGTAACCGATAACCATTCTAGGGTGCTTAACATTTTTTGAATGTTAGTCCTTTTGCTACATACCAGTATGATTCTTAAACCTCTGTTCTGTAGTTTTTGAAGAGTACTTAATTTATTTTGGTCAAATAAATATAGTATTGTTGCGCAATAGTCAAAATGTGGTTGAATGATTGTTTTGTAGACTGTAATTTTAGTTCTTAAAGACAATTTAGGTGCTAATCTTGAGAAGAAATATAGTTTTTTTGTAATTTTATTTTTAACATAATCAAATTGATTTTTAAATGTTAAAGTACTATCCAACATAATACCTAAATACTTAGTTTGTTCAACAATTTGTAATATTTCATCACCAATCTTCAATGTAATAGCATTTCTATTGAGTTTATTTAATTTATTAGTATTTCCAACAACCATTACCACAGTTTTGCTTGTATTATGTTTCAACTTGTTTATTTGAAAGTATCTATAATTTTATCCAAGCTATTATTCATTTTATTTGTTGCTGTTTGTATATCAGACTCTTTGATTACAAGTAGGGTATCATCAGCATACAGATTAACAAATTCACATTCGTGGTCAATACTCTGAAAATCATTTAAATACAAAATAAATAACAACAGTCCTATAACACTTCCTTGAGGGACACCACATCTTACTAGCACTGAACTAGATATTGAATTTCCTACTTTCGTTTTTTGTCTTCTATTTGACAGGTACTCATCCAACCATTTTATCACTGTTCTACCAATGCCGTAGTGTTGTAACTTATTCAATAATAATTGTCTGTTTATTGTCTTAAATGCTCTTCTAAGGTCTAAGAAAACAGCAAGTATATACTCATCTTGATCAATGTATTGCTTCTACTTACTAAAAGTTAACTGAATAGCAGTTTCACAAGAGTGCTTAGATCTAAAACCTGATTGATTACAATCCAATAACTGGTTACTGTCCACATAGTTTATTAATTGGTTATATACAGCAATTTATAATATTTTTTCAATACAAGGAAGTGTGTTTATTGGCCTGTATTCGCTTGCTAATGTGGCGTTTTAAACTTTAGAAATAGGAATTACTGTACTACATTTTAGCTTGCTTGGAAAACTGCCAGTTCTTAAGGAGGAGTTGACCAGATGAGGAAGAGCATGCCTAATTGTATCAAAGGCTGCCTTAATTACTTTTGTGTTTACTGTATCTGACCAGCTACCATTGTTAGGTAGATTATGCACAATTTTTTTTATATCATGTAAGGCTAACAATTTAAATTCAGTAAATTTGACATCGTGGCTACGTAATGGGTTTAGTCGATATAGATTATTAGTGTCTGGGATACTCCTTACAATACCTTCAATGCTGTTCACAAAGTAGTCATTTAAATGTTCAGCTATATCCTTCTGTTCTCTCATAATGATTTTATGGTGATTATTTTCAAATTCTACTCTTTGTATGTCACAATTATTTTCTTTATTACTAACCAACATTTTTAATATTTTACACATTTTAGTGTTATCTCTTCTGTTATTGTCAATTTATTTTTCATAAAATTCTTTTTCTTTCCTCTTCAATAAATTAACAAATTGATTTCTACAAGTTTTATAATCTTTCCAGTTTACAGCACATTTATTGAACTTGAATTTTTTATAAGCATAGTCCCTTTCTTTAGCTTTGGCACGCACTTCATTGTCATACCACTTTAAACAGTTATGTGGTTGAAATTTGCTTCGACTAGGAGTTTCATGGTCTAACGCATGTGTAACATTATTTAGTATATCATTCAGAATTATATCAACATTTGTGTTGTCAAATTTCCAAGTACATTTTAAAAGTCTTAGGTTTATTCGGTGAATGGCTGCATCGTTTATGTTTCTGGATTGACTTATTTGGTTATTACTATTATAATGTTTATTTTATTTAGTAATTGCTACTAATATAATTTTGTGATCGGTTATTATTGATGTCGGATGGACAATAGCCCTGACTTGTTTAGCATTAGTTATAGTCAATTAACGTTGAATTATTTTGTACAATTCTAGTAGGCTCTGCAATTAATTGCTATATATCATTTACCTTAATGAAATTACTTAACTTTTTTACATAGTAATTACCCTTATTTTCATAATTTAAATTGAAATCTCCAGCTATAATACACCGTAGGTTCGTATTAAATTATTGATAGTTTTGAAAATTTAACTGATGATAATATTGCAAATTGAACAGAGAAAGGCTACGTAATGTCCGATGGAATTTTATTTCGTTATCCACACAAAGATGATGCTGATGAAGCTCAGCAAGTAGTACCGGTTCATCATAGAGAAAATGTGTTACAAATGTACCATGATGATCCTACTGCAGGGCACTATGGTGCTGAAAGAACATTTTTAAAAATCTCGAAACGTTATTATTTTCCTAGAATGAGAAAACTCATTACTGATTATGTTGAAAGTTGTGTAGATTGTCAAAGATATAAAGCTTTAAATCAGAAACCTGCAGGGTTAGTTACAACACCCGCTTATGCGCAGCGATTTAAAACAATTGCTATAGACTTATTTGGTCCACTACCTGAATCGGTAGGTGGCGAAAAGTGGATGTTTTTGGTAGAAGATGCCGCTACTAAATGGGTCCAACTATTCCCACTTAAAGTTGCCTCAGCAGAAAATTGTGCAAAAATTTTGATAGAAGAAATTGGTATGCGTTATGGCATACATAGGAAAGTTATTAGTGATAATGGAACGCAATTTATTAGTGCTGTCATGCAAAAAGTATGCTTTTGTTTGGGTATTAAGCAATGTTTAATTCCTTTATATTATCCGGAAGCAAATATGTCCGAAAGGCAAAACCGGGATTTGAAACCTAGATTAGCAATTTTGGTTGCCGATAAACATAAAACGTGGTGTGAAAAACTTCCTGTTATTCGTTTCGCATTGAACATTACATTTTGTGAATCAACTGGTTATACACTAGCTTATTTAGTGTTTGGTCGTGAATTACGAACATTAGATGATGTAACGAATAATTTTCGACATGTAGTTCAGTCAGAAAATTGTGTACCACAAATAACGCCATACTTTAAAAGATTGGCAATTAATCTAAATCAGGCTCGGGATAATAATGAAAAGGAAAAATTAAAAAGCAAGAAGTATGCCGATTTGCACAGAAGAGAATCTCTTAGTTACAATGTTGGCGACAAGGTACTAGTGAATTTGCATACACTTAGTAGCGCAAAGAAAGGAATTTCAAACAAATTAAATCCCAGGAGAGATGGCTCTTACATCATTTTAAGAAAAGTTTCACATACCAGTTATGAGGTAGGGAAGTGTGATGATTTGAATGAATCCGCTGGAATTTATCATGTATCTGCGCTTATACCATTTAAAGGAAATTTGGAAGTTAGTCCAAAACGTCCTATTAAAAGAAGAGGTCGGCCAAAAAAGAAATTGGTTGTTGCAAACACTAGTGTGAGTGAAGTTTGTGCTGGTTCCTCGTCGGGACGTCATTGGAACCAGACGGGAAGTGTGTAACGCCGTCATTCAGTGTTGTGTGCCTCGTCTCGCTATCACGCCCTCCTGGCACTATCAGTTGTCCATAGCGCACCGTTGTTTTTACATCATAGAGTAGTGATGGGACTCGAGTCGATTTGCTATACTCGAGTAACTCGATTGTAATTTCTATTTGACTCGAATAGAAACTCGAGTGGAGTTAAAACTCGGTTCGATATTGAACTCGAGTTAAAAAGCCTAGTAATGGGACTCGAGTCAATTTTTTTTATTCGAGTCAATTTATTTACTCGAGTGACTCAAATATAAATTTCCTCTGATTTGAGTTGAAACTAAAACCGTTGATTGAAATATTCAATCAACGCTAAAACCCAGTCACAACGTGGTGATTAACTACTATGCCGATTGGCAGTGCCGTGTCTTTTATTGCTTTATACGTATATAAAATTAAATATGGAATATCTTTTTTATTATGGAAAACGCTGTAATCTGTAATAAACACACATTCTCTTTGTATAGGTAAAGCCACAGCTAGTGAATGAAGTACTATCGATTCCATCACGTTTGAGTTTGGGACACCCCTTAAGTTCTATACACTTTCTCACAGACTAAAATAATAATAATAACAATAACGTTCTGTATGTAAAATATCGATAAAAGAAAAGGGAAAATTGTACTTAATTATTTTATTGTACTAAACCACAGAAGGAAGATCAATTGGAGCAAAACGGTAAATTCACGAACTTTCAGTGTTAAAAATTCGAGTTGAGTGCAAAACCCACCCAACTCAACTTAAGAATTGTAAAAATCACAACTCGATGATTATAATCGAGTTGCAAATCAGTTCGAGTTACAAGGGGACTCAAGCTGCGAGTCGACTCGAGTTGCATGAGTCGATTCGAGTGTCAAGTCGACTCGAGTTGCATAGTCACTTGACTCGATTCACACGAGTAGGATTGTCACTCGAGTCACTCGATTAATTTGCGATTCGAGTCCCATCACTATCGTAGAGCTCGCGCACCTGTATCGAAACCGATATAATGTATTGTTACCCAACAGTGATTACCTTAAGCCTGTTACATTAAATTGTGTGCTTACTTTGGTTTTGTTATTAAATGTTTGCTCATTCGTATTGCATAAATCTCTATGTTTTACTTTAACCTCATTAAAAGAACCTTAACGACGGAATATACCACCCACCATCCGTCACAATATCAAAACCAGCATTGTGTTCACAAGAACATTTTGAATATTATTATTTAAATTTGTAGTCATGGATTTGTACATCCCTGTATATTATAATTTTTTGGTTCATTTATTAAAATAATTTTTTTACATATACAAATTATATTTTTATTTTTAGAAAGGTTTTTTTAAACTAAAATTTATTATAGGTTAAAAATTGAGCTCGAGTATTGTAGTAATATGCGCTTTTAGTACCCGAAAACTTTTTTGTTAAATACCGGATTTAGAAGCCGCTTAGCACTTTCAAGCGCTGGGTTCAAGGGATTAATTCTCATAAATAATAAAATTTCTGTTCACTTAGTATTCTTTTTTTTTGTATTTGCTTAAGGAAATAAAGTAAAAAGAAAAGAATTTACCGCCCAAGGGCAGTAAGGTAAATCTAATTTCCGACTCTAAGAATTTACCACCCCAATATGAGGTAAGTAAATTGGATTTACCGATTCAGCAGACGAAAATAGTATATTGTGTCACAAGGACAGAAAGTGAGCATTAGCAGCCCGCAGCTATTAGATGCCTGAGCGAGCAAAGCGAGCGAGGGCAGCTGATAGCTTAGGGCTGCTAATGCATTTTTGCCTGTGTGACACACAACTGTTTTTCGCCTAGCATTAAAGAAAAAAAAATAGAAAAAATAACACAAAATAAAGAAGGTTAATAACATTTGACGTATTTATTTATTATCATCATCATCATCATCATTTTGTTTTCGACCTTACTTAAGGTCGGTTTGACGCAGCTCTAACTTCTTTTCTATTCTGTGCTAATCTAAAAAGCTCTACATACCCTTCACAACCTAAATTTCTAATAATTTGACTAATATAGTTTGGTCTAGGTCTTCTTATATCCTACTATCTTTTTTCTATCCAGCTGACTCTACACAGATATTAGCAACCTGATGGTTGTTAAAGAACTCTAACATGTTTACATGATTACCACTTATAAGGAAATGAAATATAACCTGGTTATCCGCTTCAAAAAGGAAAAGTGTTAAAATGTATGTTATGGTAAGGCTTAAGCAACGAATCGCTGCCAACATGCCAGACCGCTACCTAATTGTGAGTTATGTCATGGTAACGTTTATTAAATTATATGTTATGGTAAGGCTTAAGCAACGAAACGCTACCAACATGCCAGACCACTACCTAATTGTGAGTTATGTCATGGTGACATTTATTAAATTATATGTTATGGTAAGGCTTAAGCAACGAATCGCTACCAACATGCCAAACCGCTAACTAATTGTGAGTTATGTCCTTGTGACATTTAGTTAACTGATTTTTTTTTGTTTTGTTTTCGAACTTACTTAAAGTCGGTTTGACGCAGCTCTAAATTCTTTTCTATTCTGAGCTAGTCTAAAAAGGTCTACATACCCTTCACAACCTAAATCTCTAATAATTTGACTAATATAGCTTTGTCTAGGCCTTCCTACTCTATTTTTATTTGGTAGTCCATAATCTAAGACTTTACTAAATAGTCCCTCATGTCTTAACTGGTGCCCTATCATTCTATCTCTCCTAACCTTCAATTGTTTCCACATACAGGGTTCCTCACCTATCCTTCTATAAACTTCCTCGTTTGTTACTCTATCTGTCCAACTAACCTTTAACATTCTCCTATAACACCAAGTTTCAAAAGCTTCTATCTTTTTCTTATCTACTTCTTTAATTGCCCAAGTCTCACTACCGTATAGTAGAACGCTCCATATGTACGACTTTAAGAAACTTTTTCTATTATCTAAACTAATACTATTAGCTATTAGTAAGTTTTTCTTTTTTAAAAACATTTTTCTAGCTTGTGCTATTCTAGCTACTATATCCCTTCTGCTACGTCCATCCTTTGTAATTATACTACCTAAATAGCAAAATTCATCTACCTCCTCTAACTCGGTATTACCTATTTTTAATTTTGGTTTAGAACTAGGCTGTAACTCACTTGTCATTATCTTTGTCTTTTCTGATTTAATTCTCATACTATAGTTACTCCGTAGTATCTCATCTAAAATATTTAAAACTCTCCTAACTCTTTTCTAGACTCTGCTATAATGGCTATATCATCTGCAAAACGTAACATGTCTATTTTCTGTCCCTGTACACTAATACCTATCTCTTTTCTCTCTCTAGCTAAGTTTAAAGCTTCCTCAATATAAACATTAAAAATCAAAGGAGACAGTATACAACCCTGTCTAACACCATTTCTAATCTTAGCTTCCTTTTCTATTTCATCAAATCTAATTACTACGCTTTGGTTTTTATATAGACTGTAAATAATTTTTCTATCCCTATGAGAGATTCCTATTTTTTGCAAAACCCTGAATATAACAATCCAATTAACCCTATCAAATGCTTTTTCTTAATCTACAAACGCGAAATGAGTCTTTTTATTTTTTTGTAACCTTTTTTCGATAATTACCCTAATCATCAGTATCGGTTCTCTAGTCCCTCTGTCTTTACAAAAACCATATTGGTCTTCGCCTAAATAATCCTCAGTCAAAGCTTCTACTCTATTTTTAATTATGATTGCTAGTATTTTGGAAGCATGAGAAGTTGAACTAACCGTTCTAAAATTCTCACACCTATCAGCTCCTGACTTTTTTGGGATTGGGATAATAATATTTTTTTCGAAATGTATTGCAACCTCACCTGTGTCATATATTACTTTTACTAGTTCATATAATCTGTCTAAAGTTTTCTGACTTGCATATTTTATTAATTCTGCGGGAATATCGTCTATGCCTGGCGCTTTATTTAGTTTAAGATTCCGAACAGCTCTATCAAATTCCTCTCTTAATATTGAGAACCCTATTTCTACATCCTCTTCTTAGTCGTTCTCTAACTCATCCATATCGTCTCCCTTATATAAATCTTCTAAATATCTTTTCCATCTATCTGCTACCTCAACTTTATTTATTAGAAGCTCATTATTCTTGTCTCTAATACCATTATATTTTTTCCTATCTTCCCCCAAAAAACTTTTTAACTGCCCTGTAAGCCCTGTCTGTCTTACCTACTCTCAAATCATCTTGTATTCCCTTACAATTCTCTTCCATCTATTTATTTCTAGCTTTTCTACACTCATGTACTATCTTATTTCTAACTGTATTATATTTTTGCTTACTTTCACTATCCACTTCTCTGAAAGGTTTAAGCTTTCTTCTATTCTCTATTAGATCTAATATCTCCTTTGTTACCCACGGTTTTCTCGCTTCTATTTTTTTCTTACCTATAGTCTGTGTTGCTGTATCATGTACAGTCAGTTTTATTTCTTTCCATCTATTTTCTCGTTCCTCCTACAGCTATCTCTCTGCTCTTATTATCTAATACTTGTTTATATTCCTCTTTTACCCTACTATCATTAAGCTTACCTAGATCCCATCCCTCTCTTTTAACCTTTCTCAATTTTTTGAATTTTAGTTTACACTTCATTTTAAGTAAGTTATGATCGCTATCTATGTCAGCCCCTGGATAACAACGACAGTTTTTAACTTGGTTTCTAAATCTTTGTTTAACTAAAATATAATCTATTTGGTATCTAGCCCTATCACCTGGCGCTTTCCAGGTATATTTTCTCCTAACATGTTGTTCGAATAGGGTGTTTACAGTGACTAATCTATGTTCCTAGCAAAACTCAACTAATCTTTCTCCTCTATCATTTCGTCTGCCATACCCAAATTTTTCTACCATTTTTCCCTCACTACCTTCTTCCACTGACGCATTAAAATCGCCCATAACTATTAAATTCTCATCTCCTTTTACTTTTCTCACTATACTATTTATATCCTCGTATACCTTTTCTACTTCCCCATCCTTGTACTGAGTTGTTGGCATGTAAACCTGTACTAAAACAGTGTCTGTGGGTTTGGTACTCAATCTAACCATAATTATTCTATCACTAAATTGTAAGTACTCTTTAACCGTATGCCCTAATCTTTTACGTAACACTATTCCTACGCCTGCCTGTCCATTAGTTGAAGAAGTTGTAATTATTCTATAATTATCTTTCCAAAAGTCATTACTATCTGGCCATCTCACCTCACTAATACCTAAAATGTCCAGCTTTTCCTTTCTCATTTCGACTAATAAATTCGTTAACTTATCTACTCTAAGTAATGACCTTACATTCCAAGTCCCTATCACTAAATCGAACTGTTGTTTTATATTCTTACGATGACGAGCCCCAAGTACCCCCTCCCGGAGATCCGAATGAGGGAGTATTTTACCTCCGGACAAGAATTTTACTTGTGAGCTCTCCATCATATGTATTTCGTGTTTTAGGCCACGCAAACCTGGGAAATATTGTGATAGGCTGCCATATCTTTCCACAACGCAGTTTTTAAAGATTTTAGCAAAAAGCCGTATCCGTCACGGCCAACACCCAACAAGCTTGTAAATTATTGAGGATCGTCCGAGACCAACCGACCCTCCTCCAATATCTTTTAGCCAGCAAGGCTGCTGCCCCTTGCTGCGCCTTTTAATCGCCTTTTACGATAAGCAGGCTTACTATAATAGTATTCTTTATCCCCTACTATAGGGATGATTATTTATTATAGAAATTGATATTAATTATCCCTTGAGCATTATTATGGATAGTAATACCAGAATTTGTAGGCACTTGGTAAGTATTTGAGGTGCTGGTAGCATGGTGACTTATTTTTATCGATGACGTTGACGGTCTATCTACATTAACTGGTATTTCATTTATTTGGTTTAAAGCATTTAATATGCCAATTGTGTTATTTGTGCTGGTACTAGGTTGCTGATGTTCTTGGTTTGTTAGGATTTTTTGAGAAATTTTAATCTTTTTGATAAGCAATCATCTATATATCCTTCAGCAATTGCAGAAGAACGCCATCCTTCATGTTTCTTAAGTGTTATTAAATTACTTCCAGCATTAGCTAGTAGAGTTGCAGAACTACGGCGGAAGCAATGGCCTGTGTATGTACTAGGTTCAACCAATTTCAAAAAGGTGGCTATTTTGCTTGGAATTTTGCTAAATACATTTTTTCCGATAGGTTGAATTGTACATTTATTATTTTTTCGCCTAGCATATATAAAAATGAATCATATTTGCCCTAAAAATGTGACTGAAAGTAAACCTTTGCGGCCATAGGGCCGCTAAACTCATAACAGCATGATTTTGTAGGTTTTTCACAATCTAGACACCTATGACTATCATTGAGATTCATTTATTGCGACTTTGACGTTTCAAATAATTTTTCATTTAACCTCGGCGTCGGTGTAGTGTTAATGAGAGTTTTGAATAACAATGTAAAATAATCATACATGAGTAGTGAATAATTGTAATTCTAACTGAATAACTGTTAGTGAAAATGAATGGTAATTTAGACAGTGATGATGACGAAGAATTTACAAGTACTCCGCCAGACTTGCAAGAGGAAGCGAGCAATGCTTCTTTAAATCTTTTACCCAAAAAGTCTAGAGAAAGGTACGAAAAATACTATAAATTATTTAATAAATGGAAAAAGAATAAAAAAGCTAAAAATGTAACAGAGAATAGTGTATTTGCGTATTTATCAGAAAGATCGAAACGTGTAAGTACAGCTACTCTATGGTCAGAATTTTCAATGCTAGAAAGCACTTTTAAAGTCAAAGAAAATATTAATTTTGATAATTATCATAAAGTTCGAGCATTTTTGAAACAAAATTCTGTAAACTACCTTCCCAAAAAATCTAAAATATTGATTCAAGAACAATGTATTCAATTCTTTGAGGCAGATGATTCGAAATATCTTACGATAAAGGTATACAAATAAAATTATTGTAAATTTTTTTAGATTAACATTACATTGTAGGTTTCTCTTATGGGAGTATACGGAGCTTGTCGCCGAAATGAGTTGACGAATATTAAACTTGACCACATAGATAATAGAGGAGTCGTATTGATTGTTACAGTTCCACAAACCAAAAATCATATTACAATAACATTTACAGTCACAAACACTACAGTTGATGGACTGAATCTACTTACAATATACAACAAATATGTTTCTATTAGACCTCCCCACATTACTCATAATCGCCTATTCATTTATTACAAAATATACTTTGTCACTCTTTTTTGTTTTATTGCTCAAATATGGTGGATAGGAAATACTGTCGAAAATATTATTACAATAATTTAAAAAGGATGGGCATTAAAAAGTAACTACCGCTTTAACGGTTAAGGTGGGGTAGTGGAAAATGTGCACAAAAAATTCGCCCTATACACAAAATTTATGTTTAAACAGTGCTGTTAGAAGCAAGGTAAAGTGGTAAAAAACGTTTGTTTTTCGGAGGGGCTACTCTATATACAGACAAAAATTGGGTTGAAGATAAATCTAAACTTTAGAAGTGAATGATTAAACATTTTATTCAAACAAGAAATTTAGTTACCGATTTTATCCGTAAGTGTTAGTACAAACTGTCCCGATAGAATACAGCACTGTGACGCCTCCGTTAATATCGATAAACTTGTTTACTGTGATAAAAGGGGCCACTACACAATCTAACATATTGTATTATAAAGCAGTAAGTGGTTGTGAAATAAGATTTAAATCGACCAACCAACATTGTCAGCATATTTTTATAGAATTGGTAAGTACCAGCATGCATAAAATACATTAGTATCGCACCTGTTTGACATACTGTATATCGTTGTGATGATTTAACTACTATTTGACGTTGCTTGTGCTAAATATACTTGCTACGGAAAACTACTCGATGTTACATGTTTTTCCGAAGGGTTTTGTGTAATGGTTTTTGGAATTTAGAGAGTATGAAAGCCACTGTGTATTCAAAACATTTTGTTGATTAAATAACGAACTTTAATTATTATAAATTATAAAATTTTAATGTTTTTTTTTTGTTTGAAGACTTACAATTATCAATAATTTAGTTCTTAATATTTAGTTAACAGAAAAAGTTTCATAAGAAAAATGTGGAAACTTTGGCCCCCATGGTCTGCCCAAGGCTTTATTTTAGGAAAGTGACTTCACCGTATAAACCAGAAAACACGAACATACGTACTCTCTAGCAACAAGTGGCCTGACTACTCCATTATATTGGTTATTTTAATGAGAATACTACTTCCTCGATAATAACGGGATTGCGCCCTACTTGCCAGACAGGCAGGCGCCAAAAATTGCTTTTATAATAAAAGATAAATTCCAATTAGTTTATCTCAGCCGTCTACTATAAATAGGTCATTCGCTTTTAATTGCTTACTACTTGTTTGTTTACATTTTTGTATTATGTAAATACTGCATTAGATTTTGGTGAATCACTATAAATTTTTCATAATCAAAACCTATCAGTGCGTAGTCCACTTATTATCCTGTTCGAAGTATACGTCACGCTATCATGGTTAATGCAATACCACATTCTGTGGGAGGAGCGAACTGTGTGACGTCAATATAAGCTGCTTCGTTTGTCGTTTCAAGCAACGTGACAACGGGGTCAAATTTGTTCCACTGGTCAATTTTTCAGATGATAAAACAATTAACTGTCGGTAGTTAAACTTGGGAACGGCGTGTTCTGAACTGCTACTTGGATTATCAAAAATTGGGTTTATTTGTGAATTTAAAATTTTTGGTACGCGAACCAACCAATCAATGCCCTATTTAAAACATACACCGACGTTGAACTCTGAAATTTGGTACTCTTAGTAAATTTTCATGGCTTGCCTTTTTCATGTTCATTAAATCTGCTTTCTGATCGTTAAATTCCCATGAAAATCAACTGCTGCGGTTATTCGAACGACCAAGGTTGCGGTAAAGGTGCATTCACTAAGGACCTTTACAGCTGATTGTATTTGTATGTAATTTCTATTTGAATAAACTTTATAAAGGGTTACGCATTCTGAATATTTTACATTGTTGTGTAGAAACTTTAATACAGTGTAAATGATTGTTTCAGGCAGCAAGCAGTTGATGAGCTTCTTTAATCACCCTAACGGTCTTTGGCAGGTGTTTTGCGTTTTATTTCCGAACCCTGTACTCCCAGCAACACGAACCAACACCTGCTTTGTCGTTGGAGTGTATTCTTCCATGTTAGTTAAGGGCCTGCTGTATTTTACGAACAAGGAAACAATATTATAATTTGTTGCTAAAAGAGTTAGTTTTCTGTGACGGATGTAAAAAAGAATCCGTTAGTTTTATGGTTTGCTCGAGCAAATTCATTAGTTTTATAAAGTTTCTTTTGTATCTTTTTTACAATTGACGTGGGAGAAGTAGGGTGTTCTAGTTGGTTTCGGCGTAATTCTGATAACTTTTAGAAACATGACTATCTTTAATTTGTAAACACGTTTTTGCATATTTAAAATCAGGGAATAAAATTAAGACTTGTACCTCAATTTTAAAATTATAAACAGGTAAAAATTATTCCTTTAGTTGTCTCCATTTTGGACTTGTTGTAAAGGCATGAAATCATATACCGAAAACTATTTGCAATAACAATAGTTCTTTATTTTCAAACTGGTTATACAAGCATTCTTGACACTCGCAGCTACCATAAAATTTCTAAAAGCTCACACAATAATTTACTTTCGTCTAGTCTCTAATAGAACAAGTATAATCTTTTTAAATTACGACTCTAACTTCGTAATTAATATAATCTGTAAGTATTGCAATCTTGATATACGAAGCACTAATCACTATAATTAACTTATATCGAATAGGGTGATTTATATCAACAGTAGAGTAATTTATATTGACAATACACAATAATTTGTCACATTTTAAAGCTTTAAACTAGAACATATCGTAATCGAATCTCGATCAGAACTGACTTGCAATAACTATGTCCGCAAATTTATATACATTTTAATTGTTCCCGAAGACTATCACTTACAAGAATTATGCAAATCACATTCTCGAGATTTCCTACTAAAACTCTGAATAACATCTTGAATGTACTTATTGTGGTCTTCTTACGGTTTCCCGGGTTTCATCTTACTGCGCATTCGTGTAATATAACATAATTACGCGGCAAATTGTATCAAATACCAAACACGTTTAAAAATGATACAGTGATAAAATTTACAATATAAATGAAAGCAATGTACTCGCTTAAATCGCACCTTACAGTTTTATCCCAGGGCCATCTCCTTGTGGGTTACATCACGCCATTGTTGAGTCCAAATTCTATCCGTCCATCCCCTTTTGTTCGTTCGTAGGTAGGGCGGGAAGGATACAGGTAGAGGTACGATAAGGCAAGATAAGATAGAGGAACCTACATCCTAAAAAAAAGAAAAGACAGACACCTCGACACAGGTAGATGTTACCGGCTTCCGGGCTCGTAGTCTAATCGCGTCGTATCACACCGCGCGCACTTGCGCCATTCACTCCGCGCCTGCGCATTCTTTTGCGCAAACGCAACTGTCCAGAATGACGGAAATTAACAAGTTTATTTGAAAATATTCGCGGGAATTTATTTACATTTTTAACAATGTATATTGCCAAGGAATGTAACAGACTTTAAAGGCAGTTTCGTACATGTCAATCAAAATTTATCCGCGGGGACCATCAATCACCTATTTTGTACAAACACTTTACGTCCTAATATAATCTCAAAAATACCAAGCGGCGGCACATTGCCCCCCTCTTAAAGCTGTTCTGTTCTAGCACATTCAATGATCTGGATGTCGAAAGTCCCTGTGGCGGTAAGGACAATCGAAACCATTTCTGCGGCTCCCATGTTGTAGCAGTAGCAATCAACATTTTTTATAACAGGCGCCGTACCATTTGGATTGTAACCACACACCAAAATACCATCGAGCCCACAACCGATCTTGGGTATGGCCAACTTTGTATATTCAAATTCGATCATCTGACCATGGAGGTCTTCCAACCCCTTACACAAATCCTGGTAATTCGATTTACCAAAAGGCTGTTGCTTAGTCATCAAGTAGTAGAAGTTTCGATGTCAGTTTTTTAACCGTACAGTCTTTCTAACGTCTTGTCAGCGATGTTCATTCAGACCACCAAATTTATTTTTAAACACCCGAGCGAGTCCTCGGGACATATCAAGATCCTTCGCTACGCAGTGTGCCAGGGAGTATTCCGATGGCATATCTAGTTCATTTTGAATCTCTTCCGTAACTTCAACGTTCCCTTTGCCTATGCCGCTGTACAGAAACGTGAACCACAATTGTAGTTCGATCCAGACCTTTGGTCACCATCTCGAGCAAACTGTTTGTTCGTCTCACTGTTCGCTATCCTTCGGCATTACCGGCGTCATCACTATCGTACTATGGTAACCGGTTAACATTTTGGGAACTTACGAATCCGAATACCACGTCATTGATTCTTTTTACGACGTCGTACGTACCCTCCCAATATCTTTGTAACTTTGGCGACAATCGACACTTCCGCCTGGGGTTATATAGCCAGACGCGAAAGCCCTCTTGAAAACCGGACTCCTGCGTCTTGATGTTATATTTGGTCTTCAATCTATCGCTTGCGATCTGGATATTTTTCCTACGCCTTGCATGTCGTGGGCTTTTCGACGTAGCTCTCACTTACGATGTCATCTCCGGGCTTACACCCAAACTCAAGATCACACGGTAGATGTATCTCGCATTCCCGCATAGCACGTACAGGTGTTTGTCCAGTGCTCTGATGAACCGAAGACCGATAGTTCGATAATAATAGATATACATATTGGTCCCAATCTCTCTGGTGTTGGGAGACTACCTTGAAAAGATACTTGCCCAAGGTGCGGTTCATACGTTCTACCATACCATCCGATTGCAGGTACAACGGTGTAGTTAGGCTCTTTGTCATTCCCAGCAACCTGCAAACTTCTTGGAATAACGCTGACTTAAAATTACTGCCCTGATCGTCGTGCAGCTCCATAGGAACTCCAAAACGGCAAAACAATCCCTTTACCAGCACGTCAACGTCGGTTGCAGCTTCTTGATTTGGTATATAAGATACGCTTCGGCCCACTTTGTAAAATAGGCTATGACTACCAAAATGTACTTATTCCCATAGTCGAGCTCAGGAACGGACCGGTAATATCGATTGCCACTCTCTCAAAGGGAGCCCATGTGGTATTGCCTTATTTGAGCCTTCGGTTTCTTGATGGTGCGCACAGTTAACACTTGCGGCACCACTTTTTACATCGTTCTTGCAGCATACCCAGTAAAATCTTGCTCGGACTTTCTCTAGAGTCTTCTTAACGCTGAAGTGTCCTCTCGAGGTCGTCCCAGTATGCAGATGTCCCAAAATCTCCGACACTTTTAGGATCCATCACCGTACTCACTGATCCATCTGCATTCTCTAACGATTGCACTAAGATCCTATTCTCTACTTTCAGATAATCTCATTGTGCTCAGTATAACTTCAGGGTGCTACTCAACAGGCTAATATCCTGCCAGGATGGACAGTCTTTTCTGGATTTCCAACCCAGAATGACACCTAGATCTTTGTCATTCTCCTGTTCCATTCGCAACTCTAGATACCAGCCCGGTGTTCCATGCCGAACTCATACTCCTATAGCATTTCTATCTATCTGGCGACTTGCCTTTTGGGGTTTGTAAACTCTCATAGGCACTTCAAGGCGGCATGGTCGGTTCTCATGTGAATTTTTCTCCCGTAGAGGTACTTATAAAAGTATTCCACGGATTTCATCACCGCCATTAGTTTCCTTCTAGTAACGCAATACTTTTGTTCCGGTCTTGAGAGCACCTTGCTAAAGTAACCTTACATGTGATTTTTTTCCAATGCTCCACCCGACGGTGAAAAATTTTGAATTTTGCTGAACCCTTGATGTTCCAAGCAAGGTAGGGATTTTTAACGTGCGTGACAACACTCACACACGGTACCTCCATTTCACCTCTCATCCGAACGAGGGCGTATTTTTGTGAAACAACATTTTTCAAGCGGACCGTGTCGGGATGCGAACCCGGGACTTTGGGCGTAGTAGTCACACGCATACCAACTACGCCACGGAGTCGCCTTGCTAAAGTAACCAATGACTTTCCGCTAGAGACTGTGTCTCTCTCTAAGATGAATTTGCCTTCCGACCGAGGATAACTTAAGATGGGAGCTGTTGTCAATATATGCTTTAGTTGCTGGAACGTATTTTAGCAATCTTCGTCCCAAACGTAATCACGGCCATCTTAGGTGAGATTGTTCAATGGGTTTGGCCATATTTGCAAACCCAGAAACGAATCTTCTATGGTAAGTGCACAATCCCAGAGAACTGCATAAATTGATGTTTATCTTTTGGCGTCGACCACTTTTGTACCGCCTTAATCTTTAACTGGTCTGGCCTGACTCCGTTGCGTGAAACTATTTGCCCTAGGTATTTCACCTCTTCGCCTAGAAGGTGACACTTCTTTGGACTTAGCTTCAGGTTGACTTCTGTGAGTCTTCGAAACACTTCTAAGTTCCCAAATATTCCCCAATAGACCTCCCAATCTCGATCACGTCATTTAAATATACCAAACACGTTTTCAACGATAGCCTACACAAAATGTTATCCATTAAACACTCGGTGGCAGGAGCGTTGCAGAGTTCAAATTGCAAGAATGTAATTTTGCCATACGCCAGTAACAATAGTGAATGCAGTGTTTTCTCGATCTTTGGGTTCCATATCCACTTGGCAATAGCCACTCTTCAAATCTATAGTTGAGAAAATCGCGACCCTGAAAGTGTATTCAGATTATCGTCTATCCCCAGAAGTTGGTAGCTCTCCATTTTGGTCACGACTTTCAATCGCCTGTAGTGGACACAAAATCTTGTTGACTCGTCCTTAACAAGCAAATAGGCGATGCCCAAGGGCTATTAGAGTGCTCAATCACTCCTTGCTCCAATCATTTTCTCGACCTCTTTGCGTTTGGCCATTGGGAGCCTTCTCGGCTGCTGACTTACTGGCCGATCTTTTGTATCGATTCTATGCTTGACTACTGCGATCCTTCTTAATCAGGCCGTTTCGTGATGTAGTTGGTATGCTTATGTCTACTATGTCCAAGGTCCCGGGTTCAAATCCCGACACGGTCCGGTTGAAAAATGTTAGGGGACCATTTTTCACAAAAATACGCCTTCGTTCGGATGAGATGTAAAATAGAGATCCCATGTGTGATTGTTGTTACGCTCGATAAAGATCCCTACCGTGCTTGCAATAGCAAGGGTTCGGCAAAATAAAAAATTTCCAGGTAAAAAAACTTGCTTCCTGGTCAATGCAGTACCTTTGGATAGAGTATTGGAAAATCAAATGTAGGGTCCTTCTTAATCGACTGCCGTCGACCACGAGCATGTGTACCGTCGGATGAAGTTCTTAAGTTCTGCCAGTTGCAGAACACTCCTTGATGGGTGGTTCGTTCTTAACACCGGGGGATTCGTCAGTAATCAGTTCCATAGCGCGCACAAAGCTTTCCCGGAGAGCACTTTCCATTTCTGTAGGTCTTAGCAAACCGCACTTCCTCGTTTTTAATGATCTTAATTTGTAACTGTCTTTTAATCTTCCCACGTGTGTTATTTCTTCTGGAGACGCCAGCTTACATATTGGACTTTGAAAGAGGTCCTTATCTTCCCATGATACACTCTCTATGTCGTTTCTTTCCGATGACGTCAATTTCTCCGTTACGGCAATTCTTTGCAATATCTTTAACGGTTGAGGATATATTTTCTACATCTGCTGGTGATTACTCGCATTTTTGCGGCGTTGATTAATATTTCTCGATGAGTTCTAATAGGTTCAATCATTTTTAGGTAGAATTTTGACGGCTAACTATTATTAAATAATTTTTAACTTTTGACACCAGCACGACACTCATTGAAAAAGTGCCTTGCTGATTATTTCTCGCATTTTATGTGGCGTTGATTGATAGATCTCGGTGAGTTCTAATAGGTACCATCATTTTTAGGCAAAATTCATGCAGCTAACTATTATTAAATAATTTTTAACTTTTGACGTTAACACGACACTCGGTGAAAAAGTGTCGTACGAACAATTTCTCTCATTGAGTTCTAATAGATACAATTACTTTTAGGCAGAATTCCGATTGCTAACTATTACTAAATAATGTTTAACTTTTGACGTTAGCACGACACTCGGTGAAAAGTGTCCTTCTTATGATTTTTTTTAAATTTTTTGCGGCGTTGATTGTAGTTGTCGATGGGTTACGATAAGTACAATCATTTTTAGGCAGAGTCCCAATGGCTAACTGTTATTAAATAATTTTTAACTTTTGACGTTAGCTCAGCACTCGGTGAAAAAGTGTCCTGTTAATAATTTCTTGCATTTTTGCGGGGTTGATCGACCGTTCTCAATGAGTTCTAATAGGTACAATCATTTTTAGGCACAATTCCGACGGTAAACTATTAAACAATTTTTAACTATTGGACGTCAGCACGACACTCGGTGAAAAAATGCCTTGTTGATGATTTCTCGCATTTTATACGGCGTTGATCGATAGGTCTCGATGAGTTCGAATAGGTACAATCATTTTTAGGCAGAATTCCGACGGCTAACTATTATTAAATAATTTTTAACTTTTGACGTTAACACGACACTCGGTGAAAAAGTGTCTTGCCGATGATTTCTCTCATTTTTTGCGGGGTTGATCGATAGTTCTCGATGGGTTCTAATAGCTACAATCATTTTTGGGTAGAATTCTGATTGCTAACTACTATTAAATAATTTTTAACTTTTGACATCAGCACGACACTTGGTGAAATGTCCTTATGATTTCTTAAATTTTTTGCGGCGTTGATTGTAGTTCTCGATGGATTCTAATAGCTACAATAATTTTTAGGCAGAGTTCCGATGGCTAACTGTTATTAAATAATTTATTAACTTTTGACGTTAGCTCAACACTCGACGAAAAGTGTCCTGCTGATAATTTCTTGCATCTTTGCGGCGTTGATCGACAGTTCTCAATGAGTTCTAATAGGTACAATCATTTTTAGGCAGAATTCCGACGGCAAACTGTTAAATAATTTTTAACTATTGGACGTCAGCACGACACTCGGTGAAAAAGTGTCCTGCTTACGATTTCTTATATTTTTTGCGGCGTTGATTGATACTTCTCGATGGGTTCCGATAAGTACAATCATTTTTAGGCAGAGTCCCAATGGCTAACTGTTATTAAATAATTTTTAACTTTTGACGTTAGCTCAGCACTCGGTGAAAAAGTGTCCTGTTAATAATTTCTTGTATTTTTGCGGGGTTGATCGACCGTTCTCAATGAGTTCTAATAGGTACAATCATTTTTAGGCACAATTCCGACGGCAAACTATTAAACAATAACTATTGGACGTCAGCACGACACTCGGTGAAAAAGTGCCTTGTTGATGATTTCTCGCATTTTATACGGCGTTGATCGATAGGTCTCGATGAGTTCGAATAGGTACAATCATTTTTAGGCAGAATTCCGACGGCTAACTATTATTAAATAATTTTTAACTTTTGACGTTAACACGACACTAGGTGAAAAAGTGTCTTGCCGATGATTTCTCTAATTTTTTGAGGGGTTGATCGATAGTTCTCGGTGGGTTCTAATAGCTACAATCATTTTTGGGCAGAATTCTGATTGCTAACTACTATTAAATAATTTTTAACTTTTGACATCAGCACGACACTTGGTGAAATGTCCTTATGATTTCTTAAATTTTTTGCGGAGTTGATTGTAGTTCTCGATGGATTCTAATAGCTACAATAATTTTTAGGCAGAGTTCCGATGGCTAACTGTTATTAAATAATTTATTAACTTTTGACGTTAGCTCAACACTCGACGAAAAAGTGTCCTGTTGAATATTTCTTGCATTTTTTGCGGCGTTGATCGACAGTTCTCGATGAGTTCTAATAGGTACAATCATTTTTAGGCAGAATTCCGACGGCAAACTGTTAAACAATTTTTAACTATTGGACGTCAGCATGACACTCGGTGAAAAACTGCCTTACTCATGATTTCTCGTATTTTATGCGGCGTTGATCGATAGATCTCGATGAGTTCTACTAGGTACAATCATTTTTAGGTAGAATTCCGACGGCTAACTATTATTAAATAATTTTTAACTTATGATGTTAACATGACACTCGGTAAAAAATGTCTTGCTGATGATATCTCTAATTTTTTGCGGGGTTGATCGATAGTTCTCGATGGGTTTTAATAGGTGCAATCATTTTTACGCAGAATTCCGATTGCTAACACTCGGTGAAAAAGTGTCCTGCTGATGATTTGTTGCATTTTTGTGACAGTTCTCGTTCAGTTCCAATAGGTTCGAGTAGGTAGAGTTCTGGTGGCCAACTATTATTAAATAATTTTTTTATCTTTTGACCCCAACCCGTTACTCGGTGAAAAAGTGTCCTGCTGATGATTTGTCGCATTAGTTCTAATAAGTACAATCATTTTTAGACTATCATTTTAGACTATTATTAAATAATTTTTAACTTTTGACGTTAGCTCGAGAGTCGGTGAAAAAGTGTCCTACTTATAATTTCTTGCATTTTTTGCGGTGTTGATCAACAGTTTTCGATTTCTTATAGGTTCAATTATTTGTAGGTAGAGACAGCTAACTATTATTAAATAATTTTGTAACTTTTGACCGCAACTCTTCGCTCGGTTCCAAAAATGTCCTGCTGATGATTTCTCACACACGGGATCTCCATTTAACCTCTCATCCGAACGAGGGCGTAATTTTTGTGAAAAATGCTCACCTGCCGTTTTTCAAGCAGTCGGCCTTGTCGAGATTCGAACCCAGGACATTGGGATCCGTAGTCTCACACTTACTACACTGATCCACGGCGACGCCCATCTATTCCACACCAACAGGAATCGTTCAATTCCTAGCAAAAGATTTTATTCGTCAAACGCTCTGATTAATGCAAAATCGACTTCATTTTCTAGACGTGAGTCCTTATCATATTAAATATTAAACGCTTCAAATGTTGCCTACATATACAACACATTTTATCTCGATGTCGCTGTTATCATGCAATATTGACATTTGTTCAATGTAGTAACAAATGACTACTTCTAGTACTTTTACATTAAATTAAAATACAACTTTTCAGTAAAATAAATTACTTTTTTTTCATTAAAAATTTTATTTGATACTGCATGAATGATGCCGGTAAAATATCCATCTATTTAGGTAATATAAAGCGCACTTTTACATACACAAGCATTTTTAATGAAAGTTTAAGCTTTTATGATTAATTCCTGCGAATTTGGATTTTGCCATTATTAACTATTTAATGTAAAATTTTAAACGATTTGAACGACTTTCGAATATGGATGACTATGTGCTAAACAGAGGCAACAACAAGGACCAGCATAATTACACGGTAAAATAAAATTATCCACTTGTACACACAGTCTATTCTAATTTAAAATACCAGCACACAAAATACTCTTATCATAGAACTTAATTAATTAATAGAAATGTCCTTTTTAAGATTTTAAACATCGTAATTTTATTTTACCGTGTAGATTACGCTGGTCGTTGTGGTTGCCTCTGTTTAGCACATATTCATCCATTCATGTTCTAAAGTCGTTAAAATTGTTTAAAATTTTGCATTAAATACCCTTAAACATCAAAATTGCCATTCCAAATCCATATAGGCTTTTACTCAAATCAGAAACTATTTTGCAGTAGTCAATTATTGTTTATTTATTTATTCTCCATTTTAATTCATTTTACGTACTTCCAACAATCTCGGTTACTTCTGAGTGTTTAAAACACTTTTCCTTCACTACTTTAATAATTTCCACTACTAAACTGTAGTATTTTTACGACGTGATATATTGTCATTAGTTCTACTGCATCGTAACGTTTTGAATGAGAACTGAACGACTTATCCACTGATCTAACTTTCATTGGGTTTTAAAGACAAGCCTTTGATAACGTCACGCATCAGCAATTTTCTAGGAAGCTCAAATACACGTTTCTATGTTTGGATTGGTTTCTACAGGTGAGCTTGTCTTTCTACGTAAGCATCGAGATTCTTCACGTATGATGCATCCTTCAGAAATCTGTCGTTTTAATAACCTCGAGCTATAATTAGTACTATTTACCTATGCATTATCTCTTTACGATTTTCAAGATTTATGGCTTCTAATTGGGACTATGTCGTTTACCTTATCGGTTCCATTCTAGCACTGGATTATTTTAGAAGTTCAATGAACACGTTTTTCAATTGAAACACACTTTCCTAATTTTTTGAATATTGAATGATATTTTAAATGAACACGCTTTCATCTAAATACCAACGTATGTTTGATATTAAATAAAATTAAAATATTGTACACGCTTGGTTTCCTTTTAACATAAACACGGTCAAATTAAATTCTTTATAATAATTACGCATTTATGCAATTGAGTACTCTATAACAAAAATGTAGATGGAACTCTTTAAAAAAAAAACTCCTACGCTCGGAATATACCATTATTCTTATCTAAAAACTATATTCTTAAGAATGAAAATCAATTTAGTCACGTTTTTATGCATTTATAATTCAATATACGGTATCATGACCGGCATGCCCTTCGATTTATTTGTCTGGGTATATATTAATGATTATGTATACCAATTTAATTTGGAGAATGAACTTCATTTAAAAGCTTGTGTAGTTGAACCATTCTATAAATAGAAATGTTCTGAGCTCCACAGTTACAATATGCTATATGTGTTCGGAAAACAATGGTTCTTATTTTGAACATTTTATGTAATATCGTTGTACATATTTCAAGTTATTTTAGTGTTAATTAGTTTATTTTATTACTTTCAATAAAGGTAATGTTAGGTGCTTATCTTTGAAAAGTGCAGGACCGTCATTCCAAAATTTCTAAAATCATAGATATGACTGCAATTATCTTAAAATTTTTGTTAACCATAAACTGTGACACATAGTTGGATTGGTGTTACAATAGTTTTTGAATTCTGTTAAAAAATTTCAGGGCCGTATGTAAAAAAAAGAGTTGATGATGGCCCAATGAAAACGAAACGTCTTAGGACTAAACACATAACGCCTGTGATACTCCATCAGAAAGTGCCATAAGAAAGTAATATTTGTTTTATTCTGTTAGCGTTTATTACACGAAAAATTAAATATTTTTCATCATCATTAGGTCTTCAGTTCTGGAATTAGTTAGGCGCGTACCTCCATTGTTTCCTATTTCGAACTAACCTACACATTTACTTGAAATTCGTAGAACCTAAATACAGCTCGGTTCCCCTTGTATTGTTTTCTAAATATATACCCTATTTCAGCGATACTTCGTGATACGTGAAGGGGGTTAGGCAACATGCGGCTACCAAAATCCCCACCCAACATTTAGACATTTGCCGAATAAACTGTTTTCCAATAAATCCTTTCGCACAATCAACATTACTTGAGAATATTGCAAAGCCAACACCTGTGCGTGGGGTGCTCGATATGTTTCGGGAACTGACAACACTAATGTTGCTAGGTGCGATCTGACGTTTCTAACTTAAAGTTTGACATTTTTAACAGTATACATACTTATAACATTTTGCCATATGAAGACTATTTGTTTTGTTTTGATTGAGTTGAAAATTTCGTGTCGGCCAAAAAATGGAATTAACTCGTGAACATTTTCGTGCGATGATTTTTTACGATTTCCGACGTGGATTATCTCCACAACAGTGCCTGCATCAATTTATTTCGACTTTTGGGGAAGAAGCTCAAACTAAAACCACTGTATATCATTAGTATAATGAATTCAATCGTGGTCCTAGTTCGCTAGCGGATGGATTTAAAGAAGGTCGTCCAAAATCGGCTGTTGTACTAGAAAACATCGGTGCTGTGCGCGAATTGATAATGCAAGATTGTCATGTGATCTATCGTGAGATTCAGGTATCCCTAGGCATTAGTATGGCAAGTATACATTCGATATTTCATGAACATTTAGCTGTGAAAAAGCTATGTGCGCGTTGGATCCCTCATAATTTGACAATGACTCAAAAAAAGATTCGTATCGATTGACGTAAAGAAATGCTCAAAAAATACGATTGCGGTGGATAAAACGCAGTGTATAACATCTACACAGGTGACGAAACTTGGATTTATTCGTATGAACCCGAAAGTAAACAACAGTCGACTATATGGGTTTTTCAAGATGAACGAAATCCAAAAAAAGTTGTCCGCGCTTGAAGCATTTCGAAGAAAGTGCTTCCCTGTTTTTTCGGAATAAATGGATCGCTGCTTTAGAGGATCGTAGAACAGTTAATTTTGCTTGGTATATAACCATTTGTTTGCCACAAGTTTCGGAGAAATAAGAAAAATAAACCGACGATGCCGAATCATTCTCCGTCATGACAACGCGAGCTCTCACACATCGGCTCAAAGAAGTGACTATTTGATCACTCAAAATATCGAATTGATTGGTCATCCGACGTATAGTTTTGATTTGGCACCTAATGATTTCTTTTTGTTCTCACACGTGACGAATAAACTGCGTGAACGATTTTCGACACCAGAAGAGGCGGTTGATGCGTTCAAAATCCATGTTTTGGAGATATCTAAATCGGAATCGAAAAAATGTTAAGAAAATTGGTTCCAACGTATGCAAAAGTGTATCAATCATCGTGGAGAATATTTTTAAAAACAGTAAAGAAGTTTTTACACCTTTAGTTTTGTTTTTGTTACTAATTCCCGATACATATCGAGCACCCCTGGTAGTTGCTTATAATTATCATCAGGTTTAAGTACAATGAACAGTACTTGCAAAGAGGTATTTCGGTATTTCGGGGGTGAGTCAGCACAGCCACGCCATGGTCGTCAGGATCAATTTACCCTGCTACCATAACTGCAGCAGCGGTCTACGGATAAAAGCAGTTGGTCTACATGAAGAAAGAACCAATTTGGCCTCCAGCTAAAAAAAAGCTAAAAAGAGAATCTGATTAGAATACCAATACACGTAAGACACCTCCTAGTTGTCGAACAGAAAAAAACAAACGTGCATTGCTTTTGAAATACGGTGACGAATAATGTAGCAAATATTTCGACCCACAAGCTGCAGAATCAAATTTAACAATGGTTCAATTAACACGAATTCGAACTGCAAATCCTCGCTTATCGAAGCGCGATTGAAACTGGAAAACCTGGGTTTTATCGGATAGTGCGAAACCTTATTTCAACAAGTCGACATCGGAACAATAGAGAAAACCATTATACGCGATTGTAATGTATACCAAAATAACGGGTACTTAAAACAGGATATAAACTATTTAATTGTAGCATAAACTTTACGTTTCGAAATAAATAAGTTAAAAATGAAAATTTGTAAACAGGATGTTGTTGAAGAATTTAAGAATTGAAACGCAATCGATTTAACAAAATTATGGTAAAACGGGCTTATGAATTAACAAGTAAATTTTAAAAGCAAAATTGGAACGTAACAGACTTCTATCTATTTCCTGTCCGCTTCTCCTACCGTCCAAGTTTCACAGCCGTACAGTGCTGTGCTCCACACATATGCATTCAGCAATCTTTTCCTTGTTTCTATGTTTATTGTCTTTGAACATAGTAGTTGCTTTTTCTTGTTAAATGCAGCATGACCTTGTGCTATTCTTTGTTTTATCTTTGCAGTTTTCCCATCTTGCGTTATTTGACTTCCTAGGTAACAGAAATCCTTAACCTCTTGTAGGTTCTCGTTTCCTATCTGTATTCTTGTTTTTGACTTATTTTTCCCTCCTTTACATACTAGTACTTGCTGTGCTTTCCCGCGTTTCTTACTATTGTGCAATTGTGTAATATAACGTATAATTACGCGGCAAATTACGCGGCATGTATCAAATATCAAACGCGTTTAAAAGTGATGCAATGGTCAATTTTTAAGCGGAATATAAATAAAAGCAATGTACTCACTTAAATCGCACCTTACAACCAAATCCCAGGACCATCACATTTTGTGGGTCACATCACGCCATTGTTGACTCAGATTCCAATCCGTTCTCAACCACTTTTCCCCTCGTAGAGGAATGAAGGAATACTAGGTAGAGGTACTACAGAAAGGAGAAGATAAAGGAACCTACATCCTAAAAAGAGAAGAGACACACACCCAACACCGGTAGATGTTCTTGGCTTCAGATCTCGTCGCTTAATGGCGCCCTTTCACACACACTCCGCACCTGCGCATTCTTTTGCGCAAACGCAACTGTCTGGAATGACGGAAATTGACAAGTTCATTTAAAAATATCCGCGGGAACTACCTTATAATTTATACTTAATCTAAATGCGATACATAGCCGATTTTTGGCATGTAACATACTTTAGTTTTATTTTTGTTAATTTTCATACCGTACCTATCTGTTAGAACTGTTTCCATTTCATTAAGAGTTGCTTCTAACCTTTCCTTGCCAGATGCTAATACCACTCTATCATATGCAAATCTAAGCATATCAATCTTTTGTCCCTGCAAATAATTCCAAATGTCTTCCTGCATTTGACAGTATTCATTACCTCCTCGATTTACAAGTTAAAAATTAACGGGGATAAGGGTACATTCCTGTCTCATTCCTTTCCTAACATTTACTCCTCTACGTTCCTGCTCTAATTTTATTACAGATATTTGCTCTTTGTATAAGCTGTGAACTATCCGTCTGTCTATCTCTAAAACTCATTCTAATCTTTTTTAATAACTCGAACACTTTTTTCCATTTTGCATTGTCGAATGCTTTGTCCAGATCTACAAACCCTATATACACGTGTTCTCCTATTGTCTTCTCATTATCACCCTTAGAGCTAAAATAGCCTCCCGTGGTCCCCTGTTTCACGTAAACCCAAATTAATTTTTCCTAGTATTTCTTCAGCTCGTTTTTCTATTCGTCTTTGTACAATTCTAGTTAATATTTTTGATACGTGTGCTGTCAAGCTTATTGTTTGGAAATTTTCACATCTATTTGTGCCTTTTTTGGTATAATGAATATGATGTTACGTTTGAAATCTGTGGGTATCTCTCCTGTCTTATACTTACAACTTACAAGTTGAAGAGACGTTCTGTTACTGCTTGTCCAACGGCTTTTAGAGTTTATACTTACACCTTATCTATACCTGGCGCCTTACCATTTTTCAAACCCTTTAATGCTAATTCAAACTCATCTCTAAGTATAGGATATCTCAAGTCACCCCTTGTAACGTCTGATTCCTGTTCTAGTACCACCAGTCTTCTGCATATAAACTCTCTATATATTCTTGCCATCTAACTACTTTCTCTACTTTTTCTATGATGATGTCTCCTTCCACGCACTTTATATCTTTGCTATACCGTTTTATATCCATAAAATTCATTCTAATTAATTTGTATGCTTCGTCTGTTTTTCATATTTTCATCTTAGTTTGTACCTCTTTGCAGTTTTCATCAATCTATTGTTCTTTAACTTTCTTGTATTTGCGAATAATTTCCCATTTTATGGCTTTATATTTCTGTTTACATGCATCGTCTGGTCTGTTTTTGTATTTTCGTCTTTCTTCTATTAAATTCAGGTTTCTTATTTTCTTTTTGTGTGTACTCCAGAATGTCTCTGGCCGCCATGTCTAAGCTGGATTTAATGTTATTCCATTCTGTTTCTACTTCCTTCGTATTAGAAATTTTCCCGATGTCTTTCAACAATTCATTTGACTTTTTTAAAATCTTTCGTAGATATCTTTTTCCTTTAAGTTCTCAAAATCAAAGTGCCTTTTTCCGTTTCCTTTTTTCAAATATTTAAATTTAAACGTGGCTTTTATAATTACTATCTGCTGGTCGGGGTCTATATATGCTTCTGGGTAGTTTCTACAGTTTTTTACTTGATTCCTAAACCGTCGTCTAACAAGAATGTAATCTATTTGATATCTTCCTATCTCTCCTGGCATCTTCCACGTGTATCGTCTTCTAGCATGATGTTGAAATATTGTGTTTGTGATGGTTAAATTCCACCAGCCCATTTCCCCTGTCGTTTCACGTGCCTAACCCAAATAAACCTACGATCGATTCTTCCCTACCCTCACCTATCACTGCATTAAAATCTCCCGTAATTATTAAATTTTCATGTCCTTTTACGCATCTTAGTATGTCTACGATATCTTTGTAGATCGTTTTTACCTCTTCCTCACTGTAGCTAGAGGTGGTCATGTATACCTCTATTATTACTGTATTTACTGGTTTAGATTCTAATCTGAGTACTCTTTCGTTCTTTTGTAAGTAGTTGTCTACACAGTGTGTTTCGCATAACTATACCCACACCCGAATTTTCTTCCTCTGATCCTGTATGAATTTCCCTAAAGTCTCCTCTTTAAAAATCCTCCGTCTTTCGCTACCGAACTTCAATAATCCCTACTATGTCTAATGTTAACCTATCCATTTCAATTTTCAAGTTCTCTAGTTTACCTACTTGCTTCATACTTTTGACACTCCACGCTTCGGCTGGCAGAATGTTCACCGCTCTTCCTTTATACTTTCCTATCACATTCTCCAAATTAGTTTCCTCCTGGAGATCCAAATGGTGGACTGTTTTAACAGGCGGCTCCGTGGCTTAGTTGGTATGTGTGTGAATACTACGCCCAAGGTCCCGGGTTCGAATCCCGACATGGTCCGCTTGAAAAATGTTAGGCGAGCATTTTTCACAAAAATACACCCTCGTTCGGATGAGAGGTAAAATGAGGCTCCCGTGTGTGTGTTGTCACGCACGTTAAAGATCCCTACCTTGCTTGGAACAGCAAGGGTTCGGAAAAATTCCAAATTTTCCAGGTAAAAAAACTCGCTTCCTGGCCAATGTAGTACCTTCGGGTGGAGCATTTGAAAATCAAATGTAAGGACTCCGAAATCTTTTACATAAGAGGATGCCATCATCTTATATAACAATTTAAGTACGTCGTGAACTTGGGAGGTAATGTGGTGGTTTTCCGTTGCCATCCACACCCTACTTTGATTTTCTAATGCTCCACCCGAAGGTACTACATTGGCCAGGAAGCGAGTTTTTTATTACCTGGAAATTTTGAATTTTGCCGAACCCTTGCTGTTCCAAGCAAGGTAGGGATCTTTAATGTGCGTGACAATACTCACACACGGGACCTCCATTTTACCTCTCGTCCGAACGAGGGCGTATTTTTGTGAAAAATGCTCGCCTAACATTTTTCAAGCGGACCTTGGGCATAGTAGTCACACGCATACCAACTACACCACGGAGCCCCCTGCCATGCACACCGCAGTAGTATGGCTTAGAATGCCATACCGACCCCTATGGACTCTGTCACTCTAAATACCGAAAGAGCTGCTGCCCTCTTTCGGGGGGGCAATGTAGTGGAGCATTGGAGACGTGGCCGCAAGTATAGCGGCCGTTATTCAAATTATAATGCCCTCTTTCGGGGACCTGTCTTAGTCTGGTTCCTCACTACAGACCCCTCTAAGTTGGTTAATCCCTTAATGCGGTTCTGGAACACGCAAGTCGTTCCACCCGTTCTAGTATTCTAGAAAGTCTTCAAGGTACAGGTCCATTCGTAACGGGAAATATTTTTATAATCTCAATATTTATTCTTTTCATAATAACTTCATAACGAAATTTGTTTTAGATCTGTAAAGACTAAACGATTATCACTATCATTCCGCAACTTTTCTCCATTTAACGAAATTTGTATATCCTACCGTTACCAAGATCCCCATTCTCTCTCTGCATTCTTATCTTGGACACCTTGTATATGTAAACAGTAAAAAAATAATCAGCAAATTTGAAGCTCCCTATAAATAATCTATTGGGAATTTTACTATTAACCTATTAAATATATCGTAACTCGTACGTGGCTTTTATAGCTCCCTGTAATTTTCAGTAGCATGTAAATCAATACTGGTATGAAAAGTTTAGCATAACCTTGTTTCTTCATGCCCTCTTTATTTGTCGTTATTGTTTCATAATACTCTAGGTCGTGCATTATGCACCTTCAAAATTTAATTTGATTAAAAAACGTTATGATTATGTGGTGGTATTATTCTAAAGCTGAAATGATAGTACATACGTACACAAATTTGTTATAAATATCGATAAATACATATGAGTAGTTGCGCTGTATATGATAGTCTCGTTATAAAGATAATTCCTATCTAATTTACACTTGACATTATGTGCTCACTGTAGAGTTAATCAAGTTTTATGTCCTTGTTTATACAATGTTGCAACGTATTAGACAAATAAGTCTGTCTTTTATACTTACGCTGTGTGTTCTAAACTGATAGTTAATAAATTTTTGTACATTATCTTCGTCTTTCTGTAATTATTGTGATATCACGTATTTTCGTTCTTTTTCTTAAACATTTTCGCTGCCAATGGCTCTCGCTGTGGAATTTTTATTGGGGATGGTTTAATTTCATTTCCAACCCATTCCAGGACGAAAAACCTAATGATGACAAAAGTTAATCGTACCTAAACCTGATGATTAGGGTCTATGTATCGATCCGACCACTTAAAATTTATATCACTAAAAACAAACTATGAAATTCTTATCTAATGAGTCTCTGACATGCGCCTGTCGAGAGACTGTAGTTGAACATCATTTGATGACATCTCTTGATTCATATGACCTGTAAATCAATCATTAAACACGTGCCAGTGCGATATAAGTCAAAAGTCACATTTTCCTTATTGTTGGTCACATACGCTTACAGTCGACCAGGAATAAGCTTGTTTTCGACCGAGACGGTCAAAAAAAGGTGTTTTTTTCAACCCGTTCATTTACATTTCCAATGCTCCACCCGAAGGTACTACATTGGCCAGGAGGCGAGTTTTTGTTGCCTGGAAATTTAGAATTTTGCCGAAACCTTGCCGTTCCAGGCAAGGTAGGGATCTTTAACGTGCGTGACAACACTCACACACGGGACCTCCATTTAACCTTTCATCCGAACGAGGGCGTAATTTTTGTGAAAAATGCCCGCCTGCCATTTTTCAAGCAGTCGGCCGTGTCGGGATTTGAACCCAGGACCTTGGGAGCCGTTGTCTTACGCTTACTACATTGATCCACGGCGACGCCCTTTTTCTTAACCGCAGTTGTTGGCAGCATGTTTTGTAATTGAAACATCTATCGATTAAAAAAAGTTTTATTTCTTTATCTATCAGATGCTTATGAGGGACACTATTTATGTATTAACAATAGAAAGAATAAACAAATGAATTTGATGGAAAATACTTTTATTGCTTTTCAAAATAACCGCCTTTAAGATCTATACACTTTTGCATTTGATTGAACTACGCTTCAAAGCACTTTGTCCAGTCACAAGATGGTAGCTTTAAAACATGCGTTTTGAAGGTCTCAACCGCTTCTTCGGGCGATGAAAATCGTTGTCCACGCAATTTACCTTTAATTGCTAGAAACAAGAAGAAGTCATTGGTGGCAAAGTCGGAGCTGTAAGGCGATCTTTTGTGTGTTCAAATACTCGTTTGTTGCATAAGATGCGTGTGAGCTCGCATTGTCATGATGCAAAATGATTCGTTGTTTTGGGTTGGTTTCTCTCAATTTACCGAAAACTTCAGATAAACAAATGGTCATATACCACCCTGAATTAACGATCTTTTGATTTTCGAGAGCCACAGTTGCCACAGGACCGGTTTTCGTGAAGATAAACGCCACCATTTGCGTCTTAACACTTCGAGAACGAACAACTTTTGTTGGCTTTGCTTCAAATTGAAACACCCAAACTGCCGACTGGCCTTTTCTCTCTGAATCATACGCATAAATCCACGACTCGTCACCTGTGACGATGTTGTATACTGCTTTGGATGCACCGCAGTTGTATTTTGAAATCATTTTACGGCACCAATCGACACGAGCATTTTTTTGAGCATTTGTCAACAAATGTGGAATCCAACGCTCACACGGCTTCCGAGCACACAAATGTTCGCGCATAATCTTATGTATGCTGGTCATACTAATGCTTAAACATCTCTCGATTTATTGACATGTCACATGACGATCTTCTTCAATTAGTTTTTGCACAGCATCGATCTTTTCCGGCACAACATCCGATTTTGGACGACCTTCTTTAACTTCGTCCGTGAGCGTACTACGTCCACGTTTGCATTCAGTGTAACAGCGATATACAGTGGCTGTGGATGGCGCTTCATCGCCAAAACTTGAATTCAGTTGATTGATGCATTGTTCTTGAGCTAGACCACGTCGAAAGTCTTAATAAATTATAGCTCGACAATTTTCGCGAGTCAGTTCCATATTTTGGCTGAGATGAAATTTTAAACACTGCAGAAAACACAAATAGTGCTCGCACGTCAAAACGTTCTCAGTACCTATAACCTCAAAAATGTCAAACTTTACGGTGGCAATTTCCGATTTCACCTGACAATACCAGTGTTGCCAGTTCTCAATACATAAATAGTGTCCCTCGTAAAATACACGATGACCAAACTAATAATATAGAATTTTAAAAAGCAGTATGGAAGATATAAAAACAAAAATAAAATGTATCCTAGCTTAAAACTAGAACAAAATGGGTGTACAATTCAAAAATTTCAAATCAACAAAAATCGCATTTATAATCTTTTTCCGCTGTTGTAGCATTCGGAAAATCACTAAACTCGGTGCAGGCAACCTATTTGAGCACAGCCAATGTTTTGGTCTTGGTCATCTTCTGTATCACTAAATTCTTCATGGCTCAGAGCGCGGTATTCCTTTTTTTTTGGTATATCATCTAGATGGCAGTTCAATTTATCTTAACATGAATCACTGAAGAGATCACTGTGTTCTTCCTTTTATTGTTCATTATTGTTTGGTATTAGCTTTATTTTCTTACTTGTATTTTTAATCACACTTTGATTTTGTTGTTTAATTTAACTTTTTAACAACAAGCGCTTCTCTTTTCGCTGTTCATTCTTCTTAATTTTCATTTGTGCTTAATTTTCCTTGTTAATCTAGTATTCTCTCCAGGCAACGCTTGTATTAGCACTTGATAGTTTTTCTTTCTGTTTTTATTTTTTCCCCCTCAATTTTAGGAAATATCAAGTTTCTTTAAATGCAGTCTTGAGTGGAAGTAAAAGGTCTTGTTTGAAACTTACAAAAGTATTTTCTTGTGTAGCTGATATTAAAGTCGGAATTGCTTTTTCTGTTTCTATCTTGTCTACTCTCATCTCGTCTTCTATTTCATTGGAATTGCTTTTCCAATTTATATTTTGTCGTCGGTCATTTCTTTTTCTATTTCTATCGTTTTTGAGTTTCCAGAAAGTACCATCTCTTCTAGTATCTGAGGCTGTTCAGCATCATAAATTATTATATTTTCTTCTTGCGAATCTTCCAAATTGATAACTCCTGAAATTTGTTTGTTAAGTCATTTGTTTAAATAATTAAATTACTTCAATTGTTCCTCACGTTGTCACTTACCTCATCATCATCTGCTATGCGAGTTATTTCGAGTGAAGCATTACATTCAGCTGCAACAATTGGAACAGGCGATAGCTGATTAGTTGTAAGAGTGGACTTTATAGTCTAAATCTCGTCAGGGTCGCCCATTGTATCTATTTACATTTCCATAAAGGTATTACTAACTAACTATTTCAGGTTCATTATTTATTGTGGTTTTCTAAAAGTTTTATTCAGCATTATTTTGATTACACTTACCTCAAAACCAACTTCACTAGGTGAAGTATTTCGATTCTGTTTTTCATAAAATTGTATTTCTTGAAGGAGTACTGTAGGATTTATCGCATATGCTTCCAGATTTTTACTGTCTGTTAATAAGATCTGCTGCCCGAAAAATTTTATAAGTTACAGCTATTTTTTCTTTTTTAAGAGTTACTTGGTTGTTTACCGTGTTGTTTTTCTAAAGCATTTCTGGCGCATTTACTATAGTTAACGTTGTCCGTGTTGAACGGATTTAAACCACACCTTCTAAAACCGTTCTTTGTGGCATTAGTCGTATCTGAGACTTCTAAGGATTCATTGAAAACTTGGCAGAAGTTTGTTTTTGACACCGTTCGGTTAATGTTTTCTGGTTTGCTTTGCCATTTTACTATCGTATTTTTCCATTATTGTTTGAATGGCTGAAACACAATAACATCTGCTGGCTGTGTTTGGCGGCAACGAGTAAAGAAGTATTTGATTTTCATAACAAAATTAACTCAATGGAAGGCTCATATGCGACTTGTGACCATCTACCACCAGCAAGGTAGGCTTCTTAAGGTTAATTTGGTTTACTCATTTGTTAAAATGATTTGCAATGTATTCGTAAAAGATACCCGCCCGCTTCCATTCGCTATCACACTTCCCAAATATCCAAGATACTGGTATATTCTTTACTACGGTTCTTGGTGGTCTTACATATTGAAATATTACTAGTAGGGGATAAATTTTGCCGTCAGCTGTGAACATTCCTAATACGGTTACATTTTCCTTGTCATTGCCTGTTTTTATTTAATATAAATTCTTGAAACCACTGGGTTCTAAAACTTCGCCGGACTTTAGATAAAGTGGAAACCCAATTTGTTCCCAGGCTAACCTTCTTTGAATAAATGCGACTTTCCAGAGTCTTTAATAATTTTTGCGACTGTTTCAATCAAATCAATTTTCCTAACGGGAAATCCTCATTTGGCGATATCTATCAACCATTGAGCTACGTTATTTTCACCATCCACGCTTAAACGAGGAGGCTAGCCTGTTTCCATAGGCACATCAGGCACCTTTCCTTTTAGGTGATCTTGCAGAGCCGTCTTAGGGATGCTATATTCTCTACTCACCGCTATTAGCCCACGTCGTTTTCCTGGATTTGTAAAACGGTACGCTTAAGATTGTCGTGAGAATATAAGAACATTTTTCGTTTGGACTTCGGCCGTATTTTCTCTATATTTTTTTCTTGGAGCCATTTTGGGAGAAAGAAGAAAATTTAAGTTCAGTACATCGAAAAGGGAACTTTTGTCGGTTGCAGTAAAGTCTTGTGACTCAACTGGTAACCGACAAAAAATAGCTAAAATCCGTTTTTCGGCCACCTAAAATAGTTTAAATTTACCCATACAGTAACATATATTTTAGTGGCCGAAAAATGGGTAAAAGTATTAGTATTCTTTTCTAATAACAAAGATGGACGATGATCACACATGTCAGTGGAAAAGAGATAAAATAAAATACAATTCCAAACACCTTCTTTTGGCCACCCGGCCGAAAGGCGGTTTATTAATAGGGTACGTTCACATAATTTCATCACAAACTTATTAGTAACTTATACTCATAATTACTTACTATTTTCTGGATGCCTTTGCACTATTTTCATAACACAGTCACATATTAAGCGGACATGGCGCGAAACACAACCCTAATGCTACTGTTGTATACACTGTAAAATTGAGTGATTCACGCAGATGCCGTCAGGAAACTGGTCGAAAACAAGGATATACTCGTACATTGTGATTGGCTTTATGCTATATGTACACTATTATTGCTGTTTTAACACAAGCCGTGACCTCCAATGGGGCATGGTCGGTTAACAAGCGAATTGACCATATCGTACACAACTGCAGGTGTTGGTTTTGCAATATTCTCAACAAATTTTGATTGTGCTAAAGCAGTAATTAGAAAACTATCGATTCCTCAAATGAGTAAGCGGTGGATGATCTTAGTAGCCATCAGATTGCTTAAACCCCCTTCGCGCATCCCGTACATTTGATTTCAAATGTTCCACCCGAAGGTACTACAATAGCCAGGAAGCGATTATTTTACCAGAAAATTTTGCTGCCAAACCCTTGTTGTTCCAAGCAAGGTAGGGATTTTTAACGTACGACAACATAACCATGAAAACTACACTTTACCACTCATTCGAACGAGGACGCGATTTTGTGAAAAACGCTCGCTTAACATTCCTCAAGCGGTTCGTGTCAGTAATCGAACTCGGGACCTTGGGTTTAGTAATCACTCCGAACCAACAAAGCCACGAAGCCGCACTCCCCTTCGTGTACTCCTGCATTTGATTTTCCTATGCTCCACCCGTAGGTACTACATTGGCCTGGAAACGAGTTTTTTTTTATCGGGGAATTTTGAATTTTGCGGTACCCTTGCTGTTGCAAGAAAGTTAGGGATCTTTAACGTGCGTGACAACCAACACTCACACACGGGACCTCCATTTTACCTTTCATTGGAACGAGAGCGTATTTTTGTGAAAAATGCTCGCCTAAGATTTTTCAAACGGACCGTGTCGGGATCCGAACCCGGGGCTTTGGGCGTAGTAATCACACATACCACTACGCCACGGAGCCTCCCTCCCCCCCTGGCGTACCGTTCATTTACATTTCCAATGCTCCACCCGAAGGTACTACATTGGCCAGGAGGCGAGTTTTTTGTTGCCTGGAAATTTAGAATTTTGCCGAACCCTTGCCGTTCCAGGCAATGTAGGGATCTTTAACGTGCGTGACAACACTCACACACGGGACCTCCATTTAACCTCTCATCCGAACGAGGGCGTAATATTTGTGAAACCTGCCATTTTTCCAGCAGTCGGCCGTGTCGGGATTTGAACCCGGGACCTTGGGATCCGTAGTCTTACGCTTACTACATTGATCCACGGCGACGCCTCCCCTGGCGTACCTTACATGTGATTTTTCAATGCTCCACCTGAAGGTACTACATTGGCCAGAAAGCGAGTTTTTTTATACCTGGAAAATTTGGAATTTTGCCGAACCTTAGCTGTTCCAAGCAAGGTTGGGATCTTTAACGTGCGTGACAACACTCACACACGGGACCTCCATTTTATCTCTCATCCGAACGAGGGTGTATTTTTGTGAAAAATGCTCGCTTAACATTTTTCAAGCGGACCGTGTCGGGATTTGAACCCGGGACCTAGGGCGTAGTAGTCACACACATACCACTACGCCACGGAGCCGCCTTCCCTGGCGTACCACTGAATATTGGTGAAATAGGGTCTATTTTTAGAAAACAATATAAGAGAAAAAATGCAAAAGCTATAAAAAAGATTAGCACAAGGACGTGCTGTATCGAACAAGAAAAGGCAGCTGCTATGTTCGAAGAAAACTAACATAGAAACAAGGCTGTGAAACATGGACATTAGGAGAAGCAGAGAGGAAAAAGGTGGAGCCTTTGAAATGTGGTGCTACAGAACTATGATGAAGATATTATAGACAGACAAAGTTAAGAACAAAGAGGTTCTTGAAGTAGTAATAGTAATTTTTGAAAAATTTTGATTTTAGTTAATTTTAAGAGACGAAGTACGTGTGATATATATATATATATATATATATATATATATATATATATATATATAAAACAGAAATCACAATCTTTTGATAAGCCATCTATAAGATACGGCTCTTATAATTTTTGTTGGGTGAGAAAATCTCTGCTGTGATATTATATAATTCGTTTCGACCATCTTCTGTAATTCCTGAAAATAAAAAATGCCGCTCCTCAACACAACAGTGGCAGAATTTCAAACATAAATTCAAGAATCCATTTCCCTGACTAACTCGGTTAGAAAAACATTAAAAAGACTCTCCAACTCTGATAAATCAGTGTATTAAACTTTTTCTAAAGTACAAATATTCGCAAATAATATAATAAAATAAAGAAAAATTATAATTGTTACAGTTAATAATCTATAGGAACACTGTGGCACGATTTAAATAAAATTAAATAAAAACCCTTAACCACAAAAAATATTTAAATTACTAGATACGTATTTCGACCACTATGTGGTCATCATCAATGAAAAAAAAAAAAATTAGTTGTATAATTTACTATATTGTTGCTTTAAACACTATCGAGGATATTCTCCTCACCCGCAGGCTGGTGTTCTCAACAACAAACAAGTGGTGTGACATTATAACTTAAATCTACCTAATTTATACTAATTCTAAATCTACTGAAGCGGAACCAGTTTAAATCTTGCTTTCTCATTGGTTGTTGACCAATAGGAAAGCAAAACAGATGACTCTATTGGCCCTTTATCGGTGTTTAAGAGGGTCCTTTATGTTTAACAATTTTAATTGATTCATAGGCATTTAAGGAGGAAAACGTTGGTACCGCTTTTAACAATTTAACATTTTCTAGTTTAACGGGTGGCTGGTTTCAAATATATGTTTGGCGACCTGAGACCTTTCATATTTACCATATTTGAAGTGAGCAATGTGTTCTTTAAATCTTGTTGTTATATTCCTCTTGGTCTGACCAATATATTTTGAAAACACCCTGGCCCTGCACAACTAATTTCATAAATCCCCGACTTTTGCAATTTTTCCACCTTGTCTTTTGGATTACCTAGCAAATCTTTAATTTTATTAGTATTACTGAAAGTAATTTTGAAATTACACTGTTTGAATATTTTATCAAGACCCTTTGTGGTTTTGTGAAACGGAAGTTTAACATATTTAACATTATCGTTAGAGGTGGTTGATTGCAAAGTCGTTGATTTACGGATGTTGATTCTATTTTACACTTTCTAAAATATTATCTATAATATCAGAAGAGAAACCATTGTAATTCGCTATTTGTTTAATAAGAGCAAATTCCTTATTAAATCTGTTTTTATTTAAAGGAAATTCAATAATCTATTAATTAAAAGTTAAATGAAGCCAACTTATGTTGTATGCTATGATTAGAGGAAGACAAAATAAAGCGATTTACATTGGTTTCTTTTCTATAAATGTCAAATTCTAATTTATTACCATTTCTAATTACTAATGTATCTAAAAGGGTAATTGTCCATTATTCTCTAGTTCATACGTAAATTTTATGCTTTGAAATTTTGAATTCATTTCTTTAAGAAAATCATCAACATTTGATTTAGAAGTGTCAAAACTGCAAAATATCATCCACGTACCTTAACCATATTCTTGGGAAGTATTTGAGTTTTCTTTTAACTCGGTTTCAAAACGAGACATAAATAAATTTGCTATGAAAGGTGATAAGCTATTTCCATTGCTGTGCCTTCATGTTGTTCGTACAACTTGTTGTTGAATTGAAAACAGTTCTGGGACATGCAATGCGAAACAAGCTTGATATAGTCCTCAACTTTATCATCATCAATATCACTATCTATAAGAACATCCTTTAAATATGTTAAAGTACGTGGTATTGGAACACTAGGGAATAATGAACTGACATCAAATGAAATTAAGATTTCGTTCTCTTCTAATGTGATATTTTTAATTTTATTAATGAACTCTAAAGAGTTTTGTACAGACAAACTATTAAACTTTAAATTCTTAAATTCATTTGACAGCCATCGTGATAAATAGTAAGTCGGTGAGTTGATACCTGAAACTATTGGTCTCATCGATTTATTATTTTGTGAATCTTTGGTAAACAGTAAAGCTTTGGCATTTCAGGATTCGAAATTTTTAATTTTAATTTTAGTGTTGGCGAAATTAGGTTTGGACATTCTTTCAAAACAGACTCTGTTGATTTAATCATTTTATTTAAAGGAACTTCATTTTACGTTTTTGACTATTGGTCTGTAAGGACCCTCAGACAGCAAAGTCTCTACTCTATCAACATAGTCTTGTTTATCCAGAATAACCAACCTATTCCCCTTATCAGCCTTTAAATAATAACAATTCTTTTGTCGTAAATCTTTAATAATCAGATGATCTTTCCTTGTTTGTTCTGAGGCATTCCTTGCGCAAGTGCGTAAGTTGTTCGAAAGTTGAATTTTGCACGCGTTTCTAATAAAGTTTTTTGAATTGTCATCTAATTTTGAAATGTATTTTTCAATGCCAGCATTAATGTCTTCCAAAGGAGTTTTCAAATGATTTACTCCAAATTTTAGGCCTCGATCAAGGAAAGTCAACTCTTCATTATTAAAGATTTTCGACGATTCGTTAACAACTATTGACTCTAATTGAGGTGAAGTAATTTCCAGTTTTTTAGGAGGTACATTGACATTGTGTTTCTTTAAAAGAAACTTCAACTTAGTGTTTTGCCTATTAATTTTGTCTAACAATTTATGATTGTTGACTTCAAAAACAAATCTCTGGAAATTATTCCATTCCTGAAAACCGGACTCGGATAAATTGCACGTTAGTGCTAGGTGCGATTATACGATTCCAGTTCCAATCTACTAAGCTTACTGTACAGATATTTGATTTCCAAATTAAGCCATTTATCTTTTGCAAAATTGATTATTGCGTTACTACGTTTACAATTACTGCTAATTTTTACGTTAATGAAATTTGGAAAAACTTTGTGGGCTTTACAACGTTTTAGAAATCGAATATCTGCTTTTACAAAACTAATTTTAAGAGCTAAGCTCCGATACCTATTAAGTTCGAAGACCGGAAGTCATAGTTAATAATCTATAGGAACACTGTGGCACGATTTAAATAAAATTAAATAAAAACCCTTAACCAAAAAAATATTTAAATTACTAGATACGTATTTCGACCACTATGTGGTCATCATCAGTAGGAAAAAGAAAAGAAAAAAAAAAAAAAAAAATTTAGCTGTATAATTTACTATATTGTTGTTTTAAACACTATCGAGGATATTCTCCTCACCCGCAGGCTGGTGTTCTCAACAACAAACAAGTGAATTGTGACATTATAACTTAAAACTACCTAATTTATACTAATTCTAAATCTACTGAAGCGGAACCAGTTTAATCTTGCTTTCTCATTGGTTGTTGACCAATAGGGAAAGCAAAGCAGATGACTCTATTGGCCCTTTATCGGTGTTTAAGAGGGGTCCTTTATGTTTAACAATTTTAATTGATTCATAGGCATTTAAGGAGGAAAACGTTGGTACCGCTTTTAACAATTTAACATTTTCTAGTTTAACGGGGTGGCTGGTTTCAAATATATGTTTGGCGACCTGAGACATGATAGAGTAGAGACTTTGCTGTCTGAGGGTCCTTACAGACCAATAGTCAAAAAACGTAAAAATGAAGTTGCTTTAAATAAAATGATTAAATCAACAGAGTCTGTTTTGAAAGAATGTCCAAACCTAATTTCGCCAACACTAAAATTAAAATTAAAAATTTCGAATCCTGAAATGCCAAAGCTTTACTGTTTACCAAAGATTCACAAAAATAATAAATCGATGAGACCAATAGTTTCAGGTATCAACTCACCGACTTACTATTTATCACGATGGCTGTCAAATGAATTTAAGAATTTAAAGTTTAATAGTTTGTCTGTACAAAACTCTTTAGAGTTCATTAATAAAATTAAAAATATCACATTAGAAGAGAACGAAATCTTAATTTCATTTGATGTCAGTTCATTATTCCCTAGTGTTCCAATACCACGTACTTTAACATATTTAAAGGATGTTCTTATAGATAGTGATATTGATGATGATAAAGTTGAGGACTATATCAAGCTTGTTTCGCATTGCATGTCCCAGAACTGTTTTCAATTCAACAACAAGTTGTACGAACAACATGAAGGCACAGCAATGGAAATAGCTTATCACCTTTCATAGCAAATTTATTTATGTCTCGTTTTGAAACCGAGTTAAAAGAAAACTCCAAATACTTCCCAAGAATATGGTTAAGGTACGTGGATGATATTTTGCAGTTTTGACACTTCTAAATCAAATGTTGATGATTTTCTTAAAGAAATGAATTCAAAATTTCAAAGCATAAAATTTACGTATGAACTAGAGAATAATGGACAATTACCCTTTTAGATACATTAGTAATTAGAAATGGTAATAAATTAGAATTTGACATTTATAGAAAAGAAACCAATGTAAATCGCTTTATTTTGTCTTCTCTAATCATAGCATACAACATAAGTTGGCTTCATTTAACTTTTAATTAATAGATTATTGAATTTCCTTTAAATAAAACAGATTTAATAAGGAATTTGCTCTTATTAAACAAATAGCGAATTACAATGGTTTCTCTTCTGATATTATAGATAATATTTTTAGAAAGTGTAAAATAGGATCAACATCCGTAAATCAACGACTTTGCAATCAACCACCTCTAACGATAATGTTAAATATGTTAAACTTCCGTTTCACAAAACCACAAAGGGTCTTGATAAAATATTCAAACAGTGTAATTTCAAAATTGCTTTCAGTAATACTAATAAAATTAAAGATTTGCTAGGTAATCCAAAAGACAAGGTGGAAAAATTGCAAAAGTCGGATTTATGAAATTAGTTGTGCAGGGCCAGGGTGTTTTCAAAAATATATTGGTCAGACCAAGAGGAATATAACAACAAGATTTAAAGAACACATTGCTCACTTCAAATATGGTAAATATGAAAGGTCTCAGGTCGCCAAACATATATTTGAAACCAGCCACCCCCGTTAAACTAGAAAATGTTAAATTGTTAAAAGCGGTACCAACGTTTTCCTCCTTAAATGCCTATGAATCAATTAAAATTGTTAAACATAAAGGACCCCTCTTAAACACCGATAAAGGGCCAATAGAGTCATCTGTTTTGCTTTCCCTATTGGTCAACAACCAATGAGAAAGCAAGATTTAAACTGGTTCCGCTTCAGTAGATTTAGAATTAGTATAAATTAGGTAGATTTAAGTTATAATGTCACAATTCACTTGTTTGTTGTTGAGAACACCAGCCTGCGGGTGAGGAGAATATCCTCGATAGTGTTTAAAGCAACAATATAGTAAATTATACAACTATTTTTTTTTTTTTTCTACTGATGATGACCACATAGTGATCGAAATACGTATATAGTAATTTAAATATTTTTTGTGGTTAAGGGTTTTTATTTAATTTTATTTAATTGTTACAGTATTAGATCGATCAAAGTTTCAACTTACACCAATTAATATTACGTTGCTATTACAGCGTCTGAGTATACTCATACAACCGTTTATTATTGTCAAAAATTATTTAAATATCATTTTAAATTTTGATACACAAGACACAAAGCTTAACTGCTATTCTAACCTTTATTTTCTAGTATTTTGAAGCGATTCCTGATTCAGCAGCCTCTAGTAACTTAAATTCCAAACAATGAAAATATTAGTACTCCATAAATAAGGAACTGCTTTTCTCGTATAAATCACTTTCTTTACGACATGATTATTTAACTTTAATTAAATTATACTAGACTTTCAAGCACTAAACCGAGAAAGACAGAAATAGAATAAAATAGAATAGAATAGAATCGAATCGATGCTCTAAAAATAATCCCCCTTACTTAAACTAATTCAAATATGTAGGTCTACTTACAATTTTCCAAAATGGAAACACTAAATTACTGAAGACATTTTATAACAATTGTAGATACTTTAAACTTTGCACTAAATTTATTAATCGCTGCATTACTTTAAATGACGGTATTTGTCTGTAGAACATCAGTAATAATCTCCCTTAAGACTTACAATCGTCGCATTTATAACTGAACCTCCAGTTATAACAACTTAATTTTTCTATTCACCAAGAATGTTAATCCTACTAAAAATCGCGTAGATCGCTTCAATAATATTGGTTTTTAACCACTACAAAGTATCTGATTGGTTTAGTGCAATCAATCATGCGGGAATCGACTTTATTAACCATACATAAAATCCCTCAATTCAAACTATTATCTCTTATATAAGCAACTTTGAAATCCAAGTATTTTCTCATATATACATTATTTACTTTGCTGCTGCGGCTTATCACTGCAAATGTTAATTTTATTGAATTGAATATTGAACACTTAAAATCACGTGCCAATATGTAGGTAGAGATTTGCAATAATAATGAATGCAATTTCCAGTAAAATTAACTATTTTTTCTTTTTAAAAAATTTTACTTGATATTAAAGAAATAATGCTAGTAAAATATTAATCTTTTTCAAATAATATTTAAAACGTAGTTCTACAGACTTGAGTGTTTTCAAGAAAAAGAAATTCAAACTTTTATATGAATTATTATAAATTAAAATTATGCGTTAATTTACCAAAATGGCGCTTATATGCCTCAGCATTATATATATATATATATATATATATATATATTGTTGTGATATTGCATTATATTCACAACTGCTGGCTGCTTACCTACTTTTTTCAGCATGCTGGGCTAACTCTTTGCACCATTGAAAAAAAATGTACCACAAAAAGTTGATCTTCTATGATCCTCAAAATTACGAACATGTGACTTAACTTTTCTGGCACATGAGCACATCTAATGTGTGATTTATTTCACAAATATAAACAAATATTATTCACTCATCCAAATTTTTCACAAATTCCTAAATTATATGGACAACACCAGAAATATTTCTTTTATATAAAATTATCATTACCGTTTACATCATCAAATAAACAAAGTTTAAAATCAAGATGTATCCCTTTACATACTGTTGATAAATGTCACACAAGGACAAATCTTTCACGGTATCCTCCCTTTCATAAACCCAAAACCTCATTTCCGAATTTCTCAATGCCTAGAAGCAGACCTTCATAATAAACCATACAGTTTTAGATTTACGATTACTTTCATAAAAATCAGTCCTTAGAATTTAATTTATCCTTGTAACAAATGGTAATATCTTTTCTTAGTTAAGAGGAATTTTTAAAATAAGTAAATTGTTAAGTTCAAACATCACGTTCTCGCTACTAAATTGTTTAGAAAAGTTTTCATACATTAATTCTGTTACATCAAATTATAATTTCCTCCCAAAGTATTCAGAAAATTGTGAACATCAATAAATTTGTCCCTTGACGTACAAATTATATTCAATCGCATCACAAGAAATTTTATTTTATAAAAGAGTAAAATCTTTACCTCGATTTTATATTACTTCATAAATTCAAGAAAATTCAAGAAAGAACCAAATTATTTAGACATTTATTTGTATAAAAACATATCTGTAATACACTGTATAAATATATGAATTACGTTTGACGCATAAACGAGTGACTATTAAAGGAGCTTTATCCAAATTTTGTAATAAACGAATCATGCTTTATATAAATTTACGTTCAAATACATATAAATACTTTCAATTATATGTGATGACGGAAAACTCGCACGAATAAACATTCTATAAGAATTTTATTTGTAATGTAATAACAAAAGGGCGTTTTTCTAATTGAAATGCATATTAATGTAAGTATAGAAAAGTTTAAACCATTATATCAAGAAGATATCAGATAGTATAATACATAAAAAGCGAGGTTAATGACCTAGGTTCTAGAATACATTCGAATCCTGATATAGAAATATTGATAACGACTAGTTCAATGGCGAAGAGGCTGGAACTGCCTAGAATGAATGACGTTAAAAGGGTTTGGCTTATTTAAATCTAATGCGCGCTTCGTTGAGAGGTTAGTATTATTTTAAATGCCGCCGTGACAACATGCGGCCGTTGATAGCATAGATAGTTACATAATTAAATTCCTACACAAAAATTTGGCATCCAACAATTATTTAAAAATATATTGAAATATGTATTTAAAACAAATTAAAACTATCGTAAGGTAGATTTTACTTAAAAATTTGGAGATTAAATGGAAGATTAATGAACGTATATAAATTAAATGGTTTAGTAGTCGAAGAAATTAGTCAATTTAACAGAGGATGAAGCATTGTATTTAAGGAATGGTGGTTATTGTTTTGGAAGAGTCAACGCTGGTGAATTAAAGCCAAAAACGAGAAGATCCGTAATGGTAAAATTAAAATATCTTGTTTAAATCGAGTAATTTCTAAAAGACCTTTATTTTTAAGTATTTAAGATTTTAGTGGGCAAGTCAATTTAATTAATTTTTTTTAAAGAATTTCTGACACCTACGCATAGAATTTACCATTACATAAGGTAAATTGAATATACTAAATTCAGTTACGTTTAACACGTTTTTAAGGGAAATTATATTAAATTAGATTAGCTCTAAAGGTAATTAATTGGCGTACATAGTAATTATAAGGAAGGTTTAATTAAGACGTTATTATTAATGATTTATCATATATTTAAGATATATTTATTAGAGATTAATGTAGAGAATCGCTTAGAATAAGTGTTGAGAGAGGAGATGTGGACTCATCATTATTGTATTATTTGTAAGAAAAAGTTTTTGTGGAATCATTATCTTTGTATTTGAAGGATTGTTTGTAAGAGGATTGTTTCGAATCATTATCCTTGTATGATGACAGTGGTTTCATTAATTCCAGAAGATTAGAATCCATAAAAGAATCAGAGCTAGTAAAGAAAATTAGGAGCGGCGGGCTATTAGGAACACTAACTTATAATACAAGAATATCACATTTTTAATCTTTAGAGACTATTCTTTATTTATTGGTTTTGGGAAAAATATCTCTAATTCAAATATCTAAATATCAAATATCTAATATAAAAACAATATTTAATAGTCAACAATAAGGTATGCATTCATTTTTATAATTATTTGACTGTCATTAATTAAGAAACCAGGTGCATCATCACTGCAGGCGAACTGCATCGTTACTGGCTTGTACGATCTTTGAAGGATGTTTAAAGAGCTCAGCCATTAGACTAAGGTTAAATTGAACAAGCGCTCGGGTTTCAATGGACTCAGTCGACCATGGAACATCCTCTTTAACGGAGGTATTGAATTTCTAGCTGTTAGTCATAACTCCATACTGCTAGTGCCACACAAGTAAGTCCAACATGTAAATCTTGAAGTGTTACTGCTACTATTACTATAATATTTTTATTTCGAATAATATTTGGGCCACCGGCCCATCCTGATTGTACAATCTAATGGTTAACATAAATTATAAGTATTGTAAATTGTGGCAAGGTTAAATTAAATAATAAATTGCAAAGTTCAAATAAGAATAATAAAGTACACAAATAAAATGAGCATACAGGATGTAGTAATTTGTGAAGAGCTGAATGAGAAAGTTTTGTTAGACATTATGTCTTCATGCTTCATATTGGCGTATCACAAGATTGAGACTTTTGATTGAAGTAGCTGTTCGAGTAAGGAACTGCAAAAGTAAATAGAGTATGCAAAATATAATATTGATAAATAAACATTAAATTATATAAAATATTAAAATAAAATAAATTGGATTAGATCCGGGGTTGTCTTCTTTGTCTGTCGTCAGCAACTTCGTGGTGTTTGTACTTGGTGATCTGTTCATTGTATCAGTTGGTTGCAAGAGCGGTTTGAATAGGCGGAAGGTGTGCATTGATGCGTTAGTGTTTGTGTTTCAGTCGTATAATTCGAGCAAGGACCGCTACACTTACGGACACGTCCCAATGCTTCACCCGAAGGCACTACATTGGGGTTAAATGCAAATAATTACGTACTTCATATAAATCTGTCTTCAAAATTAATCAATCGTTAAATATAATTTATAAACTAAAACTAAAGGTTGGGTTTAAATAATAGCGTTGACTTAACAGTGTGTCTGATCAACAAGGCACTAGCAAAAGTGGGGTGGGGTCCGTAATATCGGATAGCAATCGCCAACTCTGCTTATCGGTGCGACCGACCCGAAGGGTTCACTTAAAACTATCCAAATCTAGCTAAATTAGTATTCACTGATGGATTCGAATTTCTAAGCATATGCTAAATTTATTAATAACGATTTCAGCTATTTGTTCCTACTCTATAAATTTACAATATCGTCCGCCTAAGTAATTTATTCATACTTTAGCCTAAATTCGTCCCTAGTGTTCACTATCGTTCCCTAACTGACTTATTCTAATTTCAATCTTCCTTTCTATAGATAACACGAACAAAAACAGGCAAAACAAATCAAACGACGGAACAATAAAATATATAATGTACAAAACAGGCATAAAATGTAATATATACATATCTAAATAAAGCATTAAGCATATAAGCATATTATAGTGCACAGAATAGCTAAATTACCAGGTGCACTCGCATAAGCACTATGTCGGCTAACGCCGTCACACTAAAACGTTTTCGTTCAAAATTAACTGCAAAATTTACTTATTAATACATGCCAATGCTTCTGCAAGTACAGCCGCCACAATATAAATACCTGGAATATAAATTTCTCTAGGATCCGAAGACCTGGTCGTCTACCTACTCCTAACTCTTTTAATGCTAAAGAGAGATGGGTATGCACTATTAAAGTGCTGATGGGTATGCACTAAATGTGCTGGGGATTACAATCACACTATTTAAGGGGGGTGGGGGCGCACTCTTTTCTTACTTTAATTGATTTATTTGGTTGGTTTAAGTTAATTAGGAAATCTGATTTAGTTTTGTTGTTTATTAGCCCAGTTTAAAAGATTTGATTTAACACCCGATGTTTTTCCCGCGCGTTTTAGGAAAGCCAGTGACTGATTTAGTGTGATATTCATCGTGCATGTTTAAATATTTGGGTGTTTTGTTTTGTTTTTTTTGTATATATTTTTTCTGTTTTTTTATGTTTGTAAATTAAGTTATATTGTGCGCCACAAAATAAATTTTAGCCAAGTTTGACCTACATCCTACTCCAAATTTCAAGCGACCCCGGTCCCCACCCTCGGTTTAACTGGGTTCTCGTGACCCTTTCCGCAAACTCCATCAAAGCTACCCAGAACGCCTTCTAGTTAGCCTCTCCCTGAACTTCTTCCAAGCTCTTGGGCCATTCTAGCACCTCCACAGCTAATTTCCTGTCCGCCAATCCTCTGTTAGCCATCTCGAGTGGGCAGTCTATTCTAATTCAAAATTTTCAGGTTAAAAAACTCGCTTCCTGGCTAATGTAGTATCTTCGGGCGGAGCATTGGATAGTCAAATGTAGGCTGTGCAGAAATTGGCAGCTCCGTAAATCAGACAGGCTCGCGTCTACTGATTCCAAGATCCCGGTTTCATTTCCGCCACGGACCGCTAGAAAAATGTTAGGGGAGCATTTTTCACAAAAATACGACCCCGTTCGGATGAGAGGTAAAATGTAGATTCCGTGTGGTCGTTGTCACGCACGTTATAGATCACTACCTTGTCTGGAATGGCAAGGGTCCAAGCTAAATTCTAAATTTCCAGGTAAGAAACTCGCTTCCTAACCATTATAGTATCTCCGGGTGGAGCATTTGGAAAAGCTCTAATGTACGGTGTGCAGAAATCAAGAAAACTGACAGATTAGCTAAACAGAGCACTAATATATATTTTTAAGACCTAAACTATGCATAGGTCTAACGAGAAAATTAATAGCGTCCGAAATAAAATTATAGGTTCCGAAGAAGTAGGAAAGAGGAAGTGGCTGATAGTAGCCAAGGATAATGAAACTGGACTGGATGAATCAACGAAAGACAGGAAAATACAGTTAGTGTCCTCACCGACTACTTCAGTTTACCGAGATAAATTCCTTACCGTTTTGGAGGTCGAGGCATGTCTTAGACCCGATCTGTGAAAGGCACTAGGAAACCGCTGACCACTATATAAAAGATGTAACGGATAAATGGTGTTAACATGTATGGTTCTAGGTTAGGGATTTAGGTAAGGAGGAGTACATCTCCCTTCCTTGGCCATATGTACTAAGTTGGCTAGGTTTACAGTGGGAGGGCAAAACAAAGAAGATGCATAGAAATGAAGTGAAAAGATTAAGGGAAAGTGCGGGATTAGTTGAAATGGTTGATTCGGGTTAGTTGCTGAACGATCTTAATCCCACTCTCATTTGCAAATACTTCAGCGTGTGACCTAGACGTAATACGATTGCTGCTGAAATTTACTCTGCATGTTGCGGTATCAACTTTAGTAGCACTTTACCCCAGCGCTCGGTGTGTTGTACCGATGGGTTTCGTATAGTGAATACGGGATTTTCCTAGCAGGACTATACCTCGAAAATAAGGGGTTGCTTGGAGCTATTTCTTTGGCCGGAGGAAGGAGAGTGGAGGGTTTAGTTCAGATAGCCAAGCATCGCTCGTAGGTCCACTTGTCCAGGATTGTAGTGATGCAGTTAAGGTACTATCTAATCAGAAAGCGGTACAGTTCTTGTGAGTTCCAGGACACTGCGGTGTGCAGGAAAGAGGAAGCCGATAGGTTAGCTGAGTAGGGATACAGATATCCTGCTTTTAATACTTGAACAATGCATAGATTGATGAGAAAATTAGCGAAGTCAGAATTAAAATTATAGATGCAGAAGAACTGGAAAATGAGGGCGAGAATGAGGGAATAGCTGTTGGTAATCAAGGGTAATGATTGCTGGGTCGGATGAATCAAGGATGGCATGATTACTAAATAAAATAAATGATTAGTAAATAAAGACAGGAAAATACAGGCGGTGTCTGTCCTCACTGACCAATGCAGTTTATCGTGACACCTTTGGAGCACGGGGCACATTCCAGGTGTCCGATTTGTGAATGGCATTAGGAAGCGTTTGTTCACTATTTTGAGGGATATATAATATATAGGAGGCCAAGCGATATGGTCCTGGGTTCAGGTATTCTAGGGACAGAAGAATTGATCTCACTTCCCCGACCAGATGTGCTAACTTATGAAATCCCCCTACGTTTGGAGTGCGAGGGCAAAACAAGGAAGATGCAACGGAGTGAAGTGGTAAAACTAGGATAGAGTGCGGGTGTTTCGTCTCTAAATCCTTTAGCTAAATTATCCTTCAACAATAAGGAACCACAGTGGGTGCGTGTAATAGAAACTCATTTTGCGCGCATCATTTAATTGTACAAGTGACTGTTCTTGTAGCCGCCGACTTTTTCGAGTAGCAACAAGTTTGCGCAGTATGTTCTTCATAGAACCAACAATCACTGAGTGCTCAATCATTTATATAAACATTTGAATAATTAATTGCATCTAAAATCATATTTGGTGGCCCTTTACAATCAAACATCCATTAGCAACTCAATAAGCTCTTTAATTAATCCGTATTCATAACATTATTGGTCCTTCGAACCGGATTCAGCTTTATGTTTTAATTACAGTTCATTAATTAATTAATTAAGAAAAGTATACAATTGAGTTTATTAAGATTGCAACGTGAATCTATACAATTTCGCATTTGTATTTTTGCATAACATTGTAGGTTAAAATAACTGGTTTTCAATACTAGTTCATCCCTTTCGTGTGATTTATGAAAACAATCGCATTCCTTGTATCTGATATTTACAGTTAGGGAAAGCAAGTTACATATTTTTGTTTGCTGTTTCTCAAATTTACAGGTAATAAATAATACTAGTTCATCCCTTTCGTGTATGATTTATGAAAAAACCGCATTCCTTGTACCTGATATGTACAGTTAGGGAAAACACGTTACATATTTTTTTTGCCGTTTCTCAAATATACAGCGCTTTTGCATTATTTGTTTACTTATAAAAACCCTGCATCTAAGAATTTATTCAAAATCTTATGAGCAAATATTTTATAAAAGCTCCAACACACGTATTGCATCTTTGGTTCATTTTTGTGGAGCTTGCATTAAAATAATTATTATTTTACACTTTACTACACGTAGTACTGTTTCAACGAAAATGAGCTACGCATTAGAAAATCGCTAGTCGTAGTGAAACAGACCTTTGCACGTTTGAAACCTTTTGAAGCCTTATCTAACAATATTGATGAATTGCAGAACCGGCTCGAGTTCACCGCCGCGTTTAATTGCATCTAAATTATATGACGAATTTCAGTCAGTTACCGCAACACTTTAATTAACGAATCGTCTGAGCATTGGACAGATTTTTGTAATTATATATTTGAAATCGACTTATTATATTGCCAATTAGAGGCTGTGCACATGAGCATCAGTGATGTTCCGCAAAATCAAGATTTGCAAAGTCCAGTCCAGACTCTGATGGTGGAAACGCAAGTGACAATGTCACGTCTCAATTCGGTTGAATCAGTAGCGTTGGAAGTGCCAACTCCTAGCAATAATGTAAGGTTACCAACACTTGAATTGGCTCGTTTTGCAGGTGAGCTTAACGAGTGGCCTACCTCTATAGATTTATTTAATGCACTCATACACAATAATGACAGTTTATCGCCTGTGGCTAAATTCCAATATTTGATCTCATCTCTTTCAAAAGAGCCTTTGTCTATCTATGGTCAAGCACTTGCCTTTGACTTCTGATAATTATTTCATAGCATATAATACGCCCTTGTCTAGATATCAGAATGAACGTGACTTAGCTACCATGTATTGGCAATCAATTTTTAACGCACCAAAATGCAACAATGATTCAGTTCAATCATTACGAAATTTATTAAACACTTTCAATGAAAACTTAACTGCACTTTCGCAGTACCAAAACCTGGATCTTTGGGAATTCACACTTTTTAATTGGTTGATGCAAAGAATAGACAATTCTACTCGCAAGGCTCTCGAAATAAAATTCACAAATATGGAATTTCCTATTTTTGAAGATTTGAAACAATTTTTAACAGACAGATGTCGTGCACTAGAAAATAATTCGTTGGCTAGTGTTTCCAACACTAATAATATCGCAAGCAAATCTTCATATAGGCCAAATATTGAGGATCGTCCGCGAGTATTTTTAGCTTCTACTGAAAGTGAAACACCAAAACCAAGATGTGTCCATTGCAAGGCCACAGCACATTCACTTTATTAATGTGAGTCCTTTTTACAATTACCAGCGACTGCACGCTTTAATGTTGTAAAATCAGCACGTTTGTGCATCAATTGTCTCAGTTCGTCGCATTTGTTAAATTCATGCAAGTCGACGTCTACTTGTAGGCATTGTTCGTCGAAACATAATTCGTTATTACATTTTTCGAATGTTGCTCCCAGTGCACCTTCTGCAGAGAATGCGACAGGGCAACCCTCTTCGCAACTCGCACAAATTTCTTTGTCTTCGACTGGAGGCTTAAACAATTTTGTAACGGGCATTTTTGGTAGTTTAACATTTTACGCTCCCTTTCTGTTAACGTACTTAAAAATACATCGTTTCTTTGGGATCGCTGTTTGTATAAAGGAAATACTTCAGAATAATTCAGATTTGTATGCAATTTAACTCGTGGGTATTACTTTAAAAGTAGATAATTTGAAGATTGATTTTCATTAATAAATAAATTGCAAGGAAAATGAATTGTAAATTGGATTATTCGTAAATTACTTTCCAACTTATCGGAAATGATAAAGCGCTGTAATTAATTATTAGATATGGTTGCGGCATTCACGTTTTGGATGTTCCTTATGTTATTAGCGCAGGAGATAATAGGCGATAAGAGGTTGTAAGAGAACGAATTGATATAAACATACGAGGAGTTGTAGTTTTGTTCTTGGTTGCTATATATTAATTACGTTGAAAAATACTGCTTTTTCTTTGCTTTGACAATAGTGAGAATTAATGCGGTATCAATTTTCGTATTGTTCATGAACGAGCACGGCACGATTTTAGTTGTTTTCTTGTGAAATAAAAGTTGCATGTTAACTGTAAGCAGTGTAGTTCTGATTACATTTGAAGGAAATATGCTTTTATAGGCGAACGTGTTTTACTCGACCGCACGTGCTTGTTTACGGAACATTGACGGACGCACTTAGTGATACGCGTTGCTTTACTAATTGTTTTTTTTTGTTGATTTGTCTTTTTATATTTGAACTGTGTGTGCGATCTAGTTTTCGTGGTCCTTTTTTTTATCAGAGTAGTGCATACTTTGGATTATCCAAATACAGTTTTAAGCCTGAGTGTTTCTAAACAAAAAAAATGATTGCTTCTTATAAACATGTATCTCATTCACATGCAAATACAGTTGATACTGTAGTTTCTGCATTTTCTAACCCCAACGAATCTAGAATAGATCGTTGTTTGCGCAAATTTCGTTATTCAAAAGCATTAGATTTTCTTTGTTACCATAGGTAGCAAATAAAACACCTCACGTTACTGTTAGTCTTAATGCATTACATCGTGCCTTGAAGGCCCGTGATTCTAAATTTTTATTACCATTTTTTTACGATTTGTGTTACAAAATATTTCGAAATTAGTGTCTCAGGAAATGGAATTAACAAGAAATTTATCAATGCTACATAGTTCCATCAGCATGATAATGTCTGCTGCTAACACTAGTGAAATACGTAGGTGTGATTAGTGTAAAGTGTAAGAAATTCCATCAACACCCTCACAGTCCAGGGTGAAGTGCTTCGTTAGCGTAGGACATCGTGAATCTCACACTTCCGTTGCAAGGAAGCGTTGCTGAAGGACTTTTGTAAGTTGAACTATTTCCTACTTGTTAGTACTTTAAATATCTATCCGTTGCTTTACCATATCTTTGTCGTTCTGATACCTTGTACAAAAGACTTGCATGATATTTTAAAACATAAGAAAAAAAAAGAAAGAAAGAAAGAAAGATCAATACTACTGAATTACTCATATCAATTGTGTCTTACCTATTTATTTTCTTTTAACATTTTGTCTGATTTATGTTTAATTGGTGTGTGAGGAAATGTTTCTGCTACTCCCCAATATTACCTCACTTTGTACTAAACATTTTTCTGTATTGCTTTTACCGTTGTTATATTATATAGATTATCCAAACAGTTTTTTTTTACATTCTACAAAGTACTGAATAATTTAGACTTATCATTGCTGCTATGCTGTTTCCTTTTTTTTCAGGTTTGCTTAACTAATTTTCTTGGTGGTATTGTCACTAACTCCTTACCGCCGCATACATTATATGTCAGTCTGCTTTCTACAACCCCCCCCCCAATCTCCGATTGAGCCCGGTCATTTCTTTGATTTTCTTTTTGTTACGCACGGCTACGAGCCAACGTAGCATAAACGTTACAATTTGTATGCTAATCATACAGTTTTGATAGCTACAGTTGTTTTTGAGGTCAAAGATAAATGGAATAATTTTCAACTTGTAAGAGCAAATTGTGACTCTGCAAGTCGATCAAGCTTTATGACTAATCGTTGCCGCAAACGTTTAGGATTGCCTCTTCAGCAGGCTTCCGCACCTATTAAAGGTTTAGGTCAAGTTGCTGTAGGTTCTTCGCATGAAACCATACAATGTCAAATTTGCCCGGTGAAATCGTCAGATTTTTCAATAACATTTTCCGCAATGATTTTACCTATCATTTGTTCAGACTTACCAATTTTCCTCTCCCTACGCAGCAATCGTTTTCTAATTTGAAACTCGCAAATCCACAATGGTTTTGCCGTGTTCAATCGACGTATTATTAGGGGCTTATTGTAAAAGATGGTTTTATTCCTGGCGATGGTGTTCATCCAGCAGGTATAAATACTGTATTTGGTTATGCTTTATTAGGCACAGTTTCCGCACCCGCACCAGTTCAGTCATTTTTTGTATCAACAGAATCGTATCTCGATGATACATTAAAGAAATTCTGGAAATTGGAAGAAATTCCTTCGAAATTAAACATTTCGCCTGACGATCAACAAGCAGAGGGATTTATTTGTTGACATGCGTTTTCGTGCACCTTCAGGTCGCTTTGGTATTCGGCTACCTTTCAATGATCCAAAGAATCTTCCCATGGTTGAGGGTTTTTTAGACGTAGCCGATCGCAGATTATTATCTGTTTACGCAGGGTGGCCAATCCATCTGTTGTCCGCAACATGTATGTTGATTTTATGAATGAGTATCTCAAGTCCGGAGACATGTCAAAAATGTCGGATACATCGGATCCAAATTCATATTTTATTCCGCATCATTGTGTTTTCAAAACAAATGGTGACACAAAAAGTTTTCGTGTCGTCTTTGATGCATTAACAAAGGCACAAAACAATGTTTCCCTAAATGATTGCATACTTAGTGGAACCAAACTTCAAGCAGACATTGCTGAAATTTTAGTTACTTTTCGTACTTACATTTTTGTTTTCACGTGTGACATCCGTCAGATGTTTAGACAGATTTTAGTTTGGGAACCGCACCGCAACTATCAATTAATTCCTTGGAGATTTACTCCTGAAGGTTCAATAGACACATATCGCCTCAATACGGTTTCATTGCCATTCGTTGCCCTCTTCAATTGGCGATTGAAGGTAGATATGAATTTCCACTTGTTTCGCAAGCACTTCAATCAAATTTGTATGTCGATGACCTAGTTTGTGATGGCCAAGATCTTTCAGCGGTCTTTGAATTACGCAAATGGGCAGTTAATAACAGCACAATTTTGGAAGACATTCCATTAGTCAAATCATTTGAGTTTTGATAGTGATTCAATTGTCAAGATTCTAGGGCTCCAATGGCATTCTAATTTAGACATATTTTCTTTTGAAGTTACAACAGTTGACTCTCCTTGTATAAAGCGAACCATTCTTTCATAGGTGGCCCGCATATATGACCTTTTAGGTTTTTAGCTTCTTTAACATTTTTCGCCAAACATCTTATTCAATATCTTTGGGCGTTAGGCTTAGATTGGGACTCTACATCTCCGGAGAATGTTTGCACGCAATGGAAAAAATATAATGATTATCTGTCGCAATTGTCTAAAGTTAGCATACCTAGATGTTTGACACCTACTTCATTTTCTCTTTGTCAACTTCATGCATTTTGCGATGCCTCGGAACTAGGCCATTCCGCAGTTGTTTATTTTAGATTTATAAATCACCAAGGAAGGGTGTGTATATCTTTTATTATGGGCAAGTTCAAAGTCGCACCGTTCAAACGCATCTCTATTCCTCGTTTAGAGTTATGCGTCGCAGTACTACTTTCATATGTATTTCTTGTGCACATTGCAATCTATATAAACTTAGTTTTTTTTGTATATAAGTACATATAGTTCATATTGTAACGGGCCACTACTACCGCGTTTGACTAATTTAAAACAAGTAATAACAAAGGTCTTTATTACTTACTGTTCACAAGTCTAATTAACAGTGTATGCCTTATTTATAGATGTTTTCGGTCCAATTAACAATGAAGCACTATCACACTAATGAATTTACAAGCACTAATATCTTTTTAAACTAAATTCTTAACTATAGGTCTATAAACAACATTAACACATCTATTTATTTATTACACTTTTGTCTATTTATGTATTTTACAAGCTGCATGTACATTAGACACGTTCACATAATATAACATTTATGTATACTCTTGGACTTACAAAAGCTCAACTATTTAACTTTACACGATAAAATTTATATTCGACATTCTGGTATAGACTAAACTTCATCATCGGTCTTATTTATACCGTGAATTAAGAAGATGACTCATTCTCCAGTAATTACTAGAAGATTCTCGGTCCATGGAGAATATACAGTGCTTACGGCGCTTGTGTGTTTGACGGGTTGCCTAATAGTAGCTCGCATCACTGCCCCATCTTAAAAACCGTTACGTCTCGTAACTGTAAATACCTTTTGACGTCAATTCGATGACTGATGACGGTATCGGCAGCTATCTCTTCTGGTGCATCCACCGCGTCGTTCGAAATAACAGTCAACACTCTTTTCTTGGTCTTGGTAGGCAACCGGTTGATAACAACAAACAAGGACCTGGAGGTTGGTTCCGTGGAAAACTACTTCTAGCATATTTCGGACTATCCTCCAATCTAAGCGATCCAGTCCACAGCCTAGCTTGGGCACCGCTAGTCTCGTTACTCCATTTTCCATCATCTGAGTATTAAGATTTAGCAAAGCCTCCCATAGATGTCCATAACTAGGTCTCTGCCATGAAGAGTTTTTGGTGACCAGATAGTAAACATAACGATTTTTATCCTGAAGAACCAAAGCTTTCTTACAGTTGGCTGCTATCGTACTAATTCATTCACACATCCAAACTTTTTCTTGAAAACAACAGCTATTCCCCTTGACATTTCCAAATCTTGAGCTACGCAATGTGCAAGGGAATCCTCTTCTGGTGCTTTAAACAGATCTTGCTGTTTTCAATAACGCCAAATCTCGCCTTAGCGGAACCACCATACGCCGCCATAAAACTCTCAAAATCTACATTTGGCTCATGATTAATAACTTGTCGAACACCATTCTCATTATTCGAGCCTTCCTGGTTGTTGCCAGCGTAGGATGTTAAACGGTCAAAGTGTACTACTTTCGGTTTACCACGGGGAGTTCTTCTGATCCGGTACACTACATCATTAATTCTTTTTAACACTTCGTACGGGCCTTCCCATTGTCTTTGTAGTTTTGGCGACAATCCACGTTTTCTTTGTGGATTGTACAACCACACTAAATCTCTAGGTTGGTAACCCTCTTCTTGTGCTCTCGTGTCATGTGATTTCATTCGATCGCTTGCTGCCTGGATATTCTTTTCGGACGTTTTCGTGAATGCTGTTTAATCTTTCACGAAGCTTACCAACGTAATCTTCACCTGCGATTTCTTCTCCAGGTTTAAATCCAAACTGAAGATCACATGGTAGCCGCAATTCACGTCCTAACATCACGCAAGCGGAAGAGTATCCTGTGCTATCATGTACCGAAGATCGGTACGCCATTAGGAACAAATGTAAATATTGATCCCAGTCTCGTTGATGTTCAAAGACAACTTTGGCTAGGTACTTTCCTAACGTCCTGTTCATTCTTTTAACCATTCCATCCGATTGATGATGAAATGGCGTGGTTCTAGTCTTCCTGATTCCAAGATGCTTGCAGACGTATTGAAACAACGCTGATTCTAAGTTCCGACCTTGATCGGAGTGTAATTTCAACGGAACTCCAAAGCGACAAAACAACTCCTTTACTAGTACATCTGCAGCCGCCTCGACTTCTTGGTTAGGTATAGCATATGCTTCCGGCCATTTGGTAAAATAATCCATTGCAACCGAGATGTATTTATTTCCTTTCTCTGATTCAGGAAACGGACCAGCTATATCAATGGCTACCCTCTCAAAAGGATTCCCCACGTTATACTGTCTCATTGGGGCTTTCCGTTTTGTGACTGGGCCATTTGCAGAGGCACACAACTCACATTTCCGGCACCACTCCTTCACATCTTCTTTGCAGTTCACCCAATAGAATCTTTCTCTCACTCTTTCGAGAGTGCTTTTCACCTCAGTGTCCTCCGGAAATACCATCGTGCAAGTGCTGCAACACTTCCGGCACTCTGCTTCTCGGCACTATCACTTGAAGTCTTTCACATTGCAGGCGTCGTTTCAAGATTCTATTTTCAATCACCAAGGAGTCCCACTGTGCCCAGTATGCCTTCAGGCTCCTACTTGAAATACTAATTTCTTCCCAAGCTGGTCGTTGTCCTCTACTTTTCCACTCCATAATACGCCCCAATTCGGCTCATTCTCCTGGTCTTCTCGTATTCTTTCGAGTTGCCAATTATCATCGGTACCGTCATTCTATGGATGACACTTATCTTCTCTTCCATCTTGGGGCAATAATTGCAGTCTACCGGACAATGTTTCCTTGATAGAGCGTCTGCATTCCGATGGCTAGTTCCTACACGATGTTCTGTGTCAAAGTCATATTCCTACAGCGGCTCTATCCACCTTGCAACTTGCCCTTCAGGATTTCGAAACTGCAGTAACCATTTTAGTGCAGCATGGTCTATTCTCAACAGGAATTTACGACCGTATAAGTACTTATAAAAGTGCTCTACGGATTTGACGACGGCCAACAGCTCCCTTCTTGTTACACAATAGTTCCTTTCTGGCCGCGACAAGACCTTGCTGAAATACCCAATAACTTTTTCTTGTCCGTCCTGCGCTTGAGAAAGAACGCTTCCTATAGCTGTGTTAATGGCATCGGTATCCAACACAAATTTCCCCTTCATCCTTCATCCGTTGATAACTCAAAATTGGTGCTGTAACTAGTAGCCGTTTCAGTTGTTCAAATGCACTGTGTCAGTCGTCATTCCAATCATATTCTTGTCCATCTTCGGTTAATTTCGTTAACGGTTAGTAATGTTCGCAAACCCAAGTATAAAACGTCGGTAATATGTGCACAATCCTAGAAAACTGCGTAGTTGGTGTATATCTGCTGGTGTAGGCCACTCTTGTACCGTTTTTATTTTGTCAGGGTCAGCTCTTATTCCGGTCTCCGAATCGACATGTCGTAGGTATTTCACCTCTTTTCCAAATAGGTGACACTTCTTGGGGCTCACTGTAAGGTTTTCGCCGCGTAATCTTTGGAATATCTCCTCTAGGTTCTTAAGATGTTCTACAAAATATCGGCCTAACAGTATCACGTCGCCTAGGTACACCAGACATGTTTTCCAGGATAGTCCACGCAGTATCGACTCCATCAATCGTTCAAAAGTAGCAGGGGCATTGCATAATCCAAATGGCATGACCTTGAACTGCCATAATCCAGTTCCAATTGTAAATGCAGTTTTTTCTTTATCGTTTGGCTCCAAGTCTACCTGCCAGTATCGCTTTTCAAGTCCAAGGTCTAAAACCATTTAGATCCGGATAGAGTATCCAAGGTGTCATCAATTCTGGGCAAAGGATAGCTGTATTTCTTTGTCACATTGTATAGCTGCCGGTAGTCTACACAAAACCTTGTCGATCCATCCTTTTTCTTGACAAGCACCACCGGGGATGCCTACGGACTATTCGAGGGTTCAATCACTCCCTGTTCTTCCACGTCGGTGATAATTTGCGTATCTCCAGTATTGATCTTGTGTTGCACAACATTCGTCCTTCCTTTCTCACTATCATCCAGTGCAAACACACCTCGATATCGTCCGACCAGTTCTTTTACCTTGCCCAGTTGGTCGCCGTTTAATCATTGACACGAAGGTATCAACATATTCAGCAATTTCTGTGAGCAACCGTTGGCTGGTTTATCGTCCACACAACGTTTAATATGGCATACTGGAATGCGACTTCCCACAATCATGTCTTTCATCAGGGTCACCGTATGCGGATTAATGTTCAGCACCCTTACTGGTATCATATTTCGAAACTTTACCAGCGTTCTTCCAATCAGTATTCCCTCCTGACCCATTCCCGATTCAGTTGCTTCCATCATGCATATTTGTCCTTCCCGGAGCGTACCATCCGGCCTTACCATTACTATCATTTCCGCCTTCTTGGGTATTTTTATATCACAAATCATTCGAACTTGCATCGTCTGGTTACTCGTCATCTATCCGTAGCACAGTTTTTTCATGTTCACATGAAACCCATATTCTCTCATGAGATCAATTCCCAAGATCACTTCTTCTGTGACTTCAGCTACCAGCACCCGATGATTAATTAGTTTGTCACCAATTCCCAACGTTACGGCAGTCTCTCCGTGAGTAGAAATTTTCTCACCACTTGCCGTTCGAAGACATACCGATACAGGTAGCACTCTTCCACGACCAACCAAATCTGTTCTGACAATAGTCCTTGTCGCTCCTGTATCCACGAGTAATCGGAAAACCCTACCATTAATTCTACCATCAATATAAATGCTGTCCAGACTCCCCATCGACGATGCAGAACGGATGATAATCTTCGGGGCACTACGTTGTGCTGTCGACGTTCGCCCCCTTACGTCGACTTGCTCTAGTTTTCTTGTTGCTTAACCGGTTGTTTTTTTGGTCGAGTACAGCGTCTCTGTATATGACTAACTTCACCCCAGTTCCAGCATCGCAGACCCCCTCTCCTCGGTCGTTGTCTTTCAAGCTTTTCTGCCTTTTGCTTTTCAAACACATGGTTGATTATTTCTTCTATGCTGTTCTGCGATTGGCCAGGTTCTTCTAAGGCAGACCGAACTTTGTGACTCATTCTGTGTGATGTCTGCTTAGCTGCTTCAAATTCAAGCGCATGAGCCAGTGCGTTATCTAACATTTTTGGCCGTGCTAATCTTAGCGCTTGCTGTATTTCGCCATCTTTAACGCCATCCACAAATGTTTGAACAGCTAGTTGTTCGAGGAAGCTATCTGGTGCCGTTGGGTATGCCAATCTAACTAATCTGGCAATGTCAGCTTCGAATTCTTGCAGGCTTTCATTTGTCTTTTGCGAGCGGTTCTTAACTTGTGCATGGTAAACCTGTTGAAGGTGAGCGTCTCCATATCTCATCTCAAGCTTCGATATTAAGAAGCTGTAATCATGCTGCTGGTAATCGGGAATCGTTTGCAAGATGTTATAAGCTTCCCCCCGTAGGGCCACTATTACGGAGATAGCCTTTTCTCTTTGTTGCACCAACCATTGGCTATTGCCGCAACTTCAAATTGTTGCAAATATGTGGGCCAAGGTGTTTTACTTTTACCATCGAATGTGGGCGGTTTTCACTTTAAATTTTGATGGTATTGACTCGCTTTCTTCCATGCTTCTTATTTCTGGAATGTTCTGATTTACAACTTGGTTTGCTAATTCAAGTGGCGCCGCTGTTAGGGAAATCATTTGTTCTTGCAGCCTTATCACATCTTCTTCCATTGTTACCAATTTACTGTCCAACTTTGCTCAACTGTTTTTACCTGTTCAGTGAAATCTGCTTTCAATGCAATGGAGCTTTCCATTAATCTTTGTTCTAACGTGACTGTATTTTCACTTAACTTTTCTATTTTCTCAGCATTTTCACTTAACTTTTCTTTAAGGGTTGATTCCATTTCAACTGACCTCACTATGTTTTCATTTAGTGTCACTTCCAGTTTAGCCGACCTCTCCTCCATTTTCTCAACATTTTCACTAAGCTTTTCATCTATTTTCGCTTAACTTTTCTTCCATACCGGATTTAAAATCCTTAAGGAAATTCATGAAAGTTTCTGCGTCCATCTTACTTTGGCTTCTTGTTACAGGCATATACGAACTACTTAAATGTCTTTAGATTTGTGCGTTTTTCTTTTTAAATTAATCACTATATACTCCACACAGGCCTGACACCAGTGTAGCGGGCTACTACTACCGCGTTTCACTAATTTAAAACAAGTAATAACAAAGGTCTTTATTACTCACTGTTCACAAGTCTAATTAACAGTATATGCCTTATTTATAGATGTTTTCAGTCCAATTAACAATGAAGCACTATCATACTAATGAATTTACAAGGACTAATATCCTCTTAAACTAAATTCTTAACTATAGGTCTATTAACAACATTAACATAACTATTTATTTATTACACTTTTGTCTATTTATGTATTCGACAAGCCGCATGTACATTAGACACGTTCACATAATATAACATTTATGTATACTCTTGGACTTCCAAAAGCTCAACTATTTAACTTTACACAATATAATTTATATTTGACATTCTGGTATAGACTAAACTCTGTACTTCATCATCGGTCTTATTTATGCCGTGAATTAAAAAGATGACTCATCCTCCAGTAATTGCTAGAAGATTCTCGGTCCATGGAGAATATACAGTGCTTACGGCTCTTGTGTGTTTGACTTGTTGCCTAATATTAGTTCGTAACAATATTATCGTTTGGAAATTACCCATTTTTTGGTAATTTTGGTGAGCGGTATGTTTCGTCCCTAAATCCTTTACCTAAGTTATCCTTTAACAATAAGGAACGACAATGGGTGCGTGTAATAGAAACTCGTTTGGCGCGCATCACTTCGTCATACAAGTGACTGTTCGTGTAGCCGCCGTCGAGTTAACATGTGCTTTTTCGAGTAGCAACAAGTTTTCTAAGTATGTTCGTCATAGAACCAACAATCAGTAAGTGCTCAATCATTTACATAAACATTCGAATAATTAATTGCATCTAAAGTCATATTTGGTGGTCCTTTACAATCAAATATCCATTAACAACCTCAATAAGCTCCTTAATTAATCCGCATTCATAACAGCGGGGTTAGCAAAACTGCCAATCGACGTACTTGCTAGACGGTGTCATTCCATCTCTCATCTACAACTACTACCAGAGGTGTGTCTTCGACGCATAAAATACAATTGCTGGTGAAATTTACTCCCCATATTCAAAATTTGACCTTCTAAAATACCCTCGAGATTAAGAATAAAAACGCCTTGAGTCAATTGATTATAAATAAAAATTAAATGTTCTAAAATTAAATAAAAAACAGACATGGTGTAATTGTTTTTTTAGGACAATTTTTTGGGTGCTGGTATCTATTATTTCTGTCAGATTTCCTATTTAAGAAGAATATTTTAACAAGAACCAAGCGTTTAGTAAAATTAACACGTTATTTAGAACACCCTGTATATTGCAGAGCCGTCAACCCGCATATACTTGACTCGACGCGAAACGAACCAGACTTAAAAAACACCCATTATATTTCAGACGCTTCCTACACGTACTGACACACGTCTGTAAATAGTAATTTCGTGATTAAAACAAATGTGTTAGGTCAAAATTTTATTCGGACGATGCACCAATGATAAACCACCTTTATTAATATCTGACATGGCGTTCTGTTTTGGTTATGTATTGATGCGTATTGACAAACGCACCATATTAATTTCTAATATTTAACGATCGCTTGAAAGCTTTTGTTTTCGTTTTTAATTGCTAAACAGGGGCTATACCGATCATTTTGAATTTCTAGACGAATTACAGTATTCTCCAAAACTAATTGCTCGAAGTATTTGCCTCATAAATATTAAATTACTTTGTCTCTTTGAAAATTAATACGCAATATTAGGGCGAATGTAGTTTTATTGATCGGCAATTGTAAACGAATTATTCCAATCAACTCAGAGTTAACTAAAACTTAATTGTTGGGCAATTCGAAGCTCAAATAAGCTTGAACAGGTATGGACACGGCCGATAATTTTGTTGATTACTATAGCCTGTAGTAGAAATGCTTGGAACTTGGTTATAAACTGGCACACAGCTCTGTCGAGCACGATAACAGGAAATTGAATGCTGCGTTGCCACATAGCATTTACTAACTAAGCACTAAAATTCATCGCGTTGTTCATGAGGAATTTATTCCCTATGAAGTAGACTAACTACGAAACCATTTTGTGATTAAAATTGAAGGCGATTTACTCCTAAAATTTTAGGATATAATATGATCGCACTAATTGAAGCGACGTAAATGAATTGATTTAATTCATAGCCGAGCCGTTGGAATGAAGGTTCTCATAACTTGAACTATTTGCTTTAGGCTTCCGGGAGCCACCGAACAAACAGGATACCGAACGTTACTCATATTTTTTAGCTTTCTTTGATTAATCAAGCTTGAACTACTAAACAATTGCTACATACATACATACACATTTTCCTTTTTATCTGTAATGTGAAGCAATGATTGTATGTTCGTATAAACTGATTAAGTTCCGTGTTTTTCTGATGGATGTTAACTACCATTGAACTGTAAATTTTAGGTATACACCATTCCGAATGTGAAAATACGAACGGCTTAAATTAGAAAGGCTCTTCGCCTTATTGACTTGCGGCGGGACCTAATAAAAACTGCTTTTCTTATGAATTACAAAACAATTTTTAGCTCGAGGATATACTGCGTGTTTACAATTTCCTAATGCACATACGCACATGTATTTGAACGTATCAACTTCACATATGGGTTGGCGTAATACAATATCATTGGGGTGCATATTTAGGGCATGAAGTATAATTAAATGTGTATAGGGCTTGAAGTTGTGTAAGGGAAATTTCAGTATTGATTTTTTTAATACCTAGTAGGTAAGTTTCTGTCATATCGGTATTAAAGATTTCAAAAGCAGGTTTCGTCATATGTTATATTAGGTTGTTAAAAAGAGTGGGTGTACACCCTACCCTATACAGCCTATACACCCTATACAGGGTGTTTTTTTCATTTTTACTATGGGCATCTTGAAAATTGTTAGAGATATAGAAACGCTTAAACGGGAAAAGTAATACGGTTTTGTCTATTGATTTGGCAGGTACTTTTCTGTTTTAGAAAAAATCCACGGATATGTAGATAGGGTAAATGCGCCGGTTGGCGGCCAACAACTAACGTTTTTGTATGTATACATACAATAATGTTCCAACAAATTCTTTATTAGATAGCTACTTCATACTTTTGAATAAATTAATTTTAATGATTTTAACCATAAACATGTCAAATTTGATGAAGAACACAAAAGTTCTGATTTTCCCTGTTGTCGGCCAGTGATGACGTATGTCAGCCATTGGCGTACCAGCGGCCGTGTATACGGGTATAAATATGCCATTTGTCGGCCAACTAAAGAAGACTATTTCCTACCTCTTAAATATAATACTAGTATTTAAATGTATAACTTTATTTTTATAGAGATAGGTAATAAAAACAAAATAAACAAGAAATGTTTTTAAAAATATATTTTAGAGTAATAGGTATATTATGTACAATAGTGGCATTTGTAGTCTTTCTCGGCAGCCCCTTCATATGGCATACCAATAAATTCCGTACATTTCATGTGATACCATATGCTACAGTAGTCGCAGTCTATGTTCTTTTCATCATCTTCTTCGGTGTCACTAAGTTCTATTGTACAAGTAGAACAAATTTCATTTTTTGATGAAATTGTTTTATAAGATACATTTCTTTGTCATTGGACTCGATTTTTAACTTCAGTTTTCATGCTTTAACTTGTTTCTTCTTTTCTCTTTAGCACAGCTTTCACATTTGCTTGTTTGATAGTTTCATTTTGTATATAATATTGTCTCCAAGCTTTTGATGAGATGGCAATTGGCAATTTTTCTTTGAATCTTGGATTGCTACCTTTTTAACCAGTTCAGGAAAAATTAAATGTTTGCTAAACGACTCTGCCAATGAAAGCTGTTCTACTTCACAAGTTTCTTGTAATTTTAAATTTGTTGCTAAGGGAATTTTAAAACTTGTTTCGAAACCGCTGGCCATATTTTCACATAACACAAGAGGCTTTTCTTTCACTGACATTAAGTTTAGATCGTCATTATTGTGTTCTTTGAGAAAATCTGCTGTGCCAATTGTGGTGTTATGTGTGGTTGATATGCGCTCGACATTGATTGATAGTACTGTATCCCTTATTGAATTAGAACATTTGATTTTAATATCTGATATTATTTTGATATTAGCTATAGGTAAAATAGTCCCCACTTCTACAAGAGGCTTCTGTCCATACTTTTCGGAGATACGCCGAGTGATTGTTCCATATCGATTACTTCTAAATTACTAATACTATCATTTTCTGGGTGTTTTATTTCGTCACGTTCTGTGTGTTTTACTTCAACATTTCGCAAGTGGTTTTGTTCGGTCTCTTTGTCGCACGTTCGCGTGGTTAATTTTAAGTTATTTAAATTTGTAGTCGTAAATCTAGTAGTAAAACTGTCATCCCTTGTTCCCTTATATCCTGCCATAAAAATTCCTTGTGCATTTGTGAATAAGGTGGACAGAGTAGTGAACAAACACTTGCTTATGGATATTGAAGCAGAACGGTCGTCGGTTTCTTCGTTCAGTGTACCGTAAGTTAGTCAAGTGCCCCAGACTTTCGTTGTTAAACCCTAAAAAACATAGTGCAAGTGTTACGTAACATAGACTCAACTCGCATACAGTCCACTTGGTTGAAGGAAGAGGAACTGCAGTTTAGAAACACAAAACAACGCGGAGGTAAGTCGATGTAAAAATTTATAAGACCTCCGCGTAATAAACAAAATTGGCCTTCATCGCTGGATCTTTAATTAAATAATTAGTTCCTATCCTTTAAGCTCCTTATATTTAAATTTAAATTTATAAAATTGTCGTAGTTTTTATTATGGTTAAACGTGTTACACAGAAAAGAACATCTTGCTTACACATTTAATGCTAAATACATCTGGTTATAACGGTAGATTTTACAATACATTCCTTATCCTTTGTGGCAAAAATTAGGGTCGTCGTCGTCGGTATCCTTTTATGTAAACTATTTATGAGGGGTTATTGTATTGTAAAGCTTTACCTTATTTGTCGGTTCAAGTTGGAGGAACCATTCGGGTTCATGCAACTTGTATAACAAAGGGGTTATTGGTATTTATTTGAAACCTTAAAAGCTTTGTCGGGCAAGCACTGTAGTTAGTTGCACTTTTCTATTAATAATTTAATTTCGTAGATGAATTAGTAATTTAGCGTATTCGAGTCACGCATTGTTTTTTATTAATTTTATTGTCGTTCATTAATCATTAATCAAATATGGTTATATCAATTGATAAAGCTATTCTTGAAGCTAAATTTGTAGTTAAAAGGTTGGATCACATTTACAGCAAAATCAACCAACCGGAAAACGTATCGATTGCTTTAATTAGAGCGTCGATTAAAACTGTCGAACAGATTGAAACGCTTTCCAAATCCTTTTGCAAGGATATTTTCTTTGATGAAGAAAGTGAACAATTGGATGAATTCTCGGCCCTTAGGGTGGAAATCGATGATTATCTATTAGATATTCGTATTATCGCTGAACAATGCGAATTAGATCGGGTAGAAAATAAGCCAAAGGTGGAAAATATGAATAATTCTTTTTCGTCAAGCTGTGGAATTCGCTTGAAACATTTTTCAGTCCCCCGCTTCTCCGGACGAATTTCAGATTTTGAGAGTTACAATGCAATCTATAAGCGGTTGATTCATGATAATGTCAGATTGTCACCCGTTGAAAAATTTTGCCATCTCGTTGATACATTAGATGAGTCGTCGCGTGCGTTGATAAAACACTTGCCATTAAATGATTATGCATAATGCTCTCGAAAAATGCCCTAAGGTCAGTTCCTCAGACTCGCATGCGGAACTCCGGCACTTAATTAGTTGTTTTGATGAAAATATATTCGCGTTAAGGCAGATGGAAATAGATTTATTAGATTTCATGTTGTTTAATCTGTTATCGAAAAATTAGATATAAACATTTTAAAGCGTTTCGAATTAGGAAATAGTGACGAAATTCCTTCGTTTAAAGATTTAAGGTCGTACATTGAAAAACAATGTAAAGTGTTGGAAATAAATGACATTGCGTCAGGAACATGCTTAAAATCTCGAGATTCCGTAAAGAAAGAGAAAAGGAAGGTTCGTTAGCACTTCGGCTAAAACTTCTTTAGTTAGTACCACCAATGATGTTAAAATTGTAGTTTCTGTCAAGCTGTGCATCCTATTTATAGATGTAAGCAGTTTCTCGATAAAACCCTCAAGAAAGATTTGTGGTGGTAAAGCTTAAAATCTTTGCATTAAATGTTTAAATCCTTCACATTCGATGAAAAATTGTACGTTAGATTGGTCGTGTAGAAAATGTCATCAGTCGCACAATTCGTTGCTTCACTTCGATAAACAAGAAAAATCGGTGTCGCCACGCCGACAAACCCATCGTCAAAGGTCAGCGTCTCCTCGGAGAGCGGCGCCTAGACTTACTTCTACTAGTAGACCTAGTGAAGACAATCTGTCGTCGTCGGTTGTGCATGAACAACCTGCCACTAGCTCGTTGATTTCGACGTCATTAGAACACACAACCACGCTGTTAGCTACGGCAATGGTGTCGGTGCTTGATTATACAGGAACATTGCAATCTGTTCGTGTAATATTAGATAACGGATCCATGGAAAGTTTTATGACTGAAAGGTGCCGTCAGAAATTAGGTTTAAGGAAACGGAGAGCCAATGTCACTGTTCAAGGACTTGGCTTGAATTCGTCGTTGGTGTCTGGTGCACTATCGTGTGTAGTCAGCCCCTCGGGAGCACGGTCTCCAGCATATGGAATTGATTGTTATATTTTACCTAACATTTGTAATCAATTACCTTCGTCGTCGATAGGGGTCAAGGAATGGTCGCATACTCGAGGTTTGGCCTTAGCTGATCCTAATTTTAATGTTTCTGGTAAAATTGACATGCTACTCGGAGCGGAAATCTTTGCTCAGGTTTTGTTGAACGAGTCTCGTTGGGGTGTCGCTAACGAGCCAGTTGCTATTAAAACAACCTTTGGTTGGGTTTTAACGGAAAGGTCGTTTCCCGAATAGTTCTATTACGTCGTTGTGTGCTTTCGTTGAACCCTTAGACAGTGACATTCGTCGATTTTGGGAATTAGAAAATATTCCCTTCAAAAAACACATTTCTCCTGAAGAAGAAAGGTGTGACAATCAATTTGTGGAAAGTTATAGACGTAACAAGGACGGTCGTTTTGTAGTGTCCTTGCCCTTTAAAATTTCGGAACCCTCATTTGTGGGTACGAGATCAATTTGTATTAAAAGATTTTGTCGTTAGAACGTCGTTTGCTAAAAATCCTGAATTGTATTCAGATTATAAAAATTTATGGAGGATTATTTGACAAGCGGGCACATGGTTCAAGTGAAATCGCTTGAAAATTCGTCGGGTCATGAGAAAATGTACTACATTCCCCATCATGCTGTACATAAGCGTGACAGCACTACCACCAAATTGCGGGTGGTTTTCGATGCTTCGTGTCAAGATCAATCTGGAAAGTCGTTAAATGATAGCTTGGGTATTGGTCCTGCTTTGCAAAAGGACATTGCAGTTTTGTTATTGCACTTTCGTGTACATCGTATCGTAATTACAGCTGACATTAAACAAATGTATCGGCAGATTTTGGTTAAAGATACTCATCGTAATTATCAACGTATCGTCTGGAGATTTTCTCCGTCAGATCCTATTATGGACTTTAAGTTAAATACTGTGACTTATGGAGTTTCGTCGTCGCCTTTTTTGGCCTTGCGTACTGTTCAAGAATTGGCAAGGTTAGAATCAATTAATTTTCCTTTCGCGTCATCGGTATTGGCGAGCGATACCTATGTTGATGACTTAGTCACTGGATGTAATTCGATTGAAGCTGCTAATCAATTAATTGGGGAATTGAATAGTATTTGCTCTAGTGGTGGTTTTCAATTAAGAAAATGGAGAGTAATTGCCCGAAAGTGATGTCCAACTTGAGGGAGTCCCTGTCCAGTTCGGACGCAATTACATTTCAAGATAAAGATAGTGGTTCAATAAAAATTTTGGGCCTTTCGTGGCGTGCTCTTACAGATGCATTTTATACAACTTAGACGTTGAAGAGCGTACTTGCACTAAGCGTAATATTTTGTCGGCTATCGCAAAAATTTTTGATCCTCTCGGTTTGATAGCACCTGTAGTACTGTTCGCTAAACGTTTAGTTCAAGATCTTTCGCTATTAGGTCTCGGGTGGGACCAAGAGCCTCCATTGGAAGTCATACAAAAATGGAAACATTTTTGGGTGAATTGCCAGCGGTTTCGAATATTGAGATTTCGCGTCACATCGTATGTCATAATTTTAAAAGGTGGAGTTGCATGGATTCTGTGATGCTTCTGAAGCCGGGTATGCAGCTGTCATCTATTTCCGTTCGTTCGATTTAGAAGATAATATTACCATATCATTAGTATGCGCAAAATCGAAGGTTGCTCCTACTAATCGCGTTTCATTGCCCCGTCTCGAATTGTGTGCTGCCGTACTCTTGGCAGATTTAGTAGATTTCGTCAAAATACTTATACAGATATTTTATCATTTAGTAATATTTTCGCGTGGTCAGATTCTACTGTTGTTTTGTCTTGGATTCGGTCTTCCTCGCATAAGTGGAAGCCATTCGTTAGCAATCGTATTTCGCATATTCAAGAACGTATTCCTCCATCTTCGTGGTTTCATGTTAAGTCCCAGGATAACCCTGCGGATTGTGCCTCACGTGGACTTTTGGCTTCAGAGTTGGTTCATCATCCATTATGGTGGACAGGACCTTCTTGGTTAGTGCGTCGTAATGAAGAATGGCCAGTAACATCGCTGCCAAAGCTTATCGACTCATCTCAGATGGACGTCGAATATCGTACTCTGTCGTTAGCAGTCGTTATGTCTGACAATTTCCTAGATATGTTGTTGGATAAATTTTCAAACCTGCAGAAAATTTGTAGGATTATTACCTGTATTCGTCATTTCATTCGTAATGTTCAATGTCCGATTTGCGTTCAAAATATTCTGATGGTTTGTCTCTAGCTCAGCAGCAAGAGGCTATACATTTATTGATTAAAAGAGTTCAAACAAATGTTTTTGCTCAAGACATTGTAAATATTAAAACTGGAAAACTTGTTAGTAAACAACTTCGTAGCCTTAGTCCGTTTTTAGATAGTCATGATTTGTTGAGGGTGGGCGGTCGCCTACGTAACTCAGAGTTGTCGCATGATGCAAAATTTCCAATTTTGCTTCCTCGGTCGCATCGGTTGACTGAACTTATTATATTAGATTGTCATGAAAGACATTTACATCCTGGAAATCGAACAACTCAATTTTTACTAACTCAAAATTATTGGATCTTGTGCGCCAAGAGGGCTATTCGGCAATGTCTGAAATCCTGCATTCGCTGTTTTCGTGTAAACCCTGTGGCTTTATGCCCCCCTATGGGGGATTTACCAGTTTCTAGGTTAACTCCAGGTAAGGCGTTTTTACATACGGGAGTCGACTTTGGTGGACCTTTCTCTGTCACGATGAATCGATGTCGTGGCGCAAAATCATTGAAAGCGTACATTTGCTTATTTATTTGTTTCAGCACTAAAGCCATCCATTTGGAACTAGTGTCTAACTTGTCGACAGACGCTTTCTTGGGTGCTTTACGTCGATTTATTGCTCGAAGAGGCAAATGTATTCAAATCCATTGTGATAATGGTACTAATTTCGTTGGGGCCTCTCGTGAAATCTCTCAATTGATGCGCCATTCGGCAGGCGTTGAGGAATCAATTTGTGTTTAATCCTCCTGCTGCTCCTCATTTTGGTGGGTTGTGGGAGGCCGGGATTAAATCAGTAAAATCCCATTTAAAGAGAATTATCGGTGAACAAATTTTGTCGTTTGAAGAATTCTCGACGGTATTGATTCAAATCGAAGCGATTCTCAACTAACGTCCACTATGCGCACTGAGTTGCGAACCGCATGATTTCTCGTATTTGACCCCGGGTCATTTTCTTAATGTTGAACCAGTTTCGGTGTTACCAGATCCAGATTTGTTGTCCATAAACCCTCTCGTTTGAATCGCTGGCAATTGTTGCAGCAAATGCAACAAGGGTTTTGGAAGAAATGGAGTGCTGAATACCTGCACACGTTGCAGCAGAAAGGTAAGTGGTTGAAGAATTCCGCTACTTTACCTATTGATTCGCTTGTCCTCTTAAAGGAAGAAAATAACCCCCCTCGTGAAACTATGTTTACTGCCAGTTACTTGATATTTAATGGTATGTACACGTATATTCACTTATATAAGTTTGTCGGTTAGGTTTCTTAGTTAATAGCTCTAATTAGTTTTTAAATATAAAATAAGTTAGTTCATACTTATTTTGGTGGGCGGATGTTCGGTCTCTTTGTCGCACGTTCGCGTGGTTAATTTTAAGTTATTTAAATTTGTAGTCGTAAATCTAGTAGTAAACTGTCATCCCTTGTTCCTTATATCCTGCCATAAAAATTCCTTGTGCATTTGTGAATAAGGTGGACAGAGTAGTGAACAAACACTTGCTTATGGATATTGAAGCAGAACGGTCGTCGGTTTCTTCGTTCAGTGTACCGTAAGTTAGTCAAGTGCCCCAGACTTTCGTTGTTAAACCCTAAAAAACATAGTGCAAGTGTTACGTAACATAGACTCAACTCGCATACAGTCCACTTGGTTGAAGGAAGAGGAACTGCAGTTTAGAAACACAAAACACCGCGGAGGTAAGTCGATGTATAAATTTATAAGACCCCGCGCGCGTGAACAGGTTTATTTCGTTCAAAATTACATTAACATTAATGCCATAGCCTTCAAGTGAATTTCTAATAAGCGTTATAACCTTGTGTGCAGAACTAATATCATCAGCTGCTATTTTTTCTGTTATGTTATTTTTTTCTAAAAGTAAGGTGTCGTCGTGAGTTTGCATGTTTCCCATTTGATTTTATACACATTTAGTGTAATCAACACTATTGGGATCAAGTAGATTATTATCTCCCCGTGAACTCGATATACGTGACACAATGGCAGTTGGTAGCGCTAATCTTTATACAGATTTTGGCGCGCCCATCTGTCAATGACGTCACACAATATACAAATTTAAACGCGCATATGTCAATGACGTCACACAATAAGCAAATTTAATTGCGCAATTACGCAATAAATATCACAATAAACATTACAAATGCACTATAGACAATAAGGTACTCACATAAATAGGTCTAGCTTCCCACGAACTACGCCAAGGATGGCGTCCCACAGGATGGCGTCCTTGAGGATGGCTGGAGCCCCCTTTTAGATAATTAACGGAGGGTACGCCCAGCGTCCTTCCAAAGCGCTCCGACTAGCTACGCGGTCATGGACATCCGGTTCGCCCTAGGCTGCCTCAAATTGTCTTCTACCTATGTAGGGAGCGAATAAGGAAACAGGTATAAGGGCGACAAACAAAGATAAGCAAGGCAAGGATCTACATAAATAAAAGATACAGACACGATACGATACCTAACACGACCACTCTTCTTCAAGTCCCAGGCAAAACAGCCACGTTACCGAGTTCTCCGGAAAACACTTCCCCACTCTTGTTCTCCCGCCACTCGCGTCGCGCGATCTGGCGCAAACGCACTCTGACGTGACGGAAATACACGCCAAGTCTTTTGAATTTATGGCGCGAACTCACGCACAGCAAGACTAAACTAAAAAATGTTTAGTGCCAATTTGGCACGTAACAAGATATAATTCACATTTCTGGAATCCACTTATGATGGAACTTTGCATATTCCTGTTTTCCAATGTTTCGCACAGTAGTTTGAAAAAATTGGTTTTATTTACTGTACAGTTGACGTTCTCTGACATGTTTTACCACTTCCTGACTGTATTTTACCAGTCTTGTTTCACGGGCCAGAAAACGGTAACATCAGCTGGTTGAAGCAAGTGCGTAGTGTTGGGCGGCAACGCATCATCATCATCATTCAGTCCTGGAACCGGTTAGACGCGTACCATCATTGTTTCCTATTCTGAACTAATCTACACATTTCCCTGAAATTTGCACAATCTGCATCTATCACTATCTGATCTAGGTCTACATCTACTTATTTTTTGTTATCTCTGCTTGTAATATATCCCATACTATTCCCCAAAAATGCCTTAGAACGTATTCTGCCCTTCTATTCTTCCTATAACCTTATATAACCTATTTGTTATTAACTTTATCTGTCCATGCTATCATCCTCATGCATCTGAAGCACAGCATTCCAAAAGGCTGCTACCGTTTTTCTGTCTGCTTTTCCGACTGCCGACTGCCGCATACTGTGCTGTGCTCCACACATATGCCTTCAACAATTTTCTTCTTGTTTCTATGTTTGTTGTCTTTCATCATAGGCGCTGTTCTTTCTTGTTTGATGCAGTTTGGCCCCTTTGTATTGTTCTACAATTATATACCTTATTTTTCCGACATTCAGTGGTTGTGAAGGGGTGGCGTCGCCGTGGATCAATGTAGTAAGCGTAAGACTACGGATCCCAAGGTCTTGGATTCGTAGCCCGATTCGGTCGACTGCTTGAAAAAAGGCAGGTGAGCATTTTTCACAAAAATTACGCCTTCGTTCGGATGAGAGATTAAATGGAGGTCCCGTGTGTGAGTGTTGTCACGCACGTTAAAGATCCCTACTTTGCCTGGAACCGCAAGGGTTCGGCAAAAATTCTAAATTTACAGGCAACATAAAACTTGCCTCCTGACCAATGTAGTACCTTTGAGTGGCGCATTGGAAATGTAAATGTGAATGTACAGTTGTGAAGGGGTGTAAGCAGCCTGTGGCTGCAAAGTTCACCAGCACTTGAACATTTACCGATTTAATATTTTTTCCAATATATCTTTTCTGAGCTAACCTACACAGTTCTCTGAAACTCTCACACAGCCTGTATGCAGCTCGCTTCTCTTTCTATTGTTTTTAAATTTTATGCTTTATTTCAACGAGATTCAGTGAAGGAGGTTAAGCAGCCTGTCGTTGCCAAGATCCCCCAACACTTAGACATTTGCCGAATTAATAGTAAATCCTTTCACACAATCAACATTGTTCGAGAATATTGCCCAACTAATACTTGTAGTTGCTTATAATAATCATGTTTAAGTACAGTTACTTTTTTCGTCATTAATTTATCCATTTTGGAACTGGTTAGATGCATACCTCCATTGATTTCTATTCTGAGCTTGCCTACACATTTCCCTGTAATTCCTACAGCCTACATCTTTCACTATCTGTGTGTAGTAGCTAACCTAGGTCTACCTCCACTTCTCTTTTCTCCTATCTCTGCTTCTAATATATTCCGCACTATTCCCTCTTGCCGTAGTATGTGGCCTATCATCCTATCTCTCTTATTTTTTACCGTTTCCCACATATTTCTTTCTTCCCCTATTATTTTTAGTACCTTTTCGTTTTTAACTTTGTCCATGATATCTTCATCATACGTCTGTAGCACCACATTTCAAAGGCTTCTACATTTTTCTTGTCCGCTTCTCCTATTGTCCAGGCTTTACAGCTGTGCTCCACACATATGTTTTAAGCAATATTTTCCTTGTTTCTGTGTTTGGTGTCTTTGAACACAGTAGTTGTTTTTCTTGTTAAATGTAGCACGACCTTGTGCTAATCTTTGTTTTATATCTTTTGCGCGTTTCCCATCTTGCGTTATTTGGCTTCCTAGGTAGCACAAATCTTTAACCTTTTGTAAGTTCGTGTTACATATTTGTATGATTGTTTTTGATTTCTTTTCCCCTCCTTTGCATACTAGTACTTGAGTTTTAGTTTTGTTAATTTTCATACCGTATCTCTCTATTAGAACCGTTTCCATTTCATTAAGAGCAGCTTCTAACTCTTCCTTGCTAGATGCTAATACCGCTATATCATCTGCAAATCTAAAACTATCAATTTTTTGTCCCTGTATAGTAATTCCAAATGTCTTCCTGCCTTTGACAGTATTCATTGCCTCTTCAATGTACAAGTTAAAAATTAATGGGGATAAGTCGTATCCCTATCTCACCCCTTTCCTAATATTTACTTCTATACGTTCCTGCTTTAATTCTATTACAGCTGTTTGCTCTTTGTATAAGCTATGTGCTATCCATCTATCCCTAAAACTCATTCCAATCTTTTTGAGTATTTCCAACATTATCAAACGCTTTTTCCAGATATACAAAGCCTATATACACGCTTTCTCCTTTTTCTATTGTCTTCTCTATTATCACCCTGTGATTGGTCTGGAATGCATTATTTATTATTAATCTTGTTCCATTTTTGGTGAGATATAGCCTTTTTCCCAATTTTATATTAAATATTATTAAGTTTTTGATATATAGCGGTTGGCTCTCTTTTTATTAGGTTGTAGGTTTTTGTGTCCTTTAACAAGTCGTTAATCTTTTTATCATAGATATCAGAATCCATAATAATAGTTTTATTAGCTTTACCATATTTTAGGATCAATAGATTAGAGTTTAGTTAAAAAGTTTTTGTTTTCTTAATTTTGTACATTAATTCATGATTATTTTTCTGATTTTTATTAATCATTTTTTGTTTGTATTAGTAAATACCTTTTTAAAATGTGTAATAATGTTACAGGTAACCGCACTAATTTCATCTTTTTTTCCAGAATTATAATTAAGTATAGTTCTCTATACTGGCAATAATTTCAGAAATTGTATTTTTTATATTTTTCTAATGGAACTGCAAAATTTTGTCTCAAAGTGTTTTGGTTACATAACTACGTATAGCGCAATTTGTTAGGTTTTCAATCCAATTTGAATGGTTGGGAATTTTCTTGGTACATCGATTTTTTTATTTCTGTTAAGTGAATACTCTAATATTTTTGTTTTTAATTTGTTGGAATTCGTTTTTGAAGCGTATTTTCAGGGTTCCTTCTAAATTTTCATAAACATTTTGTGGTAACTTGTTTACTAAACATCTTTCTATATCATCTTACCGATCGTAATCACCTCTCCAAGTGGCGCAATTAGTTAGCGCATTGGCCCCAAATGCCAAAGAGCCAAAGATACAGGTTCGAATCCTGTCAGAGACCTTATATTTCCATCTATAGATTACTAGCTCGATTTGAAATTATCATTTAGGTTTTGCATAAAAGTCTTAAGTTCTTATTTCATCTTATTAAGACGCATAATCTCAAATCTAAATTTAAGAATTCACTTCCTCGACTATTCCAGTTAGTAAAACATTAAAAGGCTTTCTTGCTCGAATAGATTAATATATTTACCTTCACTAAAAATTTTTAAAATGCAGATATTTACAAATAAAAATATTGAGAAAAATGAAAAGTGGCGCCAGATAAATGACAGAAAAATATAAACGAATACCACAGTTTCAACTACACGCAGAATAAACGTACGTGGAACTTCCGGCGTCATAGGATACTCTCACAACCGTACTTAGTCTTCTAAAAATATACCTATTATCACAGATACGTGCAAATTGTTCTTTGTTATATAAATAATTTCCTAAGTAAAATCTTGAAATTTTGATTACAATAAAACTGTTAAATACTGAATGCGAATTTGAATATTATAAGGTCTTTTACACAAAAAAATTATAAATCTTACAACGAATCTAATCTCTTATCTCTGGTACTTGAATTAATTGCAGACTCGCCAGTTCTCAATACTTTAAATTTCCAATACAAACTTTCTTCACCACGAGATTGTTTCTGGAATATAGGTATACAAGACTTTCCCAGCACAAAGGAAAGACTAATTTGCAATGAATTCAATTGCTGTAGAATCCAATTAAATAGAATTTAAGTTAAGTTGTATAAAATTTAATCAGAATTTGAACTAGGATTAGAAGTTGAACTAGGATTTTAACAGAATTTGAGGCCTTAAAATTCCCTATTAGTTAAATTAATTTAAATTATTCAGGTCTACTTACAATTTCTCAGAATCTGCAAAATTAACTAACTGGAAAACACTTTTATAATAATCGTAATATTTGCACTAATTTTAATTGAACACAGTTATTTTTAAATTATTTTACCTCTCATTCAGAATATAAACAACAAGATCCTCAGAAAATCTTATCTCATTACCAGTCACGTAATTCAGCCCAATAACAAACACTTTAGTTTATATCTAACATCAATGCAAAATGTACTTGCCTTACGATATGTAATTTCCAATCATTTTAACTATTAATCTCTAAATATTTCATTCATAAACAGAAAATTTGCTTGAAATCTCTGCTAATATCATGCAAATGTTGGCTTTTATTATATAAACAACAACAAGTTCGTAACCATTTCTTTGTAACACTTTATATTGAGAATTAATGCAAATTTTCAGCGAAATAAATGAATTTTTCTCATTCAAAATTTTGCTTTGTTAATGAATGCATGATATGAGTAAAATATCCATTCATTTAACTAATATAAAACGTACCCTCATACATCGAGTGTTCTTAATGAAAATTCACGCTTTTATAATTAATTATTGCGAAATAAAATTTTGCCATTGTTGACCAAGATGATATCTTTTTCTCATCAATATATATATATATATATATATATATATATATATATATATATATATATATATATATATATATATATATATATATATTGCTGTGAAACCTACAAAAGCTTCACCAGAGTAAAAAAAGATATTCGAGCCTCTCGAATTTGGCACCAAGATTTGCTGTGATTCTCGCCCTGTTGAATCTCTTCTGATAATCGCCTCTTTACTCTCTCCGCCTCGGCTGCTCACCTAGTTAAAACTTTCATCTTCATTCAAAAAAAAACAAACACATTCCTACTACAAACATCAACATTAACTCTATTTACATCAATATTCATAATACATTAAAATTTCAAAATTAAATTGTAGCATAAATTTCAGAATCATAACATTTCAAGTTAAAATTTGTCATCATTTTAATTTGCATCCAGAATTAAAGTCCTTGTAGGATGCCTACTAATTAATTTAACAATATTTGCAGACCCGAGTCTGAATAAAAGGGAGCATCTCCCACCCCTTTACGTTAATTAAACAGGTTACTCTAATTGAGCTCAAAGACAGACCTAAATTTTCATCATAATCAAGAACATAAACTGCTAAATACTCCTTTCTACTTAAACAAGAAAGTTTCACCTTAAAATTGAAAATTTGTTGTTTGTACAAATTCACTACTGTCCATTTTTTATCAAACAAATTATAAAGTTATTCAACACACACCAAAACATCAAAAATCGAACAACAAAGCATAAGTTACCTGAAGGTTAATGCACTCGTGGCTCCAATGTACATCGTCCTTTGTTAATCACACCATTCCAACTGGGTTATGTTTACGGCTTCTGATTCTGAACGCTTTTAAAATTTTCTACACCACCATTCATCTAAAGTTGTTTCAGGGCTTCTCAGGAACTCATCTATGTATATCTAAATCTTGTTTTGTGGATCCAATCACGATTACGGATAACATTTGATTATTAACACCCCCGAAAAATAGCAAAGAAATTCATAATTCTTTCACGCTATACCCAAAACTGCCTACTTTTGTTTATTCATTTATCGTTACTAATTTCGATAATTGGTACAGTAATACTCGCAAATATAACTAGACTTTATTACCTTGTATCTTCTCTAAATGCACTTAATAACTTCTATCGTAGCACGTATTCTGCTTGAAGTATGGTATAACAGCAAAAAATAAAGAGTAAACTGTTTTAAAGTATTGAATAAAAATCGAAAATCTAAGAGAGCGAAACTCCTATAAACACGGGTTTATATAATAGCTCGCTTGCACGTCGGTTTTGTTCCGCAACGGTCACTTTCTAGAATTTCGCATTCTATGTTCCCTTTTCGACAGTCCGGCACAGCGATTCTAAAAATTTGCACACGCGCCAGTTGAAAATGTAAGAACTTTTCACACGACTCTCAACGCTTCTGCAAACAACTAATTAATTTTTATCTCGAAATTGTTGTTTCCACCTCTCATATCTGCATCTTATTTTCACCAATCGTAAACCTCGTGACGTTGCTCAAATCACGCCTTTTATTATTCGCGTCTCTGCCTTACGCATATTATCCATCTCTATCTACCCTGTTCTGAGTGGTACAAATCGATATTCTTTACTATCGGTTATTTCAATCCACGTAGATCCCTATTTGAGTTAAATAACCCCGTATCTAGCCTTCCCGTTAATATAAGCTACGGTTTATCCGACCGTTTCCAATATACGTAGAAGCTGCCTGTTTATCTATTCAAATTTATTAGAACTTTGATATTTAAAAATACGCAGGTGTTCAATCGTAATACTTCTACGATTTGGATATTCCATTTATTTAACCTTCTTGATAGATTTGTATGCTAGCAACGCGTCTCATATTTGGTATTATGGGGTTTTTAAAAGCTTTTATGCATATTATGTATTAATAATGGTTCAATTAACTCCAATTAAACTAATAATGAATGACATTGACTTCTACCCTTTAATTTTTAGCGAATACTAATTAAATATTAATTATTATCTGTACACTTTGTTTAATACCCGTTACTTAAAAATTGAATTAATCAATATAAATTTCGCACGTAATTTCTATTTGTTTCTTGGAACAATTAAATTAAATACACGTTGAGCATTTTAATTCTGCTTCTTTTTATAGAAAGCGTCTAGTGAATAATTTAAATCCCTTATTTTTAATGAAACGAATAAATTTTTATGCTCCACGGTTTTAATAACACGTATTATCTAATAAAATTCTATACAAACCCTACATTCTAATTGAATGATTTAAAACTTCACACTAGGCATTTAATTACGCGTACTTTTTCCTAAAGCTTCCTTATACATGGTGATTAAAATTATTTGATGTCGTTAATTAATTTTCTACTCTGGTCTAAATATGAGTAATATATATATATATATATATATATATATATATTGCTGTAATACCCCTTTAGTGGGTCGACCTATTCTTTCTGTAATATCACGTGTCCTTACGTTGAGCGACCTATTTATTTTAATTGCTATAATACTAAATTAAATTATTGAACCACCATTTTAATCTTTCCTACAGCTTGTGATTATTTCCTCCTCCAGCTGTTTCTTAATGTTGCTATCAACTGGAATTTATCATAAACAACTTTATCGACCAATGACAAAATTCAACAAGTTACCGCCTTTGCGGGTTATCTCTGCCCTACTTAATTTGTGGCTCCTCCTCAATCTTATGACCTCGGCTAGCATATATTTGTAATTATAAATTCAGTGAGTTTGGATCACATTTAATGAAACTAATGCTTTATGTACAGATTTGACGTTATTTACAATACATTTTCAAATTAATTCACCTTTATAAATTTCATTTATCAACAACCATTTAATTTGTACTAAAACCCAAAGTCACCAAAGAAAACTCATTACCTTTACCAACAAATGTAGAATATTCTAAATCCGTTTTCTTATTATTATTTCAATACGTATTCAACCCTTTGTTGACTTGTTTACAAGCATATAATATTTAGCCAATTTGATATTAAAATAAAATAAAATTCTTGTAGAAAAACAGATGCCTTATAACTAACAATCTGACCTGGTTTTATCTTTTGCGACGACGCTTTCATTAAAATTAATCTTCCCAATTTTCGATTCCATTTAACTTATTACCATTATGGACCAACACCATTAAATTATAATTTTATACTTTAATCATTCTTGCCATAGACTTCAAATTGTAATTCGTTCACCCTATACTTCAAGATTATGTTCTTCTTTTCGCCTCGACATTTAAATTGTTTTATTGTAATCTTTCTTAACATCAAGCATTCAGGCCTATTTTCCTCAGACCTCGAAGCCCTATTATTTTTATGTCTTAGTTTACGATTAATTCATAAAAATAATCCTACTTACGTTTTAAACGGTAATTTTCATATACACACTCATTTATTTCACTTTGTACCACTTGTTACGTATTATTCAGTATTACTGGCAATGCACTTGGGCCTTCATTGAGTTCAAAACTGACTTTCTTATCGCGGTGCTTGCTAATATAATTTCGAATCCCCACTGCATCCGTGGTGTGGTCTAGAACCTGTCGTTTGCTTCGGACCAATCAAATAATTCCATTTCGAATATTTTCTGATGTAATGCTCTGCGTTCGTTCATAATGCTCACCTGCCTGCAGGTGTCTTCACTATCAACATGCTGTATTTTGATAGAATAGTCGCCTTTCCATAAACAACTGATGCAATTTTACTTTAAACTTTCATTGTTTACATGCGATTTACGCAATTTTTAATCATTTCTCTTATCAAAATGGTTAGATCTTTATACGCATTATATTAGCTACATGAAACTCTATTTTCACATCCGTATTACTTAATCGTCTGAGACTCTTTTCTTAATGCGTGTCTAATTATACTTTATCATTTATACGCGTGCTTCCACTGAAAAATATTCTTATTCGCTTTACTTATGTCAACTGAACACTATCTACAGGGTATTTAATCTTTACCATCCGTTTAATACTCGTATTTCTCATTCCTACGCCAACTATGCGTCTTCCTATGTCTTTCCTGCGTCGCCCAAAACTATTTCTACTTTGTACACAGGGTGTTTCCTACTTACTATCTACTTCTATTTCTTACTTATTTCCTAAAATAACTACAATTTTCTGCTGCCTATTCTAATTACTCATTCTCTAGTGACCTTCACTATGTCGTGCACCTTTAAACAACCCCTTATCACAGCATAATTCCCCCAAATTAAAATATAAAATTTTATATCAATGTCCTTTTTTTTGTTGCCCAACGTGAACTTAAACTCACATTGGTATGAAATTATTATATTTTTATTTCCATATTGAAATTCAACCTTTTCATTATTAATCTCATATTTACATTTTATTTATCCCATACCTATGTCCTATTATACTATACTATTCCTATCTATGCCTATTCTTATGTTCAAATCCTATTCTATTTCTCTATGTATACCTATTCATAATTTATTTTACATTTCCTTTTATCTATTCATCTGTCCTTGCATGGGCCAATTCAATTTATCTATTTTCAACTTCCCCCTTTTTCACTCTTAAATCTGGGTCCTTTTAATCTATATTTTTCAATCCTATATTTATTATCTATCCTATATCCTAAAAATCTAACCCTACTTTGAAAAATTCACACTTCCTTAAATTCAACCTTAAACTTGCTATGTCTAATTCTAATATTATTCTCTCTAAATGTACGTAGTGTTCCTCTACACTATTACTAAATATTAATATTTCATCCTTATAGTGAATACTAAATTCCTCATACAGTCCCAAAATATTCTTGATCACATTCTCTAATGCATCCGTGCTCGAGGACAAACCAACCGGGACCACCCTAAATTGGTATAATTTTCCTTCTACCGAAAAACCCGTATATTTCCTTGATTCACGCGCTAATGGAATCAAACACAATGAATTCTTTAAGTCTAATTTGCTATATATTTTCTTATTACCTATTCTTGCTAATATGCTCTCCATCGTTGGTGGACAATTGTATTGCGGCTTCGTTCGCTTATTTATCTTTCTTGCATCCAAACATAACCTAATGCTATTATCATTTTTTTTCACGACGACTAATGGATTCACAAAATGTGTACTGGAGTTTTCTATAATGCCTTGACGTAACATTTCCTCAATTTCTTCCTTCACTCTATTCCTATATGCTACTGGAATAGGATATATCTTATTGTTAAACGGTTCCTCATTCATTACTTCTAACTTGTGCACATAACCCTTGGCAATTCTCGACTTCGACCCAATTAATTCTGAATGCTTATTCAATAATACATTCACCCTATTTTTTAAATCATCTGGACACTTAATCTCTTCACTTTCATTCCCCATTATTTATCTCTTCACTAAACTGATTAATATTTACGCAGTCATCTTCTATTACTATATTCCCTCTTCATACCATTTAATATATTTCCCATTACACTCAATCTCTTTGCATTCCGCATTTATCTTCAACCCCAACTTATCTATCATATTCATCCCAAATATAACATCTATCTTCAGTCCAGGTACCACCATGAACTCATTTTCCCATATTCTATCCCCATTTCACATCTCAGAATTACCATTTCATTTATTACACTAAATCTCTTATTATTTGGTGCCACTAAATTACACCTTGCTATCTTTATCGCTTTATCCCCAATTTCTCTCGTTTAACAAATTCTTCCGCTACAAGTGATGCCTCTGCTCCAGTATCAATTAATACTTTAACTATTTTATTTTCCACCTTTAAATTAATTATTGGTAATAAGTTTCTCTCAAGTCTTCCTAATTCATTATCCATTTCATATTTAATAAACTCGCGCTGGTGCTCATATCCGTTAATCCGTAGAATTTTCCTTGGTTCGTCCGTACTCAAAAATCCTGATCTCGCGTCGAAGGTCCTGCCTGACTCATTCTTCCTGTATCTGTGCAATTCGTGTTCCTTAATTCCACACTATTAATATTTCTTGCTGGTGTCCGTCGATCATCCTTTTCCTGTCTATTCATTACTCCATTGTTTCCCTCATGATTCGTTCTCTCTATTTGTTGCCTTGGTGTCTGACCATTATCCCTGTTCTGCCTAAAATCATTATTAAAGTTTCCATAGTTCCCCATTAAAATTTCTTCCGCGATCATAATTATACCTGTTCCTTCGATAATTATTCCTAGTCTCATCATTCCTTATGAAATTCGTGCGTCGATCCCTAAAATTATTTTCCCTTTCATCATCATTTTCCAAATCATCATATCTCTGCAAATAATCAATAAACGTGTCTCTATCCACTATGTTTTGCGTCGTTATGTATCGCTTTACTTCCGCATTAAAATGACTTGCTAAATACTTTATAATAATTTTATCTTCTAAAGGAGGATCCAATTGCTTCGCTACAGTAAATTTCTCAATCGCATATGATTCTCGCGTTATCCCTTTCGCCAAATCGTATCTTCCCATAATCAAATCATTTCGAATTCGATTTTGCTGGTTGTCATTCCAGAATTGACGTAGAAATTTGCTTTCAAACTGTTCAAACGATTCTATCTCATCCTCAACTAGATTGTACCATCGTTTAGCATTCCCTTTTAATATTGCCCTGATTAAATTTAATTTGAATAATTCATCTGTGTATCCCTGTATCAACATTTTAAAATTTTTCAGAAATATCTTAGGGTTTACTTTTCCGTCCCCGTAAAATTTCGTAAATTGTTCCATTGAAAGATTCGTTTGCATTAGCTTAATTGGTTCCTATTAAAGTTTATTGGATTGCTTTTTAAATTATTTATCTCTTGATTTATTGATCTGAATTCCGTTTCGCAATTTTCTTCAATTTTATTTAACTTAATATTTAAATTCTTAATTTTATTGTTGGACTCACTTTCGAACTCTTCTCGTTTCGTTTTGATTAAAGAAATATGATCCCATAAACCGTCTATCTCCTCAGAAACTCTACCAACTCTCTCATTCAATTGTGCTTTCATCTCCGCGATATTATGGTTTGCTTCTTTCAGTCCATCACTAAGATTCTTAATTTTACCCTCAATTTCTCATTGTTTTCATCCATTTTATTTTAACTGCATTTATGGCTTGCTCACTCCTATCCATGTTTTCATTCAATGCCATTAAGATATCCAACATCTTATTTTCTTGTGAAGTTCGCCTCTCTTCACTGGAACTGGTTTCCTGAATTATAACGCTCTCCTGGGATCCTATCTCTACTCCTTGTTGTCTCAAAGCTTCCCGTGTTTCCCGTATTTTCTTGTCCATTATTATTAAATTTATATGCTAAACTTTTAAATACTAAAATTTATCTAACTTTAAATTACTGTACAAATTTCACTATTGTTAATTGAAGCTTTTCAAATCCCCGGTTTAGTTTAATTAATTTATATAAAATCTTACAATCGTACTTTAAAATTTATTTTAATTTAATTCGCCCTCTTAATTTCAGTTTATTGTGGTTTAATTTACGAGCCCTCTTAATTTCAGTTTATTGTGGTTTAATTTACGAGCCCTCTTAATTTCAGTTTATTGTGGTTTAATTTACGAGCCCCTTCGTTGGGTCGACATATTAATTGCTGTAATACCCTTTAGTGGGTCGACCTATTCTTTCTGTAATATCACGTGTCCTTACGTTGAGCGACCTATTTATTTTAATTGCTATAATACTAAATTAAATTATTGAACCACCATTTTAATCTTTCCTACAGCTTGTGATTATTTCCTCCTCCAGCTGTTTCTTAATGTTGCTATCAACTGGAATTTATCATAAACAACTTTATCGACCAATGACAAAATTCAACAAGTTACCGCCTTTGCGGGTTATCTCTGCCCTACTTAATTTGTGGCTCCTCCTCAATCTTATGACCTCGGCTAGCATATATTTGTAATTATAAATTCAGTGAGTTTGGATCACATTTAATGAAACTAATGCTTTATGTACAGCTTTGACGTTATTTACAATACATTTTCAAATTAATTCACCTTTATAAATTTCATTTATCAACAACCATTTAATTTGTACTAAAACCCAAAGTCACCAAAGAAAACTCATTACCTTTACCAACAAATGTAGAATATTCTAAATCCGTTTTCTTATTATTATTTCAATACGTATTCAACCCTTTGTTGACTTGTTTACAAGCATATAATATTTAGCCAATTTGATATTAAAATAAAATAAAATTCTTGTAGAAAAACAGATGCCTTATAACTAACAATCTGACCTGGTTTTATCTTTTGCGACGACGCTTCCATTAAAATTAATCTTCCCCAATTTTCGATTCCATTTAACTTATTACCATTATGGACCAACACCATTAAATTATAATTTTATACTTTAATCATTCTTGCCATAGACTTCAAATTGTAATTCGTTCACCCTATACTTCAAGATTATGTTCTTCTTTTCGCCACGACATTTAAATTGTTTTATTGTAATCTTTCTTAACATCAAGCATTCTGGCCTATTTTCCTCAGACCTCGAAGCCCTATTATTTTATGTCTTAGTTTACGATTAATTCATAAAAATAATCCTACTTACGTTTTAAACGGTAATTTTCATATACACACTCATTTATTTCACTTTGTACCACTTGTTACGTATTATTCAGTATTACTGGCAATGCACTTGGGCCTTCATTGAGTTCAAAACTGACTTTCTTATCGCGGTGCTTGCTAATATAATTTCGAATCCCCACTGCATCCGTGGTGTGGTCTAGAACCTGTCGTTTGCTTCGGACCAATCAAATAATTCCATTTCGAATATTTTCTGATGTAATGCTCTGCGTTCGTTCATAATGCCCACCTGCCTGCAGGTGTCTTCACTATCAACATGCTGTATTTTGATAGAATAGTCGCCTTTCCATAAACAACTGATGCAATTTTACTTTAAACTTTCATTGTTTACATGCGATTTACGCAATTTTAATCATTTCTCTTATCAAAATGGTTAGATCTTTATACGCATTATATTAGCTACATGAAACTCTATTTTCACATCCGTATTACTTAATCGTCTGAGACTCTTTTCTTAATGCGTGTCTAATTATACTTTATCATTTATACGCGTGCTTCCACTGAAAAATATTCTTATTCGCTTTACTTATGTCAACTGAACACTATCTACAGGGTATTTAATCTTTACCATCCGTTTAATACTCGTATTTCTCATTCCTACGCCAACTATGCGTCTTCCTATGTCTTTCCTGCGTCGCCCAAAACTATTTCTACTTTGTACACAGGGTGTTTCCTACTTACTATCTACTTCTATTTCTTACTTATTTCCTAAAATAACTACAATTTTCTGCTGCCTATTCTAATTACTCATTCTCTAGTGACCTTCACTATGTCGTGCACCCTTAAACAACCCCTTATCACAGCAATATATATACGTATATGTATATATATATATACGTATATGTATATATATATATATATGTATATATATATATATATATTGCTGAGTAAAGGACGCCATCTTGGTTTATAAGGGCTAAATCTCAACTCAGTAATTAATTATAAAGGAGCAAACTTTAATTAAGAGTGTTAGGTATTTGAAAATGCGCTTTATATTAGTGAAATTTTATGTATGTTTTTCATACATTTAGCATCGAAAGTTATTAATGGGATAAATGCATTTATTCAATCTGAAACTGTGGTAATGTAGAAAAAGTCAAGCGGATATTAAGTTTGTCTAAAGACTGAAATTTTTATTATAAATGTACTACTTCCAAATAGTCACTCAGGTTAGTTAATTTCGTCGTATAAAACCAACACTTGCTATGATAAAGGCGATATCAGAACAAATATTTATAATTGGTGAAAATTATAATCAATTGAAAATTAAAATTATTGGAATCTATATATGATAATGACGTTGAACTAACAATAATCGAAGCGTTCAACGCTAAGAATGTTATACTGTGAAAAAGATGGTCGCTCATTGGTCAGTGCCTGTTACTACGAGGCATAGAATGAGAATTTTCCGGAACAAATGGCTTGATAACCGGAATCAAACACTATAAATAAGAATAGGTTCACTTTGAAAGGATTAATTGTTGTATTTGCAGCGAACCAGTGAAGATTTAAAATAATTAAGCGCTACAAAATAATTACGAATAAAAATATTTTACTTGAAAAGTGTAGTTTAAGTGAGTTTGACTTTGCTAGTTGAAATACGATTTTGAGTACAACTCTAAGTAACATTAAGTTTCAATTGAAATTAACTATTACTGCAAATACTTCGTAGACTATTAATGCTTTTTACTGAATTATTTCTAACTTAGCTAGGAGTGATTCGTTGTAACCAATTTGTTTTGATGTTGCTGCAATAAAATTAATTACGAATTCGGTTATGGATTTAAAAATGATGTCAGTTTTGAGTAAGTTGTTTGAATATCAATCTTTGAGATAGACGCCTGTGTTTTGGGAAGCTGTTTAACTGGACATTATTCAAGACTGCTATAATCAAGATCAGAGTAGCTTTTAAGTTTTATGTTTTTCTATTGTGTATTGCGAATGCAATAATTAAGTGTGGAACTTTGTAGTTGTAAGTCCAAAGGTATATTTTTAAAGAAATAATCACGGAAGTGAGAGTACTCTGACGCCGAAAGTCCAATGTCAGTGAATGCTAAGTGTAAGTTGATATCTTGGTGAACTTTTTGTTTTGTAATTTTATCGGATTTATTGTGTTCATTTTTCTCATTTTTATTTATTATTAATGTTATTTGTAAATATTTATAATCCTGAAATTAATATACCAGTCGGAGAAATTTTATGTTCTACCCACTGCAATGGCCTTGAAAGTGGTTTCTTTTACTTATTTAGCAGATTTTGCGACTGTTGGATATTGGAAGTTACTATGTGTTCAATGGAAAAGAAAATTAGCGCACAACGTAAGGGATTATCATCAGCATCATCGTCGACTTTCAATATTGACAACGTCCAAAACGCAGGGGCTCGACAGATTCTCGTAGACTTCTAATATTACAGCAATATATATATATATATATATATATATATATATATATATATATTTCTGCGATAATGGGGTTGTTTAGGGGTGTATTGAGTAGTAAGGGTCGTGTAGTAACTGTAAATAGCGATAGGAATCAGAAAACTGCATTTATTTAGCAGAAAAACTTGTAAAGAGTCAACAAGGAACATTGCATACGTTTAAACTTACGTAATTAATCATAAAAAGGTCTCGAACTCTCCTGATTTTTTTGTAAAGGTATAGTTTTTGGTGACTTTATTTTAAATTAAAAGAATATAAATTTTGGGATGAATAATAAACATGATATTAATTGATTGAAGGGTGTATTTAAAGAATTTCAAAAATTGTAAATATTATTTCCTTTCATTATATGAATGTTGATTGACTTCGTTTTATCAATTCTCACACGTAATCATAAAGGGGTGAAAAAGGAAAATTGATCATCGTAACGTTGTGCACTCTGTGTAGATTAAAAAGGGCTAGCCGTAGCATAATAATAAAAGTAAAAGATTAAATTGAGAGAACAGAGCGGTGGCGTTAAGTAGAACGTTCATTACATCCGACCACAACAAGTGAAGGGGCTACTACAGCAATATATATATATATATATATATATATATATATATATATATATATATATCAGGGCAGGTCAACTTTCAAAATATTTGTCAAAATTCACCTGTCATGAATTTTTATTTCTACAGATGTCGAATATAAAGTAGTACAATTGTGTAGACATGGAATCATTTTCAACAGAACAACGCATTAATTATCCATACTTATTGCGAATCGGGCGTTCTGTAAAATTGGCGATCAGTTCGGTGTATTTAATTATCATACAGAGCCTGGAATTCACAAAATCGTGAAGAGTTTTGAAAAAACTGATTCAGTGGCAGGTCGTACAACATAACATGCTCATCCAGTTCGTACAGGTGAAAACATACCTGTTGTAAGTGAAAAAGGTACATATATCCCCAAGCACTTCCACTAGACATCGTCAGAGGAATTAAACATCGCGCGCACAACCATACACTGCATTTTGCACAGCGTCTTCGTCTGCATCCGTACAAGATCCAAATTACTCAGCAATTGAAGTCATTGGACCATAGCAACGCAAAACATTTGTTAGATGGATTATCGAAAGATCTGAGTATTTTTCATCGAAAATTATCTTTAGTACTGAATCGTAATTTTACATGCGCGGGCCAATATAAAAGGCCAATCGTAAAGCTTTGAATTTGCATACACAATAAGTTGTTTAAATTTTTCTACTTTTTGTATATATGTATGCAGTTCTAGCGCACGCTACAACTTCCTTAAATTTATTTTTATTTTTTGTTTGTTTTAACTTAGTAGCATATACACATCATTCATAGTTGGAAATTAACCATTTTCGCAATTTCGGTGGGCGGTATGTTTCGTCCTTGTATCCACACACCTGTCTTTTCCTTCCATAATGAGGAACCAGAAGTGAGTGGGGATGCTACCTTATTACGCTCATCATTTTGAAGAAAGTAATTGACTTATCGTTCAGTATTTGAAGTGAGCGAAAATGCGTTTCGAATAACAATAAGTTTTCGTTTCTTGGAATAGTGTGTTCGTCATAAAACCGATCTGTAAGTACATTGTTACGCACGTACATTGTTGATACAGTTTATCGCATCCAAAGTCATATTTGGCGATTCTTATAAAATCCATAACCTTTCGATAACCCCATTATAACCGCATACATCACATCGTTTTAGATAGGAAGAAGCTCAAATTAGAACAAATATTCCAATTAATAACTATCAATAACCTTTTAACAAATTTAAATTATCTTGCTTATTTTTCAAATTATTTGAGAAAAACAAAAATTTTGCATTTTTTCTTTTAATTTTTTTTTAAGATCGAAACCTAAACGACATTATCAAGAAAACTTTAAGGTAGCGTTAAATTTTGTATGACGTTTCGATTTCACGTAACCATCATCAACTTTCTTTTTCATTATGGGCGCCATATTTGATTTGGCATTGAATAATAGAAGAAAAATTTTTAATTCCAGAGATATAGTATACGTAAATATTCAAACGAAGATATATGAAGCTAATATTAAAACGCAAATATGCAAATGCACTTAGATAATCAAGTTAGTGAGCTTTGGACATATAGACGTACCATACATTTCGGCAGTGTGCTCTTACATTTTTCAACAGTATACACGAAGGATACAATTTGATAAAATAGCCCGTTTATCAATCTCAAAGATGTCTCTCAAAATAAAATACTAGAATCCGTGTGACATTTGTTGCAAACAGGTTTATATAGAGCAAAACACCCATCATTTATCATCATAATTAGGTTTCAGTCCTGGAACTGGTTGAACGTATATCTCCATTGTTTCCTATTCTGAACTAACCCACACATTTCCTTGAAATTCCTACAGCCCATATTGTTCACTATCTCTGTGGAATATAGGTCTACTTCTGCCTCTCTCTTTTCTTTCTCTGCTTGTAATGCATCCCGCACTATTTCCTCATGCCTTAAAACGTATCCTATTTCATTAATTTTTTTTACTGTTTTTCATATATTTCTTTCTTCCCCTACCATTTCTAGTACCTCTTTGTTCTTAATTTTGTCTGTCCAAGATATCCTGATCATTCGTCTATAGCACCGCATTTCAAAGTGCTCTATCTTTTTCATATCCGCTTCTCCGACTGTCCACGTTTCGCAGCCGTACCATGCTGTACTCCACACACGCATATGCTTTTAGCAATATTTTCTTTGTTTGCGAGTTTGTTGTCTTCGAACACAGGCGACTCCTTGACATAGTTAGTATGCGTGTGACTACTGGGCCTAAGATCCCGGGTTCTAATTCCGACATGGTCCTCTTGAAAAATAGTAAGCGATCATTTTTGATAAATATACGCCGTTGCGACCATTTTTTACAAAATACGCGCTCGTTCGAATAAGAGATAAAATGTATGTTCCGTGTGTGTGTTGTCGCGCACTTAAACAATTCCTACCTTGCTTAAAACAGCAAGG